>JBAMJR010000073.1:3435000-4715000 GCA_038501785.1 Myoxocephalus aenaeus | reverse complement strand
TTCCATTCAATGTGGCTTTATTGGCATACAAGTAAAAAAAAGCAAATGTAAAACCATTAAAATACAAAAGTACACAATAATATAAAATGCTCTCTCTCTCTCTCTCTCTCTCTCTCTCTCTCTCTCTCTCTCTCTCTCTCTCTCTCTCTCTCTCTCTCTCTCTCTCTCTCTCTCTCTCTCACTTCCTCACTCTCAAAAAGACCGAAGTGGAACTGAACTGTAGCGGGGCTGAAAGTGTGTTCAGAGCTGTAGTTGTCAGCGGAGAACGTCGTGACTGCGCTGCCTTGGAAACACTCTTTAGAGTTGGAGCCCAAGTGTGTTCGGGGAAGGCGGGGAGGTGAGGAAGAAGTGATAGCCTCGGGACAGATAAGCTCCAGGGAAGTGAAAGAGGGAGGGAACACGAGAGGGAGCAGGAGGGAGAGGTGGGTAGCTCTCTCATTCTCTTTTAGTCAGACTTGCCGGCTGCTGGTCTCCTCGTCTCCCGTCCTCTCGGGTTCTCTCTTTGCCGGTGGCTGGCTGGAGGAGTTTAGCTGTTTTTTGTCTGGATTTGAACATGAACTGAACAGCTACACGCAGCGGGACATGAGGAGAGTCACCGGAGATTCACTGTAAGAGGCTTGATCTGTGTGTTGTCTACAAGGTGTAGTGTGTCATCACTGAAAAATGTCTTTCTGAATGAGAGTGCTGCTATTTCAGGAGTGTGTGTGTGTGTGTGTGTGTGTGTGTGTGTGTGTGTGTGTGTGTGTGTGTGTGTGTGTGTGTGTGTGTGTGTGTGTGTGTGTGTGTGTGTGTGTGTGTGTTTGTGGGACAAATAGAATAGCAGCTACAGCAATTTATATGCATGTCTGAGGGTTAAAACTTGCTGTAGGTACATTTTCTTTCTTTTACATTAGACAATATCAGGTGTTTTTGTGACAATATGATATCCTCAAACATTTTCTTTTCTCTGGATGCTACCATGCACTCAGCCTCTCCTCCTTTCCCCCCTCTTGCTCATCTCCTGTTGCCTTTAATTCTCTTAATGGTCTTGAGGCCCCAGCTGGCCAACTGGGATGTATGTGTGTGTGTGTGTGTGTGTGTGTGTGTGTGTGTGTGTGTGTGTGTGTGTGTGTGTGTGTGTGTGTGTGTGTGTGTGTGTGTGT
Source organism: Myoxocephalus aenaeus (assembly GCA_038501785.1). Classification (NCBI taxonomy): domain Eukaryota; kingdom Metazoa; phylum Chordata; class Actinopteri; order Perciformes; family Cottidae; genus Myoxocephalus; species Myoxocephalus aenaeus. Next base: position 4,713,858 of record JBAMJR010000073.1, on the reverse strand, counting down.
GTGTGTGTGTGTGTGTGTGTGTGCGCTTTTGTTTGGAAAGGATACAGAGTTGAGAGGTCTGGGATAAGCTACCTTTAGTTTCCTTGCTCCACACTGCCTGCAGTAGCTTTTCTCACAGAGTATGTGTTTGGTCTATGGATTGGGGTGGGAGGGTGTATTTGTGTGGTCCATCCTGGGATACAGAGATAGCAGCCCTCCTTTCTGACTTTATCCTTTTGTTATGTCAGCTGCTGACCTCAGTCTCTCTCTCTCTCTCTCTCTCTCTCTCTCTCTCTCTCTCTCTCTCTCTCTCTCTCTCTCTCTCTCTCCTCCCCATCTCTTTCATTGTTTGTGTTCTCTTTATTTCTGTCAAATCCATACAGCCTTCCTCCACCACAGCCGCTGCCTGCTTTTTATAGTTAGTGCCTCTATTTAAATAACCACCTTTTTTTAGACACTGTTTTTAATTTTCTTCCTGTCTTTCTCTCTGTTGTCTGTCTGTCTCTGGTTGCATTGTGAGAACAGTGGGGAGGTTTCTAAGTGTCAAGCTGTTAATGTGTTTGCATGCTTATGTGTGTGGATGTACTGTCAAATGTCCTGGCACAGAACCCTATGTTCCACATTGCGCAGAACACTGTGGTGAGACAGACAAGAGGCCCACTCATAAAACGGGAGCATCTAAGTGTGTCACAGAGCTACGGCTGCATTTTTTCCCGTTGGTCTTAACATTAAATTGCTTGGTCAATATAATGTCAGTAAATAGCGAAAAATGCTCTTCCTGACTTTCCAGAGCCCAGACTGACACCTTCAAATTGCTTGTTTTGTTCAACCACCGGTCCAAAACCCAAATTTATCCAGTTTACAATGATATAAAAGAGAGAAAAGCCACAAATCCTCACATTTTAGAGCTGAAAATTGCAAATGTTTTTTTTGGTTTTGCCATTCTAGCAAGGACGCCTCTCGAGATTGAAATGCTGGTCTGTCGGTCCACCACTGTGGTCCTGACTGAAAGAAAAAAAAGTTTTGTTCTGATACCGTGTGTTTAGTGCTAATTAGCAATCATTAGCATGCTAACGCCTTGAGCTAAGATGGTCAATATGATCATCTTTCCTACTAAATATGCCGACGTTGGCATTTAGCTCAAATCATAGCAAGTAGCCTGGAGCCTCACAGAGCTGCCAGCTTGGCTGTTGTTGCCTTGTAGTCTTGTTGTTTGATAAACAACTTAACAATTCATTGATTATTAGAGTTACTAATGTTATGCCAATTGACTAATTCATAAAGAAACTGTTTCAACTCTATAAAGTACTCTTTGGTAGAGTTGATAAAAACCAATAGCTCCTCAGTCTCCCAATCACAAGTGTTTTAAACCATCCAGTGAAACAAGTGCTGTGGCCACCATGACCAAGGACAAGGAGTTGTGTTGAAAATAACTGGGTTGGCTGTGATCCATCCATATATATTATGTTCAACATAATATATTGTACCTAAGTATACTCTTGCATCTACTATGAACTTATCATCATAATTCTCCAAAAAGCAATATGACACTAAGGAGTTGTAACAGTGTGGTTATAAGTATGCTCATTCCGCCCGGTACCGGTCTGTGGGTCCCTTGGTACCGGGTCGTGGGGCCCTTGGTACCGGGTCGTGGGGCCCTTGGTACCGGGCTGTGGGTCCCTTGGTACCGGGTCGTGGGGCCCTTGGTACCGGTCTGTGGGTCCCTTGGTACCGGGTCGTGGGGCCCTTGGTACCGGGCTGTGGGTCCCTTGGTACCGGGCCGCACAGAAAGAATGAATGAAAAATTAAAATTAAATTAAAAAAATAAAGGCCGGAACGATGTTTTATTGTGAAAAAAGACCGCATACATCCGTCTGTGGTAACCTCAGACGGAACCTCTTGACACATGTCAAGATGTTACGTTACTCTAAAAATGAAACTTAAAAGTCTGTTTAACTTTGCCAGTGTTCTGGATTAAAACCAAGGCAGAGTATCCTGAGATCGCCAAAAAAGCATGAAAACCTGCTTCCATTCCAACATCCTGTCTTTGTGCAGCGGGTTATAAGTTAAGCAGTAGACTGGACTAAAGGTTTAGTTAGGAGTAGAGTCAGTAGACTGGACTAAAGGTTTAGTTAGCAGTAGAGTCAGTAGACTGGACTAAAGGTTTAGTTAGCAGTAGAGTCAGTAGACTGGACATAACGAACACACACGTCAGGTGTCGTTGTCTCCCGTCGCTCCGAGGTCGGACCCGGTCCGTGAAAATATTGTCTTCGCGTAACCGGTCTGTGGCGCATAAAGGTTTGGGAGTGCTCGACGAGAGGAGGATGTAGAGGGCTAATGCATAATATTGTGATTCGCAAAACCTGCTTGGTGGAGTCTGTGTTCTGTGTTTTTTCTTCTTCTAAAGATAGATGTGATTTTGTAGCGAGTAACGAAGGTTTCAGGGGAAATGTATCAGAGTAAAAGTACCAGTTTTCTTTGCAAAATGTAGTGAAGTAAAAGTAAACAGAAATATAAATAGTAAAGTAGAGTACAGATATCCCAAAAAACTACTTAAGTACAGTAACGAAGTATTTCTACTTCGTTACTATACACCACTGTGTTAAAGTCATTTCATCATGATGACAGCATAAAAAAAGAATAATTTATGTGTTGCGTTAGTCTCAAGTGGATGTGAGAAGTTTCATCACACTCTTGTGCATACGGGACGGATGCTAAATGAGTAAGGCAGCAGCAGTGCGTCATATTCAGGCCGACTTTGATTCAGTTTCATTACTGCTGGGGTTATGAATCTGCCACCTGAATCTATTGCTACTCCAGATAGCTTTATGGATGGCACCGCCAAAGCCTTCTGTGTGTATGTGTGTCTACATGTGTGTGTGAGAGAAAGATGAATAGGTTTTGTGTGTAAGTGTCCATAAAGGGGTGCTCAATCACTGCAGCACTAATGGTCTTCCCTTAGGCCACCATGGATTTTAAGGTGTCACAGCAAGCATGAGAGGAATAAGAACTTAGGAGCAGACTGTGTGTGTGTGTGTGTGTGTGTGTGTGTGTGTGTGTGTGTGTGTGTGTGTGAGTGAGTGAGTCTGCGTGAGTGTGTCTGTGTTTCAATCTGTCCAAATACGCTGTATTTAATTTTTGTTGGCAACTATTTAGCTTCAATTCCGAGATCACCAACGATGCAAGTTCAATATTTAAGAGAAAGAGCGAGGGAGTTATAGGAGGGACATCTTTTATTTCAAGAAAAGAGCAGATTAATGTGAGCCGAGGAGGAAGATGTGGGAGAGGGAACATGATTCATTAGGGAGACGGTGACTGGAGCTACTTACGAAAGAGTTCAAACTGTGATGGAAGAAAAAAAGATACTCTGCTCTTCTACTTGTGTATAAAGGTCATTTCTTCCATAATTCATACATAGTCAATTTAATCTTTGTTTGACTTAGTTTGTGCCTGTCAGTGAGCTTGTTTACTTGTATGCAGCTGTGTGTGCATTTGCTTGTGTGCAGTATCATGCCGAGCTGGTATTGATTGCCGCGTGGTAGACGCTGGGGCATTTTGGTGGCAGGCCTGAGATAATTTGTACCAATTGATAGGGTGTCAGCTCTGCTGTAGCCTCCATGGATTTACTGGTACAGTAAGACAGGCGTCGAGACAGAGACAGAAACAGAGACAAATGGACAGGTGAATAGGGAAAGTAGAAAAAAATGGTAGAGGGTAGAAAGTTGGTGAACATAGAAATGAGTGAGGAAAGTTAAAAAGTCAAACCTATAAAGAGAGACAGTGATAAACGAGTACTGATATCTTCTTCCACAACTGCCTAATAAGTCCAGAGATGTCTATATGAGCGCACCACTTCTCCTCATCAGCTGCAAGATGAGTTGAAAGTCCCAGTCTGGAGTCTCTCTTTGTATTTTGACATCCTGTTAGGAGCCAGACGATACAGTTTATGTCTGGCTGAGGCATCTTCAGCTACCCAGGGATTCCCTCATAAGGAACGAATGTCAGCGATGAATAGAGGATGGTAGTTTGTTGAATCTAGTGGGTACAGCTGTTGCCATGAAGAGCTATTTTATATGTGTGTGTCTGTTTTTCTGTGTGTTTATGAGCTCTGTTTAGCTTGACCGGTTAAGGTTAAAATAAGATAGGGTTCAAAATATGTTAACAGTGGTAAAAAGTGATATGGCCTGGGATCAGGCTGTGAACAAAAATTCTTAACTCACCTAAGGGTGAGCAAATCTTCCATATATTTGTTTTAATGACACACAGAACATGAGTTTGTCCTTTGCCTGTTGTCAAACTTTAAAATATTTCCTTGTGCTGCTCTCCACGATGAATTTAAACCTAACCAACATATCAGTGAGCAAGCAATTTTTAAATGAACGCTCTCCCTAATTCTGCACTTAAATCAGAACTCACTACAACCAGAATGATTTGAGTTCACCGACCCATGAAAGGTGAGTTAAAAAGTACATTTTGAACACTGACACACACGTTTTAATGCAGACTCAAAGCTCCCCCCAAAAAAGACAGACGCCTCAATATTTCAGGAGGAGGCTGCTGAATTTCTCTTGTGATAACAGAAACAGACACATGAAATGTTTTAGTTTCAGTTCATTTAATGTTTCATTGCAAGGACTGTCATTCCAAATGAATGTCCCTGGTGTCTTGACTGTCTTGTGGGCAACTTATGTGAACATTTCTTAAAAGAAAGAATAATTTGACATTTTGAGAAATATGCTTATTTGACATTCTTTCTGAGAGTTAGAATGAAAGATCAATACCATGTTTGGACAAACAAGGGTCAGCTGTTCCTTCTGTTTATTGATCGGACAAATATGAGGTATCAATCTTCTCATCGAACCCTCAGCAAGCGAGTGAATACACTGCCAAAACTATTCCTTTAAAATGTCTATAAAATATTCACAAACCTTTGACTTGCTAAAAAACTCATTGTTTCCATATGGCGTATTAGTGGTGCAAGACAACAGCTGTTTCTGCTGCTGTCACCATCTGCAGGTGCCTGCAGGGATGATAACTTGTGGACCAGCTGATCTAGGACAAAACACACACACACACACACACACACACACACACACACACACACACACACACACACACACACACACACACACACACACACATATTACTGTGTGTGTCTTGGAAAACTTGGCTTCTGTTCGTCCTAGTGTGTTGGATCCACTGGAGAGCTTGATAGGATTCCTGTGGAAAAGTCTGCAGACATATATCTGGTCTGTTCTCCAAGAGTGATGCAGTATGAGTGAGAGGTTCCTCAGCAGTTTCTTATCTCACTGTGAGTTGTTGGTGTGTGTGTGTGTGTGTGTGTGTGTGTGTGTGTGTGTGTGTGTGTGTGTGTGTGTGTGTGTGTGTGTGAGTGCGTGCGCGTGCGCGTGTGCGTGTGTGACTTCAAAGCCTGTCTGCCCAGTCAGAGCTTATTGGACAGTAAATGAAACACAGTCTGAGGCCGACACACACACACACACACACACACACACACACACACACACACACACACACACACACACACACACACACACACACACACACACACACACACACACACTCTTTTTGCTCTCCTCGTCCTCCCTGTCTCCCATTCTTTCAGATTGCTGCTGGTATCTGCCTTAAAAACATCCATCCCCTGTAGAACCCATTTCTGTGTTGTTGTTTTTTACAAAGTAATAATTCAATTCAATTCAGTTTATTTTATATAGCCCAACATCACAAATACAAGTTTGCCTCAGAGGGCTTTACAATCTGTACACATAACATCCCTGTACCGGGACCTCACATCGGATCAGGAAAAACTCCCCCAAATAAAGATAGCAAAAACCCTTTTCACAATAACCAACCTCAAAATAATTATATAGCTGAAACAATTAGTTCATTAATCAATTAATTGATTGACAGAATATGTATCTGCAACAATCAAATAATTGGTTGTCATTTATCAAGAAACAAGCTGAACATTTTCTAGTTACCGCTTCTAAAAGTTTGGCGATAGTAATTTTGACGACTGTGGATTTTAAACCATTGGTGGACAAAGGTTGAGATTTTAAGGCGTCACCTTTGTAAATTGGGATTCTCCATTATTTTCTTGTCCAAATGATGAATTAGTTAATACAAAAATAATAATGAGCATATTTATAGAAAATGATCTATAGTTGCACTCGCATTTTGTATGTGTGTGGCACCACGTGATCTTCCGTCTAACCCAGCTGAGGGTACAGATGAAGGGAAGGGGGACGAGTGTGGTCGGTCCTAAATGAGTTGGCTGAAGAAGCAGAGAAGATGGAGGGAAAGTAAACAACAGATGGCTGAAGCATGTTGCCACTATTTGCAGCAGCAGACTCTGTGCCAGCTTACCACCAGCCTCTAGAGAGGATACTGCGCAACGGTGACCGTGACGACACAGTGTCAGAGGTCAAGTGCCTCCGTGATGACAGCCCAAAATGCCAGATCGTCATCCACTTGCTGTGCCAGACTGGGTCAGCTGAAACACACACACTGAGAGTTTGGACAGTGTTAAATAGTGTTTTCCTTGCCTGAAGTTTGGCAGCGGTGACTCTGGAATCTTCCATGCGGTGTCCACCCGTCACCCACCTGCCAGCCGTGATGACACACACTGTGACAGCTGTGTGTGTGTGTCCGAGCACTGAACCCTCTCATGCTGAGTGAACTGAGTGGTGGCACACATTGGCTGCCAGCTGCCATGACCTCATTCACAGCAAGGGAGACAGAAAGAGAGAGACAGAGAATGGGAAAACGCGAGTGGCCAAATGAGATGAAGGTGTGTGTGTGTGTGTGTGTGTGTGTGTGTGTGTGTGTGTGTGTGTGTGTGTGTGTGTGTGTGTGTGTGTGTGTGTGTGTGTGTGTGTGTGTGTGTGCATACATATACATTTCACACAGGATTTCACCATGATCTCACTCTGTGGTACGGTGTCTGACTGCCTTGGTGGGAGTATTTCTGCTGGAGTCATCAGTCCCAAATTGCTCCCGTAGCTGTGGCTACGGTGTGTGAATGTTGTATGAATGTTAGTTAGTCCTCCTGTCAGGTGGCACCTTGCATGGTTGCCCCTGCCATCAGTGTATGAATGGGTGAATAAGTGTTAGTGGTCGGAAGACAAGAAAAGCGCAATACAAGTACAGTCCATTTACCATTTAAACAGTGGAAGAAGGTTTAACCTTCTTTTTTGATTCTATCTGTATGCAGTGCAGTGTTGACACGTAGCTAAGCTATGCACTTCTATCGGGGGCTGAGACACTATTACCAGAAGATGCGTCAGTTCAGGGTACACATAAAAATAAATAGGTGCTTGTGGCAGATGAGGTAAAGACGAGCAGCTGATACACAAGGCACATCGAGTGTTGTGTCATCCACTTCCCTGTCTGCCCGAGGTGTGACTGACTCTTTTCCTGTGAACAGGAAGCACCCGCTGCCGTTCCTGGAAGAGATCACTACGTCAGTTTAAACGCACAGAGCTGTCTGTGTATGTCTCTGTGTGTTTGTGTTAGTGTGTGATCCTCTTTGGAGTTTGTTTATACGCTAAGATATGCTGTACAAGACTTTTGATTGTTGAATAGAATAACAACATACACTATATTTGACTATTTTCAGCACAGTGTCACCTATACCCAAAATAAACCAAAACTAAACTGAAAGTGAATAAAAACTAAACTGAAACTGTCTGGCCCACACTGGAAACTAACACATTACACTGCAAATTACATAAAAATGGAAATAACATTCTAAAAATGAAACCACAATGTCGTCAGTGGGTATTGCTCACTAGGATTTGGGTTTGTCGTGTACTCGAACATATAGATCACAAAACATAAACATCCTGCTGCGGTTACATGTGTATCATTTACTATAATTAAATGTGAGAGTAACTTTTTCAACTTTGTGCTACTAAGGAATGGAGATAAATTATGAACTGGTGTTTTTGTTTTCCTACTGTTGTGCGGATAGTTTTGACTCAGGCAATATTTAAAATTGCATTACATTACCCAAATGAGAGCGTGCCAGGTTTAAATGTGGGTAATGTTGCACAACTGGGGAACGTGTGCGTGCATTTATTGGTATCGGCGTATGACTGTGTGAGGAGGCTACAGGATGAGTCAGAGGAAATGTGTGTGTCAATGTGCCAGTGTGTGTATATTCTCATTCATCCTGTTCATTGTTTATCTCTATCAAAACAAAGACACACAACATCTGTGAAACAAAGAGTTCTGCCAACACTTGCCACCGGCGAGATTCTCTGTCAGTTACTCTTCTTGACTTTCTCTTTTAATCGTCGTCTCTCTTTTTAGTCCTTGTTCTGTTCCTGTCTCATTGCTTGAACTATAGTTTGTCTATTGTGGTCCACAATACCTGTTTTTAATAGTTCTCTCTTTTCTCTCAACAGGAGTGCCAGCAGCTCTGTCTTTCTGAAGACATTTATGGCATGAATCCAGATCGCACACATCTTTCATTCATCAACTCCTCCTCCTTCATCTCCGCGTACAACTCTCCAGTTAGGAACTCTCTCTTTAGCTCCACTGCATTGATGAGGTAACGTCAAGCTCTACGCAGCGCAGCACCCACCTGCACAAACAGCACCCTACCCCCTTCCATCTCCTCCTTCTGTCAACCTTTCCATCGCAGCTATGGGGCAGAAGATCTCTGGTGGCATCAAATCGGTAGATGGTCGCGGGGAAAGCGGTGGCTCCCCGTCCTACAGACCGTCGGCTCAACGCCGGCAGCACCCAGAACTGAGGGGCGCGGATTTTGCCAAACCTCCCAGGTTGGATCTCCTACTGGACATGCCATGTGCTGGACTGGAGACCCAGCTCCGTCACGCCTGGAACCCCGACGATCGCTCGCTCAACATCTTCATAAAAGACGATGATAAACTGACATTTCACCGCCACCCGGTTGCTCAGAGCACAGACTGCATCCGGGGGCGGGTCGGATACACGAGGGGTCTCCACGTGTGGAGGATCCACTGGCCCTCCAGGCAGCGTGGCACACACGCTGTCGTCGGGGTGGCAACCTCAGAAGCTTCTTTACATTCTGTTGGCTACACGGCGCTGGTGGGGACGGACTGTGAATCCTGGGGCTGGGATCTGGGACGCAACAGGCTCTACCACGACAGTAAGAACAGGGCTCACAGCTCGCTGCCCTCTTACCCTTGTTTCCTGGAGCCGGAGGAGTCGTTCACCCTACCGGACTCTCTGCTAGTGATCCTGGACATGGATGAAGGGACGCTGAGCTTCATGGTGGATGGACAGTATCTAGGAGTTGCATTTAGAGGACTGAAAGGCAAGAAGCTGTATCCCGTCGTCAGTGCTGTGTGGGGACATTGTGAGATAGCCATGAAGTACATCAACGGCTTGGATCGTAAGTACCATACATCACACTAGCAACACATTATGAGCATGGTTGAGTACTGGTGAAGAGTACTCAATGCTGATATTTCATGATGTCTGTTGACACAATAGTCTTTAAATTTATGGTTCGGTGGCCATCGATACTAAACTTGGAAACTAATGGTGGTAGCTGTAGTGTTACGTGTATAATAAGCTTAGGAGACCGTTGAATCTTCGGCTAGCTTTATTATCTTAACATTAGTTCAACACCGAGACTGTTACTGACAGGTTTGTATATCTCCGACAGCGGACTGCGGACCGAACACGCCCCCCTCCGATATCACACACAGATCACTCCGCTCTGTACGTCTATTAAATAGTACCATTACATTACATCACCCTTTCTTTGAGTCATTTAAGACATGCTGCAAAACAAAAAGGCACAATATCATCTGTCAACATCTTCTGCATGACTAACTGTTCTTTGTAACTCAGAACAAATGTTCTATTAAGTAACACAGTTTCATAACAACATACATTTACTTTCAAAATCTCTTCAGGATTTAAACTTAACAGTTTTATATATTTTTATTGTTAACTAAACAGTTATTCAACATAAACCTGAACTATTGGGATCTGGGTGGACTACCAGTCACCAACATAGCTGCAGTGGATTATTCTGCCACTTGATGCAGGCTACGTCCTAACTACTGAACATACTCTCCGTATCGGTCTGTTGGTTTTACAACTCTGCCGCTGGAGGTTGTGCGCGTTGAAGTCTGTGTCATAGTAACTGGAGATGTTTCTGGAGATGTTTCTGCATCAGAATCAGATGAGTTCAAGTCTCCATCGTTCACTATACATCTGTCCCTTCCCTCCTGGAAAGTCTCTGAATGGCTGTGGAGAGGTCTCAGATGACGACGGTTTCGGCGCAGTACTCCTTTATCCGTCTGTACTAGGTATGACCTTGGTGTGTCACCTTGCTTTAGGACCGAAGCAGACTTTGTCCAGCCTCTTTCATTATCCAGCTTCACAGCAACGCTGGTTCCAGGCTGAAGGTCTGGTAGAGTTCTGACGTTATTCTTGTCGTTGTAGGTCCGTCTGTAGCTCTGTTTCATCCTCTCATCGCTCTGTCTCACTTTGTGGAGGTCTGGCCATCCCGGTTGCAGATTAGCCTCCAGTGTAGGTACTGTGGTACGGATTTACCTTCCAAGCATCAGCTGAGCTGGGCTCACACCTGTGGCTTGAAGCGGGGTCGCTCTGTAGACCAAAAGGGCTAAGAACGGGTCAGTTTGTTTCAAGATCCGTTTGGCTGTCTGCACAGCTCTTTCTGCCTCACCGTTTGCTTGAGGGTAGTGAGGGCTAGAAGTGATATGTCTGAAATCATAGTCCTTAGAGAACTGCACGAAAGCTCTGCCAGAAAATTGGGGACCATTGTCTGTGACTAGTTCATTTGGGCACCCCCATCTAGCAAAGATGTTCTTCAGCTTAGCTCTCGCAGTTTCACCTGACATGTCATTGAGGTAGGCTATTTCTATATATCGTGAAAAATAGTCTACAACTACTAAGTAGTTCTGTTTGTGCAGCTCACATATGTCGGCTGCTACTCTTTCCCATGGGCGACTGGGTAGCAGGGTAGTGATCAGAGGTTCTTTCTTCTGGGTCGGTTTGGACTCCTGACAGTCCTTACCTGTACTGACAGCATCCTGGATGTGCTTGCTTACTCCAGGCCACCACACACTACACCTAGCCCGCTCCCGGCACTTCACTATGCCCTGATGTCCATCATGTATGCGCTGTAATATTTCAGACCGCATCATTCGTGGCACTACTATTCTATCATTATACAGCACCAGTCCTTCTGAAACTGTGAGGTGATGTCTGGAAGTGTAGTAGTCTTTTACCTTATCAGGCACCTTAACAGCATACTTGGGCCATCCCGACGTCACGTAGTGTTGAACCATCTGCAGTTCTGTGTCCTGTAGGGTCTGCTGTTTGACCATGTCGAGCTTGGTGGGTGAAATGGGCCATGACTCGTGGATTGCTTTCTCATAGGCTTCTATTTCACTGGTCAGCTCCGAGATTTCCTGTATGACTGCAGCCTGGGAATGTCTAGACAGTGTATCTGCTATGATAAGTTGTTTCCCCGGCACATACACGGCTGTAGGGTTGTAATGCATCATACGTAGTAAAAGTCTCTGACACCTCATAGGAACCACGTCCAGATATTTACAGTTTATCAAGGGAATAAGTGGCTTGTGATCACTCTGTAGAGTAAAGGAATCTAATCCATAGAGGTACCTGGAAAACTTCTCACAGGCCCACACTGCAGCGAGACACTCTTTTTCAATTTGTGCATAGCGCTGCTCAGCATCGGTGAGTGTTCTCGAACAAAACGCTACTGGTTTTAACTGTTCATCGTGTTTCTGAAGCAGGACTCCACCTAAGCCATAGCTACTAGCATCTGCACTGATAATGGTAGGCTTACTCACATCGTAGAATGCTAGGACAGGTGACTCTGTGATGAGTTGTTTTACCTTCTTGAAGGCCTCCTCCTGCACTGCACTCCATGCCCATGTCCATGTCACGTCGTTTTTGAGTAGGTCGTTGAGGGGTTTGGTGACCTCAGACAGGTTTGGCAGGTACCTGCCTAAGTAGTGTATCATACCCAGGACCCTTCTCAGATCAGTGACATTGTTTGGTGGCTCCAGTTGAGTGATAGCCTTGACCTTAGCCTCATCTGGCCGAATGCCATGCTCATCAATGTAGTGTCCAAGGTATTTGAGTTGTCGCTGGCGCAGGATACATTTGTCGTGGTTTAGCTTCAAACCAGCCTTCTCCAGCGTGTCCAGAGTCTTTTGGAGTCTCACTTCATGGACTTCTTCTGAGTCTGCATAAATGAGGATGTCGTCCATGTAAACCGCCAGGCCTTCTTGATCCTTCAAGAGCTCGGTCATTTCACGTTGAAAGATTTCTGGTGCACTTGTGATTCCAAATGGCAGTCTATTAAAGAAATACCTTCCAAAGGGAGTTATGAAGGTAGTGAGTTTGGCACTCTCTTTGTCTAGTGGTATCTGCCAGAAACCACTTGCTGCGTCTAAAAGGGAAAACACCTTTGCGCCTGTGAGTTTAGGTAGGATGTCATCTATGGTGGGCAGAATAAACTTCTCCCTCTTCACTGCTTTATTCAGGCGTTTTAGATCAACACAAATCCTTAGCCGCTCTTTGTTCTTCTTGGGTACAGCAACCATCGGAGCACACCACTCTGTGGGCTCTTTGATTGGCTCTATCACACCACTGGCTACCATGTGGTCCAGTTCTTGTTTTACTTTAGAGAGCATAGGCACTGACACACGTCTTGACGTAGTCACACTGTAGGGTACAGCGTCCTCCTGCAGTCTGATTTTGATGGGCTTTATCTTCAGTCTGCCTATGTCTGCTGGGCTGGCATCACTCAAATGCTCTGTGCTTTTAATTTCTTCTATTCGCTTGACTAAGCCCATAGTGATAGCTACATTACGGCTCAGTAAGTTGCTGCCATGTTGCCCCTTGATCACGTTTATTTTAAACCTAAACGTTTGCTTTTTCCACTCTGTGGTAGCTGTGAAGTAACCCTTGCAGTTCACTCTACCTCCTGGGCTGCCTAATTTGGTTACACCCGTTTTCAGTCGTGGCTTATTTCTCATCAGGTTAAAAGTCTTTTCTGAAATGACACTTAAATCAGCCCCTGTGTCAATTTTAAATTCAATTTTAATATCTTGCACCGGCAGTTTTACCGTCCATGCCTTGTTTGACTCGTCCACGTCTGTAATTTCCCCCAGGAATTGAACGTGTCTTCCGTCTCCTCCCTCGTAGGGTGCAGTGACCTCGTTGATCACGCGGGAACGGCATACTGCTGCAAAATGTCCTAGCTTCTTACACTTGTGGCATTCTGCATCACGTGCAGCACATTTGTCTTCTTTAGCATGCACTCTGCCACATCTAGAACATTTCTGTCCCTTATTGTTAACACCTTGTTTCTCTCTGGTCCCTTTTGTCTGCCATTTTCCGTTGCTCCGTTTCCCATTATATTGCGCACGCTGTTTGTAAGCTACTTCAGTCACTTGAGAACAGTTCGCATTAGCTCCCTGCTGGCTAATATGCCCTTTTACTTGCTCAGACTGCCTCACCAGCTCTACGGCTTTATTGAGCGTCAAGTCTGGCATTAGCTGTAGCTTCGCTGATAGCCCTTTATCTAATATCCCTATGACTAACCTGTCCCGGATATTTTCATCTTTCACATCTGCGAATGCACAGGTATCAGCTAGCTCGTACAGGCTTCTGATGTACTCCTCCGCGGTTTCTCCGTGCTTTTGAGTGCGCTGATGGAAACGTGCTCTTTCGTGAATCGTATTCACCTTCGGTACGAAATAACTGTCCAGTTTCGCCATTACAGTCCCATAATCATCTTCATCTTCCCCGAGCGCTTCCAAAAACGTAAACGTTTTGAAAACATTTTCGGCTTCTTTCCCCAACGAGTAGAGAAGCGTACAGACCTGTACTTCTCCCGGTTCTTTATCGAGTTTCGTTCCTATCCTGAAGCGATGAAACCTCTGGCGCCATTCCGGCCACTGATCCGGGCGAGAGAAGTCAAAGTTTTCTGGAGGTGGGAATTTCGCCATCTTCTGACACCATGTAGTGTTACGTGTATAATAAGCTTAGGAGACCGTTGAATCTTCGGCTAGCTTTATTATCTTAACATTAGTACAACACCGAGACTGTTACTGACAGGTTCGTATATCTCCGACAGCGGACTGCGGACCGAACACGCCCCCCTCCGATATCACACACAGATCACTCCGCTCTGTACGTCTATTAAATAGTACCATTACATTACAGTAGCCTCATCATGACATGTCGCCACGTGTTCCAGATTGTGGTAAGACTTTCAGTAGTTATGTAACTCTGTAAAGTCAGATAGTACATCTGACATACTTTCTTTGGCCGCAAACAGGGTGAAGGTTAGACAGAAAATCCACATGTTTTGCAATATTCAAGGAAGTGATGACACCGGTTTCCAGTTTAACTGCTCCTCTGCTGTGGTCTGTTTTTCTTAAAGGAAATCTTCTCAATGCCATTGCTTCTATTCAAGTTATTCGTCGTGGCTTTGGGTTCTATGCTTAGTGCAGTATAGAAAGGCAGACAGGAATTTGTTTGCTCCTGAACATTAGTGTTGGTAATGGACATATGGCTGACCTCTGTTTTGAGTTCATTATAACATTTAGAGGTACAGGAGCTGGCCTGGATGTGAAGTTTTCTCATTTTCTCTTGTCTCTGTTGATGCTTCTCTCAGACTCATTTCTCCAGATTGTGTAGAGCAGTTCTTGTGCTCGGTACCTGAGGACGTATCATTTTCTCATATGTAGTCTTACAAATGGTACCTGCCGGTATCAACACCATATTACCATCCTTGTTGTAGCTGTTTCAGTGATAGTCTTTTGGGTCGCTTGCGTGGCTGGAAGGGGTTGTTCTGCACTAAATATTCCTGATTGTATCAGCACTACATCTAGCTGCATCAAGAGGTTGTTGTGTCTGTGTAACAGCTGTGTTTCCGTGGTATGAGTTGAAGGAGATGAGTTCATAAAGAGCAGTTTGGATGTTGGGTTGAGGTATTTGAAAATGTTTTGTTCCCAGGAGACGCTACATTCTGTTTGACTCCCACTGTCTGTCTACATGTGTGTGTTATGGAGAAGAGACAGGCTTTCCTCCAGTATAGGTCTAAACACTGACTCTTTGAACAGCTTGTTTGAAAAGCTCTTAGAAAGACATCATGAACACCTAGCGCACACAGACACACACCTGCCAGGAAGGGAAAGTGTGTGTTGTGAAAACACGCTTATGATCTGACTCTCGCCGTCTCCCTTCCCGTGTTTTCAGAACTCCACGGGTCTTATTTGATACCACAACAGTGTGTTTTTCTTTTCCATCACCCACCAGAAAGTTGGAGGAAACTCATCTGTTTCTGTAGTTTGTTTCATCAGAGTTTTCTTTACCCCATCACCTCAAATTCCTCCTTGAAATTTCTCTCAGAAGTTCTTTTCTCTTAAGGGTCACCACGACATTAAGAGACCTTTTTCCTACACTCATGGGCCTCATCTTAGCTTTACATTTGATGTTTTTGGTCTTGAAACTGCAGCTGGTCAACTAGAATATGAATCAGAATGTAACACAAAAGAGTTGGCTGAAATTCATATTAAAATATATGTCTGTGTATGTGTGTGTGCGTGTGTGTGTATGATGTTTGGTAATCTCCCACACTCAGGCTTAGTTCAAAGTACATACTTTGGATGTTGAAAGCAAGCTCCTCACCTCAGCCACTTCCCATTTATGGAGCCATCTGCTGGATTTCATGGTGAGTCTGTGTGATGGGCCATCGAGGAGAATATGGAGAATATTTGAGTGTTTTCAAAGCCCTCGCTACTCCAAGCATATACTGTGAAATACGGTTTGACTGTTAAAAATGTGCACAGCTTAATGCATGGAAGAGAGTGAAGGGTGAAAGGCTCATCCTGATCGGTGTATCTTAAGGAATATATGGAGAAAAGGAGGCAAGCAGGGATGTGCATGAGAAACAGCAAGACATTTAAAAATATACATGTGTGATCAGAGCACAACATAATGAAAAAGAGGAAAGGGCCAGCCACATTGAAATTATACAGGGCTTGTTTGCCAAAATATTAGTTTCTCATAGTTTAGTGAATACTCACAGGGCGAGGTGAACATGCCATTGTTCTGAAACTGCAGTCTGAATAATGTCCCATTGGTCACAGCCCCGAAATATTGGGGCTGTGTGTGTGTGTGTGTGTGTGTGTGTGTGTGTGTGTGTGTGTGTGTGTGTGTGTGTGTGTGTGTGTGTGTGTGTGTGTGTGTGTGTGTGCGGACCAACAAGACAAAGGCTTACATGAGGAACAGGTCTCGAGGAGGGGAAATCCACTTGGACCACCAAACCTGAGACAATGCTTTCTCATTCCATTCACACATAACTACATCCAAAGCAGAGTGATCTTTTTTGGGTTATTAGTTGCTCTGAATCTGAAACAAAGACTGTGATGAGAATAATATCTCCAGTTTCAGAGGTGGAGTAAATAGCCTCGGGGTGCTCTCTTTGCTGCAGAGTCGGCAAACAGGCTATGATTACTGTCTGTGTCGCGGTTTCATTCATCGTCAGTTTTGAATTGAATTGGCTTGTATGGCCCGCAGATGTCTCGGACAGTGAGAATGAAGTCATAATTGCTGTCTGCCCGTGATTGTAGGGGAGTGTGTGAATAGCATCGCAGCAGTATGTGGTCAGCTAACAGACATTGTATCACATGGCTGTCTGCTGCTGTTTTCTTCCCTGGTAATTGCTTCGCGTATTATCACTTGTGAAATGTGTGAGTTTAAACTTAAATGAGTGTCCCGTATAAATCTGGTCTGTGTGTTTATGGGTGTATGGTCATGAAAAATCTTCTTGGTATTTTGGTAATGACTTAATCTAACAGCCCTTCCCATGAGAAGCGACTATTGGATTGTTTGTAAATGATTGTTGTGAGCGGAAACAACATGACTGCAGGGTATTAAAAAGAGATTTATAGACACAGCGTCTCCTCGCCACAAACTGTTTGTTTTGCTCATCACTCTGGCACCGCTGGACTACCAGCAGTTGATCATCACTTTGCTCCACCTCAGATCATTGCTCCCATTCCTGCAGTAACATGACACACACCGGTGAGACCTATAACCAGCAGCACTCCAGGTTTATGGTAGTTTCGGGAAGATCACACAAAGCAATCAGGGTCAGGGAAGTATATGTGCACTAATGCAAATAAATGCTGAGCGAGGTTCAAACTGCATTATCCTGTAAATGTGATGTCAATTATTCATCTTTCAAGAGCTCCTACTGAAGAATTTCTCCACTTCCATTGAGAGCTAAACAGATCCCTGTTTGCCAGAAAGTGTATATTTCACTTACTCGTTGATAAATTATATACAAATGTGTCACTAATTAATTTTGTTACCTTGAAGCTCATTGTCACCTACTTCTGTCTAATGTGTTGGTACATATCTCTCTCACACACACACACACACACACACACACACACACACACACACACACACACACACACACACACACACACACACACACACACACACACACACACAGCTCTGTATTCTCTTTCGCCCTGTGTCTATAATTGTACCAATTAGTAGCACTTTGATTCACTACAATGGGAGCTGTTTTAGCTTTGGCCCTGATTTGTGGCACTTTCTCTCTCCTCCTCTCTTCTCTTTGTACTCAAGCTTACACCACACCAAACTCCAATGCAAAATCTGGCAGTTTAATCTTGCCTTCTGTATCAGTTATTACACAGACCCCCCAGAATAGAGTTTTTCTAAAGCATTAAAGGCCACTGTTGGGCAAATATGACTGTTATCAAGAAGACCTTCAATCCAATTTGGGATATTGTTTTTAATTTCAGTTGAAGGCTTACATTTATTTCCTGGTAGTGAAGCTAAAGTCATTGCATTTTTCCCCATGCAGTTGCTGAAAATGTGACATCTGATCCAAGGTTTGTTATTCAACAGCTGGGATATGATTTAACAGCTCAAACCGGTTTCATCCTCAGACAGTAGCTAACCAGATGACGAGACCAATCATTACTGTCTGAGAGGCAGTAAAGGAAGCAAAGAGAGGTGAAAACAGTGTGGAACGGGGA
The DNA here is from genome assembly GCA_038501785.1 of Myoxocephalus aenaeus. Lineage (NCBI taxonomy): Eukaryota > Metazoa > Chordata > Actinopteri > Perciformes > Cottidae > Myoxocephalus > Myoxocephalus aenaeus. Next base: position 4,695,775 of record JBAMJR010000073.1, on the reverse strand, counting down.
AGTTGGGTTGAAAAAAATGTATAGAAGAGTAAAAGAGAGGTGGCAAAACGGAAGAAAAACAGACAGACAGTTACAGTGAGAATAAGTTAAAACCAGGATAAGATCCTAAAAGTAAAAAGGACCATGCTGAAGTTTTATCAGGAGAAGGATGGAGCCAGAATACAAAGGACAATAAGGACAAAAAACTAGAGCGCGAGCAGAGCTGTGCAGTTGTGTGAGATATTGTGAATGAGATGACACTCCGCTTCGGGGATAGAAACTTGTCATATTTTCAAGTGAGTTTCAAAACTGCGTTGCAGCACTCCCTCATCTCTGCACCACCCTGTGTCTATTTTAACTGCACTGTGTGAAAAATGTCAAACACACACCATAAAGCCGCAGGACTTCCAACTCTACAGAAATGTGACATTTGCATCGTGCAGACACAAATACTAACGCTGGGTTTTTGTTGGGAGGGATTAATTCATACTTCAGAGTCAAAATCACTATTGCAGGCTATTCAGGCGTCACATTCCAGCAGATCTGTCAACGAGAAGTGACCCACTTTTTTCCCCCGTAAGCCTGCCTGGCCTAGCGTACACACTCCAGGCCAGACCTAAACCAGCTGCTGCCGCCACTGCTGCTGCATGCAGACACCCATTCACCCAAACACTGAGAACACTGAGATCCATTCATGACCAGCTAGTTTACATGAAGGCCATGGCACCCTGTGGTACCATGTTTTGGTTACATTCAGTATAGAGAGTTGGCCTTCACAGTTATGGTCATTTTGTCTTTCCCCTGTAGATCACATGTCGAACCAGAACAGATAAATTCTGGTAACATGCTGTCACATAATACACCAAGGTCCAATCCAAGGCTATTCTCTATTCGTTATTGTTATTTCCTTATGCTTCCTTCTTCATATAGACTAGTCAGTATTAAGGTTAGGTTTAGTTATTTATTTGACATCATTGTTGGCAAAACTAAAATCTTATGAGAAATGAGTTGATCTGAAATTAGATTTCCCTTGGTTTGTTTTTCTCTCTGACACAATATTTCAGCTTCCCAGTGCATTAAAAAATTAATTTGGATAATTTCCATTATGTTCATTGTGGTGTTTATTCTAGAAAGACATTTGTGTGAAAGTGTTGCTTCTCTCAGATCACGTTTAATTTGTGCCGCTCAAATAAAAGGAAAACTCAACAGAAACGTATCTTCGCAGAAACAATGTACTTCTTTCTACTAAATAAATGGCTCCAAATCCACCTGCCCCAGGGAGGTCTGCGGATAATCCTGTGAAACTTTAAAAAAGTATATTTTCAGTTTGTGAAATTCCAATCACCCTCACTGTATTCTCAAAGTGTAACATGTTTAGACACAACTTCCATTAAGAAAGAAAATGTTTTGATTTGGGTGAACTGATCCTGAGGGTTTACTTCAGCTCTGCTTGGGCCGGGCACTTCTGTTTCACTCTGTTCACATTACAGGTGCATTCATGTGTTGAATGAATTATACATCTTCCTGTTGGACAGAGTGATTCAGCTTCCTACTGGCAGCCTGCTTGTTAGCAAGCTAGTGCTCACACCAACTGCTCGCTGTGTGATATGTGGGTCAGTAGGTTAGTTATTTATCTTAACTTAGCTGCTACCTGCAGGCTTAATGGCTTAGACTTTGTATGCCGTCCTGATTTGTCTCCCTTTCCTTTTTTTCTGTCACATGTGCATGCCCGTATCTCTTCGACTGCTTTTTCTTTCTTTTCCCCTGAAGTATTGGCTCTCATTTAGACAAGCCATGAGCAGTTCTCACTAGAGCCCACGCTTTGTACAGCCATACAAAAGTATATGCCGTGGGTTTTTCCTACCCAAGCCCAATTTTCGAGTGGCTCCAACTTTTAATTCGGTTAAATTCAGGCTTGACTGATGATTTTAAATGCAAACCCAAGACAATTTTCCCCCTAAAATTGTGTGAGCAATTTGCGTCTGCACATGCACTTTAAACTACATAAAACATATCATCGTCTGAAACCGACACACCGCTGTGATAGGGGTGGGACTTTCGCCCAGAAGAACGCTGTTCCTGTCCCATTTAAAACTAAAAGTAAACATTGACATTTTATCACGTCAGTCATTCGTCACTTGAGTTGCTAGTCATGTGACTTGTTTGTCACTTGGTAGTCAGTCAAGTCAACATTAACCAAGCTCTTACTTAACTTCTTGTGAAAACAGAAGTTTCATTTGAAAAGACTGACACACCACCCTGACGCGTCCAAAACTTTGTTTGAAGCTCAGGACCATTGACCAAGTGTTGGTATTTGCCCAGTTGGGAGTGAGAATGTGTTGTTTGTGACCTTGATCTTCTGGACATAATCTAACGAAATGTCTATGGTTGACTGGTCTGAAACTGCACCACAGGATTATATGACAAAGAAAAGGCTCAGATGTATGTTTGAAAGTGCCTCATGTTTCCTTCTGCATCTGTGCTTTGAGATCTAAACAGCTCCAGCTCCAGTGGGGAACAGTGGTGTCAAGTCAGCCTGCTAGTAATCAAATATTTAACAGCAGCGATGAATAGAGGAAAGGGGGAAAAACTGGCAAAGAAATACAAGAATAGGATTAGGGAAACTGGTGACACACAGGAGAAGACAAACAGAGAAATGTGTACAAAACAGGAAGCCTAAAAAGTGAAGAGAGTAATGTATTGTATGCTGTCTAGTGTCGTAGCTTTCAGGAAAGAAGCAGCCTACTGACAAAAAGGAGGTATGAGTAAGGAAAACATTGTGAGAATGTGGAAAGATAAATAAACCACAATATACAAACAATGAGACGAAGCAACAGTGAGATGCAGTGAGTGCGACTTATCACAGATCAAAGTGCGGCAGCTGGAATGAAGACGGAATAATAGCAGACAAAGAAAGAAAGAAAGGGGTGACCTGAGAGACGAGGAGAAGACACAAGGTTTAACGAGTGAGCGAGGGGCCAATTGAAAGCCTTGTCAAGTGACTGGTGTTAGTTCTGAGGAGATCATAAGCGATGAAAAAATGAAGGAGGAAGGCTGCTCAGGGGACTGAGGCAGTAGAGAAACAGGCTGCAGGGCAACACTTTGAATGATTAGACAGATTCCTTAAGACAAGTTCAATGCAGAGTAGCTTTTTTAACACCTTTTATCCTCGATGATTTGGTGGTGAGACACTACTGTTTTATTTCCGTTTTACCAATTTTTTCCACTTTGATTGTTTAATCTGCTCCTTGTCATTGATTCCACCACATGAATGGGCTTTTATTGATCCATACTAGTTTTTGTGAGCACCCCGAGGTCAGAGGCATAGGTACCTGCTCAAGGTAATGAGCAACCCCAACACAGGAGCGTGACGTTTATCTTATTTAACATAAATAATGAATACCATTTACAAAAACTGCTTCAGAAAGGCACTTTTGAAACCTGAACAAACTGCTCTAGATCAGCCCCCTGTTCCTGTACAGGAAACCGTTGGCATTATTGATGGTGATTCACAGATATAGCTGTCTCTATAGCAACCCGACTGCTAACACCTTCACCTGAGATTGCCTCGAAGATATTAAAAGCTGGATGCTGGAAGCTTTTGTACAACTCAAAGATAATGGATTTAAAAACAGTTTTTGGTTCAATGTGCTTCACTAATGAACCAGGCAGCCTATATTCCAATATAAATGTTGGAATGATGATAGGATTCGTGTAATAACTAGACACCAGTGTACATGGCAAACATTTTTTAAATCCATTAAATAAGCACAATAGCAGGTCTGTGTGTGTGTGATGTGCCTGGTGTAGCCCTCAGGACAGTCGTGACCTGTTACAGCAGCTGCTGCCGTTTCAATGTGAGATATAGTGTATTCAATATTTTAACTTATATTCCTTTGCAACAGCAGAGCTCATGAGATGGACTTTGTGTGGTTTTATGTGTAGCACGTGTGTTTGTTTCTCCATGCAAACACTCACCAAGGAGTCTGTTTGCAACACCAAATCTATTGTTTGCTTTCTGCCAGTCTGCTGCCGGATAACAACTAGATAGTGGCAGGCATGCCTGCTTAGTTACCAACTGTCAAGTAAATATTTTTTGAAATTTAGGATTGTCTGAAACTTCAGAAACACAACCACAGGTAAAACTTTAAGTATTTCTACATTGCATCATTTTTAGTCGTCATTACTATTTATTGCATCATTTTATTTTAGCCTCTTTATCCTGACGTTATTATTCACATTCTTGTATAAAACCTCACCCAAGAAGACGGAAAGGGAGAGATGGAGATGGAGGAGTATAAACAGAAGGATGGTTAGCCAATGACTGATCAACAAAAGGAGGGAATTATATGACGGCTCCATGGGGAAAGGATGAAGGAAAAAGAGAAAAAGGCAGAGAAAAAGCAGGAAATGCTTAATGCTAGTGCTTCCTTGGGAGTCGCATACCTTCGGGAGCCAACCAGTTAACATTTTACTGTACCACAAGTAAGAGTGTTAAAAGCCCTGTGATCATTGCTATTAGTTTTGTAAAACAGAAATGACTCTATGTTAAAAGACGCTGAGAGAAGATGAGAGACAGGCTGAATCACTGCAGAAAGAAAACCAGAGTGATTTCACACCTGATTTCACATCCCATTCAACCCTGTTCTCTGTAAGGACCGATCCATTTACCCTCATATCTGCTCCACTGTGAGAATGTGTGAGAGAGACAGAATCTACCTGACATAGGTGTTGGTGGAACAATATAGCATTTACAGTATTCGGACCTAAGGAGAAGGTCAACCTGTGAGAGATTCATTTGAATGCCATTAACTTCCAAAAATAAACCTTAAACAGCATTAGAACCATTTGATGCACCACAACTCCATCCATCAGAGATTCAAAGAAATTCATGCGAGCAAGGACAGCCGAGGAGCTGAAATCGGTTTTGAAAGCCCAGCCCTTGCTGTTTTGCAAACACATAAATCCTCCGCTGCCACAGACTAGACTATGATTGTGAGCCACGCTTTTCTCATACACAAGTACCTTCTTTGGATGACACAAGGAACATACTATTACCCATTTGACACACACACACACACACACACACACACACACACACACACACACACACACACACACACACACACACACACACACACACACACACACACACACACACACACACACACACACACACTGGTTCAGACATTTAAACGGGGCAATCCAATCACTCACCGTTCCCTTAATGACTGAGAGCAAGATAGTCAGTCCAATCTTTGTCTCCTTCCCTCTTGGTTCAGGAAGCTGTAGCGTCGGCCTCTAATCAACACTTCAATTTGGCCGACTGACATTACCAATTTACTGACAGACTGAATTCCTTTGTGCACTCTCATGGATTCAGCTCTATTCAAAAGTCTTTCCTGCCTCTCTCTTTCTATCTTGTATTTTTCTGCCGGATGAAGGAAACTCTCATACGTCATTCGCTTCACTTGTTCTTCTTTTTGTGGCTCTGCTGAATTAGCTGTGTGTTTTCAGTTTGGCCGATGAACACTGAGTTGTTGGACCAAAAGTAAAGAGCTGAAGCTTAATGCTACCCAGGGCACTGAGAGCTTGTAGTCAGTCAACAACACTGCTTTTCTCTTAGAGCTAATGGTTTGGCGACTGTTGTCCATCTGTTCATGCTGTTTCCATGACAGCCCTTATTTAACGTTTCCTGTTTGTACATCTTGTGAGATGATGTCATGACCTCAGACAGGTGAACAGCGTTTGCCTTAGCGCTCAGGAATCCTGTGCAACAGAGAGCAGAGGCATGGTGTAATGGTTTTTTGTTCATGTCCTTGAAAAAAAACCTAATTTAAGCTTTATTTTAATCATGGAAAGTTAACAGAGCATTTTTGCTCTTTTCCTAAACCGCAGTTTCCCACCTTCACACATGAAGCTGTTTAAGTGTAGCGCCTCGCTCAAAGGTATCTCAACACAACTCTTCTTACTCTCCACGGTAAGTGGTGTTGCTCGTTCACTTTTAAAAATTTTCATCCATGGGTTCACAAGAAAAAACATGTTTTGCGGGTAAACGGAGAAGGCATTTACATGCAATGTAACCTGGTGACTGTAAATCCACATACACATGCAGCAGCAGTTCAGGCATCAGATCTGTCCCCGACCTTAGGTTGAAAGCATTACTTACTTATTTGAACAGCTTTGGTGATGCTCTCCTTTCATCCTACCGCATTGTTGAAACAGAAAGTTGTTGTGTGACGTGCGCATTTGTGAAAAGCTGATTAGCAATCTGGTTACATTTATACATGGCCAATAAACTGGGCTTGAGAAATTAGGTTTCTACCTGGAAACTACCTGAAGTGCATGTAAACACTGACGGAGCTGAACTGCTACACAGAACACCAACAATTCTCAGGCTGATGCTTTTTACTATCTTAATGTAGGTAAAATGCTGGAGTGCAATTCAGGTTTATTTGACCAGTGTTGAATCCCAGGCACCTGCTGTCGTATTAATTGTAAATCCAATGTGCATTGTTCACTTCAATATGTTCTATGCTGCTAGTAATATTCAAGTACATCAATACATGTAATTAAAAGCAAACCGCCAACATTTTATACAGACTTTTTCTTTGCCTTTGAAAGCTGGATAAACATGCATTGTGTGCACACATGATTACTCTTTACTAATGTCTACAATTAGTGTTTGTATTGTAGTGAATATTCTTGCAGCAGCTTTGTATGTCGTAACCTTGGAGACCAACAACCCAAAGTGGCAGAGCTGAATCTGACCTCCGTCACATCTCTCTTAGGAGCACAAATTGCCCGTTCTGCCTTCCTCCCCTTCAAAACAAAACAATGTGTTCTTTTTGTATTCTCAGTTCCCTCACAATATGTGAATGAGTAATTGTATTTGTAGATCAAAACTTTTGTTACATTTAAACATCTGTCACCCACAAATAGAAAATGATTCTGAAACACTTCAGTGACACAAGAAAAAATACAAAGGTCACAATGAGCTTGATACACAGACTTGGGCTGGTTTTGTAAAATGTTTAAGATTCATGTAAGAATCTTTCAAAGTTATCTGTGGGTACTTATCAGAGACACCATGACCTGAGGTCCAGCCCAACCTGCCCTGCTGAAGTTACTGAGGACCAAAGAAATGTTGAGACCGTCAGAGATTTGTAATACTGGTTTAATCTTCATTACAGTGGAGTTAAGACATGGTTGTTGGTTTTATACTTATTATACTACATTTTGAATTGATATGATCAGTTGTTATCGGATCTAAAACTCTCATTTTTGTCTTCTTGGATGTTATTTTTTACTTTTCATGATGTTGATTGTGACAAAATGTTATCAATCTGGTGTGTTTGTGAGATTAGATGACTGTTATGTTGTAAGAGAATTCATTGTTGAGTGTGCTACAATAGAATGAGTGGAGGGCGTTGCCTTGCTGTGAATCGTTATAGACAGAGAATGTAGCTGCATTGCAGGTTGTTTTGCCTCAATGGTTTTAAATGGATTTGTGTAAGAGAAGTTAACACGCCTAAAGTTACAGAGGGTGTGGAAGGAAATTGAGGCATCTCACAAACATCTTTATGTGTTATACTTCTTTTTAGCCTCACAGAGAAATTACAACAATATCTGCTTAAGTACACAAAAACAGGAGGCAGTGATGCTTTTCTCTCCTATAATTAGCTCGGCTCCTCTGTTGAAAACAGGAGGCCCGTAGAACAGCTCGTACAATTGAGTCGAGGGGATAGGAAAAGAGCATCCTGCACTGGAGTAGAAAAAGCTGACGTGAGTTTTCCCCAAAAACATTTTAATTGTTTAAATTATCCAGCCAGACCAATCAATGAAAAGGCAATCCAAGATACTAAATAAGGAGATAATTAAGACAGATTTAGAGTTTTAGGAGTGTATTTTTTCAATTTTGATGAATCTTTGCACGAAGCTCGTGAATCATGTTCAGGAGCTGCCACTGTTCTGCACGAACACTAAAGGAATTTAAATCAATCTGACTTTCTAACACAAAGATTTTTTTTTTGCTGTTTCACAAAAACTTTAGAGAACAGTTCAACCTTTGTATCTAGTTTTCCCGACTTAAAGTGTGTGTCTGTGGCCCACACGTGGTTTACTAGGTAATTTGGTCATGTATTATATATTTCACATCTTTGTAAAGTTAGTGTGTATAGTTTGTTGCGTGTGGGTTTAAAATATGTTTTAGCTGTAGGTAGTTTGAAAAGTTGGTTCCTCAAACTGTTTGCCTCATGGCAGCAACCAATCATTGCCAAGAAGTGATGTAATCATAAACTACTGCGGCTCAGGAGTCTCTTCTTCAAGCAACATCCAATGATGTTCGCTCCATGTAAGAATTACACACAGGATATATACGAATATATTTCCACAACGAAATAACACTTTTATTATTGCAAAGTGGAAAGTAAAAGTAGCAACTAAATCCACCTTGAGCTTCTTATGGAAAACTGCTGATATTGAACAGACATGCAGCAACTCTGGGATGGATGTATGTTGCTAGGTTACCTAAAGAGAGAAAAGTGACACCAGAATGGGTGCCGCTTTATTGGATTGTGTTCAGACCACTGGCTCCATCATCTTGTACTTTCAAAGGGAAAAACATGCTGATGTGCATCCTGTTGCTGCTCTGAGCAGACGGGTAAAGTGCACACAAGAGACTAAGTAATATAAATAAACAGTAAAACAGTAATACAAATAAAAACAGTAAAGAATGCACAATAACAATATTATGTATACATACATAATACAAATGTGTTTATATTGCACATATGAGGTGGTTAAAGTGACCAAAGGGAATGAAGTGTTTATTTATTTTATCTTTGTGATCTACTGAGAGCATAAGCCTAGATGATTGCTTTGAATATTGGGGAACACATAGTTCATGCCCAGTGTGTGTCATAAGCCTGCACAGCTGTTTCATGACAGCTGTAACGTTGATCAAGTGGAGCAACAGTGTTACCTGAGCATGGTATACCATTTAATTTTGCGCAATGAAGCCCAATAAAAAATATTTTATATAAAATTCCAGTTAATTATGTCAGAGGTGTACAATTTTATAGGGCTTCAACCTTGCATGTCATTCCCCCATTCACATCTGTTCATCCAGTACACTGATGGCAGGGGCTACCATGCAAGGTGCCACCTGCCATCAGGAACATCTAAGTATTCATACCCACAAAACCCACCCGAACACCGTAGGCACAGCCTTAGGGAGCAATTTGCGGTGTCTTGCCAATGACACATCGACATGGATCGAATCGCCGATCACTCTGATTGGCTGAACCAGAGATAATGTCTTTTTTATTCCATGCATTCTTCTTTTTGTCAAAATCTGGCACCTATGTTACGCACAATGCAACTCGGCGGCTTACAAATCAGATTTTCAGCTGCTCCCTCTACAGCCACAAAATCCTTTACCAAACGTATTTTTACATTTACAGTAATACTCCCTAAGAACTGTAAATAGACTTTAATGCTCAAAAACTCGGTTGACTAAGGATATTTGTTTTTAGCACTTTTAAACCTAAACTATTTAATGTGACAGAATGATCCAGTTCCACAGCAACCTTTAATTAAAACAATACATGTTTTTATTACATTTTGGAAATCAAACTCTTCCATGTGCCCTGCAGAGATGTGCAGGCTTTGATCCCAACTGAACACACGTACAAATGTATTCACTGATGCTTACGCAGTGTAACCACGAGGAACTGACTGCTGAAAGCATCTGGTGTAGTGTTTGGTTGCAGTGAAACCCCGTAAACATACTGTATCTTTCATAAGTGCTGACGCACAGAAGACGTCTCAAACCAAATTAGTGTCACAGCGGCTTTCCATGTCTAAATAAAGGAAGCTGTTGTCTGCACGCTTTCTTCACTTAGATGCTCTGCCGTATCTCTAAAATTAATACTGGGCTGAAATGTTTTTATTGCTCCAAATAATGCATCGACAACAAGCTTTGGGCTTTTGGGCGTATTGGTCTATAATTACTGCACAGTTTGAATGAAGTGAACCAATTCCAGTGTCAGGGGCAGAGATGTTTGTTCTATCTGATGTTGTGTATTTGGGGCTTTTCTGGCCCTGCCTAATGTCCCGGGCCGAGACTGACCTCGTTGGTTACAACACGACTGACCTTGCTCGGGATCATGACTGTGAGCCAGAGATGAGGATTAACTGTCTGTGTCGGCCGGGGAGAGACAGCAACCCCTGAAGCCAATTGACAATTTGTTCAGATGTAATGAAATGGATGGAAGACCACACGTCCCTCAGTTCTGCCGTAAAAGCCTGCATGCAGTGACAGTGATTGCCTCATTTTAGCAAATTGAAAAGGTAAAAGAAATGAACGAATAATGACAACCTCAACCTTTCCTTTTTTTAATAATTTTACAGTCCTTTTTAATTGATAATTTCTCATACATCTGCCTTTCATAAGCTCTGGCTTACCAGAATGTTTGCCTATTCCCACGTTTCTTAAGCATTCCCAGTGTTTGGGAATGTGTACGGGTCTTGGGATCGTCTCACATTCCTGATCATTTTAGACACAAAACCAATTCAAGAAATCCTGCTATAACCGGATTTACAATTACAAACCTGCAAGGGAACTGAACATTTTGCCAATAATAGATCTACCCAGTACTGGAAGTAGAAACAAAACAAACAAGTGCCCGTACTCCCCTTATGCTCATGTTGGTGTGTGTATCAGCTGGTATCAGCACATCGTTATTACATTCATTTCTACAGTAAATCAAATATAGTCTTCTCAGAGATAAAACTATGCAATTTCACGGACAAAAAGCTTAAATACTAAATGTGCTATATATGTAAGGGTTCGATTTTGGCTGGACCCTACAAGCACAGACAAGGGGGCAGCAAGGTAGGGTGAAGGTAATGGGTTTATTGAACAGAACACTGATGATTTTGATATGGCAGGAGGTGAAAGAGACGTGACAATATAAGTATTTATATTATTGTTTAGCCGACACACATCAATTGGAAATGTTTGCCCTGTAAAATCCTATTCTGTAAATCGAGGCTGCTGTATAATTTATCCTTAGATGGTGCCTAATTTAAGTTTTACACCGTTTTAAAAGTTGGCAGCAGGTGACATAAACGTATACATGTGTATCAGTCCTTTTAGTACATTAAAGGAATAGTTTTTGGAAATACACGCTCAGGTGGAGTCACTGGGTCAGTTTCAGCTGAGCCAAGCTGTCCAGCTGGACTAATGCCAGTGATTGTGACCGTAGTTACTCTAGGCAGGCTGTGTTTGAACTAAAGGCTAAGCTTTGACCCCTATTAGGCTAAAATGAAGCCATCATTCCAGTTTTCGCTTCAGTTCTCTCCTCCATCTCTCCTCCGCTGTCAGAGCTTGTATCCCACCGGTCTTCCTCACTCAGTGTCTTCAGCTTCGCTCTCTCCTCTTCATCTTCCCCTCTATTTATCTTCCTCTCCGCACATTCCTCCTTGTTCTCTTGCTCTTTCCTTGGGCTATCTGCCTGCTCTTCTTCTTCTGTCTCTAACCTCTGCTCCCGCTGTGGCTTGATGTTTATCTTCGTCTCGGTTGTCTTTTGTTTTCTCCTCACACTACCCACATCTGTCTCTGCCTCCAGTCAAGCTCTCAGTACCTGCTCCCTCAGGCTAAAAAAAGTGCCACCGTCGGTTCTCCTGCAGCACGTCCTCCCCTTTACCCAGTAGCTCTTTCACCGGCTCCAGCTTTCCTTCCTTTCTTCCGTCTGCCTTATCTCCTCTGCTCTTCCTTCCTGGGCCCTTGTTATTTTTTTCTTCCAAATCCCTTCCTGTTTCTTACCACCTCAATTCACCACCTGCGTCCTTATCTCTTGCTTGCCAGTGACTTGTTATCAAACATGTGGTATTGATAGCAGCACTTCAGGGCCTCACGATTGGATTTGCTCCTCCACACAGTGCCCTCTTCCCCTCAGCCAGTCTCCAAGGCTCCAACAACACCGTTGTGTGTGTCCAGACTGCGGAGGTGAAGATCTCCATCCTTCTCTCCACAGCAGGGTGTTACTAGTGGACATCTTGCCTGTACGAGACCAACCAGCTACATATTAAGTTTACAGGAAGCTGGTGAACTTTTTGCTGCAGCTGACAGCTTGAACTTTTTTTTATTTCAAAGATTTGCGAACATGGCATTTAGTTTGTCTAGTATGCTTGTTATACCGTAGAATGATCAATTACTGAAGTCATGAAAGGCAGAGAAAGGGGAAGAAAGAGAGTGAATCTATCCATCTCATTATCCATACTCTTATTTTTTTTATTCCTCTTCCTTGCTGTATTTTTTTACAGGAATTTATTCACTGCAGGTTTTATTGGCATTACTTTCGTGAGAAAACATTTGTTCCGAACATATTCCTGCTGTTGTATTTGACTGCAGAAGTGGTCTTTGATCTGGAGCTGTCGGCAGAGCACTAAAGGGCTCCCTGCCCCTGATAGTGAGCATAGATCAAATGATGAAATCTGGGCATGTGTAACATGTGCTTGGCAAGTCATATTTCTGCTTAGTATTGCATACAATTTCATCCAGCATTTGAGAAAACCTTCAACAAATTTGTATTTTCGGTTTAAAAAATGAACCTACCAACATCTCCTGGTGCTCCAGCCTCCCATTGTTCTCCTTGTGGAATGATCTCTAGAGACTGCAGCTGTAATTTCCCTTGATGATAACGGTGGTGAAACCAGGTTTACAGGATGAAATACCCACAACGTGAAGTCTTGTATTACGACAACAGATTTGACGATATTTAGTGCTGAGTAAATAAGAGAAGTCTCATAAAGCAGAGCTTTACTATAGGCAGTACATTTAGGGCCAACAAGTTAATTGTTTGATGTCGTGTGAAGAACATGATTAACACTAATAACTACATGATGGAATAATTCATGTGTTAATTTGGATTGAACACCAAATATGGTTTGGGAGTAAATTGTTGCTGCTATTGTATGTTATGCTCCTGATGTGTGCGTCAACACGGCAGGTGTGGCACAGTACAGCAGTCTAGAGCATCATTTAAATGCTTTGACGTGGATTTCGGCCAGTAGTTTAAACTCAAAATACAGTAACTTTAACCAAATTACTGTAATTGTAAATTGTATTATTACCACAGTAAACACATTAAGTGATGTAGCATAAACACATCCATCATCTGACTCTGATATGTCATTACCTCACAGGTTTGAATTCCTGGCTGTCCACAGAAGCTACATGTGTACTTCCACCATCATTGTTTAAATGTCTCAAGGCTCAGCCACGTGATCTGTGTGTGTGAATCTGCTGGTTTCCCTCTCTCTATCATTATCGGTGCGCTAATGTTTGGTCCATCTACGACCTTAATCTGAGTTGGTGCACCTCACAGAATATAGTTTACCGTGAGTATTTGTTTGTGCATGTGCTGCAGTTTGTGCCATCTTTTGTCTTTCTGATTTCTTCATCCTTAATTGTTGGGTCCAGTGTTTTTGAAGCTCGACATATAGGGACAAAAAGCCAGAATATATCAGCAACACCAATTTGGACTACTCTTTCTTTTAAAAGCACCGTCTTGTGAGTCTCTGAACTTCATGGAATTGCGATACTGAATTGCTGCACTATGACTTGAGTCAAGTAAATGTGTGATGAAATGCTGTAATTTACCTCTTCGTATCCACCTACCATATCAGCTTAGAGTGACAGAATGACTTTGGGTAATTTCCATAAAGCAGGTATAAACTTGTTGCGTTCAGCTGCAGGTTGTACTTGAAATGGAAGCGGAGGTAAGCATAGGGATAATGACACATAATGTACAGCTGTATTCTACTTTAAAGAGAAGGTATTTACTTCTTCCTGTAAATCCGCTGATGTCTCATTTAAAACTATGAGGGTGGAGTATCACACTCCACTGACATGTAACCTTTCTGTCTCTTCCTCCAGCCTCTCTTTCCTCTCTCTCTGTTTTCTCTCTCTGATCTTCAGTGTACGTGAACAAACACAAAGATAAACACACACTCTGACCTGCAGGTAAAGCCTGAGAAGGGTCAGCCGGGTTTTTCGCTCAGTCATGTTGGTGGTGAGAGGCCGCCTGCAGCGTGTGCGCACGTGTGAGCGCTCATGCTTTTATATATGCATAATGCACATGTCTTCCTTCATTTACACTGAACCCATGAGTTTTCCCCAAGTCTCTCCTCTATTTCACCTTTAATATTTCTGTCATTTGTTTTTCTCTGTTCTGTTTTAAACTTTACTTCTTCGATCCTTTTTTAGCTCATGTGTCTCAACTTCACCTGATTTGTCCTCCCCTCTATATCTTTGTTCTTTTATCTGACACACACACACATAATGATGCTGCCCATTACATCTGGACACGTTGGTCTAATGTGGCCTTATGTATGGAGGTATTATTCATTATTTATTCCCACATTCTTGAATCTATTCATCTGCTATAAATTATGGACATTTCTCTTCCTTGTAAAGATTATTTTCTCGCTATTTTGCTGTCTAATATAAAAAATGTTTTGTATGTAGCGTATTACAGATGACAAATTATTCCCTTCTATTTTATTCTTACACATTTTTGATTGCAATCATTTTCTACACTTTCACTAGATCGAATAGCATACATATGAAAGTGATACAATGGTGCACTCTTGGTTAGACTCAGTATAAACAGACATTAAACCTGCATTCATTATTCTTTTGGCCAGCTTAACAAACTGTATCATTACATTGACGAATCATCACGTTACAAAGTTAAAGATATGGTGAACATATTAGTAAACAATTTGTCTATTTACACACCCATTAGACTAGAAGCAACATTAGTTACAAGGTTAATTACATTTATTGTGAACCAAAACAGTAAAGTTGCTGTTCACGACTTTAAAATGCTACATATAGCAGAGGGGGACTGCAGTGTTCGGTATGTTTGTCACTTCAAATAACGCCTTTCAAATTTTACATCTTTTCCATTGTTCGTATACTAAATATTGATTACAGCTGTTGCCATTTGACTGTTCACACTTGTTCTCTGTCCAACTGAACAGGTTACTCATGTTGTTTTGTTTTTTATTCACTCAAACAAAATGCCACAGTGGATCAACATCAGCACTTTCTCTGCAGATTACACCCACAGGGCTGAATGATGTTTAATCATGTTTGAAAAACTGCATGTAAGCAGGAACATTAATTGAAAGTGTGCTTAGTAAATCATGCCAACACGTTTTTTTCTAATATTGGCATTTTTATGAATAGGGTCCGCCTACCTGCAGTTTGTAACTGTCAAGAATATTTTAGGGTCAGACAGGCTGGCTGTGCTCTCTCCATTTCTATTTATCACCCTCTCTCCTCTTCGTGTCCATCCTCCTCTCTCATCTCATGACCCCTTCCATCTTACTCTGCTTCATCTCCCTCCTCTTCCTCACCCCAGTCCTCCTCCCACTCCCCCGCTCCCCTTATATTTCCACCTCTCCTTCACATCTTTCCTCCTCCTGTTTCTCTTATCACTCTGCCTCTCATCCCAGAGGAGACGGCGAACAGTGGGTTTACAGTAATGCAGGATGGTACAGAGAGAACGGGGCTTTAAAAAGAAACACTGGCATGGCTTATATTACCACCAACTCCTCTCTACTAGCCAGCTCTGCCCACAGTGCCCATCTTTCTGTGTGACACTAATGTGGCGGGTAAGAAATGACTCATACCACAGGATCTGCAAAAAACAATTTAAGCACCAAAGTTAGCATTAGCCAAATATCTCAAGATGGAGTTTGTTTAGTGAGGATATAAAAAAAAGGATATTCACACCCTCCTCTTTTAAAGCTGTGTGGGACGGCCTTAGTACAACTAAGTTTGCCATTAGTCCTCCCATCCTGCGGCTGCATCCTTTTTTAGCACAAAAGGGTTTTTCTAACAAATCCTCCATGGATTGTAGCAACATTACTGCATTAGTTCTGCACAACACACTGCTTCAGTGTGTGTTCAAATGTGATTGTGCTATAAAGTGATGGCGTAACACAATGTGCTGTGTAAGAGGATACAGGACACCACCGGAGGTACATTAGTTACAGATAACGCCGACTTCCCTCAGTAGCTTTGAAGGACGCTGGCGTTAGGAGTTCAGCGTCTTGTGTGTTTGAAAAGGAGGACACTGTGAACTAATCATTTCATTTGTTGTGTTTTTTTAAATGAGGTCTGAGTACAGTTGTTTTGTTCAGTTTCTCTCAACATTACTGAGCTGTTTTTACTGCACTGTTGTCCTCTCTTAGTAGATCGACTGAGGTTGGTCACTGTTTAGCATGCAGTGCGGCAGAGCTGTTAAAGTAAAGTAAAATAAATACGCTTTGATTGGTCTAATAGTACAAAGTGAATTTTATAGCGTTTCTGTTCTACTGATTACTTCATTTTTGTTACAGATAAAGATTTTTTTCAAAATCAATCTTTGTCCTTGTGTTGCTCCTCACATTTCCAGTTGGTGTAATGAGTGAGCGAGCAGCCTCTGCAGCAGTTTTAACAAGAGGTCCTAATTTCTTAAGTCAATATTACAAATATAGCTGTATTCCGATCATATAATTCAAGCACAGGCCTCTGGGGAAAACCAGATACATGTTTCCAACTGAGGATGATAAAAGTAAAATATGTTTAAATGTCTACTTTAATTTACTTTATTTACATTAATCAGATCTAAATTGGGTCTACTAATAGAAAAGCATAAAACATCTGTAAAATTCTCTAGTGTGGAAACTGTTAGCAGTAGAATATGTTGTTACATTAGTTTTTACTCTTGTTTCTTTGCTTTTGTAAACCAGTTGATGGATATTATTAGCAGTTCTCATGCTACAGTAGCAAACCTACTGGTAATAGTGTGTATTCAGCTGCTCTGATGGTTACACACGAGCAAAACATGAAGATCCTGATATTCCCCTCAAAATATCTTCATTTGTCATGCAACTAGAACATTATATTTTAGGCTGCCACTTTGTTATAATACAGACAGATCATCCCAAATCTATGTAACTACAGCTGGATCTCCTTTTACAATTTCTGATGTACTTGGAGCCACAGACATATTTCTGTTTGTAACAAAAAATAATGAAGTTCAATAGCCCTACATGTGACTGCCCTCGACCGAGTTTGAAGCCTATGTTTATGCATCGCCGGGGATTTTGTTTACTTTTTTTGTTTGTTTACTTCACACCATTTTAATTTTATTTGATCTTTCTTGATTTTAGTATTTGTGTTTTTGTCGGTTTGATTTCCTCTATTCGTGACCTTGCATATGTATGCACTCTTTGTGTCTGTTTATCTACCTGCCAGCAGGTTTGCAAGATACGTTTGTGTTTTTTCTTTGGTAAATGTTTGTCCTTGTTTGTGTTTCACGTTTTACAAAAACGCACATCAGTGGGTCGATAGTATGGTGTTAGAAATAGCTTTGGAATAGCATATATAATAGGTCTGTATTGTAGGTCTGTTGGTAGTTTTATCCTATAACTGATTGCTCTGTGTATATATACACAGCGCTTGGATTGTATATTATTCCACATTTTACCACTGTTGTTGTGTACAAACTTTGTAATTACAGTTTAGTTCATTTTCATATTATATTGACTTTAATTAAAGGATTAAAGGATTACATGCTCCTCTAAATTCTTCATCCTCTCGGGTTTAGAAGCACTTCCAGAGTCAACCAGATAATCAAGAAAACTGCACTGTCATCAAGCTAAACACACACCTGTTTCCTGTCTCTTGTTGACATTTTGAAGATAATACAGCTTTTACCCAACAGTGAGGATTTCTAATATGCCAGAGCAGATCAAACTCTCCGACCTTGGAGAGTACAAAGGGAAAAAGATGAAAAGATGAGTGTGAGAGAAGGGAAGAAAACAAATTGATAGTAGAGAAGAAAGCTGGTGAAGTGGCTTTGCAGGAGGAAAGGGGAGTGAGGTGTATTGTTACAAATTAGATGGAGCTGTGGCAGAAGGAGGGAGGAAGACTTGAGAAAGAGGAGAGGATCATGTTTTCCTGAGCCATCTATTCTATATGCAACGTATGTGTTTCCAAGTAATCCGTATATTTATTATCCTCAGTGTTTATTTTGACTTATGTACTTATTTGGTCAAAATAGTTTTCTCCCAAAAGTGTCAGTGACCGTGACCCTACGTTAGAGTTCTTCAGGGGACGTGAATTTTTAGTTGTGACAGTCACTACCATACTTTATTCGGTGCAGAGGGTGCATGGATGGGCGCAAACAATACTTTGTCATATTACTTGGCAGGTAACCAGCTGGCCATCATACAACTGGACCTTGAAAGAGAGATAGCTCACAGCTCGACCCCCACCTCTCTAAAATACAACACAGAGATGTCTCAGCGGGTGGTGAAATAACAAAGTGTCTTGTGGGAATAATTTCTAGCGTTAGAAAACTAGGTTAACTATTGTCAGAAAAAAAGCCATAGCGTCCCCTTTTTGAATGGAAGCTAGTTAGCCTAGCTTGCTAAGATGCGTTCCACTCAGGAGCAACTGCTAGCAATGGCTATCAAAATGTCCAAAAGCGACTTTACCCCTTATTGAAAAATGGAAGATAGCTGCAATGTCATCACAGTTGAATTGCCTCAGACAAAAGGAAAGGAGAGTTTAGTTTTCAGTTTGGCTTTAAGAGTTTAGTCTTTTCCGCTCTCTGCAGTATTTCTTTTGAATTAACTTATCATCTGTCTTGCTTTTTTTAGCTCCCGGTCCCTCCCCTCAGGTCAGGTTTAGCATCCATCATAAAAGTGAGGCTGCAGTTGCCATTTTCACCCTCTTTCTCATTATCAATGTCTACACAGACAATACATCCTGCCCTGTGCTGCTGTGCACTGCATCTCATTACAGGCAGCATGTCACACTGGGTGCCTCTATTACTTCTTGTTCCCTCTGCACCAGACCCAGGGTCACAATTCATATCCATATAAAATGTCTCATCGGGGCAGGTGTTCTTCACTAGCTGGGATCACTTCACACATCCAGGAGTCATTTTTAGTAAAACCGTATTGCAAAATTCATAGAGGTCCGCCACCTTCATATAAATGAATTAATCCAAGCGGATTATGGTTAAAACAAGTTTCTAAAAGGTCGCTGGTTTGGTACCAACATGTGCCTACATGTTCCTGACCACGGGCTTAGGAGCAAAGAGGAAATAAAGCACACATGATTCTTGTTTATATTCGTCATCTCTTTTTGAGTTTATTTTATAATGGCCGCTCACAGATTGTTCAGGATTCATTTTACAGTTAAAAGTGGCACTCTCAAAGATTTTCTTTGAAATAATGGTTTGTTAAGTCACTATGTTTGGCCAAAGTAGCTCGTACAATGGTTATTGAGTTTCTGACTGTAACAAGGCTCAGTTACCTCCCCGAGTTTCCCCCAGCACCAATGACACGAGCAGACGTAAAGTATCGTTTGGTAGCGTTTTTATTGTGACCTGCGCTGTCCAGCCTTGCCGCTCTGGCAGAGTATGTCACTCGCTCCTCCTGTCGCTCCTCCGTCCCTCCTATGGTTAATACAGGGAAGACACACAAAACACACAATCCGCTCCAGCTGAGGCCAATTAGGCCTCATCCCGGCTCCGTTCCCTGAGCCGCTCCTCCACTCCCCCCTCTGCAGCTGAAACCTAACCACACCCCTGCCACCACACTGGCCCACTGCTGAAAGTATTGCATGTAAATATATATTTGTAGATTTTTTCTCCTTTGTTTACTAACAATAAATGGTACTATGTACACAATTAAAAAATAGCATGTTGATATGGAATTTCTGCTAAGCACAATTCAAGTCAACCATTTAGGACATTTTTGCCACTTTAACTTCAACTCTGGAGAGATCTATGGAGAACAATGCTCTTAAACACGATATTTTCTGACTTGAGAAAACTGATTTAATGTGCCATGAACAAAATACTCCTCTGTGTCTCTGTGGTGAACTCCAGGTTAAGATATTCACACACATTGATGATATTCAGTCCTGCAGCATTTTGAAGCGTAATTCTTCTTAATGCACTGAATGTGTAATGATGCGGGGGTAAATGACCTGCTGCTGATCATCCTCAGTTTCTCTCCTCATTAGCGTCTTTTAGGAGATGCTGATAGTATAAAAAGTAATGGTATATGTGTCATTATCGTTAATAACTTGTATAATGCAATACAAGGCCATTATACACATCTGGAAGGCAGCTAATGATTAATGTTGAGAAAACTAAAAGTAAAAAGCAGCTTCTGGATTACCTAGACTAGAGCTACACCAATATTATAAGATACCTGGATGTCACTTCTGGAGCCCACAGTGTATACCTACATAACGTACTGTAACACCTGTGTTATAGATATAGAACATAAAGAAGATGCTATAGGCTTTTATATTGCATTATGGTCTTCTAACCACATCTATAATCTATTAAAATAATGATCACAGTACAAGCTGAGAATGTAACACACTTGGAACATAACATGATATGTCAGTGTTAACAATTTCACATTGAGGTACAAGTGACTCTTCCTGGACATTGGGGGTGGTTTTGATATATTTCTGTTACAGGTTAATTATATAATGATATCTCTATTTTATGCTTAGAGACTTTGCTTTGAATTTTTACTTTTTTAGTCTACGTTTTACTTTTATTATTTCGAGCTCTCCAGGTTTTTCCCACACTTGGAACATAACATGATATGTCAGTGTTAACAATTTCACATTGAGGTACAAGTGACTCTTCCTGGACATTGGGGGTGGTTTTGATATATTTCTGTTACAGGTTAATTATATAATGATATCTCTATTTTATGCTTAGAGACTTTGCTTTGAATTTTTACTTTTTTAGTCTACGTTTTACTTTTATTATTTCGAGCTCTCCAGGTTTTTCCCTCAGAGAGAGAGACACACTGAGAGTTGATCGTGTATCCTTCCTCTCAGCAACCACAGTGTCGTCTGCTCAAATCGTCTCCACATAGCTTAGCACTAAAGAGCCGACGAGCACGCTCACATTAATTGGATCTGGTACAAGATTGCTCTTGTGCACACTTCAAAGCTTATTTACTAAGATTAAACACTTGTTTGAACCACAATAATCTCAAATGGGCATTTTCAGATGCTCTGTGGCTTCAGTTGACTCTTCAGCATGAATACTGCTCCCTGCTTTACTTTGGAAGTTTGCAAAACAAATGCTGACCAGCTAATGGGCCAACTGTTTGTTTGCCTGTCTAAACATTATGTTTGTGTATTCTCACACAGCAGAGATGATCCTATGTAACAGTTATTATATTGTTGTTTTTGGTCTTTCAACACCATGTTTGGGTTTTGGCAGACTTTTGTGTAATTAAGTTTTGATTCTTTATATAATTCAAGATTTTAATTAAATACATACTTTTATCCAAGGTAGGTCTTGCTTAGTATCTATTCTTGTAACAAAAAGAGGACATTAGCCAATCGAAAGCAGGTGTCAGTACACACTTTCTGTCTCTCTGGTCATCAGCCAGCGTGGCAGTAAAGCCAGCTTAGCTGTTTATTTCTGTTGGCTCTATATTTAGAGCTGTTAATGATTCTGCTCTGTTGTTCTTCGGCGCTTACACTCTAACTACATTTAAGTGCAGTAATTAGATCAACCAGTATGAGCTGCTTTTTATGGGTCATTTTGTGTACATCACAGCTGAAAAGATGAGTCTATTAACTGAGCAACAACAGTAGAACTAACGATAGATTAACTGTAAAAGTATAAATATTTGTATTAAAGTTGTAAACAAGTATTTGAATTAAAGAAAACTTGTAAACTGTAGTACAGTGGTACAGGTGAGTATGCAAGGTTTTCCCGATTAGTTTATTTGTATATAACTGATCAATGCTGTACTTTTGCTAGCGTGACCTACTGTCATGCTTTTGCCGTGTTTATATTTGAAGACCTGTTTAATTCACTCAAATGCCAGACATTTGCTAGTTCCAGCTTTTCACATGTTTCTCAATTTCATGTCATTGTTTATTGAATACCTTGCTGGACTGAGGTCCAAGGTAGTTATAATGGGCATTTTCACTATTAAATTAATTATAAAATGAATAATTAATTTGTCAAAAGATAATCAACTGAATAATTTAGTATAATAATTTAAAAGAAAATTATTGTTAGATGCACACAAAATGACTTGTGTGCATCACTTATCAGCTGCTCACTGTATCTGAATTTGATACCACTCTGCCAACTTACAAAGGCATTCATCTGCTGTATTAATGTCGTATTAATGTGACAAGAGAAGCTCTCATAGTAGCAGCGTAATTGAGAGTCAAACAGAGGCTAAACTAAAAGTCACCACTGACTGACATTGTGTCTTTGTGACTGCACACAAGTGAAAAACTGTGTTTTCCAGGAACGTTGATAAGCATTAATGTAACAAGAACACACTAATGTAGAGCTGAAGTAGATGTACAAGTTATGTGTGTGTTGAGAGACGGTAGTCCTTCATCCTGTTGGTTTAACCTTCAACACACCCAGCGGTGCAGCTACTGAATCAGGTGGTGGAGGACGTCCAGAAATACAACGGGTGATGTAAGCGTGTGTTCTTTTTAAACAAGAACAGCAGGGAGAGGCAGACTGATAGACTAGCTGTGCTTTAATGCCACACAAGATCCTCGCAAGCCATTCACACCTCCAAAATAAGATACGTACCACTAACTTACAGCCTGTTACAAGATAAAGACATCATCTCAAAGGGTATCTCTACTGAAAGGAGTCCTTTTTCTACAACTTCACACATCTAGTGATTAGATATTTTCTTCTCTCTCCTCTCATTTTTACCCCTCTTTACTTTTCACTGTTTCTCTCTCTCCCCCTTTTCATCTAAATTACTTCCATTGTTGTTCTGCCATCGCATTGGTGGGGGTCACTAGTTTCTGTGCATGTACAGTGAAGTTTAGTAAGCCATGTTGGGATACAGCATTTGCCTGGCTGAGAGTGTTCTCAGGTGGAAGGGTTTGATGAGGGGGACATTGATGTTGGATCATGGAGTTCACTTTGTGTGCCTCTCCTCCCTTACTCTGCTGCGCGGTGTAATTAGGCCAATCAGACGTGGTCATTACTATTAATTGAAACGGATGATAATGATACCGTAAAATCCTTTTGGAGGAAGCCATGAGGCCAAGTTCTTAAGAGTCTTTAAAGGGAGAATGACAAAGAGTAAATAATTGCCGTTAAATGAGCAAGTTTATGTTTGCTGTTTTTTTTATTGTTACTTTAATGGGTTTGATAGTAGAAAAGGATATCAGACTTTCCTCCAGCATGAACAAATTACCCCAGATTCACAACATCCAGACCATCACCAACATCGAATCAACTAATCCTGGAGCATATTTCCTCTAGATTTCAGCCATATCTTCTCTGCCTCTGATAGTTTCTGAGATTCAGACAAGCAAGGCTTATTATCGATCTTTGTTTCCAGATGAAACATTAATATATACACATCCAAAAAAGATCCCTTACATTTGATTTTGAGTCGAAACATTAACTTGACAGTGCTCTCTGGTGGATACATTCGGCTGGTGACGCTGTTTCAAAGTTAACACAAACATTTCTGAACTGCAGCTTATTGTTGTATCTGCCAGCATATGGCAATACCAACATATCTGTGTTGTTTGTGCTTCAAAGGCATTCTATTCGTCAAATTTAATTGGGTTTAATTTAGCTTCCACTTAGATCACTTTTTGTTGTGTAAGCAATCAACTTTGAATGGCAGCCTAATTACTGTTCTCCACTTATGTGACCTGAACGTGAAATGAGCAACAGAAGATATCAAATGTGAAATATGATACATTGAAATAACAGCTGTAGCCTACTGACTTCTCACACCATTTTATGTTGTTTTATTTAATTTTTAAGTGAATTGCTCCAAAATATATATGATGTGATGTATTATGAGCTTAACTGATAAGCATAAAAGATTCTGACAATAACGTGAAGGGATCAGCAAGATCATCTCGCTGAACTAAAGACACTCAGTTATACAGTTGTGTGACAGGTTTATGTGTGTTTTCTCTCACAAACAACCTTAAGCTGAGTACGAACTCTGGATAACAAGACAGACGGCAGCATCATTCTTGCTGTTATAAAATGAATGTGAATTGAGTAAACTTACCTGGCAAAAGCAACAATTGCCAAAAAATAAGTAGATACTACCTATATGTTTTCTACATTGCTCTTTTCTAATAAGAAAGAGCAAGGAAAAGAATAGGTGACATCTGGGCAGCTTGTTAACCTGCAACCACGATCCAAAATGCCCCAGGCAATTGAAACACAACCCTATTATCTGTGCTGAGCTAAAATTAGCTCATGTATCGGTTGGACTCTAGCATTTTTGGGAGGTTGTTTTTTTATGTTTGTGTACAATTTGTGAGTTTTGTAGATGGGAATTACCACAACATTATTTAGATGGATGTGCTCATTAAAGTCACATGGAAATTGGAATTTGTAGAACGATGGACTTTTCGAGAATAACAACAGCACAATTCAGACAAGCTTCCTCTAAAGCATTATCCCTCCACCTCCTCTACGCCGCGGTCTGTGGGACCTGCAGCTCAGACCGCAGCGACCCGTATCAGTTACCCCTGAACCCTGGTGTGAAGATGAAGGTCAAAGTTAAGGCTGACCAGGAGCTCACAGTATAGAGAGCAAAGTGACGTCACGGGGCAACTGTGGTTCAGTCGTAGGATCGGCGGTTCGATCCCTGGCTAGTCTGCTAGTCCATGTTGATGTGTCCTTGGGCAAGACACTTAACCCCAAATTGTTCCTGTAGGCTGTGCCGGCGGTGTATGAATGGGTATGAATGGTTGAATAATATCAATGGTTAAATGAATGGCAAGGTGCCACCTGATGAGCAGATGGCACCTTGCATGGTTGCCCCTGCCAACAGTGTATGAATGGAGTGTAAATGGGTGAATGACATGTAGTGTTAAAGTGCTTTGAGTGGTGGAAAGACTAGACATGTGCTATACAAGTACAGCCCATTTACCATCCAATCACCAAAGTGAACATGGAACACTAATATATATTATAGATATTAATACTAGTTTTCCAACTCCCAAATATTATTTTCAAAGTATGATGTACAACCAGTTCCCCTAGAATAAGCTTTTCAGCAGGATAAAAAGCCGATGTGACAGATGGTGTTTAAAATGGACTCAAAGTAACGTGATAATATAAGCTATTACAAAGAGGTGTCATTGGAGGCATGTATGTGTGTGTATGAGGAGGAGGTTTAAAATATTTAAAGGTGTGCATCATCACTCCCTCCACTCCTCTACTTCTCTCTCTCATTCATTTATGCATAGCGAATATTAAGATGTATTATGCATGTATTCAGAATTGCAAGCAGTTTTACAAAATGTGATGAGGGGGGTCCGAAACCCCTTGACACTTGAGACCCCCTGAAAGTGTCAACTGCACAAATGTTTGCTACCTGTGGAAAAAAACAATATTTTGTCACTTGCAATTGTAACTAAACATATCTTTTAAAAACTGACTATGTCCAGCAGTATGCATTATTCAAGCCGCTAAATATGTATTCAAAAATATGTATTCAAAAATATGCTCATATATTGCTCTTGGATACCTGGTTGTTTCTGGTAAGGCCTTCTTCCAAATGTTGTGTATTTGAGAAAACGTTTCCCTGTACAACATTTTTTTCTACTTCAACATCATGGTTACACTCGGTTAAAAATAAGGGATCAGTACGCAGGACGTCAAGGATCCTAACCCAATAACTATTTGGTCCATTCCTTAAGGTAACATCTCAATCTCTAGCCTTTGTGCCTCCGTCCTATGATTGGATTGTGATAGACCTGCTTTGCATGAGGTGAAAAGTTGTAGGGACACACAAATGTGCGAGTGTCGAGTTTGAGTGGATTCTGTTTCAGGGAATAATTGTGGCGTTGTTGTGTGAGTGGCCTTTATTGTTCATAATATTAGCCTTGTGCTGTGTTTGTAAAGCGTGTACAGACTGAAGTCTAGTTTATTGGATTCTATCCATGACATCTTGTTATGTGTTGAGTCTGTGTAAGACTTCAGCATAACACTGGAGCACTAGGTAGGGGGACCCCTGATTACCAACGGGTATTATTCACGCACTGGGTTCAAGTATGAACATAAACAAGCCTCATGTAACATACGCCAAAACAAGTCATTTCCTAAAGTGTTTTTTCATGCTCTCTTTACTTATTGTTTGATCTTTCTATCTCTCTCCCTCTCCTCAGCCGAGCCTCTTCCTTTGATGGATCTGTGTCGGCGTGCGGCCCGCATGGCTTTGGGTCGGGAGCGGCTTCAGGAGATTGAGAGCCTCCCTCTTCCCCAGTCCCTGAAAAATTACCTCCAATACCAGTGACTGACACCAGCAGAGCCAACTGGGAGTAAAGGACACAAACCAGACCGCCAGAAAGTCTGGAGATGGATGAATACAATTAATTAATTAAAGGATGCAAAGAGAGGATTATGGATGGAAGCATGTCCACACTGAGAGCGCCATAGCTCTACAAAAGATGGATTGAGAGTAAGATGAATGAAGAACTGACAGAGGAGGTCCAGGCGTTCAAACAAAGACAGCACCAGCTTATTTTGGATTTTGAGCTGCTTTATTATTAGTTTTTGACTTGAAATAAATTATTGATGATGGTATCCCATCAGTGTCTCACTCGTCCAGAAAGAAAACCCATTCGATGTGTTTAAGAGGTGACAGTGTTCCAATGAACACTGCCCCCTAGTGATGAGAATGAACATTGCGCTGAGAAAGCACACAAATCCTTTCCCTGGAGGCCTTTCTGACATACAGTCAGTGACCATATCATTGCTGTTGGGCACCATAGCCTGTATTCATGGTCTCCACTGGCACAGGTGACAGGCTGCTAAGCCCAGATGAATGAAAGAGGATTTAGCACTAATGTTGTTTTTATCTGGTTGACTTGGGGCCCGACCAAAAGCTCACATCTCATACAGAGTAGATCAAAAACATGGCTGCAAGGTGTGTGCAAGGTTTAGTCAAAATAACTTATCTCCTGGCTTTATGCAAACATTTGATGAGAGTTAAGCCCTTTTCAGACATGGAATAAGTAACGTCTGTCAGTTAAAGTGATGGCTTTTTGTCATTCAGAGATAGTTAAAAGTTTGTTATGGATATATCCACAATGCTCGTACAGTGTTTAGCACCTGGTGCATGAGAAGGCATGGTGGATTGAACAAATAATGATTTGAAGGAAGAATATATAATATCAGTCATGGGTTTTAAAAATGTGTTTTTCTGTTTTAGTCTGAATTAATGACCATAGCCAGCGTAAGAGAAGTTCACCAACTCCCACTCATTAGTTTTATAATGTATTAGTTTATTTATAACATTTATTTTATTTTGCTGCCTTTTCATACTAGAATGGCCAAGTACAAAATGACAAGACATTATATTGGATTCCTAGTTTCCTTGTATGCCGTATGTAAAGCAACTTCTACATACAGAATATTTATAATTTCATTCATGCGGTTAGCCTAAATACAACTTGAAAGTAAGAAGGGTCTGATGATTATTTTTAATGTCGTCACCTCGCTACATGCAGAAATTACAAATATTTGTTATGATATGACATCTAGATATTTGATCAGATTTGATTGTCAATACCCCAAACAACCCACCAATTGCAATCCGATTTTGATTTAAATATGGCTAAATTGCTGATTGATGGATGGAAATATGTGCATCACCTTTTTCTAAAGGAGCTCAGCTGAGCCGACAGACGAGGAAATACACAAATATAAAATAGCCAAAACCTTTCTAACTTCCAACTGAAAATAATGTTTTTGTAGAAACCCATCAATCATAGTAGAAGCTGAGTGAGAAAACACTTTTTAGGGGCCTTTAATTTGGGAACGAGAAGTGCATTTAATCCTTTATATGTGCATAATTTGTGCTGCTGTGGCCTTTATGATAATGTGGATATATCCAATTAAAACTTGCAGGGTGTAGGAAGTGTTATCAAAATATTAGTAAGTCCAACTTATTAGGAGCTGTATGTCTGAAAGGGGCTTTAATGCAGAAGTAAACGATAAAGAACTGCTTGGTGTTTAAAGTGTGAAGTGGCACTGAGAGCCATTTCTCGCAGGACATAAAATCATGTATTATGATGTCAATCACAACCAAAGTATTTCATACTAAAGCCTTGGAGTGTGTGAATGTGTCTGTAGGAGCTGTAGGTCGTGGCCCATCGCAGTGTAACTAGTGCTATCATGATGTTGGCAGTAAGAAGAGCCTCACCTGCTGTTGTAGCAGCCTGCTGTAGCTCACTGGTACCAGACAGTATCTGTCTGCTGTCCACACAACTGTCTTAATGACCACAAACAAATAAACAAACAGGACTATAGCAGATCTAGTCTCACTGGATCTTTAAGAAAGGCTGGAGCAGGATGTAGGAACATTACTGCTACTGCAGTGCAGAGCAGATTCTGGCTCAGAATAGGATCCAGTTGACCAATGCCCACACATACACACACACGCACACACACACACACACACACACACACACACACACACACACACACACACACACACACACACACATGCGCGCACACACGCACACGCGCGCACACACACACACACTGTAGACCAATCATGTTTTCTTTCCTAAAAAAGGCTTGAGTCACTTTTTTTTTAACGTCTTGAGTTTGTATTCTACATTATTATTATTAATATTATTGTGAGTGTGGAGTTTGATTCTGATGATGGCAGGATAATGATGATTATTATTTATCATAAGCTATCTATGTTTGTCTGATGATTGATGGTTACATTCAGGTAAATTTAATACAAATATGCTGGTGATGAAGGGAGAGAGAAATCAAAAGTTGTTTCTTTAATGCTGCTTTTATTATATTATTATTATTATTATTATTATTATTGTTATTGTTGTTGTTATTATTATTATTATTATTATTACTATTATGTGTGATGATGGTGGTCTGAACTCGTGTTTTTATCAGTTAGGATGGGGACAAAAGGACCATTCAGAAAAGTAGTGGAATGTATGGACAGACGGTGCAGTTGAGATGTCAACAGATATGAAATGTGAATAAAAGCCAAGTGAATTCGAAAAATGTCTTTAGGATACTCTTTGTGTTTCTTTCAACAGGAAATAGGATGGCCAGGGAGCCACCCTGTCCAACCAATCACAGCAGTACACCAAGTTGTAAATTACACAGCAGCGCGAGGCAAATAGAGGCACATGGGACAAATGGTCCTAAAGCAAAAGCTCATGTCTTCCATTATATAATTTGCATTAAAAATGTTGCTAAAGTTTTCGCAAATCTATTGTAGGAGACTATCCCAATAAGCATGACCCTAACCCTTGTAACAACAACAACAACAACAACAGCGCTGCAATTCAAGTGTTAATAACCTATTCAAAATGTCGTACTGCAGCACAGAGGATCCTTTCATGAATTATACTATATCTACCATGTTGGACCACAATGCATGGATTTGCATATTTGAGTACTTTTTTTGCCAAATTAGTTTCAACATAAGTTGCTTTAACTGTTAGTCCTCACTAATAGGATATAATTGTATATATATATATATATATATATATATATATATATATATATATATATAGGGAAATATACAATCCAAAATCAACTAGAAATAAAATACTATAGCTGTCCCACATAAAAACTGTGTTAAAAAATAATTGGGCCAGAGTTTAACCTAATAGCTGACCCATCAGCAATGATCAAACACTTGCCTTGCATTACTCCCATCCAGTCACTGTCCTTGCACTCACAGCATCCAATTATTCCGTCTCGGCTGTTTGTATTATTCATCAAGTCATGTAGTTATAAAACGAGAAAATAAACAATCAATACGTCAATGTCAATGTGCTATAAGCCCTACAATATATTATGTTTTCAGCAAAATACATACTTTTATATTAAGTATACTAGTACTAGTATCAAAGTTTTATAATTGCATGCTTATCAATTTCTCATGATGGGTAATTGCCTATTTGTATTATTATGTATTCTAATAATAGTGGATTATTATTACAGGTAGGTTAAAATGCAGCATTTAAAGGTGTAGCTGGTTGAGGTGGAGCTAATTCTAGCTAGTTTATATATACTTACTCACATTGTCTATGAAATTAAGTTACCTAAGCAATATAGTGGAGTAAAAATACAACATTTCCCTCTGAAATGTGGTGGAGAAGTAGTAGAAGAGTAGTGTAAATGTAATTGTAATTGTTCCACGCCACTGACAATATAAATGCTTTAATAAAACCTCTTAATTAACTAAATCTATGAAATACTTTGAAAAGAATAAAATATTTGAACATACATTATACAGGATACAGTATATGGTATTTTCCTCAACTA
Organism: Myoxocephalus aenaeus; assembly: GCA_038501785.1. Classification (NCBI taxonomy): domain Eukaryota; kingdom Metazoa; phylum Chordata; class Actinopteri; order Perciformes; family Cottidae; genus Myoxocephalus; species Myoxocephalus aenaeus. The sequence continues at coordinate 4,665,386 of JBAMJR010000073.1, read as the reverse complement.
TATGTAACCTGCCTGCATGCTGCACACACATAAACTGATGATGCATTCAATTCAAACATAAATTACTTTTTTTACCTTTTCTGTTGGTGGGACGTCACTTTGCAGCAAGCATAAATCATGCTTTAGATGCACTTTAGATCACTGAATTTCTGTCCCTATGTCTAAAATTCTGTATCAACTTTTTATATGTTCATGTTTATGAAAGTTAAGTATTAACTTTAGTCCTTGCAAATTGCTCTTGAAATTAGTCCACCTCAAGTCTAAGTGGTGGAACTTTAGTTTAACTGAATTAAAGGGACAAATTGAATTGAATTGAATTGTGTGGATCTGTTTGAGGGTAAAGGGGGTGGTGCTGAAAAAGCATCTGTGTTCAGAGAAAAAGATACATTTGCATACTTTGAAGCTCATTGCAAACTAAAAAGCTGAAGGAATTCAATAGCAATTAATTATATTATTGCCAGTCTAAGGCACACTGTAGTTTTCTCCACCACGGGTCCATAAGAGTGTTATTGGACATCTGGTGCTCATTAGTTGAAAAGGCCATTAAACTACTAATTAGACAATTGTATTTCTTCATCCTAAGGGACCTGTTGGGTGCAAACATCAATAGTCAGCACTATTGCGAGCGAGAAGCCAAAGCAGAGCAGCAACACTTCATCTCCACAAGATCTGCACGTGTAATAGATGTACTTAAATGAAGGCCAGGCATTTAAAATGCACTTCATTTAAAATTAGAAGGATTAAACTGTATATTCTCAGGACGATAACTACAAATCAAATAGTATTCAAAGATAAATATACAGCATTCATTTTCTTTACTTTACTTCATTGCAGGATATCTTTCTTAAACTAAACTTACAACCAGATTTGATGGGCAAAGTAGATGCTTACATATATGCTAAATTTCATGTAAAACATTTTTTGGGTATTCAATTTTGTCCCAATTAACTAATTCATCCTTCCACCAGCAGGGGTCAGTAGTACTCCACAGAAGTAACGGCACTCCTTGTACAGACACAGAACTCTCAGTTTCTACCACACAGAGAAATTCCTATTTTCGATGGAGATCCTCTTCAATTTAGATCATCCATCAGAACTTTTGAGCATTGTGTGGAAGCTAAAACAAAGGAGACTGTTTGTATTATCTGGAGCAATTCACCAGGGGGCAGCCTCAAGATCTGGTGCGTAGCTGCCAGCGTATGGCTCCAGAAAGAGGTTATTCTGTGGCCAAAGACCTTCTTCGAACACATTTTGGAAATGAATTAAAGGTCACAGCTGCCTACGTGGACAAAATTATTGGATGGCCTGCTGTTAGGTCGGAAGATGTTAAAGGATTACAGGCGTATGCATTGTGTTTACGAAAGTTTTGCAATGCTATGGAGGAGTTGCAATATTTAGATGAACTCAAACTAGCAAACATGAAAACAATAATGAAGAAACTTCTTTACAAGCTCAGAGAGAAGTGGAGCGCTTGAGCTTGGAAGTGTGACATCTCTGAAACCCAAGGTCGCAGATCTGGCTTTAGAGACATTATCAAGTTCATTGAGTACCACGTCCAAATCGTTTCTGATCTTATCTTTGGTGACATCCAGGACCCTCAACGTGGTGTAAATAAAGGAGGCAACAAGGCAAAGTTATGTTAGTGGTTCTCGGATATACATAATATGGTTTAACCCAGCTACAGACATTTTAATCTGAGGTTGGTCATCAAAATCCCAGAAGAGCTGCCCTAAGTAAAAGGCATAACACTGGACTAAAAAGATCAAGCCAGTGTATATGATTAGAAACATTTGTATAACCTAAAGGTTGATTCATGCATTTGTGTATTGTGAATTAATACGAAGAGATGTATTAGCCATAACGTGATTGTAATGATGATTCTGTTCACAGGAAGCACTAAACAAGATTGAGACACTGTTGAATAAAGAGTGTAAAGTAATCAAGTTCCTATTTTGACCAAATAAGGAAGTATATTCTGTTGCAGAAATATATGCGAGTGTGTGTAAATAAATACAAATAATGACATCATGAGCAACTAGGTGACAGGGATATGTGGAAAGGAGGGGAGCTCAACTAAACAATAAAAAGAGAGACTCAAGGCATCGACTTGGGATTTGACTTGGGACACCGTCCGGTAGCTGAGGACATCGTCCAGGACGAGCATCGGAGGACTTCGTCTCTGCTCACGGCAAAGAGGACACCGATCGTGGGAAGGAATTGGCTGACGGAGATACAGAAGGATACTGTTTTCTGTGACTTTGTGACGAGTCAAGAGGACTTATTTCACCCGGCAGGAGGAGGCAGTTGTCCTGCCAAGGCCTTGCAGGTCATCTCCTCCTACACAACAAATGGTATTTGTAAGAAATTAATGTTATGTAATCAAGTAAAGTGAATAGTTGAGCTGTTGCTTTGCCTCTGCTAACCTGCAATACATATCTAAACTGCATTTAAAGCAAGTAGGTCCTGAGAGTTTATTAGAAAGGTATTACATAGGTTTTTACAACCATGAGTATTCTTCACGAGTACTCATGGTTGTAAAAACCTAAGTAATACCGTGTGTCTAACAACGATACAGTACTTAACGGTTATTGTAGTTCATAGTCCACTAAAATGTAAAAGACCCTCGGAGCTTATTCCTAGCTATCAAAACCTATCCTGCACCTTACCAAGAGCCTAGGTCCATTCAAGGATTTTCTTTTACATTAACTATGACTTTTTTGACACGCTATCATATGACTTCTTCTCTTTTTTTGTGGGATCAGTAATACTCCATCATTTGGACAATTTAGATTTGGACCCTGTTGGATAGTCTGTGAATGATCAGACACATTCAAAGGTGTGTGTGTCCTTTTGTGTTGTCTTATTTTGTGTTTTTCAGCTACAATTCTTACTCTTAACTTCATTTTTATGGACATTTTTGTATATTCCAACTCAGCAATTACAAAACTTTTTGGGTTGTGATGTTTTTGAAGGAATAGTTTTGGGAAACTTGCTTATTTCCATTGCTGACAGTGAGATGAAAAGGTTGATACCACTCTTACAAAGAGCAAGCCGATGGTAAGCTTAGCTTAGCACAAAGACTGAAAACAATTCAATCTTTTTTCCCCGTTTGTTTATTTATTGGCCGGTTAGTAGTGAATCCAGGGTGATGACAAGACTTCAGACCTTGCCGAGAAATAGAACCACAAATTGTAAAAGCAAAATTTTCTGACCGTTTTTTGCAGCTCTAATTAAGGGTAATGAATTAAGGCCAAATGCTATTATGCAGCTTTGCCTGATGTTCAATTGCACAACATCTTTGACATGGTGATGTAATGTATTCCTCATATATCGTAGTAGAATACGCATTACATATCAGCCCTCTTTTTGGTGATTGTGTGAAGTCATGCAGCTTTCTAACATCTACAATGGCAGCTTATCAATTATGCAATTCTCTGTTTGCCAACGCACACACACGCACGCACGCACACGCACACACACACACACACACACACACACACACACACACACACACACACACACACACACACACCAGATGTCTAGTCCACAAACAAATAGGAGAGCTGTGAAGAGTCTAAAACAAGTCTTTATTGGTCAATATACAGAAAGCAGTGGGATGACCACTAAAGAGAGAGAAATCCCAACCATTTTGTTTACAAAAAGAAAAAGAAACAGATTTATAAAATAACTGTCTTGAACATTTTTACAGGGTTTGTTTTTATATGTAAAAGAATCTTTTTCACTTTGATCTTTCAGAAGCACAATATGACAAAGGGGGACGAGGGAAACAAGGCAATTGTTTCACAATGATGACATCACAATCACAGGTGCTTAAAGGCCAACAGAGGGGGGACAGGTGATCAGGAGACGTTTCCGTTAAAGAGCTCAGAGGGACCAATAGTTGCTGATACTGTGTAGACATGAGCGGGTCAGAAGTGATTTTTCTGAGTAAAAATGGTCAAAGGAATTACTCTTAGATCATTTGAATGTAGACAAACTTATGGAATCAAACTTTGTCTGAGCAATATCACTTAATTTGCAACAACGATGGTACAAGATGGAACTGATATTAATGAAGTTTCCACTTCTGCTTGTTGTTCTGGTGAAGTTGTGCAGGAATGACGACTTCCTAACACCAGTAAACAAACACCAGTCTTCGTCTAACTATAAAGGGGCACTCCATCAATTTAATACATTTCTGTTGTCAAAAGGAGCACTTCTCCATCTGTCAAGTCTGAGAATTTAACCTTGATGATGGAATATTTACCTTGGACATGTGACAAACTTTTATCCTGGTTTCACAAAGATATTTACAGAAGTGTCTATATAGTATTTTAATCTGAGATTAGTCTCATTTAGTCTTCGCAAAAATAAACAGATTTATTTTACCCTAAAACAGTAGCCACCTTATTCCCCTTACTCAGAGCAAGTTTTTTGTATTGTCACACACATTTACCCAGAATCCATAGCAAATGAGCCATATTTAAGATATTCAATATTCATTTATGCAATGAATCAATTTAGACATCCATCTAAGTTAGCTTGATCTAAAGAACACAGTTAAAGTCGGTATTAAGTCGTGTAAAATATTTGTGAAACCAGTGATTGGGCATTTGCCATGCAGGTCTAAGAAGAGATGTTGCTGTGCTGTCTCTGTTGCAATTTTGACCTTTTGTCCCAAATCTGTCTCTTGTAAGTCCCCCAACATTACGAGAGTGCAGTTCTAAATCGCTGGAGTACCCCTGTTTCTGTGTACTGGTCCTTTATACTGGGCCCATAATTGCATAGAGGGCTCCTTTTACTATGGAATTAAAAACACAGAACGACAGCACATCAGTAGCATACAGTAACATATATATTTTTTTTTTTCTGCTGAAAAAAGATAGAGAACTGATCTAACCCTAAACAGTAGAAGCTACAATAGGCCACAGTATTGATAGATTTGGTACACAGGCAGATGCAAACAAACTAAAAAGTATTTGAACTCCAATCCACTTTATCCATCAGCTCATCAGTTGATGGAGCAGTGATCATTTTAGCTTTAAAATACTTTTGAGAAACTAAAGGTGTAAGATATTCAAAGTTAATAATTCTCCTTTGTATATAAATAAGGATGAATATGGAATGTTAATGTTATTAAAATATCCAGGATGTGGTTTCTCTTTAGTGTCCAGGCCACAGAACTCAGCACTGATCACACAGAGGGAGAGATTTGAGTTACATATTGCAACAGAGGATATATACACTGAGTGACAATACAGCTATGTTATACCTACTATATAGGCCAATGGAATTCTATTTTTAAATGTTTATGGATACATTAACAAATAAATATGTTTATGGATACACATGGCTGATAAATCTGCTAATAACTCACCATCTTGCAGACAATCTGTTTAAAACATAAACGATACAAAAGTAATCTGTTGACACATCCACTTGCACATATTAAATGTTTGGATAAAAGCCCACATTATTGTGTTAATGTAAGAATTGGAGATCATTTGTGTCACTATATTCAGGAGTTTAGTTGTAATTTCATCACATACATGTGAACATATAATGAGAAGACTGTGCTTGTTTGATATTCATCCTATATTTAGCTTAATTGACAGAGATGTGAATAATAATATACAGCAGTGTGGGACTGCAGTTCTGTAGTTCTGACTTTGTCCTGCAGAGGGAGATGTGTCATTAAAAACCACAACGAGGGAAGATTCAAAGTGTTTTTTCCAGCAACAGATTGTAAATAATTTGAACAGAGATTCTGTTTTGTTTGTTTGTGTGTGTGTGTGTGTGTGTGTGTGTGTGTGTGTGTGTGTGTGTGTGTGTGTGTGTGTGTGTGTGTGTGTGTGAGTGTGTCGGCCCTACTTGTAGCGAGCATGAAGGAATGTCTGCATTACGTGTGTTTGTGTGTGGGAGAGAGAGAGAGAGAGAGAGAGAGAGAGGGCGAGCTAGAGAGAGAGAGGGAGAGCGAGAGCGAGAGAGAGAGTGAGAGAGAGAGAGCGAGAGAGAGAGAGAGAGAGATATGTAACGAATGTTTGTATGTGCAGATATACGTTTATGTATGTGTGGTCAGTATGTTATGGAGGAACTGTCCCACAGTTTTTCCTTCTGCTTCTTCTCTTCTTCTCCATCCTCTTCATCTGCATCACTGTTGTCTGACTCGGCACTTGTCATTCCTCCCACCTGCTCCTCATCCTCTTCTTCTTCCTCCTCCTCACGCTCTTCTTCTTTTACCTCCTTGTCATGCGCCTGAGCTCCTCTTACGTTCTAGAAAACAAAGCGTGATTTAGTAAAGGTCTCCTCAGCTCAGTTTACAGTGACATCAAATGTAATAGAGCTATTTGTAAGATAACTCATCTTCTAGTCTTTAAATGAGCAGTCTGAAGGAGTAAAACACCTCAAAACTAAATTTAAAAAGGTAGTCAAACCTCCATGGGGTTGACAGTGATGGTGAGTGAAGGGGTGTCCCAGTCTTCCTCAGCGTCTTTGACCTCCTCCTCATCTTCTCTGGAACCCTCCTGATGTGTGGCGTGGATCCTGTACACGCCAATGACCACAATCACCACCAGGGCGGCGATACAGACCACAATAACTGCTGTGGCTGCTGGCGGTGCTGCTCCTGAAGGAGAAAAGATACATAATGTACACATAGACGGCTGTAGATTCTTGTCTGGGGTTGCAGCAACTTAGTTAGACAAGGCTTTACAAAAGAGCAACCTCCAGTTTAATGATCTTATCTTAGCCTGCTTATTTGACTGCACTGACTGTCTCTGTCACCCCCAGCTATTTTAATTTTTAATTTTAACTCTTAATTTTTATTTTTATTTTCTCTTCTTTATTTTTATTTCTCTTTACCATTCACCCCTCTGCACACCGCATACTTAAACACTCGTCACTTTAACATACACTTTAACTTAAATACACGTCACTTTAACGTACATTCACATTAACGTATCTGTTGACTAAGCACTTGCTTATCTTACACATATTTTAATACCAATTGCACTGTTGTTTTCGTTGATTGTTGATTGTTGATTGTTGTTTGTCTCGTCTTACGTCCCATGTCCATGTCCAATGTAAGCACCTTCCGCCTCAAAAAATTCCTAGTTTGTGTGAAAACATTCCTGGCAAATAAACGGTTTCTGATTTCTGATTCTGAAGTTGAGAAAGAAGGCCAACAAATCTAAATGTCCGTTATAATCATGCATTGCATTTTGAAAGAGGATCTGAGTCCATCTACTGTGCAGTAACAACAGCACTGTATGTCTAAACTGAACTTAAAGGATGGAAGTATAATAGATGTTTACATGTACGAACTGTAAGGATAACTGTTAATGTTCACCTTTGTTTTCATTTCCAAATAATCAACAGACTAACAGACACAGCTTCTCTCAGGCAGCAAGTGACTGAAAAGTCAGTGGCATCTGTCTGGTTAAAATATTTTTTGCTGAAAGCTGGTATAGAATAACCGGTTAAAACATCTGGTGGCACTTTCTTTGGTGCCCATGCCTATAATGCATTATAAACATATCTATGGATTATAGTCCATTTATAGCACTGTATAATTACAGTTATTAGTGGGGGAGGCAATATGGAGAAAATCAAATATGAAATAGTTTGACCAAATACTTTGATATTGATATCGGGACGATATTGTAGGGTTGACCATTGGGGCTTTTACAAAATATTTACACAAAAAGATTTTTGCTAAATAATCATCGGTAATGTGGATATAATGACTAAGTGGGTAAAGGCAAATAATAGAACAGCGAGAACAGTCTGGTATGTTCAGAAAAGTATATCCCTTTACTGCAATGCAGCCAATAAAACCAGGAAAGACAACACTTATATCGTATTATAATATACAGATCTAAGATGGTATCTAGTTTCATATCACAGTATTGAAATAATATCAATATGTGGTCAAACCCTAGTTATAAGCACTCATGAATATTCATAATGCTGTATAACAATAATCATAACATATTATAAACTATTTTATAATGATTTACGAGTTGAAGTATCATACAACTTCATAAAACTGCTAAATTGATCACTCACTGACATTTTTATGCAACGATGAGTGTAATTCTCAAAGTTGTCATTATAATCATTTTATAATGCATTATAATCATTTTATAATGCATTATAATCATTGCAATAGTCCATTATAATGTGATTCTTCTAAGCCTCATTGTTTGCTTTAAGTGAAGTAGAAAAAAGTTCAGGCAGATATACATCATTATTGTCATTATCATATCAATATAATACTAATAATACTTTAATCTTATATAGTGCTTTTCTTTTTTATATTTCTTTCAATATAAAAACAAATGCCACTTATAGTGACATATAACCAGTCTGAATGCAAAAATCCTGACAGCACCAAATCTCCACCACAGAATACATTTGAATGACATTGGTGGCTTACCTGACATGTGCGAGTTGGGAGCGTGTATCATGAGCGGGTGATGGACAGGTCTCATGTACTGAGGCTGGGCAGCCATATGATTGACATGTTCCACAGGTGCTGAGTGGTGAAGAACACTAACCTACAGTACAAAGCCGAGATGAAGACTATTAACCTCAGGAAAAAGAAGGTGGACCATAATTTGTGCAAGAAAAATAAGAAAATAAAAAGATGATGCAAGACAGGAACTGACTGAGCATAGGAGCGATCAAAAGCAAGGTAAAAGAAAACGGAGAAAAGAAGCGCAGCAGTGATAAATGACAGACAACAGGGACTCGATAATAAAGGACATGAAAAGAAGAAAAGAGTAAAGAAGAGTTGAAATCTTCACTCATGGGAACTTGTAGTATTACTTGTAGCATTACCATTCCTTAGGAATTACTGCATGGGTATAATCCAACATCCTTGAACAAACACAAGCCATGACTACTTTCACATGCACACACACACTCGACACAACTACATTTATTTTCTTTTGTTGTCCGTCTTATGCATATTTAATTTTATGTTTGTAATCTTGTAACATTTTAATATGATATAGTTGGAGGCTTCAAATAAGCCCAGTTGGCTTTTTGCCTCTTCCTGCACTGTGATATTAATTTATTTCTGCTATGTTTGTTTATTTTTTAAATGTTATCAATTGAATTGTGCCAAATAAATAAAATAAAAATGAAATGGCAATTGAAATACATCAAACTGACCTCCAAATTGAACTCATTGCTGGTGTAACGTCCGTTGAGTTCAGAGCAGGTGAGTCTGAACTTTCTCTCACTCAGGGTGGCTGGTCGCCAGTTCCTGTAGCGTACCTGTCTCAGTGCCTGCTCATAGTGGGCCATGGAGTCCACACCTTGTAACACGCAGGAAAATACGACAGGTTATATACTACAGTCTAAAATATGTCATACAGCCCTGTGTGTCAGTTGTAATATGTTATTACAGGAGATTGCAGGGACCCTATAGAGCGCGGATGTTCATCTTATTGCTGTATAAAGGGCAAAGGTTTTAAGGTGGAAAGGTGGTGCATTTCATGATGTCTTCCCAGCATATAGCATTAGAGCTACACATCATCCCTCTTGCTCATGCTCCCTTTTTATTGCACTCTGTTTTATGTTCATCGTTAAATGTTTATTGTTAAATGTTAAATGTTAAATGTTATGCACCTCCCGCCAGGACAAATTCCTTGTATGTGTAAACATACTTGGCAATAAATGGTTCTGATTCGGATTCTTGCCAGAGTGGTAGCCCTACCATATATTGATATTCCAGAGGTGGAGTTGGTGGCATCCAGGTGTTTTCCTAACAAGGCACTGTGTTGAATCTCCAAACTCTCTCTCTCAGAATTCAGTTCTTCCCCAATTATCAGCACATCACAGTAGTCCAGGTTATGCATCACCTCCATCACACCTTGTCTGTGGGCTGTATGCATGGACACAAAATTACAGGAAAATTGGTGTGCAAATAATGTAGATTTCAAATTAGATATATCCAGAGCACATAAATGCAAACAAGATTGGAAATAAAGTATTGCTTCCTACCTTAATAGCTATTTAAACACATTTCCTTTAACATTAACTGAAATATTGCTACAAGGCTGGTAGGAAATGAGAGCATCCTAACAGTGCCAGAATCCTGTCCACTCACATCCACCAAAGCTGTCTCCCTTCATCACTGTGCTGGTGATGTGAAGCTCTTTGAAGGGTGCCACACCCAGCGGGGCCCGCAGGTCATTGACAGGCCTGACGAGCCGATTAGATCCTGCAATGGTGATCCTCGGTTCACTGGGCGGCAGGACCATAACCACTGACTTGATGTCTGGGATGGAGAGACACGTGTCCTCACCGAAACACCTGACACACACACACACACACACACACACACACACACACACACACACACACACACACACACACACACACACGCACAGAAGAAGAGAGATGTTACCAGGCGAGATGGCACCAGTGTTACTGCTCCACTGCTCATCTGTTTAGAGATTACTATTACGACTATATGTCTTATGCATTTGTGGCATTTTTGTCACAAATGATCATAAAATGCAGAAAACACGCTTCTTGTGACTGAGAAATAAATAAAAAAAGTGTATTCTGGGAGGAGAAATAGTGCTGTAATCATGGAATTTAGGATGATCGAACATGTGTTAAAATCCAAGAAAAGGGTCTTCAAATTGCATGAGGTTGCTCACCTCTTCCCATAGAGGAATACATCTCCAAAAGGAAAAATAGCTCATTTGAAAAAACTAAAAGCATGAAATAACAAGACAGATGTTAGCTTTTAAGGTCTTGGATTCAGCCAGGCTTGTTTGAAATGCTAAATCCACTGACCCTGTGAATACTGAAGTGGCAGTATCACTGACCTACTCCGGCTGCAGAGACAAGACACACAGGTTTCAAACAACACAACACCTTCAGGACGAATCAAAATAATTATCAACAATGTGTAATGGGACGACATATTATTGTTTTGCCAGATTCAACATATCTGCTGAGTGTAAAGGCGGATCTATCTGTATTTATCTCGAGGGAAGCTGTGAAGTGTTGTTCAGAGTTAGACAGCCTGTATTGTTGCTCCCCGAGCTCGCCTCACTTTATCGACCAGTACACATCTAAGCTGATTTGACCTGCCTGCGTTTGCTGCTCACCAAATGAACAGGCGCCAGATGGGTGTGGAGACGGCAACAGACACATGAACTAGTGTTCCAATACACACACGCAGTATACAACTAAACCTTTTCATTCTCTTGTTAAAGGTACACTACATATGGTTGTTTTATGATATACAGTTAACAGTATATGCTGTACACACATATGGTTACATCATGTTTTTTTGATTATGCAACTTGTAAAATAAATACAGCTATGCCATCAGAAGCAGGTGAAGGGGTCAGCCAATTACCTGTCTATTAGATTTTCATATTTCTTGTGTGTAAGAGATTTTGGCCTAATGACGGCATTAAGAGGTTATTTTTGGTGTCACCAAAAAGATTAGTAGCAATCCTTTGAATATCTATTGCATATTAAGGAAAGACAGACATTTTTATGAATGTGTTGTCGTGTGGACCAAACGGTTTGTAATTTGATTTCAAAACAATGTAACCCGGCAGTGCTCAAAATAATGTCCTTTGGACAAATGTTGGACAAACAGACCGACTAATATCACCATCCTTGGGAGAGGACGAAGTCAATTCAAATCAAATTAAATCCAGAATCACAGAAAGACACAAGGAGGAAAAACAGACAGCAAACTAGAGCGTCCTGCAATGGGATCCCACCAGCCACAACGCCACACATTGCCGGGGCTGGTAATAAAAGAAAGAAAAAAGAAAAGGAAACAAAGGACAAGGACAAGTAGACGCTCACAAGATGGTCTTTCCATTCACCTAAAGGCTTAATGTCCTCAACGGCCAGCTGTTTTGTTTAGTGGTTTAATAGTTTTTACACTAATGATCCATCCTCTCACTGGGAGTTCTGTGGCTTAAAGACAAAGACAGACACATCCGACAGATCCTTCATTTAATGCTTTAACCACCACTCCTCTGGCTGTTTGTGGCTTATGTGACTTGAATTGACCAATTGTTTTATGTATTATATACAGCATTATTTCACACGAGGGTTCTAGGGATAGTTATAGACCTCACACTTTATTCAACAACCGGATAGCTCCCTCAAACAGAATACCTGCATAATGTGCTTCATTAGTTTTCACAACAAACACGTGTCATAAAGAGTTGAATACCAAACCCACACACATACAAACAAACAAAAGCAAGTAGCAGATCTGTACTTAAACATTATATTTATACGGTTGAATGTGTTATATAATGGCATTGACATACAATATAGGTTTTGGAAGTTTTGGAAGCTCCTACAGCGAGTGAGAAAACGTGAAACTAATTAAATGTAGAGCTGGAATGTAAAAAAGTCAAAGTGTGAGTGAACATGCATTCTCCAAGTATATATGCACTTACTGTACGCTGGTAGTGATGTGTAGCCGCCGGAGGCCTGCCGTAGGGAACTGGCGAGAGTTAATGTAGGAGACTTTTGACATGGCTGTGTTGATGCTGTCTAGATCTTCTCCTTCCACCACCAGCACAGACTGGGCGGGGTTAAAATGGAACTGGACACACAAACAAATACTATTTGTACTCAAAGAATATTCCAGTTGAAACAATTGTGTTCATATTGTAGCTCAATGACATTTGTGTCTTGGCTTGATGAGATTCACATCATAGTTATATCCTTTAGTACCGCTAAAGTGGGAGCAGTTATTACCAATCAAAGGCTGGAGTAAGTGTGTCTGAGGGTGTGTTTAAGTGAACTCGTACATCTATCTTTGTGAGGACCTTAAGATTGAGGACATTTTTGCAAAGTGAAGACATTTTGGCCAGTCCTCACTTCTTATTGTGTCAATGAATGTCCTCACAGAGATAGAATTACAAAGAGATGTGTGTTTTCACACACCTTAATGTCCTTAGCGAGGCTTTCAAGGGAGTTGATATCAAGGCCTTCTTTGCAGGCCTGCAAACAGGAAATAACCTTCTGGGTTTCAATTCGGCCTGGTCGGATTGTCAGACCTGACAGGCTGCCATGGAAATACTGGGTGAACCTCGGGGTCCCTACATCACCACCTAAAGGGAGAGCGGGAAAGGAAAGAACCACAAGTAAGAAAATGGAAAAGTGTGATATGAGAGGTTTAAGGACAGAAGTGGAAAGGGGCAGAGGAGATAAGGGGGGGGGGGGGGGAGAAGGTCAGTTGGATAGATACAGATTGGGTATGTCAAAATGTTAGCCAATTCCTACTCTCACATTTTCCTTGTCTGTTTTTTTTCACCGGCCATGTATTAACTTTCCTGTCCTTTCAGATGCTACCACTTTCCCTGCAGTAACCCTGGTGTTCCTGCCATTCCCCATCACCTAACCTCCTGCACCCATCTGTTCCCCCTTCTTCATTAGCTCAGTAGCATATACTGTATACTGGCCCACGTCCATTAAGTACCCGCCAAATTGTATATGCTCTGCTCCTGCCTTCAGCATCCCAGCCCTTTTCTCTGACTGCCTTTTGGACTCCTGCTATCGAGCCTGATCCCCTATCGGATACATTTGCCTCATCCTTCCCGCCTCCCTGGTTTTGACTGTGACCTGTTTTCAATCTTGATTAAACTTCAACTTTTTATTTTACAGTCCTGGTCTGAGAGTCAAGCTTTTGGTTACAAACCTGTTTTTACTGAGCCTTTGCAGGTTAAAAGAGACAACATGTATTATGTATGTTTCCAAGGGAAAAGCACTCACAGTTTTCCCAAAATACCATCTATGAATCCTTTTCACACACCACCCATTTACAAATTTGCATGTTCATGAGACCAATTAAAAAATTGTATACTGTATATTGTCCTATTGAAAATACTTTCATCACAGTATTATTAGTTTTGGTATATAATGATAATCAAATCAAGCAAAAACATAAAATAGAATTTGACAAAAAAAAGGGCACAGAACATAAAACATTCTTAAAGGAGATTTTATGTTTTCTGTTGAAAATGATAAAAACTAACTTCTGCAACCTCCGGGTCTGATCAATGAAAGCAATGCAATTAGCTTCCTTGTGACTGACAGCTCGCTACCGCGGCGTTGTCCGGTCTCGGAGATGTCTCGGTTTTTCTTTAATGCTATCACAGTGTGTTTTCAGGTCACGAAAGTTAATTGTAACCTTTTGGTCGCCATGAAATGTCTTGGCTGCACCTTCACATGAAAAAAAACGACAACGGCCACAAACCAAGATTAACCAAGATTTTTTCCTGATCCGATGTGAGGACAGGGATGTTATGTGTACAGATTGTAAAGCCCTCCGAGGCAAACTTGTATTTGTGATGTTGGGCTATATAAAATAAACTGAATTGAATTGAAACTGAATTGAACTCAAGACTTCAAAATGGCAGACCACAAACTAATTTGGGATTCATGCTGAATACATCCACTTCTCATTTACAGTGTATGACTTCTCCAGTAAACTACAGATAAACCCCGTGTAATACAACATTTTAAAGAATCTGTATATTTTTGTCCGAATCATCGATTATACTTCTGACCGAACCATATTAAAACCAGCTGCAACAAAATCCCCTACTGTTATACTGAATATATAGTATGTTCTTCTGTTCCTGAAATTGACTAAATCATTTTGTTTTCTGAGGTTACTAACCCACTTACTGAAACACAGCCTGGATGTTCTCCTCCTCTCCTCTACTGAACTATTATGTACAGTGAGGCTCAGGGGAGCGGTAGACAGTAACAGCAGATATTACTGTGAACAACAGCTACAGTATCAGCCAGCCAGCATGGGGCTGGAGGCAGCTACTGTCTCAGCGCCGTCAATCTGAATCATAAAGGTATACACGTAGAGCTGAGAGATACGATGCTGTCATAAAGACACCAAACAACTGCCTTCAGCATGCTAAGCAACAGGAGACTGTTCTCCAAGAGTTCTTGGAGAACATGGACTGTCATACAAAAATAGGGCCAACAGCATCTGAGTTGCACTAACCATGTAATCAACATTACAGAGTCTCCCCGGGCGCTTCTCAGCAGCCCACTGCTCCTAAATTGCTATGGATGGGTTAAATGCAGAGACCAAATGTCATGTATGTATGTAAAAATATGTAATATGACAAAGGTAATAAAGTTTAAGTTTAGGTTTTTTAAGTGGTTTACCAGATAATCACCAACAAGATGGGGGCTAATGGGAAGATGGAGAAAAGGCAATCTTTGTTCCCAAATTCAGTATACAATCAGCCCAAGGGCCATTGATTGGTCTGTATTTGTTCTGCGTATGTATGAGGGGTGTCCAAAAACAAACGGTTGAAACAGAATGGTTAGAAGTCATTCTGGTATTTGTCATCCCCGTTTCACTAATTGGCACTGTTCTTTGCTGTAAGAGTTCAAAAAGTCACAACTTGAAGCATTCTTACTACTTTACTTCATGGAAATATTTAACGTCTAGACCACAACCAGAGCCAATTAACACATTGCAAAAAAAAGCTCTTGATCATGTTCTTGTAGCAACACTGAGGCTATTTCTGTGTAGGGGTTACCCACCTAATGTCTAATGTCAAACATGAGAACATAAAATAATTAAAGTTTTTATTTTTTTTAAATAACATACTAATAATAATAACTAATAATTTATCTCGGATTTTCTGTGTCCATCTCAGAAGAAGTGGTACAATCACAAACTGCGAGAACTAAGAAAAGCCCCCTTAGGCTTTATTAGTGTTATTCTTTATACTTGCCCATGCATTATTTGAACAAACATGGTAAGCATGGGGCTTTTGTGATGGCAGGAGGTGTAAGTAGAAGCAGAGTGGGACATTTCCATCACCTCCCTTTCTCTCCACATGTGGAAATATTCATCATTATTCTCCTCTTTAGTCTCCTTCTTCATCTCTCTGACAAATGCACCGTTGAAAGGTTTTCATCAAGACAACGTCTTTGTGATTCAATGACTAAGTGCAAACTGGACTGAAATTTGGAATTTTATCTAGATTAGTTAGGGCTGACTCTGTCAGGAGAGGGAGAGTCAGACAACTCACCCTGTGATTCCGTCAGAGAGATTACCCCCCCCCCTAGCTATAGGCTTAGACTGCTGGGAGACATTTTAGGATACACTGAGCTCCTCTCTCCTCTTCTCTCTCTCCATCTGGATGAATTAATGCCTCTTCAATGCACATTACTACCTTCTGCCTCCTACCTCCTGCCATGGCGGCCCTGCTGATGACCCTCCTCTCTATCTCCTTCTGCTGACATGGATTGTGGCTGTGTCTGGATCGTGGTCCACGCCTACTACTCATTATACGAATACTGTCTGTCATATTCATTGAATGTGCCTTAACTCTGTTGCGTTGGTCATTCTGGTCACATGATATCTATTGCTTCTGTCCATCCAGGTAGAGGGATCCTCCTCAGTTTTTCCTGATCTGATGTGAGGTCCTGGGACAGGGATTTCGTATGTGTACAGATTGTAAAGTCCTCCGAGGCAAATTTTTATTTGTGATGTTGGGCTATACAAAATAAACTGAATTGAATAGATGTGCAGATGTTTTTAATAGATTAATAAAAAAGATAAATGAATGGAAGGACAGGGATAGAGAAAGAGGTCACATGTCACATGTGGCACGCCAGGTCTTGCAAAGACATTGATATATACGAGCATAAACAATTATAATATTTTTAAGTAAGCTAATTATTATTAATTTATGGTTAAAACATGTTCACTTCTAAAGCGAAAAGAAGACATAACATTTTTTTGTTTCTAATTCTAAAGGCTGTATCGGCCATTATCATTGTGGGTCACTGTTTGTTAAAGAGCTTATAGTGCCATATTACCGCACAAGAGCGTTACGCTCACTGAATGCAGGGTTACTTGTGGTTCCCAGAGTCTTAAAAAGTAGGTTGGGGGCTAGAGCTTTCAGTTATCGGGCTCCTCTTCTGTGGAATCAGCTTCCACTTTCAGTCCGGGGGGCAGACACAGTCACCTCATTTAAGAGTAGACTTAAGACTTTCCTCTTTGATAGCGCTTATAGTTAGGGCTGTTTCAGGCTTATAGTTAGGGCTGGCTCAGGTTTGCCCTGGTCCAGCCCCTAGATATGCTGCTATAGGCCTAGACCAGTGATTGTCAACCACTGTGCCGCGGCACACCAGTGTGCCGTGAGAGATCGTCAGGTGTGCCGTGGGAAAATGTCCAATTTCACTTAATTGGTCCAAAAAAATATTATTTAGTTGCCGCAAATAATTTTCCATTGTTGAGCGTCTGAGCTGCAATATAGTGGCTGGCAGAGTAATATAGAACAGGTCTGCACCTTGTTCTGCTATTAAACAAACTAAACGGCCGTATGTTTGTGCTCTGCTCTGTGTCGCGCACGCGGAGTTCTGCCCGATGCGCTGCACTCAGGTGAGACACAGCGGAGAGAGAGAGAGACAGAGAGCGGCGAAAAATAAGTCGCGTGCTTTTCACAATGGGATTTGTGCTGAAGCTATCAGTATTTTAAGATATGAGCTCTCACTGTCAAAGCCTAACAGTTCATGTGTTTGCAGGTCAAGACAAACAGCCTGGAGCTCCATCAATGACGTTTCTGACTTAGAGAGGCTCTGGAAATATTCTTCCAAAAGCCTGAAAAACACCCTGCAGTGATAAAGTCTGCTCACTTCGTGGTCGTCATTAAAATAAATGAACACCATGTTTCCTTTAAGTCAGTATTTATCAAACTGGGAGGTATTTATTACAGGTGTAATACCTTTATTACAGGTATTTATTACAGGTGTGGTTGCAAGAGGAAATGCTGGTTTTAAAAGTTCACAGTCCGCCGTTAACAGGTTACGCATGCGCATGCGCCGATTCTTGGCATTTCGCCAAAAGCCGATCTTTATGAGATCTCAGTGAGGTCGGCTTTCTGCTGTTGTGTCTCTCATCATGGAGCATGAACTGAGAGCCGTATCAAATCTACAACCCCGTTTTATAAAGATGTGTAGAGGAAAGCAGCTCACTGCAGCCACTAATGCTGATACAACCTGATGCTCACACATCTGCACTCATTCCGTTTTGTTTTGCAATAGCTTATTGTTTTCCACAATAAGATATTTAGTAGTAACTAAATATTAGTTATTTTTTGCATAACTTTATTTTCATTTTTCTAACAAAGTGATAACACTTTTTTTTTGTCTGATGGAGCAATCTGGTTTACTTGAAACACTGAATACTCTTCCATGCCAGTAGGTAGCGCAATAATGAGCTACCATATATGCTGTGTTATGCTACAATGTGACATTTTGTAACTTTTTAGGTTGTTGGTGTGCCGCGGGATTTTTTTATTGTAGAAAATGTGCCGCGGCTCAAAAAAGATTGAAAAACACTGGCCTAGACTGCTGGGGGACATCTTAGGATACACTGAGCTCCTCTTCTCTTCCTCTTTCGCTCCTCTTCTCTTCCTCTTTCACTCCTCCTCTCCTCTTCTTTCTCTCCATCTGGATAAACTATTGTCTCTTCAATGCACATTACTAACTCTACTTTCTTTTTCCATGGATTCATGGCTGCCTGGAACCGGTCCTGCCCCGGGTCCTGCCCCGGGTCCTGCCCCCGGTCCTGCCCCCTGCTATGGATTCATGGCTGCCTGGAACCGGTCCTGCCTGCTTCCATGGCCCTGCTGATGGAACCGGCCTGGAACCGGTCCTGCCTGCCTGCTGCCATGGCCCTGCTGATCTGGATCATGGACCATGCCTACTACTCATTATATGAATAATTTCTGTCATATTCATTGAATGTGCTGTAACTACGCTATTCATTCTGGCCACATGACATCTATTGCTTCTGTCCATCCGGGGAGAGGGATCCTCCTCTGTTGCTCTCCCTCAGGTTTCTTCCCTTTTTTCCCTGTGAAAGGGTTTTTACTATCTTTTTAGGGGAGTTTTTCCTGATCCGATGTGAGGTCTCGGGACAGGGATGTTATGTGTACAGATTGTAAAGCCCTCCGAGGCAAACTTGTATTTGTGATGTTGGGCTATATAAAATAATATGAATTGAATTGAACTCCAACAGTGGTTTCACCTTGGATAGTAGGGGACTTTTCTCATTTCACTGAGTGCTAAAAGCTAAAATGGCAGCACAGTGTTCAAATGATTTAAAATGTCCTGATGATATATGTTGACTTATGCCTTTTATTATCAACATAAAACTACCCCAGACTCCTGATGCCTACTCTACGCGTTGTTAGTTAAGTATATGTATACTGTAGTCTGAGAGTTGTTTTGAAGATTGACACCCACTTTCCTGTTGCACATTAAATGAGATGGCAAACACACATGTATCATCCAAACAGCTTGTTTCTACGGAAAACTGCTTAAGAAAACAACAACCAAACCATTTCTTGTCTGGAAACACATGTCTTCTTTTTTGCTTTCAGGGCAGTGGAAATACAGTCTGAATGCCTTTCATATCCCATGTCTCATCATTATGTTGTTGATTGTTGGGAAAAAGGGATGGATAAATGAGAGACTCTGAAAGGCAATCTTGCTCGCTAATGGCCTGCAAAGTTATCAGTTGCGGCTTAGTGAAGCTTAAAGCGGCTTCATTGGGATGTAATAGCTGGCAAAGTTGTCCTCCATTCACTCCAGCTAATCCTTCCTTCAGGGCTTTCTCTCATAATCAGAGATTCATGGAAAGAGGCAGAAAGAAAGGCCTGTATGAAGCAACGAAGAAAGTGATGACGACAAAAAGAAAATTGCAATCAGGCAGAGGATGAAAAGAAATTTAAATGGCAACCAAAATGTCATCAGGATTGAAGCTTTGGAGGATGCTGGTGAGCATTTTGAGTGTGATTTAGGCAAGCTGCAGAACGGATCACTGCAGTCTCATTTTGCTCTCCTGTAAACCACTTTTGTATAATTATTCCAGCCATAAACAAGGCAGCAGGGTAGCTGTTATTCATTCCAATGTGATCACTGCTCGCTCTCTTTCCCTGCCACTGGAACTGACATGCAGAATTTCCTGTCTGATACCCACTCTGCTCGTGACTTTCCATTTAAAAGAAGAAATACTAGCAGCCCCGGGGCATGAATCTAAATCTCTTTAATTATCTTAACAGAAAGTCTCTCTCTCTCTCTCTCTCTCTCTCTCTCTCTCTCTCTCTCTCTCTCTCTCTCTCTCTCTCTCTCTCTCTCTCTCTCTCTCTCTCTCTCTCTCTGTGTTTGTGCTTCAAATGTAATTTTAAACATCTTTTGGCTGCTGTGTCTTTTTGTTGATGCTAGTTCTCTACGTTTGCCATACTGTAAGTTTCCATCTTTTCCAGGTTGTTCCCTTTTGCATATTAAGAAGAAAATACATTATATTTTATTACACCTATGCATTATTAATCGCCTGCTCTGTTCTCAGTTCTGTTTCTGTAGTAAGAGTTTCTCATCAAAATACTCTCTTTTATAAAGTAAGCATAAGTAAAGCAATTTATAGTTTTTCTAAAAGACATTTCCACATTCATTTTTTATTTATTTTTTGTACCACTTTGTCTATTTGGTTTCCCAACAAGCATTTACAATACTAAAGCAGTTGTAACCATCAAAAAACAATAACCAGTAAACCAATAAATAGACCGCTGCATATAAAGCAACTGTCAGATTATATAGTATAGCTGTAAACGATCCAAACAACACACTTTAATAGCAGTTATGTCCCGAGTCTGCATGATTTCAGCATCTTCAGCTTAGGACAAATGTCTGCATCACTCTAAGCTACTGTGAATTTTAGAAAGACACACACACACACACACACACACACACACACACACACACACACACACACACACAACTGACCTTGCCAGCAGGCTCCGACAGTCAACTGTGTATGAATCTTTGCAGTGTGGATCGGCCAGTCATCCGTCACCAGGTAGGGTTCATAGGTCACCCCATCCACAAATAGTGTGACTACAGGAAATTCTGCATTGATCACATAATAGTGCCATTCCTTGTCACAGATCTGTAAAGGAGAGATATGTTATGAGGTTACTAAGCCGCAGTACTTCTTGCAATGTGTCCACTTCATGCATTAAAATAAGTAAATATTCCTGGTTTGCACTTACACAAAAATAGGACACCTTTAAAAATAAATTACTCTGCAAACTACATCTCTTTTCTTGGGGTCTTATTTAGGTTAGGAGCATTTTTCCGTGGAGGATTATATTTATAAGGATACTGTTATGAAGATGATGATGTTTACTTCAAGCATGCAGCCGAAACCCGAAGGCGTATCCTTGAACGCTCGCCGACTTTCTACCGTAAATGAAAGAGCAATAAATTCCTCTCCTCCTCTACTGAATCATATGCTCTCTGTTGTAAGATTGCTAATGAGGCTCCTGACTAATGAGCTGTTTATTAAAAGCACGCAATGAGTGACAAACATGGCTGTGGAGGACCCGAGTGCGAGGCAATTTTTATTAGCCATCACAATTTTTATTTTTTATTTGAAGAACTTGTAAGGACAGATTCTGTACTCCCTTTTTTCCGCCTGCCTCTACCCATCACAAACGCTTTCCACCTTCCTGGGCCGCAATAATATCTTTAAATATTTCTGCTACTTCGCTTCGATGTCTTTAGGCTACAACTAATGATTATTTTCATTATTGATCAACCTGCAAATTACTTCCACGATTAATCAATCAATTATTTTAACAATAAAATGTCAGAAGATATTGAGAAATGCCCATTATAATTTGTCAGAGCTCAACATGACGTAATATTTGTTCTGTTTTTGCAAATTAGAAGCTGGAACTAGTGATATTTTGGAAATTTTGCATGAATGACTGAAACAATTAAATAATAGTTCAAATGTGTTTTGCCTGTTTATATGTGTTTCTCTGTGTTCACTTCATGTTGTATGGAAGGTAAAAATGAGAATGATTTTCACTCGTCTCTGACTTAAGAGGGTTCTGACCAGACATCGGTTAAAACTCATGCGCATTGATAATATAGTACTTTATACATAACTTTTTTCAGGCATGTCCGTATTATTGAGTGCCTAGTCAAATAAGGTCTTCAGTTGTAATTATGACTTAGACGGTGACATGAATACGATTGACACGTCAGTAAATGGCTATAGTAAATAAAGTGATAATAATGGTGAACTAAATAGTAAATGAATGCAGCATTTGCTGGAAACCAGCCCAAGGTGTAATTTGCTTGGCTCCAATGCTGCAAAGATTTGTGTCATATTACGTTTTAGATGTTATATGCTGTGAAAGAGCTGGATAGAAATATGTGCTTCTTTCACATTCTTGACCGGCTCAAAGGATGAATGACACCATACGAGCCCTGCACGAGGTCCCGAAAGCCACAACACATGAGTGTCAGAGTGCTATCTGCCGCAGATATTGTCAATTCAAACCACTTAAACTGCAAGTTTGAAAGTTATTTTTACAGTTTTAAAGTCTTTGGCAACTTGGTGAAGTCTTAAAGGATTCTTCGCATTGTTGTTTCTCCTGTTATGACCATTGCATCTGTTTTGCTGTAATCAGTGAAGGATTCGGTTGAATTAACTGCAAACAATCAATCTATTTTCACTGGAGAGGAGAATAACTGCTAATTTGAGATGCACAGACAGGAACATCAGAAAAAGAATACAACACTAGATAGATTTATATTTTGTTAATTTTCACTCTCAGGCTCGCGCGCACACACACACACACACACACACACACACACACACACACACACACACACACACACACACACACACACACACACACACACACACACACACACACACACACACACAGAGGTAGTTTATTCTAGCTGTGATATGAATTAATGAGGTTAAGACTTGTGTTGGAGCAACCAAGAATCTCCAGGGATGTTTAATTTAGGAAGTAGTGTCTCTCCCTTTATGGTTGAAGGGACAGCAATTCCAGTAATGTTTGACACAGTATTACATATCTCAGCAGATACATATTATATTTAGTTACTTTTCCATGGATTGCTTCCTTATATGGCAACTAGTATATCTGAACCTCACAGTTCAAGGCCCAGTTTCATCTGGCTGTAACTTGCTCTGCTTTTCATATTCTTGTGCTGTACACAGATTGAGCTATTCCAAGCAATAACAGAAACAACGAATATAAATGCTGCATTTCTATTTAATACAAATGTGTAAATAATAAAATAGTGTTGGCAAGAACACAAGGCATCTTGTTACACATCAACTTTACTAAATGGCTTGTCATGTAAACGATTATGTGGACATACCGTATGTGTAATATAATTAAGAAAACTTCTGAAACTTCTGAATCCAATCAAGCAATCAATGTTTATGTTGCTGACTGTCCAAACTTGAAAAATCTTACTTGCCCACATACAAATGCTCACAAACCCACACACGCACATACACATCATTAGTAGATGCCATCAGCAGCTGAGGTGCATTTGTATTCATATTATTTGTCTGAAGGCACATTAGTGGGAGCATGAAAGTAGTTATACTCTTCAACAGTGTAACAAGAGTCAAGACAATGAATGCTTAAACACTGTAATGAGCTGGTCCCCGAGCAGGCCTGCTAAGGATGAATGCAATAACCAGAGAGGTCCCACAATACAGAGAGAGAGAGAGAGAGAGAGAGAGAGAGAGAGAGAGAGAGAGAGAGAGAGAGAGAGAGAGAGTCACTGAGGCCATGTCCCTGCTAATGGAAATACATTTTAAAATACATTTCTTATTATATTATTTATTAAACAGATTATTTTGAAAAGTATTTTCACTGAACTTAGACAAAGATGAAAGACTTCCATCAATCGTCCTAAATATTAAGATCGAAAGGGTTCAAAGAACCTACTTTTCTATGCGTTGCAGCTGGGATGTTGTTTTGAATTCATATACACTACTTGCACGGAATTAGTTCCAGCTCCTGGGGCCCGGTATTGTTCAAAATGAGGGTAGACAATTTCTTCATTTTATCTTCTATATACTATATATTATCTTCTATATACTATAGAGAGTGCTCTATACTTCAGATATAAGACTACAGAATAAATATCCAGACACTCCTAATTTCTCTATTACTGCAACCATCTCCAGCCCTCAGCTTGCAGATGCTGCCGACTAAACCCAACCTTACGCAGCCAGATTTCCTTTGTCGAGTATATTACCATGCAAAAGCAATGTTTTATTGCTGAGAATAAAACACCAGAGATAAACTCATCTATCTTGTGGAAATCTGCCCTGCTATATTTACGAGAGGCTATTACATCTGCACAAAAGAAAGAAGATCTTAAGAGCCAATTGGACCTTGAAAAATACAAGATAGTCTGGAGGCTGAATTTAGGTTGTCACCCAAAGGATCTCTGGCAAACAATTAGGAGCTGCCCGCTTTGCATTAGAACAACTACAAGGAGAGCAGATTCCCAAATGTTCTTTTGTGCGGAACATAAGTTATAGGATTCAGGTAATAAACTAGATTGGCTTATTGTGCATATTGCTGGTGAGAAACGCAAACACTATACCTTATTCTCAGATAGCAATGGGGGCATTTTGAATCTGCCGACATAAACAGAATAATGAGGACATTCTGCAGGCTGCTGAGAAGTCCTTTAATGGGGTCAAGTTTATTTTTGATACATTGGAGAGGTTTGGGATGGGAGGAGCCTTCTTTATGGATGGATACAAACCATATACAGTATAATGATATTCAGATCTATTGTATGTGACAGTGACCGCCGAACACAACACTGTTTTCTGATGTGAAGGGTATAATGATGTATAAGGATGTTCCTTGAGCATTTTTGTGGTTGTCCTCTCCAAACGTATTGATTGCTTACTTTCTGTTAATTTAGCATTTCATTTTAGGAAATCTGAAGCCTTGTCCATAGGCACCATCCCTCCTTTCCTCCTCTTTTCATCATCCTGTTCCATATTCCATTGACGGAACTACTTTCTTCTGTTTTTCCTTCTCATGTTATCCCCACCTCATCATTCTTTCTTAACTTGCGCCTCTATTCTTTTTCCCTTTTCATCTCCGTTGCTCCAATTCACATTCCTTGCCTCTCCTGTGCTCTCCTCTGCCACTGTTTTAGCACTGCATTATTGATGCAAGTCTATTATCTGTCAGTGTGGTGGTATAATGACACAGATAGTGAAAGAAAAAGAAAAAAAAACAGTAAAGGAAAGGAAGAAAGGAAAAGAGCTTTGCTAACATACTCAACGGCATTTATATAAAACACATAATTGTAAGGTGCACATTTACAACACTCACAACTGTAAAAAAATAACATCTCAATGAAGATTAGTATGAGTTCAAAATAAAAATAATAAAAAATGCATAAAGTTCAACTTCATCATAGTATGTTAATAAAGGAAAGTTATCTGAAAGATTTGATTCTATTTCTTATCGGCTTCACCCTCCAAGTGTCATTATTGGGTTCATACCTGCATGTACGCTCAGTTGTGAGCATTTTTGCACAGGCCTCTCTTACGTCTGCACTTTTGACATAATGGCGACGTGTGACTATGTTCTGCTCCCATTTGTCAAAAAGTGAAAAAGTAAGTACGTCTGTTTTCTTTGGGTGCCCCTGTTTGAGCCAAAATCTCTCTCAAGAAGCTTGCGGAAGCACAGTAGCCTTACAGTCAAATCCTCATTTACACCGAAGTCTTAACAAACTCCTTTTTGTAGAGCTGCATGGAGACCGTTTGGTACATAATGTAAGTTCCCGTCCTTCTGCAACGGCAGTGCTGTGTGAAGAGAGTGTAATATATTTTTCCTCCACACAGGGCTGTGTTAAATGACAATATGTTACAATGTGTAATTAACGTTCTTGTCAGTGACACCGCTGAACAGAGAGCAATGTG
Organism: Myoxocephalus aenaeus; assembly: GCA_038501785.1. Taxonomy (NCBI): domain Eukaryota; kingdom Metazoa; phylum Chordata; class Actinopteri; order Perciformes; family Cottidae; genus Myoxocephalus; species Myoxocephalus aenaeus. Next base: position 4,639,531 of record JBAMJR010000073.1, on the reverse strand, counting down.
AGGCATACCATTACCTAACATGTCTGCCACTGATATTGTGTTTTCCTGCAGGTCTGAATTGAAAATGAATTCTGAGAATTTGTAAACTTTATAGGTAAAGCATAATAAAAAATATGTTTGACAGAAAATGTTTTAGAAATCACTCAATTAGATGTAAATGAGAAAAGCAATTGGCAAGTATATAAATTAGGTTTCACGGTCATAAAAAGGAGACGGACAGGGCCGGACGGCCAGTAAAAACCTTTTTAATGGTCCACATGCCCACCGGGATTTGTTACGGTTTGCCAGATGGCCAATACACCAATACGAGCTAGCGAACCATAGACGTGGAATGTAAGTATTGTAACTCGCGATTGCGCCGCAAAAATACTGATGCTTCGTGCTACATTTTTATTTTAAGTTAGGGGAGGGGTTGCTAAGGATGGCACCAGTGCGTCATTGAGCCGTGATTTCAGGCCTGCCCAAAAAATCTTTCACAGGAAAATGATTAAAAACAGTCTAACGCCACAATTCAGTAATGCTAGTTTATAAAATGCTTAATTTGTTAGAAACAAATCTAGCCAGGCTTTAAGGTCAATGTGAAAAGCTTTCTTCGCCTCAGCATGTCTGCTGAGTGATCTATAAGTAGCAGGCAGTGGCATTAAGCCCCCTGCCTCTTACACATACAAACACACACACTCTCTAGTCTTACCAGACAACACACTGCAAAGGCATACATTTAGTGAGATGCATCAGCTCGACATAGGGGTAGGAAGTGCCTAAAGCAGACAAAGTACAGCTGAGCTCTAAAATGAGGTCATTTGAAAAATAGCAGCCCGAAAGAAAAGCAGTATACGCTGCAGGCAACGCTCAATATCTTCTCTATTGCTCTTTGTCTTTTCCTGTTTTGCTTTCAAAGAAAAGTTTCATCACTGCCCATTTGTACTGTTTTCTATTTTTATTTTTTAAATTAAGAGTGATTCCTTGAAAACAGTATCAATCTTTCATATAACAAGGTCACTTTTTTGCCTTGACCTTTAAAGACGTACTCTAATGTCTTTGTTATATTGATTACAGCATTCTAGGCATTATACGTATTGTTGAATTACAAATAACTGAAACTGAAGTGAAACATTCATCAGTAAGTCTCTTGTGTTTGAGGTGGAACTAAATCACTCTTTGAATAGGAACTTCAATCTCTCCTGGTATCTACAACAAACAGGCAGAGAAGGAACACACATTCACACACACGCACACACACACGCACACGCACACGCACACGCACACACGCACACACACACACACGCCTTCCAATTAATCACCTCGGAAACAAAGGGAGGCTTCTAATCAACACAGGACAGAGAACAAGCCGTGGCACAACTAGCATGGTATAAGCAGTCAGATAAGGCACATTTTTGTAGATGCTGTATAGACAAGTAATGAGTGAGATTTTGTAAAACTCCAACATTCAGTTCTGACAATTGAACTCTGTCATAAATGACAAATATCGGGGTCTGCAGCATAATTGGCAAAATTGGAAAATTCATCCGTGATTCACAACGCACGATCTACCGCGTCAATAGAACAGTTATCTTGAACAGCTGTGAAACAACTGCCAACACAAATGATCTTTAGCCTTCGACTAATGTTTCTGAAATCTCATATCTGAGAAAACTGAGAAAAATACTGTTTATTGTATCAACTCTGACCCTTCTGTTTGCATAGATTTTTTTCTTCTTACTCTATCTATAAGTACCCTTCTGTGAGTAAATACAACCTTATTTGTAAGGGTTTAAATCAATGGCACATCACAAACACTCTTGTTCTTTATCTTACAATATTGGGCAATCTTAGAAAGCTGTTCAAACTTGAACCGTAGGTATAAAAATGCTTGAATAATGGTTTCTTCTTTATCCACTTTTCTCCCTCGCCTCTGCTTTGTGTGACTTTGTTTGCATGTTTGACCCATTCCTACCATCTTTGGCTTACAGTACAATAGAAGAACGAATCTTGATTTGCAAAGGACTTTTTGACTGTGAGTGAATATCTTTTGAACAGCTGGATTGAACTGATAGGCTTACTAGGCTCAAGGAGAATAAATAGTGTGCCTAAAGGGAGATCCAACCCTTACTCTATTACCGAGGCTGAGAAAGAGGAAGGACAATAAGCATCGTAGGTGTGTGCGTGTACCTCACAAACATACTCAAAGATATGTTCGTGCTTGTAGATGTGTGTGTGTGTGAGAGAGGGTTTCTGTCAGATGTGACATTCCTTCAATGTGTTCGATCGACATGGAAAATGGAAGCCTCTATCTCTCACCCTCTTTTTTTCCAGCTTCCTTTCATCCCTCTCTGCCCCTCCCCTCTCAGGGTGAGAATTGCAAAATCAATAGCGCTAAATGGAGTTGCAGCGGAAGCCATTGAGTGTCCCTTCTAAGTGCTAGAGGAACAAGGAGAGTAAGAAGCAGCTGTGACACCCCACAGTTACCTCTTCTCCTTCTACTCTCTATCCACCACATTCATTTTTCAGCAGTCTACTCTCTGAGCTTATCCTCATTATTAACTTTGAGGCAGTAGTAGCTTATACCCTTACATTTTTCCTTAGTATACCTGTTACTAGAGATACTGAACAAGAAAGTATTGATATTACATTCAAATGGTTCCAGTAGCACAGTAATACAATGTATAACATAACAGGCTGGTCTCATCCAGAATTTGTAGCAATACCTACGATATATTAGACACGTAATCTTTCTAAAATCACACGAGGAATATGGATGGGTTCACCATCTTTAAATACGGCCATCACCATGTTGTTGTTTTTGTAACCGATGAACGGAATTACCATATTTGGGATGGCGGAGTGACGAAGTGACTTAAATCACAGTATGCCCTCCCCAAAGCCTACTACGCTTTATGGTCTGATTGACTCGACACTACATTAACTGTCATATCACGCCATATCATTTGAATGTCTCAGAATATTTAGTGGCCATCAAAAAATCCCACAATGGAACAAAAAGGAGTCCATGGCACTACCAATCCCCTAATACAATGCCCTTTATAGAGTAGATGCTTGAATTACAGTCATGCAACACTATAGTATACCTGTGAGAGTATACAGTATACTCACTGTAGAGTGAACTATTGAATGTCTATCAGTAGGGAGTAGGGAATGAGTGAAAAGGGGAGCTATTTTTGCAGTATTTGATTTGTCATAACAGGAAAACAGGTGTAATTTAAAGAGATTTTTGCATGTAATTTATGAAATACATTACAATACAAATCATAACCATATACACATATTCATACAATCACAACAGTTTTAGAATAAAAGAACATTTTAAAAGATAAATGTGCCTGCATTTTCACTTTAGTTATACAGTCCACTTAAGCTTCGAGCATTTTCAAAAGATAAAAATAGAATATCATAGTGCACTGCTCTTTGACGTAAAATACCATGTGCTGCTGAAGTGGTTTCTCTCGAGACTTGCCATTTTGCACCGAGATTCAACAATTACACAAATTCTTCAACCAAGTTTCACTCTCTTTTCACCCGGATGTAAATATAGTAGTTAATGGCACACCATGCTCAAATATGCAGGGAGCCACTACCATACAAAAGTATACTAGCAATGATTAGTACACCAAACTGCACTGTATCACAGAATGATAACAGAGTGTTTTTTTTTCCTTCACTCTGCCTAATTGTGCACCGATGATGTCATTCCTCTCATGTACCTCCTGTATTTCAGACCAGTTTCCATTTATATTTAATGAGTCTCTGCACAAGTGATTTGTACTGGTGAGTAACTCATCACATATTCTCTTTGACTGCACTGCATGCTTCCTCCGTGGTCCTTCGCAAGATCCAAACAAAGGAGCAAATGGGATACCCGGGAGAATGAGAGAGAGAATAAGAGGAAGCAAGACTGAAATAGAACTGAGTCTTGAGGTTGTGCGCTTGTTTGCTAAGAAAAGTCAGCAGTCTGCTACTTGGCTGCCCTTTTCTTTGCCACAGCCACCTTCATGGGCCTCAGGAGAAAAGAACACTGGCCTGAGAAAAACATTTTTCAATCTACCTTTGACCTAGAACAAACAACCACCTGGTTGGAAGGTACACACCACCACAGATGCCTGGGAAACACACTGGGATGTGTGCACGGTGACAAGGAAGGACTGCATAACACAAGAAACCAAAGCCTTGAATGTAATATTTCCATGCAAGAAAACAAAAAAATATGAAATACAAATAATAAATAAAAAGCATGGTCACACAGGCATGATGAGCACGCATATACAGAAAGACACAATCTCTTTTAATCTGTTTAGTGAGCAAAAACTCCAAAGATCTTGCTGTGATTAACAAGCATTTTGTAATAATCAGTATGAAGTGGACATATGCTGTATCCCTAGGGAAAACTATTTGATTTACATCAACCATTTTGTGAGCTGGGGATAGTCTGTGGAAAGGGGAGATTCCCATGCAAGAGGTCATTGGCTCATGAATAAATTTATACTCCAGGGATTTTTGTTCTTTTTACATGCGGATATCTCTGTTTAGTAACTGCTAGGTGAACTAGAGAGACTAGACGCCCTTCAGCCGGATGATTCTCATTCAAGCGTCCACCTTACTGATGTGACTCACGCTCCACGGTCACTGGTCTTACCCTGCATTGCAATGTATTCAAGGGAGGGGACAAAAACAGATGTCACTGAGTACTAAAACCTCAAATGTGTATCTTCATATTTCTGTTAAAATACCTGCCAGCTGTGCATAATGTCCTCTGAAATGCAAGGGTTATTTACAGTACACCATTGTGTACATCTGGAGGATAATTAACAGGAGGGAAAGCGCTGTGCAATATTCAGAGAGAAGTAAAAATACTATTATATGCATCTTTCTAACTGAAGCAATTTCATCTGGTGCCATCCCGTTGAAAGGCTTTCTGCAGGACTGAAACAGTTACCGGTAACTGCAAATTAGTTCAACTACTCTCCAAAAGCATGACAGATAATATAGATCTGCTGCTGGGTGAGCTATTACCCATAACTAAACAGATTTCCCACTTTGGGTCTATGCCTATGTATGTGTGTGTGTGTGTGTGTGTGTGTGTGTGTGTGTGTGTGTGTGTGTGTGTGTGTGTGTGTGTGTGTGTGTGTGTGTGTGTGTGTGTGTGTGTGAGAGTGTGTACATAAGATAAAAGTGTCTTCTACCCTCTTATCTCCCTCAGCGAGGAGAAGAAAGTGATGGAGGGCCTGCGGTAATTAGAATGGAGAGCCTCTCCTTTCACTACACAAATAATGGTAGCCCTTCACCTGCTGTAGAAAATCACCCTGAATCTACACTCACACCCAAATCGGACACAGACAAGCTCACACAAACACACTCCTCACCTGCTCCAGTTTCCAGTGGAACTCGGCAGGTCTGAAAGTGTCGACCTGAGTGAAATCTCTTCTGAGCAGGAAAACCAGGCGGCAGTTGTGGACATACAGCGAGTAATGGTGGCGGTTCATTTCTGCAATGGGAAGATCACAAACATGCACGGTCACACAAAGACTGAAACATCTGCTCCTTAGATTTTCTTATTGATTTCTTTCTGGAGCCATCCAAAAAAAAAAAAGTCATCCAGCACAGCTGTGCGAAAGACTAAACTCGTTTCAACTACCTCAGATGGGTTCTCTACATCAAAACACAGCTGTCAGCATGACCGAAAGTAGGGTAACAGAGTGCATGCTGCTGTTATGTCTGTTTTTTGATTATCGACTGATGTCTGTGTAAGATGGCAATAGAAGGTGAGTCCCACTTGCTCTGCTTTTATAAATAAATCATCTTAAGGAGGGATGAGATGTAAGGTGTGCAACAGATTCTCCTCTAAATACAATTTCACAGAAACAGATGTTTGTCATTTCCGACCCACGTAGCAGTTCAAAACAATGTCAAAGCAATATTGTGAAAATGTAGGATAATTTAGTCTGTAATGATAAAGTTAATACAAAGCTTTACCATTTTAGCAATTCTAAGATGTGAAAATGGTGTTTACATTGATTTCTTTTACCATTTCACTTAAGGTCGGGTGATCATTTTAATATTATCATTTATTGTCTCGGCAGTACTTATAATTCTGCTAAAGTCTGTCACAGTGTGAACTCTTGAATGCAAATGTAAAAAATAATGGATAATGGATTTAGAATAAGGAATGTCAGTATAAATAAGTACACATTTGACATTCAGACAATTATTTCATATATAACTGACACATTGCTATCAAGATGTAAAGCTTTAAAGTTGAGATGAACAATGCCCTTTTAGAACACAGCCTTGATCATAGTGTCCAATCATAGTGTCCAATCATCCAATCATCTTTTATTCCTGTAAAACAAAATATGCTTACATAAGCTAGTACCAACCTATTTCAAGCAATTATATTATGACATCCATCAAGAAATGGGCAACTTTAAGTAACAAGGGAGATGTGTGGAGGCTCAGTCCTCTGTAGCTGTGCATCGTGCTTCCCTCTAAGCCCTCCCTTCCACTTTTTATTGCTCCAATCAGATTCCTCTTGTAACTGTACACCGCTCAAATATTCTGTTTTCACTGGGGAATACTCACAGTACAGAAGCTAAAGACACTGCAACTTCTGTTTCACTGGGACTTTAATAATCATCAACCTAGTTATTTTTTCTCTATCGCCCATCTTTGATGTCACCAGGCTCAACCAGACGAATGTCAGGATAAAATATATGAGCATTTGTCCACACAGTATTGGTGATCTGGCCTTCACACTGAGCCTTCTGGTACCATTCATATCCTTAAGCCAAAAAGTTGCAATGAAAAAAATGCTTTCTAAGATTCTGATGGTTTAACACAAACCACTCTGCAGTTTTGTATTACAAGATCAGACCACACATTTCGTAAGCTAATAAGCCATCTGTGAGACTATTGTGAAAGCATGCAATGTGCAGATGGCTTGCTTAATTACACAGTTCAGGCAGCTCAGTTCAGCTATGCAGTGGGGAAAAAGTTTAAAGTTTCAAAGACACTTGCCATTGTGGGCTTCAGTCTTGTTATTTTATTGATCATGTTATGCTCATAGTTTTTTTTTTCTAATGCTGAGGACACTAGGAAATCAAAGTGTAAAATGTTTCAGTAAAAGGGATGTAAGAATCAAGTAGTTTCCAGTACTCCTAAAGCAGAGCACAAAGGATTCTAAACTATAGGACAATTCATGTAAACGCAATGTCAATTTGTTATTCAAGTATTCCATTTTCACTCTCTATAATGTTAGACGATGTAAATATACTTCTTAAGATTGAGCATGTGATACATCGTTTCCTCACCAGTCTTGTCAGAGTTACACAGTAAGGTTTCCTTCTCAGCTCTGAGTCCTGCACTGGGCCCGTGTTTCATCCATGTTGCTATGGTGAACTGGTCTGTCAGGTTTTGGGGCACCACGTGATCTGGAACATTAGCAGCCTGATGTCCGTCGAATCTGTAGATGAGGTCGCTGTCGCGGCTACTGTCAGTCAGCAGAGATGCCGTCCAGTTTGTGGAAGGGCTGGGGGCAGGAAGGAGGTCAGTGCTGCCTGATGCTGCACCTGGATGTGTCAATCAAATGATACAACACTGTCAAGGTGCCTGCACAGAGTAGCAACTTGCAGGGAAACTGGTTCTCTGGAGTTTTCTTTTTCCTACCAAAAGTCAGCATACATCATCAGTTCATGACCTAATGTTGTTTGTTCATTTCAGAATGAATATTTAGAAATGGTGAATATATCTCTTGTAATCTGATATTACTGGCTATTTGTTGTGGCCCATGTCACACAACACGGTTACTAACTGAAACTACTTATATACAACTTTTGCCACCATGTACCATGTACTCAATCAAAATATGAGTCATGCTGGCCCTATACTGTATTCCCCTCACTCACATCAAAAGTAACTTGGCAATTCTAAGAGCAAATCATTGATTTACAAGACATAGTATAATCAACAACTCACATCTATAAATTACTGGCTTGTGTGACATATTGACAAATTGCTAATCAAGACTTTATTTTTGAGAAGTTTAAATTCTGATGAGGAAAAATATGAAAAATGACCCCTGTGCACAAAAAATCTTTAATTTTTTCAGGAAAAAATAAGTAATTCTAATTAATCAACAGGAATATTCAGTTTGTACAGTGTATTACACAGTGGTGTGAAAAACCATGGGACGCAAAAATGAGGACGTCACAGTTTGGGATGGCATTTGGGAATTTAATTAAAAATAAAACAATTATTTCAAATTAGTCTCGAGGATTGAAATAGCACACCAGAGATTGGCATATTAATAAACTGCTGAGGCTAAAATGTCAAGAGGTAATTTCTTATTTGAATAAAATTGTTCCTTGTCTGTCATTATTATTACTACCCTTTTCTCTCTCATAGTCCCAGAGTCTTAAATAGTACCTCACTATTTCATGGAACTTCTCCTTCTTAAAACAATGCCTTTTCTCGCTTCTTCTTCTTCTTCTTCTTCTCTCTCTGTATACTTACCACAGAGTTTTTGCAGTGACTTCTCAGAGTATGTTTCCCGATCACAGCCCTTCCCGATGTGATTGGTCTGTAGCTCTAGCATCGCCTTCACGCTAGACAGAGGACCTCCACACGTTTCTATGTGCATCTTGGGAAACAGCTGCCTGCTGCCAGTCCCGGGCTCATAGTCCACCCGCTTGTTCCAACCTTTAAGAACCAAAATGTGTTTGTTGTTTATGGAGTAAGTATTTCATTTAGTTATGTCAGTAGTGTTAAATGTTACCAGTACAGGTGACCTGGTATCACATAGGAAACAATGGATAAAAGAAATCTAGAAGAAGAAGAAATATATTACACATTGAGCCATTGTTAATATATGTGAGATGATACCTGATGTCTATATCAGTCTCACCCCTCAAGATTTAGATATCTGGTCTGAGATCTCATAGTCTGTTTATTTCTAAAAGAACCGTCGACTGAAACTGACTCTTCTCAGGTTAGTACTTTCACTAATTTGATTGTGCATACACACTGGGGTATCTATGCGTAATTTTCTTGTTGGTTGTGGTTTCATTGTGGTGTGACAACAAAGTTTATTATTTCTACCCATCATGATACATCTGTTTAACCTGTCTCTTGCAATTGTACACCTAACTTTGTACTCAACCTCACATATTTTAAGAAACAGTAGTCGCTAGTTATTTGATGGTGGGAAGGACTATCTTTGTTCGGTCTTCAGACAGTTTTAAACGTTTGCTTTCACTAAAACAACTACAGGTTCACCACTAACCTTTCACTTGGTGTAACAATAATAGTATGTATATGTACTTGTATTTCAAGTGATAGACACAACCATTTTAGCATATTTATATCTTTAAACACTGTTTACTGTAGGGCCCACATAAGTCTTGTTGCTAACATCGCTGTCTTTTCTGTTGTTACAGATGTCCACAGAAATTTAGGAAATAATGTTTATGTTTTTCTGTAGTTGTTTCATAATGAGCATGTGGGTCTTGAATGAAGGACAGCTATCCACACAGGCTTGAGCTTTTCTCAGTGATTTCTTGCCCTGTGTCAAGTCAAAGGGAGACTGAAAGGGCCAGTAACATGGCAGGCCTGGTAGAAAGAGGTGCTGGCCTCCCTGTAACTGTCAGTCCTGCTGCCAGGTGTTATACTTTCATTACCTTTGAATCGCATTGGTGAAAGGAATTCACAAGAATTATTGTGTGTTTGTGTGTAGATGGACACCTGGACACTCTTTCAAAGCCTACAGAATATGATATCATGTCTCCTGAGACAAAAAGAGAAGCAAACTGCCACCAGGTAGGCGAGGAGTGAGAGGTGAGGTGGAGCAAGACGTTTTTAGCCTCTGTTTATGCTGGGGAGCCTTCTTAAAAAAAAGAGCCGCAAAATAACTGCTGACCTTTACACACAGACAATATATAAGGTTGTGTACAAAATACTTGATGTTTTATCCAAGGCATTGAGCTGCTGAGGGTTACATTAACCCTCAGCAGCTCAACATTAATGATGATGTTAGCAGGGTATGATAGCAAGTGTTCCTTGTGATTGTCATGCTCAGTGTCGATGGCCCGTAGTATCATCTGGATCTGCACATTTCCTTTATATTCTTACATTATTTTTTGTTCGGCCTACTGTGCCAAAACCAGTGGCAGCTCTGCTGTTCATGAAGATGACATTTACTTCAAGTTGAAGTTCATTTCAGACAACTTTCTCAACTTTCTCTCTGCACCCCCTCTGTGATGTGCCCTGACATTTCCTTCAACGAGTGCCCCCAAAACCTAAACTGGCATTCACATCATTTTCAGTAAGTGCTCTCTTTGCACTAATTGATCTTTTCTGTAACAATAGGCTTAGTCAGATGTCATTTTTCTTCTGAATTATCTTGTCTTGTCATAACACATAATTATATGATTCCAATAGACATGCAGCGAGATATGTCACCATGTGAGTTTGCAAGTATCTGAAGAACATCCTTTAGTCAATCACCATGTACAATTATACCATGGCTATGAAAAATACAATTTTTGAAATGATATGTTGTTCCAGTCAAGAGTCGGGTCTACTCTGAACCAAAGATACTCAAAATTTTATAAAAAATAGATGCAATGTATACACAACTTTGGTGAACATCACGGTGAGAGCAATTGTCTTTTATGTTTAGATGCATAAAAGTAATGGATCAATCATTTTAATGCACAACAGTATTATTGTCCTTGTCTTGAAAACAAACATATCTAACTCCATGCCACACCGTATATATATATATATATATATATATATATATATATATATCATTTTTTTTACAGTTTGAGCAATACAGATTTTGTACACTATTGCCGAAAATTGAATGGCTTGACACAGCAACACTTACTAGATTAAGTTTAATATACGCTCCACATGGAGAGCCCATTTAGCTCTGGGGTTAAAACGCCACTATTGAACCACATCTCTGTTTTGAGTCTGGCCGGGAACATTTGTTGTATTTCTCTCTCCTTTCTTTCTTGTCTTTAATAAAGGCTTAAAATGGCAACAAAAAAACACCCTCCACATGGTCTCAGTGTATGTAGAATTTGACAAAGAACTATTTTGTTCATGAATAAACAAGAGTTGTTTTGTATGATTCTTGGCTCAGTTGCTATTGGAGCTTTATAATAATATGATGGGAATGAATGAAACTGTTTAGGGGATTTACTGTTGCACATGCTTTTATATAAAGAAGCATAGCTTTGCAGTAGACTGGGGTTTTCTAACTGAAGAATGTAAAAAATAACCATCACCTCTGTCCTTCACTACAAGTTTATTTCTCTCTTTCCTCCCCTGAGTTGCCTGTTCATTCAACTCTTTGTTGATCTCTTTCTTCCTCCTTTCCCACTCTTATCTCTCTCTGTCTCCCTCTTTCATTCCTGTGTGAGCTTGACTCCTGAGATGCTGTCAGTGCTGACAGGTGAAGCAGCAAGGGAGACGGGCTGGCTCGAATGCCAAGCTGCTAGCATGTTTAAGAAGGGGAAAAAACACACACTCCAGTCAACTTTCCCTCTGGAGGTTTTTGTTCAGGTCTTCTGATTTCCTCGAGAGACGTTCACTCTAAAATGAGATTTGAATTCCCTCGAGGGAAAGGATATGCTAAAATACTGCTCCGTCTGCGTCAATTTTGTTAGTATGGCTTTACATTTAAGTTTCTTTAAACATGATATCAGTGCACTATATACCAGTAAAGTAATACGTACATTTACGGCTGTTATTACAAGGAAAATTAATGTATTTTGAAAATATTTCAGTCGTTGTTTCTTTATCTCTGACCTTGCCATCCGGGTTTGCAGACAGGCTTGACATCAATATGCACAGCCACATCCTCCTTTGCTCTCTTCTGACCGCAGTCAAAGGCCGTCACCATAATCTTGTAGCTCTGCTGCTTGTCATAGCTCAGCCGCTCTGTGTTTCGGATGTTTCCTAAAGGACACAAATACAAAGAGGAAATACAATTCACTGATAGAGGGAAGAATGATTATGCTTATTTGACAATAATAAAGCAAGAAACACTTCCCATGAGCAGTAATTGAAACTGACTTTGCATTAAAAAAAGTATTTGTATTTATTGAAGCACTGTCAACAAGCAATAAGAATAACTATCTAATCTTCTCTCATGCTGTCGGGTTTACTTACAGTATGTAGGTCATTTAGAAGCATCAGTATTACATTGAGACTGTATCAAAACCAGTTAAAACACATACACAGTCATTTTCACAGTAACTTTAAGTAGCATACAGTAATGTTAATATATTATTGAAAGTAACTTAGGTAGTCGTATAAAGAAATTGTTACAATGAATAATATATTCACCGTGAGCAATATAGAGTATTATAACTGCTTCTTCTTGAGAATTACTGAGGATGAACTACAACATATCGTACATGCATCAATATATACTGTACATCTCAAAGAGAATGCTTGATGGTTGCATGTGTCACCAAAACACTGTGTTTACTCTGTGCAGAACTTTATTTCCTACCGAGTAGGGCCTGTTTTTCTCGTGAACTAGTTGTTTTGGGATCACATAAAGATATTGTGAAAGCCAAACTCTTGTAATAATAAATAATAATAATAGATTTCATTTTTAAACGCACTTTTCTTTCAAAAGAAACTCGATGTGGACAAGTGCCACTTGTAGTAGTTCCTTTGTAGACTGTTTACATATTTCAAAGAACTTGCTCAAGCATGTTAGCTTTACAGTATAAGATACTATGGGCATGTGAGCTGGTTTTATGTGATCAGTTGAATCCAAAGTTTAATATCAGGTACAGTAACCCACTAATCTTGCTTCCTGAGAGCGGCCCCAGGGGGAGTGAGGACTATTTAACTGTAGCCACCAAGGGTTGGCTTTTTGTCAGAAGTAGACAACACACACACACACACACACACACACACACACACACACACACACACACACACACACACACACACACACACACACACACACACACACTTAGAGAGAGAAAGAGGAGAAGAGAGAGACTCCTGTGTATTTCATTGATTACTTGACATTTTATATATTGGATGCCTTAAGCCCTAATAGCATGGGACTAGTATTACCCCCCACCCCCTCTACATGTTTTGAGGAGCCCAGCAAGTGTGAAAAAAAATATTACGTGGATATTGATTCACTAGGGATTACACCCAAGGAAGACTGTTTGCAACAATCCTACAGTATGTTTTACTGACCGAGCTAATTTTTTTACAATGCAGCAATGCAGTTCATAGTCTCTTTAAAGAGATTGAGCTGCTGGTTGCAACTAATTCTATATATCTTAAAGAACATCGAAGCAGAGAAAACACAAGACTACATTATTTTCCACTTGATGATTAAACACGTAATTTATATGTGAGACAGATAAAGATGTTGCTCAAGATAAACAGCAGGTTTCAAAGCAATGCCATGTTCTTAGTTTAGTCATTCACAGTCCGTCTGCGGACCTATGAGGAAAACTGAAGATATTTTTGTTGTTTGCATCTGGAGGCTTGACTGTCACTCTGGTTACTGTTGCTGAGGGTAGAGCAGAAAAGATGAAAAGAGAGAAAAAGAGGGGAGGCCAAAGGAGAGGAGTTGCAGTGAGCAGTGATCAATTCAGAGCACAGCAGTACAGAAAAGAGAAGAAATGATCTTGAAATGTCTGACCTCATCACCTTTCTCCCTCTGAGTCAAACAAACATACATCACCTGCAATGAGTATTAAACCCAAGCTGGTGTGAACAACAGTAACAGTTTAAGGTATGGGATTTCAACCACATGCCACTTTTTCAACAGGTAAGGTGATATTTAAATTTAAAAATAAATTTTACTCTTCTTGGTTCATTTGCAGGCTCCCTCATACGTCTTCGTCTCTGGGTCTATGGTGCCCACCATTTTCTTAATTTCCTGATAGTTATTAAAGGGACACCAATTATAGACATGACGTTCAGTTTGTCTCAAGGAGTACTACTCAACTTGTGAACACAGTTGCATAATGACTTACGTGGCTCTGGGGGGAAATTGCTAAAGTTTAGTTTACTGTGAGACATGTCCAACAGGTCCAATAGAAAGATATAAACAAAAATGCTTCATATCTGGGTCAGCAGTACTTGCTATAGTCTTAACAAGGTATTCATTGTATTATGTTCCAAAAATATGAGCTGTTAACCCTCCATGTGGTAAAATGCAGAGTATGTGTGAGAATGAAAAGGCATCCTGAATTGCAGTTGTGTCTACACTGGCAGCAACCCCGTTGCAATTACACCAATGTCAGCAAATGAGAATTAAAAGCAAAATAATTATATTTTACCAATACGATCAACCCTGCATGTATTGTATGCATCTAAATTTAAATTTAAATTATGTTGGCAAAGTGAATTATATATGTAATCAAAACATAGCAGAGATGTTTAACTGGAGCTCAATTTGCCTGAAGCCACTGTGCAAACAACCACATTGAAATTCTGGTTGTTTTTTCTAAACAAAGGTAATGTTGCTGGTTTTCTCCATTCTGTCTGTTTTTATTTCAATTGACTTGAATCAGAGATACATACCGCAGTAGTTTATTTACTTCTATATCCTAACTTGCACTTCCCTTAGTGCACACAATTGCATTGCTCTATAAAGTGGGTCTAACCACTTCCCTGTGTGTTTTAGTTTTGCCCAAACAATAGTATTGTGCCTGGGAGAAGAGGAAATCAAATGACTACTGTAAAATACAGTGAGAAAAATACCATGAGACAAAATATTAAATATGACCCTGAGAGAGAAAGAAAGAAAAAAAGAAAATGTTAAGAAATAATAAAGATGTGTACTTGTGTCTGATCTATTGGTAGAATTGAACACACATACACACACACACACAAAGCCCTCCAGTCTCTCGTCAGTCTCGATTACGCTGCACTCAAATCAGCACAGCGTGAATGTGGAAGCTCAGCGAGGAGGCAGCGCAAATCCAAAAACTGGAATTTTATATAGGCAGATGTGCTCAGAATAGCTCTCAATCAGAAATAAAGCACGAGATCTCCCCCAGTAGACGAGGACTGGTGTAAAGCCACAAACGAACAAAAGGAAATAAAAAAATAAAAGAAGAAGCTGTCAAAACTGAAGATGCATCTTTGGTGAGTAACTTTAGTGCTACAATATCCAATGATGAAAAAGCTCCTTCAAGGATCACAACATTATTGCAATAAAAAGAAGAATCAGCCACAGTTATCTACCTGCTTTTTCCTAACTGTATTTCAAGAATATTCATATTTATCTGGGGTTTGGTGCACATCCATAAAAATAAGACTGATGCAGTGCTACTGTACATACTGATTAAATAAATTGTTCATCATCCAGCACTAACAAACCTTGACTTAATATAATTCTTGATCGTATTCTTTTCTTTACATAAAGTTGGTCTATTCATTGTTTGCTCCAGATTCAGTTGTCTCAGCATTGGTCATGTCTATCTTTAGTAGAGACTTGTTCATACAAGGTTCAGATGACTGAAACATGTATTTCTATTTTCACCGAGACATTAACTATGCTGTTTGGGCTGTTTTAACACACAGTAAATGATTGGTAAAATATACAGCCTTCACCCTAATTTGTTTCAGTTGAGAAAGCAGTGATGAGATTTAGTAGCTGCTGATGTTCAAATTTCTGAGCACTGAAGGACTTCTCATCCATGTTGGCTTAAAAGTTAATACTTAAAGATGCTCAATACGTAATTCAGAGCATACCTATGATTGAGGGATGGCCTCCACACGACTCAACAATCTCTCGCAGCTAACAGTGCTGTCAGAGCTAACAGTGCTGTCAGAGCTAACAGTGATTTCTTGAGGGGGAACTGGAGAATGGGTGCTACTCCATCAGTATGAGAACAATGCAGCGGGCGGCCATGAGCTAACCAGTGTGGCACACTTATAAACCGGCCCGACCAGGTCAACAAAGCACAGAGAAGCTTGGATTACAACACAAACAAAGGGAGAGTGACTTCTATATTTGCTCAGGTCGACATTAATCCACTATATCTTTACATAGCAAATAGTTGTTTGCTGCTGTATTAATGCTCTGAATGTCGCATAGAGAACCTTTAGACCTGCTGTACAATTATGTGTGTGTGTGTGTGTGTGTGTGTGTGTGTGTGTGTGTGTGTGTGTGTGTGTATATGTGTGTGTGTGTGTGTCACATAATTAGTGGCCCTTCAATGTACTTGAATTTTATAAAAACTTCCCAAGAATAAAGCCTCAGGGCACGCCAACTGACTCTCGCTGTGCTATCCTAGTTTCCCCTCTTACTATGACACACACTTCATACCTAATCACATCATTTATAACTACAGTCCAGTCTCTCCTTCAGCCAAGCCAGATTCAAACACACATAAATGCACACACACACACACACGCACACACACACACACACACACACACACACACACACACACACACACTTACCATTGCGGTCTATTGCAAATGGCGTCCCTGCCGTGACAATCTCATAGTTGCAGATCTGGCTGTACTGTGGTGAACAGTCTTGGTCCCAAGCTTCCACCTGCAAATTATAACAGTAAGTTTCCTCACAGTTCTTGACCAACACTAAATAGACTATAAACAATCCCAATATCCCAAATTTTCAATCAAATAATATTTGGGTGTAATCATTAATCCTTCCTAAACTGCACATGGATAAGTCAGGGTGATTGTAACAATAAAACAATGATGCACAATGTAACAGAGCTAACTAAATAATACTAACTGTAATACATAATATCTAAATACCTGCAAAATGCTGTCGTAGATTTTGCCCTCTGTTACCGATGCCTTGTAAAGTGGCTCCCGAAACACGGGGCAGAACTCATTGACATCATCCACCTGGATGTGAACCACCGCCCTGAGTGGAGGAAGGAATGAAAGAAAGAGGGAGCAGGGAGGGAGGGAGCACAGTAGGAAGGATGCAAAGAAAGTGGAGTGGAAATGATTGATGGAGAAAAGGTAAAGAAAGGACAGAGGGAAAGAAGAGATGTATGGAGGATGGTAGAGTGGAGAGAAGGAACAATCTCTTTCAGTCATTAGGGATCATTAAAATGTATTAAGAACTAAAGTATTTCACTGTTTATCTTAAGAACGGTGCTTAGTTGAAGGCAGAAGAGTGTGAGAGGAAAACAGTTCCTATGCTTGTCGGAAAAATAGATTCTTCCTGAAAAACATGATTGAAAAGAGAGTGATTAAAAGGTATTTCCCATGAGGTCATGTTTATTGGTATTTCTTTGGGAAATTAGGTTCAATTATCATCTAATGTTAATCGAACTGTTACTTAAGGCGTGCCTACTGACACAAGCTCATCGACCGCAGATCCTGCAAAGCCATATTGTTTTTCAAGGTATTAGTTGGTACCGTCTCCTTTCCTCCTCGTCTGATGCAAACACACACATAAAGACCCAATCTCATCTGCTAGAAGAAACCGATATTATTAACTTTACACTTTTGATAACATTTGTGCACCTAAGTATAGAAATGGAGCAATAATTCAGATCATATCATGACATTTTCTCTCCCGGTGACCTTCGCTGACAACAACTGAAGAACTGAAGAAGCACATCTGGCTAGTTAATGACATTAGCTTAATGAGGCCTATTTAGAATGTCATGCTGTGATAATGTCACACTCTTACACACGTACACTTCTTGTCATTCATCATCCAATGGTGAAATTCATCAGAGATCCCTGAGCTGATAAATGTATACCTCTCTGATCCTCCTTTTAGTACCAAGCCTGCAGCAGCCTATTTTTTAAGCTCCTTGTCTCTGATTGAAGGACCAGAGGGTTTGATTTGCTGCTGTCCATGCCATTCTGCCTGTCTGTCAATCTCATTCACATAGCACTGTCCCGCACACATAAAGACACACTTAATATTGATGGGCCATTAGTGGGACATATCCTGAGAACAGAACTACAAGTCTCAGCTGTCACTGCTGCAGTACTGAGAGATCTTGGGGAAAAGAGAACTTAAAAACAGCAGACACTATATCTAATTGTAGATTTATGGTAATTTTCCTCAATATAAAAGTTATTTTTCTAAATTAATAATCAACTTAAAGGGAGGGCTTATTGTATAAGGGATATTGTTGTAATCTTTGCCCAAGATGACACATTCAGGAATCATAATTTCCAACCCAGTCCTCTCTGAAGCAGGGTCCTAAAACCACAAGTGAACAAATCACTTTTGACAACTTTGTAGTTGTGTCAACACATTCAGATCCATTTGAGTCATGCTTGAAAATGATTAAAGATAAGTGACATCATATCACTTTTTGGTACATTTGATTTCACCCATTTGAATATTAATTTGTATAAAGCAGGTAGAAAATACATCAGTAACATCAGTATAATGCAGTCTATAATAGTGTTGGTAAAGGTCAACTTATAAAAATTGTTTATCATGTTCTCAGAATTTTCTGAGAACTTAATAACTAAATATGAGTAATTTATGCAGCTGCCTTTTGAGATAATATGTTTTGTAAGTCATCTTTCTGTTGCTTTGTCCGCCCACTTTAAGTCAGAATTATTCTGACAACAAAACAAGTGAATCATGCAAGGATAAATAATAATTAGCAGTGTTTGACAGCTTTAATACCGGGTCTGACAATTACCAGTTTTTAGGCAGCATAAAGAAAGTTAAAGAAAGAAAGAGATACAAACATGTCAAATAGTCGATGAAGGAAGTGTTGATAATGTGCAAAGCAATGTGCAAAGACACAAATAATTTGTTGAAAGGCAAGTGTATTAAATTGCAATATACTGTAACATATTTTTGTTATTTTGTAAATCCACCAATACAATTACAATACATATTTTTTGTCTGTTAAATGTTTTTTCGTTGGACAATAGAAAATGTGGACACACATACTGTACACATACCGTATATTAAAGACAGGATAGTGTTGTTCATATTTGGACACAAATAGATAAATTAAATAGATAGAATAACATACCGTATGCCTGACATGAATAGAAAAACAAGTTAGCTCTTCACTGAGATACAGTATGTCTGTCACTCCCAATAAACCGGGACAGAACGCAGAAAGCCATTGTTTGGGCAGAAAAACACACAGATCTGTTTTATTGACAGCTAAACTAAACACACCCACAAAACATGAACAAACACTGGTTGACTCACTTGTGGGATTTCTTCCAGTCGGCCCCGCTGGGACCGGCCCCACAGTCGTAGGCCTGGATTATGAAGGTATACTCTTTCTGGCTCTCACAGTCCACAGGGCCACTGGCCCGCAGGACTCCCTCTCCTGATGTGCGATTCAACACCACTGCCTCAAATGGAGCATCCTGACCATAGATCTTAAAGGCACAAATCTCCCCTAAAAAGACATGGAAAGATGCATACATTATGGGATGTGTTATTTTACAGTAACAGAAATACCACCATTGTTGTTTTAGTGCTACACAGACACTCAGGATGATTCATATGAAGGCAGTCAGCGCAACAACGATCACACTGTGTGAGAGACACAGTGAGAGACTGCCCTTAATTTCAGATTGACACTGCTTGAACATCTAAAAAACAAACATTGGAAACATTTTCAATAAGTGGACTAATCTGGACTAATCATTCATTAATTGCTTTCATGACATTGCTGGTGTAGCGGACCCTTACCGAGACATTATAAACTGAAATGTCTATAACACAATCTGAACTAATAAACTTCTTTCAGAAACTGGTCTCACACCCATAACTCACTAAGTGGTAAGACTCACAATTTACCATGTGCCTGGACAAACTCAAGATAAGGACTTGGGGTCACCCTTTACACTTAGACCGTTAAGGCTGAGTCTACCATGTTTTATGACCCCATCTTTGCGCTTTGTTTCAGCCACATTCCTGAGGACATAGAGGACACATATACAATCGTAATAAAAGAGACTGTTACTTGATATGCTAATCTTAGTAATCCCTTACTTATCCATTTATTTATTATGCATATAGGCACACACATGTATATCTACATAGGTCTGTCTGTCATGGTAACAATCTCTCTGTTGTGTAATTGTTTAATTCATTCTGTCTTTAATTGATCAGGTTTTATTCAGTGATTTATATCAACTCTTTGGTATTTTTTTTGCAGCTGAGATTGCACACATTTCCAATATGGAAGAATTAAAAAGACTATGTAAGTAACTAGTATTCATTCGGTAAAATAAGGTTGAATTAAATAAGTGTTTTTTCTCTTCCTGTCATAAAACTGCACCCCCTTTCTCAAGAAGATAAAGCAAGAAGACATCAGCTTCTACCTCTACTCCTCTCCTCTCCTCTCCTCTCCTCTCCTCTCCTCTCCTCTCCTCTCCTCTGGACGTTGACAGAACTACGCTCCAACTGCATAAATTATTTGAACTTAATTCAATGTAAAACTTCAATCAACGAATATAATTAAACAGTCAATGATATGAGTCATTGATTCTACCTGGTCACATGTAATCCTTTCATGTAGGTGTGGTCCATTGTTATTCATTGTACTGTTCATCATATTCTTCATTCATTCATTTTATTTATTTTATAGTTTATGCATTTATTTTCTGTTTAGTAGTTTAGTTGTGTAGTTAGTCAAATACATAATTCATTTATAAATAATTTGCTCATTTGATTTGTGTGCATAGGAAATAATAGGTCCATGCACATCTTAAGAAGAACTCTGTAGCAACCCTGAGGTGACATTTAATGGCTTAATATCAAATCTCAAAATGTTCCCTATTTTTCTAAAATTGGGTGGCGTCCAAAATGTAATCCTCTGTTAAATTCTGTTAGTTAACCTAATGGTGGCTTATGGCGTAAACTGAGTGTCATCATTCTTTTCTACTAATTTATGAGTTTATATATAATATTGAAATTATATTAATTAATAATTATTTTTAAATCTACTACCAGCAACAACACAATACTGGTAAAAACTTGTGTGAGTATATATATACATATATATTTTAAGTTTTGTTTTGTCTCCCTGTGATTTTCTCAAACCCATAGCTACCAGATAATTGAAGTTCAATGGAACTATGGGTCATGAGCTAAAAAATACACAATGCTGACATTCTCTTAAAAGCACTTTTAGTCCAAGTCTCATTGCTGGACGCAGTGATCTTTGTCAGCATGAGCTGCTCACAAAAACAACTCCTGGGGTGTAGTGAGAAGAAAACAAATTTTTGATATGTGTCAAACTGTGCCACCTCAACAAAAGATTGAATTTGTCGTGTCCGCAGAGTGCTCTATTGTACGCACTGAGTATATTATTATGTTTGCCGAACATGTGTGTGTGTTTCTGTGTGTCGATCATGGTTGTGGGTCTTGAGTCATCTGTGGAGTTCATCCCCTGCACAAGTGTTCATTTCAGGAAACAGGGAACAAAAAGCTGCAGCGCTCTGACCCTCTGCTGGCTGATATCTCTCAGAACATAGTGGGACACAGCGGCAACAAAAAGCTTCCCAGATAAGGGAATTCTCCTTGCATGCTCAAACCCCACTGACAAACACAAAGACAAAGTGACAAAGCCACTGGCTTCTTTTCACTTCTGTCCCCCCTTGTCTTAATGTCCCACTGTCATGTGCAAAGTCTTTTATTTTCTCTCTCTGACTTCCTTTTAACCTTATTCAACTTGTCACACCCCCTTCTTGGTTAAATAATGATGCTGCCAAACAGAGTGGGCTTCAAGGGTTGATCCCCAACCAATTTTCAAGATGCCTGGCCCTCGTATTGGCCTCTTTAAGGTTGGTTACAGTTTGTTATCAAGATGAAAATGTCTCCAATATGGCTGTGGAATGTGATGTGGACAGTTTGTCTAGAAAAGTGATAATAAACAGGCGATAAGCATGGTCTTGAACCTGCCTGTACGGACAAACTGAGCAAATTTGGTCTTAGATGGGACCAAAGGAAGATAAATCAGGTTTTAACACCAGTGATTATAATATACTGCTGCAGCCCATATACATACACTTTGACTTAGTGTTGGGGAGCAGGAAAAGGTACTTCCACTTAACAGTTTGGGGATGGATGCAAATCCATTTTCCGCTTCATTTGTTGTGGCAAATTCCTTTTTCTGGATTACATTTTAGAGGAGAATGTAACAGAGTCATGGAGTGAAGGAAGGATGGAGAGAGCAAAAGAAGAGGATGGCGAGAGAGATGAGGAGGAGGAATGTGATGTGCCAATGTATATGTAAATAGAAATGACAGAAATGTTCGATGGATTCCAACTGTGTCAGCAAATGTGCACTTTAGGCACACACATGCACACTTTCTTTCCTGCCACAGTTTGCTTCTCACCAGCTCCAACCAGAGGGAACACTAAAATGTCACCCTGTTGTGGTGTATGGACGAAGTGAAGTCTAATCTTTTGGCCTTTACGTCACGAGGGAAAAGGGTCGCTTTTCAAAGTAAGCATCATAGATTTTTGCTTTGGGGAGTTGGCCTGTTGCAATGGCAGATTGAGAGCAACGTGGAAGAGTCAGCAAAAAAATATTTGATATTAACATTCCTCTAAAATAGATGGCACTCCATAGAAAGCATGAGCGTCATAAACTAGATTGACAGAAAATCTCAAACTGTCAGGGAACATGTATTTCACGGGATGTTAAATTGCCAATTTAATGGAAAAGGACAAGATGAAAGGCGCTAATGAGAAAATGATACTCCACAACATTGTCACACGGAGCCAAAACTAATTTATCTATTCCTACCGGAAGAAACAGTAGTTGACAGAGCATTTAATTTCTTACATGTTTTTTTTAATTTTTTTATTTGTTGAATTTAACAATTGCTTACACTTAATTGTTTTATATGCATGAATGTTTTTAAAGGGGTGGAAATTATGTTATGTCAAATATAGTGCAAGTCCAATTGGCTGAATCCGCTTGACATATTTTCCTGAAGGCCATGTGTATAGATATTTTTACATCCCATTTGGTATACTTTAATTTTCATCACTGAGCTTTTACAACAAAGGAAGGGTCAAATGAAATATAAATAGAAAAATAAAACATAGGTTTAGAAGATGAAAACATATTTTAAGTGACTTCACAACACAGCGGGAAAAGCACAGGTGTTTTCTAAAAACATTAACGAGAGCGCTGCTCAATTAAAGCTCCTCAGGAGCATGCACAATCCAATACTTTGTTCAGATTATTCTTCAGGTCTGTTCTACTGATCTCCCGATGCAAAAAACACACACACTATAACTATGCCAACATGCTCATTACAATGCAAGCAAGACCAGGTATACAGTATAAAAAGATGGGGTCAGGACCTGTGATTTAAATTGCTGTCTTCATCTGGAGGTTTTGGGTGATTCACCCCCTGATGCCAAGAAAACAATTATGTAAAATAGACAGGCTGCTTAAGTCCTTTGGGTTAAAGGAGAGGTGCAATTGTGTCTCATCAGCATGAAAACGAAAAAATATGTCATGCTGTCCAATAATGTGACCCATGGGGAACATGAGTGGAAAGAAATTAGGGCAAAGAATAAGACCTTGAATTCATATCTGGAGTAAAGAGCAAATACTTCACTAATTAGTGTTTACTCTGTATATTTTTAGCTGTTACCATGTGATGTATCACCTTGCATCGTGATTGTGATTCTGTGACCTGCACGACAACATTTAACCCTTTAAAAACAGGGTGCGAAAATCCCCCTGCTCCTATTATCAGACAAAAAACAACAACATATTATCTCCGGAACCACATTGTTGTTTAACTTCATTTAAATTGCTACAATACCGCAACCCTTGTGAGAACAGACATCCGGTGTGAAACATAATTCAAGTAACCGTTAAGTTTAAGTATTTACGTAAACTAAATTTTGTGACTTTCTAAAGTACTGAAATCCTCCAGTGAGCCCTCTTTCTCAGTCAAGCCTCAACAGAGAAAGAGGAAATTCAATCATGTTAATTCCTCTTCTTAATCAAATACTGTCGTGACTCCATCTGTTGTGTCTGTGCCCATATGTCTGTCTCTATGTAGAGCATTAGACATAAAAGCTTCAGTATCAAGATTTGACCGTATATGTGTGTATGTGTGTGTGTGTGTGTGTGTGTGTGTGTGTGTGTGTGTGTGTGTGTGTGTGTGTGTGTGTGTGTGTGTGTGTGTGTGTGTGTGTGTGTGTGTGTGTGGTGAGGGGAACTGTAAGACCTTGATTAAAGTGAGTTTCTAAGCAGACAGAGTATCAGGCGGTTTTAAGCCCTGATTCCTTAACTCTCCTGCCCTCAGTACTCACACTCAGTAGATCACACTCACTCCTGTTCCTCTTGTTTAATTAATCACTAGATTACATTTCATCTCACTGACACACTGATACACCCCAGCCACACACGCAAACACATGCATACACATTATACATTATTATTGAGTTCATACACTGATAAATTAATTCCATGCAAAACACATACTGAACTATGCACCTGAGCTCCAAAGATGGACACAATGGATAAAAATGAAAATTATTTTGAGGGTAAAGGGCTTCATTACAGTGTTTCAGATTTGAATTACATTTTATTGACTCAGCTTTTGCTTGGTTTTTGCTCTGTGTTTTTTCCGTGGCAAAAGTTCAAAAACACAATTATATTTATCAGGTCAGCCAGCAGTATATTGAAAATATTAAGATTCTAATAAATTTGTCTTTTTTGAATTTATATTTTTAAATATATTCCAAAATATATTAAGAAATCAAAAATGTCAACAGATCGTTGGTGAGATTAGTGTTTTTCTGGTTTAATCTTTTGTGCATTTTATTGTAGACATAAGAGATTTCCACCATGAAGCTTTAAATACCCCAGTGGCACGTGGAGCACATGGCTGTGTATGAGCAAACAAGGGTGTGTGTTATAAGTCTTCTCGTGCTCTGGAGCTTTAATCACTCCAGCTGTACCTGATAACTTCTCAGAAGAAAGACAATTTAGACATGAGAACCAACTTTCTATAGCTTCAGAACTTTCTCCAGACTGACTGAATATGTTTGCATTTTCACGGCAGCCTCAGACTGCGCTTATATGGACTTTATGTTTAGGCTCCAGCTGTTCCATGTACACTGAGTTACCAGTTTTATTAGATATGATTGTTTGGTATTGTTGGTATGAGTCTAATGCAATGCAATGTGATGTAATACTTAAATATCAGAAACAGTAAGTTTTATTTTAGATGTTGTATTGGATCGCTTTAGATTGTTCAGGTGAACCTAAGTCTAACTGAAATCACATGTATTCATCCTTTTTGCAGTCAGAAATAATGTCAACTTATTTTTTTTATGTATTGTTTAATGATTATCCATCTTGGTTATCTCACCTTCTCATCTTGATTCCATAGAAATCTAAACAAACACTCTTCTGTGCATTGTTTCAGTGTAATGCAATTTGAGTATACATTTGTTTCCCAAAGCTCAGCATGAGAATGAAAAGGCTGGTCGTTGAAAATGGGGGTCAAATATGCCATCATTCATAAACTGGCCAGATGTATTAATCAGTACAGTGTTATGTGAGAATTATCAAAGAATATGGAATAAAGTTTTGAAGGGAAGACATTTATTTCAATAGTCTTTTGATTGAATGCATTCTACTTTAAATAAGGATTAATACATTTTATTTGTTGTCTATTAAATTGTTATCCAGGTACTTTATATGCATAATCCAAATTCATATTTTTGAGATAAATTGTTTTTATTGATTTGTTCTTTCAGGGATAAGGATGTGCTTTGTTGGAATTTTTCATATTTAAAAATGTTATGTAAGTGTAATTTATGTGTGATATGTGATTTTGGTTTTGAATTTGAATAGTAACGATTGAAATATATATATATAAAGACATATTTTGTGTGTGCATGAATGAGTGAATCTTTGAGTTGTTGGTACAATGAAAAGTACATCTACGTTATACAGAATTAGCTTTTAACCTTGCAGTGTTTCAAAATGTTAAAATGACTGAATGGCTGAACATTAGAAAAAAAAGCCCCCTTCTACTTTTGCATTTCTAGTTTAGTGAGTGAGGTTGAAAGAGGAAGATGAGGATGAAAACAAGTGAGGGTTCACGCCTTCCACTAAGCCTTCCTCCTGTTGGCTTTAATTAGCATTTTCTCTGTTCTGTCTTAAGGTTGATGAGGACACGATAAGGACACGTAGCGGCAGACAGTTAACTCGAGGATATGTTTTCAAATGTCAGTGATGTCTCTATAGATTTATTTCTTCCTTACATGTCTTAATAAATCTACACTCAAAGCTTTACTCCACTACTTAATACCAAAGACACTTCTGAAAAAGAAACACATGACCAGAAGCAAAGTTAATTGATTAGAAAAGTCATGACATAATGTTTGGAAAAAAAGAAAATGTCTCCAACTCTGAATATCAACAAATGCAAACGTTATTTATTTAAATAAATCAGGTATAGCCATTAGGAAGCATTCACATACTTTATAGAGTTCTTCAGAATCAAGTTACAGCAGTACAATATCTCCTGAAAGGATTTTCAATGACCGAACATTGTCAAAAACAGAAAAAAAACTAATTCTCCTCCAGAAATCACCACAATTAAAAGTTAAACTGTAATGAAATAAAAAGCTCCATTGATTTATCAAGAGTCTGTTGGTAGTCCGAAACGCAACAGGCTAGTTTTATGTTTGTGTGTGTGTTTGTGTGCATGGGTACATGCATTTGTTGACCGGCGCAGTCACAGCAGGCTCACAGTCAGTTAAAGAGAGACATGCAGGAGCAATTCATCACAGCCTCACTGGGCTCCTTCAGAAAGCCGGCCACTTCCTAATTGCATTTGGGAGATTGTCGCACTATCCACTTGACCTCAGGGTGACAAATCAACAGCTCACACAGTCAGGAGGACAATGCACACACACAACCACACACACTCACACACCCAGCCACACACAGACGCACACACACTTTTCTACTTTCACCGACCACTGAAACCTTTGACGCCACAATATAGGAATGAGGAGAATTCAATATCGCAGACAAAACACATTCATTCTGCTGGGGGCTCTGGTGGTCTACAATGCAATTAGTGTTAATTGCAGCCTCTGAAGTTGTGGGATTAGAATTCATCGGATGAACTGTGGCTGACAGTGTTGCCTGTTAATTGAACTGTGTGAAGATGCAGTTGTGTGACTTAAATACTGAAGAGAAAAGCTCTGAAAAGCTTTTTGGCTAAGTGTTCATAACCGATACGAATGAGTGGAGTGTTTTGAGTGACTGAAGTCAGACACAACAATGAACAGTTAAATAAAAGGCTACTTGAGACTGAAAGATTGTGGGGTTGAGTGACATGACTGAGCAATAACTCGCATTCAGCTAGGTTCTTAACCACACATTTCTCAAGGGAAAATATGTAAACAGAAAACAGAAAATGCTGGCAGGAAGTTGTTGAACAAGTTAAGTGGGAACTTGTGCAAATTGTGTGTGGTGTCTGGCAGAGTACATCAAACGTTGGACCACAAAGGTTAGTTATTCACTTCGGCTGTTCACAGACAAAAATAATCTGAGGTAGGGCATAAGAGCCCCCTTCCAAATGGAAAAACAACACCAGAGAAATTGTGGAGAACACCACTGACATGTAGGACAGAGGAGGTCAAAGAGTTACAAAGGAGGGGATTAAAACGTGAGCGGATAGGAGAAGCTGCAGGAGATAAAGGAGGAAGGACAAAGAGGAGCTAACTAGTGTGTGAGATAGCTAATGCAGGTATAAATACCACTACTAACCTCTTGAGTATATCAGTGTGCTTCCCCCTCCTCTTCCTTATCTTCTCCTTCTCATGTTCCTTGTTATTTCCTCTGTAGCATATTTCACAGCGGAAAGCAATTATCCAGCTCTTAACATCAACACTACCTTACACGCCCTGACACATCTCAATCCCTCTTGTTTCCTCCCTTCCTCCTCCGTTCCACAGTCACCTGCTGTTTGCCACAGCTGAAAATACCCTTTCCATCTACTTTCAGTGGACAACATGAGAAGTAAAACCAACAATACGTCTGATTCAGGTCTAGCTTGTTGCATGGAGAGTGACTCTCAGCATATCATTAACATGTTACTTTGACCATTCTCTGTGGTCAATCTACTCTCCTCGACAACCTTTTCCTAACTATCATAATCTGTTCATTATCTTTTCAACAGAATCACACCTCTCCTCTCTTCCCCTAACCAATCCCCCCCAGGGGGGGCAGACTGAGCGATTGTTATTTAAAACTGTAAATCATAGCCTGTAAAAAAAAAAAGCCCCAAACTGCTGTATTTGGATGTATTGAACACCATAAGTAATATACAAGTGAAATATATGGTTTGGTACATGAGAAAATTCAAATGTCACAGATGTGCGCAAATGGAAATTTTGGAGACCTCGTCTGAATTTTCTCTGTACTAAACCCTCTCTAACTTTGTTCTGCTTCACTTCATCAAAGTCAACCTTTGCAGAGAGAATGTTCACATATTGTGCTATGATTTGGGAGAAGTTTAGACTTTACTGCTGCATCATTTCAAAGAAATAATCATCCTGAAAGTGCTTTTTTTCTAGGCGGACCTGAAACCTTTTCATTTTTGCTGTGTGTCATCTTCATTTACTCTTAACCAGTAACATATACACTGATATGTACACATCTGAACAAAATCTCACATGTGTAGCCTTTTATTATAACACCCAAATGATTAAAATAGCCCTAGTTGTTGCAGAGAGGCACCCTTTTAGTTTGGGTATGCAATTTTCGAACAGAGGCCTAAAAATAGGTTGGTTTTCAAAGTGCTAAGGGACATTCAAAAAAGTGTGATTCTTTTCTTTCTACATTTTGCACACCCCTCTGTTCCTGGCATGGTTGGTTCTGAGATAATCACAGACTGTCAGGTACAGCAGGGAGTCTCCATAAGCCTCTGAGCTGTAAATGTCACAGTGTCTCTGACTATGACCTCTGTCAGCTCACCAGCTCAATAGGAAAAGAACGACGCGGCCCATTGGTTTATAGGAGACACACCCAAATATTCATGAGCATGCTTCACGGCACACAAACATACAAACACACGCACGTTCACACACAGGCCAAAGCAGTGATGGTGTAAGAGGAAACATGCTCTTTATTGCAAAATTACAATTTTAAACAACCAAAAGTGAATTATTACAAATATTTATGAAATTCTTTTGTTTCCATGTTTTGTTTCCTGCTTCAAAAATTTAAGCAGGGCTTGAGTTCAGGCACAGCACCGAAGTCCCACTTGTATTGGCTGATAGTTCTGACAGGAGCTGACATTATATTAGTCACTATCACTGTTTACACTGCTGTTACACTCATGCCAATGCTGTTTGCTGCTGCTCTTTCCAATACCCAGACTTCTTCAATGGGTGGTATTTAGTATTGCTGATTTTAAAAGGATTTTGTGTTAATATATCTGTTTATTAAGGGGAATTAACTCCCTCTGCAGAAAGCTAGAGCAATAGTTCAAAGTTGACAGTGTTGGAATGCCTTGATGGCTCAATGGTGACACATAATTCTAGCCAGGCACCTTTGCTTTAGTCTTCCATCGCTCTCTCCCCCCGTTTCCAGTCTGCTACTTCACTGTCAACTGTCAAATAAAAGCCAATAAATTATTTTCATTTTTCTCTAAATTGATTGACGGTGTCCCTGGCATGAGGCCATAGTAACATTATGGTTCCTTAGACATTATGGTTCCTTAGATCAAAATATGTCTTTTTCCCAAAACAAATGTTGATGCTAGTTGACAATAGTAACAGAACAGCAAGAGTCAGATACACTTCCTAGATTAATTGAAAAAGTTTTCTTGTGTCCCGCTGATAAGTATTTACTTTAACCTCAACCACACAAGTCCACCCTAAGCTACAGCTATACATATTCAATTTTCACTGGTACTGTAACATCCTATTAAATGGTATGAAAATATAATATGAATGCCAAATTCATTTAGAAAATGTACCTGTTTCAGGGCTTCACAAAAATCTAATCATGGATCCACATTTCCCATTAAAGATATCAGGACTAACTGTAAAAACACAACAGATTGTGTTTTTATATTAAGTCATGACCGAAATGCACACTGCATATAAATATACGCTCCATTTATAATCTAATATAACTATTCTCATACAACAGTCCTCCAATAGGTC
This sequence comes from Myoxocephalus aenaeus, assembly GCA_038501785.1. Lineage (NCBI taxonomy): Eukaryota > Metazoa > Chordata > Actinopteri > Perciformes > Cottidae > Myoxocephalus > Myoxocephalus aenaeus. Next base: position 4,609,356 of record JBAMJR010000073.1, on the reverse strand, counting down.
CTGTAATGTCTGTATCTTCATGGCTGTCTGCCCTCAGTGATATGGTAAGAACGAGGCATTGCTCATCTCACAGACAGAACCAATTAATACTCAACAGAAATGAATTAATTTGTCTCTTTGGTATCACACTCGTTCTCATTTTCTCGCTCACCTGGCCGTTTCTCTTTAGTTAAAATATAGCATTAAATTGTTAAAACAAACACAGTGGAATCCGGGTATTTGAGAACCCCAGGAGACCTTTTGCACTGTTAATGCGTGCTTATTAAAACGACATAACTGGACCATCATTCAGGTAGACCAGCAGGGGTGTGCGCTGTGGGGGTGAGACCGAGGCAGCATTCATCAGGTAAATTTAGAGAAAACATCTTGAGAGGATGTAATGAGCAGTGTCATTTTGATATGCTGCGGAGGTTAAGATAACCTAATCTGTCATCTTTCATCGATCTCTGCATGCTAGTTATGTTTGTCATAACAGACGACAGGCAATAGCTCATGCATGCAGCGCTGTCGTGTTTGATCATTTGTCAACTCTTCAGCTGAGGAAGGTGTCTTTTTTTGTTTTTTAGAGAGAATTCATTTATAAAGATTTCCGACCATGCGTCACCGTGTGAATCTGGAAAAAGAACGGCCAGTTTGTGTGCATACCAATGAATTTCAGTCCTGGTGCACATTAAGAAGTCACATTTACTTAGTCTTAGTATATACTGTGACAACAACATTTACAAGGTAGGACAGGAACACTAAATGTCATTAAACATATATGTGAAATAAAACAAACTGTCTACACAAAGCACCAGAGTGGAAATCATGATCTTGGAATAAGACTATCTGGGACAGGTGCCGAGAATGATACCACATCAATGATTTGCAATCCTATTTACTTTCTATTTTGGGAAGTATTTAACCCCAAACGGCGCTGAGGAACATACACCTCATGTATACAGTAACATAAAAAAAGTAATTGCGGATAATGTGACACACTGCCAGAAGCCATGTTAACCATTAAGGGATGATGCAAGACTGACTATTTCTTGAGACGAGGACACATCTGTTTTCCCCGTTTATGAATTTCCGCACCAGAATCTGTCACCACATAATACCCCACCCATATGGACTGTAAGATGATGAAATCCCCACCTTGTTGCGACAGCTGTGATAAAGTGAAATGACACAAAAAGGTCAACAAAAGGTCTTAGAAGGGCAGGAAGAGGTTGGTATTAGACTGTGTTCATTCGTTTGTGCCATGGGAGGCAGAGAATCATAGATGAGGGAGTTTTCCTTTGTCCCCCTTCTCACAGTTTTTTCATTTTGACTTTATTCTCACAATTAGCAGAGACAAAGAGATCCTCAGGGGTGTAACACTGGAGTAAAAACCAATGCCAGAATACTAATAACACATCTGTAAATTAGTTCAGAAGCTGCAGGGCTTTAGAGCTCAAGGCGTCATGCTTTACATACCATGGCTATACAGCACATATAGATCTTGAGCAGATGAGCACTAGATGGAGTTAACTAAATCTTTATTTATCTCGCTAATCATTAAATAAAATTAACAATAAAACCTCTCTGCTCAAAGTATTATATTTGAATACCTGTTGCTCTGTCGTCTTACTGGAAGCAAAGCACTCACAGGGCATTTGAGCCTTATTTACTATTAGCTACTATAATTACCAATGTTTCCAGAATCCGCTCAGGATTTTAAAAGGGAATAAAATGGCACGTAGTTGCCTTACTATCACTTGGTTACGCAGATGCATGTACAAGATGTTCTTTTCATTTGTCCACATTTCTGTACAATGGCCGTTGACGTAGGAGACAGAGAGCTTTGAAACTTTTCTCAAACCAGTTCAGCGTCGCAGTGACGCTCAAAATACTTAACGGACATCTTCATACAATATATCTGTATTGTGAAAAGTAATTTCCTGGTACAGTGGTCTGCCTGGAGGCATTTGCAGCTAGTGCAGAGCCAGGAGAATGGCTGTGAGTATATGTTAGCTAGAACTCTGACTTAGTTCTGTTCAGCGCTTGACTGATGGCCCTCTCTGCCCTCATCCATTACTCTGTCACTCGTTTGGAATTGCCTTTCACACGTTCTGGCACTTCTGGAAAAGTGAGCGTTCCTCTTTTTTGTCGGGATGGCTGAAAGAAGGCGTAGTGGCAGGTGTAGACGCACAACCATCGTATTTCAATTGCTGTCGGATCCTGTTGGACCACTTCAGAGGTGCTCAAGCTCTGCACTGTGATTGGTATTCCAAAATGTGAGGAAAACACACTGAGCAAGGCAGAAGAGTGGAAAAAATAAATGCAGTTACATGCTGCAGGAATATAACTAGAGAAGACTGATGTTCCCAGAGAGAAATCTGGACATATGACAATGTCTCATTACACTCGCTCGTTTTGTCTGGGTGTTAGAAATGACACCGACATGACACGTGGAAGAGATATGGGTGGATGTAGAAATGTATGTTTACAAAAGTCTGGATTTTGTGTAGAGTTTTGAATCTGTCCATGTGGACATTTAGCCTCTAAATACAGTATACCTAAATATGTTTTTAGCATACATGTATACTGCCTGTAATATTGAAGTAATTCCCTTCACACTGCGTCAAGGGCAGTCTCTCCAGCCTCTCGCCCTCCACTCTGTCCCTGTGTGTGGGCCTGGTGACATGACAGCTCATTCCTAGACACTATTAATGACGGAGCTCCCCTTCTCTAGCGCTGACTATCATCTATCACCCACAGCCAGACCGGCCATCAATCTTCCACTAAATTACAACCTGCTGCATGAGACATAAAATAGGATAATGGGCTGAAAATTAGCCAATTACAAACATTACACTGCCATAATTGACCCTGGAGACCCATGTCCAGCAGTACACACTCTGCCTTAAGGTTATGTGTGTGTTTGTGTGTTTCAGGCACTTAATTAGGAGGAGATTGGACCATGAGGATGAAATCTAATTCATTGAACAGCAGAGATCTAACAGTTGACTGACAGTAAACTGGGAGCATTTGGGAGAGGTAAAAAGCTGCGGTGTTTTTAACAGAGTCGAAAAATAGATTAAAAAAAGAATAGCAAGTGGGAAAGATGATGATTAAAGGGGTAAAGGTGGACACAAAAAGCAACATAAAAAATTGCTGACACGATACAAAAAAAATTCAATCATGGCATCAATGCAAGCAAAGCCGAATAAAGATTAATGAGTTGTTTTTTTATATTTTTTTTCAATATGCAAAATACACTTGCCAGACCAGAGTAAACCAAGAACAGTCACCAAGATGGGTCGACAGTAAATTAAAAGAGAAACGCATGATAAACGGATCATAATTGGTTACAAAAAATGTCCCCAAATCTTCACAAACTTAGAGTAACAGTGAAACATAGAGTACCTTAGCTTCAAAGTATACACAGAAAATCATATCATTGAGCCATATTTTTTTTTTTAAAAGGAGGGGATGAAGATTTGCATTCCCTCAAAATAACCCTCCATCACAACCATGCTAAACATGAGGGTTAGTTGACTCTCAGGAAGTTGAAAGCCGTATTAAAAACAGAACAGTACAGCAAAATTCCCGTCGGGGGCAACTTAATTCCCAAGTATAACACTGTACCATGGAAATATCTCCTGACACACCTTGTGCACGTTGGGGAATGACCAGAAGAAGTAAGGTAAAGTCAAGTCCTCCAACTCGTATTCATCACATTTAGGGGAAAGTGAAGGGTAGGTTTTGTTCAGCTTGACTGAGGAGTTATTCTTACCAGCTCTGTATTCCACCACAGTTATAGTCTATATGGAAAGCTTTTTCTTCACTCCTTACAGGAGGCAGCAGGTATCTACATCCTCTCTGTTTCTAATTGGAGTGATGTTACGCACTGCCATTCCACAACTACACACAGCCGATCCGCAGGTTAAACACAGCTCCATGAAAAATGCTAGATCAATTAAAACTTTTTTGTCCTCTAATAACTCCCTCAGGATTGTCCGTTCCTGGCCGTCCGCCCCCAGCGGCTCCATCCAAAACACTGGGTAAATGAGGGGAACGGTTGTGTGTGTCATCTTCTTTTTAATGAGTCTGGCCTGGAGCTCTGCATCATTAATTACAATACAGGTAGACGTGTCGCTGTGATGAGCAACATGATGGGATGGAGATTGTTCAGGTTACATTATATGGTGGTCTCAGAAACAAAAGAGTGTTACATTTGTAGATCATTATCAGGATCACATTTATGTATCAATTTGAATATTAAAGAGGCAACTATTTATCTCCAACTGTCTATGTTTTTTCCTTCAGTTTAATGCATTTTATGTAATATGAATATAAATAGTTAAAAAGAATATAAAAAACAGAGCAAACCACTCTCTTGTATTTATTAGTCCTTATTTATTTATTAGTCCTTATTTGATCTCTCTCTCTCTCTCTCTCTCTCTCTCTCTCTATAATTTCAAGGTCTCTCAGGCTGAAACATCATTGAATGAAAAAGGCTGTTCATCTGTTTCACCTTGACAGAAAACTGAAAGACATCCATCAGATGTAAACCACATTTTTCAAATCTGGTCTGTGACCTTGTGTCTAAACTAAAATAGTGAATCATTTGAAGTGATTGAAGTGTGTTGTACGGCGAGCAAAACCTCCTTGTTGGCACTCCACAACAGGTTCAGTCATCCTCCATAACTCATCTCACCTTTGACGGTCAGGTCATACCCATCTCCTCCACAGTCACTAATCTGGGTTTGACTCTCACCTGACCTTTAATGACCATATCTCAAATATTTCCAAACTCCGCCACACTTTAATCTTGTCAGATGCAGAGAAGCTCGTCCACACCTTTATCTCCCCAAGACTGGACTACTGTAGTTCACTCTGCACTGGGATCACTGGCAAGAACATCCTGAAACTGCGCTGCCAGGATCCTGATGAGAATCTGGAAATGTAAGCACATAACACCCATTCTACACTCACTACACTGTCTCATTCCAGATTGACTACAAAGTCCTACTACTCACCCATAAATGCATAAATGGACATGCACCTCCCTACCTACAAGAACTCATTACTCCCCAAACTTCCACCCGCACACTCAGATCTACAAACCGCTCGCTCCTCCGGGTCACCAACACCAAACTCCACACCATGGGCCTTTTGCTCGGCAGCGCAGCGCTTATGGAACAGTCTCCCTGACCACCTAAGGGCAACTCAGACACTGGACTCTTTTAAGACTGGCCTAAAAACCTGTTTATTCAAGAAGGCGTTTTTGACTTTGTGTTAAATCACTGTCAACTATTTCTTTTTTTTATTATAGTTTGTTTTAACTATGTTTAAATTGTTTTACTATAAATTGGCTCTGTGGCAGTCTGAGATTATTTGAATGAAAAGTGTGTTACAAATAAAATGCATTATTATTATTATTTAAAATAATCACATCCTAAAGAGTTGATTTGAATGCATTTAATAAAATTTTGCTGTAATAATAATGAAACAAACCTCCCCTATTAACTTTTACCGATTTGAGATATAATGAAAAACTTGCTTGACTGGATGGGACAACAACAGAGGTCTGAGTCAGGAACAATGAAAGAGAAATGGGTGGAGTTCGGGATCCTCGATTATGGAGGATAAAGTTAGTCTGTGTGACTGATGTCGTACACAGGTCCAAAAACCAGATTATCTTATTTTATGCTCATATGAACAAGGCAAATGGAGCGAGGAAGATATGCAAATTGATATCTAATTGGCCTGTCAGAATACTGAGGCCCTGTCAAGCCACTGTCAGAGAGAGAGAGAGAGAGAGAGAGAGAGAGAGAGAGAGAGAGAGAGAGAGAGAGAGAGAGAATTGCTGGATTAGTTTCAGCTGCCATTCACTGCACAATTCATTAAGTAATTTCAGCTCAGATGAGGATCACGGGTCAGTGCTCTATATCCTTGAAGAGCAGGTTTTTACAGCTGTCATTTTGAGAAAAAAAGAGAGGGAGCCTATCTCATCACTGCTCTAGCTGCTACCTTCTGTGGGTCTCCCACAACTAAAAACACAGACGTTGCCAGTAATCAAGTTTTCATTGGCTTCCCTCCTCTGCAGATGGCACAAGGAGGACAGATTTTAATGCAGAGGAGGCAGGGGCGTCTTTAGGCGCTAAAGGCCCTAAAGTGTTCTTCAGCCCCGCTGAAGACACTTAAAGATTTTTTTTTATATATATATATATATATATATATATATATATATATATATATATATATATATATATATTATTTTTATTTTGGTGATGTCATTAAATTAAACTATTGTTTCTCACATGGACAAGTTATTTATAACTCTAACATGTTACATATGTGTGTGTGTTCTGGTTTGTATGTTTTCTCCCCCTTCAAATTACAATATAGCCTATCATCATACTTAACAATAAGGCACTAGGACCTTGGGGAGGCTGCTACGCTGGCTTTCTCACTCTGCCAAGTAAGGTCTCTCATCAACCACAGCAGGATTATACCAAGGAGTTTAGGTCAAAGTAAATGATGCACGGGAGGAATGTAAGTACAGGTAGTTACAGAATGTGACTATCTGTAGTTGTTAACGATTGTTACCTGCTTACATGTAGGTTTACTTGAGGCAAATGAAAGGGAATACTGTAGTGGGCTATGTTAACACTAAGCTAGCTATTTTTGTGTGTTTTTTTCTTTCTATCTGCCTCTAATTCTATCCTAGATCTAGTCCTATAGTGTTTTTCTCTGAACATTACGATCCTAGTTTGACTTGATTATAGTGAATGCATTGGGTGCCTTCCATTTCAGCCCATCATACAATATTTATCATTCGATAATCAACATGTACTTGAAATGTGTTTTTATTTTTGTTATTCATGTTTTTTTCCCCATTGAATGGTATATTTGACACTGAACTAGTTCATCTTTATCTCAGTTATGGTGTGCAAATGAGCATTAAATATCACTGTTGTAAAAACTACACGGACAACAAAATAGATGTAAATGTTGATCAAAATCGTATTCCCTTCTGCTCAAAATAAAACAAGTAAACAACTCAAAAGTTGACAGTCAGGTCCATTCTCCATCCATTGGATTTGGGAGTGACGCGGCTATGAAAGCTAGTTTCCTTCACAAGCAGGAAAAGTAATTATCTCTCTTTATTTGAGAAAAGTGAATATTTGTGTTCACTATGACCCTGACATTCTGTCTCTTCTGTTATCATATACTGAATGAATGCAAGCAAAACTACAGAGCAAAAGCACACTCTTTCTGATTGAACCAATCTATGAACTGTCTGAAACAATGGATATCCGTGGCCCCAAATGGGCCCCAAAAAAAATGGTGCTTTCCTAGGGGCTAAGAAACACCCCTGAGAGGAGTTGACAAGAAACTAAACTAAAACAAAATGTGAAAACAGTAGTAAATCTGTGTACAAAAGTACAATCTTTACTTTATAATAAAATAGTAATAAAAGGAAATCAGTGGGTGTTTTATCAACACATGTATTAACACTGCGAGACAGAGCTAGCAGAGATATTGTCAAACATGTTTAATGTGCATCATATAGTAGTTTATTTCATTTAGTGGTGAGTTTGCTCTCTGTTAACAATCAACTAGCTATTAGCTAAGCCTTTTACCCACAAATGTTTTGCTTCGCCTGTCCAGCTTTCTGATCTTGCACGGTATATATAAAGTTTTAAATGAAAACAGTGGCATATCGCTCAAGATTCTTAGTAATTTAGTAGGCAATTTTGTTTAAAGGATGTGAAGTCTGTGCCCTTTATGTATTGATGTTGTTATGGTACACGGTGAAATACATGGGAGCAAGCTTCCCCATATTTAAAAAGGAGCACCAGTAAAACATTCTGAAATTATACCTTTTCAATTAATAAACAAGCTGCCACAGACAGTAGACCATGTTTTCAGGGAATTCAATATAATCTCATAGACACCAAACACACATAAATACATACAAACTAAGTCTCAGCTTACTACGAGTGAACGCACACACACACAAAAGAGAGAGCATTCGAGAAATTGAGAATCATCACATGATGTCAAGAAATGAGAAACTAATCCAGTGCAGAATAGAAAGAGGGGTAATAAGGTAATAAGGGACGGGACTGGGTCTTCTACAAAATCAATCGGAGGCTAAAAGGTTGTTTGATGCTGTGAACAACTTGACAATGCATTGATGACAGAGCTCCAATGGAGCATTACTGGACAAGTAATTACTCTGACCATCCTATATGGATCCAATTAGCTCACCTCAACAACGGAGAGGCATGGTGATTCCTATCAAATAAATGAGTTTCCTCGTTTGTCAGTGTTCCAGAAAACAATGCCAAATTGTTCCTGTATTTTTTCCAGGAACTGTAAATGACTTAGGTTAGTTTCTTATTTGACATTTTTCATTAGATGAGTTCCTCAGATATATAACATTAAAATAAAAAAGTAGATACGTGCCATTTATTCCAGACAATGAAACAGTCCTTCCTCTTGGTGTTTACATTGCCTCATTACTTAAACTTTAGTTTTACTAAAACAAGACAAGGATTCAATCAGTCTCAGTTGAGAGCAGCGCAACTCAATAATGCAGAATACAAGATGACATATCAGCAATATTGAATAAGGTCATACACTCCATCTCTCTTAAGCCCCACATTGAATACAAAGGAATAACACTGTGTGAGACTAATAGTAAAGATGGGTTCTAAAGGAGATAGAGCAAGTGCAGTCCTTTACAGTTTCTTGACAACTGAAGGCTACAAGCGGGATGAAACAAATGTCAACATTCATAGAGGCAGTCTATCTGGAAAAAAACACAAGCTCAGATAAAACACATACACCTGCAGGTGAAGTGGCCACAAGACCACAAACGTTTCACAACATCGTGCAACCACTATCTATAACGTGAAAACACATTTAACAAACCTTGGCCCTATTTTTCGTACCTGGCTTACTGAGTTAGCGGGCTAATTGTCAGGATAAGATGACGTAGGTCAGGCTTATTCAGTTTCTCGAAGCAAGCTTAGATAAATCACCATAGCAACACAGCCAAAAATGTAAACCTGCTCCCTGGCAGGCTTACTGAAATTCACTGGATAAGCTGGCCACTCCCACCGGACAAAAAAGGCAGCTCACTTCCTCATTGATGAAGGAGCGGTATTAGTTATATTAGTTTTATTGGGAGAGAGTTCTTTGAGATCGCCAAGATCCGTCCTCACATTATTATGACTATTATGACTGACACGGCGCAATAGATTCTGCCTTCAAGGAATCATTTATTTACGAGAGCTTCTGAGCCGCGGACACTGATCACTACAGGCGCAGCCGATCGCCCGTCTCACAGACAGAGACTATCAGCCGCTGCATGCCGCGCTGTTCTTAAGTTTATTTAGCGCTTAAGAAACTTATGGATGTGTTGAAAGCACTCATAATTATATGACAGTGTTATTAGTACACCATACATATCATTATTGTAGAACGTGATTAAGGTGGACTCATGATAAGAATACAGAGAATCACACACAATTTCTTTTCACTGCTTCAATTGATTGCATTTCTGATTATGAATAATACATATATACTGATCCGCCCATACACATATTCAAACTCCTAGTTATATAGAAATATAGACATACATGTATATACATATAGTACATGATTCATACGCGCATACAGTACATATATCCTCATAAGTATATATTTATTCGTAAATATAATCTGATTGATCTGGGTGATGAAGCATTTAAAATTTGCGGATACATTTTCCCAACACTGACACATTTAACTTGTCTGATATATTTGCGGCGCTTATGTCTCGCAGCGGGGGCGGAGTTAAGCTGCGTTCACGGCAACAATGTTACAAAAACGTTGGAATATTCACAACGCGTTTGCTGTGAATGATTAAGGTAATGACTTCCTCATATGTCTTCATGATCATCTCCTGCTTCTCATCGGAGAAATAAAAAGAGGTTCCTCTGAGTTTATTTGCCATTGTACTGTTAGAAGATCGTGGTGTCAGTGCTCGATTATTATCCCTTCTGAAGAGGAACGGACACGCGCATTTATCCAGAGGACTGACGTCTGGCTAGAATTAACGAGACCGTTTCAGCGTGGATCAGCCGTGAAGAAACCCAGATAGCCTGATGTCAATCATCTCGCTAATTTAAGCTGGAGATTAGGACATTTGCCTGACTTTGTTTAGCCAGGTACGAAAAATAGGGCCCTTGTTTCTATATAGTCGTTCTAGTGGTGCATATCTCTGCCTTGCAAATAATTAGATACATATCTAGATATAACGGTCCACAATTCAAAAAAAAAATGCTCCAGGATAAATTTGCACAGATGAGATTCAAATCTTTGTTTCTTTCTCTCATCCCTCTTTCTAACATTTTTTGTCTCTCTTTATATACTCTCATTTCCATTCTACTATTAATGTCCTGTCCTTCTTTGTAGATTGTAATAATATGCCATCCCGCATGCAAAATATTTTTGTCACGGTGGCATTGATTCTGTACAAAAGAAAAACACAAAACAACTCTCAGCAAAAGAGCATTAGGAAGTGATGAGAACTTGAATATCCACCTAGCAGTTGTAATTATGGCTGGAGAAAGTTTTGGAGAGCTGTGGACCACTTCCTGTTTATGTATTCATTGCACCAACTGGCATAAGATTATGTCATTTATTTATAATTACCTTTATTTTAATTAAAAAGCTAAATTCAGTAAGGTGGGCATACCCTGTGTTTGATGCACTGTCATATAATGCATCATCTTCCTCTCTTAAACCTGTAAAAAGCTGAATGAATGTCAAGATAAGATGCCAATGCATTGAAAAAAATGAATGGCACAAAGATAATAATAATAATAATAATAATAATAATAATAATAATAATAATAATACTTTAATTTTATATAGCGCTTTTCTAAATACTCAAAGACTCTTAAAAGATCATTGATGAAGAACAGTTTCCTCTCTTAATTATATTCATTTCTGAGGTAAATCTGCTGTACTTTGACATTTCATTACTGGAAATGAAATAATTTAACGGAATTAACATTTGTAAAGTAAAATGTCACCCCCTACAATGATTTGATCAAAAAGCTTTGAATGCTCTTCATGTATAAACAACAGGCCCTGCAGAGAGAAAGACTGGCAAGTTAACCATCATGGGGGGCAAACGTGCAGATCAGATACAAGGTCAGGTGAGAGCAGAATCAATACAAATGTGACAAACAGGATATCTTCCTGGTTTGTAATGAGAGGATGTCATTGAAACAAATGCACGTGACTGGGTGAAGAAGTTCAAATGAGGATCAGCCTTGAAGAAGGAGGAAGCGAGAGAGACAGTGAGGGAAAGGGGAAACCAGAAGAAGGATTGAGATGACTGAAGGAGAAAAAAAGGGGGAATGTATCTGTCCTGCTGGGAGAAAACCCTGAGAGATGTGTGTGGAGGCGTAGTGCTGAAGCTCATGTCCTGAGGCAAGGAGGAGATATCAATACACACATTCTGACACTTCACTGCGAGCCAGTCTCCTGCTCTCACAGAAAGAAATGGATGGGGACACAGTGTAAGGAGAAAAGGCATGTATTGACAAAATTGTACTCCAAAAAGCTCCAAAACCAAGTGGACTTGTGTCAACATCTCCTATGTTTTGTGTCCATGCTATAGCATTGTAGGAGCTATAACATACACACACAAACATCGTAAAAGCATGCAGTATAATAGGTGTATTATAGAATAATGTAGTATTATTCCAATCTGAGTAGAAAAAATTTACAAATCAAGTATGAGTGGCGTATCATAATACTGACCATATCAAATATAAACTGGCACAACATTGGTAATACAATAGTAATACTGGATTTATGTAATAGCCCAAGTTACCATATCTTATTATCTTTATATAATTGGGTTACAAATGGTGCACTCATAACAATATAATAATTACTGGTTAAAGCGATCATATTTCATTGAATTACTTGGGGGCAGCGGGGGCCAAACTTTAATCACAATATTGATATATTATCAATTTAAAAGTTGTTGCGGAAAATGCATTAGCATACCTATTGACACATCTCGCAGACACAAAGCAATACTGGCTTTCACTTTGAGGCGAGTTTGTGGCTACCCAACAAATACAAGCCCAATTATTCCCTATTTTTTTGTTGCTGATTTGGTCTCTACCAACTTCTGAGAGACACGTCGTTCTCTCCAGCTGCTAAATGCATTGTCTGTTACAGCGTCCTGTGACAATGTTATGTCTAATGTGGCTCAGAAGGTAGAGCTGATCGTCCTTCAATCAGAAGATCAGCGGTTTGATTCCCAGATGCCCCTGTCAGCTCGATATGTCCTTGAACACTTAACCCTAAATTGTTCGCCATCAGTGTATGAATGAGTGTGAATGGGTGAACGAGATGTAGTGTTAACCACTTTGAGTGGTTGTAGGACCCGAAAGGTGCTATACCAGTACAAGACCATTTACTGTTTTTGTTTTGTTGTCCGTCATGTCACACAAAGCTTTAGTGACTCATTAAAGATGTTTTTCTGCGTTTTGGCAGAAAACCAAAACAAGGAGCTGAAAGATGCTAAAAAACTGTATTTAGCTGAGGGTAAGTGCAGATTCGGCGCTATGGGCGCTGACACATGCAGGTCTGCTTGTGTCAGTTGCAGAGAATAATCCGGTTTGCAAGTAGGTGTCATGCCTCTCAAGAGGATACAGAACCTTTGATGCTCTGCCACCGTTTCATGTTGCAGACATGCCTCACTATTACCTAACGACAGAGCACCCAGCGAAGAAATGTAACAGCTACACAAAGGCAAAGAGGACAGAGAGAAAGAAAGAGAGAGGCAGGCAAAGTGATATGTTCCTCTTCACCTCAGGGCAGACTGAGATAGACCTGCATGGTTTGATCAGGCTGTCCCTTCAATACTCTCGCTTATCCTTTGATGATCCATCCCCGTCTATATATCTCTCTCTATCTCACACACATGCAGCATATTCCTATTTCCTGCTTTCTAACTGTGTTTCTCTCTTTCATCCCTCATTCTAACATGTTTTGTCTCTCTTGATTTACTCCTTTTTTATTCTACTGTTAATGTCCTGTCTCTCTCTACAGATTGTAATAATATGCCATCATGCTGTTCCTGTGCAGATGAAAAATATGTTGGGCTGTTATTGTCCTGGTAGTATTGTTTCTGGAAAAAGGAATAAGACAATACAACACTAAGCAAAAGAGCGTTAGGAAATGATGACAACTTGTCTATCCACCAAGTAGTTTAAATTATGTATGGAGAAAGTTACAACTTCCTGTTTATTGCAGCAACTGCCATAAAATGATTTGATTGTTCCTGACAAAACGACAGGAATGTTAAAACTTTTCACTTCCAATTATTCAACCGTCCATCATTGTGACTCATAAACAAGTCAGGTATTGGAAATAATGCATTCGCACATAATTCAAATAGCATGGCTTTCAAATATCCTGCTCACCACTGGCTTTGAACTTATGTTAATAAGTCATATGTTTTCCATATCCTACTACAACAAAAAACTGGTAACTTTGGTAAAAATAGAATGAAATGTCTATTTTTTCTTTGTTTTTCTCAGCACAAGAACTGGCTGGAAGATTGAAGAAAGTTTCTAAAATTATGTAATTTGTATTATAATACGGGTAGATCAAATCAAGCATTCTGATTGGTTGAGAGTGAGTCACGGGGTGTACTTTATTTAAGCAATAAGGTACGAGAGGCAGTACTGTGTCGTGCAATAATGTACTGTTCAAGGGAGTTGTTAGGCCCGACGCACAGCGGAGGGCCGGCAAACCCTTGAACTGTACATTATTGTAGACACAGTACTGCCTCGAGTACCTTATTGCTTTTATAATACGGGTACCTGCGACTTTATAAATAGTAATGTAAGCTGCCTTTCAGCACAAAATAGTTGTAGCCGGCAAAACGTTGTGTATCGCATTTCAGCGACAGAGAAAATAATCCCGGGACGCACGGGACGCACATACGGGACTATAAAACGGACAGCCTGGTCCAGGTCGGTTGAAAGCAGGGTGGAGGATGACACTCAGCCACCGATGTAAAGAAGTGCTCTCGCTGCTTCTGTCCGTCTTTTATCCGTCATTTTTCTCCTCCATGATGTTTAGAGAACTTGCCTCGCGTCGGGAAATTACCGACGTAATTATCTCTCACTGGAAATTATCACGATTTTGTGATCAAACCCTTTTCATTCCTCATCTTTAGGTTAGGGAGGAAGTGACGTGTGTGTTGTCGTTCGTTATGCTAGTGTGGGGGACGCTACGTGAGCTTGTTAGCTGTTCCGTTTGAGCCCCGTTGCAATACTGTGAACACTCAAGCAATAAACCTGCAAGTTAAGGAAACCAACGTCTGCGAGTCGTTACTGCGGACGTTACAATATCAAAGTTTACACCAAACATGTTTGGTAACTGTCAAGCTTGAAATTACAACTAACGGTCGCACAATTTAAATCTACCTGTTATTTTAAGTGCGCACTTATATGGAACGCTCTAAATGTAAACAGGCTGTACAGTACTTTATGGCTGAATAAAATACACCCCGTGACTCACTCTCAACCAATCAGAATGCTTGATTTGATCTACCCGTATGTGCGTCCCGGGACTATTTTCTCTGTCGCTGAAATGCGATACACAACGTTTGGTGGCTACAACTATTTTGTGCTGAAAGGGAGCTTACTATTACTATTTATTTATAAAGTCGCAGGTACCCGTATTATAAAAGCAATAAGGTACTCGAGGCAGTACTGTGTCTACAATAATGTACAGTTCAAGGGTTTGCCAGCCCAACGCGCACCCTTGAACAGTACATTATTGCACGACACAGTACTGCCTCAAGTACCTCATTACTTAAATATATGTTAGCATATTCAAACCTGCAGCCAAAGTTTGACAGAGACCATAATTACTTATGCCAATATCATCTAAGGGAAGTCCGATTCATCAAGTCGTGACCAAGAGAATGAATAGAATCCTCTTTAACAGGCACAGCAAAGACATGCTTCCTTGCACATAAAGTGATGAATGGAGGGTTCTCGACACAACATTATAGGTCATTTTACTTTAACCAGACTATATTTGTTAGACTTCTGAGATATAAGAGAGCTTTTCAAAATCAAAAATCTAGAAATGTAGTGAAAAAGATCGAACAACTTGTGTATTTTCAGCAACAGTGTTCTATTACAATTCTGATAATAAGCAGGCATTCGGACTGAGAACAGACCTGCGATCCAATTTGGGCTGTGTTGATGGGGTGTGTTGCTTCAGGTATCATCGAGACATAAAATACAATCCAAAACATCCAGCTTGAAAAAAACGGCTGCCAAAACATTGCATAGCATAGCATAAGATCCCTACAATGCATTCCAAACATGCTTCTTTTTATATATGGTAGAGACTGATATTAAAACACAGGAAGTCTGTTGAAAAATCTTTCCTGAAATTTACCAGACTATTGACCCAACTCAGTTTATTGATATACACTAAAAAACAGTTTAAGAGTTATTGCTAAAAATGTAAGTTGAACTTAAAGGCTGCCGCAGCATTGACATTTCAGCTATCTCATAAGAGTTTGATAGAATATATACAGGTCAATTCTAACCAATACAGCGGTCGACACTGGCCACATAATGGCACTCACTTTAGATAACTGCAACCAAATCTATCAAATCAATTTCCTTGAGTCAGAGCCCTAAAACTGTAGTGATTGTGTATTGGGTAGGGCTGAACACACAGTAGACATTAATTGAGGACTGTCACTGGACTGATGATAAACTTTATAATAGAGCTACTGTCGATAAGAAATTCATTAGTTCCTATCAGGAGATAAAATGGCTGATAATGGGAATGAGAGAGAATGAGCGAGAAAGTACAAAACAAAGTACCATCAAAGCATTCAGGCTTACACTTAAAACACAAGTTAAAGACACTAACTTTGGACTTGAAAATTACAGTTTACAAAAACACATTAAATTGCAAACCAGTGTGTGCGTGCCCACACACAACATAAACCAACCAATGGGAATAATCAAACCTGTTTTTTTGTGGCAGCTGCCTGTGATGACCCTCTCTCATTTTTATTGTCCATCTGTCTCCGGCATTTTTACTCTCGGCTATCCATTCTCCCTTTCCCTCCATTTTGTTTCAACTACCTTTGTTCCTTTGCCCTGTGTGGGTTCTGTAGAGGAAACAATGTACCACAGCACTTTATTCTGGTACCATGATGAATGGGGAGAATCTGTGCCTGTTGACTGCGACCTCGAGATAAAGAATAAGCAAATGGCTCTGCCTGCCTGCCTCGCAGCACCCCAGAGTCCACTGCCACCATTCCTCATGCTAATTTGATTGAGAACGCTCGATCAGCACATACTCCTCGACCCACACACCTTTGCTCCAAAGGAGGTGTTGAAGGGGGGTGCAGAGGATAGAGGGTGTCATCATGGCATGCAGTAATAATAACAATGTATCGCCAGGATGCATGTCTCAGCGTATAATGTTCAAGTTAGACCCTCTGTGGGTAGTTTACATCAAAGTGATATGTGGTACCGCAGGAGAGGGCAAGACAGAATGAGAGACAGGAAGCAAAAGAAAAAAAGAATATATAGATAAAAATGTGAGGTGGGGGAAGAAGTGAAGGGCCAAAGGATGGGAGAGGGAATAAATGATGACTAAAGAAAAAGTATACCGGAGGAGAAAATAGGCAAGTACTTAACAATCCTGGTCCATGTTCCCACACTGCAATTAATGTGGAGCCAGAAGGACAGCCTACTCTTTTCTGCAGTAAAACAAAACCAGGATTGATGACAGTGTCTCTAATGCATAAGTGACTGCCTTTATATGGGCTCGCTAGGAGCAAAGTGTCCAGATAGAGAATAGAACGAAGGATTGTTGGGTTGAGAAAGAAGGAATGTGGCAGTGGAGAGGAAGACAAAAACGGAGGCACAGATTGAGATAAAGATTTGAGGAGGGTAAATTGTTGTATGCATGAGCGAGAACTGCAGCAGTAGACGATTGTAAAGGGAGATCCATTGGGACAGAGCTGCTCTTTTGATGGCCATTTATTTCAGTCTCCTTGGTAGCGATTGTATGGGTTTTATTCATTAGACCACATGCAATGAAAAAAAAGGAGAGAAATATCACCTGTCCGCAGTCAGTACACAGCTTTTGCCTCTCTGGCCATATTTCACCTGGTTTGACCTTCTCTATTCAACAAACCAAGTGTTAATCATTGAGAAAAACAATCAAGATGAATTGCCTCTTTTGTCTGGCTGCTCGTTGCAGTGTCATTAAACCTTCACTGTGTCGCGAATTTGGTTGCTAGGGAAAGCTTTGTACTTTAAATTACTGTAAGTCGGTAGTGCTTGATTAGGGAAGAACAATGTCAGTGAGGTATATCTTCAGCATCTGCATTTTTGTGATATGAATAAAAGATCAAGCTATTTTTGCATAATACAGTCTCTTTTTTCCTGTTTTGGATCTTCTTAGACCCCTCCTAAAGATCGTGAAATCTTCATCTACAGTGCATCTACATATGCAGAATCATTTGTATTAAACTGTACAGTACATGTGCAATACAGGGTTCTTAAAGGCCCTGTGGGGAAAAGAAGCCTTTTTCTCCTCAAGGTCAGCCGTATCTACCCATTATTTACAGAACAGCTCACACTAGGGCTGTCAAAATTGCTAAAAAATGACGTTTGAATATTCCCTTTAAAAAAACACATATATTCGAACATATTCGAATATATGTGTCTTCAGTTTAGGTGTTCACTCTCACCCCACATTTTATGCCATATTCTCTTGGGTGCACATTCTGGAGATGTGGCCTCAAGTTGCTTGTCGTTGAATGGTAAGCTAACTCTAGCTTACATAGTGTAGCGACCCTGGGTCAGGAAAGCTACGAGACGTTAGATGGCTTATAGGGTGTTTATTAAGGGAACATAGAACAGGCTACTGTGGACCGCAGCCTACGCCACAACAACAGCAAAACCCCGTGAAAGCATCAACCAGCTTCACGTCTGCTCCGGGTCATAGACTCTGCCCCGAACGGCTCGTCACACACACACACACACACACACACACACACACACACACACAAAAAGAGGACACTTCATCGCGGCCGTGGCGGGGGTTGCCAGATTCACGATAATTATCCTCCGAAATACTTTTTATTTTTATTTTATTTTTTACATTCGAATATTAATTTTCACATTCGATATTCTGTTTTTAACAACTATTCGAATATATATTCAAATTTCGATTATTCGTTGACAGCCCTAGCTCACAGTAAACATTGAAAAACAATAAATTCTGACTGGCGTTAGAACAAAAACACACACACACAAAAAAAAGAAAACATAAGGAGAAAAAAAGCTGAGTATCAGTTTTCCATGGTTGTCAGCGCTGGGATTAATAGGAGCCATTTCGCCATAATGAGCTGTTAAGCGTTAGCTGCCAAAAAGCCTCTTCGTTTGCCTTTGAGTCTCTGAATACATTCTCCAATTATAATAACTCTCTCTGTCGCTCTCCTTCCTGTTACTGTCAGCTCTGCTGTACCTGCGTGACGGCTGTCTGATTCCAGCTCGTGTTAGACAACATAATCAGCACCCGAAACAGTCATCCAGAGATGAGGTTTATCCCAATGTTTTACTGTTATTATTAAACGTGTACCTGTTCCGTGACTCAACCAGACAACTTTCAGTCAGTACTACGCTCCCAGCACCTGGTTAATGGAAACCAAATATGAGAAGCAATAAAAAAGTGAAGAAAAAAAAACAAGTGTTGCCCTGGAGTTCTTTTTCATGGATTTGTCAGGGATTTTTACTGGCCCACTAGGCTGTGGAAACACATTGCCAAAATGAGTTCTCAGTAACTAAACTGTCAGGGAATGCAGCGCATCTATTAATCTAACACTATCATTAAATACTGAATACCGATTGTGGACACCGCCTTCCCAAGGCTCCTGTTTTTGCTATGTATAGCATTACTTAATTCATTTCTTATGAGATTAATTGATGAAATCAGAATATTAATTCATTAATAGTACTAACATGAAAAACAAGTGTTACATCATAGAAATGCATGATACTCGGACTGGATTACACATAAACAAAATATTGTCTTCCTTCTTTTGTGGTTGTCAAATAAAACTGTGCTTTGTAACTCTTTAATGTCGTAGAAAGCTCCACCGTGTCCGATTACGATTAGGGTTGAAAATGAACATTGTCATCATGAAAAGCTGATATGTCTCAGGGATATATTCTTCCACGCTTGAGAGCAATCTGTTGGTCTGGTTAAATGGGGCAATTCAGCAGCAAGAAAAAGGATGACACATGGCTTCAATTATCAGCAGCCGTGAATAGATCCCTGTCAGGGGGAGTGCGAAAGATGTATCTACACTCAAAACCTGACTAGGTTATGAAAATAAATGCATTTTCATAAACCTCTGTAATTCTTCCATCCAACTCAAAGTCCCTGCTATTGTGAATTTAAACCACCTTAAGTACTGGCCACAAGTTTTATATAAAAATGTTGCACTTAATTAAGATAGAAGGGTATGACATTCATATTGGGACAATTATCAAGAAGGTTCAAAAGTAATAATATGCTGGTGGAGCAATGAAGCAATGAATCTGTAGACAGTAAAGCATATGCATTTACAGTGAACACAAAGATATTCCCAATCCACTATAGGAAAAAAATGTAATACAAATACTTGTTTAGTTATTTACAAGCCCTCTGTCTTGTGACTTTTTGAGCAATTACCTACAATGATGAGAAGAAAGCGCTCTTGAAATAAGATGCAATAACACTGCGAAGGGTGATGAAGGGAATTCAGTCTCCATGACAAACGTTGAGGACAGAGAACTGTTGGATCATCAGTTTTTTGTCTTTTGTACAGTTTCCTGCACACAGAACTAAAGCATCCTTGTCTGAGCTCCAATGTGTTTGTAAGACAACGTACATATGGGAGGATGTGTATACTGTATGTGTTATACTTTCTAAATGTGAGTGGATACTGTACATCGGATGTTTTCTTTGTTGTGTGTTCCTACCAGCATAGCGGACCGGGGCATCCTTGTCGAGGGCTACCAGCGGAGGGTCCAGCAGCACCGTGTCCATGTTCTCTGTGATCACACCATGGTAAGATGTTTCTATCCATGGCTTGTGCTTGTTGACTGTGGAAGAGAAGGAAATGCATATTTCACTTCACAGCATGATTGTAATGATTGTTACTGTTATTCACATGCGTTGTTGTTTCAAACTGTATCTTAATGTGCTGACAGAAGGCAAGGGAAACTTTTTGAAAACCTTGTGTTGTGATCATGCCTGGGGTTTGTGATTGATCTCTTGGGTTTTTAGACATGACACAAAGACTAATGGAAGTCAGAGGGTCAACACTGTGAAAAAAAATATTGATTTTGTTGTATAGCTTTAAATCTATGACTCTTGCTTAAAATGATTTTGTGTATCTCTGTAGTACTTTGGTAGAGAACACAAACAACACAAATTCCTCAGTTTTAGAAAAGGTAAGAGAAGACAAACATTAGTACTCCCACCACCCTTTTTGCCTCCAGTTTTATAAACTGTTTTCACTCCTTGTCTACCTCTCTGCTGGCCTGGGGAGGTTGAAGACAGCTATGGGTCCCCTTACCAATGGTTACACTGTTAACTGTGGTCAAAGGGAATTTTTACTTTACCTGTCCGTCATCCATTCATTTCTATAGTGAATTCTCATTGTTTCTTTTTCTTTCTTTCCCTTTCTCTCTTTTTCCTTCTCTGTGCTAGTGTTGTACTACATTGGGAATTCAACCACCTTGCCACAGATGTGATTGAAAGGAGGATGAGCAGGAGATTAACAAAGATCACCATCACACAGTCTCACTGTAAATTAAACTCCCTCCCTCTCTTCTCGCAGCAGGGTCTCAAATATAGATAGAGACCAGTGTACAATCCCCAAGAACAACCATATGTGCATCAGCACTTTTGTACACACATACACACGCACGCACGCACGCACGTACGTATCTCGAGTGTACAAGTGTCACTCTCCGTAGGGACCTGGGATGTCAACTTGACCTTTCAATCCACTGAAGTGGAACACTTTGTCTCATGCCAATAAGCAGATGATATGTCCAGCTGGCAGTGATTTAAAATACAACTGTTTCTAAAAACCCTCGAACAGCTTTTCATTTGTTTGGAAAAATTTCAGTAGTTTTCTCTTACTATTCCATTTTTTACCCGCTCGTCACCATACTGAGCTGAGAGAACAGGGTCGAAATAAAAAAAAAAAAAAAAAAAGGAAAGACATGTTCGACCTGTACAAAGGAATCTTTGTGAATGAAAAAAAGAAATAAACTTGGCTATACTTATTATTAACTGAGAAAAAAAACATGTGTTATATTAGTTTCATTGACAAATTAGTGATGAAATGAAATATCAACAAATGCAAAGAATGTGCCATTACTTCTCACTCACACTTTCCTTCTACTCCTTCAATTCACCGACCTACTGATTATTTTAGATGGGACTCTCGTCCTGCTGAGACAGAGTAGAGAGTGGATTATAAGGAGTGAGGGAGAAACACAAGGGAAGACATTATTCATCCGAGGAATCTCATCTTATCCTCATGCAGAAGACAGAAAGCACTGCCGAAAACAGCATGACTCTGCTCTGCTGGATAGTGGAGAGAGGAAAGTGGAGGCCTGTCTTCAAATGGTGTATATGTATCTTTACGCCTAGAGTATTTTACTTGCAACTACGAAAAAATAAAGCACACAAGTACACGCACTTTTATGTGTATTATTGGTAGATATAAGAGCGCCATCTTAATGCATTACTTGCAGCTTTCTTTGCATTAACTCTGTTGTGGTAAAACTCTACCCAAAAGCAGACGTGAAATTAACTGAAACGGAAAGAGACTTTAAAACTAAGACCATATTAGACTGTGGCACTGGGGTGACTAGAAAAAAAGACTAAATAAATGGACATTATTTGATTGAGTCTTCATTTCTATGTGCTTGCATTTCCATAGTAAATATATTAATCCATCATGCTCACATAGCATTTCATTTACATTTGAAGATGTCTTCAGTAAGTCTAATAGCAGCCCACAGCTAGTGCAGTTTAATCATGGATGGCAGGTTCAATTTCTGGCTCAAGGTCTTACATTTATCCTACGTAAATAGGGTGGTGGTTTGGGAAGCAGAGCTGTGACTCTTTAAAGGAAGTCTAATATAAGAGCTCTTTTTTTAAAAGAGCACACATCAGACCATAGAAATGGTCTGCTTCCAAAATAACTTTCATGATATGTTGGACTGTAAAGCCATTAGTGATGTGTTTAAGGCATTCATCCTTGACATCCTTGTACCGAGTTGCAGCAATGAAACAAAAATTGAGGTAAGCTTGCATTTGAAGCGAAAAAAACTCTGCCATGACAGCCCTGCAACAAATACACCATGAAGCAGAGACGCCGCCATGCCAGCGGCTCTGTAAGGCCGTATGCTATACTCAAAATGACAAAGCTAACATGCTGATGCTTAGCATGTTAGCATGCTCACATTTTCTTTTAATTATGAAGTATACGCTGCATAGAGCAGGTGTTGGGAAGTGAAACAGGTCAGAATTCACTCTGTAATGTTTATATTGCTGTGAAAGCGCCCACGTTAAACAACTGGATTAATTCAAGTTTCCCGCCAAACACAAAATCTTACAAAATTACATTCAAACTCATCATGATAACATTATAATTTACCTTTGCTCAATACTCACTTTTACTGAATAGAGCTTGAACGCATCCTAACGTAACTAAATGCAACCTCTGGTAACATTGGCTGTTAGCTACGTTATTTAGCCAAGCAGGACAGGACTGTGCTTCCCCGCAGCTGGTAACTGTACAGACACATGAATAGCTCTTATTTGAATCATTATGTCCTACAATTTGACTCCAGAGTTATTTCCTGTCCACTGTTCATGTGAATGAGCAAGAGAACAAGGCTGGACAGAGGGCTGAGAGGCAGGGTGAAAGGAAACGCGAGTGAGCTTTTTCTATGGATACTACCATGGTTACTCATTGCCGATCTGAGTATTTTCATCTGAATTGTATACTTTCTATTTTCATCTGTCACTGAGCAACTTTCATAGGAATAAACAGGGCACCCGTTCCAACGCAGTATCCAGCTTTCTTTATACATCCATGTTTTCAACCCAGATTTATTTTTCACCTGATCAGACAACTGCATGAGGCATTCCACAAGCAGGCAAGCTTCAATATCGAGCCCTGACAATTCATGCGGAGGGATCACTTTTACCAAATTTCCAAGCAATCCATCAACTAGTTGAGATATTTTACTCGAAACTATGAATGTCAACCTCATGGCGGCACTTGGGGATTGCCTAAGTCATCGGGGTATGTATGTGCACAATTTGATGGCAAGCCATTCATTAAATATATTTCACCCAGGACCAAAGTGGTGGACTGACCGAAATATTGAATACTGAAAGACATTACCATCCATAGAGCCATGCCACATGGCTAAAAAAACAAATACTGTTGTAGCTTGTGGTTCCTCCTTTAATTAGGTTACAAGTGTCATTGACTGCAATAAGCAAGGTGTCTTTGGCCATTTCCTCAGGAGCATCTGCAGCCATTACAGCATTACAGCGTCAGGATGCACATTATGGAAGACTAATTCACTTAGTCGAAGAAACAGTCTAAAAGTGGCTCCAGTATAGCTCAGGATCAAATCTGATGTGACAGTAATATAAACACAGAAATCCAGAACCAACATAGTGCCTTCCTGTAAATAACATTACTCCATGGGATTATCAATTTGAAATCAAAATAGCTGTTAGTGTCTTCCCCTGGACTGAGGCTCATTTAAACATATTGCTGTCGGGACATATGCAGTAATCTAAAATACAATTTGGGTCCCGGCTCATATTCAAACAGTCACTGCATTAGTGTGCTATGTATTGATCAATATAAGTCATGCCAAATCCATTTATTTTCAGCATTTATTTGATTACAATGATGTTGCTCTGGAATAGATGCAATCCTTTCACAGACCCGTAGGCTAAATAGCAATAATAGCTGGAAGAAGAAGAAAAAAAAGACTAAATGGATTTATTTAATTTTTTTATAATTCCAAGAAGAAACTTTAAAAACAAGGGATATAAAAGAGGTAGAAAAGGATCAAATGAAAATAGATATAGAGAAAAATAATACCAGTACATTAATTAAACAAAGTCTCTGAAAGTTTGAGAAGATATTTAAAAGATGTTACTGAATCTAAAAGTAAAAAGATCATGCGCAAAAGCTGAGGGTTCTCCTCCAGATTTATCCATCGAATTTGGAACAACCAGGTATGAGTTATCACAGCATCCAAACTAGCAAATTGGCTAATAAAGAGGCAATACAACCATAGACCAGGCTGGCCTAAAATAGTAATAAGTAAAAAGGTAACCTACACAGAGAAAACAGTACAATGTGTGAGAAAACCAGTCTGCTTTCATGCAAATTAAATGACGATCAACATAAAGATTCTCAAATTAAGTGGAAATCATAAATATCCTTCACCAGGAGAGTACAATGAGATAATGCATACTATGATGTGATCCAAACATGAGAGAGGAGTAGGAAAAAAGCAGAGTGGATCAGGGAGCTAAGAATAGAAAAATAGGGAGAAAACAACCTCACAGGATGCATCAACTTTTCAGTAATATAACAGAACAATGGCCAAGCCTCAATGATATTGAAAGGTGAGTGAGCAGACTGAGCATGTGCAAATCTACAGTGACCTCCCGGTGCCCTGCTGGAATGAGAAGTAATTAAAGTTCACACACACACACACACACACACACACACACACACACACACACACACACACACACACACACACACACCTATTCTCATAAAGAAATTATTATTAATGGGTGACTTGTTGACACAGCTTGTGTGACTATGGACCAGTAAGCCACCATTAATCGACATGGACAAAAAAAGATCATAAAGATGGATTTACTGTATTAATGCAGAAACAGACACAAAGCGAAATGTGAAAGAACATGATGAAAGTTAATTAAAAGAGGGAGAACGAATGGGTTAACTAGCAAAAGAGAGTAACAGAGGGAAAGGGAAGATAAGAAGCAGCCATACTGGAGGCGACGGGGTAAGTAAAGAGAGATTATAGCAGAAGGGAGACAGCAAATAGCTGGCATATAGCTTGCACTTATTGTGTGCAGAATAGGGTGCTGCCTATAGGACCTCACAAATTTATTTTCCTATTAAATGGAATTCCTAGTGGATACATCACATGCCTGAGATCATATATCATCAAATAATAGCAGTGATCCAATGGGCTTCCTTTCCTCTCATGCAAAGAAAGACCTTGCAGAGGCATCCAAAAGTGAGGATTTAGGACAGGGCTTTGAGACAGACCCAACGCTTTAACAGTGTTGAGACCACGATACCCAATAAACAAAATCCCTCCTCGTTACGTTAGCAGAGAAAAAACATTAACGAAAGATAACACAGGGAGACGGATAACCATAGGTATCTGTTATCACTGTAGCTCTCTAATTCAACTTTTGGTGAGAACTTATCCAGATACTATGAATGTGTACCATGCAAGCACTGTTTTGTTTTGTTTTAGGGACGAGAAAGCATTCCAATCTGGAGGAATGACCAGTTTACTGAATACAGAATTTAATTAGTTTAGTGTATAAATGAACAATGCATCAATGGATTTCGAGATGAGCAATAAGACATCACACCAACATACAGAGTAACAAAACAGTTAAATTAGGGATGCTCCTATATATTTTTTCCAGAAAGAAAATCATTATTAAATTAATAAATTGTGAAATTGTACAAGGGTTCAGAACATTATGATCACAATTCCAGGCATTGGCAGTTTTAATTATGAATTATACGCTGTATAGAGCAGGTATTGGGAAGTGAAACAGGTCATAACTCACTCTTTTTTATATTGCTGTAAAAACGCCCCCCTTTAAACAACTGGATTAATTTGAGTTTCCCGCCAAACACAAAATGTTCTATTATGGGGAAATTGAGTCTCAGTATTCTGAGCAGTTCTAAGACTGTAAGAATATGCAGAAATGTTCAAATACAAAATGATTAGCTAATACTTATCACACATTTATAGCATGCAAACAACTGCATGGTATTGGCCAAAAACTGCATGGGATCATCATAAAGTGGGCATGTCTGTAAAAGGGAGACGTGTGTAGCCATAGGTAAGAGGTAAAGGGACCCCTCCAAAAATCACAAGGCCAGTTTTCCCTCGTCAATAGCAAAATGTGGAGCGTTATTCAGCCCCCTTCTCAACAAGCTAGCATGACAAAATAATATGATACCAGTACCGTATATTACCTCTAGCTTAAAAACTGACGCCGCTACAGCCTCCAAAAGTATTTCTCAGAGAACTAAAAAGGTTTACACTGGAAATTCCTGAAATTCCTGTTAAGTTTGAAAGTTTCTCACCAAGTTGCTGGTGTACAATTTATTTTTCAATAATGAATAACAATGAAGTAAATTGATATCTATATATTATTTGTAACATTTTGTTTTACAAAGTTAGGGCGAGCAAAGTCAAGCCTGACGTTGCCTTACATTTGAAAGAATGATCCCAGTCACTTGCACATAGTTAGGTACAGAGCTTATTAATTAAACACTGCTATCAGATCAGTACTCGGTATCAGCGGAGACCCAAAGCCCAGAAATTGTACCGGTATCTGGAAAAAAAAAAAAGTTAGATTGGTGCATCTGTAAGTTAAAAGCCTTTAAAACAATGGATGAGAACAGAGCCAACAACTAGAGCAGTTGATTAAGCATTAGAAACTCCAACGCCCAGGAGAATAGGGAGACAAAGTCATTACATTATATCCATAATTACTATGAGCGTCAACTCTGACTTTTAGAGTCCCAGTGTTCAAGTATAAGAAGCAGTTAGCAAGAACAGAGTAATAAGGCATATTGACTGCTGCAATTAAGTCCTGCACTTTAAGCAGAACTAGGTTAGAGCTGACCAGTGGGTCATTTTCAGAACATAAACTCTTCCCACTCACTTTCTCCCAGGACCTTTTCTCCTTGTACAGTTAGATTTGCAGGCAGTGCTGTTGTTTTTTTCTTTTTTGAACAACTCATTAAAGGGGCTATAAACTTCAAACTGAACTTGACTGCATCAATACAAATTGAGGAGGGAAACAAAGCCACTTTTATAATTGGAATCAAACATTTTGCACACGGCAGGGCCATGTCTAATAGGCGTGTAAGAAAAACAACTGCAGAGCTATTTGGGAATGTCTGAGGACGGAGTATACAAGCACATGTGTTTGCATAGAAGAGGGCAATGGACAAAACCTATGGAGAACAAATACAAATAAAAAATCACATTTCAAAGTGAGTGTGGAAAGTGATTTACCTACTGCTGACAGTAGAGAGAGAGAATAACAGAGGGAGGAAAGAAGGAAGAAAGGATGCAGGGCAGGAAGTTAATGGTCTGCAGTGGTATTGTATCTCCTCGTGAGCGTGAGATGAAACTCAGCGGGTTTCTAATTCTAGTGGATGTGATGAGTCAGCAGAATCCTGTGGAGACTCTGGATGGTGAGTGGGCGGAGTTGTTACAGTAAATAAACTTCTGAACTGAAAAAAAATCTATTATCAACATATTATCCCCATCCAAAACACATGAGCTTCCCCGTCAGACAGATTTAATTACTAACAGCAATGGACAAACGACAATAACTTCAAAGTACAGTGTTTCTGCAGAAGGATCTGCAAGAACGAGAGAGGGCTTAAGAACCACTAGTCAAGGATGAAATGCAAGGAGCGATTGCAAGCACCACAATGTGAATGTCTGCACCTTGTGAGACAGAGGAGGAGCTTTGGAACAATTCCTTACAAAAGGTCAGAAATAAACTGAAGAGTTCATCGACTCTGCTTCTTGAAAGTGCACTTAAAAAAAAAAGTCATGTTGGATTGTCAGTCAGTTCAGTTGTGTTACAAGCCTGGGACTTATTTGTTGTATTAAGCCCATGGCAGGCCAACGCCTTTTTGCAAAGGCTTATCTGTAATGTTTTATAGGCTGTGTGTAAGCTATCATTTTGGCCTGCGCAGTTTTTAAAATGTATCGCAAATTGATTCGCCTTTTGCATGAGCAGCGGCATTTGCATGAGCAGCGGCCATGTTTCATCTGAAAGACTTATGGGAGCTCTGATGTCATTCAAGGCAGACGACAGACTTCTCCTTCATTTAATTCATCAGAAATACAATTTGCATTAGCACCAGTGCACCAAAAAATTTGCGCTACATTACACATTACATTTTTAAGCAAACATTCCAATTTGTTTTAATCCCCGATTACTTTTTTCCTTCCTGGCTGTGGCATTTCCTGACGCCAGAGCTAAAGCGATACCTGGGGAGTCTCAAAATGTCAATTGTTTGCCATTAGAGTATTTGGCATTCACTATAAGGAAATATTGAGCCCTGCTGAAAGAAACGCATTGTGCCTGCTCTCCAGAATTGCACTCAGTAATAAACATTAATTGTTTTTCTTCCTTGTCTGCCTCTTCTACTTCTTATGAATCATTTGTTGATTTACAATACAATGAGAGAGGGAGGGAGCGTGTCTTGGATAACCATAGTTTCTGCAGAATAAGAGATGCAGAGTGCTTTTAGTGATGGCTTACAGTCAATTAGTTTCACTGAGTGGGTCTATGGAGAAGGATTTGAAAAAGTGAAGTGAAAATGAAGTGGTGGAGGGAAAGGGACAACAAAGAGAGAGCAGAGAAAGGGATGGGAGGGAGGAGGAGGAGGGAGGTGATATCTCCATTAACAGAGAGCAGCAGGCAGCGAGAGGAGCCATGGTGAGGAGAAATGGATGGCAGTGTGACTGACTGGATTGAACAAGAAACTGTTTCACTCAGTTGACTTGAGCCTCATGTGGCGATCAACACACGTAAACAGCCTCCCATTTGCACTTATTTCAACGCACTTAAAATATGAAAATATGAAATCTTTAAATGGAAATTCCACGCCCTGACTGGCTGATGTGTGCAATTTATTCATCTGTTTATGTCTAGTTTTTCATCATATATTCAGTGACACTATTTTACACCTATTTTACATATTTCCTGCTGTCTACATCTTGTTTACATTCCCAAAAAACATTTCATACACATGGGCAAAAAGCGGCAGAATCCAGAAATACTGTTTTAGGATCGGATATTCTCTGGAGAATACAAACTATTTCTGATCCATTTCACAGTTTTGTTGATATGGGCCATATTTGGTCAAATATGAACTCAATATACATTGCAACGAGATACAGTATATTATACTAGGATACCAGATACATCATATTTTTGTCATGTATGTGTTCCAAATATGACCTTATGTCATGTGTGGAAATATCCAAACTATATACTTTTCTAGAATACCGATACATTATATTGTATATTGATTGTTTCTGGTAAAAATATACAACTTGCTGATCTTTTCCTGCTGTTTTCGTCGTTAGTCTTATTTTTTTCCTTTCATTTTTATTCGCAGTGGCCAAAGCTCTCTGCCTTTGAGAAGCTATTTGCTGAGGAGGACGAGGCAAATGAAGTGAGAACGGAGGATATCGTCAGCACTACAGTGAAGTATCAGTAAGAGATACATGTCTAGAGGTCTGTTAACATTATATCAATCAATAACAATTATTGATTGATATTATGTTAACAGGCAACTTCAAGTTGTGGTAAATTGGTTTGTTGTCTATGTTGTAAAATGAGTGGAAAAACGTCATGGTGCGTCAATTCTCTGACATGGGACATGTCTGTTAATATTTGTCCATTTCTGGATAGATATTTTCAGAACATGATATGATTTTACTGCATATATATATATAGAGTATCCAGTATGACATGAACTCCAGATTCTAGCAGTACAAAAGTCCCAATCTGGAGTTGGATATGTTTCGAAAATGAAATCTGTGACATATGCTAGAGAGTATACCCACTTATCAACATATTTAGATCATGTATTGGAATATTTGGGCAACAATTTCTCAGGATTCTTGGGGGTTTTGCTCAACAAATAATGCACGTATGCAAAATTAAATTAATTAAATCAAAAGTAACCAAAAGAGGAGTTATAGAAAACAACCTCATAAAGGTTAACACCACTACTGCAATAGTGCAACACGATAGGATAATTAAATGTGGACTCCTAAATATTAGATCTTTGTCTTCTAAAGCTGTATTAGTAAATGAATTAATATCTGACAACCATATTGATGTATTTTGTCTTACTGAAACCTGGCTGAGACATGAGGAATATGTCAGCCTAAATGAATCTACTCCTCCAAGTCATGTTAATATGCACATTCCTCGAGACACCGGCCGAGGAGGTGGAGTAGCTGCCATCTTTGACTCGGGTCTGCTGATGGGTCCTAAACCTGGATTGAGCTGCAACTCATTTGAAAGCCTCGTTCTTAGTATTTCACATCCAACCTGGAAAACAGTACAGCCGATTCTGTTTGTCGTGGTATACCGAGCACCAGGTTTGTACTCCGAATTTATATCTGAATTTTCTGAGTTTTTGTCAAGTTTGGTCCTTAAGACTGATAAGGTTATTATTGTAGGTGATTTTAATATTCATGTGGATGTTAGCAATGATAGCCTTAGTGTTGCATTTAGCTTATTGTTAGATTCGATTGGCTTCTGTCAGAGAGTACAGGAACCGACTCACTGCTTTAACCACACCCTCGACCTTGTTCTTACATATGGCATTGATGTGGAGCATTTAGTAGTGTTTCCACAGAACCCTCTTTTATCAGACCATTGCCTTATAACTTTTGAGTTTATGCTACCAGATTGTACAGCGTTAGGCAAGAGTTTTTACACCAGATGTCTAACTGACGGTGCTGTTGCTAGATTTAAGGAAGCGATTCCTTCTGTATTTAATTCATTACCATGTCTCAATATAACAGATGACTCCTGTGCTAACTTTACTCCCTCCCAGATTGATCAGCTCGTCGATAGTGCTACTGGCTCACTGAGAGTGACGCTGGACTCGATAGCCCCTCTAAAAAAGAGGATCATTAAGCAAAGGAGGCTCGCTCCATGGTACAACCCTCAGACCCGCATATTGAAGCAAGCATCACGGAAGCTTGAGGGCATATGGCGCTCCAACGGTCTGGAGGAGTCCCGGTTGGTTTGGCGGGATAGTCTGAGAACATATAAGAAGGCCCTCCGTAATGCCAGAGGAGCCTACTACTCATCACTAATAGAGAAAAACAAGAGCAACCCTAGGTTTCTCTTTAGCACTGTGGCCAGGCTGGCTGAGAGTCATAGCTCGGTGGATCCGTGTATTCCTATAGACCTCAGTAGTAATGACTTTATGAACTTCTTCAATGATAAGATTATGGCCATTAGAGACAGGATCGGTGATCTCCTGCCCTCGACTACTGCCGGTCCATCCTCAGGTGGGATGACCATGGAGGAGGCTGTGGGCCCTGTTGTGCGTCTGGATGGATTTTTTACCATCAACCTCGACCAACTGTCTTCAATGGTTTCTACTTCTAAATCTTCTACCTGTCTCCTAGACCCTGTTCCGACAAAGCTGTTTAAAGAAGTTTTACCCTTAATTTGTGCCTCTGTACTAGATATTATCAATGGGTCTTTACTAATGGGTCATGTACCACAGTCTTTTAAAGTAGCTGTAATTAAACCTCTTCTTAAAAAGCCCACCCTGGATCCAGAGGTGTTGGCTAACTACAGACCTATCTCTAACCTTCCCTTCCTCTCTAAGATACTGGAGAAGGTAGTCGCAAATCAGTTGTGCGACTTTTTACATAACAATAGTTTATTTGAGGAATTTCAGTCAGGATTTAGAAAGCATCATAGCACAGAGACAGCATTAGTGACAATTACTAATGACCTTCTAGTTGCATCAGATAGGGGACTTGTCTCTGTACTTGTCCTGTTAGACCTTAGTGCAGCATTTGACACCATTGACCATGGCATCTTATTACAGAGACTAGACCAGTCAATTGGTATTAAAGGTACAGCATTAAGCTGGTTTAAGTCGTATTTATCAGATCGATCTCAGTTTGTATTTGTAAACGATGAGGCCTCGATGACCACCGCCGTTCGTCATGGAGTTCCACAAGGTTCTGTGCTTGGACCAATTTTATTCACCTTGTATATGCTTCCTTTAGGCAATATTATCAGAAAACACTCCATAAACTTTCACTGTTATGCCGATGATACTCAACTATATCTGTCAATCAAGCCAGATGAAATCCACCAGGTCACTAAACTTCAAGCGTGTCTTAAAGACATCAAAACCTGGATGACCTGCAACCTGTTGCTGAACTCTGACAAGACTGAAGTTATTCTACTCGGCCCAGAACACCTCAGAAATCAACTATCTGACGATATGGTTTCCCTGGATGGCATCGCTCTGGCATCCACCACCACCGTAAGGAATCTCGGAGTTATTTTTGACCAGGACCTATCCTTTGGCTCCCACGTGAAACAGATCTCAAGGACTGCCTTTTTTCACCTACGGAACATCTCAAAGATCCGGCACATCCTGTCTCAAAGCGATGCAGAAACATTGATCCACGCATTTGTTACTTCAAGACTGGATTACTGTAACTCCGTATTATCAGGCTGCTCCGGAAAGTCCCTTGGGTCTCTCCAGCTGATCCAGAATGCTGCAGCTCGTGTACTAACAAGGACTCGGAAGAGAGATCACATTACTCCTGTACTAGCTGCTCTCCACTGGCTTCCTGTAAGATCGAGAATCATATTTAAAATCCTCCTCCTCACCTATAAAGCCTTAGCTGGTGATGCACCATCATATCTTAAAGAGCTTATAGTGCCATATTACCCCACCAGAGCGTTACGCTCACTGAATGCAGGGTTACTTGTGGTTCCCAGAGTCTTAAAAAGTAGGTTGGGGGCTAGAGCTTTCAGTTATCGTGCTCCTCTTCTGTGGAATCAGCTTCCACTTTCAGTCCGGGGGGCAGACACAGTCACCTCATTTAAGAGTAGACTTAAGACTTTCCTCTTTGATAGCGCTTATACTTAGGGCTGTTTCAGGCTTATAGTTAGGGCTGGCTCAGGTTTGCCCTGGTCCAGCCCCTAGATATGCTGCTATAGGCCTAGACTGCTGGGGGACATCTTAGGATACACTGAGCTCCTCTTCTCTTCCTCTTTCGCTCCTCTTCTCTTCCTCTTTCACTCCTCCTCTCCTCTTCTTTCTCTCCATCTGGATAAACTATTGTCTCTTCAATGCACATTACTAACTCTACTTTCTTTTTCCATGGATTCATGGCTGCCTGGAACCGGTCCTGCCCCGGGTCCTACCCCGGGTCCTGCCCCGGGTCCTGCCCCGGGTCCTGCCGCCCCCCCACCCACCCCTCCTGCCATGGATCCATGGCTGCCTGGAACCGGTCCTGCCTGCTGCCATGGCCCTGCTGATGGAACCGGCCTGGAACCGGTCCTGCCTGCTGCCATGGCCCTTCTGATGCCCCCCTCCTCTCTACCGCCTTCTGCTTCATGGATTATCAGGATCATGGACCATGCCTAATACTCATTATATGAATCATTTCTGTCATATTCATTGAATGTGCTGTAACTACGCTATTCATTCTGGCCACATGACATCTATTGCTTCTGTCCATCCGGGGAGAGGGATCCTCCTCTGTTGCTCTCCCTCAGGTTTCTTCCCTTTTTTCCCTGTAAAAGGGTTTTTACTATCTTTCTAGGGGAGTTTTTCCTGATCCGATGTGAGGTCCCGGGACAGGGATGTTATGTGTACAGATTGTAAAGCCCTCCGAGGCAAACTTGTATTTGTGATGTTGGGCTATATAAAATAAACTGAATTGAATTGAAATCTATTGATATTATGTGTTGTTGCTTTGTACAGTTTGGGTTTTAGTTTTATGACCAAAGATGATTTGCAGCAGATTGTTTCCTTTGAGGGGGAAAAGATCTCCAACTACTGAATGTGTTTTTAAACCAACAGGGAGCAATGTGGACTCTCCTATCCATTTTCTAACTGTCAGTAGTTATGGTTTCATTCAATTGATGCATTATTAAAAAATGAATATTATAAGAGTCTTAAGAGTTGAGAAAATAAAATGCAAATCATTCCCAGTGTGCTCTGTGCTATTTGGTCAACTGCGTTGCTCTTCCTGGTTCGGAAAAGGTCCAATAACCAGTTCCATTTTTGGCGTGCCAGTTGGCAAAAGATCCAGATCTCCTAGCGAACCATTTATCCTCAGTCTTTTTTCTTAGCAAAGTGAAGTGTACAAAGATTATAGTTAAGAGGCTCATTTTAATCAGCGCTGACCATTAGCTTTGTAAAGATGATAAATATCACCGGCAGCAGAATATATCAGATATATAATAGAAAACGTTTGGCTTTTCTATGTGCTCTCTGACAGTCAGTGTCTCTGCTCAGCCAATGATAAATGTAAGAGAACAATAGCATCACGAGAAGCATCAGTTAACAACCTCCTGAGGAAGGAAGTATCTGTTTGGGTCGCATCAATTTATGAAGAATGATATTAATATCAATATTGGAGGCTAAATAGTTTTCTATTGGTACCTCTAGTATTTGAAACTTGTGAAATAAAAGGTGTAAAAGTAAAGGTCACACCTGTTATTTCAATGTTTTAGATAATTAACATTTCATATATTATCGTCACATTAATTAGCTTCCACTCAAAGCTGTGACAGTTAATTTTTTGTATTTATAACTTTAACTACATACACACGTTGAAAACTTTCAATTTATTCATTTGAAACAATTCAAATGTGTTAAGTGGGATTGATGCTGGATTTGAGTTTGATAAAATGCTAAAACCTCAATCCTTCTCCTGGCTAATTATCTCACTAACTAGTCACCACCTCACAATTAGTAATCTCAGCTTCCATTTCGTCCCATTAGCTCTGAAGTCTCCCTGCTCTGCCAGGTCGGTTAGTTTCAAGACATTCAAGACACCGTGCTGGGTTAGCGACACATCACCCGATCTAACTTCAGTCATGACAGTTGAACTCTGGCAAACATCTGTTTGGTTGATGCACTACTTATCCTATCTCAGCTGTAGCAGCTGTGAGTCTGACTGCCACCGACTTCTTTACCGTCTGTCTCAGATCTTCTGTCTCTTTCATGGTAAATCTGTCATCTAAACTCAGTTACCCGTTTCTTGTTTTTGCTCTCGCTCTCTCTCTCATTCTCTCTTCCTCTCTCGTCTGTCAGTGGCATCAGGTAACAGGTGTTACACTCTCAGTCTGACAATTTGTTGGGACTTTTTCCTGGGTTCCCGGTGAAGACTTCTATTAAATGTCTCTTGAACGAGCAAGCTGGGAAAAATTTAGAGTGACAGTTTAGTGTATTGAAGGCAATACAGCCGAAAAGGGGGAGACATATTTCACACATAAACACATCTTGGATGAATACTTGTAATTATGACAAAGATGGAAGTAGCAATGTGAGTTAACAGATGTGGATTAGCGGATTTCTAAATGCAGGTTGCGTTTTTCTTTTCTAGACCTGTAAATAACATTATTACTATAATTCCCTTCTAAACTAGTACTCTGATCACTAAAATACTGTGCATATAAACAGTCAAGAATCTGAATAAAGAACTCAGAGAAAGTGGTTAAGATTAACACAGATTTATGAGACTTTGTTTACCCTAACCTAGTTACCCTTGATCTGCTTCCTCCTGGCGCCTCGGTTCAGTTTACTATGGACAATGTTTAACATCTACGAATCCACCAGAGGAATAATGGAATAAAAAGAGCAGGAAGTCTGTTATATCTGTACACGCTGCATGATGCCTGATTCAATTACAGCACAAAATCTGTTTCAATAGCACTCTAACAAAAAAGGAGCAGGAAATGACTTCCACTGTGGCGTCCTCAACGGAGCTCGTAGCTGAGCACAGTGACGACGCCGACAGACTAAAAACGACTAGTCGGTTCCCTCTGTGAGGAAGCTGTCACAAAAATACAGACTGAAGCTGCCACTTTTCCTCTTCATGAAAACAGGATCCAGATCTCGTTGTTATGATAAGCAGCATAATGTAACTGAAACTCTCAATTAATAAAAAAGAAACTGCTTTAACATCCTGTGTAAATGTGGTATTTCTTCAAAGATGATGACTGCACTTCACTATGCCCCTGAAAAATTCACTATCGTTCACACAGTCAAATATGCTGTCGCAGGTCATGTGAGTATATGGTTATTGCGATATTGGAAGTACTTAACAAGAAACCTCATTATTTTCAAAATTTAAAAGTGAACTTGAGAAACAGTAATTGTTGTTCTTCCGCAGTTCCAATTATCAGCCATTTTGTAACACAGAACTAATTTGATGTGTAAAAATGTGCAATGGAAATATAATTCAGAAGGCGAAGTCTTAAAGAACTTAAAATATAAAAGTATAACATATGGCTGGTAAATAGTTGCAAATCCATGTGTAGAATTATGATGAAATGTGAGAAATCACTGCAGGGAGGTTAAAGTTGCCGGCAGAGGATTTGTTAAAGCAGGAGAAAAGCGTTAGTCATGGATGAAGCGGCCTATAAGCCCCTCTTGAAAAGTATGAGCATGAAAAACAGTTACTTTCCACAGCGGACTCATTTACTGCACACAAATGTGTATGCAAGAGCACTAACACACAGTTTCTCAACAACACTGACATAATTAATAAGTACTGCACCACTGGGGATGAGGGTTTAGAGGTTTTAAGTACAGTTTTAGTACTTTGTCTCAACAGTCTTCTGGTCACAATGATGTACACAGTGGTGTGTGTGTCTTATTTGAGCACCAGGACTCAAAAGGTAAAACAAACTGAGTGTAAAAGTGTCAAATCCCAAAGTTTGACTCCTGAATGATGGAGTTGGTGCTGAAAGAGAAACAGTCAAAAGTAACTGGACGGGGACTTTAAATGAGCTGAAGTTAGAGAGATTTTGAAATGGTAATTGGACTTGTACAACGCTTTTCTAGTCTTCTGACCACTCAAAGCACTTTAACACTACTTGTCGTTATTCACCCATTCACACTCATTCAAACACTGATGGCAGGGGCTACCATGCACCATGCAAGTTGCCGCCTGGCCATCTGGACCCACACTAATCATTCAGTTTGGGGTTGAGCGTCAATCCTCTGATTGAAGGACGGCCCTGCTCTCTCTACCACTGAGCCACAGTTGCCCACACGTGCATTTGTGCGCTTCCACAGCCTTTTCGTGAGGAAAAAGGGAATACAAGTTTTAGCCTACAAACTGAAGCCCAATGTGTTATTACTATTGAAAATGTGAATAGCAGGTATATGGCCAGTAATACTTTGCCCTGGTTAATACTATCATTTTGATTAGGAGTGATAATTACTGTATACTTAACACGTGTACCTGCCAAACCTAGACAAATGTTTTGAGAATCACTTCGGCGATGGCGAGGTTCAGGGAAGGGGTGCAGTGAAGCTCGAACAAAACTAGAGCTGGTCGCTGCATACCACTGCAGAGGAAATGTGCACAGCGAGGGAATAAAACTGGCCTCTTTTTGTGTAGAAGAGAACATAAATCCTTGCATGTTTCAGTTACAAAACAAACATGAAAACACTAATTTAAATAAAAAAATCCTGTAATCCTGTTTCATTTAAAATCATTTATTTGTGTCAGTCTGTTCTAAGTCATGTTGCTCCGTTTACTAGCATCTGACAAATCTGTTTTGAATGAAAATGAAGTGCATTTTAGAGGCAACAGGATTACGTATCAAGTCAGTGCAAAGATGAGTGATAGCATATTTAAATCTAAGCAGCATTTAAAACATTTCAACTTGAATGAAAAATGTTGGATAATCACGATTCCTTGTAACACGGTCTGTGGTTACATTGGTAGCTCACTGCGAACGTCTGCACAGTTGATACTTCAAATAAACATAGAATATGTATCTCTGTCACTCAGTAATATACATTAACTGCCTCATAGCAGGACATATAGACATGCTTGTGTACACACTCACAGATAAAGCACACATACCCTTACAGATAAATGTCTACATGTACATGCAAAATAAATATGCAACACATCACAATACGCATTTGCCTGGCTCGCCTTGCATCACTGAATAGGGAGTGTGTTTATGAAAGGCTGATTAAACAGCCAGCATTTGGTTTGTGTATGTACAGATGGTGGGTCGTACCTTGCTGCTGCGTGGATGTGCATTTGGGCCGAAAAGGTCTCTGTGGAGCTGCAGACATTAATCATATTCCATGATGTTATTTATTAGTTCAATGATCAGTAACCAAGAGAAAACTTGTTGTGTTTCAACATTGTAAATGTTTTATCTTCGTTCCAATGGCACTTGTTTTTTATCTGAAGATAAACAGTGTTGATGCTCAGCCTGTGTGGAGCCATTGGGACTGGATGAGGCTCTTACTATTGGAAAACTATTTTCTTAATCTGTTAATAAATATTTTGAGGTTTCCATCACTCCCTGTGTTCCTGTGTCTGTCTGTTTCTTTCTTTTCTACAGGTTCATACTATGCCTCTAAAATCACAACACGGTAGTCCCCCCCACACACCCACACACACACACACCCCCACCCACACACACACACACACAC
This sequence comes from Myoxocephalus aenaeus, assembly GCA_038501785.1. Lineage (NCBI taxonomy): Eukaryota > Metazoa > Chordata > Actinopteri > Perciformes > Cottidae > Myoxocephalus > Myoxocephalus aenaeus. Next base: position 4,570,673 of record JBAMJR010000073.1, on the reverse strand, counting down.
ACACACACCCACACACACACACACACACACACACACACACACACAGCCTGAGGCTATATCCAAACCACCATGATAGAGAGGACGAGGGGTGATGGTCTATTGACTGATAGACTTCTAGCAGTCCATGTAACTCTTGGTGGTTAGCCAATCATTTCAGTAACAGCCTTGGGCAACCTGCTACTACTCAGGCTGTGTGTTTGTGTATATGCATGGATCAGGATTTGCGTGTTGTGTGTTTTTGTTGCGGACTGATGCAATTCCCAGAAGCCTGTGAGAGTGACTGTGGGGATTTCAGACAGGTGAAGATATCCTGGACAACAGCAAACAGAGTTGAGGCGGTGGGCTTTATAAGAACAACATGCCAAACAGAAGACTTTGTCTACTCTGCATAAACGTTGACTATGTCTGGTATTTAGGGGGATAGGGGTCTGCATTTGTGTATGTGATGAGGTTGGCAAACACAGGGGCTGTAGAGGTGGGTGGAGGTTATAAAAGTGTGCACATATGTGTGTGTTTCAGTGTAAATGTGCAGGGAGACAAAGAAGGAAAGAGGCAGCCAAATGAAAGTGAGTTTAACTGCAATGAGACAGAAAGATGGGGGAAAGATATCAGGGATTATGGCCCAAGAGGTAAAGCAGTAGATAAATGACCACCATCTTAGGCCGGCAGGAGAGGGGTGTGTTTCAAGGTATTATGTTTTTAGATGGGATCTAAAAGAAATGGAAAAAAATGAATAAAAGTTCCAATAAAAAAATGGACATGGGAATCATTACAGTGTCATAACAAGAGACATCTACACTACACAGACATACTGCCATCACAACTTGAAACTGAAACTGATCCGGTTATCATTCATTGTCAAGTGGCTGCAGGGAAGAAGAGGAAAGAGTGGGATCATAGGCACCCTAGCCGTAGGCTGCAAGTGTCATGGTGGGTAAGAGACTTTCATCTTTTCCACTATCTTAAGTAGACACACTGATACATTTAATCCATACTACCACATGCTGCTCCTCTGCCACCTCTTCTTTACCCTTAAGTACCAACACAGATAAGAGCAGACACCATAAGGGCCTTTGCAGCAGACAGACGTGAATCTTAATATACTGATAAATGCACTCGGCCATGTCGGTACTAAAAGACCACTGTACTGTATGTACAGTGGGTGTTTGTGAGAGATTTACATGGGTACTTTTTCTTTCCTTCTCTCAGCAGGTTTGGCCCTTGCTGTCTGGCTAATCTGGTGTACTGAATATCAATTAGCCCCTGAGGTGATTGAAACAATCTACAGCAAACTGGATAGTTCATACTGGAATTGCTCCAAAATATTGTACACAAATGCCAGGCTTTTTTATTTTTTATTGAGAATGCAAATGGAGGCGTTGTCAAAGAAGAAAGAGTAACCACTGCAATTGTCATGTACCGATTACTGCTTTACAAGTCCGGAACGCTATGTCGGATCACACAGATTACTGTGAGCAAAATGAAGTGCTTTCACAGATCCTCAACCTCTTGTACATCTTTTAACACAATGTTTTCTTGTAGACCCACGCCCAGCGAGGCAGGTTCCAGTGCAGCTCTCTGGCTGTTAGAGTAGTTGAAAAAACACAGGCACAACTTCTTTCACAAATCTTATGAATTATTTAAAAAAAGAATAAGCATTTTTATGGACGTTTCACAATATCAAATCTAGCTGAATGTTATTGGAATGTGGGGGAAGATGTGTGTATCATAAAATATCTGTCACTAAGTGTTTAGAGAGTTTAAATGAAGCTCACTCAACAAAATGAAATCTTCAAAACAACACCTCATAATTAATTTTTTTACCATGATAACAATAGACACATTTTATTTTTTATTCAAACCTTTTTTTCCACGGTTATAAAAAACTGGATCTCACATACTGCCTACTCTCCAAACTCCATCTGATGAGGAATACCATGAGATTTGGTAAAAAAGAACTAATGTTTTTAAATGTAACACAATTGAATAACCTCTAATAGCTAATATTAATCAATTATAATTTAAATTCTTTCCGTTGGCCCGGTGTGTGAGACAGATAGTTACAGAGACAAAGGAGAGGCAGGGAGGCTTGGCTGGGGATGAGCCAGCTAAGATCTATGGGCTGTCAGTAACACTAATCAGCCTTTCCCCAGCAGCATTCATCTCTGGAGCAGCACCAAGAACTGGGCATTGACCAGTAGCCGACCATGGCTCCATGGCTGCAGGCATTTCTTCAACTGCCCAATGATAACAGTGGAGAAGGCTGATTCTTTTAAAAGAATGACGTGTCATATTGAGTAGCATTGGCTTCAAACTTTGATTATTATCTTAGAAAACTCTGTGTCTGCTGGAAAAGGCATATTGTCTTTTAGTTGTTACCAAGCTGTCGGCATGTTAAAAAAGGAAAATGGAAATATGAGGATGTGCTATACATTCTCAACAACAGCATGATGAATGGAGAATGAGACAACATTGTGAAATATGTACACACTACACAGGCTGATTTCAAGGATAAAGATTCAAGAAAATGCAGTCAACAGTCTTTCAGCATTGGCAAACTAATATAGTCTGAATCCTTTTCATTCTTGGTGCTCAACTGTTATAGCATTTCCAAAACATCTGCCTCTTCCCACCAGCCTCATGTACACTCTCAATCCTCTACAGTTTGCATCTGACTTTGTCAAAGTTGTCCGCAATACATTTGAAAGAATGTCATTGGAATAAAAAGGCATGTAGGACGAGGAGTGGGGGCCAAAGTAATCAAGGGAGCTGAAAAGCGTGAAAGTACCATTACTCATAATGCCATATACACATAGGAAAGATAAATGACTGCAATCCAATGGCAGCCCTTTAATACTGGATCCAGTTAGGCGGAAAAGAGAAAAAACCTTCCCCTCGCTTAACATTTGACCATTGTTTCAAGTAATTGTTACGCATTGGGAGCTTAAATGAAAACACATGTTCTAAAAGCAGTGTGAGACAAAAGGATTGTAAGAGAAACCAACAGCAGCAGGAACAGCAGCCTTTAGCTTTATAAACCTCCACATGTATGCTGACTGTGACTCTGTTATGAAAACCCCAACATCTGTCTCAAAAGCATTTCTGTAAGTGCAGCAGGTAAGACACTGCTTTCTTCTCCAACGACTGGCGGCTTTACAGGTGCCAGTTATCTCTGACTACATGGCTACATGCTACAGCATCAGGATAGGCAACATGTGCTGAGGAAGTTGAACGGCTGAGGGAGAGGAGAAACAACCATACACTGCACTGCCTCAAGGCTTCTTCTCCACAGGAAAAGTTACATATTGTAAGAATATCATATCTTATAGTGAAAAAAAACAGCATATTCTGACACAGCTGTCAAAACATATCTGTTCAAATACACTGCTTAAGTAGCACCGTAGTTAGAACGCACTGTGTTTCAAAACAAGAGCATGAAGTTGCTCTTAACGTCTTGCACGGGGCGATCTTGTTTTACGGACACAAAAAAACATCACCGGCCTTTGACATAAATCGAAAAATCTACATGATTCCCTGAAATGTACAAATGACTCTATACGGTAGATTATAGGCATATAAAAAGATCCTAACCATAACTAGTACTCTAGACTGGTCTGTTGAGTAAAAAACACACATAAAAACATACTTTTCAGAAGCTTTAACTCTCAAGGACATGCTGCGCCAAAGTATATAAGAGTATAAGAGCCACGGCCGACATTTATTTGTCAGTTCTTGTATAACACATCCACACACCTCCCAGTGTGCTTTTATTCTCTTGGCATTTTTCAGACATTGTTTAGCTGCTCAGAGAGCTGTGAGAGGTAACAATTGTCAACAGCAAGAAACAAGAGAAAGGCTCAAAAGTAAATAGAGACGAAGAAAAGGAGGAACTGAAATAATAAGGGTGCCTCTGGGAACCATGAGGTTCCCATAATAAGTTTCGAGAGGTTGAATAACACTTAACTGAACTAATGTCATAAACAGAAAACTGCCTGCAGTAACAGTGAGAAACTTTTATGCAATGTTACACCATGTTTCCCTCTTGACTCAGTCAAACCACACAAGGGTTTCAATCCTGCCACAGCACTGCCAGGGTCAGTGGCAAAATAAACTCTGGCCGTGAAAGTATTTTGGTGGCTTCAAGGCATTATGTTTTCTTTATGAACGATTTCATTGTATTAATGTTATGTATTTTTTCTAATGGAGAAATGTACGGTGTATTTTCGTCTTCACTAACCACTAGGTTATTATGTCACACCAAAAGCAAACTTACAAATCAAAATGTTGTATAGTTTAGTCAATTTTTTTTTTTTCTGTAAAAATTATGAGAATCCAGGCATGAGTGTATTTACAATGTCTTTATAAGGCCACCACATATTTATCTCTGTGTCTCTTTCTCATCTTAACACTGACTAACACAAGAGGTATACTTGGACATTTTCCGACAAATGTCACTGGCTGGAGCAGTGATGACATAGATGTCACCAAAAACAAAAGAACATGTCTCACCAATTTAATTTGAACTCAAAAGATCAATAATCTAATCAGCCAATTTATGTTGTATTAGTGTGTGTGTACACAAATACACAACTTAAACATATCTGCTCACTGTTGTTATGTTGTTAGCACTGCTTTGACAAAAGGTAGAACAATGCATATATATCAAGCAGGTACAAAATCATATGCAACAGCAGTCACTCCAAAAGAGACACAGTGGGACACCACAAACACGCTTATGAGCTTTGCAAACCCATATTTTACAATATAGTTTTGTAAAATATCTTTAACTTAATCACACACACACACATCCACCTCACATAAAAAGTTAAGTATGAGCCCTGTTTTCAGACTCCACTGCCTCTGTCTGAAGCCACCTTGCTTTCCCACCAGTGTCTTGTCAGAGGTGAGGATATTATGTTTTCATGAAATAAAAAAAGCTCAATGCTGACAGACCTGGATGCACCAGCAGTGTCCCAGCCAATTAGATTCCAGCCAGATAAAGCATGCTGATTAATCAGCAGTAGAGGAAAAAGTAGCTGCAAGACCTTGACTTTTACCACAAAGAAGCTCACAAGATGATGTTCATGATAAGATAAGAAACTTAGAAGTCAAAATATATATTTCATGTCATTATTCTGCGTCAGCTATGACCTTGTTTCACGTCATTTTAAAAAGGTTCATATGAGAATGTATATTGAATTAATGGTTTACAAATGTAAATGATATGTATTTGATGTAGAAATGATGCCACTACTTCCACAATATTGAAATGTATAAAGTGCTTGTATTTGTTCTTTATCCCAGTCAAAGGTTTCATCTACAAACATTGGCAACTTATATCAAGATCAATTTGTTATGCTTTTTTTTTATCTGACTACTCACTGTTCTGACTATTCCTCCCTAACTCTGAATCCCACCAAAGTCTGACCCTGCCATCACTAACACACACACTTTACTTTTCACTCGTTTTTCTTACGATTACATGACACGACAGCTGGAGGGCTCATACTGTTTTTATTGTTCTTTTTTCCTCCTCTCACCTACTTTTCTCCCAACTTCACACCCTGCGATTATACTCTTCCATCCTTTTTCTACTTCCTCTCTCTAGTGTTTAAGGCAATAATCCATCCAGATACAGCTGTTATGGATTTTTTTCAAGAATGTCTTTTTTTTTGGATTGGATTGTTCGCTGGTGTGGGCTACCCTTCCACTCTACTATGTAATTTACAACATTTTAAAAACAACTATCCAACCTTCTGCATTCAGTATATCATGGTGCAATAGTCTCTCCTTGTTAAGAAGTTATCGTGCACTTTCTTCACTCTTTACTAAAACTATAACAAAGAGCTGAATTATGGTCTACTGACGCTATTGTCACTACTTAAAATTAGCATGTTATGCTGTTCTGAAATTCATTTATCCGTCTATGATAACTGAATTTGGAATAAGTAATTGATACCAAATTCCTTCTTGAAACTGCAAACAGTTCTGAGAGAGTTCTGTGTAAAAAAAACAAGACAAAAAATAGCGTTTGATAATGGTTGTGTCTGGCTTAACAACCTCTGAAAATGGTCCAGTAGACCTCCTCTCACATGTCTCCCCTCTGTGGTCTCCTTTTTTGCTTTCTTTCCGTCTCATTAAACAAACAACAAAAAAACATTAAAAAATTTTGTCTGGCTGTGTGTTGTTTTGCAAAAGGTTTATAAAAAGCTTTGTCCTAAAGAATGAATGAATGAATGAATATATACTTTATTAATCCCCGAGGGGAAATTTGGTGTCGGGGTAGCAGCAACTTACAACAAAATAAATAAAAACAGCAGGATGAAAGATAAAAGATATATACAATAATAATAAAAATAATAATAAAATAAAATAGAAATAGCTGGGATTGTGCAAAATATATATATACATGTGGTTAGTCAGAGGATCTGGCAAGCGGTGATTTATTATAAAGAATGAGTTGTCCTGCAGGTGTGAGGTGGCAGTTACATAGCATAGGGGTTTAATAAAGACATAAAAAAATACACAGGAGTTAAACTGGGAAACTGTATTTCTTCATACCAGATTAGATTTAAATGTATCCTACAAAAATAATGGCATTATTGACTGAAAAATGGAAATGGACATGCAATAATCCATGGACATGACATTAGTGTACTCAGTGGTAGTTTCAGCCTTCAGTTAATTTACATGACAGCAGCACAGTGTGAAGACCAGTCAATAATCCGATGAGCAGAAGGACAAGCGAGTGATCCGGTCACACAGACGTTCATCACCAGGGAGTGCTCTATCCAGAGGAGTTACAGCACTGAGGGGAACACAAATGTTTTGAAGTCTTTGCCCTTCTCAGCTGCTAGTCACCGACTCTTCAATCCTTCTGATCAAGTTTTATTCACTTTCCTTGTTCCCTGACAGACACCAGAAAGAGAGTGTGGCTTAGATGTACGAGGAAAAACGTTGGTGAGAGCATACACAGTGTGTCGTTTGTAAGTCATGACTGAACCCAGATACACCTTTCACTGCACTCGGTACTGATCAAGGCACTCACAAATGACTCACAAGGTGCGTCGGGAAAGCGAAACTCTGAGGATATTGACATTACATTTGACCTGGGTGAAAAAAAGGAGACCAGGAACAACAATTGCATTGATTGTTTTATGTGATTCTCTTTATGTCGAGATAGAAAAGGTTTGTGATTATACTTGGCACAATCATATCTCATATGTCAACTCAAATCCCAATCACAATATTGGTTCGAACATTTTTATATTTTCCCCTCAAACATGTAGCCATAGTGTGCAATCTAAAAAACTGCTTGGAATCCTAACTCAAAGCATTTAGTAATTTCAAAATCACTTATCTTACAAACTGTAAAATAAATTACCATTTAACAAATTGTCACTAAACAAAAAAATAAACACAATGCATGGTGTCACTATTGTTTATATCTATAACTAATTAAACATAATGTGCAGTAATATCTACCTTGCCTTCTTGCATGACAAAAGACAAACATAACTGTTAGCGTTATTGGCTACAACGGCATGAATTAGGGACAAAAAATGTGAATTAAAACTTGTTTATCTGGTATTGCTCGTGCTGCTTCTACCTTTCCAACTTTCTAGTATTATGCTTGTACTGCTGTTTTATTCTGTGCTCCCGACACAGCGACACAGAGGTTGTGCAGTATTCATTAAGTCTTTGTGCTGTTATAGACCAGCATCAATGCATGGCAACGCAGCCAATTGACAAAGGCATCAGGGCCAGAATGCAAAATAGTAACGTATAAGGCTGGAGTTTCCCTAAACCTAGTCTTATGTTGTGCTGCGGACACTGATTCTGTATGTACTCATAGTCAACTGAAGCTGAAAGACTGAACGGATGACTCACAAAGTGTAATGAGGAAGTCCAGTCTCTTTTGTAAGGTTGCAGAGCATGACTATGTGCATGGTGCCTGCTGCAGAGATATGAGGTCAATTCAGGTCTTTTAAATAAGAGGATTTCCCTTTTGGGCCACTGCATCTCAAACAAGTGCAGAAGTGTAGCCATTCAGCATACCGCTCAATGATTCCAATACCGTGCTTGTGCATCAAGCTTTTAAGTTTGACATCAGTGTTTGTTTTAGTCAGATGTCTTTGAATCCGTCTCTGGCTGGCTGCAACCTATGCTAACGGAGATGCTGTGTAAGGGCTTAAATCAATCTGAATTTATCTTTGACTTCAATTTGAAAGAGAATTTCATGAAATAGGAGCAAAGACTCAGGGGCTAGCCGAGGTATCAATGCTCTTTGCATTACATTACGTCACTCTACCTTTGCAGGCAAAGAGATGCTTGTTTTTTATCAAAACTAATAGAAACAAAAGCTATCTAGCATGTTCATTTTTTAACAAGAAAAGCTGTTTCAGTTATTAAAATGTCACGAAAGCTAAACGAGTGGCAGTTTGATTCTAAGTCAAATAAATCGCAAGAAATTCCTCTGAAATTAAGCCCTCAACCACGGGGGGATGAAAATGAATCCAACAGTGTGACGAAACCATCTGACACATATAAGAAGGGGCAGAGAAAACACGAGGTAGAGTGGGCAGGGAGCAAATCAGCAGCCAAGGTCAGAGAACAGTAGGAAACTGCTTATTAGACGAAGCATTTAGGTAATCAAATGTGTGTGCATGTCAAAGACAGAGATAGAGAGAGAAACAAAACTGAAAATATGAAGACATGAGGAATCAGGGTAAAGCAGTGTGAAAAGATGAAATAGGTAATTTCCATTTTTCCACACAGAATTCCTCTTCCCCTGCTCCCCCTGCCCACCCATCCCTACCCCGCATGCACTTTGCCACCATCACATTTTCCCTGGCTTTTTGCTCTTCATTTAAATTTAGACAGGGAACAGTGAGCAGAGTGCACGGCTGAGGTTTACAGTGGGTGATTTGTCCTCGCTGCCCTTGGAGTCATTCAGAGGGACACAATTCAGTTTTTTTTTTTTTTTTTCAGCTTGGCCCGGGAGCAGGCGGACCAGAAACAGAAAGCAGTGTAGAGATAAGATCTGTGTGTCTAGGTGACCTCAGGGTTTAAGACATTGATTATGTAATCGCAACATCACAGATTCAAGTCCAGGTGGGAACCCTGGATTCATGTCATCCCCATCTCTCCCCTCGTTTCCTGTGAGCTCTTTACTATTTCGTAAAAACCAGCACACACCTTTGGACAGCCTCTCCACATAAGGTATTTAAACTGACGCACTCGCACAAACAGTGACATACGTGAATTGTGTGAAGAATGAAAAAAGAGAGCTTGCTTAAACACTCATCGTAGGATTATCAATTTCATAAAGTTAGAGACATTTTTGGACATCATTTGAATTCCATCTGTGACCATCACACAAACATTCAGTTTGAACCATAGGGCCACTTTAATATGATATAACCACAATCTTTCCGTTACGAACATAGTTGGGATTTGTAGAAAGCAAAATCCTATAATCATTGGCATTGGATGTTAAATAGCTTTGTCACTGGACTAATCCAGGGTTTTGCAGAATCGTCCAATATCAATATTCTCTCCGGCAATTCGGTTGTGTGTTGGTCTGTGTGTGTGTGTGTGTGTGTGTGTGTGTGTGTGTGTGTCTGTGTGTGTGTCTGTGTGTGTGTGTGTGTGTGTGTGTGTGTGTCTGTGTGTGTGTCTGTGTGTGTGTGTGTGTGTGTGTGTGTGTGTGTGTCTGTGTGTGTGTGTGTGTGTGTGTGTGTGTGTGTGTGTGTGTGTGTGTGTGTGTGTGTGTGTGTGTGTGTGTGTGTGTGTGTATGTTATAAACCCTTACAGGGGCTCACTGGGCCTAAAATACACATGTAACAAGACAAATCTACAAGAATTTTTTCTTCTTGTCTTCTTTGTAAAAAAAAAAATTGAAATCTAATATTCTGTATTATAAATTGTAAATACCACACCAAGGTTTGAGAACTCATGCCCACCCACAGCTTCAGCACAAAGTATAGCATACGCTTCAACACTTAGTTGGTACCTATTGAATAAATACGTTTAGGGAATCTACCAGAGAAACACTGAATTGTGAAAGTAAAAATGACAATGTGTGTTTACAATAACATTTTGGTGATATGACATGAGAAAGAAGAATGGAACAGAGGAAGAAGACAGAAGTTGTAAAGCCGACAATGAGAAATTGCACTAAGACAAACCTTTTTACTATTCTCTCAACTAAAAACTTGTAATAAACACTTGCTTAGGTGTCTTAAGTCAGTCACACGGAAAACAGCATGACCATGAACCACAGGCTTTATAATTGAAGGTAAAATAAGATGTTTTTTTCAGTGCCTTGGCAAAGAAAAAAACATTTTGTTGTCTGTTTGATAGATTACTATCCGGCAACTATTCCCACAGCATGATTCTTCAATCAGACACAACCATAGATCTTTCCAGATAAATACCCCTCTCTAATACTGTAAGGGGAGATGGGAGGGACAGAGAAAACAAATCTAAAATCTAATTTAACTCACAAACAGTAGAATGTGTACATCAGATTACGATCAAATTGAATTTCCTATTCCCTGTCTCCCGAGTTGCCTTTTTTCCGACATCCTCTTGTACACAAACCTCCCTTAGTTTCTGTGTTTGCTTTGATATTTCAAGACTCCAGTCGGGGCAGTCCGGCGCTTCCATCCGCCCGTACTTAAAGCCTGATGATTTTCTGCGTGACATTTTCATTTTCACATGGGTGTGTTCAAATGCTTTTGCAGCTACAGCGATCATGAATACAATAGACACTAATCATCTGCAGGTAATTTCCCAAGGTAGAAAAAACTTACAGATTTCCCTTGAGGTGTCTTGTGGTTGCTCTTTTGCATACTTCCTACCTTTCTCATGTTTTCATCATCCTCTCCTTGTTCCCTCCTGACAGACTCCAAAAACAGTAGCAGTATTTTTGGGGTAAGTTTTATAGTGAGATTGTGGGTTGTTGGGAGTGTATTCATTAGTCAAATAAGTTACACAAACACATACTGTGTAATAGTGCTGTGATACACCAAAGCAAAAAAAGGAAAAAACAATATGTTCTAACTGCTCTCCTCCCTCCATATATTGTTATTTTCACCATCAATAGGTTCTGAGATTAATTCAATCTCATCCAATTTAGACTGAAGATCTTACCCCATATTGTCTGTGTGATAGCAGGTCACTTGGGTCGTATGCTTCATAGTACAGCTTCAAGGCTGCGACCTTATCATACAGACCTTGTTTTTCCAGTGTGTGCTGATGCAAGGCCTTGATTCATATTAGGCACTAAAAATAAAATAAGCTATGAGACTTACAATGTAAACTCTGGAAGCCTCTAGTTAAACACAAAGGAGTGTTTGACCACGGCCATGACAACTGTAGAGCTGGTTCTGTCAATTACAATACTTGTGTTGTTTAATTAGAAAGAGAATTGGAGACAGCTGCATATTTTATTTTTAGTTTCTTTTTTTTAGTATACTTAAAAATAGCGTTAACTTTCAAGATGCAATCAAATGTGTCATCTTTCAGTCAGAGCTAAGCTCATTTCGCCACACGCACGCACACACACACACACACACACACACACACACACACACACACACACACACACACACACACACTAGGGAATCTATTAGGTGAGAACTAAAGGGAGCAAGCTAGCGGACAAACTGTTAACACAGCAAGGTCAGCAGATAGCCATCAAACTGGTATTAGGAAAGGTCACAGCCATAATGCTAATGTGTGTGTGCATGTGTGCTTGTGTGCACATGATGTAGCCTTTCAATGTAGAGGATCATTTGCACCCCTACATTTCTCTCTAAACCGGAGATTATTTCTCAAATAAAGCTTTATTCTGTTCCGTTATCAGTGTTTCTTCATTGGTTTACAGATAAACCGATGAAATCCAAGCTGTTCAGACTCATGAGAAAAGACATTCGCTGTCCGTTTGAATACAATCGTACAGTATAAATTAATCTATAGATAATACTATTTTGATGTATTATCTTTCGTTTTATTTGTCACAAAAACAGCTAAGCCTCTATGAACCATCGCAATCGCAAGTTATCTTTTTTTTCTCCAAATCCTTTGAAGTGGGTCAAATGGAGCTTGTGGGGCACTTTAAGGGTTCACTTCTGTTGTGTCTCAGTGGTGTTGTGAAAATGTACCCTGCTGGCAATGAGGAAATAAGGAGGCTTTACTGTGAATACTTATGTAATCTTCGCAGCAGCTCACCACCAGTGTGTCTGCACCAGTCTGCAATGTCCCACTTACGTGTTACCTCGTAATGCACATCTGCAGTGTCCCTGGCATTAGTTGTCTCTTGTTCTCCTTTAATGTGGTTTTGTCCTCTACCTCCTACAGTCTGTTTATTGATCTGTCTATTTTCAGTCTCTTGCTCACTCACACACGAATAGCATCAGCATGGGTGGCAACCCCGCCATCTGTCCTCTTCACCCTCCTTGCCTGTTTGCCGCTTGCTAATTTGATGGTTAATTATAGAAATGCAGGGCATCAGTGCAGTCTCTTCATAACATAGGCTGTGTTTATTGTCTTTGCAAAAAACTGAAGCTAATGAACTCATCAAACATTTAGCCTATAAGTCAGTCAGCCACATATTCAGGAAATATATAAAAGGGCATACACATTCAGAAGTACCTACAACGCATATTCTTTACTCTCAGCCATGCAGTCCATTTCAGGAGAAGATGAGTTGTGTCTTTAAAATTGCTTGGGCGGCTGATTTCCAAATTGGTATTATGAAACTAGTTAACTCATCTGTAAAATCCCACAAATAGCCCCAGACATATTGTAACAATACAGTGCACTGTATTGTACCCTTTTACAGAGTATACTCACTGAGCAGTAGGTATATTGCATATCCTGTACCATCTGCACAAGGCCACTCAGTACAAAAAACATCCTCTACAATGACAATGAGATTCATAATTATGAAGTGAATAACCCATAACCCATATTCATTACTTTTCTTTTCAACAACAAAACATATTTGAATAAACTGAACTGAAGTAGTGCAAGTGACAGACCTCACATGGCTGAGAACGAGACTACATCATTAAAGTTTAACATTTTCTGACTAAATATGTCCTGCTTTATTACCTCAAACGTTCAATAATTTTCAGCACATCATTTGAATGATTACTCAAAATATGTAATCACAATACACTATAATACAACTTAATTGCTGTCGATTTGTTGAAGTAATAAATGAATGTTATCCAAAAGAAGACGACACACATGAGTTGAAATGACAAATTAGAACAAATCTAACTTTGCTATTTTTCTTTGTTTTAGACTATAAAAAAGCCACAATGAAAACAATGGAGATAAAGTTAGGAATAGGAGGACATTTTGGTTAAATAAAAAAATTATTAATCATATTAATTTTCAACGGGCAAAGAAATAGCACCCGAAATGCCTGAAAACGGGTAAATTATTGACAGTGCAAAAACTATGAAAAATAGCAAAAATTGAATTTTACATAAATAAAGATAATTTCAAAGTCTTGGGGGACCAGTAGATAAACACACCGCCTGAAGGTAGTCCTCCTTCAGACATTTCCAAGCTGCAGTTATCGAGGATATTTAGACTTTAGGTTGCAGGTGGGACGGCAGATGTCTGACGATGGGGCTAATCAGACTTCCTGCTTGGTCTAATGTCTGAATAATTGTCCCAGCCTTTGCTGTGGTCTGATAAAGCCCTATAAGCCCGGAGTCGTCTTACAGAGCAGACAGGGATGGAAAGTAATGCAACAGGGAGAGCGGGTAAATTTTATTAGAGATGCTAAAGAAAGGATTCATAAGTCTGCAGCTCTCTGCTTCTTGCTATTTCCATTCAAAGCTCATTGCTCTGAAAGATGGCTCTAATCCTCTGACCTTTCAGATACAGAGGGAGAGAATAAGGATCTCGATGAGGAAATGTTCGCTTGGGTGATAAATTATTGTCCCACCCTCAGTTACATTTTTATGATTTTACAGACTTTTGTATTTCTCTCTTATATTAGCTGAGCAAAGGTGTCCTTGGTGAACACATAAGCAGACCGTTTTCATTATTCAAACATAACCTGTAGTTAACAGAGAAAGGTAGTCCTTACACAGATACAGTGAGGGTTACTGCACTTTGATTACCTACATTCTCAACTAACTTATATAACTGAATTTTTAAGACTTTATAAATGGAAAATCAATTTAGTAAATACAATTCATATTAAATACTTCAGTATTTCTGTCCATTTCCATACAATTGAAGGGCCTCCTATACAATATCTAGTCCATAGAGATAATAATATGGGAATGATGGGTGTACCTGGAGGGCAAAAAGATCATATATCCCTGACTCTGGAAAATAAATTGAACAACCAGGAGATTTTACTTATCCAAAGCAAGATGATAAAATGTTAAATATGTTTGTATATTATGTATAATATGTTCAAATATTTGCCTTTACTTTCAATAAGGTAATTTAGGAATTCTCTTGAAGTGGTCCTGTTCATGACATTTAAGTGTATATGAGACCAAAGGAGGCACAAGGAGTCACAACATTGGCGAGTGGTAACTGAAGGCGCTGATACAATTTTGGTTAAGGACAAATTAAAAAGCCAATAAGAATTAAAAATGTCAAATACATGAGTGAAACTATGGCTAAGAGGTGAACACGGACTGACTTAAAAGGATCCAACTGTCACAAAGTGTTTGACTTAAAGTTGCAGGGGAACCAGTCAGGTCAGAGCCTGACAATTTGTCAGATAAATCACATATATGAGTCTATGTCCTATGTAACAATGCTTATCTGTGCTGTCCCTGTTAAATAAACAAATAAAAAACAAAATAAAGTTCAAACTTTCCTTTCCTATAGCTGTCATTATTTCTGGTCTCCTCAAAAGCCTCAGGGTTATTTAGATTGATGAAGAAAGCACACAAATACACACACAACCCATATGCACAACCACAACTAATATGCAGCGGTGCAACAAGATTTTGTCGGTGATATTTCACAATGCTGAGTAGAACAGAAGCGTTCCTCCACTTGTCACTGATGAAAGCAAATTAAAATCCCCTTACATCCTGGCAGCATGCCACTGGTTTCTTGATTCAATAAGACTTTCCAAATCAGCTTAAAAGAATCTTAGTGAAAAGCGTACAGTGTTTGTTTCTGGCACTGAATATTAGATCACAGTGTTTTATACAAAAAAATCACAACTTTAACAAAATAATTTGCCTGCGGTCAAATTGGTGCTTGGACTAAAAACTGAAATCAATCCAATTGTTTAGTTTTTTGTAGCATTCACTGGAACACGACCACTGTGATGGCTGCGTTCTTCACAGCCACGAGCAATGATGTGTGCAACATAGAGTTGTCAAAGATATCAATACTGAATATGGTATACCTCCGACAGCGAGTTGACACACACGTCTGTCTTTTTATCTATTAATAAAACCTCAAATGTTATGCCCTCAATGTTTTGTCAATTTTACCCCACGGTATCAACAATATTCAAGTAATGAATATGGATATATTTCAAGCTTATAGTAGCTAAGTTAGAAATTCCAGTACCGTAACACTGGTGCAACAGTATTATGTGTATCATCTCTCTGCACCAATTTCTCCGATCGCTTCAAGCAGTCAGTTTCCCCAGCCTGTGTTCTTTTTTCAAGGCTGTTGTGTGACTGTGAGCAGCTCTACCACATGGCTGAAATGAAAATTCATGCAAAGCCTTATCACCAGCTCACGTGGTTCTCCCACATTGTTCACACTGGTTAAAAAGGACATATGTTGGATATGCAATGTCGTCTCCATGCGGAAATATGTTTTCACTAGTATGAGTCATATCTACGAGAGAAAAAATGAATTTTTTGAAGTCTCCACATATTTTTCTCCGTCAAACCCTGTCAGTGACATTAAAATGAGCAGATATGACAAAATACCTCAATTACCTTAATTATCACCTCAATGCTGCAAGACTGCTTTGATAACAAAGACTGGAATTTGTCTGCAGAAGGAACAATATTGAGGAACATGCTGGATCATTCCTAGAAGGCACAACATGTTGCACAGAAAATGTGTTAACATAAAGGACAATAAAAGGGTTTCCTAACCAAAAGCCACGTATAAACAGCAAAGTGAGGACATTACAAGGTCCGGGATGGGAGCGGGATGCAGCTTTCAGATCAAGTGACAAACAAGAAGTATTTGGAAACCCAAAGAGACATCAGGGATGCACAGTGCACAACAACAGCATGTGGAATGGCATTAAGGCACTGACTGGCCAAACTGCTTGAGGTCCTGATCCAGTTATTTGCCCGCTTTGACGTTTAGAAAGAGCGTTATGCTCCAGTCATCATTCCACCTGCGGGAAAGTCTACACTGGTTCTACAGCAGAAGACCACCCTGAAGAATGTTAATGCATGCAAGGCAGCGGGCCCAGATGGAGTGGTAGACCAGGTATAAAAAGCATGTGTTTATCATCGAACAGACGCGTTTACTAAAATATAAAACAAGCTGCTGTCCCAACGTGCCTTAAATCCTCCACCATCTCTCCTGTGCCCCAAAAAACATATGTTAAGTGTCTAAATGACTACTGGCCAGTGGCGCTCCCACCCATTAAAAGCTTCAAGAAACTCGTGCTTTCACACATCAGAAGGAGCACCTGATCTAAATAAGCACAAGTTTACCCACTGGGCAAACCGCTCCACAGAGGATGGCATCACAACAGCAATCCACACTGCTCTGACACACTTAGAGGAACCAAAGACTTACACGAGGATGCTATTCATGGACGCTAGCACAGTAATGCTGGACTTCCTCACAGACAGACCTCTTTTTGCTGCTGCTATGTCCTGCTTGTCTGCATTGCTTGGCCTGTGGTGTTGCTGCTTGCACCTTTCTTGAGAGCCACTAATACAAACAACTTCATACTCAACACACCGTGGGTCCTGAGCAATACACCTCCCATGACATAGTTGCGTCACACGGCCAAGTCACTGCTAATCACTGTCAGAAACACCACTGAAATACACTCTGGTTCAGGAAAAGAGGGCAGGGATTTATTACGATGTTTAGAGCTGAAAAATACTGACTTGTGTTAATATTCTAAGTCATTGTAACCGGAAGAAACATACAAAAGGCCACCAAGGCATTTAAAAAATATGCAGCTCATCTGGAGACTACGTACTGTGTAATTCTGAGGAAAACATTTTAGTCCTACATATACCTGACAGAGAGACTGGTTACATTGTAGATTCAGATTGTACTCACAAAATATATAATAGCTAAGCTATGATTAATTATTATTCATTTAACCATCCAGCATTATACATTGAAAGCTCCACCTTGAGCTGATGTTAAGTATATTTAAGTACATATAGTGCTGACAATGCCCTTTTTCACTCTTCCCATTTTAATGCAGGACTTGTACTGTGCAGTATTGCGATGTACTTCTAACTAAGTGGAAGACATTGTACTAATACTCATAATAATTTGACTTCTGATTTGACTTTTAAATATAACAGTTACAATATATAATGCATTATTATTCATTAGTATCCAGGATCATATTATAATTGAAAGCTCCTCCTTAAACAGACATTAAGTAATTAAGGCCGATAATGCCTCTTTCTATTTGCACTTGGAGTAACAATTAGAATTTAGGACTTTAACTGTGTGATATTAATAATTTTACATCACAAAGAAAGTTTGGAGTACTAATAAAAGCTCAGTTTATCCATAAAGGCCTGTTTGCAAATTTACTGGGATTGTTTTCAAAGAGTGAGCGACGCTACGGGATGTCTTGAAACAGTCGGCTGGTAAAATCATACATAATGGCTCATTTCACAGGTAGTATGCAGTCTGCCTACGTTAGCATACAGTTCTGAACGTAGTCGAGGTACTCGGAGGCTCAGGCGACTGCAATGAAACGCAGCAATGATGCCAGTGGCAAATTTACCAGTGTTGTAAACATATACGATTTGCGTGGCAATGGCAGAGTGGCGTTTCTTGAGATATGCGAAGAACACACAGACAGAGATTCCTTGCTTTATAGTAAGATACATTTCACTACTGCTTCAAATGCTTTTAACAACTGTGTGTCCTTTTTCAACCTTTAACCTGCAAGTCTTGTTTTGGGGTTCTCCCGGTCGACAAACTCAGGATGCATTCATTATGTGGCAATGTTGAGCTTAAGAGGTTCAGAGGTACCGGACGTTTTTGTCCTTACTTTGGTTGCTACGGTGTTTGGTGCAACAGTTTAGTTAACTTTAAGGGATTCCTTACGAGATAATGATAAAACGTTAAATACTGAGAGAACATTTTAAGAAAACCATGAGGAGAAGAGAGATGTTTGTGCAACCAATTTAAATTTTAAGAAAATCTTAACCCAAGGTGTTTTGTGGTCCTTAACACCTCCAAGACAAGAGATTGACTATACGGAGAAGCGGTGGAAAGCGTTGACATTTGGCGTCAATGTGTGAAAACAGCTGACAGTGACCAGCAACCCCTCACACCGAGTTAAAAAACAGGACCACCGTAGAGACCATCCTGACTAACTGCAAAAGGACCTTCATCGTGTGTTGAAGGCAGCTCAGCGCATTGTCAGGATGGAGCTCCCAAACCTCGAGACTATCGATGCCAGTCGACGTGGGAAGAAGACAAGCAGCATTATCGGGGACACCACATACCCGGCCACTCCCTGTTAGAACCGCTGCTGTCTGGTAAACTGTTCGGGACAATAATATCCCGTACGAGTAGAGTGAGGAAGAGCTTCTTTCCCACAGCTCTATCACAACCCTGCCTGCCTAACCACAGAACAGGAACTTTGAGCACACATACACACACATCAAGGACTGCGACACACACAGACACACACATCAAGGGCTGTACCCCACACACACATATCAAAGACTGACACACACATACACATATCAAAGACTAGCACACACACAATCTCAGAGGCAACTACCACAGACACAAATTATAAAAAGAAATGTTCAATCTGTAAATATGTCAACTTTTACTTAAAGCCTATTTGTTATCTCTGTAAAGTTGTTCTTGCTCAAGTTACTTTTAGTTAGTCATTATTTTTACAACATTATGCTGCTACTACTGCTGTGTATTTATTTGCTATATTAACTTGATCGAGAGAAGCAATGCAACATTTACCTGAGTACCTGAGTACAATAACAATAAAGATAATTCTGATGCTGAGTGATATATGTTTGTTTTTGATCCACCTGATCTAAGCTGCAGACAGACACTTAAGCTCTTTATGATCTTGTGTAGGCTTTATTAGGAAACGGACATTTAATCATATTAGCAAGAAAAAGGAAGCAGACTACCATGCAGAGAAAATATTTTTCTTTTTTTCTCTTTTTTATTTGATCTCACCTTGAAAATCAGTCTGCATGAACGTCTTTGGTTAATTTACATTCGAGCATGACCACCCAAAAATTAAACACTGCATATAATCAAAAAATGTGAAATGTGGCATTTATCAAAAGGATTATTGTGCTCGTGCTTTCTTGTATCTCATCAAGAGTCTAAAGCAGCTTTAAGTTTTGTAGCCGGTGTTGAGTCACGCTTCAGCAGAGTTCAGGTAGCAGCTTATTGATGCGTTAAGGCTGTCAGTGTCACTCACTGACTTTGATGACCGAATGGAGAAAGCAGTGATGCAAGATCAAAAGAGGACAAACCACCCTAAACTCACCATGTCATACATAATGGGCAGCTCATGGGTGCAGGTAAGGAGATAGATTCCTATTGAGCTGGACATACAAATGGAAATATTTACCTCTACTTGTTGATCATAACTCATTTCAGGCATTTTATCTCATTACACATCTTCAGAACCAATTAATCCTCACTTAGTTGTCTGACACTATGACCCCCAGTCTATTCTTAAAACTAAAAGTCATCCGTGTTGGATGTTGGCAGTTGTGAGCTTCTGCATCTCAAGCAGCAATTTTCAGAATGATGTCGGTTTGTGGTGATATGGGTCACAAAGCCAAGACCCCTGCCTTTGTCTGGCGCCTGATTGGCACACAACAGATTCCAGCACCTTGCCTTGCAGGTGGTGTTCCCATATGGAAGCAGCTCCTCACTGATCCTTGGGCTGCACTTCAATCCCAAACACTCAAAGTCATACAAACTCCCCTGCTGAGTCGGGCTCCAGCAGAGGGCCCCATTCTCACTAGTCCAAGTGTTATTGGTCATTCCAAAGGTTGCAGCTATTGAGGGATCTTATAATTGCTCCTTACCTGGCCCCCTCCTGGGATCAATATGCATCAGGGGACCCACTGAAGCTCCCGACAGCTCCCAGGATCATGGAGCCATCCAAACCCCTCAGCCACAACAGGGCGGATCTCAGCGGGAGTCGATGGAGGACATGGCTACCTTGTTTGCATGCTGCCACAGCTATTTGGACCCAGATAAGTGGCAGGGAATAGTTGAATTTGAATTCCTCACCTAAACTAGAGCGCCTCAGCTAATGGTAATCACCATTCTGACACACGCTTTACTCAATATAGCCTGGTCGTACTGACCAGCTGAGCTTGTATCACCAATGGCTATGATTATGGATAGAATAATGGTTGGACGGACGTAGCAAAACCTGTTTTACGACAGAAAGTACATTTGATCGTTGAATATTACACTTGTAAGTCTACATATTAAAACACAAGTGTGTTGACAGATCCTTTCAAGCAATCTGCTCGGGCTGTCAATATACTGTGAAATATGTGGTGAAAATACAATTTCATCACCAAGCTTTTTCCATGTGGTATTAACAGGGTTAATTATATTGTCATAGTGTTATTTTTTCTCATTATTATTATTTGTGGGGACATATGCAGTAGTAAGGTAGCAGTAGCAATGTAGTAGTCGTAGTGGTATAAGTATTAGCAAGGATTTAGGGCACCATTTGGATATTACACTTAATTTAGATTTTATGCTGCAGAGCAGTGGAGTGAGTTTCTCAGACTCCCTGTTGGGATGAAAACTGGAGTTTTTTTTTTATAAAACTCCAGCGGCACAGTTTTCATGGAGCAACTCTGATTTCAGTGCTGTTTCTCTCTACCTGCCTTTTCTATCTCTCCTTTCATGCAGTGATGTTACTTATAAAGGCTAATGTTCCGAGACATTATCTTAAAAGCTGCCATATCAAATCATAGTCTTTAGCTGCCTGAGGGGCAAACTGTGGCCAATACTGTGTGTGTGTGTGTGTGTGTGTGTGTGTGTGTGTGTGTGTGTGTGTGTGTGTGTGTGTGTGTGTGTGTGTGTGTGAGAGATAGTGTCTGTAAAAGGCCTTACATACTCCAAAGAGGATGCGAACACGGACAGCTGTGTATACCACGAACACGTACAAATTATACATTCAGGAGATCCCTTGGAGGAGCAAGCGGACATGTCTGCACGGTCACAACAAATTGAAGGACACGGATGACCACACAGAGCCTAGGCGTACACCGTTTGATGACAGAATTTACATCACACTGACCCCAGCGTACCATGCTCATAGAGAGAGAGAGAGAGAGAGAGAGAGAGAGAGAGAGAGAGAAAGAGCACCATTGCTGTCCATGAAAATGGAAACCACAATTTAACAATGGACCGTATATATTTACACTCAACATCTGCACAGTCTGCACAGACTGAAAGGAAAAGGTCAAATTTGTAATTTAGCTACCATAATTCCTTAATTTAATTATATTTCAGACTATTTCATTTCGGCAAAGCTGTAATGCTCCATGTGTAAATACATCATTTAACATTTACAACTTTAGTGAGTTAACTTTTAATGTTATGTATGAATCATACTTCACACAATCTCAATTACAAACATATTAAACTAAGTGGGGCTTTTTTAGGTCACACACACACACACACACACACACACACACACACACACACACACACACACACACACACACACACACACACACACTCACACACTCACACAAAGAGAGAAGAGTAAATGCTAAACCATGAAATATTTTTCTGCCACCAAAGACAAATATAGGCTTACACAGGACTGGACACAGTTTTTATATTAGAAAACACCCTGTGTGTACACATGCTGATAGTCTTTATCGTCTCTGCACTGCTGCCAGACTCGTCTTGTCAAACAGCCTACCTGTTATTGTCAGGGCAACATGAAACAGAATGTGGCGGTGTAGATAAAATACATTGGAGAGAAGGGCTAAGGAAATAATGTCATATTTCTGCAATAGCATTAGTGTTTCCAGAAAGGAATCATTAGCCATCTAGAGTTATTTTAAGATAATTAAGGATGTATATCACCATCGGTAGGACATTTAACACTTTCATTATGAAACGACAGTTCAGAAACTGTAATCAAACAGCTGTACAAAAAAAGAATAAACATCTGTGCATTTGAATGCATATATCTTTTGGAAAGACAGCTGCAGGGATTAGTAAAAAAAATCTTTTTTGAAATACAAGAACGGACTGCTGTTCAGCTGATTTCAGTTCCCAGTTCAGTCTCCATCTCTCATACCAGTAGCGCATACTGAACTGATGTTTTGCCAATCTTTGAACAAGAGAAATTGGGTTCAATCAAACTAAATTGTTGGCAGTACGGTATGTGAGATTTGGCAATGGAGTGAATCTTTGATTAAGAATATTTCAGCTATACAAAGTCAATTTAAAAAAAAGCAAAACTATTACAATAACTATGTCTACAACCAGTTAGCCATAAGCCAAGTGACTGAGTGAAACCACGTAAACATAACAACAACAAAAGCAGAGACATTGATTAATTTCCTCAACAAATTCACTTAAAATCCTGAGTGGACAATCAGCTTTTTCCTCAAGCCTGCCCCCGGTTTGGTCTCTAGGTGTGGGAGAAGAAGCACATTACAGGGGAAGTCTCAACTAAAATGTTGTTGCCCATAGCTCTTCTAATGTCACGATTTACACCTCTTTTCACACATTCGCTGATCATGTAAGATAATAAAAAAAAAAATTAGAATTCAAAATTTTCCATGTGCTACATATTTTACTTAAAGTAACAGTGTGTAGCATTTTGGGGATCTTGGCAGAAATTGTATATAATATTGATAAGTGTGTTTTCTTTAGTATATATCGTTGTGTTTTCATTACCCAATAATGAGCTGTTCACGTCTACATAGGGAGCGGGTCCTCTTCACAGAGTCCTTCGTGTTGCACTGCCACGTTTCTACAGAAGCAGAGAACACTGGCTCTCGATAGGGCCATTCATGTTTATACTGGCAATTTGTGTGTTCACGGCCGCCCGCCGTAGTTTTCCTACACGTTTAGCACATGGAAGAAGTTTCTGCTAGATCCCACACACTGTACCTTTAAGTAATAGTACTAATACTACTATTTTAAAAATAAAAGTAATTCATTACAAAATCTTACTTAAGTTAAATTATGAACGTCTATAATAAATTAAATGTACTTAGTACATGCTAGACAAAGTACTCACTATGCAGCCAAATCAGCTCTTTAGCTGTTACCTTACTATATATTATTATAACAGGTTGTTATTATTATTAATCCAGTTATTATGTAACATGCATGATTGTTGCTGGTTGCAACAGAGCTTGTATTTTATACTGTTGGGTGGT
This sequence comes from Myoxocephalus aenaeus, assembly GCA_038501785.1. Taxonomy (NCBI): domain Eukaryota; kingdom Metazoa; phylum Chordata; class Actinopteri; order Perciformes; family Cottidae; genus Myoxocephalus; species Myoxocephalus aenaeus. The sequence goes on along the minus strand of JBAMJR010000073.1, from coordinate 4,547,055 downwards.
TTATATTGCAATCCTTATAATTATAAGTAAATGTAGTGAAGTAAAAGGTGCAATATTTCCCTCTGTAGAAAGTAACATCAAAAGTGTACTTGAGTAAATGTACTTAATTACTTTCATCCACTGATCAATACCATGCTGTAATACGATGCACCCAACAAAAAGGTGTGACTACATCATGTGCAGCCAAATATGCTTCCAGTGGAGAAGTTATTCAGGATATCCTATTTTTTTCTATATATCCATATACCTCCGTAAATGTAGACTTAAGTTATATATGCTTGCTTTTCTTAGAGTATGTGAGTGCACCATCCTATTACACAATGTTATTAGTTAGCACACATTTATCAGTCTGAAAACGATACTGGATCACCAGGATTTCTACTGAATCTTGTGATTACCATTCGAGCAAATATCTAACTGGTAATGTGCTGCTTTTAAGGTCTTACAATGTTGTAAAAACTGTGGTGAACCTGCATGTGTGACAGAGTACATGGCCATGCCATGGTTTGGATAATGTTTGAATTTGGAAAAATAGTTTAGTATTAGTCAAGCAATATTTTAAAAGGAAATAATACTATCTAGATACAGTATACGCAGGAATATATCACACAGCAGAAGCCATGGTATTAAAATATTGATGTGTCATACATGCTGCACTGCGTTCATTTTTATTAGACTACCCTGCCTGTTGTTACAGTCCAGTGTGATGTATTGGGGTTCTGGTAGACTAATGGAGTGTATGGGTGACTCTGAGTAAACATTCTGCAGATGATAAAGCTCCTGCAGCCAGCAGTGATCTATTCTTGGATAGGTACACATTTTGTTTCTACTGGTACAACGCACACACACATTTACAAACACACACACTGCTATTCCTGGACTCACAGCCAGACAGAGGTGTTGGCCACGTCAGGCTGCCACCACAGCAGCACAGCGGGTTGCCTCGGTGAGAGTGTGTGTGTGTGTGTGTGTGTGTGTGTGTGTGTGTGTGTGTGTGTGTGTGTGTGTGTGTGTGTGTGTGTGTGTGTGTGTGTGTGTGTGTGCGCGCGCATGTTCTTCTATGTATGTTTGTGAGGACCAGTTTGAGATTTAGGCCTGGGGAGTGAGGGCACACGGTATCTTTTGTATGAATTATTGAGATCAGCGAAAGATTTCAAGATGCTTTCCAATAATATGTTGTATAGACTCCTGTTGTAATTTGTTTGTATTGATCTGATGAGGCAGATTCAGACACCCTCTCTAGCATTACTAAATATAGTTAAAACTGTCACAAAAAAGTCACATGGTACTCTCAAGATGTGATTTACAATGTTACAAGGGCATTATGAAAATATGTTGTACAAAAGTGTAATGAAGTTCAACAGTAATGCAATGGTTATATAGGCTAAATTACAAATGCACCATGAATAACTAAAGAAAATCTCATAACATCAAAAAACATTGCAAATGTTGCAAGGATCATGATGCAACAGCCCATCTAGGGGAAATCTGATTTCTTCAAAAGGTTCTTTGAGGATTAAGGTGGAAGACTTGGTTTTAGGATTAAGGTTAAAAATAGGTTTTTTTGGTTGAAGTTAGGGTTAAGGCCTAGTAAATATCATAATGAAAGTCCCCACAAATGTGTACGTGTGTGAGTATGCGTACATGTATTTGAGCTTTTACTTCCATGTTTTATAGCACTTGCAGTAACTCAATGGCCAGCGGTGCATTGTCCTAGATAGTGAAGGTGTGTGCAGTCTAAGATGCAGAGCTCAGTGAAAAGTAGAAATGGAGCACTGCTTTCTGGGGGAAAGTAATTTAAACTTTAATGAAGACAGAATCGTAATGCTCTAATGAGCAATGACTTCATGCAGATGCAAAACATGTTCATCCCACCTCTTCAATACTCAGCCCAGTCACAGATGTATGATACTGGTTTCCAGCATGAGAGGAGTAGCAGAGTTTTAATGAATCAGGGTTTACAGAGGAAGGTTTAACATGCATGTTCAATGGAAATAGTAACGCAAATGTAAATAATCCATGCCTTTTCCTTTTGCCCAAGTTTAATTTGAGTGAATATTCGTAGGTGTCGCCTATATTTTGAAAAAGAGCAAAGAGCATTCTTTCCTCTTTTATCTGTAAAGTTGCTGTACACTGTAAAAACTGGGATTTGCATTAATTAATATCTCCTAAATAAATAATAGTAACTTTTACATAATAAAAAAGACTATGTACTGTTTTTAATTACATTGAGCTGAATTCAAGAAATGTTGTTTAATTATTAATTACATTTTACTTAATTTTGTGTGAATAAAATCAGCTTTGAATCACTGAGTAGACTTTAATTAAATTTCATCAGTAAAGTCAAAGATGCAGAAAATCAATGAATTTTACTTATTTGGAGGTCTTTGTTTTTAATCAACTTCCACTTCCGCCTCACGCATTCTGCGCCACATGGACATCTTCTGCAACGTGTTGAAGGGGCTGCCATTTTCCCAAAGGTAAGACCTGTTTAATTATTGTTAGTTAACGAACAAATTATAACCAAGTTGTTGCAGCAGTTGAACATTGTTATGCGCTACTGAAAAGTTAACAAACATGTAAACTTTACTGTGCTGTAACTTTATTTAGCTAACTTAGGTTAAGTCTTAAATAAGCTAACGTTAGTGTTTGTTTTTCGGTCTACGTTGTCTTTGAGCTGTTAAAACATGGCAAGGACTGAAAATGCCACAATTTCATGGCTTTCCTCATTTATAATGTTATCCCTAATATGTTATGCCTTTTTGAGATACAAGCTCAGACCGAGTTTCGTGGTTCCCACCCCTCCCCCACCATAACAAGCTAACCTAACTAGCTAGCGAAAATGCAGCAAAACTTAGAGTTAGAGCGCATTAAGGTTAATGCAATTGTAGGAACACACATTCTTGCTCCCAAATGTTATTAATAAGGCATACAAGTTATATTAATATCACTGCATTTTGTTTTGTCAAGTAATGTTAACCTAACATGCTGTTAATTAAAAGCAGTCGGGATAGACCATGCAGTTAATGGTAAGGTACGTTTCTGGAGAATAGTCAGTGAAACAAATTAACAAAGAGTGCAGTTTCCTCTTTCTTTCTTTTTTTTTAACCTGACGTTATATTCAGCTCCAGGCTGTTACTGTGTTTTATAATACGGGTAGATCAAATCAAGCATTCTGATTGGTTGAGAGTGAGTCACGGGGTGTATTTTATTCAGCCATAAAGTACTGTACAGCCTGTTTACATTTAGAGCGTTCCATATCAGTGCGCACTTAAAATAACAGGTAGATTTAAATTGCGCGACCGTTAGTTGTCATTTCAAGCTTAAGTGTAAACTTTGATATTGTAACGTCCGCAGTAACGACTCGCAGACGTTGGTTTCCTTAACTTGCAGGTTTATTGCTTGAGTGTTCACAGTATTGCAACGGGGCTCAAACGGAACAGCTAACAAGCTCACGTAGCGTCCCCCACACTAGCATAACGAACGACAACACACACGTCACTTCCTCCCTAACCTAAAGATGAGGAATGAAAAGGGTTTGATCACAAAATCGTGATAATTTCCAGTGAGAGATAATTACGTCGGTAATTTCCCGACGCGAGGCAAGTTCTCTAAACATCATGGAGGAGAAAAATGACGGATAAAAGACGGACAGAAGCAGCGAGAGCACTTCTTTACATCGGTGGCTGAGCGTCATCCTCCACCCTGCTTTCAACCGGCCTGGTCACCAGGCTGTCCGTTTTATAGTCCCGTATGTGCGTCCCGGGACTATTTTCTCTGTCGCTGAAATGCGATACACAACGTTTTGCCGGCTACAACTATTTTGTGCTGAAAGGCAGCTTACATTACTATTTATAAAGTCGCAGGTACCCGTATTATAAAAGCAATAAGGTACTCGAGGCAGTACTGTGTCTACAATAATGTACAGTTCAAGGGTTTGCTGGCCCTCCGCTGCGCGTCGGGCCTAACAACTCCCTTGAACAGTACATTATTGCACGACACAGTACTGCCTCTCGTACCTTATTGCTTAATTGTGCACGCTCTGGCAGGTGTGCTGACTATCCCAAGTTCACCGTTGCAGTCTCCATTCATGGTACTGAGGCCGCAGCAGGAGATTCAGATCGCCATGTTTCTGTTTTCTCTATCAGTATAGTTTCAATGAGTGGTCTCCGCTCGTGCTGATAGGTGGCGTTACACCGAGCTGCCTTTGTACATATTATGTTACAATGCTAGAGTTGTTATACTTCGTCTGCTTAGTCTCACAATACAGTTAAATGTAGAGGCCATTCTGCCAACAGTGTGTATCTGCTGAACAGAGTAAATCACTTTGTATAAAGTATGAATCTAATAGGTCTTTTTTCCAACAATCAACAATCTTTAACTGAAATTCATCAACAGGTATGTACCATACTTCAATACACAATATTCTGTGATACCAAATTCCACACACAGTATATGTTGTCTAAATGTGTGTACACTGTTTGTTACAGATCCAGGATGAGTTTCACACGATCACAACGGTGCACCTCGAGACAAAGTTCATGTCCATGCTGGATGAATACACTCCCAGTCTTCTGAACCTCTTCCACTCCAAGGGAGGAACCATGGGGCTGAGGTTGAAGGCTATCCTTCTCAAGGTGTCATTCATTGAGTATTATGTTTGCAAATATTTCATTTTAGAGATTTTATGATCAAAAAGTTGGAATATCAGTTGATTATTACTTAAATCTACAAGAGGCAATGTTTACCTTTGATTTTCTCTCAAAAAATACATTTTAGTTTCTATACACTCAGTTGCCACTTTATTAAGTACATAATTATTCAAATTTAAAATGTTCAAAGTCATTCATAATAACTAACTACCAAGTGGTGATTACTGATTCTTTTTTATATTGGTGATTGGACACCAAAACCCTCAACTTGCAATTGATATGTGATTATAAGCACATACATTTATTTTATGTTTTACATTGAATGACCTTATCGTAAAACTGGAAATGGAATAACAGCAATGTTCCCTCTAATTTTTTTCAGCACTGAGTAAATTTTTTTTTTTCTGAGCGCACATTTCAGCACTGTGAGCAATTCGCAACCACGCGACCTGCCGAAAATAACCACAAGCCTGCGTTAGCCATAGGGGATTCAAAGAGATGACAGCAAATACATCAATATGTATACAAGGTTGATATTTATTCAATATCCTTTATAATGGCTGGACTTTGGGAACATTTTAATGATGGTGTTTTACCAGTCAGTTTAGTTGAACTTAAAGGATCTTTGTTGAACTTCAATAAGGGGAGGTTATGACTGGTTCACTGGTTATGACTGATAATAATATATATAAAAAATAAAAGTATCAAAGGTGTTTAGTCATTTCTCAGCAGGTACAACATTTAAGTGGAACTTCATTGAAAGAAAAATGCTAATGCAGTGCTTAACAATAATTATAGGCCGATTAAATTGACATGGTGTCATTTTTCCTAAAGGTAGCCTATATAAACAATTTAATAACTGGAATGGTTTGCAACAAACTAGGCTACAAAACATGTAATTTGAATGTCATTGAGGGAGATAGGCCTATCTGTCTTTTGCCTCCGAGCAGAATTTGCAGATCACGCCACTCCTTTCTTCATATTTAAATATGTCTGAAAGTTTCATCCTACCTGTGTCAGTTTGGACTATTTCATCTAGCCACTCATGTTTGAACGTTAGGCAGACCTTTTTCTGGGGCACCTGCTCTGCCTTTTTCGCCATGGTAGCCTATAACTGCTTGAGCAGGGCCCGCCAAGAGTAGCCTAAACAGCGCCGGCCCTAGCTCATGTGGCGCTCCAGGCGAGCTTCACTCCTGGCGCCCGGAGGAGGACAGCGGGGGTGGGGGGTGCTAACGGAGGCAGAGCGCTAGCAGAGATACAGAGAGCGCATGTCGAGAAACAGGACGCTGATTGGCCGAGAAGACTCGACACGTCACATCAAAGATCTTCTATTGCGGAGATGGCTCACTCCTATCTCAGAAACACTGGCGCAAAAAAGATTTTTAACCCCTGAAAAAAAATCGTTTGTGCGGTCTGAAAAATGTGCGCGGTCTGAAAAATCTATTGCGCGGCCACTTCGACTGGCCTGCGCGGCCGCGCACGCGCACAGCTTAGAGGGAACACTGAATAACAGCTAGTCTGGCTCTGTCCTAACAAAATATGCCTACAAGATCACCACACAGAGCTCACTGACTAACATGGTATGTCTTGATCATAAAAAAAGCAAGTTTTGTGGGAGTTTATGTGATTGACTTCCTGGAGTCACAGCTGGTTCTATCGAATTAATGACAGGAAGTGTTTCATTGTGCTGGACTTGGGTTTTTAACAGTAATACAAGTCAACTAGTTTTAGATCAGTGGATGATCTTTACTCATAATGTTTATTTTTTTCATTTTAGGCTCCAAGCAACCCAAGCATCCACATCACCAGAGATGCCGTCATTCGGTGTTTGATGGCGTACTTTAGGGAATCCACTGATCACTGATCACTGAGTATGATGTAAGTTGAAGTACATGTTCAATTATTAAGAAAGTGATCTCTTTCTCATCTCTTCTACCTTATATGTATTGGGATTTTTTTTTTAATGTACAGATATTATAAATGTGACTCAGTTCAGATCATTATCTCTCGTCCTTGAAATGTTTTGATTTGTTGGTGAACTGATTGTACGCTTTTTAACGAAACCCTTTTGCAAAACATCTCTGAAATTTCATTACGTGCATTATGTGCAACAGTTATTACAGCTACAGGTTTTATTGTCCAAAGGGTTGGAAGCAATTTGGTAGATGTTCAATTAGGAACTTATCTTTTGGCTGTACAATCATTAATACACAATCTTCTTGCTATTTCAGGATGCTGATGACACAGGACATTGCCATGCAAAAGATGAAAATCTATACGGCGGAGGGTCCAGACGATGTCGGTATCGTTTAAGAAGGAATACAAGTTCTGACTGCTCTGGATAACATTCCGAGGGCTTGCTGCTGGTTGGGTTGGTGTATGCAGTCAACCTTACCTATCCCAAGGAGCTCCGATACACATTCCAGGTATCCAGAAACTCCTTCTGGAGCTGGACTGTGCAAAGCTGTCACCGAAAGTAAACAGCCTCAAGAACAAACTGCTTACTTAATAGAATGGACCCTTGCAAAAACATTGTTATGTCACTGTTCGAACTCTCATCTGTGGTTAAGTTCAACTCGTTCAATGCTTGAGTTTATTATTTTTTTAAGGATCCCAGTGAGAAGTGTAGTTTGCCTCTTCAACTGAGTTTTAGTGCTGCAGGTGGTTGTTCAATATATAAACCATCCTCATTTAAGGAGACTGCCATGGTATCACTGCCATGGCACAAGCAGCTGTTTGTGTATAGTGTTTCAACTGTGTACACTAGGATTGCAAATTGTGTGTTTTTATTGAGGAATTTGCACATGAAGAATTTTAAATAAATGTAACAAATTTGCACAAATAAATGTTTACCTGCAGTACTTTGTATGTATGATGATCTGTTGGCTTAACTTAAGTTTACTGTGACACCAAGATGGCATTGTGAATTAGACATAGACAAATTATGGCAACAAAGTGACAAATAATATTATTGAATAGATTGAATGTAATATATGTAATGTCATTCAGTAAATCCAACTCAATTTCACCCAGATAATTAATACATATGACTCAATTTCACCCAAATATTCAGTAAATGTAAATCAATTTTACCCAAATATTCAGTAAATATAAATCAATTTCACCCAAATATTCAATAAATGTAAATTACTTTTGATGATATTCTTAGTAAACATAAATCATTTTCCTTGTAAAATTGATTTGTATTTACTAAATATCTTTGGTCTATATAACTCATAATTTGGCGCTCTATTACTAAATCCAACACATTTGAATAATGTTTAGATTTAATTAATCTATTCAATAATTTTTATTAATTATATTAATTGTCACTTTGTTGCCATAATTTTATTAAGTTACCATTGGTCACATTTTTTAGGGTGTATGGAATCTGGGAAAAAATATCATTGGAAAATATACCCTGGAGCTCAAAAGTACTGGATAGATGTTTTCTTGAAATCAGATAGACATTATTAGTTTTGGATCATGCAGGCCTATTTTTGGAGGAATAATGAGATTTTGGTTTCAAACTTCAAATAAACATTCATCCCCTTCTATTATTTGGTGTCAGTGTAGCAGCACTGAGGATTAGCTCATTATGTTTTTAAGAGACAGCGTGAAGGTATGCAAATTAAAAAGTTGTTGATATCACTGAATAAATGGGATGTCCCTGTGGCTCAGGGGTCAAAATGGCAACCATGAACCACAACATCCTCTGTTCTCTCGTTCTCTCGTTCTCTCGTTCTCTCTCTCTCTCTCTCTCTCTCTCTCTGATTTTATGACTTTATGTTCTGTTCACTTAAATTGGGAATTATACATAATAAGATCCAGAATTTCTCCACTGATTGTTTGATGTTGAGTTTTCTATTTAATTAACCATTTGTGTCAGGTGTGACTGCCAGAATGACACCAGTAATTTGATGGCGACAGTATAACCACCATAGATAAAGTGGTCAAGACAGATGAAAAGAGAGGAGTGGTGAGGAGGTGCCGTAAGGTAATGTTGATAGATTGTCAGATTGTCCTCCAGGGCATCCAGGGACACTTCTGTCTAAAGTATATAATACCACTTAAGTCCAGCCAAGGTTCTCATTCATGGGTATCGGGGACTGTTGATTGAAACCTCAAGAGCACGTTTTCTTTCTCACATTCTGTTGAAGCATCTCGTCGGCTCAGAGTAGGAAAGAGTACCAGAATGTCCTAGGCAAGAAATACAACTGAAGTAACTTCAAAATTAGATTTCAGCACAAGAAAAGGTGCAAAACATTTTTTTTAAGACAACAGAAAGTTATATCTCCTGAGTTGCGACAGTGAAAGGTTGCAAATGTGGCGTCCTGACTGACTATTCCAGGAAACTATACAAGCCAGTCCCTCTCTATTCTCTATTTCAGTGACGTCCATGCCTTTTAAGAGGAAATAAGTTTTTAAAAATAATTTAATTGAATGTATTGATTGCCTTTCTTAAAGAAGTTGAAGACCTTCTGACGGGGTTCAGAATATACTAAAAAAAGTAAAGGCATAAAACTACCTTGAGGTTCCTCCAAACCCTAGTTACGTGTCAGAGCAGCTTTTCTACTCCAAATTATTAATAGGAGAAGAAATGTGGACAGATAGACTTAGGGAGGTAAATGAGACAAGTATTAGAGCGGAAGGAATTGAGAAACGCTGCATTAACATGTCAATGTGCAAAGGAGAGAGATATTCATTCTGACACATTTGTGATTCTTGCGAAACTCGGTTGTAGATGATTGTAAAAGGGAAAAAGTGATGTTTAGCTAATATCCCGTTTATCTATTCAAATCTCCAGTTTAAATTATATTATGCCTCAGCTCCACCAACAATCCACCTCTTTGCCCATTTTTAGAGTTAGGCTGTGTCGTCACAGCCAGGATGGCGAAGGCCGTAAAGACAGAACGGTAACAGGATTTCTTACTCCGACACAACCTGCCAAGAGAAATATTTTTTTTTCTAGCAGCTGTATATCTGACTGAGATCTGTTTTCCTCACTGACTGACTGACTATGTGAAGGGTGAGAGGTGACTGACATTAATAGAGGAGAGAGTCTCTCTATCTCTCTTTTCCTGTGTATAAGCGTGCATATGGGTGAACAGGCAGGACAGACTTCACAGGAAGGCCAGGCTGTGTTTACTTTGTCAACAAAGAGAGGTTGAGACAGAATCCAACCGCTAAATAACATGTATCCTCATAAACCCTATTTATGTGGATAGAAGAATACATGTGCAATATTAGCTGTAAACTATGTTGGCTGTTGCCATACACTAATGCAGCGTTCACAACAAAAGCGTTGCAAATGACGGGCGGCGTGAATAACGGGAATGGCACGAATGCCGCCACGCGAAAAATGTGCCTCATTCGCGCGAGTTGACATTTTTCAACTCTGGCGGAAAAATGGAAAGACGTTGTGTTGCGAAAGACAATCAGCGTTGAGATGCTCCACCCATCATCACTGCCGGCCTGCCGTTGTTGAATCAAACTGGCTACTGGTCAGCCTGAAGTAGCGCTGGAAGCGGCCGTCATTCAGACGCAGTTCCTGAAAGAGTCAGTGAAATCTACCGTGCTGTGTGCGTGCGGCTACAGATAATATTATGAACCCAGACATGATGGCGTTTGGTGTTCCGACGTTTGTGGGATTTTCACAACAAGTATAAAGCAGAAATAGTGGTTATTTCCATGGTGGATGGCGGAAATGGTAACTGTTTTTACGGAGATAAGCCACAGCCTTTCCGGCACGAATGAAGCGAATAAACCACATATACTCGAGCGAGTAAACCATGCGAGTAAAGAAGTTCTACAAGCTCTGTAGTACATGTTTGATTGATCACATCTGGAAAAGTGTTTTAAGTGTATTGGTTATGTTGTGATTGTCTTTCTTGTGTAAAATATAATTATTTAATTTAAAAAAAAAAAAAAAAAAATATATATATATATATATATATATATATATATATATATATATATATATATATATATAAATATATATATATAAAGGAGATGGAATCTGCTCTTTTCCAAACATGGTCCCGATGTAAAAGTGTAAAAGACAATTTGTCGATTCCAGTAATTCTGTCTGAGAAGGCTTTGAGGATGAGGAGAAAAATAGGAGCTGTTAATTTCATGCAGTCTGAAGAAAGATGCATAGAAGGCAAGAAAGTGTTAGTTTTGTCTTCTTTTTTTGAGTAATACTGTAGTTCAAAGCTTTGTGGAGTGTTGTTTGTTCAGACACTTAATCACTTTAGCTAGAAGCTGGATTGACACAGTCAATACAATCAATTCAGAGAGTAAGAGGTAGAGCATTAAAGCAGAATTTCTACTGGAACATTGTTCTAGCTTCTTGTGCTTACTGCCAGAAAGAGACTTTGGTAACTACATCACATATAGTTTGAGTAGGAAGACAATGTGATATGTGAGGCATTCTTAATAGCATCCTCAAATAGTATAGTTAAATACTGACATTCATATTTGGACCAAATAATATATAGATTAAGATGCCGTTCAAGTTGTGCAAGAAGACATTTGAGGTGTGATTTACTGAATTAACTAGAATTACAAAACAGTCACGGACTACAAATGTGTCCACAGAGGGATTTCTCTACAAGCTCCTTCATGTTTCATCATATTGAAATGTGTCTTGTGAAGTGGACTGAGAGTGACATCCACTTTCACACACAAACAGACACATATTTCTCATTTTTATCCTTTCTCAATTCCAACCACCCATTTTAAAAAGAGCAGAGATGTTCAAAGTCACACGCATATAGACACACACATGCTACATCCAAACTACATATCATTCTTACAAGTAATGACACTAGAAGGTGAGAAGTGCAGCTCATCCTCCATCCTACAGGATTACTTCTGAATAATTGTAAAACAATTCCCAGCCTGATCACAAGTGCTACACCTCCACGCCGACGCTGTCATTCGGGACGGCATTATCAGCTGTAACCGCCATATGACAGCTGTGCAGAGCAGCGGCAGTGTACTAGCCAGTGGGGCACGCTCAAATGCACTAACATGCACTAAAATCATGCAACATTGCATTACTCCATTGTATTGTTACAAAGATAATAGTTGTTTGCTGCTATATTAATGTTCAAAATGTTATATAAAGCTACTTTAAGGGATAAGGGAAAGCGAGAGGCTTGAGGATGAGGAATACAAATAACAGTCTTTAGATTCAGTCCTTATACGTTAGCAGACAAACATGATAATTGAGGGTAGTACCAAAATTTCACAAAAAAGGTTTAATTGACTTTGCAAGATGTGTGTTTGTAATAAGCATAGTGGTGTCTTAGTAGTCAAGATATGTACTACTGGGTTAGAAATGTGGGCTGGACCTCTCTGCATTCTGATATTCGTGCCTCTCTTTACTTTGATATGTCTGGAAAAAAGCTAAACAAATTCCCAAAAATAACCCTAAAGTAAAACATGAAGATACGAAGCTAAAGCGATTCAGTCAGTAAGACTCTCTTTACACTCCTTTTCATTCATAATCTCTCAGTCTCTCTCTACCTGTGATTACTCCATGAGCTGATTGTGGGCGTTATCTTTAAATTAACCAACCAGATTCTGCAGTTTCCAAAAGCCAATCACATTGTTGCTGTCAAACATAAATAATGTTCTCCTCTCTGGTGCTGTCAGTTGTCATTTCAGCACAATCGGATGCGACCCTCCTCGACCTCAGTCACCTCCTGTCAGCATCACAGTCAGGCTCCTCATTCATCATCGGATTGCAGCAACTCCATTTATCACCTCCACCACCAGTGTCTGGACTCCGGGGGAGTCTGCCTTATCTGACCTCAGCATCACTGCCACTCGATTATCCTTCTTCAGGATGGCGTCCAATCGCAAAGACTTTGCACTATTACATTTGTATGCATGTGTAATGAATTATTGTTAAATTCGAATGAAGTCTCTCCTGATTAAAATGTCAATAGGGTTGCAACAACGAATCGATAAAATCGATAAAAATCGATTATCAAAAGTGTTGGCAACGAATTTCATTATTGATTCGTTGTGTCGCGCGATTATTACGCCAGTCAATAAGTCACGGAGAAAGAAAAAAAAGAGCGGAGCAGAGCAACTGGCCGCCAGCGTTTCTGAAATTGGAGTGAGACACGAGAAACGCTGAGGTCGTGATCTTCTCAAAAATAGAAGATCTTTGACGTGTCAAGTCTTGGCCAATCAGCGTTAAGATGTCTCCAGCGTCTTCATTTCCCTCAAACTTGTTTTTAATGGTGCTCTAAAAGTCTGGCGTAGTGTGGACGCTCAGTGTAAACATAGCAAAAGATATGCGTTTTAAAATGAAAACCTCACGTGAGGAGGACATGTATCGAACCTGCTACCTTGCGATTCAAGGACAAACACTCTACCACATGAGCCACAAATATAGATAGGACTCATCCTCCGCATAGTTGTGATTTTAATTGACCTCAATGTAGGCCGACGCATGACTATTTTTGAGTTTGATAGTTATAACAGGTAAAATAGTGATACAATGTCAATAACCACTTTCTTCTTGCTCTATAATTAAGTAAATACAATAAACTATATTTTTTGTAATAATAATATGACTATAAATGAACTTTGTAAGCTGTGATATCAAATAGCTTTTGCGGCCCCAGACATTTTTGGGGGTGGAAAAAAGGGCAAAATGGCTCTTTGGATAGGAAAGGTTGCTGACCCCTGAGCTAACCTATAATGGCATGGAGCTTATACACATTCAATACTAAGAAATTCACTACTTATTCAGTCATGTCAATTTGTGAAAATACAAATAATTTTATTAAAAAAATACAGCTCATTACAAAATATGACATTTGATAATATGATAATACACTATTTAAATGCTAAGTTAAAATAGCACATAGGCAGCGGTAGCCTGCTGAGACAAAATAACAAAAGGTTTTTGTTTTGTTTTTAGAATATTCAACTTGAATGAGTGGAGTTCAACAACAGAAATACATTCATCACAGAAATACTAATATGACAACCCATCCCCACTTCTGAGCTACAAAGTTGTTCAGGGTGAGGGAACAAAGGGGAGAAGAAAGGAGTTTAGGAAGAAGGGAGTGAAATAAGATGAGAGAGAAAAAGAGTTATTTTTCCTTTTCTCTCCCAGGCTCTTTTCGGTCTGCCTAACTCATTCTTCCAAGAAGTGTAATCACATCAGGAATCATTTGATTGTCCAGTAATGTATTTACTCATATCGTGTGTCAGAGCAGAAGAAGAAAACATGGCCGGAAAAGGCAAAGAGAAGGAGAGAGGTGAGAAACATCTCCACGGACATTCAAATAAAATGACTGAGACTTTTTGTTTTTTGGTATACTTACAGTATTTTCATGGATAAATCAAACATATTTTTCAGTGTATTGTAGAGACACGTAACAATAGATAATCAATCCCCTTTAACAATGCGCTCATATGATGATGAGGTATAACTGTTGTAAAAATGTACTATTCTGCCAAAGACAACCGCCCTTGAATTAATCTTAGCCTATTATAAATTCACCCAGGTGGTATTTTAAGATAAGATAAGATAAGATAAGATAATCCTTTATTAGTCCCGCAGTGGGGAAATTGCAGGATTACAGCAGCAGTGCACACAAGAGACACATAGTAAAATAAAAAACAAGTAATATAAATAAACAGTAAAACAGTAATAAAAAAAGTAATTTTCAACAGATTACTGCATCAAATTCTTTCATGCAAAGTCGTCAAACAGTCGAGGTTTGAAGGCAAGTCCTACAGTCAATATTATGCAGCACACAAAATGAAACCTGAAAATGTCTGAAGGAACGAACCAAGTAGTTGTGATGCCTAAATTTAAATCAAGTAGTTTTGTTTGTTTTGTTTCAATTTACAACTACAACCACATGTGTAAAACTGTTCCCACAATCCGGGAGAAAATATGTTTTGTATATATGTAACCGAGAAGGCAGTTTAGTTGTATGGGAACGTCATTTTGTGGACAACTCCAAACCAGGCAGGAGACCGATACACCACAATTTAAAGTGGGAAGACTAAAAAAAATATAATAAATCATGCATTATTAAGGCAAGTAAATCAAGGTTATTTGAAATAATAAGCTATTGCTTATTAGTATCTACTGATAAGCCTGATATGTGTAATATTGAACCAATCTGTGTGTTTAAGGTTGTGAACAACTTTCATCTCCTTGTGTCTCTGTCCTTCTCACAGTTTGAAAGTCAAACTTTGATTGCCCTTCCCTCCCTTAGAGTTTGTGATGTCTGTCTTCCCACCACCTGCTGGCCCATCCCACTCCATCAGTCTGTCAGTCTGCCATTACTTTATGGTAATTGTTGGCCTGTTTTGTGCATACATGTGCACACTTTGCACAGTTTAGGTGATATGGCTCTTGTCTGACTGTGAAGCCTTCAAATTCATCCAATACTGTCACCAAACAGATTTGCTCTGCGGATGGTTTCTGAAAGCTCAATGTCAATTTCCTCCTTCCTCTGCTGCTACCTATCGACATGTAATTTAATACTGCAGGACAGCGCTGAAATCCCACAGGAAGGAGGAAAAATGAGTACAGCAAAGATAAGGTTTGGCAAATTATGCTCGTAATAGTTTAATGTTATGTATTAAATCTGACATTAGGAACAAGCATTAGACAACACTAAAGCAGCTAATAATGTAACTATATCAATGATGGCTTTACACTTTACGAACAAATAAGGTATTTACAGAGAGACTGAAATGAAGATAGTGAACTCACTTTTTGTGCTGATTTTACTTTTATTTAATTTTGACTACTGTGAATGTGAAATTGGAAGGTGGCTTTCAAGTTCCCAATCTTTATACAGAGGCTGCACTGGCTGTAGATCATATTTAAAAAGCAGTGTGTTCCCTGCTTCCCATTAGACTACAATTTAACTCCCTCTAATTCCTCTTGATTATTCTAAATAAATGTCATCTCAAAGGGCCATTGAGGGAACAGACATTAGAGCTTGGGACGTGAAGGAAAAGTCACATTAGTAAAAGATTTACCTTTCAGACGAAGGAGATTTGCTGCCAACTGTTAAGTGCCTACAGATGGCCTTGTTGGAGTCAATGAGAGTTTGAAAGAGATAGATGACTACGTGTGGGGAAGGAGAGAATGAAATGCATATTACTACCAGATTTAAAGTATTCATGTTTACTGTTTGTAGTCTGATGCTCAATTTGAGCATATTTTCTTAGTTGTCAATGTCCATGGTAGACCAACTGAATTGATTAAACTGTGACTTCAATCATTTTTTGTGCATCTCTCAGGTCATAACATTTAAAAAGAGGGACATAAAAAGAACAATATTTAAGTGATTATGAGCTACTAAACTTAAAGCCGTCAGCATCGGCTCAAACTATGACTTGAAAGATGTTTTAGTTTTTGCCACAGCTGCACCGTGAGACTGTCTGTCACTGTTTTGCATTAGTAAAATGCATGCTGGTGTTTGAAGCCTAAACAGGGGCGAAGGCGAAGCGCAATGAATAGCTAATCAGTTTTAGACACTTAAGGCAAATGTGCTTCATCTATCAAAACCTCTGATAAACTTAAACCTTTTCATGATCTTAGCTCAAAGAGAAGGCTATGCCTGAACACTCTAGTGCTGAACTGGAACTGTGGAGAGGTCCCAAGTTTTTAATAACATTTTAATAAAACTACACAATTTACATTTGATCCGGCGGTACCTAAATTCATATTAAATCACCCTTTAAACACATAACTTCAACTGATTATCTGAGGATCTTATTGCAGATATATTGGTATTGGCTTAATAAACAAAATGTTGTTTCGATTGTAGTACGGATACACCAAAGACAAGACATGCTTGAGTTAATTTTAAAACAGTGTTGGCTAGAGATGCACTGACTGAAATGTGTATCGCTGATTATTATTTAAAACATTTTTAAATAATAAGTCAGACCTGCCGATTTCAATATGTGCTGATTTTGCAATTAAATTGACAGTGAGGCTCCAGACTAACTTTTTTTTCAACCCTGTGCTGTCAGCAGACGAGCCAAACTGAGATGATATAAATAACATCACAAACAACATACATTTAAAAAACGTTGTATCACTTACATATAGTGCAGGCTACAGCTAGGCCTCTAAATAGCTTTCAATGGAAATTTGAAGCGAAAACATAAATCTGACGGCTATATTAGTGTTCATGAGAATATGTTCACAAACATCCCTCTCTCCTCTCTCAGTAGTTTGATGTATGTTAAGGATGGGTGTTATCCAAAGTGTTATCTAGAGATGTGTGCAAGTGAGACAATTTATAGGCGTTGATGAGAGTATAGGGAGTGAGAGGTTGTTATGAACAATGTAATTAAGAACTAGAGTGAACAAGATTACCTTGAAAAAAAGGAAATTATTGAAATTTGACCAAACACAGAAAGCTCAGAGAGACAGAACACACACACACACACACACACACACACGCACACACACACACTTATATACATATCGATAATGCTGCATAATATCACAGAGAGAAGTATTCACATTCAGCTGAACAGCTGTCCAAGCACATAATGTCAAGATAAAAAAAAAATCTAAATGAGGTTCCGCTCGGTTTGCTTCCAAGATTGTGCTGACAGTGCAACACTACAGACAGGTAATCATATTCCAGAGGGCCTAAGGGCACATAGCAGCACGATAACACGCCAACACTTTTCCGTAATACAGACTATCAACTGCGTGATTAGAGTAGATGATGGCTTTGACAGTACCTGCCCAGTTTAGCTACACGGTTTAATAGATATGAACAGGAAGTGGTGTTTGCATCTCTGTGTTATCTCTGGTACCTTTGGTGCTTAAATGCACTGCATCTTCAGAAATTATTTATCAGTCAACAAAGAGTCCAGTGCTGCAACACCGTCTCAAAGAGGCACGCCATCAATTTACACATGAAGTCCAGGATACTCGTCAAAAGGAGTACAGGTCAGCCTGCTTACATTAACTGTGCCTCATTTGCTGCGTCTGTTGGAAATGTAAAATACTTCCCGTACACTAAGATTTTGTCCAAGAATGATCAGTGAACGTAAAAAGCTTTCATGGACTGCGTATAGCTTGAGCAATAAATTGCAGCACATAAGTTGGCAGTAGGGGCCAGTAAGGGTTTATGAAAATGTTTTAGATCCTTACTTTTATTATGTAGATAAGTAAACAATTGTCTAGGCAATTGGAGGGATAAAAACATGACGTATTGGTGGTAGATGGACATAACTGGATTTATTTATGAGTCAAGCAATATTCATGAAATGACAGCAATAAGAGAGAATTACACTAGTTTTAGCTGCAGCCTTGGCAGACACACTACAGAGGCAATCATGAATCATTTAGACTTCCCTACCAGCACATTATACATTAGAGACTTAGTGGACAGGAAGTACACACGGCATTAAATGCTTGTGCATGTCTGTGCATGTGCGCGCGCGTGTGTGTGTGTGTGTGTGTGTGTGTGTGTGTGTGTGTGTGTGTGTGCGTGTGTGCGCGTGTGCGCGTGTGCGCGTGTGAGAGAGAGAGTGTGTGATAGAACAAATAGCACTACCCACATAAAAGAAAGAAACAGAGATTAAATTAGAGACCATCTTGCCGTGGGATCGCAGCCACGGCGCCAAATCGGCTCAGTAGCCGATGGCAAATTCCCCTTTTCCTACCCCGGACCCTTGGTCGGACCACACCCATTTTCGACCTTGGCTTTCATTTTGATCTTCTCACACACACACTTTTGAACTAGACACCTTAAAAAGTTACGTGACCACAGACAGACAGACACACACACACACACACACACACACACACACGGACTCATACATTGAAAACAATATCAGCCACACGCTGTGTCCGCTGGTAAAAACTGATATATCCAGAGGGCACAGCAGAGACACAACGAAAGTGGATGTGACCAACTCGATCCTGGCTGGAGCCAACGCCTCTCTTGTGCCCGGCCCTGCCCGCTGTGACACTTCCTGCCTTCCACCACATAATCATGATGAATCGCTCTGGGGCTTTCCGCCGACCGCTCACACTGTCAAACAATGAGTGGCAATGGCAAACATCATCACACAGCACAGCCTCTCTCCTTTTATCTTCTCTCTTTTTCTGTCATGATGCTCTTATTTTTTCCTTCATTCATTTCATCTTTTATTATCTCTGCATGCTGCGAGATGTTTCTCTCCAACATCTCGCTTCTCCTCTGTCCTTGGCTTCTGTTCTTTCTCCCTCTCTATGGTCTTTCTTCTATCGCTTCTCTTCTCGCCCGCTCTGATTCTTTTCTCTCTCTTTTGTATTTTCTGATGCATCTCTGTCCTCCGTGTCTTCTTTTAACTTCAAGGGGGGCAGACACCAAAGAGAGAAAGCTGGAGGTTCAATACGTCGAAGGACACTGGAGGTGACTTAAGCCTGCACAGGACAGATCATACAATAATCGTCAATCTGATAACATTTTAAAATTCTAGAGAACTCTCGAATAATTGGATTGGAGATTATGTCAGTCTGTTGCAATGTGAACTGTACTCCCTCTCTGTACTTCTAGTAATAAGATGCAACTTAACACTTTAGACTTCAGTGGTTTGCCAGATGAACTATAGTTCTGAGGCAGGAAAGACATTTATGTGTGCATGTCATCGTGAGGCCAATATCTTTTCTTCATCACATTTGTTTTCTTCGTCCTCTCGCAGCAAAATATAATGTGGTAGTTAGGTTACTACAAGAGTGAATATGATATATATGGAGTATATTAGTCCCGTAGTCTCAAAAGTAAGAAGACTGTGGAGGGCATTTTCTGAATTTAAGACTAAGCCAAACCACATTACTCTTAGCAGTGTGTTTAAATCTACCACGGGGATCAAGGTGGGAAAGAAAACATTATTTATCATCACTTTTCTCCCAAAATCAATATCTGACAATGGGGATGAATTGCATATTCTGCAATAACAAAGAGATCACTGCAAAATACTCACTGCCTCAGATTTTTCCAAATCACACCATGGCTGCAAAAACCGTCCTCATTTCTCAAAGACAGTGGAAATAACACGAAACTAAAGGAAGAAAGTCTTCTGAACATAATGATACTAGTCGACAGAATGCCTGTAAGAGCTGGTAAAATTCAAGTTGGTGAATATATGTCACCGCTACCCGAGCAATTACCAGTGTTTCCCCTTCACTTTGCTCCTCCAGGCTACTGTCTAAATAAAGAAATGATGCTTGAGAGGCAAACAGCACCTTGAGAGGTAAACAGTGTAGCACTTTAATATTGCATGACATCTCAGCCTCAATGTGAGCAATCTTACAGTAGTGCTGAAGAGCTGCTAAAAAGATTATAACTGTTCTAAGCACAATGACAATAAGGATCTATTCTATACATCTGTCAGTTAAGTGGACAGAGGGAGCAAGGGAGACGAAGGTCAGAGGGTTAACAAGAGGAGTTAGCTGGCCATCTTATCCCTGATTCATCTCACCCCGAGCAGCTGTCAGATCCTTTGTAGAGCTGCCATCATGGACCACTCCACTCACAGCTGATTCATATTACTGGGGAAGACAGCCGCCTTTTTACAGAGGATTGGGAGCTGCCAAGTGAATGTGTACGCATGTGTGCGTGCGTGTGTGTGTGCGCGCGCGTGTGTGTGTGTGTGTGTGTGTGTGTGTGTGTGTGTGTGTGTGTGTGTGTGTGTGTGTGTGTGTGTGTGTGTGTGTGTGTGTGTGTTTAATTGTGCATGAGGGAAAGGGGGATGTCAGTGCAAAAGCTATAGGGGAAAAGGTCAGCTGTGGGAGGGAAGGTATGAAAGAGAAATAACACACATTAATGTCCAATAAAGGCAAACAGCAATTACATCCCTAAGTTGCAAGTCTGAAGCTGCCATAGCTGCTAAAAAAAGAACACTTTCCTTTCTGTTGACAACTCAGAAACATCTTCTGGTCAATCATTTCAAATAAAGTATAATGGGGGAGCGACCACATGGGGAGAGAGCAGAGGATGGGGAGGAGAGAGGGTTGGTGATGTGTTTTAATGCTAATACATCAGCAGTGTGATCAGTGCTCTCGTATTGACATGCATTGACCGTTTCATTCTTGTTATTTTATCTGTGACCCTCTGCTGCTCCTCCCTCTCCACAAAACCACCTTTGTGGCTCAAGCTTTACTTTACACTCTCACTAAAATCTATCTCCTGCAACAAATAAAGTGTAATCATAGGTTCAAAACACCACTAATCCAAGATTCAAAGGTGAATGGTGACTGATATTCAACACATTGTAACAAGCTTACAAATGACACATTCATCAATGCAATGTGCTCCAGATCGACCCGTCGCTTTATTAATATACAACATATTTCAGAAACATAGTTAATGCTTCCAGTGGATCACATAAATGGAAAAATGAAAACTGTAAAGTTTGTATTGCCTGTAGAGTTGAATTTACTCATCCAATAATCTGAAAGCGAAAAGATCATTTCTGACTAGTGTTGTGGTAAAAAGTAAATGATTGAGTCTTAGGAGAGTGCAGTGGCGGCCAGCCCATAGAGGGCAACGGGGCTTGTATGCTTTTCCTGCTTGTCCTGCTCTGCTCAAGCAGCTCTGAGCTGCATGTCTGTGATGCTCATGCACGTCCTCTCTGCTCCTGTAGTCTCTAATGCGCGTCCACAGAGACGGGCTCAAGGGGGCGGGGCTGCAGCGCACACAGACGCAGTGCGCGCCTCACAGAGTGATCGCTGGGGAGACATGCACAATACTTTTATTGTTCTCTTGTGAAGAAAATTGACTATAATTACAGAGGAAAAGTGCCACCGTGATGTGGGGGTGAGCAATCCACACACAAAGCCTTGGCATTTTAATAGAAATGTAACTGTTCAGTCGTGGGTTAATTGTGACAGGTAGACTGAAGAGGACATTCTTGCTTCTTCTCACCAGGCTTTTTGTTTGGAGAACCGTCATTGCTTTGATCTGACTGCCTTCGAAAAAACTAGTTTATTTGTTTCGCAAAAACACTGCCTCTGTTTATGAGACGGAACAGATTGTGTTTGATAGTCCTGTATTAACCTTTTCATTTGCCAAAACTATACAGAAACTGATGCAATATATTCTAAGGAACAGTTGATTATCGGCTATGATTCAGCATATAGATGATTATCGGAATTATCTTTCTTTTTTATATACGGCAGCAGATATTGCTCAAGTTGCAAGTTGAAAAATGTAAGTATGTATGTATCCGCTTTTCCACCGGCTTTGCTTTTTTACACTGAACCAAACAACTGCATGCTCCCACAGTGTGTGATTTTAGAGTGTGTGTGTGTGTGTGTGTGTGTGTGTGTGTGTGTGTGTGTGTGTGTGTGTGTGTGTGTGTGTGTGTGTGTGTGTGTGTGTGTGTGTGTGTGTGTGTTCTCTCTAATGTCTAAAAGTAAAAGTTCTCTTTTGCAACATTTATTAAACGTATATGCTTGAAGGCATTTGAACACATTTGTGAGAGTTTGTGCTATTATAAATGTTGACAATCAGAAATATGAGGTATATAAAACATATCCTTGATCCCAAAGATATCCTGGTTGTCATTTATCTTAACTACATCCACCCTCGACAGAAACCAAAAGCACAAAAAACTGAAGCACAAATGTCGCAAAAAAATTGTATTTAATTTATAGCAAGGCATTAGGAGAGTCTATGACTACATATAATCATCCAACAAAGCACACACATATACTGTAGGCACTAACAAGTCAAAAGAGAGAAATAATTACCTTTGAGCCATGTGAAGCAACATGATACGTCATGACTGTCAGTGTAAGGACCAGGTATCTTTTCATGAACACATTTTCAATGAAACCAATTATGAAACTCACACACAAACACTTCATAAACTTACAATACAAAGCTCTCCGCCTTTCCTTGACAACTCGTAGGAGGATATATCACCTCGGAAAAGGATATAATTGTCGTATATGAAAGCAAGAATGCATCTGTACATGAGAATGCACAAAGGTCCAGTCGAGCGCGAACTGATAAAAAGGATGTTTCATTTTCCATGTGAGATGACGAATATTAATCGATTAATAATAATGAGCTTGAAAAACCTGAGTAAGCAGCATTATCAGAGTGTGCAAAAACAATGCTGAAATTGCAGAAAGATTAATATAATTTTTTGCTGACATGGAACAGAGTTGTAATAGCGAAAGCTGTGGACCAAGGATAAAATAAACACAAAATGTCATTACACCAGAGTAAGTAAAAATGTAAACTCATCTGTTGTGACACAGACTTGATGGGAAATGTTGCTATGCTGACCACAATAGTTGTAGGCGGTAAAATACTGTACGTTCTCTTTCAGGACAGAGTGAGAGAGACAAAGGCGGTTTGAAAGCAGCGAGGTTGTGTTTTATAGTGCTCAGCAGTCAGGTTGAAAGAGCAGATGAGTATATCGTGGAGGAAGAGCGCACAGAGGAGGAGGATCAAATGACTCTGAGGGCAACAACAGACTAAACATCAAACTGCTACTGGAAAGAACAAAGGAAAAGCTGGTGAGTACAATACAAATCGGAAATTGAGGCTCCGTTCTGACACATCCATATTTATGAATCAGGGGAAAATGCATTTGGTCACTTGTAATCACACTGCTGGGTTCAAGGTAATACAGTGTAAATTACCTCATAAGCCCTCTGCCCACAGTTCATCTTTCATGTGGACATACCAAATAATACTTTGAAATTATAAACAAACTGTGGATAACACAAAATGAGGTAATTAAGTCCCAGGAGAACACTTCCTGTTACAGTAACTTGTGACACAGAAAGTGAATATTTCTGCATGTGCTAAACTATAGCAGGTTTTAAATAAGTATAATTTTGGTGGTATAATATAAGTATGTAGTACATATATAAGGACACTTGTTGAAGGACTTGACAATTATGGCGTTCAAAGCTGTGTTAAATTAGTTCTAAAGAAAAGCACCTTTTTAGTTCCCTGACTTTTTATATTTAATACATAGATTTTCTGCCGAGAACACGTCCTAACTTTCCTACTTGTGCTGTACATAATGAAAGCTGAAGAACACGGACGGCAAAAAAGACAGAACACACCACAAAAAAGAAGAAAGAAGAAGAAGAAAATCAATTTTGTCCTTAAATACACTTATTTTTTCCCAAAAGACCCAGAATTTTAGAAAGAATGGAAAAATAAACTAGTTTCTCTTATTCCTACTGGGGATTTTTAATTAAACAACAAACACCTCCACACAAAAACATTATTAAGAAATACTGCAGATTTCCAATTACGGTATATGATTATTTATTTCATAGCTTAACTATTCGCACTTCAGTCTGGTTTCATTAAGTATGTCAGGCACATGGGTTTGCAGATTATGGAATAATAAAGAAGATATATATACAAGGTTCAAACTAACCAGCTTTTAATTGGCCTATAACACGTTTTTGTACTTTTCATGCAACACAACATCTCATAAATGTAATCTTAGCCAAAGAGGCATGAAGTGTCTAATCAGCAGGTGTCTCAGGTAGACAATGATATGTTTGCTAAAAAGGATTATGCAAAAACGATCCACTATACACACAGAGAGACATGATATACAAATGTGATACACACACACAAACACAGATGGGGGACATGGCAATGTCACCTCAAAACAGTTACACTTCATAACTACATCATCAAAATGATGTATATAAAAAAAACGAAAGCACGAAGAGCAATGGCCGAGGTGAGGACATGCTCTGAGGGGAGGCTCAAGCCTGGAAAATGTACACAAAAAAGAAGGCGAAGATGAAAATATGACAGTGATCTGAGATATTTGCACTGACATACACAAATCCAAACCCTCAAATCTAATGTGCTGCTGCCAGGAGGGGAGAAGAATAGAGTCAGTGACACAGCCAGAGAAAGGTGGGGTGGTAGAGAGAGGAAAGCACAGGAAGAGAGACAGAGAGAACACTTCTGACTGATGACTCGTGAAAATTAAAACCTTCTTTCTTCTCAAGGACATACTTTCTTTCTTCCTGAGCATAAATTGCAGCTTCAGGTACACCAGGTGCAGGAGTCTGTGTATGTATGCGGACGTGACTGAAGGTGTGAGTAAAACCTCACAGTCTCTCTTTCTTGTCTGTTTTTCAAACACACGCACACACAGAGAGTTGTGTTCATTCTCCTCTCAATATATTCTTTTGTTGTGATTTGTTTTTCACTCACACACTGAGTTGCCTTGTAGGCAAATTATTAGAAAACTTAAAAGAATTTCCTTTGGCATGACTTGCTGTAGGATCTGTGATGTTACACTATGTAGTTTCACTTTGTAGCCTATACCTCTCCAATATACATGCAAACCTGTGGCTGTTAAACATCTCCAGAATCATATCTCGTGATGGAAAATACATGGCTCTTTCATGATTGCTACTTGAGGGAATCAAAAGCAATAAAAAAAAAATAAAGCCATTTCAAAGCGTATGTGAGGCTTTGGACTGCATACAAGAGACCCACACAGGACAACTTGAAAGGGAGACGGAGATGACTCAATGTGAATGTGTGTGTGTGTGTGTGTGTGTGTGTGTGTGTGTGTGTGTGTGTGTGTGTGTGTGTGTGTGTGTGTGTGTGTGTGTGTGTGTTTGTTTCATATATTTGGCTGGCATTAAACACACACTACAATGTTAACACATTATATTAGGTGTACAAATACACAGCAGGCTAATACGTTTGTATTTGAATTATAATTAAAACAGTGTGCAGTGGTGCATGTCTTCATAATTTCAGGCTTTATCATGAGTCACAGCAGACCACGGCGTATTGTTTAATAAAAGGATTGCTAGGCCTGTGCACATAGAGACCATAGATAACATTTCAATGACACCAGCTCACGGACACAGCAGAGGCACAGCGCCGAGTCAGTTCAGTCTGTAAGTTGCTGCTAAACATTTCTCTATTCAGCCAAAGTATGACTGAGGACAAGCCATTTTCTGAATTTGGAATGCTTATCTGAAGACTAAAAATACCTCACAAGAAAGAAATTCCACTAACTACATGGAAGTTCAAGAATATTCAGCCTCCTCCTTTGCCCTTGGATCTGCTATTGCTGCCAACACAAAGGCTGTTTTCAATGTTTTTGCGTTATGAGCAAACAAGCTAAAACAAAAGAATCATTTGGGCCTCATTTGATTTGGTTTCACAAAAAGAAAAAGAAAAGATTGTTAAGACATGATGAGGAAAGTAATATGATTATACCTCGGACAACACACTTGTGTATTTAATAATCAAGAAAATCAATGGAGGTCACTGATTTATCATCAGAATCCATTTGCCATAACTTGTTTTTATGTTTCCTTGGGCCACAATTACAAAACCCAAGGCTAAGAATATTTAGTAGATGAAGCCTTTCGTCAGTGAAAGAAATACCATTACCTGCACCCTGTTCTTTAAACATGGCTTCACTAATTCGGGTTGTTCAGTCAGGAAGCGGCAAAAACTTTACGACTGAGTAAATACACGACAACACACTGAGCAACTGGTCAGTAACGACTGAAGTTCTGGCAGCACACGACCTCGCATATCTTGCAAAAATGTCACTTGTTGTGTGTTCTTGAACCAAAACCAACATGGACGACACCTGGCAGCATTTGCACACACACAAGTGACGTCATTGGTCGCCAAAATCAGTGTCATGTCTAAAACGATCTTTATGTCAAGGACTGGCAGCAACTGGATTCCCAGACTACAACAGAACAGTCCAGGCTGGTCCAATAATGTTGTGTTGCATCAAATACGTACTCATTCAATTTCTAATATTTTCTCTCTGATCTGTGGAAATTGTATTCATCCAGCACATGATTAGACACTCTTTTTGATGATACATTTTGGACAGGGAAGGGCTGAGCGAATCAATGTCAGTGTCACAAAACCAGAAATTTAGCAGTCGATACCGACAACATTGAAATTCCACGATTCTCTATAACAATTCGATACCACCATAAAAACCAAAGGTAAAACAATAAATACCATGTACTTCTACATACATTCCCTTGTTACCGTTTGCAACTCCCATTTACGTTAACTAGCTCTCGTCCTGCCGATTTCAACATGGATTTGTTGTTTAAAATGTAGCGCTGTCAGGGAAAACTAGGGCGGTGGGTAACCGTGTCATATATTCTGTTTTAATAAAACTGCTTGTGCCATCTCATGTGGCTTTGTATTCTGAACATTTAGCCCACTTTGTAGAGAATACCAATATATATATTGTGTATTGCAATTCAGCCTCAAGATAAAGAGAGATATAATGTTTGGTCCATATGGTCCAGGCCTACATCGAACTTATTCTTTCTGTCCCACTCTCTGTGTTTCTAACAGCATGTTTCTCCTTTCCTTTCTCTCCTCTATAGCACCACTTTAGTCATTTAATGATAAGCTGCCACCTGGCGAAGAGGAAAATACGTCTGTCTTTATTAAGAGATTTTAAAAAAGTTCACTCAGATAGTTTTAAGTACAGGAGTGTCCGAGTGTGTGAATGTGTGTCGATGCATCAGTGAGAGAGCAGGGCAATGTGTGCGAGGGTGTCTTTCAGAAGTCAGTAAAGCATGCAATGTTTATCCACCACATATTGAGCAGTGCTGACCAGAAAGCCCCACCGGGGCCCATTGGACCAGCTGGCATGATACTGGCAACCCCACACACAAATCCTCTCTCTCTCTCTCTCTCTCTCTCTCTCTCTCTCAAACACAACAAACACTCTCATCGCCACACATACATCATTCTATGGCAGCCCTTCCATTTCGCTCCTCTCCTCCACCTTACGCCTCATCAGACATATTATAATTAGCCGTGCTGAGTAATTAACATCCAAATTAGGACATTCATTTGCATATCTGCCCTCATTTGCATATACTTCCAGGAGCACCCAGACCTGACATTCCTCCACACACATTTATAAATGCCAGGACAAAGCACAAGGGTACTCAGTCTGTTTCAACACAATTGCCTGATATCCCAACTCATGCACGCACCTAAACAATAAAGAACATAAACTGGGGATAGTAAAGGAGAGAGAAGGTTTGGAGGTGGAGAAAATCTGAGAAAAGGTACAACGGGAGTAAAAGAAAGAGAATCTGGACAGGCTAGGAAAGGGAGAGAATATAAATGGCTTTGAGGAGGGTCGTCGGCAGATGAGAATGTGACACTCTCCAGAATGTGACACACTCCAGATGAGAAAAGGAAAAGTAAGACAAAAGAAAGAAGACGGCCTCACCACTTATACAACTCACTTAAGCCCATAAAACTTCGGAATTGAATCTAAGGCGGTGGAGAGAGAAAGAGCGGCAGCTCTGGAAATCCGAATGAAGGTTGCTCGAGCTTGGAAAAAGTAGTGAGAAGGAGAATGACGAAACACAGACAAACAAACAGCGAGAGAGTCGAAGGAAGAGTGAGAGAGAGAAAAGAAACGGGGAGAAAATACAATGATTAAGCTGAGGAAAGAAAGGAAATAGAAAGGGAAAGAAGAAAAGGGAGACAGGACAAGCAGAGCCGTTTCCACATTGTTTCACCAGTCATTGCATAGAAGAGGAAAACCTGAGTTATGCTTCCACGTTCCATATCGCTTTTACGATTTATGTTCCGGCGAGGATAATGCAGCAAGACGGCTCTGTTGAAAAGACACCCATAAATCTGATCTTGTTTTCAAATAATTTTTTTCTCTCCCTTTCTTTCTCTTTCAGCACCCCTTTAAATCCTCTCAGTCTGTGTTATTTGGTATTCATGTGCTCTGGTCTATATTCTGACTTCTTATGTAAAGGTTCACAGCAGCAAGCCTTTGTCTCATGTATATACAGTACTGTATTCTGCTGAGCTTGTAAATGCTAATCTACACAAACTAAAAAACTCAATCTGTGTCTCTCTTATACAGCAAGCAAACATCCAGCCAGCACAGAGGCCTCGACATTATAATGATTTCTCTAAAGCCCTTTCATAAATTGTTTGGCAACATGATATTTAACCTCCAGACCAGATTATGTATATGTGCATTGCATAGCCAATGGCACAGTGTGTGTGTGTGTGTGTGTGTGTGTGTGTGTGTGTGTGTGTGTGTGTGTGTGTGTGTGTGTGTGTATATATATATATATATATATATATATATATATATGAGACATATACTGTATATCCACATATACAGTTTCCACATTCACCTTTTAATAAATGAACAGGCTCTTCTCTAAACTTAAGATAAACCTAGTTAGTCTTCCCTCTGGCTCGCGGTCATATGGAGGTCTTTTATAAACAAGGAAAGTAATGATAATGTTTGGTTGAGCACAGACAGCCCCGAGTTCTCACCCCAGAGACCCAATTAATACCACTGTAACCGCCGCTGCCCTTCATAGACAACTGTGCGTGTGTGTGTGTGTGTGTGTGTGTGTGTGAGAGTGAGAGTGAGAGAGAGAGAGAGAGAGAGGGGCAGATGTAAGAATATCACAGGTAAGATTGTAACTGATTGCAACGCCCTGACCGTGCATGTCCTCCCCGAGTACTAATCGATTATCATAGTTAGAAAATTATCATCACTGGGCAACCAGCCAATCGTGACAAGCAGCATAACTGCTGATATCCTCAATAAATGTTGTGTCTGTGGTGTTAATCATATTAAAAGCGACCGGGGCATGTAAGGTTGCCTCCCAGGCACAATGTTATGTGAAGAAGAGTTTCCCAGCAACCTTAAAGGGTGACATAAATGTGCTAATATGTGAATTCCTATAGTATGTTTAATCTAAAATAGGCACCATTCCCTATTAGTTTCTCATTTGCTGTGCTTCGTTGTCTTATGTAACGTGTAATGTATAAATGGAATATATTTAGGAGAAAACAAGCTGTTAAATTGGGTTATAAGAAATTATAATGGGTGATTACACTATTGCCTACTACTGGGTAAATGATTAATCGATAATTAGAATACCCTCCCTCCCCACACACACACACACACGCAGGCGCGCGCGGGCGACCTTTTACAGGTGCGTTACAGTATGAGCTACAACTTCCCACCAAACTGAACACCTGTCCCGTTAATTGCCCTGTCTGCCATTACGTGAACTTTGAGTAACTAGTCAATAGTTGCCAAGAAAAGAAGAAGAAGAAGAAAAAGCATTAAGTTCCTGAATATTCCGCAGAACTTACTCGAGACAGCCAGACCGCCATAGCTAAATGGCGACGAAGTTGTCGGACGGACGCTTGGTGCTTTCCTTGCCTCACGTTACTTGTGAAACTCAAACGCGAAAAAAAGCGGTCAGACATTTCGAAGGCAAAATAATAATTTGTTCGCGTCTTTTTCTTTCTCATGTTCCTACCTTTTCCGCCGAGAGCGCGGGAGTGGCCCAAAATGAGCCAAAACAGCAAGAACGGGACCCCGAGTATCTGCATGTTTGTCGAGCAATGTGGTTGATGTCTCTCCGTCCTCTCCTCTTCCGAGATCCTGGATCACCTCCCGAGCGCGAGGATGTTTTTTTTCTTTCGCGAGGGATAGTGGAAAGGTAAAGAGACAGTCACTGGGCAGTGTGGGCAAAGAGAGAGAGAGAGAGAGAGAGAGAGAGAGAGAGAGAGAGAGAGAGAGAGAGAGAGAGAGAGAGAGAGAAATACTGACGTTTAAACAGCGTCAATAAAACAAAGTTTCCGGATTTGGCTATTCAAAATAAAACACAGTCGACTGTTAATGTTGAATAATGTCAAATAAGGGTATCAAAACAAGGCTATATTTATATACAGTGAACATTTTATTATTTTCTAAAATGTATTTTCACACTTTAATGATTATGGGTGCCGTAAAACAATGTTTCCCCCAGTTATGACAAATTGTACACATTTATTTTGAAGAATACACGCGTCTTTTCTGGGCAAACTCTGTCTTTGTTGGGCGAGCTTGCCATAGCTGTTAATGAGACATAAGGGGCTAGTAATAGAGAGGAGGGAGTATAAGGAGGGGATCTGTCCGAGATGAGTGTGAATGTGTTGGTAGTTTGGTGTTAAGAGGGGAAGGGATTGGTTTGGACACGCAAGGAGAGGGCTGCTGTAACGGAGAATGTGCTTATCAGTGATTGCATTCCTCTTCAAGAAGACAGCTACAGTTATTCAACCAATTCAATAAACCCCAAGCCATTGGCAATGACACCAGACGCTTACCACAATCCCAGAAAATAAAGCAATGGATGATTTTCCTTTTTTATGGGACCTAGAGAATCACAATACCATGAGCACACATTCATTCTCCTGTGATTCACGTTTTTCAACACATGAAACATCTTCCAAATCAGTGTTTTCCGACCTTTCTGACTTTTCTGACCCCTTAAAATAAAAGCAATGTCTTCTCCTGTTTTTAGGAGGTTAAATTACCAAGTAATTCACAAGAAAAAAAAAGTATGGATAACTAATCAGACTATCTCTTCATTATGTTCAAACTGACATTTGTTTGAAATTTACTCATTATCTTAATGAATACAATGTATGAGTTTACATTTGATTCTAGAATTTATGTAAAGCTCAGATTGTGTTTAAATTGACTGTAACTTCAGGGGCAACGCAGCTCCTATAAAAGCTATTGTATAATATTGACCAATTAATATGCTTTACATTACAAATGATCAAATTACTTTTGTGTATCTTGAATGAGCCACAATGTCCACTTGCTGGCAATTTGGGTATTCAGATTACTCAACAATCAATTTGACACACATTCTCTACTAATGTCCTGTTTACGTTAGGCTACATTTGGAAAATATTAAAGAACAAAACACTTTAATTAAGGAGCAATATGAACAGTGTACTTTTTTTCGTTTTCTTATAGCAACATTCCTTTCATAGTCAATTGAAGCAGCTGCTACAGTATGTCCTAACAAGAGCCTGAACATCACAGCTATCCTCCCCACCGCAGATTTGAGTCTTTCAGTTTTCACCCTGTGGCAGAATCCCTGGTTTTCTGTAACGGCCGTATGTTCTTCAATTATTTTCTCATGCTGCTTTGTGTGTTGGGTGTGGGTGTGTGTTCTGGGGATTAGAGAGAGAGAGAAAGAGAGAGAGAGAGAGAGAGAGAGAGAGAGAGAGAGAGAGAGAGAGAGAGAGAGAGAGAGAGCAGACCTCAAGTGAGTTAAGAGGATAAGAAAGACAGAACAGACAAACACACAAACACACATAACACACACATGCAGACAAACACATGTAGGACCACATCAACATGTGCACACAGTCACTAACACACATATACTCCCAATTGGCTGTTTCCATGGGTAGTGCCAGCTAAGTTACAGCAGAGCAGTGACGGAGGAAAGATGGTGTAATGAGCAGATTTTCCTTCTACCAAGCCATCAGCTCAGCAATCATTCAGGACAGGTGACAGAAGGAGATATTCACTGTGCATCACTGAAGTATTGCTTGTTCTGTTTTTGACAACTACATATTACTCTCAATATTTCACACAAATGTGTAGGCTGTTTGCCTTGTTTACTTTCCACTGTTTCCAGCATCTGTATTCTCTAGCGAGCATGTCCAAAAAGTGTACGGCTAAAAAGATTACTCAACAAGTTATGTCTGCCAAATTGTTATTGTTTATAACACATATATGATTAATCCTCACTGTGATAAGAACTTTAATTTCCCAAAAAATCTACATTAAAAAGAAAATAAATTACAAATATTAACCTTGAAAATGTATAGTATATAAATGAAACTTTCAGATCACACTATCTAGACCTAGTCGTCATACCAGTCTCACTTTTTCGACTCAAAATGAACATCCAAGTTATATGCTAAAGTATTACCTCCAAAAACAATCCAAACGAGACAATGTTCCTCCATCTGAATCTGGGAGCTCTTCTCCTGTTTATCTGCACTAACTCTGGTGTCGCATCACAGATTATTGGGTAGAACAAACTCCTCTCTGGTGGTATGAAGGAAGTTGTGGATTTTAACTGATACAGTTTGTGCAGTAAAATCAATAACACGTTTTAGCCCCGAAATATGACAGTATTTGTCTTCACATAGGACAAAATTAGGGATGCATGCACACAATAGTTTTACTTTAAAGTTTTAAGGAATAAAGGAACATTATAATGAACCTAGATTTGAAATGCAAAACACTGAGAATAACTGCACTTACTATGAAATATGTAAGTGCATGCACAAATAAGTGCATGCATACCCAGTATGCACACATGTGCATTTATTGCAGCCATAACTGTATTAATTGGGCAGTTTACTGTATTTTCTAGTGGTATATACCAATGCTCTGTGAAATGCCATAGCGTTTACTTGAACCATCGCATTCTTTCAATGTTATCCATGTCCCTCTGCAACAAAGCAAGTTATTAGAAAAGCCAATTGTCGTACATCCATTGTCAGACAGTCAATTAGTGTTCGATAAAGCTTCTCCTTTCCATCTGACAAGCAGTTAGCAACAATGGAATGAAAGGTTACCAGGAGCACGTAACTGTTTGATGTTGCACTGCTGTAAAGGTCAGCTGACATGATTACAGAAGAGGTTTCTTCTGAGAAGACATTCTCCTTATCCACAGAGGCACAATACATTATTGACATTCTGTATACCAATGTAATACTGGTCGCAAATAAATAGATAATGCATGACAACAATGTCGGGCTATTCACTGCGTGTCATTTAAAAGACGTGTGCAGTGTATTCCAGTACCACGGAGAGCTCCGTCCCTTTGCGCAGATTAACCTTCCTCCACTAGGGGTCGCACTTCAGTCTGTTTTTCTCTGCGGAACTATCGAGCAACAGCTTCTCAGAACAGGGGAGTGGAAACAGTGTGACACACTTACCAAACAGTTATGTGAAAAGAAGGTAACCCTATTCTTTGTGATTCCTAACGTTAGCTGTTGTGTCTTTGGCTATATGACCGTTTCAATGCGCTACTCTTCAGCGTTATTTATACATTCATTCAAAAGGGGTTTTGTCGCTTTGCACGCGAGGCTAATTCATGTTAGCTTCTGGTTCAACACCAAGGCGTCATTGATCTGTTTGAGCTGTCCTTTGCGTCGTAACAGCTCCCAAAACATACAGCCTCCCATAGTTTCTAAGTTACGTAAGTTTGCGTCAAAGCGAACTGTGAGGGTCCCTTTCTCTGTTGCGCATGTCATGCGCCTGTCAAAACCCCGGACCAAAGAAGTGTGCAGTTCCACACAGGAAGTTACTTGTGATTGAAGTCACCAAAGACGGTGAACACCGGACACATGCAACTGCTTTCATTACTGTCAGTTTGTGGTGTTGTCACACAAGGTCAAAACTTACAACGTTTTTCAATGCAGTCTGTTTGTTTAATGTCTGCCGTGCACTGTTTGTATACAGTAGATGAACAATGTTCCTTATAAGTATTGTAGAATTATATTATTTTTAAACACATTAAAGTGACACCATAGCATGAGACATAGAGAGGACGTTTAATACTAATTCTTCTTAAAAAAAGAAAAGAAACATATATAATAGTCAATACTAATGCTGTGCTCATAGATTGTAAAGTGCTTTGGGATTAAAAACTCCCACCAAATGATATATAAATTGGTAAATGCAACTAAAACGAACCTCTGCCAAATGTTACAGCCCTGCAAAATGACTTGTAGATGTACGAACTAAAGTTTTTCTGCACAGTATCCGGTAGAATGTTCTTGAAGAGGACACACACTTATGTAAGCCTTCTTCAGTCTTTCCACATTTTACTTTTCTTTTGCTTTCCCCCCAAGGTTCTATGACAGCGGTGTGAGGGGTAAACCAAGATGGCCACCCACCGTGTTCCACTCATCTTGCTAGCTTGTGGCTCCTTTAATCCCATTACCAACCAGCACATGAGGCTGTTTGAGCTGGCCAGAGACCACATGCACAACACAGGTCAGATCCAGACATTAGCCATGAAAGCACACATTTGCTGGCCTCTGGCCCATTGTAATGTCTCTATTCCATATTAAACGCTGATCTTAATTATTGCATCTCTTGATCAATTTGCCGACCCAGTTGTAGTAAATTACTGTAAAGGAAAAGGAGGCTTCTCATGTGTTTTATCCCACACAGTCTGTAAATAGCTATTAATATTTAAAACCGCGCTTATTTCTGACTGATCAGAACTTAATTTATCTATTCACTATAAGGTTTATCAAGACATGCCATATAGCGTATATTACTGCTGGAAGTTCCATTACATCATATTTTTAGTTTTTAAAACATGATTTGGGGCACGTGACAGTGACATAAGTATTCTAGGACATTTGAAACTGTAAAATACAGTGTATTGACGAAACACGTTTTACTATCATGCTCGCATTGTTTTAAAGCTGAGGCTGGTGGTCGTAAAATGTACACGCATAGTGAATAGCAACCCATTAATTATAACTATTTATTTTTATTTTTTATGACCAACAGGCCCTGAACAGGCCCTGATACATCTTCTGTCTATGATCTATCCAACACCAAACAGCAGACATAAAAAAGTTATCGACAAGCTGGAGCAGAAAGTTGAGCACCTCGCAAGTTAAAGATGCAGATATTTTCTCTCAGGAGTTGAATCCAAAAGCTCAAATGAGAATAAGGTTGCCATAAACAAGCTCTAAATCAATGCTAATTTTGCTTTGTGTCTTCCTGACGTGACGGTTGGCCATTTTCTAGCACATTAACCATAACGACTTTATAAGACAATAAGAGGGCTACTTGTTTCAGCTCGTTGGGTCGCCTTCTGCACCCAAGTGGCCTAAATATCAATTAACGCAGCTTTAAATACCCCATGTTCTTGTCTATTTCAGAATCAGAATCAGAACCATTTATTGCCATGTATGTTACCCATACAAGGAATTTGTCCTGGCGGGAGGTGCATAACCTTTAACAATAACAACAATAAACATTTAACGATAGACACAGTGCAACAATGGGAGGGATATTTACAATTGAATCTACTGTTGAACTATAGATAACAAGAGGAATCAATAAAATCATTTCATCGATTGTTTGCAAGTATAAAAACAATTATATATTTATTTATTTATTTTTATGATGTTGCAGGCCTTAAGTTTCACACCTTGTTCTCAGTCACCTTAAGCTGTGTGTCTTGTCATGCGCTGCCACGACATGTAACCATGTAACAACCATGTCAGCACACAGGTCCCCTTTATAAAAACCCGGACCCAGTAATCTCCAAAGCTGCTCTGCATTAGTGTTTTTGGCCTGGTCACAACAACATCATTATACTGGTCATACTAAGTCAGCTCTATTCACAGTGCAGCATTTCACTGAGCAGGTACATAAATAATGCTCTTACAGTTTCCCTTTGACCCCTCACCTATAATACATCAGCTGACCATCAGAACATTTCTGAAAGCTTCATACTGGAGCTGTTTTTAGTGTCCTCTGAGTGTTTGTGGAACACATCTGTTTTAAACTTTTTATTAACTCAGTTTGCTTCTGTATTCCCCGATATAAGTTAGAATTTTAAAACTTTTAGTCTAACTCTCATTGCTTAAGGCAGTTTCTAAACCCTTCAAATCGCTTACACTGCACAATGATATACTCCTTGACATGATCAAGCACCTTCATCACCCTGTTTTTAAGAAAAATTGCCTTCAAATGTGAGATTTGACGAAGCGCTAATAATATTAACATCAGTATCTCAGAGATGTACTTAATCTTCTGATTTATATTCCATTTCTGTATCAGCTATCATGACCCAGAAAAACTGTATTAATCTTCTTCTCTCCCTTCAGGCCAGTACCAGGTGGTGGGTGGCATCGTGTCTCCAGTGAGTGACGGCTATGGAAAGCAGGGCCTCGTACTGGCTAGGCACCGAATTGCTATGGCAAAGCTGGCGCTCCAGAGCTCCAACTGGGTCACGGTTGATGAATGGGAGAGCCAGCAGCCAGACTGGACGGAGACTGCGGTCACCATGAGGTATACAACAAGTTTGAAGCCACATTAGAGTTGCTTCTTTTGCAAAAAAAAAAAAGAAAAAATAAGAAGGTTTTCGTGCAAGATCATGCTAGAGACCATAGGATAAGTTCAGCTTTTGGGCTGTCACTGAGGGTACATTTGGTGTGCAGCAAGTCAAAGTATTGGGACCTTAATACTGATGGGGGTCCTGTACCTTCATTTTGTTTCTGTTGATAGAACCAAGCACATATTGTCCCAGTTCATATCCCACTCAGTAGTTGCTGTTTGTTTTCATTAGCTTTTAGTATTTCTGTCTATTGTTAAATCCTTTTTCAAGACAAATATGTTTTCTTTGCTGACATGTCCTAGTTTTACCAGAGTACCAGCAAAGCTCTCATGGATGTGCTCTCCTTTGCTGCTCCTCTGCCTGTACTTATTAATACCAACTTCAGGTGCTGGTCTCTTTGGGGCTGCCAGACTAGACTGGAACCATGTCAGGACTGGGTTTTTGATGAGGTGAAATCAGGGGCACCTGCTGTTAATGTCCCACAGAGTGGGAATGGTGTAGTTGCAAAAGGCTGTTTGGGACATGAATATGAGTGAAGAGAGTAGGTGATGTGAATAAAGCATACCAAGAGTATTGGTCCACTCCATATAGCTTTTTATTTTGCAGGAATATGAAATGTCTTATTATGTATTTGGCCCAAGGTAATATATGTTGTAATGGAAAAAGTGTTCTTCACACTGAATCATTGCACACACCCTCTGTATGCCATATGTTTTTACACAATTTGGGGTTATTTAAGAGAAAAAATGGTTTCTTACACCATTGAACTTCTTCCATTTTTTCACTCTACTTCTTCCCCACTTTGCGTTCTTTACAAATCCCCTCATGAGTTTTTGCGCAACACGGGTGCTGATCAAGGTATGAAGTAGCCTGTTGTTATCCAGAGGCTGTGAGCAGGCCACGTCACAAGTCCCGTCACTCCCCAAGACTCACACACACTCACACATGCAAGTGTACTGGTGCACCTTTTAAGAAGCTTTAATTGTTTAGCTTAGTTTCTGTGACTCATTTCCCTTTTCCTAATCCGGTTCAGTTTGATGAGGCTTTATTGCCATGATGTTTAGATTTTTAAAAATGGCAGCTATGCTCATGCATAAACAGAGTAAATAATGTATTAATACCAACTAGCTACTTGTAACAAAAGAAGTTAAAGGGAGAAGAATGACTAAAAATCTGAATAAGGAAAAGTCTGTGTATTACCATTTCTTAAATTTAAGAAACATATTCTAAGTCTCTCTCTCTCTCTCTCTCTCTCTCTCTCTCTCTCACATATGTTTGGTTGTTGGGCAGGTATCATTACGGGGGTATTCTGAATGAGTATGAGCAGAGCACAGGAACGCACAACGACTCCAGTGGAAACCCTGTTCCCCTCTCAAGTAAGAACCTCTAACTGTCAGAAACACATTAACTGCATTCAGGCATGTCTTTTCTCTCATTTTGGGATGGCGGTGTCTGTTGGTCAGTCCACCATTTTGGTCCAGATATAATAAAAAAAAAAAAAATGATTCAAGTGAAGTGATTATCTCAACAATGACATTTTGTTCAGACATTCATTGTACCCAGAGGATGAATAATTCTTTTGGTGATCTGCAGAATTTTTTCTTTCGCGCCACCAGCAGGTTAAAGTACTTTGATATATATTTAAAGATCAGGCTCAGTCTTAGCCTCACATTGTGTCACGTGTTAAATAGCAAATATTAGCATGCAAACATGCTAAACTAAGATGGTGAACAGGGTAACCATTATAGAACAGACCGGCATCGGCTCAGCAAGCGCCACGGCCGTGTCTCCTTTTGGGGAAAAGAATCACGCTCTGACTTTGGGAGAGAAACTGTAAAATACAGAAAAGATGTTGTGTAGCGGGTATGAAACAAATAAACAGATTTGAAGCACATAAGATATGTGAATGTTTGCGTGGATAATCGCTAAATGATGCTGCTGCTATACGATCATACAGTAGTCTACCTGGCGATTCAATGAAATATGTGTCACGTGGAAGGGGAAGGACTGAAGGGGCGTGGCCGATCAACATTCATTTATATAGGTTCAGGCAAGGTCGAAAAATGCATACGTGTGATATTTTCATTATGAGCATGTTAGCATGCTAACTTTGGCATGCAAGTACAGCCTTAGAGATCCACTTGCGTGACTGTTGGCTCTCTTCCATTGTAAAAAACACAAAGTGCTTGACTTATTTTTAGCAAATTACTTCATCACGTTTTTTAACAAGCCTTCTAACAACGTTAGGGTTAAGGATTTGCTTCAATCCCTACTATTGTGCCTGTGCTTAGCATGTGCAAAGCATAATTGTGCTCTGTGGAATTTAGTGAATGTGGTTAAAGAGTATTAAGGATAGGTTTAATACTGTGAAGACTTTCAAATCCTTTACAAGGATATTTGTTTGGGCCCTTCTACTTTTTTACACAACACGGCATAAATATCTACGATTGACTGTGAGATCTATCACAAATTAATCGGATAAAATATGTATTTTTGTAAAATAAAAAGGTTGGTATGCTGTTTTGGTCTCTTTTATTTTATTCTATGTTGAGTCTTCTCAAGTAAAAGTTCAGTTACAGTGTTATTGACAAAATTTGGACTCCCAGTAATTGGTGTTGATGTGTTTTTCTTTAGCCTCCAGCAACATGCATATCTAATTTGTGTAATGTTCAAAACTAGTAAGTCAGTTTTATTAATGTTGTGATTTTTCCCCTTCCTGGTCCAGACTCAACATGTTCACTTACCTTTTCATCGCAGGTTCACACCACTAATGCCTCAAGTTGTTGCATTTGCTCCTCAGCAATATGAGCACTCGTTCAAGAAGACATTTCCATCTTTTGTTATGGGTCTTCCATTTTTTTGTAGCTTGATAGTGAATTAGCCGGTTGGCAAACACCCAGTGGATTGGTCTAATGAGTGAATACCTTTTGGCTTTAAAAAGAAAGGATTTAAGGGTCTAAGTTGAGGCAAGCCCATTGTTATTGTCATAAGGAAGTATTTAAATCAACAAGCATCATACAGCAGAATTATTAATCATGGCAATTTTATATTCTCAAAATAAATCCTAGTGAGTTGTAGGTCTGGCCCCTCACTGCATATCAACATATCGCTTCTCTTAATGTTCCCAGATAGCTTGGCTAGTTAAGATGAAGCAGGCGTCCTCCTCACTATCTTCCTCCTCCTCCCCCCTCAGGCCCATGTCCACAGTTAAAGCTCCTGTGTGGAGCTGATTTCCTCGAAACGTTCAAGATCCCTGGCCTGTGGCAGGACGACCATGTGGAGGAGGTGGTTGGACGCTTTGGCCTCGTCTGCATCAGTCGAGGGGGGCTTGAGCCCGAGCGAGCTGTGCACATGTCGGACATGCTCTCGCGCCACCGTCGAAACATTTTCCTTGTGAGGGAATGGGTGAGGAATGAGACGAGCGCCACAGAGGTCCGCCGGGCTCTGAGACGGGATCTGAGTGTGAAATACCTGATCCCAGACTCTGTGATAGAATATATTCACCAGCACAACCTCTACACGCAGGACAGCGAGAGGATAAATAAGGGCACAGTGCTGAGGCCGCTCGCCAAGCAGGCTGTGAATAGTCTGGATGACTGATGGATGGACTGCTGCAGCATCGAGCTGAACATTCGCCCACAGATTAGTGCTTCTCTTCAGAGACTGGAAGCTTTCTTAACTTTCTTAACTTGCACAACCTGCAAACATACACTTACGCATGGAGTGTTGCAAATACTGAGCCTCATCTTTGTGTCACAGTGCCAATGAATGTTTGTCTGCTAAAAGTTTTCATCCTTTGTAGTTTTACACATTTCACATCATCGCAGAGTTCGGATAAATGGAAATAAAATCCTGTATATTTGAAAAGGAATTTGTCTGAGTGGTGTTTTTTTCCTTGTAGTTGTCTAAATGTATGAAATAATAACCAGGATTTTAGAATGAATGAGTTAATGAGTCCAATTCCTCCCAGTATCCCAAATCCCACCTGCAGAGAGACAAAATAAATTACCCAATAATCCTGGACTTTTTATTGTTTATCTCTCCGTCCTTGACACAGTCTACCAACAAATAACCAGCAAATAATGTATTTTATTTTCAGAAAGCAGACAGGGTAAAAGCTGCCGAAAAAGAAATCACCTCATAAAAGACAATAGTTTAAGGTGCATATGTCCACTAATATGTTCAGGAGTTGTCATGTTTTTAAAAAAAAGTGACAAAATCATTATAAAATGCTGTATAAAGGTGTGAGATGCTGGTTGAGGAACACGGAAACCTTTATTTCTAAATGTTTTGTTGGCCTTTACATAACAACCTAAGAAATCAGCCTTAACAATAGCACCATGTGTGTTTGTTTGAGTAGATTGTATACACATGTTCATCCTAATCACTAGCCTTTTTAATTGTAGAGGTCTAAACTGGATCCTCTCTTCTGAAGATCATTGTTGGTGTCCATACATCTGCAGCAGCCTCCCAACAGCATTTCATTGTGGATCTGTTCAGTTTCCCCATTATCATCCACACACGCTGTCTGTGAGCCTGTATTTTTTCCACCAAAGGATTTAAAGTAATCCTGACAGTTGCTCAGCTACAGGAGGTGTTTTCTCACTGAGGCCAATGGCTGAAAGCGCCACTGTGACTGATACTGACTGGCATCCTTTGAAAGATTTTGTGTGTGTGTGTGTGTGTGTGTGTGTGTGTGTGTCCCAGTCAGTAAAGGATTTAGACAGTGGGTGTGCTGCAAAAGAGAGATTATCAAATTAATTGAGTTATCTAGGCGAAACAAAAGATACGACAGTCCTGTTGTGCTACATTAATTTTTTCCAGCCAGACCATTTTAAGCTCAGGTGATTCTGCTTTTGTACTGTGCACATTATCCACACTTTGTAGTCCACTGTAGGCTGATTGTTGATGGCTCTGCATCATAATTATAACATGATTAAAATGACCTCATCTTATACAACAGAACCAGGCCAAATCTGCCTCATGTGGAACTCCATATAAATGCCCCTGTATCAATTAATAAAGGAAGTGTATTCATCCTAATCCCATACAGGTGGCGTAAGCACTCTCCAACATAAGGCTATTCCACATTATGTATGCATGCCAGCATACAATATGTTGGAAAAGCATGGGGAGGCTTGAGTGGTTACGTGGAGTTGACCGAGGGAGGGAAGTGGGAGGTAATCGGATTAAAGTGAATTTGGTTCAAATTGGGGCTTTTGACAGCAGGTTCTGCACTCTGGCACAAGTAGCCGTCAACAGTGGAACTCTTCATCACTCACTGGGAGTAAGGAAAGCAGCAGAGCAACAGCCAACATGCCAGGTGATCTGAACGGATATTGGAAAATGATTTCCAGCGATAACTTCGAGGAGTACTTGAAGGCTCTTGGTGAGTTTGTAGAAGGTCGCTAGTGGAGGACAGGCCTTGGGAAGGCAAAGGCTTGTGAGAAAACGTATCGTCATTAGAGCTCCTTTAAATAATTAACATTAGAGCACCTGTAAATAATCTTCTACTATTCATAAAAATCCTAATAATGTTACTGTTGTGGAGTGATTGCAGCTATCTAGAATATTGTTTCATGTCTCACATTGTATAAGTACAATAATGAGAGAAGTCCAAATTTGTCGTGATACTTTTATTGTTAGGAATACCAGCTATTTTAAACATTTTATGTTGATCAAAAAAGATATGCTTGTCATACAAACACTGCTGCCTGCATCTAACTATTTTTAAATCTGTACATACATGCATATGTCTGAAACTTTCTTTGTATTAATTCTCCACCTTCCTCTGGGACTTGTTGCAGATGTAAATGTTGCAATCAGAAAAATCGCCACCTTGTTGAAGCCCGACAAGGACATCGTCCACGAGGGGGACCACATAATCATCAAGACCCTCAGCACCTTCAAAAACTACAACATGGACTTCCATGTGGGCAAAGAGTTTGAGGAGGATCTGTCTGGAGTGGATGACAGGAAATGCGTGGTGAGTATTTGTGGCCAGTGTATCCAGGGGGGATTTGAATGAATGTACGTACACATGATGCGATACTGTTTCAAACTTTTGAGAATCCTGGTCCATCTTTCCAGTCTCCCATTTGTGCCAAACCTGTAACTGTATGTCTAACTTTTCTCAGTGGGAGCCCTCCAGACTATAATGAGCATATAGTGTGGTGAGATTTTATACAAAACTTACCACCTACTTACAAAACTTTCCTCAAACTATTCGCGCTCGTGTCAATGAATTGATGTAATGAAGAGCCGTGTCAGATACTGCAGGAAAAGAAGTGGGAGAGGCAGAGAAGTATGTCAAGACTCACATTCTTTTAATCAGATTGCTCCCTGAATACTAAATAGGATCAAAGATTATCTGTGGTCCCCCTTGAAAAAGCTTTTTTTGTATGTTGATAGGCTGATTATAGATAAGCTATAAACTGGAGGGTGCCTGAGAGAAAAGGGTCACGTGCGACTGTATGTGCAGATTTTTGTCAGAATCATTATTTTTAATAGGATTGCCTCTCACTCAGGTTATATGTTTAAATCTATATGCTCATGTATCCGCATTGCCACATTTGAATAAATCGTGCACTGGGGCATCATGTATTATAATCCCATTTTCTCCCTGACCTGTGACCTCATGAAGACCACCATCACCTGGGAGGGAGACAAGCTGGTGTGTGTGCAGAAGGGAGAGATTGAAGGAAGAGGCTGGACCCACTGGGTGGACGGAGATGAGCTTCATCTGGTAAGAAAACATCAGCTCCTTCCATGAATATTAATGCATGCAATTTGGACATTTTAATCCAAATCCAAATTGCCTCTCAGCCCTGTATGTGT
This sequence comes from Myoxocephalus aenaeus, assembly GCA_038501785.1. NCBI lineage: Eukaryota > Metazoa > Chordata > Actinopteri > Perciformes > Cottidae > Myoxocephalus > Myoxocephalus aenaeus. Next base: position 4,503,588 of record JBAMJR010000073.1, on the reverse strand, counting down.
GCTGTATTTTTATGTGTGACTCATGAATTGGCCCACTAGCTCTGGCAGCAGTAACATTATACTGTGTGAGGTTCATGTGTATGTAACTCTTTTACTGCCAAATAAACCATACTATTTCTGCATAAGGAACTTCCTCTAAAGGTACTGTTCTCAGGGAAAAAAACAAAAATATTATAAATATTTTTGTTTTTAATAATAATTTACTTATCAGCCTATGATCCAGCACATAACAATGACAGCCACTGCATGTTATTATCTTGACTTTTCCAATCTAATTTCTGTTAGAAGAATTCAATAACTTTTAGTTAAACATCTCCTCTGTGAAGTTCATAGTGTGGCCCACTGTTGCCTGTAATGAAACCATTAGCATCTGAAAAGGCTTTAAAGTAATGACGAGCGCATTGCCATTTTCATTAGTTCAGCATTATCAGATTTCCCTCTGTGTGATTACTGCTATCAAAGCTAAGCAACTATAATATGCCAAATTATTTGGTTAAAATTATGTCAACAGATGTTTTCAATCAGCGGCTATGAAATTCATTATTAGTTGGAAGTTTCCACAGCTGAAAGAGGGTTTGAATGTGATGCAACAGTGGCCTCTGGTGGAAGAAAATACTTTGCAAGGTGGATGCTAGAGGATATTCAACAAAACTGTACCTGACCTCTAGCGTGCCCTATGTTTTACAAAATATTGCTCAATCAATGTCTCCATGCATCCTTTACGAATAATTGACCCATCCTCAGCCCCTCCCACCCACAGTTACTGTTGCTAAATCAGACACAGTTTTATCTGAGACTGTAGGCGAGGATTTAGGGGAGACAGTAGGGATAAGCTTCTGTCATCCTCCTGGTAATTCCCATTAGTCAAACTTACATTCTGAGTCTGTATGAATCTAAAACATATAAGTTGTCTTTTGTTCTCTGCAGGAGCTGAGAGCTGCAGGAGTTGTTTGCAAGCAGCTCTTCAAGAAGACCTAAGCTACCTTTTATTGAACGAGGCGGTGTCCCCTGCTGACATTGGCTTACAGAGAGACGCCAGACACATCCCACGCCTCTGACTTACCATCCAATCTCGCGTTGGTCCATTCATACATCACTCCATATGTCTGTCTACCCAATGTGTTTATTGTTATGAATATTATTTCTAGGAAACACTCATTTATATTCCATCAAGACTGTATATCATGTGACATCAACAAATGCAATACTGTATATCTGTCTCAGGGTGGGAGCTATTTTGATTAACAAGTTTAGATGTGTTGGACACATGCATACCGCGGATAGGTGTAGCTGTTCTGATGGGTGAACCACATCAAAAATCGAAAATCGTTTTTTTTTATTGTCATAGTACATACAGTACATACATGAAATTTGTCCTCTGCATTTAAGCAGAGGACTTAATATCTTAAGGAGCAGTGGGCTGCCCTGAGCGGCGCCCGGGGAGCAATTTAGGGTTCAGTGTCTTGCTCAGGGACACTTCGACATGTGAGCTATGGGGGGACTGGGGATCGAATTGACAACGCAACGCGCTGAAATGACCAGTGGGAAGGTAAAGGCTGGCAGTTAAGACAAAGTGGGTTAATCCCATTTTAGTTCTCTGAATGAGAATGCTGTGGGTAGAAAAAGATGAAAATTTGAGGCTTTAAAATACTACTACTGATGCTTTGTGTCCAGAATGGATATTAGATATGATGTGTGTATTCATCCCTCCCAGCTCCTTTGGGAATGTGCCATTGATAGTAAAATCAATCAATAAAGTAAATGCTCAATAATGCAATTTGTCTTTTTCCTAGCGGTTAAACCTGCCATTTCATTTGGTAATCAGACTTATTGGAAATGGAAATGATTTGTTGGCAGTTCAGTCACACAACAGACAAAGCATTAAAATGGTTGGTTGCTGTTTACTGAAGTTTCACAGGCCAACAGATCATCTGTTTTAAGCTCCCTTTTATCTGAAAATGCCTTTCCAGACATGCATGAAAAATCCAAGGGGCCTCTATTTGAGAATTTCCGTGAGTGAAGTGAAGCCTGCGGAGCTCCGGCCAGACATCTTGAGCCACGCTGTGCTCTGAATCAGCTAATCTGTCAGCTCACTTTGTGCATTACCATTAAGCCTACCAATTGGGCAGCCTCATTCTTTGCCACTGGTGCTGCTGCTCGGCCTGCTGTTCAGCCTCCTGCCAGCGCCTACCTGCGGGCTCTGTTTATTTATGGTTCCCAGGGGGGTTGTTATTGATCTCTCCCTGATCTTGCTCTGGCAGGTTCAGGAAAAGTATAGTCTCAGGCAGGGGTTGAAACAGAGACTGGTGCCAGGGTAACATTTGCATTTATTCTCAATAAAAACGTTTATACTAAGTGCAAGGGTGGTCTTCAGCTCAACTCTTATTTAGATCAATCGACAGGCAAACAGCTCACTACAGGAGAGGATCTTTCAACCATTGCTTAATTTTGAAGTCCCTTGACTGTTTGACCTTCACTGTGCAGAATGATTTATGAGCAAAATTGACACATGGGAGACTGCTTTCACATTTATCTGTGAAAGGAGAAACACCTTGAATCTGAGTTTAAGACGTGTATGTAAGTGGATGATTGTGTAACATCACAACTAATTTGCAAGGCAGACAATGCTTTACTTATTGTCCTGGTTGATTTGGCAACACCTGTGGTCACTGGTGGTATTGATAAGAAGATTTTTACAACACAAGTCCCTGAGTTCCTTCAGATAGGACCCGTCCATCGATCACTGGGAGCACAAGATGCCCTTTGAGCAGTTACATGCATAGTTTCTTTTCAATCTCTTATAAGCACTTTATTTGAATCCAGTTTTGGAACGGCGGACTCCGCCACTAACAATGTAGAGTACCATAAAGAAAGGTATAATAAGTCTCAGCCTATTTAATAATTCAAGCAATATAAATGCTGAATAAAAATAGTATAGAAGTGGGTTTCATGTGATGGAAATGTCAAGGATTATAATTTAAGACTTTTCAACAAAAAACTAAGTTTTCATAGATTCTGGATTTTTTTTTCAGAATAAGAAAAAGGGGAAGATAATTTAATACTATAATCTAATTTAATTTTTTTGAGGAAAGCCACAACATCAATTATTATTCACAACAGACTTTATATATGTATAAATTAATTCCAAACTTAGTCACAAATGCTAGGTTTTATAAACTTTATTGACCACATGCTAAAAGTTTGTGTATTCTGAACAAATAAAGAGCACACACTGTTGGCAGATGTTGCAAAATAGTTTTTCCTGTCTGTACATTGTACACTGACCATCATTGCAGCGTTCGTGTGTGTGTGTGTGTGTGTGTGTGTGTGTGTGTGTGTGTGTGTGTGTGTGTGTGTGTGTGTGTGTGTGTGTGTGTGTGTGTGTGTGTGGTGTGTGGTGTGTGTGTGTGTGAGGGGGGCAACCTCCTCCAATGACTGTGTAAAGACTGAAAGAAAAGGGTGAATCTTACCCCTCCCTCTTCAAAAATGTGCCCCTGCTAATCCTCTTCAAGCTATAAACTCACTTATCAATAGGTCTCTGCCCTAATGCCCATTGGCTTATATATAAGCAGGAGGACACCCTGCACCTTTCCCCTCCATACACTGTCTAAAGTCTACACACACACACAAACACACGCACACACACACAACAGCATCACCAGCTGCCACCATGCCTGTAAACTTCAGTGGGAAATGGATACTGGAAACCAATACCAAATTTGAGGAGTATTTGAAAGTGTTAAGTAAGAAACTTTTAATTTTTGTGGGTTTCATTTTGCTGAAGGTTATGTGTTAAATTAGTGTTTCAAGGTGATGTTACAGATGTTAGAAAAGCTGCAAGTAACAAACACACAATTTAAATATTTGTGTTAATATTGTGTTATTGTTCATCTGTACCTAATGGAAACATGTTTGTGTCAGGTAATTATTTCACCACAGATTACTGAGTATACAACAACTATGATACCAAATACTAAAATGATTCCGATTTCTTTCTTTTTTTAAATATCTTCATGTAACATTATTCACGGACAATTTTCTAGCTTCATATAGTCTAAGACTAAACACAGAAGTGAGGGAAATCTCCACATTACTTTATCTATTCCTGTGAAAATATGATTTATACATATATATATATATATATATATATATATATATATATATATATATATATATATATATATATATATATATACTAGAATCTAACTGTTCTGAAAAGATGGCATAATCAAGTCTCTTTATTCTGGCCCTAGATATCGACTTTGCTACCAGGAAAATTGCTATGTCTCTATCTCAGACCAAAGTGGTAGCCCAAGATGGAGACAAGTTTGACTTCAAAACGCTGAGCACCTTCAGGAATTATGAGCTTGCCTTCACTGTAGGGGTGGAGTTTGATGAGTGCACCAAGGGACTAGACAACAGAAACATCAAGGTGGGTTGATCTCTCATATATGGAGTCCTCGAAGTGGAAAGAGTCAGTCTACAACTTAAGCCGCTCATATTATCCCTGACATCTCATGACTTTGTTGTACAAAATGACTTGGCAATGGTGAATCGACCTGCTGGCATTTTAGCCATAATCAAGCCATCAGGAAAACATAGTAAAATGTTTAACTTTTTTTAATTTAATGAATTAAATAACTGGATGTAATGGGGAAAAACCAAGCAATGTATTGTCATAAGCCAGTAAAATATATTGAACTGTTTTTTAGTTCAGTTGTAAATATATATCAGACATCTTATCAAGAACAATTTCTCCACAGAGATACACTGAACTTCAGTACATTTCTATGTCAAAGGAAGAGCAACTATAATAAGTCTACACTAGAAGCTGGTTTTATTCAATGCTAATTGCACATCAAGATAAAAGCGATCGTAATTTGGTGAGTCTTCATGACGGCAGTAACCTTCACGTTAGAAAAGTGAGCCTGGTAAAAGTAGTCATGTAAGAGGTGGAGGCAGGGACTTTTTGTGAGGAATTTACCTAACATGGTAAAAGATAGTTTAAATGTCCATTAAATAATGAATGATGTTTTTTGTTTAATGAATGTACTATATGTGGTATATTGTAGTGTCTGGTGACCTGGGAGGGGGACAAGCTGGTGTGCACTCAGAAAGGAGAGAAGAACAACCGTGGCTGGAAACACTGGATCGAAGGAGACAAACTCTACCTGGTGGGTTGGCAGTATTTGTCGTGATAGTTGGATTTGTACTTAAATATTTGAATCAGAACATGGACTGATGGGTAGAAGATGAATGTGTTGGATTTGTGGGATGTATTGCACAGTATAATGTGATTGTTAAGGATGAGGACAGTTCTAACACTGTTATTGCTCTCATTTTTTTTATAATTATCCCTATTTCCTCCCACAGGAGCTGACGTGTGAAGATGTAGTTTGTGTTCAGGTGTTCAAGAGAAAAGAATAAAAGGCAAAAATATGTTTCTATTTTCACTTACTCGGTTAACAAGGTCTGTGTTTGCTCCAGAATAACATGTTTTCCCAAATGTATGAATAAAATGAATAAAGGTGCTTTTTAGACATACATATCGTGTTGTGAATAAAGACAAACATGTTATTATAATTATTCAATGGGTCGAACATCAGAAGAAAATGAAAGTATTACCACATACAAGGTGGCTGCTTGACAGCAAAACTAATATCAAAAGACGAGTGAACTGACTTTTAGAAGAGTTATAATTTGACATTGTTTTAACAGTTACACATTACATTGAACACGTCAGAGGGAAATTGCCATCTGCTGGGAGAACATGGTAGTATCTTGGGGTTGAGATAAGACTATATTATACCAATAACACAAAAGGATCTAACGCTCAGACATTACAACTTTGAACTTAAAGTAGTGTGTAACTTACTGTGTCTGGAAAAGTTAATACAACTGATGATCATGATTATAGAAGAAGACTATTACTGATAAACAAACTTAATAAACAAACTCAATAAACAAATGCGATAATTCAAAGTGACACATTTAATGATTGTGTTTATTCTAAAGTTAATTTCTAAAGTGTTCAATTAATGTCGTGGTTTGTAAGGAAACTAGATGGTAGATGGTTATCAGTTAGCTGGTGGTGAATGTGATGTGCTGCAATGGGTCTAATGCTCAGTAAATCAGTAAAAGTAGAGCAAATTAATCATTTGAAAATATCTTGGCATAATGGCATCGCGACGTCCTACAGAAAGACAAACCGTGCAGGTTTGTTTCAGGTCACCGAGACCCTCGACCGGAGCGCTTCATGTCACGTCACCACTTTCAGATCACAACTCACGCGAGACTGAAATCCAGGAAGTTCCACGTCAGTATCTAACTGTGTTCACCAGTCGGAGCAGTTGGACAACGATTGCAACTGCTCACATCTCATTTAACTCATTTTATTGTGACAACACGGGGATAAAACATGGTAAGAGACCTTTAAATTAGTCCCCAGCATGTTTTGTTTTCGTACAGGCTCCTTGTTTATGTTTATATGGACAGTGAAATGGTCAAATAAACATGCATTATCGTAAGTAGCTTAGCGGCTAACTAGCTTGAGTTAGCAGGATAACTTGTAGCTAACAGCCTTTTATATTTGATACAACGGTTGTTTGTAAGCGTCATTTATATGTGATTACACTTGTTTTGAGTCGGTGGTTGAATTCATTAGGATGGGATGTTTAGGATTATTGGAATCATTGAAATATGTGGCTTCATGTTAACATGCTAACGGTCATTTGGCTACCTGTCCTGTTATTGTCTTTACCAATACATGAGCAAAATGACCATGTAATAAAGAAAAGACCCAGATGTCCTCTGTCTTTTCAGCCTCTGCGGCTGGACATCAAGCGGAGGCTGACGGCTCGGTCAGACCGAGTGAAGAGTGTGGACCTTCACCCAACCGAGTCATGGATGCTTGCCAGTCTGTACAACGGCAGTGTCTGTGTGTGGAACCACGAAACACAGGTGTGATCACTCTCAATGGCCACCCGTACAAAGTTGCATTACGGAACACGGATTAACACTAAATATCCACGCTTGAATAGTCAAAAACTAGGGATGATGTTGCAAACGGATTCAGTAATGTTCTTTGTTTGCAGACTCTCGTCAAGACCTTTGAAGTATGTGACCTCCCTGTCAGAGCCTCTAAGTTTGTGGCAAGGAAGAACTGGGTCATTACTGGAGCGGTGAGTTTCATCCATTTTTCTGTTGGGTTCAGGACTCTGACCGTTGTCATCCATAGCATTGCTTATATTGTTTGTGTCTTCTATGTAAGTTGCTTGCTACTGTGACAAACTAATTTCCCCTTTGGGATAAATAAAGTATCTATCTATCTATCTATCTATCTATCTATCTATCTATCTAGCAGTTTAACAAACTAGTAGTATAAACCTGGGTGTATGAGTTTAAATGTGTTTAATGGGTGTGGTTTATGTGTTGTGTGGGCGTGTGCTGTAAACCCTTGAGCAGTGGTTTCACATCAGTGTTTACATCTGCGTTACATTTTTCTCATTGTGTTTGATTTAAGTAGCATATACCAAATGCTTATGTTGGAATGTATTTTACTCTTGTCTATTTTTATGTTTTCAGCTAATATTCCATTTGTTTTTCTCCCCCTGTAGGATGACATGCAGATCCGAGTGTTCAACTACAACACCTTGGAGCGTGTCCACATGTTTGAGGCCCACTCTGACTACATCCGTTGCATCGCTGTCCATCCGACCCAGCCCTATATCCTCACCAGCAGTGGTAAGCTTATCATAAACTTATCATATTATGATGATGGGTAGCATCCTCTTCTGTCATACTGATTAAAAAACCTCAAAGGTCTCTTTATACCAGTGTCCTCAAATACATGTGTATTGAGTGCACACTCAGCATGAATGTGTTTCTGTCCAGATGACATGTTGATCAAGCTTTGGGACTGGGAGAAGAAGTGGTCATGCAGCCAGGTGTTTGAGGGCCACACTCACTATGTCATGCAGATTGTCATCAACCCCAAGGACAACAACCAGTTCGCCAGTGCATCCCTGGACAGGACGATTAAAGTAGGGGCCGCTTGCTGATGTCTTTACTGCTGCTAATTTGATCTTGTCACCCAGATGCTTCTACAGATTTTGAATTACTATAAATTAAGCTGATTCTTGCCTTTTTAATAAATTATTGACATATAAGTATTATATACTCATAATTAAAGGGCATTGATGTGCATTCATTGATTCTCTGCTGTGTCCTCTGCGTTGTTTCAGGTTTGGCAACTAGGCTCTTCGTCTCCAAATTTTACTTTGGAGGGTCATGAGAAAGGGGTCAATTGTATTGACTACTATAGCGGAGGAGACAAGCCCTATCTCATTTCAGGGGCTGATGACCGCCAAGTAAAGATCTGGGACTACCAGGTAAGAACACTTTTCATTCACAAGAAGGTGAAAGTAAGCCACAGAACACAAATCATGTAACTCATAAACTCTTAACTAAAACACAGGCTAATTTCCTTTTGTTACATCAAAAACAATTATAGCTTGCTGAAAGAGTTGATGGTTGTAAAATGTATAGTTTCATCATTGATCATCTCCATCCTTTCTGTGAGCATCCTTTAGCATTGTGTCTATATATACATGTTTCATTTTCTTCCTCTGTGTTGTAGAACAAGACCTGTGTTCAGACTCTGGAGGGCCACGCCCAGAATGTCTCTTGTGTCAGCTTCCACCCCGAGCTGCCCATCATCATCACTGGATCAGAGGACGGTGAGCAGGAATCCCACTCATCCTCAACTCTGTACACAAACACCCCCACAATGCATCTCACCTCATAGTTGCTTTATGAAACTTGACCTCTTCCCTCTGTAGGTACGGTGCGTATCTGGCACTCAAGCACTTACCGCCTGGAGAGTACCCTGAACTATGGCATGGAGAGAGTGTGGTGTGTGTGCGGCCTCAGGGGCTCCAACAATGTGGCGCTGGGCTACGATGAAGGCAGCATCATTATCAAGGTGAGCAGCAGAGAGTGATTCTTATAAATGTATTTTGATTGAAAAGAAACTCCTACTATATGGCCTTACATACGGTTAAATAGTAATATAGAAGAAACATGTGTTGTGCAGGAATTTGATCTGTAAAAGATATCAAGATTAATTATATTATGTATATAATCAAATATCTCTGTCAACGTCTGCTGTGTAGGTGGGTCGAGAGGAGCCAGCAATGTCTATGGATATGAATGGAAAAATCATCTGGGCTAAACACAGTGAGATACAGCAAGCCAACCTGAAGGCCATGGGTGACGCTGAGATCAAGGACGGAGAGAGGCTGCCATTGGCTGTCAAAGACATGGGAAGCTGTGAGATTTACCCCCAAACCATTCAGCATAACCCTAATGGAAGGTATGCATACACTCAACCCAGACCCTTTGACTGGTTATGATTATTTCAGAAACGGGCAGACATAAGCACTGTTGTCCATCCCTGTGTTACATATTGACAATAAATGATCCTTGAATATTTTATTTTTGTGTACCAGGTTTGTTGTGGTGTGCGGAGATGGAGAGTATATCATCTATACTGCCATGGCTTTGAGGAACAAGAGCTTCGGCTCAGCACAGGAGTTTGCCTGGGCACATGACTCATCTGAGTAAGTATGTTGTTGAAAATAAGTGCAATACTTCCCTCATGTTACCTCTGTATCAGATAATTAACTGCTACATTCTTTTTTTTCTGTAACAGATATGCCATCAGAGAAAGCACCAGTATTGTGAAACTCTTCAAAAATTTCAAAGAAAAGAAATCTTTTAAGCCTGACTTTGGAGCTGAAGGTAATGTGAACATTGTTACGTCGTAAACTTTTGGTTAGTTCCCGCTGTCTTCCTCACTGGATGTGATCCCATTCTTCCCTGCAGGGATCTACGGAGGTTTCTTGCTTGGTGTAAGATCAGTGAATGGCCTGGCATTTTATGACTGGGAGAACACCGAGCTAATCCGCCGCATTGAGATCCAGCCCAAACATGTAAGACTTACTTACTTTTAATTTTCAAGTTAGGTCCTAGTCTCATATAAATTGGTCTTTAACAGCACTGTATGTAAAAACATTATTCAAGGGCTAGAAAGGCTGTTGTCCAGTCATTTTAGTAACTCTGTTTCTTTTTCATTCTCTCTTCACCATAATTAACCCAGATCTTCTGGTCGGATTCTGGTGAACTGGTCTGCATCGCTACAGAAGAGTCCTTTTTCATTCTGCGTTATATGTCAGAAAAAGTAGCTGCTTCTCAAGAGAACAATGAAGGAGTGACAGAGGATGGTATTGAAGATGCCTTCGAGGTGGGTGCTTTTAACTTTTAATCATTTAAAAATACTCCCAAGTCCTAATTAATATTGATTGTACCCACAGAGTTCGATTCCATGGCATGGCTTCAACTCAAAGCTTTATATTTAGAATGAAGGAGTGTTTTCTTCACAATAAAATATACCTTACATTCACCACCTTCTTGTGTGAATTTTGATTTTTTTTTTAATGTCCAGGTCCAGGGAGAAATTCAGGAGATTGTGAAGACTGGACTTTGGGTAGGAGACTGCTTCATCTACACCAGCTCTGTGAACAGACTCAACTACTATGTAGGAGGAGAGATCGTCACTATTGCTCACCTTGACAGGTACAAATAAAGATGGTTTAGCTTGAATTCAAGTAGGTTAGGGTTGGCTGAATAAAATGTAATACCTGTCTTTTAAAAGACTGTACACTGCGTGTATCTCTCACTCAACGTGTAAACTTTATGCTTGCAAGAATATTACAGGAAATTAATCACAGTTGCATAAATGTCTAGAAAGATAACCGCTAAGCTGTAAAAGTGTATTTTATTTTTGTGAAGGATGCTGAATCTTTTATGCCGACCGCTTTCTCTCCCTGCAGAACCATGTACCTGCTTGGTTACATACCAAAAGACGACCGTCTGTACCTTGGAGACAAGGAGCTCAACATTGTTAGCTACTCCCTGCTGGTCTCCGTCCTGGAGTACCAGACTGCCGTAATGAGGAGGGACTTTGGAATGGCGGACAAGGTGCTTCCCACAATTCCTAAAGAGCAGCGGACCAGAGTCGCCCATTTCCTGGAGAAACAGGTAAGGAAATACGTTAGCATTTAATTTCCTTATTTATTTATTTAATTCAAGTCAGTTTATTTGCAATACATTTTCTTAATAGCAGTCTGTTTTAGTAACAAAAGATGCAGTATTTTTTGTCCCCAACTTGATAAGAGGTCATGCATGGGGCACCATCAGTGATCCCGGATGATTTTTTTATTGATAAAGGATTAAGGTTTTTTTGTACAGTCTGTGCTTGTAAGCTGATGCTGATGGGCTTTTGTTTCTTGGTCTCTTCAGGGCTTCAAGCAGCAGGCCCTGGCTGTGTCCACAGACCCAGAACACAGGTTTGAGCTGGCGTTGCAGCTGGGAGAGTTGAAGATCGCCTACCAGCTGGCTGTGGAGGCAGAGGTAGGAGCATAGTAATGAAACTGAGGCAAACTCTATCAGCATATCACAAGGCGAGCGCCTTCTAAAAACACCAGCAGACAATTCACAATGGCTCACAAGAGTTTGACTATTGTTGTCATTTCAGGCCATTACTGGTCAGGTTCTCTGTCCAGTACATTTCTAATATTTGTCATTTTAACCCCTGCAGTCAGAGCAGAAGTGGAAGCAGTTGGCGGAGCTGGCTATCAGTAAGTGCCAATTCGGCCTGGCCCAGGAGTGCCTGCACCACGCTCAGGATTACGGTGGTCTGCTCCTCCTCGCAACAGCCTCCGGTAACGCTACAATGGTGGGCAAGTTGGCTGAGGGGGCAGAGAAAGACGGCAAGAACAATGTGGCCTTCATGACCTACTTCCTGCAGGGGAAGTGAGTACCAGATGAATTTGACATTGGGGGACGAATTATGGAATAGATATGAATTGATCGTATCGACCATATCGACCATGCGGTAACTTTCTACACATCGTCTTTTCTCCAGTCTGGATCAGTGTTTGGAGCTTCTGATCAGAACAAACCGACTGCCTGAAGCTGCCTTCCTGGCTCGCACCTACCTGCCCAGTCAGGTGTCCCGTGTGGTCAAATTATGGAGGGAGAACCTGGCTAAGGTCAACACGAAGGTCAGTTCTGTTATCAGGATTATCGTTTATTTGAAAAATATTGACACAGCAAAGAACTTTAAAACTAAGATCAAAAAAACAATCTGCACCAATCGAGGTGGGTAAAAATATAATTGACATTAACAGGATTTTAGATTCTTAAGAGACGAGTAAAAAGAATATGAGTTTGAATATCTGGATATTTCCTCTTGACCATGACCCATTGTACTGGCACGTCATTATAGGCGGCCGAGTCTCTAGCAGACCCCACCGAGTATGAGAATCTGTTCCCCGGGCTGAAAGAAGCCTTTGCAGCTGAGCATTACCTCCGAGAGTCTTGCTTGGGCACCTCTAGGCCTGCCAAAGAATATCCTCTCGTCACGGTGAGTTGCACAAGTTTTACATTGACAAATGAGGTGTTGTGGGCCGAAAATATTTATATAGTTTTATATTAATCCTATCTCCTATATTTTAAATTTTTCAGCTCAACGAAGACAGGAATATTCTTGAGGAGGCTCAGGGATACGAGCCCAAAGGAACCTTCATTCCTGCTGTCTCCAAGGTTTGTCTGCAGTGTCCAACATTTTCTTTTGAGCTAACTTTTATCTAATAGTTATCAGTCAAAATAAGATATTGCAAAAGGTTCAATAAAAGCGAGAGGAACCAATGGGCAGTAATATTAAAACCTCCACTTTTTCCAGCAGACACAGGACAGTGAGGAGTCAGTGGCAGCGGCTCCAGTCGCTGCAGCTGTGACGGCTTCACAGCCTGAACCTGCTGCTCCTACAGCAGTGGATGAAGAGGAGGAGGAGGAAGAAGAAGAGGAGGAGGAGGAGGAAATCCCTGAGTTCTCACAGTCACAAAAAGAGGTTGGACTTGTATTTACTCTCTTTTTATCTTTTGATTATAGTGTTTGTTTCTCACAATTAAAAGATATATATAAAATGAGATTCTTATTGATCCTACAATGGTTACTGCTACTTAATAAAAATAAATGTCATATAGGAAATACAGTACAAAGTGTTTTACATAAAATGTAAGAAAAAACTGGATTTAGGGATAAAATATGAATAAATAAATAAATAAATAAATAGAACATTTAAGAGAAAAATTATTCAAATTATAACAAATGATCCTTTGTGTGTGTCTTTATGTAGACTCTGGATGAGCTGGAAGTGGACCTGGACAACATGGAGCTGGATGACATTGACACCACAGACGTTAACCTCGATGATGACTTTCTAGATGACTGAGACCTGACACCACTCTGTTCCCCAGCACTCTTCAGAGCTTATTTAAAAAAAAAAAAAGAAAGAGACCAAACTCCCTTTCCCCTTTTTTGTATTTGTACGTAAAAATATTATATTGTCATGTCCGCCTACTACAGTGGCAGGATTTAATTAGATTATGAAGATGATATCAGTAATGTTTTATTCTCAGAAGAGGAGTAGACACATGTCTATTTCCGAATCTCCATTTTGTACACCATTTGATTGTTTAAGGAAACTTTCACTAACTCTCCATTGAGTGGTATAGTATATTTACCCTTTGCTTTGTGTTGTCTGTAATGGCAAATCAAAATTCATTCAGTCCAATAAACTTCAGTTGCTGTACATATTTACGTTTGACTTGAGTGTTCCGTACTAGTTATAAAAACACGGTTATACTACACACTCATAGTTTCAATATGTAGCCCAGAGACGGATCCTTTCATTAATGGGGATTGAATGTTGCATCTTCCAGTTAACTCAATATTAATGTGTTTCTAGTTGTGTCATGCCCTCCATCTAATGTTACTAATTGGGGGCTTGTGTGTTTTTTTATTGCACAAATACCTGTCAGTCTGGATATACCTTGAGAGATCTGAGAAGAGGTCATGAGATAATAATTGGACCAACTGTATGTATTGGGTATGTTACTGTGCCTCCCAAAATTCCCAGTGACATTTCTGTTTTGCTTTTCAGTGACATATAAAATCTAAGTATTGATATTGATAAACTACTGAGGACACCCAACCCAAATCCAAAATGAAATAGATTTTCTCCCCTGCAGATATTTTGAGCCCATTATGAACCCTTTCCGCAAGTCAGCATTAGATGTAGACATTTCCCGTGCCGTTGAACACCGGGTAACCAGTGGAAGCATGACTTAAAGAAAAGGTAAACAAAGAGGACGACACATGGGTCTTCAGCCTGGCAAAGTTACATGGACTCAGAAACATTAAGGATTAAAGATGGAAGATGATATCATAGGATAATTATTTATTTATTCATCAAATATTCCATTTTGTCATTGAAGCTGTTTTGACAATAAGGAGTAAATAGAATATTTGAAATGACCTCATCTTGTGAGCAAAGCGCCTGGAAGACATTCAAATCAGGGAGTAAAAAGTACAAAATGTATGCCCCCAATTGTTCATCATATCTTTTGATTATGTCATGGTAACGTGATATGTTGCAGCAAAGTGTTGTCCCAATTGTATTTACACTATTTACATTACAGTCTCTCACTCTGAACTACTTCCCAGGTGACGTCAGTAAATCCCTGAGGGTTCAGGGCCTTAGGGGGAGGGGACATTGGGATTGGGCTAAGAAATGCTAATGCTAAGGAGAGGTGCTTCAATGCTTCCTTTCTTAGCTCCTTTAGCATATGATAGTGGACCAACCATTACCAAATGAAAGAAGATAATGCTGCCCCGGAATTCCTTGCAGCGGCAACATTTAAAGTGACGCACCATTCGGCCGTCCATGAAAACAAACCATATGCCTATCTTGCACAGGTTTAACAATTATTTTCATACAGTCGTAAATTAATGGGATTCATGTTGATGAATATGAATAGACAGTGACAACCTTTTTTTATTTTATATTTATTTATGTACTTTGAACATCTAACAAATAAGTTAAAAAAAAAGAATACAAAATAAAATGAACAGTAAATGTAGCAAGAAGCATCAGTAAAAAAAAAAAGCAAGCTAGGCCTATGATAAATTATTAAAAAAGAACCGAACCGTTGAATCTAGTATTACACAAAGGAAATATTGATATTGAACATGAGTGTATTGTCATTTTCTACTCGAGGCAATGTTGATTGTTAAGTGTGACAGCAGCAGGAAGGAAGGATCTCCGTTTTCTCTCCTTCACACACCTGTCAGAATCAGCTTTAATCAGAATCAGAATCAGCTTTAATGGCCATGTAAATTTTCACATACATGGAATTTGACTCCGGTTTCACTGGCTCTCGTACTTTTTTCCACACACAATATACAAGATAAATATAAAAAAATATAAAAAAGGACATTAAAGACAGTAGTAAGACAACAAAAAAGTGCAGATAGTGCAGATGAAGAGTCTGTTTAACTGTTCATCAGAGTGACGGCCAGTGGGAAGAAGCTGTTTCTGTGTCTGGTGGTTTTGGCGTACAGTGCTCTGTAGCGCCTTCCAGAGGGGAGGAGTTGGAACAGCTTGTGTCCAGGGTGAGAGGGGTCTGTGGTGATCTTTACAGCCCGCTTCCTGACTCTGGCGGTGTGCAAGTCCAGGATGGAGGGCAGGCTGTGTGAAGCAGCCTGTCACAGAAGGAGCATTGTACATCGCCTGCGAACTCCATTACAATACATTTCATGGGGCTTTGTTTTAGTTGCACTTTTTGTAGTCCTTCTCCGTTGTAGTTTCACCATTGCAGACCTACGACTTCCACCATGGGGTCTTAATTACGATTCTCTGAGAAAATTGTCTTTTCCTAAATTCTTATGAATTCTCCTTCAAATCTTTCATTGACCTCATGATGTTTTATATCGAGGTCAATGAAAAGTGGTTTGGAACAGACGTGAGATGGTAATGTTTGGACTTTTCGACCGCAGCCTGTGTATAAAAGAAAGCATGGTCTTGGTGTCGTAGTGGCTTTTTCTCACCAACAATTATTTTTGCAATGTATCTCCGAGCCATTAATCCCACATTAAATATTGTCCTGTCCCTAAAGAAGGTGGCCCCTCAGGCTGTAGGGGCCTCATGTCCTTTCCCGTATGACCGCCTCTGGTGGCTCATGCACTGCAGTGACTTTACAGGCTGTCCTTCTCCTCCTCTCCTGTGGGTGGCGCCCCTCCTAGACAGGCTTGGAATTATTATTTTTTGCAGTTTCGTGTGCAACAAAGTACCGAGCTTGGCAGCTAGCGAGAAGGAAAGCCCGACCCTTCAGAGACTGTATACCTTTACTGCGTTTTCAAACTGTCCCACTTATTTCTCAGCCTTTATCGCCATATTGGAAGTTAGATACAAACGGGAACTAACGCGATTCGCACGTTGGTCGGACGCTTTGTGAAAGAGCAAGGTGCTTTATCTTTTTTTTTTGTTGATAGCGGCAAGCTTCACGCTAGCTAGCTGGCGGAGAGAAGAGATCCACAGTTACGCAGCGAGTAGCGTGAGGTCAACAAGGGAGAGCCGGGAGGACCACGGCACAGCCGCCGCCGCCATCGCCACGGGGAGTCGGGGCCCGAGAGGGAGCCTGCCAGGCCCTCGGCTTGATGCACCCTGCCTGCGTCGCCTTAGCCGCAGTCCGAGATGGGGGAGACCAAAATTATCTACCACCTCGACGACCAAGAGACACCGTATCTGGTGAAACTGTCGGTGCCGGCGGACAAAGTCACTCTGGCAGACTTCAAAAATGTCCTCAAGAAACCAAATTACAAATTCTTCTTCAAATCCATGGACGATGACTTCGGGTAACTGCTAACGGGTTTATTGTGTTCAACATGGGACCAGCACCGCAGAGGGGTTTCTACGCTAGTGCAGCTGGATTCACGTTAACTTCGTTGTTGCTTCTCTCAGCTGGCTTGTCACCGATGCGTTCACGTTACCTGGCTCTCGGTCGTTAGCTAGCTTCTTGCTTTGCAGTTCCTTTGTTAGCTGCTAGCGACGAGCTCGCAGCGTTAGCAGGTCTGTTCAGCGTCCCGACCCCGTTTGTTTACATTGCCTGTGTGGCGAGCCTGTGCGTCGTGTGCCTCCACTGTGTGTGACCAAGTTTGGTATTTGTCAGTTTCACGAACACCAGTGGAAGTCCTGACTGGCATGTGAATTTATCTTCGCTAAAGTGGTAATAGGGGAAGTTGATAACACTGATAATAACTAGTTTCTGCTGTCAGTTGGGGGCTAATGTATGGGACATTTCTGCTAACAAGCTAATGTCAATGTAAACGGACCGTTTCAGTGAGTTAGTGAGCCCAGCAGGCTGTTGTTGTCTGTTACCCTGAGGAATGCAGAGTTGGACACAGGAATGCCCTGTTTGTCACCCTGGCAGCTTTAGGAGTATGTCCTTTTGTGTTAAAACATAGGTGGAAAAGGGGACGTTTTATGTTCAGACAGTGCCCTCTACAGAGACAAAAGGGGGAAAGTGTACTATTTTAAAAGAAAAGATCAGCCAGATTTCCAAAGTTGTTTTTGGCTAAACACAAACTAGGGTGGGGCATAACACGTCTTAACATTTGCAAGAGGGAAAGACATGTTTGAAAGGACCCACAGCTATTCATGCTGTGAAGAGTGAAGGGATATTCTGTAAATAGACTATTGAAACCTGTCCTCCAAACGGTGGTATAGATTGACCAACCTGTCAGACTGGAATAGACGGGTGGACATATTTACCAAGACTTTCAAAGAACGTCTCTGACCATCCCTATTCATTATTGTCTGAAAAGACTCAGCTAATCTAGTCGTCACCAGTAGTCTGAGGCACTGGTTAATACATGCATGCCTGATTTGTTCTTGGTTCTTTCAAGCATACCGTCTGTTGAAGATTGATTAACTGGAAAGATATATATATATAAATATAAATTGAATACAGTTGAATTGGTTAAAAACACACAGGAAGAACCATGTTTGGTTTGTACAGGAACACATTTTATGTTTTGTTAATTTCATTGGCAATAGCTTTTCGTTTCATCAGGTTTTGACGTATAGACAGACACTTCTTATATATAATGCCTGAACAGATTTTTTTATTTTTTTTTCAAACTTGAGATTTAGTTTAACTTTGCTAAACAGCATGGGTAACATGTTGCTTGTATGCTTTCTTTGATTCGTTAAATATGTTGTTTCCTCAACTTGATTATATATTACCATCAAGTTAATGCTGATATCAGCAACAGAGTATGAAGGAACAGGTTTATCTTTGCAGAAAAGTTTAGGGGATGCATTTGAATTGTTGACCTGCCTTTATTACACAATAATCAGCACTGATATTTTACTTTGGCCTCAGGCAATATTGTATATCTCTGGCTGGAAGTGTGTAACAACAGTGTAGTGAGTGGATTATTAAAGCCGCATTGGGTTTCCAAGTTGTCAGCCCGACCTGATGGAGGTGTTGCCCATCTCCTGCCTCCATGTTTATTACACTGAGAGTGCTTTTGTGTTAGTTAAGGTCTATTGAAACAGCTTTGTTCTCTTTACAGGGTGGTAAAGGAGGAAATATCTGACGACAATGCTAAACTGCCCTGTTTTAATGGACGTGTGGTGTCATGGGTAGGTTTGAAATGCATTTAATTTCATTCAATTCATAATTTTCTGTTTTGTTTATTTTGCTGTGTCTTTGTTTGTTGCATTTGTGTGGTTAAGTGGCTGTGTTTCAACTGTTTGCATGCATGTATAACAATGGTTCCCATCTGTTGGCCAGTGACCACATTCAGACTCCGTCTCTAGGGAGATGCCCTATTCATCTGTGTGATAATGTCATTACCACATAATGATCCCAGGAACAGGCAAACACTCTTTTTCTATCCTTGTGTGTTTTAAAGCACTTTTAAAGAAAGGGAGCTGCAATCATTTTAAAGTAATTTCATATGAATCCTCACCCATGCTAGTAACAGCACGCAACACATGCCTACTTGAATACATGTACTTGCATGCAGTATCTCATTTAGAGGCCCTGAGCAGCAATTCTCCCGTCTCCACAACACAAGAGACATCTGGTGCTGGTTCTCCATTCCTCTTCCCTCGTCATTGAAATTGGGTTAAAACAAGTGAAATCACAGGATAGGCGAAAAATACCCCAAAACAAAGAGCCTCACTGCATGTCCTCTAATAAGAAGATTGAATCTCACAAGCTGGGGGAAATTTGGTTAGAGTGTGTGTGTGTGTGTGTGTGTGTGTGTGTGTGTGTGTGTGTGTGTGTGTGTGTGGAATATGTTCGCTATCTCTCAGGGGTTGTTGAAATGTTCCATGTGCAATGAAACGTTATCTCTGTTACAGTGTATCCATTTGTTTTTCTCCGCCATTCATCTGTTATTTCAATGATGGTCCAGGGGCCTGGCTCACTATCACCACATCCTCACAACAGACTAGCACCCTCAATCTGGCCTGTTGTTCGTTATTGTCAGCTGACAACCAGATTTTGTCTATCACATTATTTTGTACACCTTATCTCAGTGCACCTTCACTGTCCTGCAGTAACTACACTGCTCCCCTTTCTGCACACCAACATGTTTTCTCTATGAACTGAAAATGAAACAACACAATGGATGTATAAACTGGATAAAAGGCTACCTCTATAATGTCTGTACAAGTCCAAACAGTTGAGTCTTTCTATGGTGTAGCAATTAAAAATGCAGCATTTCATGGATTTTGATTTTAAAGTCTCTTTGATGGACAGTCTAGTAAATCAAATATGTTGTGTTTTGACATTTGCAGAAATCACTTTTCACATTTAGGTTATGGCCAAACACAATGGATAGAATATGCAATGTGTGATTAACATGATGGTAAATGGTGACGCTGACATGACCCAGATTCTTTGCAGTTGACTCCAGTTCAAACGTTTTTTTTTTTTTCTTCTGCTTATTACACAAAAGAAACGGTATACTTGTTAAAATAGTGAAGAATTACAGTTTTACCCAGCTGTGTCGGCTGCTAATAGTGGAGACAGTTTCTCACTGATTTAATGTCAGCGTTGAGCTTGTTCTTGCTTGCAAATCACACAAGTACATGCTTCATTTCTAATACGGACAATATCCAAGATGCCAAAGAACTACAGATCTATGGGAGAATGTCAAAAAATATATGGAATGAGCAGGACTATGGTTCACTGCAATGTGCTACAAGTAAAAGGGAAGACGATGGTAATGTTGAAGGCTGAATATCCTAATGTTAAAACCTATTGGGCATATCATTTACCCTGAAAACAGTCATGGTCCATTGGATCTCCCTTTCTCCACACTTTGGTTACTTGGGCAACACTGTCAGGTAGACAAATAACTTGGCAGACGGTCTGCCACAACTCTTTAAATCCACAGCTGCCTTTGGCTAGCTTTGCTTTGTCAGCAGGAAATTAGTAGACAACAACTTGATTTTTAAATTGAATGAGACATTGTAGTCCCTAACAGTCCATAATTACTGCTGAGCCTTTAGGCAGTGTAAACACACTACTGCCCACTTGTCTTTGTGTGTTTTCTTTCCTCTGAGCATTCGTCTCATTCCTCTGACTGACCTGACTCTCTTGTCTGTTGACAGTTGGTCTCTGGAGACGGGGCCCACACAGATGCAGGCTCAGTGGCAGACAGTATAGAGGCGGCTCCGCCTTTGGAGAGGACTGGGGGCATCGGAGATTCAAGACCGCCCTCTTATCAGTCAGTAAATTCAGAAAAGTGGGGTGTATTTCTTTTGGTGTGCAATAGTGATATTTTGTTTTGGCTCTGTGTGTGAATGAGTCCTGTGTTTCCTAATTGCAGTAACAGGAAACGGCAAATTTGAAAAAGTATGACACCTTGTGACTGCCCAGGAGGAAATCAAATCTACCTTTTTTCTTCCACCTTTTTATCATTAGATTATCTTCATTCTGGAAGTTGATGTAGAGCACTGGTGTCTCTTAGTCATATATTTCCGAAAAAAGTGTATGTCATTGACAGTTTTCACATTTGTAAGTGCAATCTACTTCATCTGCAAATAATGCAAAGTGTGTAGAAGACACATGATAGAATTGAAAAAGAAACCAGACTGAAATAAGTCAAGCAATGCAAGAATTCCCACCCAGTATTAAACTAGTGTGCAACCTCAACCACACTGAGTAAGAGAAGGCTTTATACTCAACACAGTTTGTCATGTAATTATAACAAGAAGCATTCGATATAAACGTTTGTTTAAGTGGCTGTTAAATGAGTTTAATGCTCTGGATAATGATGTAGTGTAATTCTTCTTTTTTTTTTTTTTTTTACACTAACTCTGACGTCTGTGTCTCTGTCTGAAGTGGGATAGCAGCAAGTGGTCGGGACAGTCTGGACAATGACACGGAGACCGGCTCCATGGTGTCGCAAAGGAGAGAGAAGGAGAAGCCACGACGGAAACACACGAACGACCACGGTGAGGAAGATGTTTGCTGCCTTATGCTTTTGTTTTTCTCATTGTACTGTATGTATCTCACAACTCGGCAATGTAATTAAATCAAGGGTTTTACGATGCATACAGTGGTTTGCATCAGCAAAATAAGTTGCCAAAAATGTAAAACTAACCCTATTGTATGCATAGTGACATAAGAGATGCACTTATCACAGATTCTGTAAACCGGTAAGCATGTGAGGCTTGTGTAGAGGTTTGATGGCTGTGCTTTGAGTAATGGGAGGAGGAGGTTGCAGAAAAAGGTTGCAGAAAAGCAACTTTATTGCACAGTAACGGCTGCTCTTCAGTCGCCAATGTATCATTTTGATCTTAATGAATAAGCTACAATGATGTGGGAGTTTTATTCAAAATTGTTTGTGACAATTTGAAGTTTCATCCATTGTCATTTTGGCAATAGTTCCATTAGATAGTGATCAGTAAGGGACAAGCGTGGTTTAAAGAGAGGGGTTTTGTAAAGAGTGACTATGTTAGACGAGCACAAAGAGAAGACTGTCCTGACTGACTCACTCTAAGCTTTTATCTTTTGTAACTATACATGTATATATTTTCATGTGCTTGATCCACTGCAGGTGGAAGGCAGAACGGCTACTCGTCGCGTTCAATTGGACGTGGGGGCCCCGAATACGACAGCTGCTCGTCCTTCATGAGCAGCGAGTTGGAGTCAACTTCCTGTTTTGATTCAGAAGATGATGACGCAACCAGCAGGTAGGATGTCCTGTGTAACTGTCCAGCTTGTTGTTCATTAAGTTCAGTTCCCAATGAGAAAAGGCATTTTGGCTTGAGGAATGCATCTGCAATTACATATGATGGGTTTGGGCAGAGATTAGCACAGTCTAATTGTCTGATGGTTTTTGTGGTTACCCCCTCGAGTTTTCCTCCAGGAGTCTTTTAAATATCTGCAACCCACTTTAGAGACGCTGCTGTTCTCGGTCTTTAGGCATCTGTCAGGAGGTTTTTCCCCCCGTTGATACAGATTTGGATAACAGCTTCATAAGTGTATGTGATTCTCGCCAACACAAAAATAAATGGTTTTTTTGCCTGAACAAAATTTCTGAGTATTGGTCCCACTGATAATATGTCTGTCAGGATATAACTTCTAAATGAAGCGGGTTGGATGCCGTTATGCAGTTAAAGCTGTTCCTGACTCCTGGCAAGCACCCGTTTCATTATAGAAACAGTGTTTAAAGGGCTTTTTATTTATGTAAGTAACATTAAATGAGATGCTTAAACCAGTTAAATGGGGGAAATTGTCTCTCCAGGTATTTTTATTCACATTATGTGTTATTTTTTTTATTCAGGTCTAATTTCTTTTCTTCTGATAACTGAATTTATATGGTATAATATCTTTAGTTAAGTAGTCATGTAGCAGTACATATTTGGTCATATAGTACAACCTTTCCATATGTGTGAATGGTCTCTAAAACAATAATTTTTCTTATTTTCTTGTATTCAGATTTAGCAGCTCCACTGAGCAGAGCTCCTCTCGTCTAATGAGACGACACCGCCGTCGCCGACGGAAACCTAAGGCCTCCAATATCGACAGGGTGAGACGGCACACTTGGACTGCAAATTTACCCCAGACTCCTTTGATTACAATTGTGTTCTAGTTTGTGACTTTTGATTCTTCTCCCATATAATTTCTTTCCTCCTAATTTCCATCATTCTTCTCTCCAGTCTTCGTCATTCAGCAGCATCACAGACTCCACCATGTCTCTGAACATCATCACTGTCACGCTCAACATGGGTAAGTCACTTGGCCACTTGGAGGCTGCACACGGAACGATTAGATTTGTTGGGATGAATTGAGTGGGCATTTCTTCAGAATAACGCCTCCTTATATAGTCACACCCTGAGCCCAAGTTAAAACATTTCTCAAGATAGGGAAATATGCAAATGAAGTCATTTTTTCCATATTGATCACCATCTTTGCTTACTTCACTTCTATTCTTGAATACACATTGTCTGTTCCCTCTTCACAGAGAAGTACAACTTTTTGGGCATCAGTATTGTGGGTCAGAGTAATGAGAGGGGAGATGGAGGAATCTACATTGGCTCTATCATGAAGGGAGGAGCTGTGGCTGCAGATGGACGTATCGAGCCTGGAGACATGCTGTTGCAGGTGTGTCTCTGTATGTGTGTGTGTGTGTGTAAGACAAAGAGAGAGAGCGACAAGTGTGTGTCTGTGCATGACTTGGACCAAGAGAGTGTTTGTCTGTCGGTCCATGTTGTTTTTGCAGCTATTGCTAGTGCCACCTGCCTGAAGGATAAACATGCTGCATGTGGCAGTGTATTACCATTCCTCTTTTCCCATCATTTGTCTTCCCATGTATGCATGTAATTTCAATCACATTATATTAAACCGTATAAGAGTCTTACTCTATGGCAAGATGTGGCAGTCAGCGGTGTTTATGGCTTTAATGATAATTTTACATGTTTATCATTGCAAAGCCATTTCCACATGTTTATATGGCACGCCACGTTGAACACTGCCACTCCCTCTTAGCGCTTTATGTAGTGAGAATCGTTGGAATAACTGTAACTCTGTGAAAGTTGTATACATTGTTCTATAGGAATATAGCAGGTTGGTGAACTTAAGCCTGTCCGTTGTTCACATTATGAATCGCAATGTTGTGCAAATGTATGTTTACAACCTTGAGGGATTGTCTTTGTCCTTTTTATCCCTGTAGGTGAACGACATAAACTTCGAGAACATGAGCAATGACGATGCAGTTCGAGTACTGAGGGACATAGTGCACAAGCCAGGGTAAGCAGCAAACTGGCACACATTATACAAGTACATGATACACAGAATATACAAGGATTTTCTTTCCATAAAACACGGATGCAAAACGTGGCTGAATTCTAATAAAGTTGAAGCTGAGATCGTTCTTTGTGTCTATTTTTCACCAGCCCCATTACTCTGACTGTGGCAAAGTGCTGGGACCCAAACCCTCGAGGTTGCTTTGCTTTGCCCAGGAGTGAGTGTTTGTCTCTCTTATTCCTTTTTAATTTCAATAAATGAATACATGTGGACCCACCTGTTTAAGTTAACTGCTTATCCTATGTTTAATTCAACAGGTGAGCCAATCCGGCCCATTGACCCGGCTGCGTGGGTGTCCCACACGGCGGCCATGACCGGGGTATACCCTGCGTATGGCATGAGCCCTTCTATGAGCACCGTCACCTCGACCAGCTCCTCCATCAGCAGCTCTATCCCGGAGACTGAACGTGAGTCACATCACCTCCTGCAGCTTCTTATCAAGGCACTTTTATTCAAAACAACTTCCACCCCACAATAACTGTTAGTCACAGTTTTCCATTCACTTTCCTTATGTCTGTACGTAGTTTTTTTTTTTTTTTTTTTTTTTTTTGCTCACATGATTCCACCTCTTCAAAGTTGCAATACACATCTTCTGCCTTTTTAAAAGACATTCTATTATGTTTTCTGTTGGCTTTTTGATAGATACAGTTGACTATTCAAACTATTTGATAGGAGGCATGAAGTTTTCCAGGATTGTTGATATTCAGGATTTTACTTTATAAACATTCAGCTCTCATTTTGGAGCCCCCACCTTCTGCTCTTCAGAAGTGCAATAATATCAGTATCGTCCTCAGACGTGTTAGTAAATCTATGTGTTAAGTGTGGCCCTGCCCTCTCACTGCATTCCTGCGACCTCTCTCTGTTCCAGCTTTTACTGTGTACAGCTTCCATCTGCTCAATAACTCTTGTCAAAACTAAGCCATAACTCACAACTTTCATCTTCCCTGTAATCTTTGGAAGAACAGGGATGGTTTTTTTTTTTCTCTCAGGAGAAAACATATTTCTTCTCGACACACTTACTTGACCAAATTGATATGATTCACATTTCTAGAGATTTCCCCTTTCAGACAGAACATACACTTCAAGTGATCCCATGCTTGCATTTCTGGCTACAATGTAGGGTTTAGTGGTGGCATTTTTCATATGCCTTGCATAATTGGTCAACTGTATTGGTGCCAGAAGGGATTTTAAGTACAGTGACGTTTAATTGGCGAAAATATCAGTTCAGTTGGGGCCTCAATTGCTTCTGTCGACACTGTTTTGCACCAGTGTTCAACAAATGAAATGTGTCGTGGACAAGATCGGTTCAACAGTACAAAATGCAGTGTAGCCACTTAAAAAGGCGAGTTTTGTATAAACGGTGTGGCGGCTGTTAATGTGCATTACTCTGAAACATTAGTGGGAAGTTGGGTCGATGTGCATGTCGCTGCCTGAAACTGTTTTAGGTTGGTGCATTTAATGATATGTAAACAAAAAAAAGTATTTACACTCGAGGGATGAAAATGTCAAATACTGAATTAGTTTGTTAATGTTTTCATCTCTTTTAGAAATGTAGTCAATCATTTACTTCTGCTTGTTAACGACTTATTGAAAACTGAAAAGTTTAAATCTACAAGTATCAAACTGATATACTGACAAATCACTGATTTGAAGTGGTGATAGATTAAACAGGTTGAGGGGGAACACCTAAAGGTAAATAACAACACTTCTTATTTCATCTTGCAATTTAGCTAACCTCCTTGAGATGATGTTACGATGTGATAGTGTTCTAGGGAGGACATTTAATTTGTTATGATCAGGTTTTTGTGGCGGTTTTGTGAAGACCAGCTCAGTTGTAGTCCAATTCAGACAAATATCTAGTCTAATCAGTCTGATTCATGATCGGTCGCATTACAGTCCAGACCACAGGAAATCAAACATTATTTGAGGCAAATTCAAAAACTGATGAACATTTTTGGAATTGTCAGATACAGTGACATCCCACAGCTAGCTGTGCTCTCATTAAGTTAGTAGGAAGCACAATAAAATACACCAGCAGTTTTGATATGTGTGAGATGAATTTTTGGGAGATTCAATGCAGGTTCAGTGGTGTAAATCAACAAAAAAACAATTTCAACTCTGACAGGAGGATGTGGTTCAGCTCCCGTGACAACATGTCTTCTGCTCTTTTCCAGGATTCGATGACTTTCACCTATCCATCCACAGCGACATGGCAACGGTTGCTAAGGCCATGGCCTGCCCGGAGTCAGGTCTGGAGGTGCGGGACAGGATGTGGCTCAAGATAACCATCGCAAATGCCTTCATCGGTATGTCTGTCAAAGCAGAGGGCATGGTCCTGTATTTATTATTTATTTCATTAGTATACAAACCCATCTCTGTTCTTTATTAGCGCAGCATAGTTTTCTGTAAATGTCTCAGTGAAAGCCTCTCGTAGCAATTCACAATGAATCGTAATCATCCCAATAATCCATCAATATAGTTTTCTTTTATTGCGCCAAGTTGCATATCATAGCAGCATTATCTTCTTTATTTCATCCAGAAAAAAAAAGTGGTTTTGTTGCTGACTAAAACAGTTCAAAATCAGCTGGGGACAGATAAATGTCACATAAATATACGGTAGATGGTTCAAATCATTGTGGATATTATTCTATATCATGAAATACTCATTGACTGTGATGAACCAAACTGTACCTAAAATGTGTGTATCTTTGTGTCCTCAGGTTCTGATGTGGTGGACTGGCTCTTTCATCACGTGGAAGGGTTCTCAGATCGTCGTGAAGCCCGTAAATACGCCAGCAACCTGCTGAAGGCCGGCTACATCCGACACACCGTCAATAAGATCACCTTCTCTGAGCAGTGCTACTACGTCTTTGGAGACCTCTGTGGCAGTAAGTGGATGCTAAGATCTGCTTTGAGAGTTGGCACTAAAAGCAAGTCTCCACAAAGTGTTGTGGTTCAGTTGTATCTCCATCTATAAGTGGGGTGGCACTGTGGAAGTCTAAATCAGTTCTTCTTTCTCTCTCAGACATGACCCATCTGTCTCTCCATGAACATGATGGTTCCAGTGGGGGTGCCTCAGATCAGGACACTCTCCCCCCTCTGCCTCATCCTGGGGCAGCTCCCTGGCCCATGACTCAGCCCTACCAGTTCCCCATTCTACACCCATACGACATGCAACAGCCCTTCCATGGTGGACCAGGCGCTGGCAGTGCAGGAAGCCAGCACAGCGGTGAGTGCCATTAGAAACATACTGCTTGTGTGGATCACCAGTAGACTCAACCTGTATTAACAACAATCGGTAGGATATTGTTTGAAAACTAAATTAATGACATATTAATGTTGTATCACCTCCTATTGAATTGAAAGTGAAAGTTGAATTGAAAGTTTTTTGTTTGCTTCTTCACAAAGACGATGAAAAAAGTCACAATTGGTCTCCAATTTCTGGAGATTCATCTTTTCCATCATCCATCTGTATGCTGAAAACACTATGTTGCACAGTATGTTGCCAAAGCATATCTTAAGTATTACCCATCCAGCAGAGCTCACAGGAGGGCAACACAGAAACCGTAAAAAGATGTTAGTCATTGTAACTGACATGAATTCATTATTCGTTATGGTGCCAACTACAGAGAAATTTTACGGAATACTCAAAACATTTTTCTGTTTGAGACATCTGGTTTGCTGCCTTATCCAAAAAGGAAATCAACATAAATTTGATCTCCACACTTTCTTTTCATTTGTAGGTCCAGTGCATGTTTAGATTAGCTTACTTCAAAGACATAATAACCTAGTTCTATCAAGAGTGAAAAGTATTCCATCAACTCCAAAGCTGCTTTATTTACATGTTTATTTTGTGTATTTAACATGTGTAGAAATAGAAAACCAGACATTGTGGCTTTAGGAACAGTTTGCTTTAGGAACAGTTTGTTTTGGATATATTTACTGACCAGGAACAGCTGGACCCACTTTCTGCACAAACATCTCAGATGTCCTGTCATCATTTTGTGGTTGCACACTGACATTGAATGTACTGCTAATAGTTAACCAGGTTACAAGATACAACATGGATTTTGGAGTTGCTATATGGTTATTGTATTGCTTTTTTCTCTCTAGCCTTCACAGTTGGTGCTAAGCTAGTCCCAGAACCTCCAAAAGACACCGAGAGATAATATGTACCTTTTCATCTGTCTTTGGTTTTGATATCAACAAATATAAATACAAATCAAATATCAGAATGTTCCTTTAAGCGTAGAAGCAGTTATGGTTTTGAATTCATCAGTCTGAAGAACTTGCCTCTAAAGCGAGCAGGCTGTTTGTGGTAATAAAATGAAAACATGTAATTGCCTTCAGTAACGGCTGAGCTGTTTGGCCCGTGGAAGGCAGTGGATGCTCTGTTAGCATGTCTGCATTAGTCATGCAGCTCTCCTGAGAGCCTCCCACAAACTGGGTCACGTCTGCCTGCGTCACTTCTCTGGCACCCAGATGGGAGTGAGTGGCTCATTTAGGTCACTGAGATTGAATTAACAAAATGTGATGTATATGTGTATTACACTTAGATAATCATCCTATCTTCTGCTCTGTCTACAGGAAGCAGTGGCTCTAACTGCAGTAAAAATGAGGGGCGGAAGTCCGGCGGCAGTGGCAGCGAAACTGAGATCAGAAGCCACCGAGCTCCAAGTGAGCGCTCGGTGGCTCCCCCTAGTGAACGAAGCATCCGTAGCTCTGTCAGCCACCGCAGTGCCAACTCCCACTCAATAGCCTATAGTTCGGGGCTCGTCTATGGCCCCCCTGGCCTGCCACCCCAGCCCCCGCTGTCAATGGCTGCACCTGGCGCACCACCAGGCAGAGAGCTTCCCTCTGTGCCCCCTGAGCTCACTGCCTCGCGCCAGTCTCTGCGCATGGCGGTGGGTAATGCCGGAGAATTCTTTGTCGATGTGATGTAACATGGGTTGTAGGCCAATAACAAAGTAGCAGATTGAGCTTCATCGTGTCATTATGAAACTGAGAAGGACAGCTTGACAAGACATGGGGGAGGGAAGATTGCAAAAACCCAAGGCCTTGATTCCATTCTCCTAAAAGCAGAAATGGAACCAACCCTGTTGTGTATGTTGAGAGAAAATGTTCCTCCTTCTTTGTGGTTTTCTTCCTCGTAGTCGTAGTGGCCATACTTTCTTCAGTGAAGAAACCCCCTCGGTTAAGATGGAACCAAAGCGCCTTTCTCAATTTCCGCTCCTCAGTGGGGAGGAGTTTGCGTAAGGACAAAGAGCAAGAGAGGAAGTGAGGCGGCGTGAACGGACAACTGGAGAAGATGACACAGCGCTTTTCTACATGGATGTTTTTCATTAGTTTTTCTCTTCACGCTTCCCTTCTCTCTACCTCCCTTATCTTAACATTCTCTGACCTCCCACCTCCCCCCTTCTGTTTTTTTCAATTCCAACTCACTGACCTCTTAACAAGAAAAAAATAACCTGAAATGAACACTAACTGTTAACCTTATTCAGACTTTGTAAATGTTTGCTTGACTTAAGAGAGAAAGAAATGGAAAAATGTGTATGTAGTGCAAGAGAACCACAGTCCTTCTTACTGTAAGAATGCATTTGATTTATTATATACGTAGTTGGTAACAACTAGTTTCATTTTTTTAACGCTAAACATGAGCGTCCAGCTTCAAGAGTCATTACACTACATAACTGCATTTTCATGTTAACCAGAGCATTTTCAGACTCTGTCTTGTGATAATGTATAGTGGGGGGGAAATTCTTACCATGTCTTTCACACTACTCTTTTATCAAGGAAAAATGTCTTTTTATTTATAAATATAGTTTTATGACTTAACTTTGCTGCTTTGTGTTGTGTTTTTATTTGAGTGTGTGCATATGTTTGTGAAGCCGTAATATGCAACTAGGGTTTATTTCTTTTTGTTAGTTTTTTCATGGTACGTGAGGTCATGTTTGCATTTAAAGGCAGTGGAATCCAGACTCCAAGATCAGGAATGTGAAGGTTATGCAATCTGGTGCACAGATGTGGTTGAGTGCAAAATATCAGCCTGTGTTCTTTTAGATTGGCTTCAGATCTGAATGACCCTATGCAAAATGTACACTGTTTTGGGGGAGACAAAAAAATGAGTTGAATCATGGCAGAATAAAAAAAGACCACCCACACAACCATTTGCTTAAAAGAAATGGCACATTTCCTGTTTCCCCACACACAAAAAAAAGTTTTCCTAATTCCATTCAGTGAAGGTGGGAGTTAAAGAGCAGCTGCCGAGGAGCTAGACAGGAACTCGAGCATTTAACGAAGCAAGTTGAATACACGCCAACATGGTCACTACTCAATTGTATAAATGGGTATAACGTTAGCTATCACAAACATAACCATTATTGAACTCATAAAATAAAAAAACTGACCCGTTGTCTTATCATAACAAGGCCTGGGTGCGGTTTACACATCGCTCCAGCCGCGCCTTTTCCTGTCACAACGGAACGGCTGTGCGTAAGGACGGCGGGTCAGCTGACAGCCATCAGGAGCGGGGGGGGAAGGAGCGGAATTAGCGGGTGTGTAAAACTGGGAACCTGCTGGATCTTGACATAAGCTACATCCGAGGCCAGACTCGGAGCGTTACACTGGTGGCGTTCGTGAGAAAGCTAGGGTGAGTTCATCGAGGACGAGACGATATCGCACGTTTCTCTCCAAAATGGTCAAACGTGTCCCGATAACCGTTATAAAAAGCCGGTGAAACGGGTAACGGTCGGGGGCGACGCTAGCATTAGCAAGGTTAGCTGCGTCAGCTAACGTCAAGCTAGCAGCGGAAAGTTGTATCACGAAGTAGAGGCGGGTTTTCTCCTAAAAGTAAAAGCATACAGCGTGTCATTTATGCAATTTACTAACGATTGGATGCTATTGGGGACAGTCCGTGTTGCCATTTTGTATTGTAAATGTGTAAGTTGTGGAGAATTAATAACGTAAGTGGTTGCATGTTAAACGAAAGCTTTTTCTTTTCTCCGGAAGTCCGTTTAAAATATTCGCTCGGCTCGATGCTAGCTGGCCGAACATCGCCGATAGCTAGCCTGCTATATGTAGCTAAATTAGCTAGCTACCTCTCACTCGGGATATTCTCCATCACATTGATCTGAGCTGAAGGTCAAGCCTCCACGAACGGTCCTTCAAAGGAAAGTGTTTCACGCAAACATGTTCCTTAACCCGTCGAGGAGCAATTGGAAATATGGAAAATGTATGAACATCGCCCGAGTGAGCAGACATCTTGACGGCCAATAAAAAGGCGATTTAACTCGCTCAGGTCTTGTACACGGTTAATCCGGTCTCGACGTGGTAATGTCCATATGGGGAAATCATTTTATTGATCTTGAACAGGCGATAGTGTAGTTTACTTCCTATTTCAGTTGTCTGGCCTCTGTCTTCGAGGAATTTCAAGCATGTCCTTCATCCCCTGGTTTCCAGAAGCTTCATTCTCGATTCAGAGGAAATTGCTATGATTTGTTTGTCTAAGGCACAAACAAGCAACGCTAACAACTGCTCTGCCTCGAAATGAAGTCTGCTTGTCTTTAGGTGTTAATCTTACTTTGGATTTCATGCTAAATTCAACCAGATCTAGGCTGCACCTGGTAGTAAAGTGCAGCCCAGCAAGACCAACACATTTGTAGCTGGCTACTTGATGGCATCCTGCTTCAAACTGGGATCTTCTAATCTGCTGTTAATCTTACTTGGGAAGGAAACAAGGATTTGACTGGTGAGGGTGATTGTAGTGGAGCCTCTTCAGCCTTTACTGGAGTGATATATTGGAGTGATTTTTCTGTGTGTATGCACGTAACAAAAATGAGTCACCACACCACAGTGGGGCAGCTGCAGGGTATATTCAATTGGCAATAGAGTGTGTGTGAGAGAGAGAGAGAGAGACACGCGCGCACACACACACACACAGAGGAAGTGGATGTGAAGGACAAGTGCTTCCCTGTACTGTTGGTCACTCCCTCACTTTTCACTGCCTTCACTTCTCTATCACCCCTTTTTGCTTCTTCCTTCCTGAAATCTCTTGCTTTCCTCAGGTGGGGTTTGGTTTCGCCATGGCCTGTTGGGACTGAGAAGCAGCCACAATGATTGGAGGATTGTTCATCTACAACCACAAGGGGGAGGTCCTCATCTCCCGGGTCTACCGAGATGACATTGGGTACGTTTCATGGGAGCAATGCGGTAACACCGCTTAATTATGTGGAACTTCGTGTCAGTGAGAGGGGCATGATCTGGGGGACGGGACGGGACAGGTTGGAATTAATTCTGAAGGGATGACAAGGGATTTTGTCCCTCTTCCTGGTTAAGTAGTTTACATTTGTCTGTTTTGTTATCTCCTATAAAATCCAGGATTACATTTAGGATAATGCTACTAGCCTTTTGACAAGGAACACAAGTTTGTATGACTAGAATACATTTTACTTATTGACAAGCATGAATGACTCAATTATCTCCCAATAAATAATAAAACACAAGGGACTATAATTAAATAAAACAACAATACAAAAGTACCATTATACATAACCAGGTGAAAAATCCTGTCCTCATTCAATATTGTTCATGTTGCTTGAGGTAATGATGCTGTTCACTTTCATTCATTCATGCTTATCAAACCACACCTTCTCATGTAAAAGACTAGGTTCCAAATTGACCTCAATGTTAATCCAATACTTTATCTGTACCATATGGAAATGAGATACTGATAGAAAGCACCTTTTTGTTCTCTGTGAAGAAAATCATTGTCTTAGCGTTGGCATGGATGGATGGGGAATTAATCATTAGGTTGGGGAAAAACAAGTTAAAATAGCTTTAAAAGGTTGGTTAGCGGCTCACGTTAAATCACGAGGTAATAAGAGACCTAAAACTATTGAGGATTGAGTGTTGGTAAAGAGGAAGTTATTCCCGCTGCCTAAGATGAACGACTAAAAACATGGCCAAGGCCTATCTAGTGTAGACTCGGAGTAATAGGCTAAAAACCTAGTGACATTGTAAACATTGTGGGTCGGCATTGTCAACGCGTTGTCAGGTGACAAGCTACAGCCTCATAGATCCACGTGTCAGTGGGTATGTTATGGACAGGAACTCAGCTGTGTGACCAGGGTAATAGGTTATATACCGTGACGATCTGACTTTTTTATACTGTTTGTCTTTATTCCTTTCCTCTTCCTTATTTTTTTGTTGTTTTTGACACATTGTTAATGTGATTCACTTTGAATGGACATACCAGGTCTCCATGCGCACATCATTCTGTTTTGTGTAAACTCAGCCAAATTCAGTGATTGAGTGTAGTACAGGCATTTCTTCTGAACAGACACCAGTCCATACCTTGTAGACACAGTGAGGGTTGGCACGGTACAGAGAGGGCACAATGGTAGAAAAGGATTTCCGTGTGTCAATTATGTACACCGCAGCAGTGCTGGGTCAGTAGGTTATTTTTTGTCAACCCTTAAGGCATTTCTAATCCTTTTTAATGTCTTACTGTGGCTATAGTAAGGTTAGAGCCAAAGAGGAGATAACGGATAAGTGCAGAAACGGAATAGTATACTATCCTGCATTTTAGAGCTGTTCAGTGTAACAAGTTTCATCAGTAGACTGAGCCACTAAGATGCCATTTAATAGTCTGTTTGAATTAGATCAATGTCCAGTTTGCAGGTTTGTGTCATACAAACGTATGTGTGAGGATCCCTTTCTTGACTGATTTCTAGGCAGCAATCAAATGTAAATGTGGTTGCTTTATTTTTTTTATCAGCAGTAGCACAAATACTGTGCGGCTGCTTTTCTCTGCATCCTCAGACGGTCTGGTTGAACCTCCCTGTTGCTGCAACAGCACAGAGTAAACCAGACTTATCATGTTGTTGCAGTGGATGTGCCGTAATGTTATGTCGACATCTATCTATTATGGACTGACACAAATAATCAATATACACTTGCCATGCTGTCGTGATGACAACATAGATTAAAGAGCAATATAGTGCTGCTGACTTGTTCCAGACCTATTCAATTACAATGACGGCGTCATAATAAACACCATGTTACTCACTCTGTCTGTGTACATGATGCACGAAAATGTCTTGTGCATTTTTGTCTCGTTCCTCTCCTTTTACTTCATCCTTTTTTCCTCTCTATCCACCGTATCACCATTTTCCTCCATCTGTCCGTCTTGGCCCCTGTAGGAATAGGTAAGAGATGCTCCAGCCTATCAAGCATGACTCCTCCCCCTCTCATGGCCACCGATCAATGTCCCCCTGAAACCCCTGACTGCATGCCCATTGA
The DNA here is from genome assembly GCA_038501785.1 of Myoxocephalus aenaeus. Taxonomy (NCBI): domain Eukaryota; kingdom Metazoa; phylum Chordata; class Actinopteri; order Perciformes; family Cottidae; genus Myoxocephalus; species Myoxocephalus aenaeus. The sequence continues at coordinate 4,468,990 of JBAMJR010000073.1, read as the reverse complement.
GTCCACAGACAACGTCCTGATACTTCCTCTAAGCATGAGTCACCTGTCATGACATTAGGGTGGTAAATAAACCACCAGATATTGAGATCCAACAGACCAAGCCAATAAATGCAGCCACTACCAGAGCCCTTCTATGAGTATTGATGTTCACAAACAGCCCTACAAGAGCCTCAGCATGTAGTCTTGAGCATGGGATATGATGGTTAATTAAGTCCTTTCATCCTTGAACTATTCTCTGGTCTTTCATAAAGAAATTGAGACTAGATAGATCATTTTAGATCAATTTGATTGGGTCTCGTTTGTCGAGGTGGGCCTTGAATTGTGTGACATCTACTGCAATCAACTACGAGTTTGGGTGTAATTTAAAAATGTTTTGACGTTTCATAGAATACTTGTTAATATTGTGATATGGCAGCAGGTGGACATCATGGCAGCCACTTATACGGACATTATTGTAGTATTCTTTGTTCTCATTCAAAAGTTGAATTCCTCAACTTTCAAATGTAGATGTTATTTTGATACTTTGCTGACATAGTAGAAATTGTATCTAAACGTATGTAAATTCAACCAAGAAGGCTGCCACCTGTATGTCTCTGGTTCGTTTTGTTATTCATGGTACTATTTTAAAATGGGCGCAATCAGTAAACGAGTGGTTAAATTGTTTACCCACAGGCTTGGTTTGAAGTAAGTAGTCTTGAATATCACTAAGATCGGCAGTTAGCTCCAGTTTCGACTTCTCGAAGTTCTCAGGAGGATTTTGGATTCCTGTCAGAACATGCCGTGTCCTGTCCCTGTCATTCATATATATATATATATATATATTTATTTATTAATCAGGGCTGTGTTTCCACAAAGCATCATGGCACTAAGGTATTCTTTCAGGTAAACATTATCAAAACTGAATTTAACTGGAGCCTGTTAAACTTTTTTAAAACAAAAAAATTGCCCATCTTGAATCTCATTTGGACAATACACTGTTAAACCTTATTCTTGTTCCCATGGAGTCCATATAATTATGATCCTGTTGCCTGCGTGCCAACCTAAACTCTCAGAGCCTCCCCTCTCCCTCCTGGTAATTATCTCCATTTACACAAAACAGCACTCATTTTCTCTGTCTAAATGCACCAACTCAAGGTGTCCTTTTCCAGTTGGTTGGAACATCTTTTGACCATGGCTCATTCCTTGAAATGGGTGGATATGCTGTTGAGGTCTGAAGGGGTTATTTACTTTGAGTCCAGCGCAGAACTGGACATCAAACTCAGCAAATATTTTCACAGGATGTCACAGTGTAATATCATGTTGTGTAAAAGCCTGAAACAATTCTCTCCGCTCTCAACTCAAATGTCCGCCTCTCTGTCTCTGTCTCTATCTCTATGTCGCTCGTCCTCCCTCCCAATCTCAGGCGTAACGCGGTGGATGCGTTTCGTGTGAACGTGATTCACGCCCGGCAGCAGGTTCGATCCCCGGTGACCAACATTGCCCGAACCAGCTTCTTCCATGTCAAGCGCTCCAACATCTGGTTGGCGGCAGTCACCAAGCAAAATGTCAACGCCGCCATGGTGTTCGAGTTCCTTTACAAGATGTGTGACGTCATGACAGCCTACTTTGGCAAGATCAGCGAGGAGAACATCAAGAATAACTTTGTACTCATCTACGAGCTGCTGGATGGTAAAAGACCATAATTGTGATATTTGTGTGTGGAATTAATTGCACTATCCAAAATAAAATGGGATAAATTTAACAATGAGACATTATATATGAAATGGATATTAATAGTGATGTTTTTTTGTGTTTGTCCTCCCAGTGAAAGTTGTATTGATATAATATCTCACTCAGTCTACAGTCCTAGCTTATCTCTGACCATCGGTTATCTGTTTGTGTTCATACAGAGATCTTGGACTTTGGATACCCCCAGAACTCAGAGACTGGAGCTCTGAAGACCTTCATCACCCAGCAGGGCATTAAGGGACAGGTCAGTGAAACAAGTTCATGCTTGTGCCGTCGTGAAGGTTGTAATGTTCATGTCTTAATGCAAATTATAGAAAACCGTGCCGACACACAATATTTATAGGGAAGCCATTAAAGGAAAGCTGTAATGCCGACATTTTTGCAGCGCTGTTAAACTGCCAATCATTATCTAAATTGAACTGGTAAAGAGTTTTCTTTTTTTCTTTCTTTTCTCTCCTCGTTTCCCTCAACTTTGATCTTGGACTCTTCATAATTCAGCACCAGGTAATTAACAACAATGAATTTGATCCATGTATGGAACCGTGGCTCATTTGTTTTCCTCCCTCCCTGTAGCGCTAATGATCCCTTTTCATGGCCTTCTTTCATTTGTCAGCCATCTCCTTTTGTTAGTCGTGATACAGTTTCTCTCCCTGCCTCCCAGACAAAAGAGGAGCAGTCTCAGATCACCAGCCAGGTGACGGGCCAGATCGGCTGGCGTCGCGAAGGCATCAAGTATCGCCGCAATGAGCTTTTCCTGGACGTACTGGAGAGTGTCAACCTGCTCATGTCACCACAAGGTCAGTTTATATGGCCTCGCCAAGCATGCTCCATGTCTCCCTGTTAATGTTCACATGCATATTTGTGAATTAAAAGAATATTGGTTTGGAGGGAGTTTACAGTTTCAGCTTCAGATGTAGAAACTTGTGTTCTTCTCCACTAAGAATAGTACAAAATGTGTTTTGTAAAACACTACTCAAAGTCCTATTATTTCCTGTACAGGCCAGGTTCTGAGTGCCCACGTGTCGGGCCGAGTAGTGATGAAGAGCTACCTGAGCGGAATGCCAGAGTGCAAATTTGGCATGAACGATAAGATTGTCATCGACAAGCAGGGCAAGGGAGGAACATCCGATGACGCAGGGAAGAGGTGAGTGACCCAACAAGCAGACGACAAATTGAATATATAAAATCAAGGCTGAAAATCACTTGAATGATTTACAATTCTGATTTTTTGAGAATTGTGCTTTTAATATTATTTCCACCTTGAAAACCCTGACCATGAAATTCATTGAGTTAAAATGTAAGAGACCACCTTGTCTGTTAGCCCCTTGTCTTTGTTATGAGTGTTGTCTTGCTGTTTACAACAAGACAGGCATTACAATTTATTTTTTCTTTCCTTTGGATGCATCTCTCCTTTCTTTCCCTCTCTTTCTTTTCTATGTGCTGTACCTCAGTGATTTAGGGGGAGGAAGGTACTGTACTGACAAGTGTCCTCACCTTCTGCCACCTCAACACACACACACACACACACACACACACACACTTGTCTTGTCTAAGCCCTTTTAGCACATAAAGAATCATCTCATGCTCCAATCCAACACACCTCTTCAGTGTACATCCCGATGGTTGTTTCCTTATTTTGTGAAATGTTTTGTTTTAATACTCCATCTAACAGGGATTGTGTTTTGTGTTACTGCACAATAGTGGCATTAACCTCCACAAGGTTTTTATGTCTCGATACCAGCAGTTGTGTCGTATAGTGTACTTATTTGTTAACTTTGGTCATTGAGGAAGAGTAATAGTTTTATCTTTTGGTATCATAATCATTAGATAATAATAAACAAGTGAACTAATGTCCCATTGTCTCTTTTGTGTGTCTGATGTATTTTTCTCCCAACAGTGGAAAGCAGTCTATAGCCATCGACGACTGCACTTTCCACCAGTGTGTGCGCCTCAGTAAGTTTGACTCGGAGCGTAGCATCAGCTTCATCCCCCCTGATGGAGAGTATGAGCTCATGAGGTCAGTAGATGGGTTTTTACAAATATTTTTAAAGCTAATGTAACATATGCTAGTGTGTGTCCTCGTGGTATTTTGAGAACGGCATGGATGAACAACGAAACAACCAAAGGAAATCCTTTTTTGTATGTTTTGTAAAACAAAAATAATTTTGTAACATGAACCACTTTTCTCTCCCTTTTAAAAATATATATCTAGGTATCGCACCACTAAAGACATCATCCTGCCGTTTCGAGTAATTCCTCTAGTCAGGGAGGTTGGGCGCACCAAACTGGAAGTTAAGGTGGTCATAAAGTCCAACTTCAAACCCTCGCTGCTGGCCCAAAAGATCGAGGTGAGCTCTTATCAAAGTCAAGAAGCAACCCTTCGCAGCACGCAGAAGTCCTTATTTCCAAATTGGTCATTTTTACTCTCAGCTCGAACGAGAACAAGTGTAATCAGAGATTGACGTTTGATTGCTGTAATATGTTAAAGGTTTTGCTCCCCTTCATTATCAACTCCTCAGGTGCGTATCCCAACACCCCTCAACACTAGCGGCGTGCAGGTGATTTGTATGAAGGGAAAAGCCAAGTACAAGGCCAGTGAGAACGCCATCGTATGGAAGTGAGTCGCAACTCTACCCGTATAAGTCATAAGATGGAACCAAACTCAGTGTTACGCTCTCTGTCCGGTTAATGATTAACTGCTTCTCTTCTGTGTCTGTTTGTTTAACACAGTCCTATTCTCTTTTGTAAACCCTTTTTTTTTTTTTTTTTTTTTTTTTATAACTGAAACCTGTACAACACTGACTAAGCTTGTTCTGTGTTTTAGGATCAAACGCATGGCTGGGATGAAGGAGTCTCAGATCAGTGCTGAGATCGAGCTGCTGCCGACCAACGATAAGAAAAAATGGGCCAGGCCTCCCATCTCTATGAACTTTGAGGTTAGAACACATCATTTGTCGAATTAGAAACTGAAGTTAGTGAACAGTTGTTTCTAATGAAGCTTTACTGCCTGATTTTGAAATGAGAGATTCTATTTGCGAACTGCATCGCTGTACTTTGGGAGTTGGCAACCAAACAGATGGACTGTGCATTACATGTAATCCCAGTCACAGCCATGCAAATCACAACCGGCTTCCTGTTACCTCAGACACGCACACTTCCTGCTTAGAGCTCACTTGATTATCACGCCCAGAGTAAGAACCAGCGGCCTGTGTGGCCTACAACTCCCAGCATGCTCAGACACGTCTTTGCCTTTCTTGTCTCATCTCTGCAGGTCCCTTTTGCGCCCTCTGGTCTGAAGGTGCGCTATTTGAAGGTGTTTGAGTCCAAGCTCAACTACAGTGACCATGATGTGATCAAATGGGTGCGGTACATCGGCCGCTCCGGCATCTACGAAACGCGCTGCTAAAGTTCAACCCGCTCCAGGCAGCGAAGTGACCACTTTCCTCCCCTCTATCTTAATACATTTTTTTTTCCTTCTGCCCTGTCCTACATTGTCTCTCTTGTCCCCTCAATCCTTATAGCTTATCTCATACACCGCCCACCCTCCTCCACCCATTCCTAACTAAGTGTTGGAAATTGAATTGCATTGTTTAAAAAAAAAAGTAAATATGATATGATGCACAGATATATGCAAAATGTGAACCATTGTATCGTATATATCTTGTAGTGATGAGTAAACCTGTAAACCAACTGGTGTCTGAATGATAAAGACGAGTGAGGCAGATGGGGACCAGGGGGAGAGGACTGGAGGCACCTTTTGGTGTCTTTATGGGTGCTCTCTTGTGTTTAAGTGTTATTATTCCACTATCTACTCTCCAGTTACTTTATAAGTCCAAGAGGTAATCCCTTGTAAGATGATTTGTAGCTGTTGTGGTTTAAATGAATCCTGATATTGTTCTTGTAAATTAACTTGTATCTCAGTAGAGCCGACCCTTCAAATTGAGATGCATTGTCTGATTCTGTATTGTGGACTCAAGCCTCAATTGAAAGTCTTTTATGGGTCGTTAGAAAACAGAAGGAATTGATAGTGACAGAGCTGTTTTTGTACTTTCTGGAGAGTGTATTGGTTCTTTCCCTTGCTGTTTTTCCAATAGTTTTACCAGCATCCAGTGAGTAAAGTTAAAGCTTAGGGCGACGTTACAGTTTTGAGGTCTGCCCATCATCCCAATAAGCTAGTTGGACCCTAAATGTCCTGTTCCTTAAGCACCAAGATCAACTGTGTCACACTATTTTGTTCAAAGATGTTTTGGGTAAAATCTGGCAGTGGGAGTGTGTTTGCAGTGAGGTGAAGTCTCCCCCTGGTGTTTGCCTCATCACTGTCTGCTTCTTCATGTTTGTAGCCCTGGTGACCGTTCTGTCCAATAAAATCTGACTATGTAACCAAGCCCGACTACCCTCTGTGTTTTCTGTTTGGTTTTAGGTTGTCTTAACTATTTAAGTTTATGTATCTTTGTGGGAACAATATTTGGGGCGATATGGGTACAGCATTGCTCTAGTTTGTCCACTTTTCTTCCTATCCATTAATTTGAGAAACATTGGCGCAACCTTTTTTATTTTTCACATTTTGAAGGGAAACAAAGCAGACTTGAGTAAACTCACAATGCTCAATCCAGAAAACCCCTCAACAGGTTCATGAATCTACAGGAGACAATAATTGGTCAAATGCTTTGGCAAACATGTTTAATACATTTTTCCTGTCTTGCCCTTTCTCTACATCCAGGACATTAAACCAAACAGTAAAATAATGTGATTAAAACAATTAAAAACATTTACATTTGTATCTTGCAGTAGTGGCTGTTATTGGCCTGACACGTTGAACTCGTGGACATGCTCTGACTGAGACGGTCACACTGATTTGAAGGAACGGATTCCACAAGAATCGAGACGAGGGTTCCCAAAAGTAGCTTAGCACCAAAATCACGGCTGGATTTGTGAACTTTTAACAGAAGCAAGAATTTATAGCTGTGTGGAAACCTTTGAATTATTTCCCAATCTTAAAATTAGATTTGCACCTACAAGAATAGAGGCAGTCTTTGTGACTGCAGCAAAAATGTATTTAAGCCATAAGTTCTTTTTGGGAAACCAAGCCTAGAAAAGATCAATCCAACATCTGTCAACATTTATATTAGTCATCACGACAGTATTGCATTACATCTTCAGATCACCTGTGATGTTTCATTTTCCGGTAACATAGGAGACATGCATTAATCACTGGAGATGCAGGACACACACACACACAGGCCGGAAAAACTCAAATATTTGATCCAGTCGCATTGCTTCAGTGCTGCAACAATGGTTCAGAAAGGAAAAGTAAGCTCATTCTTTGTGCTCATCTCAGGAAACGGAATCAGTTCGGGGAAGGAGGTAGCTACATAAATGTTGATCTGATACATTTTCACTGATACATAAATCTAAAGCCCTCACACCACAATGGGACAGTCCAGTCTGCCAAAATACATCTTTAAACTGATGCAGGCTGTGTGCACTGACCCACTTCACTTAAGCAGCAGTCCTGCAGATTGTTGCAAGATCTAGAAAACACCCCGAAGCCCCAAATGTTTTGGATGGCCTCGTATATCCTCCCATGTATGCATGCTACTAATGACGAGAAAAGTGTGCTATCTATATCTATATCTATATCTATATATATATATATATATATCTATATCTATATCTATATATATATATACACATACATACATACATACATATATATATACATACATACATATATACACACACATATATATACACACTTGCTTATGTTGATTCATTGCTCAAACTGTCAAAGCACCTCTAAACAAAGTAGATTAAGATCATTATCTGTATAGAGGATGAAAGGAAAGATGAAATCTACAAAAATAAGTAGTACTACATCAACATTTAAATGGGCCGTTGTTGCAGAACTTTCTTTTCACGCCACAAGAAAGGCGTCCAGTTATAACTAGTCTTCCAAAGACTGATTCTTGTCAGCAGACAAAAACTTAAAAAAGAAAATGTATTACTAAATGCAGTAAAGTCAAAGCTGAATCTGTCAACAGATGGTTGACAGAAGACATATGAACATGCTGACGTAAGAGCTTGCAAGCACAAACATAACATGCACAGACACACAGACACGCATAGCCCAGAAGCAGGCAGACAAAGGGGGGAAAAGCTGCTGTTTAGAAGACACATAACACTCGACTCTCAGGTTCAGCTCAGATGGGACGAAATCTGGAAATTCTCTGTTAATTCAAAGAAAAGTCAGGTTGGTTTCTTTTCAGCAGAATATGCCCCACATAAGCAGACTATTTAAATGTCCAGTTTTCAGACCTGCTCTGAAGACCCTCCCCCAGAGATATTCAACAGCATCTCCACGAGGTCTCCCACACCTCTCTAGATGTGCTGTTCCAGCAAGTGACCAAAACCCTGCGAGCCCTCCCGCTAAAGCCATGACAAAAACAAAACTCCTGACCTCACTTCAACGCCAGCCTTAAGAATACCGTCATAGATGGAACAGTGCACCGAGTGTAACCCCTGCTAATATTCCTAAGTGACAGTGAGTGACTAATAAACTCAACATCAAAAGTGACCGAGATGTATGAGACTAGCTTCAAAGAACTCGGGTGAAGTGTTAACTTTTACTGACCATTACACGAAAACAAAGAGGACAAAGTTGGCAGTTAAAAACAAATGCCGTGCAGAAACCGTCTGTTAAAGTTAACGTGACACTGAAGAGTTAAAAAAGTAAAATCTTAAACTAAATAAAAATGGAAGCAGGAGCTCGATGAAAACCACATTATTCGACAGCTCATTTATCTAGTGACTGACTGTGGCTCAACAGCAGGGAAGGAATCCAACGTGCTCTAGCTCTCGTCGTCTTCGTCGTCGTCCTCGCTGATGAGGTATCCGCGGGCCCCGCTGTGGTGGGGTGGAGGCGAGGGAGGCGGGGAGGTCTTGGTGAAGAAGGGGAGACGGAAGGGGGGAGAGGGGGATCGCTCCTCGCGGGTGGGGCTGCTGTTAGGGCTCTGCCTTGGGCTGATGGCCTGAAGCATGCGGCCCTTCCCTTCCTTCAGCATGTGCTTCTGTGGATGTGACACAGAAACAGTGATCGTCTGTTATATCAACCGATGATACAACCAGTTTAATGCACGCACAAGACGAGAATACGGGATGAATTAAGGAAAAAACCCTGCCGTCAGAAGGTTCTGTGTCTATACACATCTTTGTTTTGTTTGTGATGACCTTTTATTCATATTTGCCTTTGTCCTTTTAAATTGAGCAACATTATATAAGCCAGACTAGCTGTTTTCTTGTTAGTAAACTTAAACTAAGCTAGCGCTCTGCTGGCTGTAGCTTCAGAATTATTAGGCAGATAGTGTTCTGCAAATCACAAGGATGCCTCAGGTTCTGGCTGTGGGGTCCCATGTCAAGTTCAAGTCCTTTATATTCCACGCTCTAAGAAATGTTATTATGGGCACTTCTATGTCATTGTAAAATGTATACTAAATGTAGAGCAGTATAGTTGCAAAACGTGTATTTATCACTATTAAATAAACATAATAGCAAAATGATCGGGTGTGCCATACATAGTATGTCATTACACGTGTGTCACAGAGTTGAATTTTTCAAGTGACTGCTGTGTGGAAACCTTTGAATCATTTCCCAATCTTAAAATTAGATTTGCACCCACAAGAATAGACACGTCTGCCATGCCATCAACAGTGTGAAAAAAAAGATGTGTTCACTCAAACAGTGATTAAAGACCGAACTAAACCACAATCCTCACCAGAGCTCCCTCAGGGCCAAACATCTGCAGGAAGTTGCCAATGAACTCCCTGGATTTCTCCTCCCATTTCTGGATGAGGTCGATGCTCTTCTCCTCTACCTTTTGGACGAACTCTTTGCTCTTCTCCTCCACGTCACGTACCTTCTTCTTCACCTTGTCCACACGCTCCTGCAGGTGGTACTTCTTCTCCTGATAAAGAGCGGCGACAGCAAAGGTTACAAAAAAAAAGACGAAGTGTGCCACTGCCACATATTCAACATAGATTACACAACTGCCTTCACGCAAAATGCTCCGTCTCACCAACCCTCACGCAGTTAAACCAAAGCTAGGTTTCGTACATTAATGAAGCTGACGTTGAGTTCCTTCGCTGTATATCCTCTCTGCAGGTTGCGTCTGACGTACACATCATAGTCACGGACTATGCGTGTGATGATGTCAGAGGTGGAGATGCCCTCTGTCCGCTGGGTGGGAGCGAACATACCTGCGGAGCGCAGAGGGTGATGGAAAGGTCAGTAGTCACCAGATACAGGTGTATGAATAGTTAGCCCTTCCTTTATATGTACGTGTCTGCATGCATTGATTTATGTTCTTTGTGCTGCACAAGGTTTGAGCAAACTGTTACACGTGGACACAATACAATACATGTTAGGGAGGATACATCATTGGTAGCTGTGCCTACGGTGTGTGAATGTTAGTTAGTCCTGCTGGGCAGGTGGCTCCTCCCATCAGTGTATAAATGGGTGTAATGGGTGAATGATGAAGTGCTTTGAGTGGTCGGAAGACTAGAAAAGCGCTTTACAAGTACAGGTCGATTTACTTTATACTGTACTATATTCCACTGGCCCATGTTGCATTTCAAGTTAAGTGACACAACAATAAGAAAATGGATCAAAATATATTTTGAAATACAATACCGTACGATATGAGCATTGGCAGCAGTAGTAAATAATGAACTGTGTCCTGTAATAACTTGCTTACCACACCACCACTTTTGGTTACTTTGCCACTTACCAGCTTCCTTGATGTGCTTGTACACGTCATCACTGCCCGCTGAGGAGTATGGGATGTCGTCATGGGCCACAAAGTCAATCTGGAGAAGTCATTACAACACACATTAACACAGTAAATCCACAACTAAAATACACAAAGCCAGGGGGAAAGGCTACAGAGGATCAGGGAATGGTGGCTTGTCAACTCATTCTTCTTAGATCATTTCCTTTTCAGTTGTTGGTCTTACAACTCAAGATTTTAATGAAAAAGCACCCCAGGTGTCTCTAATTGTGTGGTTTTGTCCTTTAACGCAGCGGTTTCTCAGTCTCATCTACTCACGCGATGTTTTGTGAGGAACTCTGGTGTTAACGTCCAGGGAGCGTTTCGCACCACTTCATCAACATAGCGGCAATGTCTGATGGCATCGTATCGCTCATCCTCATTCATCACTGTGAAGCCCTTGTATGTGTGGGTCAGGTCATCACTGCACACTTTGAATAGTTGAAAGAAAATACTGAAATTATTGATTGAAATGCCTTGACTGTTTTTCACACAGAGAAGCAGCTGATAAGAGGGCTGCTGTTGTGAAAGCCTCTATGGACACAGACTTACCTCCTACGATGAGGTGTGTATTTGGGAAGAGGCATTTAGCCTGCATGAGTGCTCTGGCGTGACCTGAGTGGAAAACATCAAAGATGCCGTCTGCATACACCCGCACCGGTCTCTCAGCTGGACAGAGAGAGATGAGACATGCAGAGATGAAAGATATATTTATTCTGTACAGAGGGAATCTAAAATTGTGCTTGTTTGTTTAGTTGTACTCTATGAGTGTACTCAAGACTGAGAAGAAATTTACTGAGAACTAAAGGTTTCATAAGGAAAGAAAAAAGGAAAGAAAGGCATCAACGAATTAGACTCACGCCGTGTTCCCCTCTTAGCCTCCTCCATGCTGACTCTCTCGTAGGGTTTACCATCAACTGGCACCAGCTCATCTGCGAAAGGTGCAGGGTGCTTCAATCCCTAGAAGACCCAAGATTTTAGAGATCAAGAAAGTTTTCCATCTATTTATACCAAAGGTTTTAGCTGTACACCATAGTTTTCCTCGGTTGGATGAAATAGAATTATCACACTCTAATTATATAATCTTATCTAATATTATTTCCGAGAACGATCTTATATGAAAATTAAGGGTGCTGCTGTTGGGGTTGCACGGCAGATGGAATTTCTTTAAGCAAACTACTCATTAGCCAACATATGGTTTGACACACAGCAGATAAAACAGATTTAAAAGTTCTGCAGAGAAAACTAACTTGTCATCCTTCTATTGATAAATCAAGCCACGCATTAATATATAAACAGCCAGGGTGACTTGCACATGCACAGAGCCTATGGAAGCAGCTGGACAAACACGCTGCTCAATGACAGCCAAAGAACACAGCTGACTCACCACAGTACATCTGGGGATTTTCCTAAGCTTCTCTCCCTCATCGGTCTCCCGATTGGAGCTCTCTCTTCTCCTTTTTCTGGACAGCGACAGCCCGCTGGAGCTTTGGGCCTCCATCTGAGTCAAATGCCAAGACAAATGCAATTAAAAACAGCAGCATACTTCACATACATCATGCACTGCTTGGAATAAAAAAGGGACACACAGGTGCAGACACGCAGTTTTGCTCACACTCTGTGTAAGCTTATTTGTTTTGCAAACAAACACTGTAATTCTAGACGGCAGTAAGGTTATGGCAGATGACATATCCCGAGTCAACCTTAACCCAGTAACAGAGGGAACACAGCATGTGCCTCCGCTCAATGAACCAGGTAGTATTGTATAAAGAAAAATAGTGGCTTTCACTGACACATAAAATAACACCACCTTCAAGATAAAACATATTGTTTTCCGAAACATACAGAAAATGAAACATGTCCAGTCTTCTGTGATTCTGCTGATATTTCCACAAATCAAGGGTCACTGTGATAAAGTTAACGTCACATTTGGCATCAGGAGGTCCATCGTCAGCAGTTCACGTGGGCGAATTTTAATATTAGATGTTCAGCTGACTTTGTTTTATAGGTCACATAACAGTCAGCTGGGTGACTTTCCAGTGGCTTCACACACACTGGTTTATTTAATGATACTTTGCTATTTATTGAATCATTTAAAGTTTTGCGAAAAATCGTATGTAAAGAATTTCAACAAACTATTTATCATAAAGAAAGGCTGAAAACAACCGATCTTTTTGACCAGTACTTCATCTGTTGATTATTTTTCTCAATTACTGAATCTTTTGGGCTATAAAGCAAAATCTAAAAAAACAGTAAAAAATAAATAAATAAACAAGCCCATCGAAATTTACCGTAGCCCGAGTTCATAGTCTTGAAATATCTTGTTTTGGCTAATTAACGCTCAAACCCCAATGATATTCAATATATAATGATATAACATTAATTGTCCTTTGAATCCTGGTAGAACAGGACTGGGATCTAAGATAGTCTTTGAATTTTAACATGACATTAACTAACCTTCAAAGATCTCCTCCATAATGATGTGACATCCACCCTATCCATCCATATCTGGTGCAACAATAGCAACGACTGTTTATTGTTAAATGTTAAATGTTATGCACCTCCCGCCAGGACAAATTCCTTGTATGTGAAAACATACAGTACATGGCAATAAATGGTTCTGGTTCTGATTCTGATCCCATCACAAGAGTTCCTGTGTTATGGTTAAGGCGCTCTGCCCCATTCACACATTCCATCACGCCACTAAACATGAATCCACAGGTCCTTCGGGAGTGGTTCAATATTTTTGAAATGTTTAGCCTTGTTACTTATTTAACTCGCTATTACGACTTAGCAAACCTTGGCTTAACTGTTGCTGCATGACTCAGTACAATGAGTGACAGATGTAGCAGTACACAATCCTGGTGGAGATAGCTACCTGTACCACTAGCAACCCTCTGCCTTTTTCTCTTGGAAACAGCTGGGAGTGAGAAGCCCTGCAGAGCCCTCACACACCAACAGAGGAGATTTACATGACCAGCACATGTGATCATAACTGAACAGACTGCTATAAAAAGAAAGCAACAAGGGCAGTGCCAAGCCTAAGACCTTCAAACCTTATTTACCAGTAGTAAGAAAAGAAATTCTAAGATAATTTTTTGTGAATAAGATTTATATTTACAGTAGCCACCAGTGTCCAGGGCTATGACTACTGCCTATTTTTATTCATGATTAATCTGTTAATTCATTTCTCCATTATCTCTCCAAAAATACATACAAATTGTGAAAAATGCTGGTCACTATTTCCCAGAGCCCCAGGTGAAGTTTTCCAATTGCTTCTTTAGTTCAACCTACAGTACAAAAGCCAAACATATACTAAAAGCAATGCAAATGCTCACATTTGAGAAGGTGAAACTAGAGATTGCCATTTTTATTGATAAAAGAATCAAATGATTCATCGATGATCAGAACAGATGCCAATCAATTTTCAACTGACTAATCGACTAACTGTTTACTTGCAAAAAATCAAATGCCAATTTTGCCAAAAAGCCACTGGATTCCGGGCTCCACAATTTGAGAACCACATGCATTTCACACAATGTTCCCGATGCTTGTCTTCTCGCTTCTTTCAACGTGTCATTGCACTTAATGTCACACAGTCAAGCCTAAAGTCAACTTGATTTAACCTAGCACAATACGCATCCTGAGACTAGTACCAGTAACCTAGTGAGTTCATTCTGTGACCAGTACAACTGACAGACGAGTTGTGCTGGTGTCACTGGTTGTGCAGCTTCGGTCAAACCTTACTGGACGCTTTCGCCTGTTAGAAAACATCTTAAAATCAATAATGCTAACGACCCCGGATGGTAACGTTAGCTTACGCTTGATAGCAACTTTGAAGTTCTGCTTTACGTGACTTACTGTTCACTCGTTTGTCCGGAATGCTGCTTTGCAGGAGTGGGCGGCTTCCTAACGTCGCACTGCCAGCAGACGAGCGAGCTAACAGCAGAAAGCTAACTAACGCTGCTACTGACGGATGCTAGATAGCAAGCTAGCTGCAAAGCTAGTTGGCTAGTTTGCTAACTTTAGCTGTTAGCTCACTGGTTAACTAACACAGGCAACAACGGTAAATCCGTTACGAACAAAACCTGTGAGTCCGAGGCACCGAGGCTCGTTGTATTATTGGCAGAAAACACAACTACGAGAAGGACATAAAAAGTATCAGCAGTGACAGCTTGTACTACAACGCTGACAGGTCAACACCCAGGAACTACAAAACTTCGACATCCTTAAAGGAACTGATATAACAGTCGGACATTTCCGGTGTTGTTTCGCGCCGCCACCCAGTGGAAAGTGGAGATTATGTTATGCTGAAGGTCCTTCTTATATTTATATATATATATATATATATATATATATATATATATATATATATATATATATATATATATATATATATATGTATATGTATTGTGTGTGTGTGTGTGTGTGTGTGTGTGTGTGTGTGTGTGTGTGTGTGTGTGTGTGCTGCAGAAGGACCTACTTATACCTACTATTATCTTGTGTTGGTCCATTACATAAAATCCAAATAACATCCATTTAAATTCCAGGTTGTAATGCAGCAAAATACGTACGTTAAACGCCAAGGCGCTGTAGATTGTTTTAGGTTGGGTTTACCACAATCACTTCCATGTAAGCTTGTTACTGTGTGACTATTTATGGCTAACCAACTGCTGTTATTGATGAGTGTCTACTGGACAATACAAAGACGTATTGGTGAAATTTGGCAGTTGTGGGATGGTGTCCCTTTTTACACAGTGAACATCAGCTGACAAGTGAAAGGATCTTTTGGAATAATATGGCTGCAATTCTGTCAGATATTATGCAACCAAACAAAGTTCATACTGCTATTGTCCTAAACCTAAAGTATACTAGACCCAGCTGATTCAAAACCTGCTGGAGTTGATTCTTTGGCCACATGGGGGAAGCAAAAATCAGGCAGTATCAGCAACACTCAGAAATTATGAACAGTAGCTGTAAGAGTAGGACAAAAGGAGAAAGGACCACATGTGTTTTGTTTTTAATTAAACAACACTATTCCAGCTTTTAAATCAGTTAATTAGAATAACTTTTTACAGTTTGATATCAAGTTTCCTCTAACTGATTCATTATGGACTATGGTGGCCGTACTTTGCTTTGTGGGTTCTTTTCAGCCAATTTTGACTCAAGAACCGGAACATTTCTTCTGCAGCAAGCAAGAGAGAAGTTTCATTCAAATATCTGCAATGTTACAACATTTTAGAACAGGAAACCGTAGCACTGCCCTTTCACATAGTGGTAATTTGGTTTAAGCACAGAGGCAGCAAAGCTGTGGAATGAAGGGTCTCGAGCTGAAAACGTCTTGAGCTGGTCCTCTTGTGTCCTGCAGAGAGCTCCAGGACAACGTGTAATTTCACTTGAAGATCAGAGGGGCACAAGTTATAATAATTGATGCCCTGGAGGTGGTAAAGTTGTGCAACAAAATCTGTTGTGCATTGCAGTTATGCAACTATTCTGTGGTCTCCTTCATTATGAGTGGACTTGAAATGAAGAACAGACATAAATACTGTGATTCACTGTTAAGAAGTGTTTAATGCCAATTTGGAGAATAACTTCTGTTAAAATGTGGTGTGATATAGTGTAACTAACAGATCCTTGTTACATAATTTAATTTTCTCAAAACAATGGAGATAACATTTACAATCTCATTCAACATTGTAAACCCGGTGTAACGTGTACTGTTTTTTTTTTCAATTTTAAAGACAGTGTGAACATGAGTTCTTCAGGGAATTTATTGCATCAGTTTTCTATCAAATTGCCCCATGATTCATCCAAATTAGCTTTATTCGACAAATGGCTCAATTTGTTTATTAAATATTGCCAATATATATATATAGAAATAATACACAAGTGTTACTCTGACAAAGATATTGAAAGAACATATATACATAGATAGTATTTGTTTGAAACAAGTTTATTTATTTTGTGAGGCGGCTGTTTGTCTCTGCGTACAGGTAAAATAAATGTATATCATTTAAAAATAACAGGTACCCTTACCCTTCCATTTTTGACATGTGTACAGAGCAATTACAGTATGATCTTCCCCATTAGCCACCTGGCAGAGCCCCCAGACTCCCTGTCTCTTCTTGCACGCTTTGATCGTAGCCTCACCTGCTGGTTTGAAGGATAGCATTTGCTTCACTGTTGAAATGACACACTGAGCAGGCCTGCAAAACCCCGAGGAAAATGGAAATGAAGGAAGTTAAGCTAACCTGAGAATGTAATGAAGCAAAATCAGTCAGCTGTCTTTGATTCAGTCAGCTGGGATAGGTTTTAGGCCGGATTTGACAGACCTTTGTCCTTTGGATGTTCGAGCCAGTGGGGCAGCTAAAGAAAACCCACGCAGAAAGCTTCTGACTCTAATGAGTTACATCATCATTTACTACTTTCAGCAAACCCTAATGAAAATGTGTGGTTTTGTACATAATGGGGTTCCACAGGCCTCACCAGATTATATTCTGGGTCACTTCCTGTCTCCATTGGGTCCACCAATGGAGACAGGAAGGGCACAGAGTATAGGACGTGGGATGAAGGTTCTGGTGAGAAAAACCTCAAAATTGGATATGTTTTTAACATTTATTGAAACAGTAACTTTATAACATATTTTATTAATGTATGTCTTTTTGCTACCTAGCAATTCAGCAATATGTGTATCAATGTGGAAATAATATAAGTGGCATTTTGAGAACTCTAAACAACGATTTCCCAGGCTGTGTTACTGGGTGACTCGGTGTTTGGACAAGCTAGCCCATACTTCTTGCATATTTCTTGGGGACTTAAACATCAGTTGACTGTGCTCGCCCCCTTATTTTTTGACTGGGCAAGTACAAAGTTAAAAGGCTATATCCAGCTGTTTTGGGACAGAGGGTTAATTTACCTTCCAGGTATGTTTTTTCAAGAATTCGGCTACAATGGCACAGTGTGTGTTGCAATGTTCATAAAACTAACAGAACATGTTGTTTGTTTGTTTGACAGCTATATATTTGTTTTTTAATGTATGACCTCTACTGATGGCTTCATCCAGGACTATGACACAAGAAACCTGCTGTCACAGGACTGTTTCTTGTGGCTTTACAAGGAGTCCTATTTTGTTTGAAGTTGGTCTTTTATCGCTGGTTCATGCTCAGTGCACTAATGAGCTCTTCCACATCTCAACAGAAAATGCATGAGGGGTGGAGTTAGGCCTTCCTGCGGCTCAGTGGCCAATGGAAAGGCTCCACTAATAACGGCAGTATTTATGAACAGTTATGTTGTGCAGCAGATTAGAACAGGACTGGGGAGCAGCACCAACAGGTGAGCAGTTTTCTTATTCACTCTAGTAGCAACTCAAGTTTAAAAGTAGAGCTATACACAAAAGACAACCTTTGCTTTGCAATGTTTATGTTGTGTAGTAAATACCCACGAAGAAGAATGTTGAGCCAAATTCTCTGACAAATGTTTAAAAGAGAGTCTTTGGGATCAGACAGCTACTTTAATTGAAAAAAACATGAAGGATCCAGTAGGATTTGGAAATGTAATCTTATTGGCAAGTGATTTTTTATTTCTCTCAAGGTAGTTTTTGCTTTACCAGCAGGTATCTTCATCTGGTGGATACTTTTGAGTGTCACTGCCTATTTCTTAACCTTATTGTGCTTTCAATATGCATTTGCTTGCATTTATCCTATTCAATAGGCTTGTGTGAATAACAGTGTTGACATAAAACAATCTAGGTTTTGCTTGATATTGCATTTGCAGATGTCAAGGATGATTTCCCAGGTGTCCCTGTTGAGGGCGCTTTGCTACATGCTGTTAATGGCAGGTTTGTCGAAATAAAATGCATGAAATTCTTCTTCTTTACGTAAGAGTTAAAACCATACCAGTTGAAAAAAGTTGAATGAGATTGAATGGATTGAATTGTATCTGCTGATCATATAGTTCATATAGTCACACGTTGAGTGTCCCTTTAATGTATGTGTATTGCTTTGTAAAGAAGTGCTTCATTGTTTATGATGTCTAATATACTCTCTGCCTCCCTCCAGGTTTTCTAGAAGCAACATCTCTGATGAAAGTAAAGCATCCTGGAGGTATTTAACTACTGTCCTGCAGATTATAATCATGTGATGATCCAAGTCTATTTTTATATTTAAGTTATCATTTAAGTTTCCTGAACTTTGATGACGTTTAAAGGCAACTATTTCTGGAAAGATACTGGTACTCTGCTTTTGATTCTAATATACTGCCAGTAACTTTCTTCATACAAATAATTGTTGTCCTGTAAACTGTGCAAATAATCAATAGTACTTGCACTTATATTTCTATAGGACTTAAAATGCCCCATGCTGATCCTAAAATTTGAAAACCTAACCATACATAATTGTTTTGAGTGATTAGAAACATAATGCCTTGCAAATTGGAATTTAGGTAGCAATTCTTTCCCGCCTTATAATTTCTGATTTTGTGTTCTTCCAAAGGGAATCCAGTTCAAATTGGCTCTGCTCAGGCACATGATTTCTTTACTAATTCTCGACCAAAGAGGAACATTGATCCAAAGTGGTACAAAGGCAACCCTGATTTCCAGGCCTACTACCGCTTCTACAACAGTATTGGACACATCGAAGGAGTAAGTTGAGATTGATTTAAGATTTTTAAATATGTGGTTGTACTTGTATTACACTATTCAGTTTTCATTTCATCTCTGATATGTTTCTCTATCAGCTCTATGAGATCGACAGGATCAGGATGTTGTATCAGCAGATGCGTCACTTGGAGGTAACCTATGGCCCAGATGCCTCCTATTACCAAAATGTAATGGGTGTGCTGACTACTACCGAAGCACCAACTGCTACCACTCAGCCCCCTCCTCCACCCACCACTCCTGCCCCGACACCAGACCCTCTGGAGAATGCTCAGAGGATCTATCTGTGTAACCCCAAAGACCCACTGTGCAAACCTCAGATCGTCTACCTGCCAACAGGGGCTGTTGCAGTACTGTGTGACCCACGTGTCAACCCCGCCTGCAGGGCCAAAACAGAGGAGGAGATAAAGGTTGCTGCTCCTTCCCAACCACCCCCAGCTCTTCCAACTCCCAAAAAGTCTGTCCAACCTCCCCCTCCTCCTGCTATCACTGTTAAAGGTATGGAGTATGACTGTGATGCATACTGGGACCCTGACTGCCTCATCGATCACCCTCCCCGCCCCATCCAGGAAACATCCGCACCAGAGGCACCCACTGAAGAGAAAGTGGAGAAAGAGGAAGTAGCCCAAACCAAGGAAAGCATCCCTGAAGAACCAGCCACCCAGAAAAGCCCTTACTTCGACCCTTATGATTTCAAACGTGACCTTTATGACCCCTTTCGTTATGCCGAGCCAGCTCCTGAACCACAGTAAAAACAAAGCGCCTAAGAAATGATGGCCTTCCATACAGGGTAAGACTACAATATTACATCGCAAGACCAAACCAGGGCCGGACTGTGAGCAAATCCACATTAAAAACAAAGGTTAATATTCAAATCATGCAAATCATCAAATGTTGTACAGGACAGACATGTAGACAATGCCTTTACTGTGTTTGTAGTTTTACACATGACAAACCACACTGATTGATTTGTATGGGTGTTCATAAGAAATGCATAACATTTTTGTATGGAATATAAACTAAAAAATAATAATAATAATAATAAAAAATGATTGACAAATGTGATATGTGTGATTTTATATTTCATTTTCGTTTAAAAAAAATTGTTTTGTCAAAACAACCAAACAGTAGTATGTAGTAGTCATTTTAGGAAGCTGCAACATTGAAATGCTGCTTACATTGTAAGCGTCAGTTATAATAATCATATATTATAATACATGTTTGTATTTAAGACTCTGGAATTGGACTTTCTACATCTACTTCTACTATGTAACTTTGAATGCAAGACTTTTATGCGTAATTAATAGATTGTATAGTCGTCAAACATTGAGAAATTCTTCAGGGAAATGTAACTTCTGCCAGTAGGGGGCAGTAATAGTGTACTTTAATAGTTCTGCGGCCAACCACCGAAGAAGAAGACCGCGGCGGAGTTAATTAGCCAACTGCTTTTTTTCCAGCATCATCGGTCTCCACCATCACTTATCTTCGGGAATAACGGCAGAAACAGGATTCCGTTGTCATCTGTCTCCGTAAATCTAATATCTGAGACCAGGTATTTCATCGTGCCTTCATGACTGTCGCGTTCATACGCGTCAGTTAACGGGACCGGAGAGCGGAGAGCGGAGAGGCTCGGGCGTTGCTCCGCGATGCGACCGTTACTCGCTCATTGTGACAGTAGGCCTGACGGGTGCCATGGAGATTAGCGTGCTAACACAGCTAGCTAGCTAAACTAGACGTCTGTGCTGACAGGGTAGCCGCTAATTACATTATAATAAGGTTTGACAAACCCTTGAGACAAGAGAAAAAGCCTCCATGGCATAGAGCGTTCGCGAAATAAGCGATTTGTGATGAAAGAAACACGGTTAAATGGACACAATAGCGAGTTCACATTTGTATCTGCAGATTTAGTTACGACTGCAGTTGTTGTTGGAGCGTCTCGGTTGTGCCGCCTGACACTCACGACACGAAGCTAACGTGATGAGAGGATGAATGTGACCTGATGATGAAGGATGACGTTTGTAGCTGGTGTTTGTATATGCTGACATGACTAACCCACCCAGGCCATCACTAAAACGCTGCTAGCTCTCACTCTTAACATATAACGTTATGTGTAAGAGTCAGTAATAAACTAATAATATGTATTTGTAAACATAACCGTTTTTTTATTTTTATATAATGACCGAGCCTAATAGTTTTAGGTTGTATATATTTTTTTAATAATACCCCCTCTCAGTCATTTCATTTCATGAGGAGGAAATAGATAAAGAGAACATTGTTATCAACAGCTGGCTGGTGTTCACATGTTCTCAGTATGACAGGCCCAGGGCGGACGTGCAATGCAGCACAAACATCCAAATCACTGATATGTGAAGTTTGCACACTGGAAAAGCTGAACTAATGCTCAATGAATTACTTGGAATTGTTGAATATATATAGTCTCACTTAGCACCAGTCTAGAGACAGCAAGCCAGGAAAAAGCTTGCTTTCGTCTCACATGATTTCAATGTCATAGTAATTAAAGGGTTTTTACATGTTGAAGATACAATTCCATCAAATAGAGGACTGGCACCAATCATTATTTTGTTTCTCAATATGTCTATTAATCATTTTGTTTAAAATCGCAATACTTGTTGCAACACTCAAATAATATTTAGTTTACTCCCATGACTGACAAAGAAAAGCAGAACATCTTCAGCTTTGAGAAGCTGAAAATTCTTCTTTATTTTTGCTTGAAAAATGACTAAACTGTTAATCGAATATCAAAATAGGTGACAATTCACCTAATTTTCAGTCGATTAATCAATTGATCAAGTAATCATTCAACTCTAAAATAGATCTGCAGTGTAGTTTTGAAGTATTTGCAATTAGACCATCTTGGTCCGAACCGTCTCCTTGCCCAGGGCTGCTACACAAGCTAGTGTTGGCTAGATGCACCTCAATCACATGGCCTTCACACAAGGTCAACAGTCATTTTTAAGTCACAGTACAGGATGGGTCTGCATGTACAGATTCTGTATTGGGCATAACTAGACACCCTGTAACCCGATTACTAGTTTGCTGATATTTAGTTGAGGATCCTGGTCAGGGCTTATTATGAGTGAAGCAAATTGATGACTGTAAAAGAATGTAAAGACCAAAAATTAAATAAATAGGGTTGAAGTATATCTTGAAGAGTCTCAATATTGCCCTGTAACGTCTTCTCTTCCTCCTGCAGTATGTCTGACAAGAGTGAGCTGAAGGCTGAACTGGAGAGGAAGAAGCAACGGATCGCCCAGATTCGAGAGGAGAAGAAGAGAAAAGAGGAGGAGAAGAAAAAGAAGGATGTAAGTGGTAGAAACTTAAACATTTATAATATTGTATGTATCGCTGAAGAACCTGCTTGGCTGCTGCTTTGTGTTTAGCTTGTTCTGTACTCTGTAGGGAGACTCAAAGCGAGGAGCTGAGGCGGGTGGTGGGTCTTCAGGTGGTCATGAAGACTCTGACCTGGAGAGGAAGAGGAGGGAGGCGGAAGTGCTGCTGCAGAGTGTCGGCATCAGCCCCGACATACACCACGGTAAACACACAATGCCTGCATGCTTCCTCTTTTTTATCTTTCACCCTCACTTATCTGCCACTTATCTACTTGTTTGCTTGATGGATTTTCAGTGTTTCTAAAAGTCCCGTCTAACTTTGTGGTCTGGCTTGGTTTCTGTCACTGCCACTCACACCCCCCTCACACAATATCTGAACATTTTACATGTTTCTGCATGACACCTAAAACCTGCCTGCCATTTATTTTCATTCTCTCTTCTCTCCCCTCTGTCTGTCCTTTTGTGGTTTGTCCTCCTTACTGCATGCAAACTCACTCTCACTCACCTCTTCCATCACTCACTCACTCACTCACTCACTCACTCACTCACTCACTCACTCACTCACTCACTCACTCACTCACTCTCTCACTCTCTCCCTCATCACTCACGTTGACTTACAAACACACACTCACAGCTCAGCCCCTGAGGGTAGTAACAGAAGATACATGTCTGTTTCACTACCTAGTCCCTGCCCCCATGTCTCCCTCCAACAAATCAGTGGGCAGCGATGCAGGAAGCCAAGATTCTGGGGATGGAAACGCAGGACCAAGGTCTGTGTGTGTGAATGTGAGAGATGAAGATTGGGATTGATTGTTTAAGGCCATTTTAATGTCATTTTGGGTTGTACCTGCATGCCAAGTGTGTGTATATTAACATGGTAAATACACTTGATAAATTCTGACCTTCCCTCTTTGCCTTTTCACCATCACGCTGGCGTTTTTCAATTAACACGCACTTCATTCTTCTTCTCTCTGTCTTTCCTCTTTTCTGTTGGCTGTCTTTCACATTTCTCAATTGGCTTATCTTTGCCTATCTGTTGTGTTTTGGTTTCATCCTCTTGTTTTTTCCTTTTTCTTTCTGTCTGTCCCGTCTTTCTCTAACTGGTGGTTTGGCTGTAGGACATTGCATTGGGATCCTGACCCCTCTACTCTGCAACTGCACTCCGACTCTGAGCTGATGGGGTACTGCTCCTCCTCTCTCCTTTAGCTTGTCTTCCAAATGTATTCCGTTTTTGTGGTTAGATTTGTCTAAATGTGTTAGTATTATGTCTGTACATCCTTATTTATGTATTTAGGTGTACAATGTTCTTTCCGTTCTGCTTTGCATTGCAAACCTTTGTATGTGTGACCTTATTTCAACCACGGTATGTGTGTGTAGACGTGGCGCCGTGAGGCTGGGCATGTCCAAATTGACCCAGGTGGACTTTGCTCCGAAGGAATTAGTGTCCTATTGCAAAGAAACACAGACACCCACCGAGGCACTGACGCACACCGATCAAAAAGCAGGTAAACAAACATATAAAGTGTCTTCCCAACTTTCTACTTGGGTTCAATCAAAATTCAATAAGAAAAAAATCGAATCTGTTTGTTTTCCAGATGAGGAAGAGGATGAGGAGATAACTGCTCGTCCAATTGGAGAGAATGCCCAGGAGGAGAAAGACCAACATGGCGAACAGCAAGAGGAGGGTAAGGACAGAAGTTTGGAACAAACTGTGAGCGTGTTGTTGATGACATGTTAATTGTTGATATCAATAACTGTGACAGGAAATCCACTGTGCTTTAATAATGCTGATTAATGGGGAAAACAATTGTTATCCCTTTTAATAAATTTTTACTTGTACTTACCAGTACTGATTTTGAGCTCATTTCTATCCATCCAGCAATATGTTACCGTAACCAAGAACCATTCTACAATTTTTTTCTGATATCTTTATTGAATTCACATTCATGTGTACAGACACTCCCAAAGAGCTGACAGAAGAAGAGAAGCTGCAGCTCCTGCACTCCGAGGACTTCCTGTCTTTTTTCGAACGAGGCAGCAGAATTGTGGAGAGAGCCCTTGCCGAGCATGTGGACGTCTGCTTCGACTACAGCGGCAGAGATCTAGAGGACAAGGAAGGGTGAGGCACAAGAAGAAGAAAAAGCTGTTGTATAAATAGTTGAGATAGAAGTTTAATGTTACAGAAAGGCAGGCTTGATAATCTATTTATTTTTGTGCGGGGTGGGGGGCAGTGATTTGCAAGCAGGTGCAAAGCTGGTTCTCAACAGACAGTTTGCAGATGAGCGCTGGACTAAAAACAGAGTGGTCACCTGTCTCGACTGGTCCCCTCAGGTGGGTTATATTTGTTATTGATAGTCACAGAGAAAGTTTATTACATGTCCAAAACCGCACAACTGGCAGAGGTCAGAACAGACTGACTGAAAATCATCTGTGAACACTATGTTGATTAATGCTATGTTCCTCTCAGTATCCAGAGCTGCTGGTGGCCTCGTATAACAACAATGAGGATGCTCCCCATGAGCCTGATGGAGTGGCACTGGTCTGGAACCTGAAGTACAAGAAGGACACACCCGAGTACATCTTCCACTGCCAGGTAGGGAAATAATTCACTACAAACCACTGGCGTGAAGACAGGATCTCTAAGAGAGTTTACATGGGGCGTCTTTGTAGCTGTGTGGTTACAGTGCATGCTACATTACTGCATTACTGCTATGTCCCAGGTTGAATTGCAGACCTCAAGAGTTTACATTGGAAAACATATAGTTTTTAACCTAATACAACCAAATGCTCAGGCAGAAGCAAATATATTTTCTTTTTTCTTTTTTTTCTTCCTCTAGTCAGAGGTGATGTCAGCTGGGTTCGCAAAGTTCCACCCCAACCTGGTGGTGGGTGGGACTTACTCCGGACAGATTGTCTTATGGGACAACAGGAGCAACAAGCGCACCCCTGTTCAGAGAACTCCCCTGTCTGCAGCTGCACACACAGTAATGCACTGGAGGGCACACGCCTTTATGTCTACACACTCTCACAGACTATTTCATTTAAGATCTTTTGAACACACAACTGTGTGTTTGTGTGGTAGTTTTTCAGCCAATCTCTGCACCTTTACATCTGGCTAACTTTTCCTGGTAAGTGTATGTTGTTTTACTCCTCTAACTGTGCTCTGCTGTGTTCAGCACCCAGTTTACTGTGTGAACGTGGTAGGAACCCAAAATGCTAACAACCTGATCAGCATTTCCACCGATGGCAAAATGTGCTCCTGGAGCCTCGACATGCTCTCCCAGCCACAGGTACATTGAACTTCTGTGGATAGATTTATGACAGACATGCTGTCATACATATCAGATGGTAGAGTCTGACCCTGTGCGTTGTTTTCCCTGCAGGACAGTCTGGAGCTGGTATTCAAACAGAGCAAAGCGGTGGCTGTCACCTCCATGGCCTTTCCTCTGGGCGATGTGAACAACTTTGTGGTGGGGAGCGAGGACGGCTCGGTCTACACAGCCTGTCGCCACGGGAGGTGTGTGTGATCTTTGACCTCTCTCCTCATTAGCACCAAATATTTTCCAAAGGACAGATTTCTTCTTCTACTTTGGTTTACAACCCTGCAACTTCCAACACATTCTGGAAAAGCCTTTGGGGGTGAAAGAAGGTAATTAACAGAACCCCTCTCGATTATTTGTATGTGCGTTACAGTAAGGCAGGGATCACTGAGGTGTTTGAGGGCCATCATGGTCCGGTGACCGGGCTGAGCTGTCACAGTGCTGGAGGACCCGTTGACTTCTCTCATCTCTTCATCTCCTCCTCTTTTGACTGGACTGTCAAACTCTGGAGCACTAAGGTGAGATAGTCAGTCACTTGCAAGCTGTTTAGTAAATCCACTTTCAGTCACAATACTTAACATTAATCCATCCTCCCTTTTGTTCTTCCTGTTCTTCTGTGTAGAGCACACGTCCTTTGTACTCATTCGAAGACAGTTGTGACTACGTCTATGATGCCATGTGGTCTCCAACACACCCTGCTCTGTTTGCTTGTGTGGATCTGGCCGGACGCCTGGACCTGTGGAACCTCAATAATGATACAGAAGTACGCACACACACAAGTCACTGAATACGACCTCCATTTCACCCCCATAACATGCCATTTTGGGAAACAACTCCCAAGAGTTATGGTGTCAATGTTTTCATCTGAGTTGATTAAGCTTATGTCCTACAGATAAATCATAGCATTTTGGGTGAAAGTTCCTCATATTATTCCATAATACCCCCTCTTAGAATGGGGGACACTGCTGATCATACATTAATCTGTAAGCTGTTGTGTGTTTTTTAGGTTCCCACCGCCAGTGTGTGTGTGGAGGGCGCTCCGGCATTGAACCGCGTTAGATGGGCTCACTCTGGGAAAGAGATTGCCACCGGGGACTCAGAGGGGCAAGTGCAGGTCTATGACGTAGGGGAGGTGAGATATCATCCCATATTACTAAGATTCAGTTCTCTATCCCTTTGGCGTCACTCTCTCTAGCGTTTCCTTTACATGCCGATATATGTATGTCTTGTCCTTTGTCTCTCTGCAGCAAATCTGCGTGCCTAAGGCTGACGAGTGGACGCGCTTCGTCAGGACGCTGGCTGAGATCAACGAGAGCCGAGATGAAGCAGAGGAACTGGCCAACGTCTAACGTTACAAACGCCACACTGACAACTGCGCATACATTTCTCTTGAGTACACTACACCACCTATAGCACACTACCCGACACTGCCAGAGGGGCAGCGCTCTCCTCCCTCTGGCTTTCAGCTTTTCCGCCTACTACTACATGAATTGGCCTGAGGAGATTTGCAGAGCTAGAATGGATCGAAAAGACTTAGATGTGTTTTTAAATGTGAGAGTTTTAGAGTACATTTGTAGGGACAATGAATGTCACATGTAGCAGTAGTAGAAAAGAAACCACAGTTAAGTGGTTGAAAGTTAAACTGGCAAAGGAATACAGGGAAGGGATTTTCAGCATCGATGTGACTTCTAGCTTTGAGAACATCCTCAGGGCTCCAGAAACTGCTCTTCTCCTGAGGCCTCAACCAAATCAGCCCTTTTTTAAATATGCAAACCTTTGTACTTGCACCTTTTTATTACCATTTGAGGGTTTTTACATGTTTTAATATTTTCCAGACACGCTTGTGCACATGGCTGGCGAAAGTAATTCCGCAGAGCTAAAAGAAAGAAAAGCTGACATTTCTCTATCGGATGCTCTTCATCCTCAGCACTTGAATTTGATGACCAAAACAGCTCATGTGCTTACACATGCACACTCTGGCTTGTGCAGAAGTGTGTCATTCTTACATTTCAACCACTACAATATTTAATATTTATTCTGGTGGTTACTCTTATTTAAATATGTTATGTATTGTTTAAAAAAAATGCTGCTTTGTACTAAAAGCTTTAGTACATTACTAAGATTAGCACGACACAATTCTTACCAGGCAAAATCTGTTACTACACTTGCCTTGAATTTATTGCCACTAGTATGATTTAAAAGTGATTTCTGTACCAAAGGTTATTGTTTTATACTCTGTACCTGGTGTAAATGAGTAGTATAACTGTTTCCTGACCATTTAGTTTTAACAGGCGGTGCAAAGCTGAGGTTGGAAACTAGTATACCCTTTACCACAGAACATGAATCCAGTTTCATTCTTTTCCTTTTCCATCCAATCGTTAATTCCCTCCAGTATGCAGCAGTCCAACCTCAGCAAACTGGGAGTAAGTTCAGCCTCAAACACTTTCTCTTTAATGTATAAAATGAGCTAAAAATGCACTGTTGCAACCATATTTGATATGACATGATATATAACATGAACAAGATCAGTATTCTGCATTGACTAATTGTACTGTACTCTTTCCTGTTACTGATACAGTTAATGGTTGCACTTTTCCAATGGAATAAAACTCAAACGCATTGGTAAAATTAAAACCATATGGATGATTTATTTCAATAAAATACAGTGACTGAGTTGAGATACATTTAATTTAATACCTAATTCTTATCTCATGATTCTTGTTTTATCAAGAAAACCCTCAATTGAAAAGATCTGTACATCAGTAAGTGACCAGGACCAAAGGCCCCACATTTCCATAACAATTACTGTATAATGATGATGCTGACTGAACGTTACAGACCGTTGTATCATTTTCCTTCTTGTCAATGAACTGTCTCTACAGGTTTACAATATGTACATTATCTAGCCTCCTGTGGAAGGACCAATCCAGAGTAAAGCCCAACACCATGCTGAACAATCTAATATTTTCTATGCCCGCTGTCCAAAGAAGAAGAAGAGAAGTCCTGCTCACGCTGAGACGGAAAACAAAATCAAAATCAAAATCACCTAGTCATGAAAGAGAAAGGAAAGAGAAAGAGAAAGAGAAAGAGAGAGAGAGAAGAACACAAAAGATGGAGCTGCCAGGAGCGTCCAGCCACTGAAGATACAACACAGTCAGCGCTCTGGTCCCGTCGCTGTCTGCGCGGTTACATCCAAAGCTGCAGCCAGCTCTCCATCTCCACTTCTGGCTGGGGACCAGCGGAGCACACCGTCACCTGGTGTTGTTTGTGTCTAAATTAATGACCCCTATTCCTGGAGTGCGTTTCAACTGTGCGTGTTTTGTTTGTGTATCTATCAAAGTGTCTGGCTCCTGGTAGAGGAGGAGAGGGATGGCAAAGTGATATGGAGGTTCAGACCTCTATGGGGCCTGAGCTGGCACGGCAGCGACTGGCTCTGCGTGGTGGATGGAAACCACGCCGGAAGACTTGAATTTGGGAAGGTGGAGGCCAAATTTGTTCTCCACACCGGCAAATGTTGCTGCGGCCAGGCGGTAGCCTCCGACATGGTCGGCGTTAATAGGAGGAAGCTCGGAGATCCGAGACTTGGGTGTGGGATTAGATCCTGCCGGACGACTGCAGAGAGAAGAGAGGGGGAGAGTGATCACTGTACAAACATAATGGCACTTCTGATAGAAGAAAATAATCAAATCATGTAGGAGTGTATGCAGTGGGATGGGATTCATCTAATTACAAAACAAATAACATGCCAACTAAATATTTTTGGGTAAACCATCAAGCGGAGTGAGATGGCTACAATGGCAGGTACTACAAATTATATTACAGAACTTAAAGAGAAGAAAGCCAGCAATCAAGCAGCAAGAGTACTAAAGAACCAAATGTTGTGTATTTCCATGCTGGCCATGAATCCAACACGTGCATGATGCATCCTCACATGTGATTCCCCAACATCCCTCCCTCTCTACCTCACAGCTGTCTTCATTTAAAAAAAAAAGGCAACATAAGTGACTTAACGGTTCACTCCTTTTTAACAAAAACGTCAACTTACTGTCCTCCAAAATCAACGTAGAACCACCGCTGCAAGAGCTCATAAGTCACCAGTGTCACACCAAACTGAGGAGAAGACCGGCACATACGAGCTGGAGAACAGACAGACATACAAGTCAACACGGTTTGATTGCAAAAAATAAGACATACAGTGTGTCGATGCATGTACACAAACACGCACCTCCAGCTCCCTTCCACAAAGCCCTGAACCCCTCCTCTGCCAATATCTTCCTCAGGCAATCGAGGACTCCTGTATAAGAAGTCTGTCCTGCCCTCGCTGCAACTTGCAGACGTGTCTTGATGACATCGGCAGGCGTCACGAGGGAGGCTGCAGGGATACCTGGGAAATAGAGTAACAAAGATGACAGAAGTCAGATGACGCCATGACTTAAAAAAAAAAAAAGTGCTAAAAAGTCAGTAATAATTAATAACAACTAGTTTATTAGCAATGCTTATTTCTGCTTGCAGCTAAGGTGCCATTTGAATGGTATACATTTCTCCATTGTACTATGTCATAGAATACAGCGCTGAGCCAGGCCTCTGCTGTTCCATGTCATTATCTGAGGATACCTGCAATCGCTCCGGCAGTGAGAAGCTGCAGTGGTCCCAGCCTGCCTTGATCGTCAGCAAACTGGGTCTTGAGGTGGGCGTACGAGGGGAAATAGATGGCAGAGAAGGGGATGTCTCTCAGGAAACATGCTTTAGCACCCTAGAGACACACAAAGAACAGACAGATGTATGAGACTGGGCTTGAGAGTAGACTATGAAAGAGGGAGGCAAAGAGAAAGAGTGCATACATGCCAGACAGAGTGAGTGCCATTAAATAAAAAAAATTAAAAAGGGGTCCTTTCTCACACGCTACCAACTACGCAATGTGGTACATTCAAAGACGCATTACCTTGTAGAGGCCGAAGAAGCCGAGGTCGCGGACCACGTTGACTGCACTGACTCGAGGTCCAGTGGTGATCTCGCCTGCCACCTGCAGACGAATCTTCACAATCTCCAGAGGGTTGGTAAAGATCACCTGAGAGCCGCCAGCCTGGATAAATAGGGAGAAGAGAAGCTTGTTCACGCATTACATGAAAAAAAGATGACTGCTGAGGGAGTCTTGCTCGAGAAATGTATCGAAAAGTTAAAAAAAATTATCCGGATCAATCATTTACTTTGTCATTTCCTCAGACAGTAAGGTGTGCTGGGCCAATGTGTGTGTAAGGATAAATGACGCCATCAAAAACAGAAAAAGAAATGTTGCATTAGATGATGGCAATTTTATTCTAGGTGAAATTTAGCATTGCTGTCTGATGTTAGCAATGCCATTTGGAACTTGGCAAGAAGGTTAAAACAACGTGTAAACAAACTGCATGCATGAGTTACTTTTTAATGGCCGTAACAACTAACACACTCAAATAAAGAGACTGCATTTCTTCTCTTATAGTGTTCATGTATGCATACAGAAGTGTTTGGGATATGGTACTTACACAAGCACCAGCTAGAATCTCAGCAGCAAAAGAGATTTTGTTGTCCTTGTCGGTCAACTTGTCTCTGACCAAGTCATTCACCTGCGGGACAAAAACACAAGCAAAGACGATTCAGAGTAATGCTAAAAATCACTCCATCATTTTCATCCTCCCTTTGTATATTCCCCCAATGGGATGTTTTTCATCAGATTAAATTAAAATTTACTTAAATTATATTTTAACATTTTTATTACCATATCACCATATTTTTCCTTTTATGGACCCCTTTTTAAATTTAGTTTGAAATCCTTACATTTTCATGTTCTGTGAATAAATGTATTGTCAACATGCGGAAAAAGTGTATTATTAAATAATGTTTACCAATGTAATATAAGTGTGCATGCAAAGTGAAATTGAAGTGGAGCAGGATTGTGCGTTGTGTTTGTGAGGAGGTACTCACTGTGAGTTTGATAGCTTTCTCAGGCGCTACACCTATAAGCTGAGGGACCAGACCTGTAGAGCATCAGGATGCATTAGTATTTCTGTGCAAACAGCAGCAAGAGAGGAGGAATCAAAAATAAATAAGAGG
Source organism: Myoxocephalus aenaeus (assembly GCA_038501785.1). Lineage (NCBI taxonomy): Eukaryota > Metazoa > Chordata > Actinopteri > Perciformes > Cottidae > Myoxocephalus > Myoxocephalus aenaeus. The sequence continues at coordinate 4,437,028 of JBAMJR010000073.1, read as the reverse complement.
ATAACAATAATAATAATAATAATAATAATAATAATAATAATAATAATAATAATAAGAAGAAGAAAGATGAGAAAGCTAGAGAGAGGAAAGGAAGTATACACATAAAAGGTTTTACACTATGTGAGTGTATTGTAATTAGTATGCTGCAACACAGCTCAAAAAAAAAAAAGTGTACAGCAATATAAATTCTGCCATTATTAGATGAAGAAGGACACTGCATCACTTTACCAAGTAAAAATAGAAATTATTTGAATTCATTAAACAAATTGAAGTCTTCATTTTAGAGTCTTAGATATCAATGGGGAAAAGTACCTGAAATAAACTGCTTCATCTATAAAATGTATATTTTAAATTCAAACAGGGCAGCTGCGTACAGCACTGCAATTTCATGATGAACAGATATGTGTTCAAGAAATGACAGGCATGGAGAGGAAAAGTTCTATAAAAAAGTGGAGAAAGATAAAACTCACAACTAAGATGAATGAATGGAGACATCAGTGGTGGTGTGACTGCACACGGGGGACGTCACAGCTGTCTTTCTGGCTTACCTCTATAGAAGCCAAAGAAGCCCTCATAGCGAAGCACCTTCTTAGCACAGTCAAAGCTGTTCTTGTACATCAGCTCTCCAACAAAGGATCCTGTGGACCTCTGGTTCTGCATACGAGTCTTTACCAAGTCGATGGGGTACACTGCCGTCGCTCCCGTAGCTATGCAAACACACACAAAATCAAACTTAATAATATCCAATGTAAATTAGACATATTGGATGTGGCTGTGCGTCCATCAGACTGCCATCTGCCTCTGGATAACTCACCTCCGGCGATGGCGCCGAGAGAGAACCTGTAGGCAGATTCTGCAACCTGGAGCCACACGGGCCTGGAACTGTCCCCATGGGCCTGATGAAAGAAAAAGAAAAATCACGTTAGGGGGCATTATGAAAATACTTTATGATGACATCACTGTAAAATGTTTGTGTTGTGAATATTAAAATATGCGATTAATATTGTTGTTTCTCTTCCACTGCATGTTTCTGAAGAGAGAAAGCACCAGACCTTCATTTATCTGAGATATTTGTAAGATATGGTAAGAAGCTCAAAGCTTAAATATATTTTACAGTTAACTGCCGATCAGATTTTATGTGAAGTTTATCCTGCATTAGGGGTTTCACATACCTGTTTTTGAGTTTCAGCCAGGTGGTATGGCAGGCATCCTTCCTCTAGTGGAGCAATCCTCTCAATGTCAGCCAGATTCAGACGCCTGATACACATGAGTATTTCCTGTTATTTACATCACTGTCATCATGGAGATTGTACGTTTTTCCTGATCCGATGCGAGGTCCCGGGACAGGGATGTCGTATGTGTACAGATTGTAAAGCCCTCCGAGGCAAATTTGTAATTTTGGGCTATACAAAATAAACTGAATTGAACTGAGTATCAGAAGGAGTTTTACCCTGAGGGGGAGTGCAGGCCTGACAACTGGTACAGTATGTCAATTTCCATGGGAGTGATCTGTCCAAATCTGTTGGCAGCATGAACAAACTCCTCTGCAGAGAGAGAGAGAGAGATAGATATACACCGGAATATAAACTTCTATAATAATACATTCCTGACACAACCATGTAACATCTTACGCTGGAAGTCAAAGACACAATAACGTGAGCACAGTAAACAATCGGTGCACCTTTGGTCAGGAGTGTGTCATTCCGCGTGCCAGCCAGCGTGCTGTAGATCTTGCGAATCAGCTCCATGTTGTTCAGGAGGGAGTTGAAGGCATTGAAGTAGGAGAAGCTGACCAAGTGAGAGGTATTACCACCTGCAGCCTGGCAGAAGAAAGGCAGTGCCCATCAGGTACTGGTTTCACTATGAATACCTTTTTTGTTTCTTATTTTTAACTCTTAATGAGAAAGCAAGATTCATAGTTTCAAGTATTACTCAATATGGCCATATTTAAATTTAAACTGGACCTTTCTTATTTAATCGCGAGGTCTAAGGAGTAACTTTACTCTTTTGCTTTAACTGTCATATTGTACGGCACATTGCTCTTATTATAGCATGGGCTTGTGCCTTAATCATTTAACCCTTTCCCAGAAAAGAAAAATATATATATATATATTCTTACAGAGCAGGATATTCAACTTTATATGACAATTCTCTCAGGAAAATCAGGTTTAACAGCTCAGTATTACCAGCACGTTTAGCCCCATCTAGGATTACAAGAGAGAACCTGAGCTAAGCTTGATATTCAAATTAGACTTAAATTGAAAATGACCAGTATTAACCCAACATGAAAAGCAGATGAAGATTTGCTGTCAAGTGTGTTCATTTTCATAACCCAACAGGTCAGAGTGGATTATATTGCCACTCTCCAGTAATCAAAACATAAGTATTGTTTTTAAAGGTTGGTAAATAGAAAAAAAATTCGGCCGTGTTTGCTACTCAGTAAAAACTCAAATTAATAAGCTTCCAATCATGAGAACTAAATTAGAACAATCAGAGCTGTGTTTATCTGAAAATAACAATCATCCTCAAGTTAAATCAGATTTGAATATTTTACAACTACAATGGAAATTGTTCAAAATACTGCCAGAAAGCTCTCCATGCACGCACACACACACACAAACACTCACAGAGACAAGGTTCTCCTCCACAAAGGGTGTGAGCACGTGGTGTCTGATGGTGGACATAATGTCACTGAAGTCCATGGCGGAGATGACACCATTCTTGCCGTTGTCCTTCTGGGCAAACGCCTGCCGTGCATGCTCCAACTGCAGCTCCTAAAAACATGACACGACAAGGCTGTGTGTAAATATAGTATGTAGTCAAACTTGAAGGACAGATAAAGTGGGGAAAAAGAAAAGAAGGCAAGAAACTCTGATCAGTGTGTGTGTCTGTTTGCGTGTATTTGGCACACCTGCAGGAACTGGGTGAACTCGAGGTAGCTGAGGCCTTTCTTGCGGTCGTGCCCAAAGTGCAGACGGATGAACTCACAGTCCCAGTTGAAGGGAATGTGGTGGTGCACGGTGGTCTGGCTGAAGATGTCCCGTACGTTCTCTGCAGCAAAAGCAATAAAAAAAAAGAAATTGTTTGTTTGTTTGGAACAGTGCATGAGAGTGATTATGTAAATCCATCCATGTGTAATGACTTAGACTGAGGAGGAATCTGGTTAACATTGCAATGTTAAGAAATTCTTTCTCCACAGTGCACTGCAGGAAAACAAGTAAAATGCTCTGATGACGCAGCACAGAAACACATCAGAGATGGATTCAGTGCTACTATTTTTAAATTGGAGAATTTCCTTTAAAAACAGGTAGCTGAAAACATTATTCCTGGTTAACCGTGTTCATACACACATATATGTATATACACACACACACACACACACACACACACACACACACACATATATATATATATATATATATATATATATATATATATACACATACATACATACATACATACATATACACACACACTTTGTAATTTGTTTTGATTCATTGAAATCATGTGAATCGAACTCAAAGCCCTTGTGAAAACACAGACAAACACATTGATCCATACCAAAGGAAATGTTTCCGGTTCCATTCTTGTCAAACAGCTGGAAGGCTACGATGAAGAGAGTGTCGGGCGCACACAACACCGACTCAAATGCTAGAAACTCCTGGAACGAGATCAGCCTGCCATTGTGGGGGGTGGAAGAGAAAAAAATATATATTTGATATAATGTCAAACAAGCACATCAAATACTTTGTAATGAAGCAAATCTCAGATCATACAGTATTAGTTCACACATAACTGCAGGCACAATCTGTTTTATCTTATCTTTAAAAAATAATGGCAAATGCTAATCAGACATTGCTCAATAAACTGTCAATTAGTTATGATATTGTGTGTGTGTGTGTATGTATATATATATATATATATATATATATATATATACACACACGTGTGTGTGTACACATACCCGTCCTTTGTGGTGTCGGCAACAGCAGCGATGAGCTGTACAGTTTTGGGGTTGTGGTGGATCTGCGTGTGTAGCCCTAGATACCTCTGGACAAAGTCTCCTGAGGTCATAAACCTCTCTCCATCCGTGTCTGCGACGCTGGCATACTGAGGGGAGAAACCCAAAACCACATCAGCATGAATACCTAACCCTGACTTTTACCTAACCACAATAAAAATGTGTGGTTGTATCCAATCTAGAGAGCAAACAATAATCTGTAAACATTGTGGGCCCCTTATACGTAACCTGGAGTTGATCCATATCGACAGCATGACTTAATATTAGCTGCAACAGCTTTAGTAAACCTAACAGCGCCATAGCTAATCAGCTGTTTTGTCAAAGGCAGTTATAGCTAATTATTACCGAAGGTGTTCAAATTTTTAGGTTAGTGGCTCCCAAAAACATCAGCTCTGTCATTGCTCTTTTTTTCTAAAGTTTGCTGGTGATTCAAGCCGCACCTGAATAACCAAGGTCATTGATATTTCAGTAGTGGCGTGACCTGTCAGAACTTCAGCGGGCCACACGGATGTTTTTAGCCTGAGCTTGTAGGCTATTTGATCTATCAGGGTACCGACAACAACCGGTCACACGACTATCACAGTGGGCCACAAACTCACCACGCAGCGGAGCAAAGTGAAGGTTAACCAATCGCTCACGTTACGTCTCACGGTCACACACAGAGAACATTTAGGCCCTTGCTTGTGCTGTACTAGAAGCAGTAAAACCAAAACTGACATCTAACCCCGAACAGGGACTTGAACCCTTGACCCTCAGAATAAAAGTAAGATTCTCTACCTAGTGTATAAAGTTAAAACTCTGCCTCAAGAAGAATGCAACACAATCCCTGAACATGTCACAATGATTATAGCAGACTGAGATAGAGAAAAGCAGAAATTCTCTTGCAGAACTGAACCAAAAAAATCCTCTTATAACGGCTGCTTCTGCTGACTCAACAACTATGAACCACAATCATGTTTAAGCTTCTCTAATCTTCCGTCTGAAAACAGGATATTAGGCAAACTGATGAATAAAAACAATTCCAGCTATGTATGCTTTAATGTAACAACAGGAGTATGTGCTGGACCTTTAACTGTGGCTAATGCTGTAATTCAAACCCCATGACAAAGTCACTGAGCTCAAGTGAAAACAGGGTGAGCCGTTTTCTACAGAGTAGAAAACACTTCTGATGGATGTGTACATGATGACCACACAAATATATATATGTAATCTGACTGACCAAAATACACATTGGGGACTGACTTTGAGAAGACCAAATCTGTGCAAAACCTTACCTTCTGAAAGATTGATTTCAGCTCACTTGGGTCCCCGCGTTTGGTAGATTGCACCTAAAGTAAAACATGGCATTATTCGACAATATGAGTTATTACATTCCCTTCCCCCTCCAAAAAATGCTGCAGTTTAAAACAAGTTTTGCAGGCAGTGTACTGGACATGCCATGAACCAAAACAAGCTAGCTGCTTTGGGTTCCTGTCTCCTTGAAACGTCCAAAGCTGTGAAGGAGAAACGCAGCGCTCAGACTCGGACATGGTGCCCAACCAGAGACTCTGGCTGAGCGAGTTAAGCAGCCCACTCGGGCTCGGACCGAGGTTACAGCTGGGTAGCCGGCTAGCAGCTGACACCAAGCCACTCATAAGAAGAGGACACACGGACACTCACAGCTGCAATGACACACACGTTGAGCGTTAAACCGGCCAAATAAGGGAGCGCGAGAGCTAAATAGACACAGAGACAGCTGCTGTGAAAAGACGTCACGTCGTTCCGGCGTTCGTGGGTTTTATCACGGCAGCAGAAGGACGATTAGATCGCCGTTTAGCACGATCTCGCTAACTCCCGAGGTTGCGGGTGTTTCATCATCAAGGCCAGCCGGGTGCGACGGCTAGCCCGGTGATGCTACAGCCCCGCAGCTCCCCGCAGCTCCTCGCAGCAGGGACGCCCGGGCCCGGAAGTCCAGCTTCGGCACCGTCGCGCGCGAGAAAACGGGCAGAAGACATGCAGACATGGTTAAAGTAGAGGTTTGAAATTCACTAAGAGAGCGATGCCGAAGTCACCTTGACCGCCATGCTGATTTGACGTCACGCACAGTGAGGAAGGCGCAGACGTACGCGTCGTGTAACGTTAGTGAGAACGGAACGGCACTGTATCCGAGTACCCTGGAGGCTACGCGCGCGTGCACGCGCTCTCTCTCTTTCTCTCTCACACACAAACACAAATATGGGTCGCGCGCGCGCACACTGAAGCTGATGGAAAGGGTGTTTAAATTACAGAAATTATAGATTCACAAACTTTTGTATTGAACCTGCAAGCTCTTCTCTCGCCCCTTCTCCATGAATACTATTAGTATTACTACTAGGAGTCAAACATACTGCTGGTTAGCTTAATCTATATTATACATAATGCATTAGTGGATTTCTATTTTGTATTAATAATCAGAATCTGCAAAGTAACTACTAACTATCATAACTAATGTTGTAGTAAAAAGTACAACATGGTGACCTCCAAGCATCAAATGGATGCTTGGCACCCTCAAAATGTTTAGGGTCTTAATGTTGGTTAAGTACAGTGTGGTTACATTCCACCAGATTGCTACTACGACTACTGCTACTTGTGCTGCTTATACAAACTAACAATTTGCTGATATTGTCATACTATTACTGCTACTTCTACTGCTGCTGCTACTGCCACTAGTAGGCCGAGGCTACTTATTTAAATCAAAAATCTTTCTCGGCTCAAAAACAAACAATACACTATCTCATTGACCTGAGCTAATCCAGATGTCAACAGTGTTTGTTGTCACTGATAAGGCAGTGCCCTGTTACAGTGTCTCCACTACCAACACCACTGTGGCACTCCATGTGTCATGTGACTTTAAACCTTGCTGTAAAGTCACCTGCTGTCAGAGGTATTGTCCTATAGAGCTGTTTGGACTAGTTTTACTTCAGTACATTTAGCTAGTAATACACATGTAATTACCTTCACCACGGGACCCTATAGTAATAATAATAATAATACAATATAATAATTACAAAAATAAAATAAACATACTACAAATGAAATGACCAGCAGCAAAACCATACTGAAAGATGACAAAGCTCCATATTGTATAAAACCTGTGCAAGCAATTTTACATCAGATTGTGAATGTTTTCATGCCAACTTTATTGGCCAAAAAAACGATTTGTGAAAATCATCACAGAAACATACAGTTAAACAACAAAAACAAAGACCAAAGAGAACTACATCAAACGTTATAAAGGAAACAATGAAAAAGAGAGAAAGTACAAGATACTTTATATCTGTTGTGAATGTAGCATTTGTAGTAACTGTGAGTCATGCGTCACGTGGCTTCTTCACCACGTGACCACCAATAAAAGAACATGGCGGCGCACTGTTCTGTGGGACTGGCATCAAGATCAGCAGGTACTGACCTAAAACACTGTCCACACGCAGATAGACAGCGGTGATACGCGGCAGCTCGGGCCACTATTGTTCTCGCGTAACGTGAAAACAAACTAGTTATTTCACAAGTTTATTAAAACACGACAGCAGGTCTAATATTTAGTAAATGACGAGGTTGTGTTTTGCTATCGGTTAGCTTGCTCGGTTTTGCTAAATGAGGCTCATCTATGTATCTTGCCGGGGGTCCGTTCATGGACTGGTTTAACAGTGAAAGACTATTATATAATATATATGTATACATACAAATAGTGTAATGGCGTCGAGTACCACACCACCACTATGACCTCTGATAAAACATAAAAGACTAACGTTAGTCAAAGTAGACTGATGTTTTGGATTGCCTGACAGTGGCCACTGAATATATTTCGCTTATGATTTCCCCCTCGACCCTTGTGAACTGGTTATTTACCCTGTGACCTCAAAGTTCCCATTGCACACTGAATTGTGCAGCTTCATTATTTGCCCAGATACCAGCCAGTACTCTTATGAACATGAGTGACACAATTAGTAAATATTGGATTTTTGTGTGTCACAGATAGTAATTCATATACATAGTAAAACTATTTTTGAATAGAAATGCTGGTGCACTGACTGTTGTTATGAAGCTCACATTTGTCATGTGTGAAAGTTTGTTCTGTAACCTGAGATAGATATGTCATAAACTGCTCAACTAAGAATTTCTTTGGTCAAGGAGAGTCCTACATTATACTAAGCAGCTTATGGTTTTCATGTAATGCCTGTAGGTCTGACCTCTAGTAACATATATTATTTTATTTTATTCCCATATCATTTTGTGCCTTTTTGTGAAAGATTGGGATTGAATGCTACAAAGTTCACTGTGCAGATTCAAACTGGGAATGATGGGGTCACCAGGACACCCCATGCAGTTACATATTTAGAAGATGCTCGTCAGCCATGATTGGATACATGTTTTCATTGTTGTTCATTTGACTAAAAAGACAGCACTGGTGAGTGGGGCTGGGGCTCAACATTATAATTAACTTTCTAATTTGTATTCTTTGCCAAAAAGTAATGTGACAGAGAAAGCTCCCTTCTTCATTATGTTGCTCTCCTTTTCACCAGGACTGGGCGGTTTCCTGCGGAGAGGTTTTTGTTTAAGAAGCTATGGTCCCCCCAAAGCCCTACTGTGTCCGCAACATCGGTACTTCTTCTGGAGGAAGTGGAAAAGTTCTCACAATGTAGTTCGTCCAGCTACTGTTAGGCCCGCCTATGCAGTACCCAAGGTACAGTGCCCCGTGTTTTTCTGTCCCTGCTCAGATAAGTCTGCTAATTTTATATTGTAGTTTGGTCTCCAATAATTACTCAGATTTGATATGAAGCCTTGGGACAACAATAGGAGCCACCCTTCTTATCCTGTCTTTCCTCTTTTTCCTGACTGTAGCACATTGTGCGGCCTGACTATGTGAGCCAGAGACTGGTCCCAGAATGGCCAGATTATATCGAGATCAAAGACCAAGAGCAGATCGAAGGTCTTGCCAGAGCATGTCAGCTAGCCAGACATGTGCTGCTACTAGCTGGACGCAGTCTGAGGGTAAGCATCTCATCACCACAAGTAATGTTTGTGTGTACGTGTCATCCAAAACAACATAACCATTTTCACCTGTGACTTCCAGGTTGGTATGACAACAGATGAAATAGACTTCATCGTGCACCAAGAGACGATCAAGTACAATGCCTACCCATCCCCTCTCAGATACGGGGGTTTCCCCAAGTCCGTCTGTACATCTGTGAACAACGTGGTCTGCCATGGCATCCCTGACAGGTAAACGTGCTGCACCTATACACATACTTTCATAACTTTTAGATGATGGGTGTCCCAACTTTTCATGCCAGGGGCCACATGGAGAAAGAGTGCATTTTAATATAGTCAGCAGTCCAAATTAAAAATTAACATTCACTCACAAGCTATATAAATTAAGATGTCCTGATGATACCCCTTATTCAGATGCACACGCTATTTTTTGTTGTTACATTTTTAATCTCTTTGTTTCCTGCCAAAATTATATTCTACCAATGGGAAAATAAACATGGCCATTGAGAAAATTACTTTTATCTGAAAAGTAAAACACATTTAACCACATTGTAATGAATGTTTGCAACTTAAATCTTTAAATGTTGGACCTTTTATAGAAAGCTTTGATGATTAACTTGTTTGAGAAGTTTGTAAATAGTTTCTTATCATCCAACACGACCACATAATTTTGGAAAATAATTCATTATAGGACAATTTGTCTTCTTAGATAAATCTAATCAATACTATATATATATATATATATATATATATATGCTGTATATTTAAAAGGTAAGGTACTATGTTGATGTCTAGCATTAATGGTATTATTACGCAAAAGTTATACATTTTTTTAAATGTAAAGGATTCTCTGCGTATGCATCATTATTTTGTTATATGTCCTGCAGTCGGCAACTTGAAGACGGAGATATCATCAACGTTGATGTCACTGTGAGTTGCTGCAGACACACACACAAACTCAAAGACATTACTGCGGAACAATGCTGCCCCCATGACTGTCCTTTTAATATTCACGATAGGTGTATTTAGATGGTTACCATGGTGACACTTCAGAGACCTTCTTGATTGGCCAAGTGGATGAGGTCGGGCAGCGATTGGTGGAAACTGCCAGGCGCTGCCGAGATGAGGCCATCGCTGCCTGCAAGCCGGGTGCACAGCTCTGTGTTATAGGAAACACGATCAGGTACACGCACGCACACACACACACACACATACATACATGTAAAAAAACATACATACCATATAATCACATTCACTGTTGCCAGTTTGCCAACTCATATTTTTGTGTTCTTCTGGCAGTGAAATCGCCCACGCCAGTGGATTTCAAGTGTGTCCTTATTTCATTGGACATGGAATAGGTTCTTACTTCCATTGCCATCCTGAGATCTGGCACCACGGTAAGTTATCACATTATTGTTTGTGTGCATGTATACTATGTGTTTGGGTTCCTTATAATCAAGTATGGACTGTCTCAATATAATGTATATGGCATACTGCAATAGTCATTGTACTATTATGGACTCTGGGATATTGATAGCTTTGTGGGCAGAAGAGACTTTGTGAAACAAGGATACTGAAAACTGAGATGAGGGAAATACAAACTACTATGGAGACCATGCCCATGTGCCAGCGGGTCTTTGTAATTAATGAAGAAAATTGTCTTTTTCTCTTTGTTTTCAGCTAACGACAATGACATGGCCATGGATGAAGGGATGTCTTTCACGATAGGCAAGTGAATTTTTTCAGTTTTCGTGTGCACATTAAGATGCCATTGTGTATGAACGTGGGGCTGATATTGTCTGTTCATTTTTAGAGCCCATACTGATGGAGGGGTCTGCAGAGTTTAGAATCCTGAGGGACAAGTGGACCGCGGTGTCTGCAGACGATAAAAGGTTTGTGGTGGACAAACAGAAATATCTTGTTTTAGCTCAGACTAAATGGATTCTCATCCGGCATCAAGTAAAAGCCCATAAAACCACACATAGTTGTTTTTACATTACCGTTTGTGTGCGGATTTTAACCAAATGAGACACAACATAAGATGTATTTTATAATTTCATACTCTCAAAAGAGTGAATAAGGATATTTCCCCACATATTGAACTAGTCCTTTAAAATAATACATGTGTTTTCTGAATTGACATTCATGCAGGTCCGCTCAGTTTGAACACACTGTGGTCATCACATCTGACGGAGTGGATATTCTCACTAAACTGCCCGAAGAGAGCAATCTGTGACCTGAAGGAAACTACCCGAAGTTCAGCTGTTAGACATCTCTTTACCTCAAACTACCTGAGATAACAAAACACTGTTTCAAGAATTTGAATCGTGATTCACCGAGACATATTCAACACGAGTGTGTCGTTTCTTCCTGTAAAGTGTATTATACGACTATGGTGCATCTACAGAGGAAAACGTGGCTGCTGGTGCATCTAATTGAAGTATAGATCTATGCATGAGTGTTTGTATTGTCAAATTTCTGTCTGTTTTTTTGCTAACCTATCAGCAGGTGACCAGTTTGGCCAGTTTTTTTTTTTTTTTCAGAATTGTGTGATCCTTTTTGACAGATATGACAGCTTTAATGGAGTCCATGATAGCTCAATTTTATTTCTGCCATTCAAGAGAGACTTGTAACAGTTACATAGGAGCAACACAAGTAGGACCTTGGCAAGCATTTTAGAAATACTGAGCTCATGAGTCCAAATTTTTATTTTTATGTATTAATGTTTGATTTGATTTATCTCATTGTATCATTGTTTGAATGTTTCATAGCCTTTTCTACCCTGCAAGGTATTTAACTGTGCTGTAAAAATTCTAATTTCTATTTATTTATTTTTTATTCATTTTCTGTCACAGAAAAATGTAATCTTTAGATTTGGGACATACTAAATATTTTTCTTGCATACTAAATATATATGGGTATTGGAACACACAGGTATGTCCTAATACATACATGCAGAATACCAAAAATACCAGGATGTCCTACTGCATCCTATTGCTATTTCAGAATGCATGGCAGCTCACTTTTCTGGGTATCCTAATCCACAATCCTCTGTGCAGCAGATATATGAGCAAGTTCAATGTGTAATGTTATGATGAAGATGTACGTCCCAATTAAGTGCTTACTGTATGCAACAGTGCCTACGTTGTAAGAGTGACGGCAGTATGTACTAAAAGTATGATTTAGGCTGCAGTGTAGGTCAATTAGGTCAGTGGAGAAGTGACTCTTGGAAAGTGACACACTGTGTCATCAAGTGCAGCCAGTAGATGGCAGCACACAATACATTTTACCTTCAGCATGTTGTAGCGAGCACAGGCTTCACATCTTCCCTGTGTCACTCATAATGCAGCTCAATACAACATATGACCATCTCAAATCTGTTTATGGCCCAGAACCATAAGTGGAAAGCACATTTAGATTAAACCAAGTGTCAATAATGAATTGTTTTATAAAGTCTACTCCTCTACGTCTGAGGCCATCTTGATTATCAACATGACAAGGCTTTTCACACTAATACCAGACTTAGTTTATTCAGCATGACAGATTGCTTTAGTGCAGCTTACATGCTGAACAATACAACCTGGACTCGAGGACAACGCTGCACAGGGTTGTACATTCCACTCTGCATCACCCCTTTGTTCTATTTTTCCTATTCCTCTTAACTATATCTATTGCCCACAGGTGGATTTAATAAAGAAGAGAACATGCGATCCAATATCTCACAAAGCCCTTTCTCGTCTCCTTTTTGTTTTTTTACAGTAACACATTTGCACATTACCTGGCAGTCCTTAGACATTTTTTAGTTAGAGCTTGTTAATTTACATTCAAATTAGATAATAGTGTGCCGTATGTGAGTGATTAAATCATTCCCCCACAACCATTATCAAGTCCTTTAAGAGTTATGCCCACAACGCTGTGTGGAGAAATCAATTTGATGGTTTTGTAATAATACTCCTTACTGCGTCTAACTGAGCATGGTGTATGGGGAAGTTTCACAGGAAAAAATGCATCGGCGGAGAAATTGGATTCCAGCCTACTGGGTGTGTTTTCACTTCCTGCCAATGTTGTGCGTGTGTGTGTGCGTGTCTGTGTCTGTGCTCAAGCCAGTGCCAGTTTGTGGGTGGGGCAGGAAGGATTAGACAAATAAAGGTGGATGGGCTACTCAGGAGTCTGGTCATGTCCCGCCAGGAAATGATTCACATATATTTAATTGACGCAATACGATGATAAGGATTACTTGAACATTTATTCAGCTTTTATTAAACTTGAGGGACAAAATCTGAATTTAAAACCATAAAGAAAGACCTCCTTAAATACCGAACTGAAGTTTCTTATTGTATCTTGTTGAAGCAATGCAGTACTCCTTATTTCATTCTAGGGCAGGGTGTGCGTGTTTGTGTGTCTGAAAGAGTGTGTGTTTCTTGTGGATCAGGACAGGAGTAACGTAAACAACTCTTGATGGCCTTCCACCAGCATGAGTCTTTAATTTTGAAAAAAAGAAAAATCTGAAAAGATACAAGAGGTTTTGTCAGCAAGGAGGAGAGAAAGTGAAGGCCGAGCAGAAGGTAGATAATAACGGGAGTAGATTTGGAAAGCGTTTTAGGGAGGAGCAGGGAGTGGCGGGGTGAGGTGTTGGCTTGTGGTCATGAATTCTCTCTCCTGCCTCTTCTCTTCCTGCATGTTGGGACTCATTCCTGCTCTCCTGTAAAAGCCTCGCCTGTTCTTTGGTATTCGATCTTCAAATGATTGTGGATTGTCACTACTTCTGCAAAAGAAGGTTGTGTTTGTGTGTGTGTGTGTGTGTGTGTGTGTGTGTGTTAACACATATTTACTGTCTACTGTGGTCAGTTGTTCTCTAACTACTGGATGAGTAGATTAATGTGTGCCCACATTCCAGGTGTGCACACCTACATCACTGTATGTGTGAGCCTGAGACTGTGATATATCACACTTACCTGGTATCTCACTGAGAAGCTCCACAGGAATTTTTGCTTTTCTTGGTGAGCTGTAAAATTGAGCATTAACAACGCATGGTGTTGTTTTCAGACTTGTAGAGGCAGATCTCTCTGACACACAGGCACAGATGGCATGCACTGAATTTAACTGAGTAACCCTCTGTGCTCTGAGTCAAAGCACCTGAAGGCCAAGCAAAAACAGCTGAGTTTGTTATGGGATCAAACATGCACTGTGCCGGTACATGTAGGTACAGGGCGATGTCAAGTGAGTAAACACCTTCAAGGACATCCTCACGTTGATGGTGATTTGTTTTCATCGTGGAACTGCAGGAAATTAGGGAAACAACAGAAAAATCATTATAATATTACTAGACACAATTTCTCATCTGGTCAAGATCATGGCCTGAACGCAGCACATTCTCTACCTTCTAATGTCCTTTCATTTTGCTTCTTTATATTGTTTGTTATTTCATTATCCACTCTTTTTTAGTTGCCAAACTCTGACTAACACAACTGCAGGCATGCTAGACCTGAGGTAGGAGCAGTGGGGCTTTGAGCTAAATGCTACTTTCAGCATGCTAACACTCACAATGACAATGCTAATGAAAATACTAATATTAAGCAGGTGTAATGTTAACCATTTTCACCATTTTAGTTTAGTATATTGGCATTTCTCAGTCTGGACCAAAGTGGTGCACATTTGGGTACTCCTTATCTTCCCAGAATCCTCTGTTCTCCATCCCCTCAATATACTATCTATCTATACTATCTTCTTAAGGATCTTTAAACAATTTACACACACACACACACACAGCCTATTCTATTGTCTGCATTTGACCTGTACTTGTGGTAATCATTGCAAAGGTGAAAGATCACGGCTCAACTTAAAATGACATCCTCACAAAGTAGTTACTGTATTTTGCTCTTTTTGAGTCTGGCGTTGTATTTTTGCGCATGTGTCTATTGATGTGAACTAACAATGTAAGATATTGATGAAGGCGTTACGATGCAAAAGAACAAAGTGAGTTTGACATTTCAAATGCAGTTTGACTGGTAAAAATCGCTTCAGCTGCTGCGAAGAAATCAATGTCTAAAGTTTAAAAAAAAGTCTTCCCTGCTAATTTAAGGGCAGGTTTCAAAGAGTATTAGGATAGTGACTCAGGGAAACATACACAGAGCTGAGAACATAAACCCCTTTAAAGGTCTCCTTTTTGTGTCATATTAAGAGGATAATAAACTGGGGAACAGGACCCTGGGAACATAGAAATGCTTCTGTGGACATTTACCGTATATGAGGGATGTTTTGGTGTCAAATTAGGCGACAGATTATGTGTGTCACAGTTCCAGTTAATGTGCAAGAATGCATTTGTGTGTGTGTGTGGCTGAAGAAGTCAGTTGTAAACTCGAGTCACCAGACTGGCGCAGGGAGGGTTCCCTCTTGATTGACACTTATATGGCGAAAAATTTCTCGTTTGACCTCTTGAGTCTTTCACTGCGAGGAATGCTTTTCTTTGTCTTTTCAAAACAGTGGAAATATTCTGGAGGAGTGAAGTGGTGCTCTCAGACCACACATAAGGACACTATCCACTTGTAGCTTTGATTTCTGCATGTATCTCTGTGGCCTCTGTGTGTCTCTTTGTTGCTTTGACACCCTTCCTGACTCTAAACAACCGCAGCAGACTGCCAAAATAAGAGCAGGGGTGCTGTGTTGTGTGTGTGTAGATGTTATGCATCGCCCGAGGCAGCTCTAAAAGGTCTCTGATAAATGAACTGTCTGCCTCTGTTGTCTTGTAATTTTCACACATGCACACTCACACAAACACACACGGGTGCTCACTGCCCAGCACAATGCCCTCTCTTGCAGTGCTTGGAGGAGAGGAAAACCGGTTATGCAGCTCAGAGCAATACCCTTTTAGCTGCATGTGAGTGTGTGTGTGTGTGTGTGTGTGTGTGTGTGTGTGTGTGTGTGTGTGTGTGTGTGTGTGTGTGTGTGTGTGAGAGAGAGAGAGAGTGCTTTGGTTCGGATCAGATGAGCTTGAAAAGAGAACAAGTGTTTCATTTCTTTATTCCTCAGGAAAGGCCCTCCCTCATTTCTTTGATCTACTTCAGAAAGGTTTCACCACAACAGACTTGCCCACACAGTGCCGATGATATTAATATCATTGCCATTGATAGACATATGTGATATTGATGTTAGTGTCCTGTCTTGATTAAAGGACACAGAAGTTGATGAGCGACAGACATCACATTTAGCTTTCCTGCTTCGACTATGTTCCTTCCTATAGACCAAAGATATTTTCAACAATAGTAACTGAGCTCTGTGTGTGTGTGTGTGTGTGTGTGTGTGTGTGTGTGTGTGTGTGTGTGTGCGTATGTGTCTGAAAAAAATTGGTTCCATCCAATAATGTATAGCTCTCTATCGCCACCAAAGCAAGGCATTATGGTGGAAATGGATTTGTTGTGCTGCCAGCTTTGAGCTATGGACAATTGGGTACTGGTGTGTGTACAGTGTGTGTATGCACATTCCCTATAGTAGAGCTGTGGTTGTAGTGGTAGATGTATTGTAATATTAATTATTATTACACTATGTATCAACAGGATCATAATATATTTATTTCTGCTCTATTTTGATTATGATATTTTGGATATATTCACTCTTTTGTTTCATGAAATAACTATATTTTTCTTTGACCAATAAATACTTGAAGATTTTAAGAATTAAGTATCACACTGAAAAAAGGAAGATACATGTAGTAGCATTCATCAGTATTTCTGTTTCTAAAATTACATTAAATGAACTGTGAAAAGGTTGCCTTCTCCCTTTTCACTCAGCCCTGTTCCCCAACATTAACAGTGTTTGTGTCTGCTTGATTATTAATTTCAGTACAATGTTTTGGTTTATTTGAAATTATCAGGGTGTATGAATCACACCGGCTTGTTTAGTTTGTCTGTTTTATTTGCTGTTTTGACTGGGATGTTGCCTTAACTCAGCTTCTCAGCAGCTTAATAAAGCATTGAAAATAGATTATATCTTCTTAGCAAGGAGGGGCTGGGCACTGTTAACGTGTAGGAAGACAGGTAAGATAGTTCTGCATGTAATGATATTCTGTTATATGTGGTGTGCTCATTAATGAGTGGCCATAGATTGTGATGTTTGCAGTAACTTTTAACTTTTAACAAATCCCTCTATTTTTTAGCTCTGTGAGGCTGTACTTGTGCACAGAGATAAATGCTTCGGTCACACACTGATGTGGGCACTACACAAGTCACAGTATTTGACTGTTTTCCACCGAGCCACTTTATTGGAGCAACTTTACTGTCTTTTTCAAAAGAGAAGGAGAGCCATATTTACAACCCTTCCCATATTTTCTCAGCCTGGTCACCATGGATTTTTAAATACAATATATCATCAAATGTACTTTACAGTTTCCCTACTGTCAGAGAGAGGTGACTTCAATGTTGCAGATATTTTCGGCCAAAAGCTTAATGAAAGGTTCTCAGTATGATGTTCAGAGCATTAATAGAGCAACCATTTGCTGTTCAGATATAGTGGAGTAATGTTGTTTGCACTGTTATCGCTGTTAACACCGTCGCCATGTTGAGAGCCATGTGGAGGCAATTGAAATGCTCTAAACAACGTATTGAGAACCTTTAAGGGTTGAAGACACAACATTCAAAATGCATTTCATTACAAGTGGAAAAGCCGGTAAGAAAGATGTTTAATGTGCTGTGACGAACATCCACCACCAACAAGAACTGGGAAAACTGAACAGAATGAAAGTAAAATTTGTCCCCTGTGCACTTCACTCAGGGTAGCTCACATCTCTTTGTAGCACACCTGGACCCAACAACACTGGGAGCCATTCCACAACAGCCATCTCACATTACATCCTCTGACAGGTCTGGCCTGGGACATTCCCTCCTCATTTAGGAGGTGGATGTACAGAGTGGGGTTGCAATTGTCCCAGGGGTGTTAAAGCCCTTCTGGACAAGAGAAGACATCAATTACCACTTATTGAATGTATTCAATACACTCATCAGGAAGGGTACGGGATCTATTACAGCATACACTATGTGTGTATGTGTCTCTTTATGGTTTAGCCATGCGTATGAGTTCTACTGAGACACAGGATCAATACTGGGGATAAAAGATACCATAGGGGATGTAAATTAGAGATGTGTTCCCACAATGTCACTTTCTATCTGATAGCTTTGCTTTCTTTCTGTTTTGCAGGACATTGTCCTCACCATGCTTATATTTCCTCAATGTTAACAACAATGTCTTTTGGTCTGAGGACAGCTACTCAGAAATTAAAGCATTCACATTGTGAGTTTTAAGTTTTTTAGTATTCAAACGCATTAGACCAGGAAGTCTCTTTGTTTCATTTGCATTATTTCAACATTATTGGTTTATGTAGATTCAGTTGTACAAGTTTTTTCATAAATTAGAAGGCAGCTGTGAGTTCACAAATGTACTGATAATGGGCGACTGTGGCTCAGTGGTTAGCATGCCTCACTTTCAACCAGAGGATCGGTGGTTTGAGCCTTGGCTCCGCTAGTCCACGTCAATGTGTCCTTGAGCAAGACACTTAACCCTGAATTGTTCCCCGTTGCTGTGTCTACGCTACGGTGTATAGAAAAAAATGTAAGTCGCTTTGGATAAAAAGCATCAGCTAAATGTAATGTAATAATGTCCTCCTAGAATAGTATGATATTTTGGGTCTTATTTTCTTTCTTCCAGAGAGTTAGATGGCAAGATCAATAAATGCAGCCATAGCCAGCAGCCAGTTAGCTTAGCATAACAACTAGAAACAGGAGGGAACAGCTAGCTTGACTCTGTGCCAAGGTGTAAAAATTAGCCTACCAGCACTTTTACAGGTTCGGTTTGATCCATACAAAAACTAGTATCAAACGTTATGTATTAAATAACGAGGCAGTTTCAGATATTTTAGGCAGGCTACCCAGCCAGCATGTCCATGTGGGGCCCATAAGGTTTAAATTTGGGCTGCCGATAAGGGTCCCAAGTGGGTTTGTCCGCAGTTTCCACGGTGGCCTCACCTGTGTTTGCCCATACTGGGTTTATTCACCGGTTTATTCACCGACTTTAAGAGGGATCTGACTGGGCTTTAAGTGGGACCCAAATTGGCTACAAATTGGCCTCACCTGTGTTTGCCCATACTGGGCAAACACAGGTGAGGCCACCGTGGAAACTGCGGACAAACCCACTTGGGACCCTTATCGGCAGCCCAAATTTAAACCTTATGGGCCCCACATGGACATGCTGGCTGGGCTAGCTGTCCCCCTCCTGTATCCAGTCTTTATGCTAAGCTAACTGCCTACTGGCTGTAGCTTCATATTAACTGTACAAATATGAGAAAGGTATCAAACTCCTGCCAAAAAAAGTGTATTTCCCAACTGCCCTGCTGTTTGTTGAGAAAAGCTGCGTTAGCATAAACTAGTTCAGAGATGATCTTCTGTGAACATATTTACAGGCTTACATGAGTGCTCAGTAGGGCTGTCAAAATTGCTAAAAAATGACGTTCGAATATTCCCTTTAAAAAAACATATATTCGAACATATTCGAATATATGTGTAAATACAAAATTCTTCAGTTTAGGTGTTCACTCACCGCACCGCACCGTCGGTCGCGCATAGCGGTTTAAATGAACGGCAACAATAAACACATGCTGAGTGCTGATCAGGGATAAGGTTCCTCGGTTCCAGTGATTCACAGAACTCCCTGAAGCCCTCATGTCCTTGCATACGAACGAAATCAATTGTTGCGTGCAGGCCTCCTGTCGTGCCGCAGACAACGAACTTGTGGCGGACGGCGCAAAATACGTATCCAGACGGGGCTGTTTCGCTGAAGTTCCACATTTTATGCCATATTCTCTTGGGTGCACATTCTGGAGATGTGGCCTCAAGTTGCTTGTCGTTGAATGGTAAGCTAACTCTAGCTTACATAGTGTAG
Source organism: Myoxocephalus aenaeus (assembly GCA_038501785.1). Lineage (NCBI taxonomy): Eukaryota > Metazoa > Chordata > Actinopteri > Perciformes > Cottidae > Myoxocephalus > Myoxocephalus aenaeus. The sequence goes on along the minus strand of JBAMJR010000073.1, from coordinate 4,417,071 downwards.
CGACCCTGGGTCAGGAAAGCTACAAGACGTTAGATGGCTTATAGTGTGTTTATTAAGGGAGAACAGGCTACTGTGGGCCGTAGCCTACGCCAAAACAACAGCAAAACCCCGTGAAAGCCTCAACCACCTTCACGTCTGCTCCGGGTCATAGACTCTGCCCCGAACGGCTCGTCACACACACACACACAAAAAGAGGACACTTCATCGCGGCCGCGGCGGGGGTTGCCAGATTCACGATAATTATCCTCCGAAATACTTTTTTTTTTTTTTTTTTTACATTCGAATATTAATTTTCACATTCGAAATTCTGTTTTTAACAACTATTCGAATATATATTCGAATTTCGATTATTCGTTGACAGCCCTAGTGCTCAGGGAAAGTGCATTGACGTGTTGCAGCTGTGAAAGATCTCCAGTTCAGTGTGTGTGTGTGTGTGTGTGTGTGTGTGTGTGTGTGTGTGTGTGTGTGTGTGTGTGTGTGTGTGTGTGTGTGTGTGTGTGTATTTATCAGTATCCCAAGGCTACGGGTTTCTACAGTTTCATAAGGACACACACACCCTACCACTCAGCTCATTCCGCCACTCCCTCAGGTGAGTGTGTGTTTGTTTTCCCTTAGTGTACCTGGAGCTTTAAGAACAAATACAGGAAGGGATGTGGCTCAGGCAAGTCTAGGCGCTGAATTTTAGGTGTGTGTGTGTGTGTGTGTGTGTATGTGTGTGTCAGAGAACATCGCTTTCACTGTCATTCCTCTCCTTTAGCACCCAAGGCGAGCTCTGTGCTCTTCTGATGTTGTAATACTGAACAGGCTGTAAACCGAGCACACACACATTACTCAGATTTAATTCTGGTTCGAGGTAATTAAAATAATTTACAGTGTGTGCATAACATTTTATCAGGATTCTTGTTTGTTGAAGATTAACTCAAACTCTTTCAAATAAGCAGTCACTAACAGTCGCTAATATGCATGTAACTAATTATTTGTTATACTTATGTGCCATTCAGCTCCTGACTCAGAGTTGCAGAGTTAATCAGTAATGATTTATTATCAAAGGGATCAGGAAGCCAACGTATGTATCTAACTAATCATTTGATGGTTGTTCATTTAACAGTTTGTCCTCAAGTATTTTAGCAATATTATGTATTTGTTTGTTCAATGTTGGGAATTATTGTTTACTTTTTCTTTCATTCTGATCTGTTCATTGTCTTATATCAATAGATAGATGCTTAACTGGAGCTGCAATGGTCTGTTTAAGTGTAGACAAGATGTGTGACCTTTATTTCCCTACAATAAATAATGTGTTTTTTTCTGTGATTCAATTCAGAGGTAGCCAATGTCAGACATATGTCCGTTAATTACTTCGTGGCCCTTCAGTCGTCAATATGTCAATATGTTACCATAAACACACACACGCGCGCACACACACGCGCGCGCACACACACACACACACACACACACACACACACACACACACACACACACACACACACACACACACACACATGGAGTTTATTGTGAAAGAACTCCACAAACCAAGGGCGCGCTAACACACCTCATCTCGCTGTACAAACTGTGGTTCTTATCAGTGATATGGCCGATTCCTCTTTCTGAACTTCAGCAGGCAGAGCCAAAATGTACTGGTGATTGTCTCGCAGGCGGCTGCTCTTACCTGGAACTGGTAAGCAGCTCAAACTGGACGTGAAAAACTATCACACAGATGCAAAAATAGTGTCAACAAGCAGGTGGTCACATGATTTAGGAATTCAACTACTTCCAAGATAAGTGTCATTTTTATTAGACACCTGCCAAACATGTGACCGACCAGAAATGTTTTTGAACCTCTGATTCAATTAGCCTGTATTTAAGTTCAAATACATATCAAATGCACCACTTTTTTTTTCCTACCTGCTGATTAAAAATCTGATATAAAAGTAATGTTGATTCCCACAGCTGATCCTCCATGGAGATCATGAAGACTTAAGTAGATAATAGGCTTGCACATTGAACCACATTCTTCCCCTGTCCATTTCCCCCTCTCTGCATTCCCCTCTTCCACCATTATTTGTGCCTTTTCTACTGTATGTGGGCAGTTTCTTTCTCCCTCTCCCTTTCTGTCAGCCCTCTTTCTCAATGTGCAGACAAAGCCAGCGTTGTCTGCTGAAATGCTGTGTTGCGGGGACAGGCTTTGGGTCAGCGTCTCATGGAATGCCTTGAAAACCATCTAGTGAGGGAGTGTGTTAATTAATGTTGCAGGTCTGTGCCCAGTCTGGTCTCTGGGTCCTTCTGGCTCTGTGACTCATCCAATGAATCATTACAGAAGACACAGGCCCTGTGGCGATGGCATGTAACAATCTGAGTGAGAACGCAAAAAGGACAAAGTCAAAAAAGAATATTGGTATTTTTGTCAAAAATACTATATTGACTAACTGCTGTGGCAAATGTTCCCTCTCACAGCCTGTTGTCTCAGCTTCTACTTGTTAACAGTAAGGATGTCAGTCAACACAATTTACTGTGAGAACGTGAAGCAAGTGTTCATTGCCAATATTTTCCTTTTGTGGGACTTTGCACGTGCTTTGATTACGCCTGTGTCCAAGTTTAACAGAGGTCTTTATTATCGTGTTATACTTAGAGATCTATACCCTCAGAAGCTGACAGTCTCGCTTGAAGCACCATGTTATTGCTGCAAATGTGATTCGACAAAGCCTCAGGCATCATCGACCCATGGTCAGATTACGGTATTGATCTCCTGCACATGAAGAACAGACAAACAAGGTATTGATATTTAATGAACTTTAATGATATTTACGACAGATAAACTTGACAATAGAAATTTTCCAACAAAAATGTACTTTAACGATATAAATCTGATTAAAAAGCAATCTTACAATGAGGTACAGTGGTGTGTGTGTGTGTGTGTGTGTGTGTGTGTGTGTGTGTGTGTGTGTGTGTGTGTGTGTGTGTGTGTGTGTGTGTGCTTGTCCAGTGGGAGGGGCAGCTTCAAGTAAAGTGCACAACATTCAACCCCTCCAGCAGTCAGTCGCACTCTGCAGCTCCTTCAGTAAGGACCCACCTTTTCCCCAGTCGAGTGGACTTGTTTGTATCTGAGTGCATCTCATGGAGGGCAGGACCACCTGTGGACTGTGGACGGTCGTCTTCCTCCTGGGATGTGGACGACTGTCGGCGTTCAACCTGGACACAGAGAACGTCCTGCGGGAGACCGGACCCAAAGGCAGTTTGTTCGGCTTCTCTCTCGCCATGCACCGGCAGCTTGATCCGGAGGATAAGAGAATGTGAGGGTTTTTTTTTTAACTTAAAGCGGCAACGTGTTTGGTCGTCCTTGCCTCGGAAATACGCGTTATATGTTCTTGAAATAACTCGTGTAACCATGCAATTAAAATGTCACAGCTATACGTTTATTTTGGCGCGAAAGAGCCGCTTACGGGAGATGAAGAAGTCAAGCGAAACCATTCACAGCCACCATTTAAATCACTGTAGAAAAATGTCACGAGCGCCAAATGCGCCGCAATGAGCTCAGGTATGTCGCAGGTAGTTTCAGAGGATTAAGAAAACTGTTTTTCAGAAGAAAAAAAGCTCAGCAATTAGTTCGTTCAGTGTTTTAACAGTATGCAGTGTACTTTAAACACCTGTTGTGAGTTGAACCATAGCCCTGCGGTCCCTTGTTAATATTTCCTCTGTGTCTTTGTTTTTGCTGACTTTTTCCCCCAGAGTGTTTTTTTTTTAGGGGACACCCAGTTCTGGCTCGTAGTGCCAAAACATCTCATTAAATCATTGGTGGCATTTTTATGGGCATTGATTCAGAAGGCTTTGTCATTGTGCATAAAGGCTAACTGCCATCAAGTGGTCACTAGTTTTAAGAGCCTGAACATTAAGTGCCAGTGGAATTCTGTAATCTGGGAGTCTGTTTGACTCTAATGGACCGGCCAGAAATAAATATACACGTTTGTCTGTGTTTGTGACTAAAGGACTTTTGCTGGTTCATATTTAGTAGTGGAGGAAGTATTCAGATTAAAAGTAGCAATGTCACACTGTAAAATACTCAAGTAAATGTCCTGAATTGGAAGAGAAAGTTAGTAACTATGAACATGTTTTAATTAAACTGTCAAAAGTAAATGTAGATAATGCAGAAAGAAAAAAAATTGTAAGTATTTTAATGTTGCAGTTAGTTGAGGTGGAGCTGATTTCAACTGCTAAACTGTATATGGTTTGGTAGTTTAATCGATAACATGGCATTATTTTTATAACGTCATCATATGTTTTTATGCCAAATCTTTTTAAAATAGTATTGAGTAACTGAAGCCGTTTAATACATATAAATAAAGTATTTACTTAAGTACTTATACTTAAGTATAGTATTTAAGTAAATTCCACCACTGTCCCTTAACACAAGATGCAGTTGTTTAGATCATGTCATTAAAGTTCCTTAAAGTACCAGCAGCACTATGAGAGCATCTAGTGATCTCAATCTAATCCTGGTAATGATAATGTAAACTATTTGTGCTGCTATATTGGCTTTTTTTTTTACACAAAAATGATCAATACAACGCTTTTTCTATCTTGTAATTGGTCAGGGGGTTGGGTGAAACTCGGCTCCAAATAGCATTTTGTATTTGCACAACTAATGTACAAATGGAAGATACTGTGACCTATTATGACCCAGAGTTTAAGCATTCCCAACTCTTTAACCTTCTCCACTGAGGTTAAACATGGCTTCTAGACTTATTTACACACTGTTGCACATAGCTTATTTTTTTCATCATGTAAATAGACCCGTACTTGTATAGTGCTTTTCTAGTCTTCCGACCACTCAAAGTGCTTTAACATGACATCATTCACCCATTCACCCACTGATGAGAGGAGCTACCATGCAAGGTGCCACATCAGGATTATCAACCATTCATACACTGTAGGCGCAGCTATGGGAGCAAGTTAGGGTTAAGTGTCTTGCTCAAGGACACATCGACATGGGCTAGCGGAGCCGGGGATCGAACCACTGATCCTCTGATTGAAGGATGACCCTGCCCACCACTGAGCCACAGTCGCCCTCATGTACGATGCAAAACAGAATATTTTGAGTTTTGGACTGTTAGTCAAACAAAATAAGCTATTTTAATCAAAGATTGTGTCTCTGGGAAATAGTAATGGGTATTATGTTGTCAAAATACAACTCTATTCCACATAGTCTCATTTCAGTCTGCTCTTGTCCGATGAGCATGATCCATCAGCCGCATGTCGTGTTACATTATAGCACAAGTTTGAATGTGTGTGTGCATGTTCAAGCAGGAGGCCATGTTTGTTTTTGCAAGTGACGCTGCTCATACTGCTGTTATAGAGGCGGAATGTGCTCTCACTGTCGACTGTGTATTTGTGTGTATACACATGCATTGATTTGCTGCCTGTGGATGCATGTGTGTGTGTGTGTGTTTGTGCGTGCACGTGAGTGCCTTTTTGGTGTGTTAAACTGTAATGGTGCTGATGCATGCTGTGGCTGAGCACTGAGGCGTTGCCTACTTGTCATTCACTTGGAAGAGTGTTAGAGAGCTGTGTGGCTGAAACATTCCTAACCTGAGGCAATTGAATAGAGATAATGAGAATATAAAATAGATAGATAGATAGATAGACAGACAGACAGACAGACAGACAGATATGGATAGATAGATAGATAGATAGATAGATAGATAGATAGATAGATAGATAGATAGATAGATAGATAGATAGATAGATAGATAGATCACTAACTTAGATTTCAACAACATATTCTGGGTGTTTTCGGTGCGTAACAATCCTTTGCCAGCCATGCATTCCAACTTTTGTTTTGTTTGATGTATTCCAGTATCTTTCATGCCCAACAGGGATGAGTCGTACATGTACCTGCAGGAGGGCAGGAGCCAATGGGATCGTGTATATGCATGTGTGCACGTGTCATTATGTGTGTTGCATTCCGTGGTCTGTCATAATTGCCAGATGGAGCTGTCTGTATAATAAAATCAAGAATGGAGAGAGGAGGGAGAAGGACACCGAGTGAGAGGTTAGGGAAGTTCAAGAGTGTGGATCGAGACTGAGAAACGTGTGTTTCTGAGAAATAGAACTTGCTCTGGAGAAAGGAAGATGTAGCAAGAAGAGGATATAGGGACACACCGTGAGAAAGATGAAAGCAAGACATGCAGGCACGTTAAATAGTAATGTCAATGTCATGCTGTGTCTAGATTATAGAAATGGACATCGAGGAGATGGGAAGACCGGAGAGTTTAGTATTTCAGTCAACTCGGTGTGTGAGAGTGTACGGTCTGTGTACAAGTATGAGGGTCAGATTTAGTACTTTCCCCCCACCCTTCCCTTCAGGTTAGTTGAGGATATCCAACATCAAAGAGAGAAAGCAAAGAACTGAGAGAAAGAGAGAGTTGATGGATGAAAGAAAGCTGAGAGGAACATAAATCATGATTGCATCTGCACTGAATATCAGCTGTTATTCAGACTCAGCGGGCTTGATGCTGGCAGACGGGTGGAGAGAGAAGTTGGATAACACATGACATGAACCTCTGGATCTGCAAACCATTTGGAGGTCTACTCTAGATGATTGGGTGCCGCTGTTGCGAAGGCAACGGGCTGTGACCTAGCCGGCAGCCACACACACACACACACACACACACTCTCTCTCTCTCTCTCTCTCTCTCTCTCTCTCTCTCTCTCTCTCTCTCTCTCTCTCTCTCTCTCTCTCTCTCTCTCTCTCCTTCCTGTAGACTATACGCATGTGTATTGGGGGCTCCCTCGGTTAGTAGTCTCTGATACATCATGCACTTCACTCCTCAGTGTGTAGGAACAATGATAATATGTGTCTATTGAGATTTGTCTCCAATTTAGATTAGATTTGATCACTTGCATCATATGTAAACAGTATCATTACTGCAGCAGAGATCCTAGACCCAGTGAACCCATTTCCCAGAGGCCAATGGGTCCTGGCAGAGCTCTTTCCATCCATTCTCCTGACTTCCTGTGCCTCTGAGGGTAATGGGAGCAGAGATGTACCCACCTGGGAATCATCGTCACTCATCTCTGAAATGGTCTAATTTGAATCAGACACCCGAGCAATTTCCCTGAATGCTTTTCTCTTTGGTACGGTAGTGCACGTAGACTGGGAGAGTTGACTTCTGTGTGAAGTGTCTTTCCCTCCCTAGTAGTTTAAAAGGACTTGTTTGATTTACTCTATAGGAAACCCTGGGAACTGGATGACCGTCGTCAAGACTTCGATGTGACATTTTCTCCTGTCCTTGGTTCACAATGGCAGCCTGTGTGTGTGTGTGTGTGTGTGTGTGTGTGTGTGTGTGTGTGTGTGTGTGTGTGTGTGTGTGTGTGTGTGTGTGTGTGTGTGTGTGTGTGTGTGTGTGTGTGTGGAGAGAGATAGGAAGCCGGATTCAATCAACCACAGCAGGCGTTTGAAAGGGGTCTTTGACTCAGCTGAACCGTGAGGACATGGAACATGTTGGTGGCGGATGTTTGTGTGCGTGTTTGTGTGTGAATATGGCTGCTGTGTGTCACAGTAGACTGGCATGTGTGATAACATAATGTGCAAGTGGAAGAAATACCAGAATGCTTCTCATTCTGAGTTCTTGACAAAAATGAGTGGCACAGCTTCAGCCCCTTTCACAATGTGCATTTAATGGAGCTGCATATGCTTCAACGGATTCATTTGTGTGTCTGTTGCAGGCTGCTGGTTGGTGCCCCGAGAGCAAAGGGATTGCCGAATCAAATATCTAAAGTGACGGGAGGACTTTACAAGTGTAGCATGACCCCCAACTCAATAAATTGCGACAGAGTTGTCTTTGATAACGAAGGTGAGATATCTGCTGACCACTGTGCATTTCTCTAATAAGGTTTACGCTATTTTACCCCCCCCACCCCTCATATTTGAGTTACAATATCCTATGCATGTTTGTTTCTGTCTGTCTCTGCAGAGGATATAAAAAAAGAAAGCAAAGAGAACCAGTGGATGGGAGTGACAGTCAACAGTCAGGGTCCAGGAGGGAAGATTGTGGTAAGACTGTCTGTCTTTGTATCTGACTACATTTACATTGAATGACTTCTATTTCATATTACAAACTCAATTAGTTTAACTAGTCGATTTGTCAATCAACAGAAAATGAATCCGCGACTATTTGATAATCGATTAATCGTTTGGGTCATTTGTTCGGCAAAAGTGGCAAAACGTCTCTGGTTTCAAAAAGCCAGAGAAAAACAAAAAAATCCTCGCAATGGAAAAGCCATTTTGTTTTTCTCTGTTTTATATAAATCTTCAGGTTTTTGGAACAGGCAATTTTAACCATTTTAAGTTATTTTTATAGACTAGACACAGTTATTTATATTCATTGATAATGAAAATAATCATCAGGTTCAGCCCTTCAGAAAAGAAAAAAAACACACTGTTTTCCAAGGTTATCAAACATGCCATGCCAGAATACAGGGAAAAGTATATCAACATTTTAAATTGTCCATTATTAGTACAGCCATAAAAGTTGTGTTTTGGATTTGAGTCGGTTGCACTAAATATATGATATGCAATGAAATTCGGAATCAATTAAAGAAGTTTAGAGCTATTTAAATCATCTGAAAATATTTTTTTAGACTAATGCTCAATTGTTTGTCTCTACATTACAATTTCGCAGAGCCCAAGTGATGTCTTCAAATTGCTTGTTTTGTCCAAAACAACAATTCTAAACTCAATTCTTTAAATTTACAATTATATAAAACAGAGAAAAGCAGCATGATCTACTAAAAGTTTCGGCCCTTAAAAATATATACTACGTCAAAAACACGATGATTGTCTTATCTGGCTATGAAAATACCAAAGGTGAAATTTATGGGAATTGGAGTTCAAATGGATAATCACTCTCGCATCAAATCTCTATTTGGTCATTTTAACATGAGCCTTTTCCTGACTGTGTGTTTTTGGCTTCCCTGGTAGACGTGTGCCCATCGCTACAAGCAGCAAGCTCGTGTAAACACAGACCTCGAGTCCCGCGACATTATCGGCCGTTGCTACGTGCTGAGTCAGTCCTTGACTATTAATCCCTATTCGGGTGAAGAGGGAGGTAGTTGGCATTTCTGTGAGAGCCGGCCCAGAGGCCACGAGATGTTCGGCTCCTGCCAGCAGGGACTGTCTGCCACATTTGACAAGGACTACCACTACCTCATCTTTGGGGCTCCTGGAGCGTACAGCTGGAAAGGTAGTCTAATATGTGTGTGAGTGTGTGTGTGAGCTAGCAGCTCGCAGTTATAGTAAGTAAGCTATGAAAGATTTTCTGTAAGAGAACTTAACTTTATTAACAATCCAGTCCATATGATTTATGATGTTCGCTTTACATTACGAAGGAGTTTGCCAGTGATGATTTTCTTCTGTCATGTGTTCAACATTACTGCTCATTAGGATTATTGCGTAATGGGTTTTGCATCCCTTTATTTACAAGCAAGATCTCTCTAGTCTTAACCTCTCATTTCTTCTAGGTGTGGTACGCTTGGAACAAAAGAACGAATCATTCATAGAAATGAATATCTTTGACGACGGTCCTTTTGAGGTTGGAGATGAGAACGAAAAGAACCCTTCACTGGTCCCCGCTCCACCCAACAGCTACCTTGGTAAAATGCAGCTCGCTCTCTTCATCCAGTCATTGCCAATCTAACACCATTGCTTTGTTTGCTCTATCGTCACAAAGAAGCATTCTCAAGTACCTGACTACCTCTGACTATGTCAGCACGTATTACTGTGTCTCTGTCCCAGGCTTTTCTCTGGACTCGGGAAAAGATCTGACCAAGAAGGGCCAGCTCACAGTGGTGGCAGGAGCTCCCAGAGCAAATCACAGTGGAAGTGTGGTGCTGCTGAAAAAAGGCGATGATACAACCAAAATCCTGCTAGAAGAGTTCACCCTGGAAGGGGAAGGGCTGGCCTCGTCTTTCGGCTACGATCTGGCCGTGCTGGATCTCAATGGGGACAAGTGAGTTGCGCAGGGCGATGAATACACACTTCTGTTTTGAGAAGCGCACGCTCTATTTCTGCATACTCACTAACATACAATGCCCTTGTTTGTTAGGTGGATGGACATAGTGGTGGGAGCACCTCAGTACTTTGAGAAGGACGGGAAAATAGGAGGAGCCGTCTATGTCTATGTCAACAAAGCCGGAAAGTGGAACACAGTCACCCCCACCAGAATAGACGGACCTCAGGACTCCATGTTTGGCACTGCTGTGGAAAACCTGGGGGACATCAATAAGGATGGTTACCATGGTAAGGCTGCAATGTGTTTGTGTGTGCATATGTATAAAACTCAGCTAGTCGTTCTTTAAACCCTCGCTGAATGAAATATATGTTCCTGTATAACCACACTGTAAGTCACTGGTGTCGTTCTTACTGTCAGATTTTGCAGTGGGAGCTCCATATGACAATAATGGTGCAGGGAAAGTTTACATCTACAATGGAGCACCAGGCAATGGTCTCAAGTCTAAAAAAGCCTCACAGGTATGAAATAAACTGGTAGAATAGCTCTTCTCTTTCTTTTTGTATTTTCCACAATCTGCATTTTTGGAAAATCTATATACATTTTGTCCAAATGTGTAATGTTTTCGTCCAAGAAACAAAAAAGCCAGAGCTTGAGTTCTAAAAGCTTCTAAAAAAATGAATTGAGGTGAGATGTGTGGATATTGTCCAGCATAATGCTACTTTTGATAGGTTGTCACTTACACTAAAGTTATGACGGTTCTTGATCGGATGCTCGGCACGAATTTGGGTGAATACATTCTCGACAGTAAGTGTCTGCATTCAAAATGTGTGTTTCTTTTGCTTCAGGTTTTGTCCGGCCAATCTTTAGGAGTGACTCTGTTTGGCTACTCTTTGGCCGGAAACATGGACCTGGATAAGAACGCCTACCTTGACTTGGCTGTTGGATCGCTCTCTGACTCTGTCTTTGTCTTCAGGTGAGTGAACAGCACATTGTTCCCACTGTACATCTCTCATTGCGGTTATAGTCAGCGTTTGCTCACTTGAGTTCTGTTCTCCCCAGAACCCGCCCAGTTATTAACGTCAAGAAGGAAATCACGTTCTCGCCAAATAAAATCGACTTCGCCGATAAGAAATGTGGCAACAACTTCTGGTTTGTGTCTCTTTTTTCAGTAGGTGCTTTGATTAACCTGAGGGAAAACTACTAAACACTATGCCAATACTGTGTCTGATTGTGAACTGCATTGTGTCCCCAGCTTGGATGTTAAGGCATGCTTCATCGTCACTGCCAAGAACTACGCTAAAAGTCTGAGTAAGCTGAGCCATCTATTTTTAAATAAAGCAACCTGTCGTCTTTATAGTGTTTTTTGCTTCTAATCTAGAGGAAGAAACCATATGCAGTCATTTTAATGATACACTGTCATATTTATCTGTCCTTTTTTACTCTCCTCTTCCTCCCGTCCCCGTCTCCGTCCGATCTAGCCCTGGTGTACACCCTCGAGGCAGATGCTGAGCACAGGAACACGGGTCTTTCGTCCAGAGCGACCTTCGCTGAGGCCTCTGACAAACCCTACCAGTCCAAAGGGACCATACTCATGGGCATGAAAGGAAATAAAGAGTGCATTGAGCGTCAGCTCCTCATACAGGTAGTTGCTCTCTCTGGGCATTTTCTTTCTCTTCTCTTCCTCAAAGTGCATTTCGGGTGGTGAGTAATGTGTCATTCTACAGAGTGATGTTCAAGACAAGCTGCACGGGATCCCCATCGATGTGTCAGTGGAAATCCAGGACAGCAAGCGTAAACGGAGACAGAGCTCAACTTCTCAAATACCACCTGTCCTGGACACCAATGAGCCAACGAATACCCGATCAGAGGTGCTTGTGCATGAAAGATATACTATATAGAGATATAGTAGATTTGATGTTCCTGCATGTATCTACGTAATATATTATTTTATTCTATTTTAATCCCAGCTATTTCTATTTTATTCTATTTTATATCCCAGCTATTTCTATTTTATTCTATTTTATTTTATTATTATTATTATTATTATTATTATTATTTTTATTATTATTGTATATATCTTTTATCTTTCGTCCTGCTGTTTTTGTTTATTTTGTTGTAAATTGCTGCTACCCCGACACCAAATTTCCCCTCGGGGATTAATAAAGTATATATTCATTCATTCATATATATTTTTTGTGTGTGTGAATGCGATTGTAGGTGAATTTCCTGAAGGAAGGGTGCGGCAGCGACAATGTTTGTCGGAGCAACTTGCAGGTGGATTATCGCTACGGCCACAGGACACTTGAAGAAGAAACATTCACCCCATTTGAAGTGTAAGAGGACACACACACACCTATTTTTCTCAAGAGCATCGTGTTTATTTCTTCCGTGGCATACTTGCTCATAACTTGTGTGTCTAAAGGGAGGGCAGCATGCCGGTGTTCACGCTCAGTGACCAGAAGACCATGGCCTTGGAGGTCAAAGTGTCCAATCTAAATGGAGACGATGCACACGAAGCCTATGTGACCGCCACCTTCCCACGGGCCCTTACCTACTCTGCTTTCCGCGTTTCACCTACTGTGAGTCTCCGTTTCTCAAACACGCTCTCTCCTTCACACACGCACATGAACACACATTCCAATGTGGTTCTGATTGGAACTTGTTATTGATTTCAGGAGCTGGCGGTAAACTGTAAAGCCAATAAAAATGGTTCTATGGCTGACTGTGAGCTCGGAAACCCCTTCAGACGTAACTCAGAGGTGAGAGAAAATCACCTTTTGGACAATGTCTACTTCCTCTGCACAAGGTGCCCTGTTTAAACGTAATGTCTATTTGTTTGTGCATATAGACGACCTTCTACATTATCCTGAGTACATCAGGCATCACTCTCGATAATGCTGAACTGGAGATTACTCTTCAGCTAGTAACGTAAGTACATCTAAGCTTGCAATAGTATCAAGGAATACATCATATGAATAAATAAGACTATATATACAGAAAATACATTCTTGGACAGTAATGCATTCATCTTAATTATGCATTAACATTTGTAGTAGGCCTACATTAGGAGTTTCTGACTTGGCCTGTGTGTAACCTCTGATCTGACAGGACAAGTGACCAGGAGAAAATAGCCCCTATAAAAGCAAAGCTAAAGGTGGTCATCATGTTGCAGCTGTCCCTAACAGGGTAAGAAGCACATATATGCATCTCATATCCAAATACACACTAGTATGCACATATTAATGCTACTAACTACATTTTACTGTCTCCCCAGACAAGTCCAGCCGTCTCAGATCTACTTTACAGGAAAGGTGAAAAGTGAGTCGGACATGAAGGCTGAAAGTGACATTGGCGGTGCCATCACACACCAGTTCAGAGTGAGTACAGGACAGCTACTAGATCAGAAGTGGCTAGTTCTCATGTATCCCTCTACCTCATTGAAATGTTTATTACTCCAGCATTTGGCATGAATGTTTTCTTAGATAATAATACTATATCATCTGGGGTGGGACACTGATCCTGTCTTGATTTGCAGATAATCAATCTCGGAAGGCACTTGGAAAACTTTGGCACCGCCAACCTTGACATCCACTGGCCAAAAGTGATATCGAAGGGAAAGTGGCTGCTCTACCTGATGGGTATCAGCTCTACCGGAGTAAAACACATAGACTGCTCTCCTACAGGGGAGCTCAACCCTCTTCGTCTTAACATGGTCAGTGAAAACATCACATTAAGATGTGTTGGTCTCTCAGCTTGCGCGTATACTTTTTCACTCTGTCTCTTTTTAAATAGCAGTAGAGGTATGTGGTTATAGATGTATATTTATTTGATCAAATAAAGAAGCTTTAATTTAATGAAATATTTGCATATTCTCTCTCTGCTTGAAGGAACCAAAAAAGGAGGAAAAAATCAGGAGGAGAAGAGCAGCAGAAAACACCCTGGGAAGTGACAAGGGCACTATTTCACGTTTACATGACAAGAAGAACTTTAAAACTCTGGTAACACCACACTACCACCTTCTATTACCAGATATTATGTTCATTTGCATCCAGTAGTAGAGTAAACGAGTTGTGACTGCTCCTTTCTTTGTTGACAGTCCTGTGACAATGGGGCAAAATGTGTGACGATAAAGTGCCCCCTACGGGGCCTGGACAGTAATGCAGTCTTCACTCTCAAATCTCGCCTCTGGAACAGCACCTTCATAGAGGTAACAAAACAGACTGCAGGAAAATTCAGTTGTTTTTACTCAGTTTTTATGTCAGCAACTTTAAGGTAATGAGAATTAGCCTCACTGTCCTGACTGGCTGAAATTCTAATTCTTCATTTTCTTGATTCTTTTGTAGTTTGTGGGTTTGCGATGTTAAAACAAAGATTGGGTTGTGGGACTTACTAAACTATAACACAAAGATGTCATATCAATTGCATTATTAACTTATAATTAATTATTAACTATTTTTATTTAAAGGAAAACGTTTTTTTTGGAGCAAATTAATAATGTGTATTTGACTTAAACTTCTCTTTTTCCCTTCAAACAGAATTTTCCCAAGCTTCATCGTGTGGAGGTGATAGTGAAGGCCTCTCTGCGTGTCGATGGCGCAAAGAACACAGCGCTAAAAGATGCTGAGACAAAGGTAATTAAAAACATAAAAAAATTATTTGCAATATGTGACAGCTGCAAGAAGGGGGTCATGGTTATTTATTACATGACATAATGCTGATGTCAGTGTAGTGCATGAACATTATAAACCTGAGCTTGTGTACTATAGTGTATAGATCACAAGCTACATAGTGAGAATGAAAAGAGATCTGAAACTGTAGTTGACACTCTGAATCAGAAATGTTAATGCAGATGTTCAGCCACTGTATTATTTTCCCCAGGTGATGCTGACGGTGTTCCCGGAGAGGATTGAAGCGCAGTATGGGGGGGGAGTGCCATGGTGGATCATCGTGCTGTCCATCCTGTTCGCGTTGCTGTTGTTGGCCCTGTTGGCTTTCCTTCTGTGGAAGGTAGGACTGAAGGACATGAAATCACATACAGCACATCTACATACTCATGAATTATGAAGACCGAGCAGTCTATAAAGTACCACCTGCAGGTATCCATAACAGCAAATACACACAATTTCTAACAATGTTCCTCTCCTCAGTGTGGAGTCTTTGAGAAAAAGAATAAAGAGGACCCGTCAGAAAAAGAGGGACTGACACCAAATGCATAAAAAAGAGAGGGTAAAATTACCCGGCTTGCCATGAATGAGTGAAACTTTCTCTCTCGCTCACTCCTTTTTTGCTGTAAAATCGTTGCTTCCGGGTATTTGGCAGGTAGTTGACAATTGTCAGACTGTGACATAAATGCTGTTATAAAAGCTGACTGATTATTTCTGCAAAGAGTTTATGCCGAATAGATTTTCACTCATGATTATGTGTGAATCATTACGGTTTACCTGCATGGCCAGGGGAGGTGATGAACAATTACACCATGGGGGCTGATCTGCATCTCTTTGATTTTCTCGCTTTTTGTTTTTCCACCACACATACAGTCACTTGGTCTCAAGGTTTCCTTCTCTAACTTTGAAAACAGTTTCCTTTCTTTAAGAGTGCAGAGGGCTTGTCTGCACCCCTCAGTGGATTTACTGCATCTTGGCTCTCGCCTGTCAAACAGATCGATGACATTAAATGTCTCAAACTCCTTTGCTTTCTCTAAATTCCTTTAAATAGCATTTGCCCCAAGCAAAATATTGATTTTGTTTCCCTTTTCTCTCCCCCAGTGTGGCTTTTTTAAGCATGCCAAATATGAAGACAGAGTTCCCAGTTACAACGCTGTTTGCATCAAACGGGAGGAGAGAGTCAGAAACGCAAGGAATGGGAACTGGGAAAACTTGGAAAAGCAGCCCTGGATGACAACCTGGCATGACAAGGAACATTATTCTTAACCGCCAATGAGAATCTTACCCCACACAGATTTGCTGTCGCTTACTGATGAACTCCCAGTTTCACTGATTTTTATCCTGCCTAGTCTTTGCACAGTGTGGTCTGTAAATTTATATTATAAAAAAAAAAATTATAAAAAAAAGTTGTAAACACTAAATTCTTGATCAAACAGTCTACTTCGAGGGCTGAATTAATCTTGGATGAAGTCTTTATGAATCACTGGAAGGAGAGTTGCAGTGTGGGAGATGGTCCTGCACAATCTACTGTCTGTCAGAGCTCTGGAGCGCATGTTGTACATTTACTACATTCACAGTGTTGACTGGGGAGGGAGGGTGGGATTATTTCTAGAGCTTTTGTACAATTTTTTTAAATGGTTTGCAGAATTGTTTTGTATTTATTCTTCATGAGGAGTACTTCATTTTCTGTGCCTTTCAAGCCAAAGAGTCATGCAAAGCATACAGAGGCATTTATACTGTAATGTTGATCAATCAGTTGTACTTTGTGGATGAACTGCAACTTATCACAGTAGTCGAGCACTCGTGTTTTTAAATGTACTACCAAGCCTCTGCAGAATTCACCTTTTATTCACAGTCTAAAAAAATAAATTAAAAAAATTCTAAACATTGTCCTATCCATGTCTAATGTGTGATTATTGGAGGAAAAGTTAATAAGTTAAATGCAAAAGGAAGAGCTTTAAAGAGTTATTTATTAATACATTTAAAAAAAAAAAGCATTTACAGCAAATACCTGAGTGCTTAAAGCAGCACGTCGTTAAATATTAAAATCATTCTTAGGATAATTTAAGGTTCATGATGAAATAAAAATCACTGTAAAACAGTAGTTTGTCACACACACTTTACAGACACATACTGAGACACATTTGCTGCGACTGAACTTTGGTGGCAGAGTCCACCTCTGCTCCAATGATCTATCAATTACAAATCAACCAGTGTGTATACTAAATGATAGCCATGAGGATGTGCAATACATCTAGCAGTTTCTATTGCCTAAGTAGAAATTAGTTCAAGTGCATTTTTGTGAGAGTTAGGCTGCAAACACGACCCTCGTGCTGGTGGTGTAGTCCCAACATCACCTCTCTTTCCTTTTATAAGAGTGACTCAGTTCTTACAGTTTTGCTGCTGACTCTGGTATCATTTACAGACTTCTCCATCATCACCCTGGCTTTCTCTTTGTCTTCACCCTCCTTATCCAAAAGGTTCTTCTTTTCCAGCCTCTTCTCTCCTTTTTCCTCCCTTTTCTTTATCTCCTTCAGCTTCCTCTTGAGGGCAGACCGGTCGCTTTGACTACACACCCCTAGAGCCTGACCGCAAACAAAAGAACAAGAAACAGGGCATGTAAATATAAACAGAAGATACTATAGAGGTTCAGGTTAATGACCTGCCAACTAAACCAGATTTCATTGGTAAATGTGTTCACAATTGGCAACAAGAGTGACTTAAACTCAATAAAAGGGGACAGAGGCAGTTCCACTAAGACTGTACATCATCTCACAGAACGGTATCACCATATACTAGGTGTCAGATAATAAAAGACAATGCAGAACATATTTTAAAAGACATGTTTGAGGTTATTGAGGAACACCAACAAGAATATTTTAAGTGTTCCACTCAATATGCATCATTTAACACTTCTTTAAATAATCAGTTTCAAGGTGATGTTTATGTTACATACTCAAGTTAAAAAGTTCTGCCAATATAGCCTCAGATTTTTGTAAACCATTAAATATTTATACCGGCCAGTAGTAGAGAAATATACATCAGAATACAATTTTCGAGAATGGGTCACTTAATGTGATCAGTGTAACTGTGCCAACCACATTTGAGAAATAATTTTAATTCCTTCCTCTTTACTGCTCACCTTGAGTTTCTCACTGTCCATGTTGAGCAACTGTGTCCCATCCACACCTCGGGCAGCAAACTCAGACGCGTACTCATCCATGTTCATGGCAATTAACCACAGGCACACCTGCTGGTTGTCCCACTCCAACACGGGTCGACTTTGCCACTGGTTGTTGTTGTTATTGTTGGGAATTGTGTCATCATCCAACGTCTGACAGGACACCAGAGACAATACGCAGACAGAGTGAGGAGAAGTGAAGGAAAGAAATGACAAAACCAATACAAATAAAAATCGTGGTCTTCATGGAAAGTAGGAAGAAGAAAAAAAAGTAGAAGGGAAGGACAGACTCACCTCGGTGGAGGAAAAGGTGAAAACATGAGTGTGTCCAGAAAGGGAGAGATCAGAGACATGACCCACCATGCTAGAGCACCCCACTGGGGAGCCAATACTCTGGGAACCAAGAAAAGAAAAAGAAAAAAGAAGAAGAAAAGAAAAAAACTATGCTGCCTGTACAACATATGTTGCATGCTTACACGCACACAAAACATATTTTAAAAACTGATTTCTGTCTGAAAGATAAAGTTCAGACGGAGCAGGAGGATGCATGCAGGGAAAGCGGTCCACCTCGTCTTACCTGGTCTCTTCTCCCTGTGGTGGTCAGGTACGGTAAGCTGCTGCTGGACACAGACCGAAGTCTCTCCCTGCCTCTCTCAGCGTCCTCTTCCTTTTCTCTCCCTCGCTCTCCAAACCATGGAAAGGGCAGGCAGGAAGGCATGGAGGTTATTGAACCCGACGGAGAAACTCCAGCACGCTCATCCACCAGGTCACCACAAGAACCCCTGGGAGAAAACAATAGTAAATATAAAAACATGACATGCATATTAAGTACCTTTTTGAAATTTCAGTAATTCAATTAAAAAAATAAAAATAAAATAAAATAAAAAAGTTATCCAGTGATCGAGAAACCCATTTTGTGTGGTCTTGTTTGTTAGCCCACCTGTTGTTCATGGTCCTTTTGCTGAGTTTTTCACTTCTCCTTTTGCTAAGAGACTTGCGAAGGCCACTGAAAGAACAGAATATAGTTATTAAAAAGCATCAGGAACAAGTATACCACCAGCAAACCACTCGTGTCACTTCTCAACCAGCGACTGTGGCAAGACACCAACCATGTACCAAGACTACGGCTTTTAAACCAGGAAACGTGACCCCAAAACTAAGACAAAAGAAAGCGACAGAGACCCTGCACCTGAAGTCAGGGAATTTCCTTTTGGACCTCCTGGATGCGGAAGATTTGCATGGTGAGGGAGTGACGTCGTCAGTGATGTAGATAGGAGGAGTGAAGACAGAGCTGTTGGGAGGTTGAGGGCTAAAGGCCTGGAAAGACGAGGTACTGGACAGGTCACTTCTACTGCTCCTTTGCAGCGCTGTGGGAGCAGACAGTGATTGGCTCTCCTGTAGTTTCTGAACTTCCTGTTCCTAAAAGCAACAGAGGAAATGTGTGAGTTTCAGTCAGAAACAGCTAAGTAAGTCTTGCTCCGTCACATTTGTCTCCTACCCGTTTTCTAAAACTCTCTCTGAGTTTGTCTCGAGAGGGCGGGTGGCGCTTGGATTTCTGGGCCAGCTGAGCTCTGGCTTTGTGCGCACTCGTGTCTAGAAGTCCCGTATCAGGAAGTGGAATATACCAGTCTGGACCTGAGATGAAACAATTATTTTTGCTTAAATATGTTTTAATCAAAAGAGGTTTCATTTCCTCACCTTTAAAATTACATTGTTTGAAAAGACACAAAAAGCTTTGAATTTTACCCGTTCTGAACCCATGCACATAATTAGGAAGAAAATACTTTTAATAGTGGTTTTACTTGCCAGCAGCTACTCAAAAGTCAACGAGACACAAGCACATAAACAGTCCACTTTACAGTGACAGTAATTCCACTGCTTACCTGTGATTGAAGTGTCCACAGAGTGGTTCTTTCTTTCAGGTGCAGCCTCTTTTCTCTCTAGCTGTGCTATCTGTGATAAGCAGTGTGAAACAATGACTACAGAGACATGGCAGGCTGAGTAAAGTAAATCCACATAGGACTGAACAAGCTCCTCACCTGGATTTGTAGTCTTTCAACTGTCTCTCTGTGCAGCGTCTCTCTCTCCACCATTTCTCCTCTCAAATCTGCTTCTCTTTTCTCCCTTTCCTCCTCTCTTGATGAAAAAATAAAATAAAAAACATTATTTGAAAGGCGTAATTTAACTAGCTCACAAAATACATCCCAGTCATTTAAGAATATAATTCCATATTGTCAAGATAAATTAACTGGATTGGATGGATCAGATAGATACCTGCTCTGGTATTCTCTGACCAGTCTCTTGGCTTTGTTGTATTTCATCTCCAAGCTTTCTGATTGGCTCTGGGCATCAGCCAGTCGCTGGCTCACAACTCTGCACAGTGTCTGGGCCTCCTGCCAATACCTGATCAATAAAGTGAGAAGGCTTTGACATCTTCATAATGTTTCTCAACATGATTATCCTTTAGCAGGCTTTAGGCTCCCTTCAAGTCTTCAACCTGGATCTGTATACTTTACAAATGATCCATTATCATGTCTACCATGGCTCTAATGCCATGTACTCTAGTAAAAGGGTCACAAAGCATAGAGTCTGTAACATCCTACTTCTCCAGTTTCTCAGCTTTATCCTCTCCATCCTCCGCTCTGTGCTCCAGCTCAATCTTTTGGCTCTCCCAATCATCTTGCTGCTGCTCCTCCCATGCCTTTAACTTGGTAGACAAAGTAAAAATAATAGATTATGTATGTTTTTATGAATGTCTGTGATAAGTCATATGCACAAGGGGAAGGAAAGCGCTTCCAAAAAACAAAAAATAAGCTTGTTTATCATTACATCACACTTGCCAAAAACTATTCTTATACACTTCTTAAATCCTCTCACTTCAAAGATGTTTTGATATAACAAACAAAGAACTCACTAATCTACCACAGTTGGGTAGAAGAAAGACTTTTCTACTGAACGGCTTTTGCCAACCCAATTATGTCACAGCGGTGATTACTTCAAGGCAAAGGCAGAAAAAGCAGGGCTGACGTGGAGAAGTGTTGGAACTCGGCCCATGTCCTAGTAACTCCACACAGAGCCATCTCATACACACTTAAATGGGTCAGACTGTTCCAAATGTGGATGCAAAGGTAGTAAAGTGAGTACAGTAATTGGTTTGTGTGTGAGAGAGATTTCAATCCCAGATGAGAGACCTACCTTTTCTCGAGCGTGTTGAAGTTGGGCTGCTTTGCGTCGTAGTTTTGACTGAAGCTATAAAGACAAAGGGTGAACATTTGATTATACTACAATGTATAAGAAGAGATACACGTTTACTAGTTGTACACACCTCTTGTGTATCAGTATTTGTGTTTTCAGGGATTTTTTTTCCCCCCATTTTAAATTTAGTATTGACCTGATATCCAACAGAAAGTTTGGTGTATACATCTGGTTTATGGGTATTAATCAATGAATTCATATTGAATGTTACGCACCTGCTGGTATTTGAGGCAGAGCTGGTAATTGTCCAGACTGGAAATAAAAGACACATCTTCCTCTTCATCTTCCTCCTCTTCCACGGACTTCTCTGAAAGGCTACCATCATTATCCTCGCTTGCTCTTTCACTCTTCATATAGAAAAACACACGCAGAAAACAGTACAATCAACCCACATATAACTGTTACGACTATAATGCAATTATAGCGCCCCTCTTCTTTTAGGAAACACACCTCACTGGGTGTTTTATCCATTTCCAGGCTTTCGTTGATCAGTCGTGCCACCTCGCTCTCCACCCCCTCCTTCTCTCGCCCAATCAAAAACCTGCAGCCAAACAGAGAAATCAGTCAAAGCTGTGAGCAATCGCCACATCCAGGTGAAGCACAGGTGTTGCAAATAACATTAATTAACACATAGTAAGTTACGACTCTACAGTAACTCTACTATTCAGTTGTCGTTTTATAATGTATATCTTTGCTTTTCCTGCTGTGACATGACAAAATGCCTTCAGTGAAAAGAGGCCTATTGTGTGGTTGCAGTATGTTGTCATTGTCGGCATAAACTGCAGTTAGCGCGGCCATTTCTGGCATTAACATCTTTACTGGCTGGCAGCCTGATCTGTACTCTTAGGTTTTAAATCTTGAAAGAGCCACTAAGTGAGAGTTATTTGTTAGTACCTGACAGGCTGGCAGACAGTTTGAACACGGTGATATGCTTAAGAATGGCTGGCACGAATGTAAAGTGTATATCATGTGTAGTTGATAAGCTAAAACATCCTCAATGTTGGTTTTTAAAAGACTAGTGTGGTCCTTTTAAAAACAACATCTAGGTGGAGAAAAATTATATTTATCTTGCTGCCGTTTCATCTTTAAATAACTTCAATTATGTAACAGACATTTAGAAGTATGACAGTCACAGTTTTTTTTAAAACTCACAAATAAAATACACTGTTGTACATAGCCTCCAAATCACTAATGGGAACGACCTCACACTCCACCGCTAGCCATGTATACAAATAGAGGGAAAGGTACAGAAACATAATAACTTACTTGACGAGGCCTGACGTGTTCTTGAGGACTGTGGCTGCAAAGAGCTGGGAGACTCCAACCAAACTCACCCCATCCACCTCCACTATCTGGTCATTCACATGAATCCTAACACACACACACACACACACACAAAAGAAAAGTATCCTGTTATTAGACCCAAACTTAATTCCCAGCAGACAAGAGACAGGTGTTGAAATGTACCTTCCATCCTTCTGTGTTGCTCCTCCTTCAGTGACTGTCTTGACAAAGATTCCAAGTTTTTCCAGTCCCTGGTCAGCTCCGACACCCATTCCTATGATACTAATGCCCAGACCCTCATCTCCTAGAAGGAAAATATATAATGTAAGCAAGTTATCTTCATAATAACATTAGTCAGGGGGAGACTGTTGCACCACAAAAAGCAACTTAAAATAAGGTGAGAATATTGTGATAAGTAGGTTTATATGTCGGTTTATACATTATATGTCAGCCTTGTATAGATCTTTTTTTTTTTAATCATATCCATGGAATAGTTAAACTAACTCAATATCCCACCAGATATAACAAGTTACGTGATTCATTTATTTCCTTCTGGGTCCTAATGTGGAGACACATATTGACACTAAAAAGACATTTAAAACAAAAAGAAGACAGACATGTGAAAGAGCAACTACACAC
The DNA here is from genome assembly GCA_038501785.1 of Myoxocephalus aenaeus. Taxonomy (NCBI): domain Eukaryota; kingdom Metazoa; phylum Chordata; class Actinopteri; order Perciformes; family Cottidae; genus Myoxocephalus; species Myoxocephalus aenaeus. The sequence continues at coordinate 4,394,044 of JBAMJR010000073.1, read as the reverse complement.
CCTTCTCTATGTCCACTGGAAAGACATCCATCCTGTCCACTCTCTTCTCCAGCTCAAACTCAGCTGAGGCGGACACTGGGTCAATGTCTTCATTGCGTCTGTCGTACTCTGCATTAGTATAAGTGCTGTACACCTAAAAGACAGCATTCAATATACAATTTAGTCACTGCGACAGCCTCGGCTTATGTCAACACCTATGTGAAATCTAGGCCTACTGAAAATGCTGTTTTATGCATTGATAGCTTGTACGCATGTTCACCACTGAGCAGATTGTAAAGGAGGGCCATCTGCAGCTATTGACACAACAAGATACTGTTTATGTTGGCAAATCTGCCCAAGTGCGAGAGAGGGAGAGAACCAGGAAGTGCAGACAAGACAAACTGTACATCCATGTTAAGACTAGAATGCAAAAGAAAAGAAAAATCTCAGTGCACACATACAACTTCCAGTCACGTATAATACACTGACTGCTACTCCATCATTTGTGATGAACTATAAATGCCATACACACCCACAGGAATGTTTTCTGTGCTTTTATTTCAAGGCACCTCTGAGCTGACAGAACGAGACAGAGGGGATATCTTGCCTTTCCTTCCCTCTAATGGATTAGAAACATGGCTTCGGGGTAACACTTCTTCGAGATGGATTGAAACACCAGCCGGAACTGATAGTAACACAAATCTACGATAAAGAACTTGCGTAAAAGTATGAATTTAGAGACAAGTGACACCCTACAGCTGTCAATTAAGTGAATAAGAAATTCAAAAATCCTGAATTTGTATCATTTTTCTTCAAAAAGGTTTCCTTTACCTTGATTGGTGCCGGGGTGAACCTGACCCTTCTCGTCTGCTGCTCTTCTGCTGCAACCTCAACATCCTCCTTCTCCTCCAGTTCAGGCACACCAGGAATTTCTTCATATTGCAATAAAGGCTGATTATCATGTACAGAGTTTTCCCATTCCTGTTTTAAATGCTCTGGGTGAGAGTGGGATTCCTGCTCATCTACAAAAGCCTTGTTCTCAATCCCACCAATTAATGCAGGTCCCGTCTGGTCCTCTTTGCCTCCTTTACTACAGTTACTACCTTCTCTGCCCTCCTCATGCTTGACCTCCTCTTGCAGCTCAGATGTTGAACCTTCTTCTTTCTCAGTTATTTTCTTCTCTTCACTGCATGTCTTAATAACATCCTTATCATTGTCCTCCTCTTGCATTATGCCTCTCTCGGCCCTTCCAGAACTTTCTCCCACTTCTGCAACAGTCTTTTCCTCCTCTTGCTGCCTGTTTTCTCTTGACTTCTCAGCCAAGAACTGTCTGTTCTGCCCCTCCCTTTCACCTTCCCATTCTTCCTTCACCTGCTGATACTTGTCTCTTCCCCCTTCACTGTCATTCTTGGTCTCTCTTTTCCATAACATGCTGGTTGATAACTCCTTCTGGCGTTCGCCAGAGGGAACTGGCCCGCCTTCTCTTGCTCTCAGTTCCACTCCGTTTTCTAACACATAGGGTCCTGATGTTTCCATGCTGGGCTTTTCAAAGACATCATCAACTTGCACAGTTTCTGCTGAAACTTTGTCCATGTACTTTACCCCCTCATCTCTAAGACAGTTTTTGCCCTCTTTCTGCTCTTTTTCTTCTTCATTCTCATCACTTTCTGATGACCCGTTCTTCACATCGACGAGTTCTGCCCTCACTGGCTCCTCAGGGGTCAAGAAGAGGTCACGAGCTGCACTTGCTGCCCTACTTTCCTCCGATTGTGATCCCGTGGTTCGACCATGTTTGTCAAGATAGGCGGGAAATATGTTGGATGAGTCACTAGGGCCATCCGATACGGGAGATTTATGGTGACTTGTCAGCGAGGCCTGTGCAGTAGGCTTTAGGAAGGGAATATTTATGATGGGTAAGTTTATGGATGTATCTTTATCAAAGCTATCCTCTTCTGTGTGATTCCTTTTCCCACTCTCGTCTTCCTCTTTTTCAATCTCTTCCCCTTCTCCACCTGCAGTCCCCTTGCTTTCCCTGCCAGCAATACTTTTTGAAACCTGCCCTCCACCACCTCCTACCTCCATCACCTTGGTCTCAAACAACCTCCGCATTACAGAAAACTTCTGAGCCAGAGCAGCTCTGTCAATATCCACTACCTCCTCTGATCTGGATGATTTATCTTGCAGAGAAGATTCTGGAATTGAAATGTTGACCGCAGTGCTCAGAACAGACGAGGAACTAATGACTGAGCGTCTGGACGCAGAGAAAGGTGAAGTTTGGAGCTGTAGCGCAGGATTATGGGGAGAAAGGAGGGGTGTGGAGCCAGAACTCTGCACTGGACCAACATCTTTTTTCAGCTGCTGGTTGTCCATTTGTAGGAAGATGTTGTCTCTGATCTTGGTCCCCCTGGTGCTGAGGACTCTCCCTCTGCTGCCTGTGCTGGCAATGGTGTTGGTGTGGGACATTATGGGATCTGACAGGCTGGATGGCAGCTTGGTTGGGTGCACAGCAGAGTGCTGGGCAGAAGCAGTTTTGGTTCCTGGTTGTAGACTGGTCGCAGTGTCAAATGAACATTTGATGGCATGGAAGTCAGACTTATAGGTTATCCTGTGAGGGGAGGCGCTCCGGCCTTTGCTGTCCGTCCGCATCATCTGGGAATGGAAGTTCTCTGAAGTGAGGAAAAACTCTGGGAGGAGCTTTTCACAGCTAAAAGCTAAATGTTGAGCAGGTAAATAATGTTTAAGGATTTGCTGGTACAATGAAAAGGTAGCAATAAGGCGAGGAATGTGCTGAAATATGTGCTTTAAGAGGTTTAAGCGTGTTTAAGAGGTTATGCTATAGTTGTTTGACGACAGCAGGTGCAAAAGGCAGGCTCTTGGTATGGAAACTTCATTGTCATCAGGGAATCTTGAGATATTGATTCACCATCACCACAGCAAGAGTCTCCTGCAAGAGTGGTTTGAGAAAGGGTAAAGTGCAACATAGTTATTGAGGTGAACTCGGACTAAAAAGCATTAATGCAGATGATTGCCGAGACAAACTATCAAGTGGCTTACTCAAAACTTGCAGCTATCAATGCTAGAATTAAAATCAACATTCACATTTTCATTCACACTCACGAAATTGGAAGATTAAGGGTTGTGAGCACCGTCGAAACACCCGACCGTAGCCATCGAGATTTCTTGTTACACAGCTACTTACAATTAACTTGTTTAGACTTTGGAGCAGCAATGAAGTCCTCTGGACAACCGGTGCATTCACGTGCGGTCGGAAAATTAATGGATACAGGAGCTCCACAGGGGAAAATGCGCATTTAACAACAGTCGTTTTGATTGAGACCTTTTTGCTCTTGCTTTCTTGGCATTATGCGTCAAATATAGAAACCAAGCTAGGATGTGTACGTTTTAGTTTAGTTTACTCAACTATCTACATTAATTAGCGTTACTCGACCTCCATTTGATAGCCGGTGTGTGGTGTCTTCTCCTCGCTGTTACTACATTAAGCCATGAAATAAATAATGTGCCACTAACCTCGATGCTAACTAAAACACGAAATGCAAAATGATAGCAACAGGGGTTTACGATAGCATTTGAAGGCAGCAAATCTCGCACCAACCTGGCTGCAGTGCGCGCGCAGTTTAAAGGTCGTGACAAACGTTGGGTCGTCCTGAGTGCCAACAAATCGGCAGTTGAACTTAACAAATAGCCAGTGAACACGAACGGTAGCTACGTAGCCTTTTCTCTCACTGTTCTCGACAGCTTCATCACCGTAGACGTATTTGTTTGAAGCCCGCCGGTGCCGACGGCTCCCTCGCTGTGATAAATACAGACAGATGGCGACTCATGTCTCTAAATACTGTAAATGGATTATCCTCTGGTAATCCTGTGTAAACTACTCTAGTAACTGCGAAACGCTGATGGTGAGCGGGTACCAGCACTGGGGCAAGTCAGCCTACATCTGCGCCCTGTCATTTATTTACCTTCAGCAGGAAGTCTTAACATTTTGGTCACAGCTTCAGCCTGTTCAAAATATTGCCATTGTGATAAATGCCCATATGCAATAAGTGTGAAGGCTAATATAATGTCACTGATCTATAATAATAAACACTGCTTTATTGCCATTTTTACAGTGTCTCTATGATAGCCAGTAATGTATAATCACTGTAAGTAAAATCAACTATAGTTGTATCTTACACTACTATACAACATGCAGGTTATTGCTACAAGGACTTACCTTTACCTGTCTTTCAGCATCACTGCCAGCGTTGCCATCTGCTGTGTCAACCGATATCACTCTGACAGAGGTTCTGCTGGGCTCAGACGTAAGCTTTGTGTGAATATTCACCTGTCTGCAGGATGCAGTGCAGTCAGCCAGATCTCACACTATCTACCTGTGTGAGGCAAACGAGCAGTGATGCAGCACCTGCTGATGCATGTGTGTGTTCCTACCTACCTGTGTATGATGACAGTGGGGGAGTCGGTGCAGTACCTATGTCTGTCTGTGAAGCAGGCTTTTGTGGCAGATGGACTGGACTGGACTCAACTGGACTGGACTGATCCGCGCAGAGCCGAAAGAATGGTTCTGCTTGGTGTGACCTGGATCTGACTGGAGACCATTGTCCCAGGTGGCATTGGGACCTAGTTGATATAAATACTGACCAATCACGAAAGCCTTCTTCTGAATGAGGTTAACCAAAGTAGGGAGGGGAAGGAGGACAAGTGAATTGAAGTAGAGTAGAGATGGAAAATGAGGCAGTGATGTTATGGTGCGTGGCAAAGTAAATTTAGAGTTAGAGGCAATATGGTGAGTTAGGCAGAGTAGATTGAGACAAAGACTGAAGGAAGAAATGTAACCTAGATTGGTAGGATCACTGGAAATGTGAAAGAGAGTGGTAATCATATTAAGTGAGAGGTACAAGGGGAGAGAGTCCCGAATTCTATCTGACTCGGCAGTGGTCTTTATAATTAATGGAGGGTAAATTGAGAAATACAGGAATCTTTGTGTGCTGACATAATCCCATTACTCCCATTTCTCGAACAGCAGCAGGTCACCTTGACTTGACACACACATACACAGAGAGTTTTCACAACACTGCAGTTCTGTTTGGGTTTGTGGAGAGTCATAGTGTTGAGCTGGATGACGATGATTAGGCAGGTGACGGGATGGTGGGGGTGCGTGCAGGAATGAACTCCCTCTCACCTTTCGCTAATCCACACCTTTTAATGACTGCAAATCAAAACAAATTAGTCTCGGTAGCTTTTACGGAAAGCTAGACGACATGTCCCACTTGGTATTCTTTAATGAGATCTTTTCATTTAAGGGAACCTTGTAAATTATTTATGCTTCCCATTTGTGTTTCACAACAATATCAACCAGTACATGGTTATGTGATACTTGTTTTAAACTGTTAATTTAAAGAGTGTAATAAGGTGGAAAGGACAGAGGCTTTCTTTAGAGATAGTGAGCGATTTTGTGTGTGTGTGTGTGTGTGTGTGTGTGTGTGTGTGTGGGGGGGGGGGGGGGGGTAGGCTGCATTTGGCAGACTGTCATGCCCCCATATGGTTATCTGTTCCGTCAACCATATTTAGAATTTCCCGAGAGAATTTTAAACAATCCTCTGAACATTTAAATGCAGACACGCACGCACGCACATACACACAGTTCCTCTGGCTGGGATGAACACAAGTCAGCAGTTGAAATGAGCAAAGTGCAGTGTTGCAGCTCTGCACAGTGAGTTTATACGCTGCTGTGAATCAGTCTGGCGTGTCCCTTAAACAGCATTTTTTATAGCTCAAGGGTTAAAACAAACAATAAACAATAATACTGCCACTTTGTGTCTGGATGTGTGTACTGCACATATATTATTTTAACAACATCCGTAATAATGGTGCAATTCTGTGTAAATGAATATGCAAAGCTTTGCACTAACACTGACAGAGTTATGGATTCAATTCTCACCAGAGTCAAACAGGATAAAAATTGATCTTCATCATATGTTGAGCACGTCTTTTTCTCCTGCAGAATCCTGAGATGTAAATACAATTGGGGTTATTTTGTATTTATTGCAGTAGACAACAGCTTTTGTAGAAAATATGTTTTGATTTTGTAACAAAGTAAAACATTTAACAAATTACATTTAAATGGATTGGGTCAGTGTATGGATGTATTCTGCTAAACTCATTCTGAATGCCAATAGATAAGACTGGTCTTTTTCACGCTATAGTCATTCAGCTTTCTTTTCAATTTTTTTTTTCAAAAGGAGCATTTTAAAAATAGAATGTTGTGAATTCTGAGACAGCTGTGGCTGACACGCACACACACACACACACACACACACGCACACACACACACGCGCGTGCACACTTCATTTTAACAATATGGTGAAAATTTGCTCAATCACCCTCCAGTATTACAATCATGCGTGCTAAAGTGCTATTTCAAACAGATGCAGTAAGGCAAGTGGAAGCACACACACACACACACACACACACACACACACACACACACACACACACACACACACACACACACACACACACACACACAGAGTTGCAACAGGTGCACACATTATAATTCACCTGCTGCAGTACAGTAATGGCTTTTACAACATAAAGGAGGTAGGGAGAAAAAGTCTAAATTCACCCTAGGGTCTAAGTTGGAGGTGGAATAGTCATGATCTTGCCTCCCTTGTGTCTCATTTATCATGTTACAAACAATCCGTGTCCTTCTCTTTCCATCTGATCTGCCATGCTTTTTCATAGCAGACACTGAACACAGAGAAAATCCCTAAATTCCTCTTGAGGAATGTATTATTACTACCCGCTCCCTATTTTCACATAGTTCATGCATGGGCCATAAGTTCTGGTTTTAGGCAATGCAAGACCTCCCTGCTCATCCTCATTCGCCCTCCCTTCCTCTCGCGCTCCCTTGCTCCCTTTACTGTGGTGGCTGCGGTCATCCTGGTGACAAGCTGCTCTAGTCTGTCTCATCTCGCTCCGGTTTAAACAAAACAAGTGGAACTAACGCTGCTTTGTTACTGTTCATACATCATTCACATGAGGCATCCTTCAAGGCTCGTACTAAATCCTGTCATCATTGTAGTTGTTTGTCAAGAATATATATAACAAATTATTATCATACAGGTCATGTGTTTAAATAATCAGTTGTTAAGATAGGGCAAGCCCTCTGCCCCTTCTTCCTCTTCTATCAGATTTTCAGTAGATCACTTTGCTACTTCCTGACCCAGTTGTTCTTTATTTGCATAAAGTAAAAAATGTCTATATTTATATCCCTCCCTTTTCCTCATGTTGCATGCCATTGTCATGCTCCCTGCCATCCATCAATGCCTTGAAAGGTGACACATCCTATTGACGTTGAGCAACAGAGATTCCCTTACACTGCATTGCACTGGGTGGGTTTTTACTGTAGGGGGCCAAAGCAATACCTTGCTTTCTCTGTAGTGTGCACTGCTCATAGAAGGGTACTGCTCTGATTTCACCCCAAGTACAGTGCATTTTCAAGAATCTGCCGTTTTCAGACAACACAATAGCAGCCCGATTATATAGCCTAACCTGGCAGATGTAGGTTGTCTGGGCAGATCGAGAATGACAATGGGCGGGATGATCGCTTGTCTTATCCCATGTAACGCGTCATCTGTCAAGCCTCATGACCCTGGCATAGCACTACTCTTTGGTCCTCAGGACTTCAGAGAAGATTGGAAAACCAGGGGCCCTTTTCCCCAAACTTGCAACATGCAACATGCAATCTGCAATTTTGCTTTATGAGATATTTACCTTGTTTGTGAATTTTGACATTTTTAACTAGTCAAATTGAATGCCAATCATATGGCATGCGCGTACAAGAACCCTTTGGGACCACACATTTATTTGTAATTTGCGAGTGACAATCATTTGTGAGACAAGTCGCTGCCACTATTTGTGATCAGCATGCGACCACTGCTCGCAAATCACTTTTGTGAAACAAGCCACTTGTTGGGAAAATCAATGTTTCGACGCCATCATCTACCTGCTGCAACGAGCTCAGTCGCACCTGGATGGAACCGGTGTCTCTGTGAGAGTCACTTTCTTTGACTACTGAGTGAGAAGCTGCGGGTGGTGGGGGTACACTCGTCCACCATCTCCTGGATCACTGACTACCTCACAGGTAGACCACAGTTTGTCAGAATGGGCCGTGTGCTGTCTGAAACGGTGGTGAGTGATGTTGGAGCCCCACAGGGAACTGTTCTGTCACCCTTCCTGTTCACCCTGTACACCACCGACTTCCAGTACAACACGGAGTCATGCCATCTGCAGAAGTACTCTGATGACTCTGTGGTGGTCGGGTGTATTAGGGATGGACGGGAGGAGGAGTACAGGGCAGTGGTGAGTGACTTTGTGGAGTGGGCCGGCGAGAATCACCTGCTGCTGAACGTGACCAAGACCAGAGAGATGGTGGTGGACTTCAGGAGGAAGGCGACTGCTCCTAGACCTCTGAGTGTTCTTGGAGAGGACGTGGACATGGTGGAGGAGTACAGGTACCTGGGTGTTTCCATCGACAGCCGACTGAACTGGAAGAACAACATCAACGCTGTGTACAAGAAGGGGATGAGTCGACTCTTTTTCCTGAGGAAGCTTCGATCCTTTAATGTGTGCAGCAAGATGCTGGAGATGTTCTACCAGTCGGTTGTGGCCAGCGCCCTGTACTTCGCCATAGTCTGCTGGGGGAGCAGCATTGGAGCCGGTGACACCAACAGACTTAACAAGATAGTTAAGAAAGCCGGCTCCATCATTGGCTGCAGGCAGGAGTGTCTGGAACAGGTGGTGGAGAGGAGGACGCTGAAGAAACTTTTGTCCATATTGGACAACCCGGACCACCCTCTCCACCACCTACTGCAGGGTCAGCGGAGCACTTTCTCGAGGAGATTCCTCACGCTCCGCTGCAACAAGGACAGATACAGGAGAACATTCCTGCCAACGGCATTACGGATTTATAATAAATCACCGCTTGCCAGATCCTCTGACTAACAACATGTATATATATTTTTTGCACAATCCCAGCTATTTCTATTTCTATTTTATTATTATTATTATTATTATTATTATTATTATTATTATTATTATTATTATTGTATATATCTTTTATCTTTCGTCCTGCTGTTTTTGTTTATTTTGTAAGTTGCTGCTACCCCGACACCAAATTTCCCCTCGGGGATTAATAAAGTATATATTCATTCATTCATTCATTTTTATATTGCAATATTGTTCTCTAGCATCACAGTGAGCTTCTCTTTTGATTTCATGCTTCATGTTTACCCCCAAAGATGACAAGGGGCACTTGCACTGCCCTGCACTCACCACACCACTGGTGTACATGTCCTTCGAAAGCACCTGTAGTTGTATCACCAATTATTGAACTATTTAATCAAACATATATTTGAGATTGTTGATATTGCTCAACAAATATAAGTATGTCTAAATTGTATTTCTGGGCCTTATGTGTCCTATGCTAACTATATCAGAATCAGAACCATTTATTGCCATGTATGTTTTCACATACAAGGAATTTGTCCTGGCGGGAGGTGCATAACATTTAACATTTAACAATAAACATGTAACAATAAACAGAGTGCAATAAAAGGGAGCATGAATATTTACAATGAAATCTACAGTAGAACATACAATTAAAGTTAAAATAAAGTGCACATAATGTAATTATTATGTGAAGGTGACAAGTGTAAACCGAAAATGACACTGATAAAAGTGGCAAGGGTATTTAAATATGATACACTTATCGTACTAATAGGCCTACAACTGACATGTTAATATAGTTCACCCTTATTTCTCCAAGCATTGTACTGCAGTGAATGTTATTTTTTTAGCCCTACAGTCGCCCTCCAAAATCCCATGAAGGCAGACTGACACATGGGCATGGCAGCAGCAGCAGCAGCAGCGGCATAGTTGCGCGAGGCAGCTCGAAGCAGAGGGGCGGGGCCGCAGCGCACACTCATTAACGACCACCGACAACCGGGACGCGTCCTCCGTTAGCATCGCGGCGTTCACCCACACACGACCGGGAAGATGGTCGCGGTGCAGACGTCCCCCTACTCGTCTCCGTCGGCGGAGTGGATCTGCTGTCTGGATAAAAGGTGAGGGAATACGCTACGCGAGACACATCCACGCGAGAGATATCCACGCGCGCGCGCGCGCGCGCACACACACACACACACGCACACACACACACAGCGATGACTGTGTTTTCTCAACCATCTCTTTCATTCATCCGCGTCAACGTGATCAGTCGCAACCGGCGATCGCTGCGTGTGCAGAGTGTGAGTGTGCAGTAATGGCACGATGGGCTTTGTTTTTAACCCACGATGGGTGGCTGTCTATCTTCAGTGAATACACAGCCCTCGGACAGTGATGGTGACGGCTGCAGTGCCGAACAGCATCACACCCTCTCTCTTTTGTATCTGCACGGGCAAAAAGGCGTTGGTGGCTTCGAGGTTCGCCGGGATGTCTCCGCACTGCATGGGCTGATAGATGAGCTCATTAGACGCACATGGTTTACGTCTTTCTGCTCAAATCAAATAGTCATACATTTTTAAAATACTATACCATGCATGTATGTTGGAGATTTTCTCAAAATAAGGATTCGTGGCAGACATGTGCATTGTTTTTTTCCCCTTCTTCTTCTTCTTCTTCTTCTTCTTCTTCTTCTTCTTCTTCTTCTTCTTCTTCTTCCATTTTTGGCACAATGCTGCATGTGAGGATGTAGTTGTCTGAGCTGACTGAACAGGTTAGAATAATTGAACAGCCAGTTTACAGACTAATTATCAGCAACTGTTCGCAATCCAGAAGCTGCAGTCTTTCGAACCCCTTCTAGTCCATGTATCTGTCCAGTTAACATTAAAGGATTGTGCCAAACAAAGCATACTATCCCAGGGAGAGGTCTTGAATAAATAAAGAGGATGGAAGGTCAGCTATACACCAATTACTGTAGATGATGCACCTCACGCCAAAAACAAACAATGATACATAAGACATGGCACCCACAACTCACACCCACACATACTGTAGCCTACACACCTCACCATGACACATCACCACGTTACTATTGGCAACCTAAAGCTACCATCTTGTCTTCTCATCCTCACCTGTAATGAGACTGAATAAGTGATGTTATGTTATGCCATTAATGGAAGTATTTCATTTCAGTGTAGGGCTGCAAACACCGATGATTTTCATATGCGATTGATCTGATTGCTGTTTTCTTGATTAACTGATAAATAGAATTGGTCTATAAAATGTCATAACACAATAAGAAATTGCTTATCATCAAGATCTAAATATTTTCAATTTGCTATCATGAAAGACTCCGGTTAATCACATTTGAGAAGCTGGAACCATTTTTGCCGAAAGAATCAATGCAAATATATTAACTGCCGATTACATTTTCTGTTGATTGACTTTTTTTTATTAGTTGTCTAATTGTTTCAGCGTTGGTGTGACTTGTTGTTGAACGTGGAGAAAAGTAACACATGACATACAATCCCAGTGAGGTGGGTGTGATCCTTACTGTACTGAAATGTTTATAATTGTCGTACAATCGCGTGTTTACGATATAGCAACTACAGAATATAACTGTATATCTTAAACTTAATGCAGCAGATATGCAGCAGTAGGTGTGTCAGTGAGGGCAGCCAGGGTTGTAAGATTAGACTGGACAGTATCTTGGATATTGTAGACCACTCAGTGCTTCTCAGCTATGTGCACCTCCTCATTCAATCAATATCCACCAGAGAGAGAGAGTGTGTGTGTGTGTGTGTGTGTGTGTGTGTGTGTGTGTGTGTGTGTGTGTGCGTGTGCGTGTGTGTGCGTGTGTGTGTGAGCGCTTTTGTCTCCAGTAACTGTTGATGTGAGTAAGAGGCGGGGAGAGGGCGAAGCTAAAAGAAAGACGGAGGTTAAGATATGACTGTCTCTAATATATCTGTCCGAAGACATTTATTGCCAGCGAGTGTGAAGTATGTGAGATAAGATGAGATTTGTTTGGCCCCAGGCAGGTAATGGACGGTCCAGTCAACACGCACACAGCACTGGTCCAGGTGCCAGTTGAGCTTTAATGTCCCTCTGCTGCAGGAAAATGGAATCACAGAACATCGTAACCAGTTCACACACATGCCCAGACAAAAGCAACGTGCAAGAGAACTGGTCTCGTGTACATATTATGTCGGTTAACTTGCAAATAGGACGAGGCTGGATGTGTAAATTGATGAGTTGCAGATGGGTGTTGAAAGACGCATGCATACAATTCAAGGGGATCTCTACTACAGTAATGCAGCTCGGGAAATCTGTTGTGATGAGGCTGTCTGATGTCTTGGCTGGCTGCCACAAATCAACCTACCGGTATGATTTATTTGTCTGGAAACAATGTTGTTGTTTTTTTGCCCCAGATGGATGTTTCTTTAAACAATCTGCAGAACCTTCTGGTATCTCAGGATTTTCTCTTCAGTGTGTCGGTCAATTTTATAAATCGTGTGTGTGTGTGTGTGTGTGTGTGCGCGGCCATCATTTGTGGTTGAAAGCTGAGATCTCTACTGACATACACGGGAGGGGGCTGAGGAAGGGAGAAGTTGAAGAAGAGAGACAAGAGGGATGCAGGGAGAGTAGGATAAGGTGAACAACTCTCAGGTCGCATCCGTCTCTCACTAACAGGGGAGGCAGATTCCTCTGGGCAGGCAGACAGGGAGCGAGCAAGAGCAGGACAACGACAAAGAGGACAAGGATTCAACCAGGGGATTATAACTGACGGACCTTAACAGTTTCACTGTAGACGGATAGGTGAAGGGTGATGCTGGTATTGCCCATTCAACCCTGCAGTTAACCTCCCTGTCTCTCCCGACTGCAGTGTGTGGGAGTCCACCTGTCTACACCATTAACCCCCAGCCTACACCGGGATATGACTCTCTGTCGGAGCACCGAAGGCCAATACAGAGGCAGTAGGAGGATGATTGGAGGATGAGTCAGAGACAAAAAAAGGATAAAAAGAGAGAGAGAGAGAGAAGACAAAGCCCCATCTGTAATAGCCATGCGCTCATGCACTGTTGTTTTCGTTGATTGTTGATTGTTGATTGTTGTTTGTCTCGTCTTACGTCCCATGTCCATGTCCAATGTATGCACCTTCCGCCTCAAAAAATTCCTCGTTTGTGTGAAAACATTCCTGGCAAATAAACGGTTTCTGATTCTGATTCTGATTCTGATTCGTGGCAGATGTTGGGAGGCTGGAAGATGCGTTGTGCAGTGCGGCCCTCAAGGCTGGGTCTGTGTTTATCTGAGTACTGTCCTGGCTACGGAGGACAATCTACTACAGCTTGGGGACACAAATACATGTGTGTTTATCTCTGTATGTACATGTGCGTGTGGGTAAGAGGGGAGTCATCGCTGACTGTGAGCTTGCAAAGCAGAAAAAATGGGATAATAATGGGTGGATGGTGAGTGCAGGCGTGTGAGTGGTGGGTCTTAATGGATACAGGGAAAAGTGGATGTGCCAGTAACGGAGAGGAGAAAATGGGTAGCTTAAAGAAGAAGAGGGCAAGTCTTAGAAGAGGAGAAAAATAGATGGAGATGAGAGAAGTGTTTAGTGGAGGCAGACAGAAGAGAGAGAGCTGGGAGGAATGGAAGAGGAAGATAGACCGCCTTTCCTCTGTGGAGGAAGACGCACACAGTGCATTAGCTATTCCTTATAAACACACACATGCGAGGATGAGAAAATAAGTGAATGAATGGGGCTAACTGCAGTGTGTGTTACTCTAAGGCGTATTGACTCGGTAGTTTTTCCTCCACCACATGGCGGAGCAGAATGTTTAAGCTCTCAGATCAAACATCTGTGGGTTCCCCCATGTAGACGTCCAATAATTAAGTGCTTCTGTGTGTGTGCATGTTCAGATTTAAGCATATTAGGAATGGCAGCAGTACAAATGAGATCTTGCATCAACACCCTGTGGGGGGTCTGAGCCGAGAGAAGTAACGCCTGCAGCTTTCCACTGCCATCGCTAAGACACCAGGCCGAACAATGACACACACACACACACACACACACACACACACACACACACACACACACACACACACACACACACACACACACACACACATGGGTAACACTAAAACCACGGAGGGCAATTCTAACCATATTTTTGTGTTTTAGTCCATTGACTGACTGCTGATTGCAAATATTTAGCGTTACTGTTAACCGCCTTTCAAAGCATACTGTGTATTTGTGATTGATTTCTTACCCTCCATGCAGCAACAGACTCGCTTAAAATAGATAATCCATCACAGTGAAAGTTACGTCATGTAGTTAATCATTTGGTCTCAATAGTTTTCTCAGTTAATGTGCCAAAAAAAGGATGAGGTTCTTCAACACCTAATGTTCAATATAATGCTTGTTCTTCCCTGCACAGGCCCTCTGAGCGCTCGGGAGAGGATGTGGATATTATCCTGACTAGATTGAGAGAGGTCAAAGCCTTCCATAGGTTCCCACCTCCGCTCTTACTGCAGATCTGTACCTGTGCCTTTTACGAATGCCTGGAGAAAGACATCACGTGTATGTACATGTGTACACACACACAAATGCATAAATGATTGGATTATGAAATAATACGGTTTCATTTAGATATTCAATAGATGTTACTCTTATAAAGAAGAGAACATTTCCCCCAAATTTGAGACGCTAGATCCAGTGAATGTCTGGCATTTTTGCTTAATAAATGATTTTCACTCAAAATCAACTTGTTGTTTCAGCTCTAAACCTTTGCAACTATTTTGATCTATTTAAACTTACAATACAGTGGGCACATTTTTTTATTTTTTATTAAGCATAGATGATACAAAATATATACATTTGGGGAAAAAGTGATGTGTTTTTTTACAAAATAATTATCCACATAAGTTATGCTTAAGTTAAGTCGTTCTTAACATACAGAATGATTTGGCATACTGATATTTAGGATATTATTGGATTTGTTTCACAGTAAGACAAGGACGTTTTGAAAAAAGACTCAATACAGAAACTCTGTGTGTTTTAGAAATTCAACTAAAATATCCTAACCAATGTAAAAGTCTGGGTGAGCTGCACGTTGTAGTGTTTTCTGTGTTTTCCTGTCCGCAGTGTTCCGACAGGGAGACATCGGCACCAGCTGGTATGCTGTCCTGTCTGGCTCTCTGGATTTCAAAGTGTCAGAAACGGCCAACCACCAGGTGAGATCAGACTCAAGTTATTCCTACAAAGCTGTTTACATGACTAACGAAAAGTAATCTTTGAAACATGTGGGCTCTTGTAATGATTGTGCCACTATAATATAGGCTTTTTGATATTTCCTTCTTTCTTATTTTTAAGATTTTAGAATGCCTGGATTGCCTTCCTGTTCCTCCTAATGAAAATTAATATTCCCATTTATATTCATCCGTGCAGTGCGAACACAGCCTCCCTCTTTTATTCCTTAAACCACCTTCTTGAAAAGAACTGCATTGCATGCATATCCAAAAACATGTTGATATCCAGGTCTTTCATAAAAGAAAGTGAGTTTTTCCTTCCAACCAATAAAGTAAGCTTGTCTTTTGGCCATGCGTCTCTGCAAACTGTTGACTTGTTGGTTTGCACAACCAGTGAACAGTGTACTGTGTGTGGCAAACGACCATAACATTGAGAAACCTTTTCTGAATGTGCTGTATACATACAACTAAAATAATATCGGCATATCCCACATGTCCTTATTGGAAAATGCTCCAATTGGAATAAGGCCTAATTCAGAATATTCAAACAGAATATGCTGTTTTTATGACCCATGCCAAATTCAGAATATTGTCTTATTCTGAATTAGCTCACATCTTCCTGATTATATATGCAAGAGCAAAGCTGCCACAGCACAGAAAACCAGTCCACTGAGGTTTGTGCTTTCTGCTGCATGTTTTACCCTTTATGACAGAGTGTGGAAACAGGGTTATATTGTTCAGTACATACAGAGGAGAAGGGGACGTTTGGGAAGAAAAGGATTTGTTCCCAGTTAAAGACGGAGATAAGAAGCCCCTCCATTGTGAAATGTCCTTTTCATGTATGTAGCCCTACAGTGCCGTTGGTGGCCTAGTTTCTGTGGCTATATTTGAAATGTCAGTTTGAAAAGCTAAAAAGGTATTTGTCTAAATCACTGGACTGTGGGAATGTGTGTGCACACGTTTATGCATGTTTGCTTGCCTCTAGACAATTATATATACAGCACCCAGAGATGTTTTCCTTACAGGAGGCTCCGTTTACCAGGCCCCTCATATTTGAAACTATTTGCATTATTTACCATAAATTAATCTGCCTGCTCTTCATGTCCGTCCATTTTTATGAAGCAAATCTTTTGATATATCTTTTTGCTCCTGCTGTGTAGTGTTCAGGTCTGCAACAATAAGTAGATTGACAGAAAATGAATTGGTTACTAATTTGATAAACGATTGATAATTTCCAATCAGTTTAACAGCACAAGGTGCAGCTCCAGTAGTGTTAAGTTAAGCATTTTTACTATATAGCCAAAAGCAGATCTAGTATAACCACTATTACTCTTGTATGGAAGGACTCATTTGATTTAAGCCTTCAATTGAAACGCATATTGACTCCCACACATTCATTCTCAATGTTGCGTTTGTGTGCAGGATGCAGTCACTATCTGTACTCTTCGGCTTGGGACAGCGTTCGGGGAGTCCATCCTGGACAACACGCCACGCCACGCTACAATTGTCAGCGGAGAGACCAGCGAGCTGCTCCGTATCGAACAGAGGGAATTCAAGGGCCTCTGGGAGGTGAG
Source organism: Myoxocephalus aenaeus (assembly GCA_038501785.1). Taxonomy (NCBI): domain Eukaryota; kingdom Metazoa; phylum Chordata; class Actinopteri; order Perciformes; family Cottidae; genus Myoxocephalus; species Myoxocephalus aenaeus. The sequence continues at coordinate 4,377,224 of JBAMJR010000073.1, read as the reverse complement.
CGACTCTACTTTATGTAGCTGGGAGTACGAGCTGGAACCCGATGATTCAGCATGAACTCTGTCTTGGTAGCGTACCTAAAGCTTTCCATCTTTTAAAAACGTTTCTCCATTGAGGCGGCAATTTCCACACAACCTACCACTGTAATTGTGTCTTTAACCACAAGAGGGCTGTCCACCATAACGGTGCCGTTCTGTTCCACCTGTTAGATACACACGGCACTAAGGTGATACAGGCATACGCCGAGAGAGAGGAGTGTGTATGTACAATTGATGCCTTTTATGTGCTTCATGTGCTGGATGGCTATTGTTTTCAGAGCTTGTTGTGGCTTAGTGCAGTATGTACAAGGGATGATGCATTGAGATAAATACAGTTATGTGTTTTAATGCTGGCAGTGTAGTGGGAATCTAAAAGTATCAGGCCTTTTTTATTCCATCCATTATCCAAACCACTTATCCTGTTTAGGGTCGCTGGAGCCGATCCCAGCTGTCATTTGACGAAGGCAGGGTACACCCTGGACAAGTCGCCAGTCTATTGCAGTGCACATATAGAGACAGACAACCATTCACACCTACGGGCAATTTAGAGTCCAATTAACCTGAGCTGCATGTCTTTTGGACTGTGGGAGGAAGCCGGAAAACCCGGAGGGAACCCACGCCGACACGGGGAGAACATGCAGACTCCACACAGGGGGCCTGCCCAGACCAGGATCCGAATCCCGGTCCCCCTTGCTGTGAGGCGACAGCGCTATCCACCACCCCACCGTGCAGCACCCTTTTATTGTCTCACTCAAATGCATATTTCATCTAAATATTACTACTTGCACCTTCCAGCTGTGTGCTCGGGTTTCCTCCTGGGCTCAGGTACTTATGGTTCAATGTTAAAACATTTAGATTGTGTAGTAGCAGTAAAGAGGAAGTTCCATAGTATCCTATGGCAATTTGACTAATCCTCATTAGGATTTTTTTCATGAAGAAATTGTAGAACTATACAGTGAAACCCTGCCTTTTTCACAGCAGACATTACGACGGCTCACTGCAGGAAAGCACAGATGTAATCAACATCATTACTTACACCTGTGCCTTTCCCGTTATTACAAGTAAAACTGGCCTATAATATTGGTATATTGCAGATCCAACTTCCATCAATAAAACACAACAGACCTAAGAGGGGAAAATAACACAACTGTTGATTTCGATGGCTCATGTCCAGAATATAAAAACTCAGCAGATATATCCGATATTACAAACAGAGACTGTAGTCAGTAACATGGCTTTGGCTTTGTCCTGGTTGCTGCTCTGTGGGCTTCCATGTCGAGGTTATCGCTCATTCACTGGTCCCTCTCAGAGAGGAATTGCTGGCAGAGCAGTCGACTCCCAGAGACTACACAAGTCTGCCCTGTTGTTTGGTCAGGCAGTTTGTTATTTTTGTCAAATCCAAATCTTTTACACTCTAAATTAATTAAATTGTTATCTTTATTTTTATTTTTATACTCACATGATTGGTTTCATACTTATACGTTTGATAGGTTATTTTATTGTTAATTGTAGGAAATGAGTTTTGCTTGCTCTTGGTCACATTGACATCAGAGTTCAGGCTCAACTTACAGAAAGATTGTGAGTGGCTTGCTCAACATCGCTGAAGGACAGTGAAGTCCCGGTGAAATGGAATATTTGAGCAGTGTACAGTTAAAACACTTTCACATTTGATTGGACTGCTAAAAATTGGGTGGGCTTAGAAAGAGCGTGATATGGAGCCACAGAGGACTGTATCTCTGCTTCAGGCTAGCGGCTCAAGGCCACATTAACCTGCATAACACACTGGAATCGCCAATGTTATCGGAGTGCAATGTTAAATCTTGGGTCGACTTTTGTTTTTATTCGCTACTGAAACACAACAGTTAGTTTTTCCCTCAGTGATGAAGTAAAGTATATGAGGCTTTGATTACAGCTCTGATTGACTGTGGACAGATATCCATACAGATTTTAAGTGTGTTATATTGATTAAATCATGCAGCACGTTTTCATTCTGAAAATGTGTGTTTCTAGTAGCTGATCGTGGCCATGCGTTATACATACTATTTCAAAGGTCATTTTAAAGCTGCTAAACTCCACATTCAGAGCATATCTATGATTGAGGTATTAATAAAAAAGTTTTCTTATGAATTTGGCAACAAACCCTCTTTGTAAAGGTTTTCTGCTACCGGTGTCGGTACAAAACAGATTGCTCTATTAATTGTTGCAATTGAAATGAGAAAAAAAATAACGACCTTCAGTGTTGTTATTACTGGATGAATGGAAATTGGGTTTGCTGTAACGCGATATCTCAACTTCTGACACAGGAAGATATAAAAGCGAGATAACACAATAATTGGTTATTAAAGCGTGTTTGCCATCTTATTATTGGGCTTGTAGTGTGCTTGTTTGTTAACTAAGTGCACTCAGTCTCCCTATCTGCTGTCTATTTTAGGTCAGCAGACAAAGAACAGAAAAACATAGCCCGAAGGTTGTCCTCGTTTGAAATCTAATTCAGCTCATAGTAAAAGGATCATTGTGTGTATGTGTGTGTGTGTCTGGACTAATTTCTGTGCATGTGCTTGTGTGTGACGAGGACTAGAAAGCCAAAGGATGAATGCAGTCATGTGTTTGATGGAAAGATGAAAGAAATAAAAGCGCTGCTCCATAATTCTGACACCAAGTGAAAGATGGATGAATAAACACGGTGTTAATGTTGAACAGTGGTTTTTTTCTTTTTCTGACGCATGTCCGTGAACTTGTAAATATAGAGGACATCAAACGGCCGACTGGTAGCTTGTACTGTGCCAAGTCTTTCTCACTTTCTTTTGACTTTCACCTGCTCTACATGGCTCCTGCCCACTTCCTCTCTCCTCTTGGCCACGTTGTGTCTTTTGCCAGCTTCCTTCCTCTCCTCCCTCTCCATCCTCACCCTCACAGCTCCTTTCTTTCCCTCTTCTGTCTTCTTTCTCCTCCTCCACTAGAGTAGCTCGGTCATACAGGGACTCAGATCACCGTGGTAACCTGTGAGAGAATAGTGGTTTGGTTCTTGGCACGATCACAGCGAGAAAGGAGGGTGAGACACTGGGGCGACTCTCTCTCTCTCTCTCTCTCTCTCTCTCTCTCTGGGAGGGAGGGAGGGAGAAGCTTGTTTTGAGCAGGATGCTATCCGGTGGCTTGTGTGTGAGTTGTAAAGTAGCAGAGGGCAGTTCTCTGGATTTCAATCCCTCCAGCATTAGACGAGTGTGTTACCTCAGGTGAGTCTGTGCCACTAGTTGTTGGTGTGTATGTGGGCTCAATAGTGCTGCACTGTAATGTTGCTGTATACTTGTATTTGTGTTGTCTTTTTATGAAAGGAAGTTGCGTGTGTGCAAGAAAAACAATGACAAGGGGGTGTTTGTGTCTTTAGGTCAAACAGATGCTCTCTGTGTCTCGCTGTAAGTGTGTGTGTGTGTGTGTGTGTGTGTGTGTGTGTGTGTGTGTGTGTGTGTGTGTGTGTGTGTGTGTGTGTGTGTGTGTGTGTTCGCTCGCCTTCCTGGAAGTTCTCAGAAGGCATGTGTTGCTTGGTACTGACCTTGCAGAAGAGCACGGGTACATTCAGTCTCAGAATGACCTGGTGTGTATATCTCAGTGTCCCGCCAAAGAAATGTAAATATATTGTATTATTCTGAACCGCTGTAGGAGCAGCATCTATACACATTTAGCAGCATGCTCTCATTATCCCCGGTTTGAATGCTGCTGTGAGCGTGTGTGTGTGTGTGTTCTATAATGTTAGTTGTTCTGCATCTAAATGATCTTGGTTGTACAAAGGGCTTTGTTTTGAGGGGCACTTGCATTGCGTGTCTCTTGAAAGTAACGCTGTTTGTGCGTTGGAGAGGGACAGACGTAAACTTAATGGGTTTTGCTGTTTAACAGATGATGATATCTCAAGTGATGCATCATAATAATTGAGGTGTAAATGTTTTCACGATTTCCATCTGTGTGTTTTATCTTTTAGAAGTATCGTCAGAGCTTGGCTGGACTGTTGGCCCCTCCTTATGGAGCTATGGAGAGTGGATCCAACAATGACAGTGAGTAGACACACACACACACACACACACACACACACACACGCAATGTTATACGTGTAGCAGTAGAGCTGGTTATAGCGATAAAATTAAACCGTGAATAGGTTGTATGTTTATGTTTATGAATGGAAAGTATCTGCATCCTGCAAAAATCTTTAATTCAGCTTAACAACATTTATTTTTCTCCTCAGGACTCACTGACAAAGACAACATGAACTCGGACTCTGCAAACAAAGCTCACAACAAGGTACATTTCTCTCTCCGGCCCACTGCTTGGAACCGAAGGGTTTGTCTTGTTCAGCATGGCAACTTGATCTTTTAAACAAACACTGCCAGCACGTTTTGGAGAGCTGTGCCCTTCCTCACGACACACAAAGCCTGAATGAACCAGACTCACAACCTATATACTGTGGGCCAGGCAGCCTCAGTTTGTCTTGGATTTCTCTGCATCTCACTACTCGTGTCGGACGAGGGGCATTGAGGGTTGAGTATATTTTAGTCTCGGCCAGTAGAGGAGTGATATTTTAATGTTCGCTAAAATGCTGCAGTTGTGAACAGCGCAGAGAAAAACCGAGTAAACCGAACCATAGTGTCATCAAATTGCGCACTGCTGCATACTGTTATGTTCGGAAATGAATCAGAATGCCAGAATGAATTTTGGAGGTGTGTATGTGTGTGTGTGTGTGTGTGTGTGTGTGTGTGTGTGTGTCTTCAGAGAAGAGACAGTGATGACTCACAGCTGTGATCCTCTGTAGTTATGCTAATGCGAGCTAATGCATGTGCATAGACGAAAGATCCCATCTGCCCAATTAGCAGGCCTTCCTTTTGTTGTTTTCAACAGCAGCTGTTTGTGTCTACACATCTGCCTCTCTGTCTAAGGTGCAGGTGTGATCTGTAGAGAGGATGTGTTTGCATGTATGCACTGTGTTTCTTTATCAAAATGTTTTAGATCAGATTCAGATTCAACTTACTGTGACAACGAAATGTAGTTTGCATCTATCCAGAGCATTGCATTTGTACTGCTTTACTGTATGTTACAAGTATTAACCTGCAATGCACACATACATCCCTTGAAGAGTGTTTTTTTTTGTATTTATCAAAATGATACATTTTATTGTGCGTTACAGCCTGGAGTCAGCATATGTGTTGACTCTTGGATTACAGTTAACAAACAGTTCACAACACTCCCCTAATGTCGCTGTGTGTTCTGTAGATCCCTTCAGAGAAGCTGCATAGAGCGGGGAAGGTTCTCCGTAACGCCATCCTGTCCCGAGCCCCACACATGATTCGAGACAGGAAGTACCACCTCAAGACATACAGGTAAAAGCATGCTTGTCTACAATTCCAACTGTGTGTTGACACAGAATTATGCATACAACTGCTTTAGAAAATGATTGTTGTGTGTGTGTATTGCAGACAATGCTGTGTCGGCACAGAGCTGGTGGATTGGTTGGTGCTGCAGAGTGCCTGTGTTCTCACACGGTCCCATGCTGTTGGGATGTGGCAGGCACTACTAGAAGAAGGCGTGCTGAACCACGGTATCTCAAGCTTTGCTTTTTCTATTGCTTTCTTAGCATAGTGTATGCTGTTTAGTTAACATACAATAGTCACTTCCCAAATCTCTATTGACTTTGATCATCGGTGGTTTTACTAATTCTGAACATCAATCGCAGTGAAAGTGTCTGACCAGCATGTAATTTACCTGGGAGATTTTAAGCAGAAGCAAAGAATAGCTTTTAATGTCTAAAATTATGTTTAGAGATAAGAAAACAACTGTGATTTCTCAAAATCACTCGACATGCACAATATGTGTTCATACAGTGTTTGTCTGCTCTTCAGTGGACCAGGAGCTGGGTTTCCAGGACAAGTATCTCTTCTACCGTTTTCTTGACGATGAGGAGGAGGACACACCGCTGCCTAGTGAGGAGGAGAAGAGGGAGAGCGAGGAAGAGCTGCCAGAGAACATCCTCCTCCTCGCTCAGATTGGCCCTGACGCACTGCTGCGCATGATCCTCAGGAAATCGTCAGTAACAGTTAATAATATAGCATGAACTTGTATAACATTGACAACACATTACTTATTAAATATACTGTATATTACAAGTAAGTAAATTAAGGTTATTTAACCATTTACCCTTTACCCTTCGTACATAATTTGCCTCTTAACTGCACTATTTTTTTCATATTTTAATTAAGCTGGTGAGTTGGCATACTGAACCAAATGTAATCCAAAACCGACATGTGTAATATCCGCTACCATCATGGGAAATAATATGAACAAGTCCTCTGTAATGGCTACTTTCCAAACTGCAACGTTACTTCAGCGTCAAGGATGTGTCATTATTAATTTTTACTGCAGTGCATTAAGAGGTGAAGCATGCATGGATTTGTCATGGTGAGTTGAGTCTGACAAACTGTGTGTGTGTCTGCAGGCCTGGTCAGAGGACAGGGGATGACCTTGAGATCATCTATGATGAGCTGCTTCACATCAAAGCCTTGACTTACCTCTCTAACACTGTGAGTCAGCCAGTCCACTTTTCTTTTAAAGGGACAGTACAGATTCCTCAAGAAGGCTGTTGATTGATCAGAACCCATTGCCACATTATTTTGGACCACAAGGAGAAGTTGTAGTCACTAGCATTAGCATTTCTCTGAACAGTGTAATGGGACACAGTTTTACACCAATCTGCCCTGTGTTGGCAAGAATTCATCACGTGGAGTCCTTACGTCTGTGTTGTTGTTGTCTGGCACCATGTAGTCCTAGAATCAAAAATGTTTGTATTAGATGTAATCAACGATAGTCACATGAAGCACATTCCAGGAGATAAAAGGGATTTGTGAACAATGGGCTTTTCCATTTTAACTGGTTTTTATTCCTCATTTTCCCATTGAACACCGTGCTTATGAATATAAAGATTCAAGATGTTTTTACTGTCATATGCACAGATAACAGAGTTATTCTATACAATGAAATGCTTATTTTGCTGGGTCCTCCTAACACACAGAATTAGAATAAACTTAAGTATGTATATTATGTCAGCAATCTAAAAGTCCCATAAAGCAAAACTCCATGTGCTTTCATGATGTACTGTAAGGACCCCCAGGCCTTTTTTTTTGTAATCTTTAAAAACCCTGATCTGTGCATTTTACTGTTCTCACATATTTCTGCAGTGCAGCTCAGTCCAGTATGACTTGAGCAGTGTACTCTGGTTTGTAGGTGAAGAGGGAACTGGCGAGCGTTGTGATCTTCGAGTCGCATGCAAAAGCTGGAACCGTGTGTGAGTCTTTGCTTTGTCCAGAATTTTGTGTACGTAGTGAACAAAAGGGGTTTCCAAAGGCGGACACAAAGCCAACAGTTACTGAGACAACTCAGTTACTGTAATTAGCTGTGTCCTCCAATTTGAGTCCTGTTTTTTTTGCCTGTATTTTGGCAACTTGTCAACATTAAAAAGTATGATCAATTATCTATTAGCAGTTTTTTGTTTGCAATGCACCCCATGGATGTGAAGAAATCACTGGATTACTTTTCTACCAAAGAACACTTAAACATGTGACTATTCTTAAAGTGTGCCTCACAGTTTGAAGACCTCTTGTGTACAGAACATATGTTTGAATCATGTATGTGGGGGTGATATATGTTAGTCCTCTTTATCTTCCAGTGTTCAACCAAGGAGAGGAGGGCACGTCATGGTACATCATCCAGAAGGGATCGGTCAATGTGGTTATCTATGGCAAGGTGTGTGTGTGCGTTTGATTCATCCACCTACATGCTTCCGGTTATTTGTTTGACACATGGACATTGCTAGAGTTTTCTGCTTCATTTGGTGATATGTCATCTGTATGTAATGGATTTAAGTGTGTAGCTGATCATGTCTGCATGGAGCAGACCAGCAGAATCTCCCCTGTGGGTCTGGGAAACACCAACAGTGGAGTTTGGCAGACTCTGAACAGCTCACCATGACTCATCTTCTGTGATTAAATAGCTTAAGGGATTGTACACATACACGCTTTCACACCACACCGATTTACAATCGCTGCACATACACATGCCCATGTGTGTGCAAACACATTGATCACACATGCACACAAACACACACACACGCACCCCACACACATGGACAAGTACGGATGATTCATCTCAGTGTCGTGTGCTCCTGCGCCTTTGCTACTCTCTTCGGGGCTTATGATGACTAATAAACTGTGTTTGTGTCTGAACTTGTTTGCATGTTTGAGTGTGTTGGTTTATGTGTGCATTCCTGCGTGTGTATGTCTGTCTCAGGGTGTGGTGTGTACGCTCCACGACAGTGATGACTTTGGGAAGTTGGCCCTGGTTACAGATTCACCTCGTGCCGCCTCCATCGTCCTGAGAGAGGACAACTGCCACTTCCTTCGTGTGGACAAGGAAGACTTCAACAGGATACTCAGGGTAGGCAGATGAGATGGACATTTATCCTCTGATGGGATACAAGTGTCGTCACAGAATCACCAAATTACTACTGTCGTACCAAATTGTTACAAATACTACTCTCGGCAATGTGTATTCATAAAGTACCTGCTTAGCCAACATTCTTTAAGTTAACAGTAAGATTCAATCCGGAGAACACTATCTGAATTTCCATCATTTGGGCTGTCTGAAACATCCCACTGCACTAAATGCCCAGTGATGTGGCCTGACTGTGATGTTTGTCTCCCTCCTCTGGTACACGAGCTGTATTACATTTTAAAAAGCTGCGTTTTTGTATTTGACATTACTGATTTTGTACATGCATTTTGTTGTGTTTTTAGGATGTGGAAGCCAACACAGTGCGGTTGAAAGAGCATGAACAAGCTGTGCTGGTGTTAGAAAAGAGCCCTCGCGCCTCCACCCTGGGGAGCATCAAGTATGTGTGTTGGTGTGAGGGGTCTTGCGTCCATATTGAGAGAGGAAGTGTACAATAGTGTGTGAATCTCTCCCTCTGTCTCTCTCGCCTCACCTTTTGCAGGTACACTGTGATATCCGGAACACCAGAGAAGATTCTCGAACACTTCCTGGAGGCCATGAGGATGGACATACATCACAGTGAACCAGGTAGCCAAGTAGAGAATTAATAGGTTGTTCTGCACAATTCATTTGAAATAGATGGTTACCAGAGGTAGTCCAGACGAGCTATCAAATTAATTAACATAAAAAAAGAGGGTGGCTGGAGAGACAGATAACCAAATTTAATGGATTAATGATGAAGGCCTTTTCACTACCCTTTTGAATCTCTTGATTTCCCTCCTCTCCCCTCTGATTCTCCTCCCTCTTACCGTGTGTTTTCCTTCTCTTCTGTTAGACCCAGCAGTGGATGATTTTGTCCTCATGCACGGTGTCTTCATGCCCAACAGCCAGCTGTGCCCTCTACTCATGGCACAATATCCTTTCTGCCTTTCTTTATGTACCATTATTCCTTTTTTATTCATACTGTCAATGATACTTATCAGGTAGTTGCACTCACACATTTAGAACGGTCTACAACCTAACTTGGACATGGACAGACATGTCTTTTGTTCACTGCATACGACAGTATAACAGTGCTACTGACAGCGACTTGGATTGGGCAATTTACCAGTTCTGTTTCTGGAAGCGCTTAAGCAGCAGTAAACCATCCAGCACTAATGAACTGCTCACGGAGTGAACGCCTCCCTTCACACCATAGTAACAAGTTGTAATAACAGTTGCAGAGGTCTTTTCTGATTGTCTTTGTCATTATAGTGCACCTGTTCAGCAACTTGTGCTTCACCACTGCTGCATGGATGATTATACATAATAAAAAGGAAACCTTTGTGGTAGATAGGAGGCGGTAATGAGGGTTAACTCCCGCCTTGAATAGGTTGAACTATAATTTCTGTTTTTAGGAAAGTAGATCTTATCATGTACTGTGTAATTATATGGATTTAGCTGCTGTAATGTCGTAACAGGTTTGGAGCATCAGATCGGCATTCAACAAACAAGATATCTCTGTCCCCCTGTATGTTATCCCCTTTGTGTTTATCTTTAACCTTGTGAGCACCTATCATGCGACATCTCCGCCCGGTTCTGAACAGGAGAGGTTGGAATATGCGCTCAACAGTAAGAGGAGGGCCCTCATCCTGGCCCTGCGCTGGGCCAGCACACAGACATACCTGCTGCAGGAAGAGCCTGCTGCAATCTCTTTCCTTGAGGTGACTAAGAGAAGCTTTCAGATGCAGTACATTACATGACTTACACAGATCATATGCCTGGCCTGAGTGTGATTCCTCCTCTCTGTCCCTGTAGGAGTTGTACGGGAGTTTATCAAATGATTCTCGGATTTTGAGAGCTTTGAAAGACTTGGTTCCTGACCTTGAGAAAATCGTCACATTACAGTACGTTTCCCAGCTGCTGCATGTTAAACTTTCACTTTGATGTTTTAAGTAAAAGCTACATTTATTGCATCTTTTTGTGTGTGTGTGTGTGTGTTTCTACACGTTTTAACATTTTGTAGTTCGGAAGAAGCAAAATCTTTAAAAAAGGTATTTTCAGACTACTGTTTTTCAACATAATTCAATAGTACGTTTTACATGTTGTCATGACGATGTGGATGTTGACTACACACTATCTTGTGTAATTTAACAGAAAACTCTGATACGACAGTTCAGCGATGGGGAGGAAAGGCTGCAGAAGAAGCAGCCCATTAGGAATCACGATGACAGTAAGTTGGTGTGTGTGTATATTTCTATTCATTGAACAGATCACATGCCATCGTATTGTATTTCAGTATGATTTCTTTTGTATGTGTCTAGTCCTGTTGAAGGTGTACTGTGGTGATCACACATACACCACTATCCGGGTTTGCGTGGCAGCGACTGGAAGAGAAGTGATCAGCGCCGTGGCCGACAAACTTGGCACCACTGATGAGCTTGTGTTGGTCCACCTCAGCTCTGCATGCGGTAAGAATACAGAATGATTTAGATGACGGAGCAATTCACAGCAGCATTACCTGGAAACAGATTATAAGCTATTATTATAATTATAATTATTATATATAATTATAATTTGTATAGCTCAGTTGCCTCTTGTTAAAGAATATGCCCCCGGAGACATGATGAATACTCTTAACTGTGTATAGCATGTATGCAAGGAGCAGGATTTAAAGTTTGCTAACTGAGAATGGTGTTACCTAATGATCTTAGAGTAGGAACATATCATAACTACCTCCTATTTCTGTTACAGAAAAACAAATGCTGAAGCCCAATGACGTTTCAGTGTTTTCTACTCTGAGCATCAATGGGCGATTGTTTGCCTGTCCTCGGGACCAGCTCAGCAGTCTGGTAGGATATTCAAGTTTCCTGTTTACTTAGCGCTTCCACTCTAGTTGTCATTAAATAGCATTACAGTAATACCTTGTATGCATTCTTTGTTGTGATTATATTATGCTGGTGATGTATGTACATACTGTATATTAGTTCATACAGTGATCCATAAAGCACAGCTTGCCATGCCTCATGGGAAGTGTAGGTGCTAATACAATGGGTCTTTGTCACATGCCATTGTTTGAAAGAAGCTATAAGTCAAATTGTAATCAATGAATTTGCACAAATATGTGTTTTTGTCTCTCAGACTCCTCTTCCAGACCAGGAAGGTCCCTCTGCGGGCTCCATGTCAACGTTTGAGCTGATGAGCTCTAAGGACCTGGCTTACCAAATGACCTTGTATGACTGGGAGCTCTTCAGCTGTGTGCATGAGGTATCATCACATATGCATATCCACACACTTAAAAAGACAAGCACCCACAGTGAACCTGGGAAGTCCTATTTTACACTTTGAAAGAAGAGTCAGGTATGGAGTCTGACCATACAAGTGTAACCTTTCCCAGCATGCTGTTTTTTTCACAGGCCCTTTTCTACACTGATACTGCATCAATGTTCATGATAAAACCACCACAGGAGTAATGCCCAATAGATGCAAGGTGGCAGGACCAGTCCACTAGATTAACTCCAAACCTGCTCCCTTTAATGTCTCCTCCCTCCTCCCCCCCAGCATGAGCTGCTCTACCTCACGTTTGGCCGGCAGTGCTTCAGAAGAACCACAGCTAATCTGGACCTGTTTCTGAGGAGGTTCAACCAGGTTCAGCTGTGGGTGGTCACCGAGGTGTGCCTCTGCTCACAGCTCAGCAAGAGAGTCCAGCTCCTCAAGAAGTTCATCAAGATAGCAGCACAGTGAGTGGTACCGGCTGAGGACTGTCACAAACTCCATATGTGTGCTGGTTAATACACTCGGATGACGAGATTCACTTTATGTCTCGCTTGTGTGTATTTGTCCACAGCTGTCGGGAGTTTAAGAACCTAAATTCATTCTTTGCCATCATTATGGGGATGAGCAACCCTGCTGTCAGCAGATTGAGCCAGACGTGGGAGGTACACTTTGTCTCATCTGTGTCTGTATCTCCAGTGAACTTTGATTGTATTAAACTGTTGCTAAAAGTGCTACAGTCATGTCACTGAGCTTCTATTTTTCCGGACAGAAACTCCCCACCAAGTTTAAGAAGTTCTATGCTGAGTTTGAGAGTATGATGGTGAGTTGCATGAAATTCCGTTCTCCACTATTGTATTGGGTTGGCAACAGAAATCTATAGAGGCATTGATTTAAAACCAAAACCATACCCAAACTACCTGCACAGCTGTATTATTAGGGATAATTAACCTGAGTGACCTGAGTTCCAAATGTCTTAAAAATTGACACTGTTTATATGTTTGGTGACAGGACCCATCAAGAAACCACCGCTCCTACCGACTCACTGTCACCAAACTGGAAGCACCAATCATCCCCTTCATGCCCCTCCTTCTCAAAGGTACGACTTAGTGTAGAGCGGCTGGTCTCAACCACTGGGCCGGGACCCGCTGGTGGGCGGAGGTCCTGCCAAATGGTTCGATAAAGTTAAAGAAATGTAAAAATGTAAAAGAGCTAAAAAAAACAGTAATTCAAGCAAAGCATAATTCCAATGACCCGTCACATTGGTATATCACCACGCCAAACATGGCAAATCATCAGGTCGGGACAAAAGTGTTTTGCCACTGTTTGCTAGCTAACGTACCCTCGAATGCAGCACCCAAAATGTATAGATTTTTGAAAGTAAAAAGTAATGTGGGCGACAACTCCGCACCGGTAAAAGCTCCAAAGCATTTGGTGAAGAAACATGATGCATTCAATTTGGATTCATTATGACAGGCAGTGATGGATGAGGGTAAGCAGAATATTTATTTTGGGCATTACGTAACGCATATTTACAGCATTTTTCAATGTTTTTTTCATTTTATGTTTATTTTTTATCATTTACTTGGTATTTAGTAATCAGAAGTGGACCTGAAGTTTCAAATGGTTGGCTGCCAATACATTTCACTTATTTCTTTACAGACATGACATTCACACATGTGGGCAACAATACCTTCATCGACAATATGGTCAATTTTGAGAAAATGGTGAGTTTCTGTACACATTGAATGATTAATTTTAAGGTTTAAGTGTTATACGTCATACTGTTCTTCACTCACATTGGATGTAATATCTAAAGAGCCTCTTATCCTTATCTCTTCAGCGTATTATAGCTAACACAATTCGGCAAGTGAGGCACTGTAGAAGCCTACCGTTCAGTAAGTCTGCTTATTACTTTACTTTTACCACATTTCCCAGCTGGCTTTACACAAATCTTTAACTTTTGTTTCCTCTCTTGCTGCATTAGATCCTGAGATATGCCAACCGAACAAAAATCAAGCAGACGTTCGGAGTTACGTGAGGAAGCTCAGCGTGATTGACAACCAGAGGGCACTGACGCAGCTCTCCTACAGGATGGAGCCTCGGCGGACATGAGCTCCAAATCTTCCACCATCATCGCCTTCCCTGTGACGTCAGCATCAACAAACCACCCACACATGACCTGGATAAAATAACACAACTGGCCGTTCAGTAGCAAATCAGTCAATGACTTTAGCACCGCCGTGGGCTATTATGGATGAAGGACTTAATACTGTGCCATTAAAAGCCTCTTCTTCCTGGACAGACATAAACTGTTTAGCTGCTCTCTTGTCGCTGTGTCTCTGAGGGTTTTAACCGTAGTAGTTGTTACTGTTTGGGACCTGTTAGATAGAACTGTAATGTATAGAACTTGAATCAATATCCTGCATGACTGAACTTCATAGGCTTTGTGTTCTATACAGTGTATTTCTATCGGAGAGTCCTGTAATGTTGTGCTACCCCAAATGAGCCCTAGTTTACAATATATTACTGTACCTGCCTGTAAAGCAAACCTCACTCTCCTGATGGTCCATTCATAGACAGAAAACACAGAAACCCCCATAAACTAGACTCTTCATCTCTTTCCTGTTGGATATGAAATCTGAAAGTACTTCATGAACTAAATGATTATATCCAAGATTTGAAAATCTTTCAGTAAATATCAGTGTCCCTTAACTAGTCGGACACTTCAACTACTAAACAGAGTATTTGTTTGATTAAAACCCTAGTTGTATTGCAAACAGTGTTCAAATTCGTTACTACAGTATCAAGTTTTATTTTTGCATTGGAGTACATCTCCTGAAGAACATGAATTACTCTAGTTGATGAAGTTAGTAAGATCTGTTCACAGGTCAGTTGTTTAACCAAATTGTACTCCTTTTATTGGGAAGCAATGATCCTAGATGCGGAGTCTTGTAGGCAATTTATACTTTTGAGGGGAAATCTTGTCATCTCAGTCCGTATACTTTTTTGTATATATGTGGGTGTAGATTGTGAGCGTGTTCTTCATTTTCCTTTGATCTCAGGAGCTTCTGATGTGATAGTGTGTGTCGAGAACGGCCGTGAGGCTGGCTCTCCCCAGAACAGCCTGTAACTGTACTCGTATGTGTGAACTGCCTTGTAAATAAAACTAGCTAATTTAACAGTGCTTATGGTTTGATGACATTCTTCTAAATGTGTTCTGTCCGCAAGTGGTAGAAAGACTGAGGATGGTGATGTATAACAACAAGTACAACACATTTAATTCATGCACAGACTGGCTCCAGCTAAAGGGTGAGTGAGTGACATCACTAGGTTCCCTTTACAAACGGCAAACAGGAAGTATAAAAGATGTGGCAGGGAGGGTCTAATGAACAATGCAATCAAGCTGCAGTATATGACTTGTGGAGGCATCCAGCATCTCTGGAGCTTGAAAATATGTGGATTAGAAATAGACAATATTGTGCACACGTTCATTCGAGTGAATTAAGTGGCATGAGAGTGATGATCTCTGTTCAATTAGTCAAAATCAAAACCTATTTAAAAGATTGAAAGCACCTTTGACGCAGATACTCTTTACCAGACCTGGGCATCTTACTGGTCGGAGTGGGCCTGGGAGAGCCTGGAAGATCCCAATCCAGTGAGGTCAATCAAAAATGAAAAATGAAAAATAAATAAATAAGATGCACGCCATAAATGCAATACAACGGCACTGCTTTTACTCTCAAGGCAATTTATGTATGTGTGGGCGCGCGCGCTTACGCAGCCTCACCGACAGGCAGTGTTGCCAACTTGACGACTTGGAGACTGACGGGAAAGCAGTTTCTGTGCTCAACGAGCAGCGGGTGCTGCCGCGAGCCCCTCCGCCGTCCCAAAGGAGGCCTGCTCAGAGGATGTTAGTTCTCTTTGGATCTACCTACACATGAGAACACACATTCTTAGTGATGAAGTTCAACAAATCCAGATCCTGATCATCTCTCACTGATACCTGTCAGCTGTCCTTCACATATCCACCTCATTCTACCAGACTTCCATGCGCTTGTTCAAGCAAAAAAAAAGAAACAAATAAAGTAATAACATTAATATTGAGTTAATTGAATTAAGTTCAGCCTATTGGTTTGGCCCTCCACAACGGTCCCAATTTCTCATGTGGCCCCTTGGGAAAATGAATTGCCCACCCCGACTATACGGTTCCAAGAGGAGGAACCTTTGTTGAATTTCCTTTAACAACACCCTAATGCAATAAATTCTACTTGCAGACAAGCCATGTTTTTTTCTGTATCCAACAATTTTGTACTCTGGGGTGATTCATCGCATCGCAGCTTCTAGGTGTCATGTTTTATTCATGCATTGACTCACTGTTCGGTCTCCTCTTGCACTGGATTGCTGACACTGACTGAGAAGAGTCCTAACTTCCCATAGCTGTTCTCACCTTTCCCTCCACAGTGATGTCAGCACGGCTGTCTTGCTTGATGATGTCACTGGGTCATTCCCGTCGGGTTGAGTAACACGGTGAGTGAGTTTGTTTTTAGATGCAGAGTGTTTGAACGATGCATTTAGATATTTGAGGCAGTCACCCTCGTTGCTCACTGATTTACTATGTCTGACATGCTATAGGCCAGAGCACTCTTTCTCTGTCTCTCTCTCTCTTTCTCTGTGTGTGTGTGTGTAGAGCTTTATATAGACACAGTTATCCAGGAAGAAGGAATGCCCTGGATGCCAGTGACCATATTTGAACAGTGCGTCTGCTCCAGGCAGACTGCACACACTGACTGCAAACCGTAACTTACACACACTTAAACACTCACCTCTCCTTCATCTTCTCGCTCTGTGTGTAAGCTTTGAGCTGTAGTTACACTGGATCACCACTATCAGGCAATGTAATACCTTCTCTATTCTATTGGTGACAGTGGGGCTTCGACTTTCCCTGACTCACAGGGAGCAAACCTCTCTCTCTCTCTCTCTCTCTCTCTCTTTCCAGCCCTTTCTGGTTTCTTCTCTCTGACAATCTGTTCTGCTGACTGACATCGTCCACTCTGACCCTGTGCAGGAAACGACCCACTTCTATTCATTTCTTATCCTTCGCTCTCCAGCTGATCCGTGACTTGTATACTTTTGGGGCAGCGTTGGCGGTTGGCGGTTGGGCTGTGTGTGTGTGTGTGTATATGTGTGTGTTTGCGTATGCGTGAGTCAGTATGCCATGTCGTCCCCTGGCTCGTCGTTTGTGCAGATAAAGCATGAGGACCTGCTCTTTTATGAGAACTGTGGAGGAGGCAGCTTTGGGAGCGTCTACAGAGCCCTCTGGATATCCCAGGACAAGGAAGTGGCTGTGAAGAAACTTCTAAAGATTGACAAAGAGGTAAGGAGGAGACACACACACACACACACACACACACACACACACACACACACACACACACACACACACACACACACACACACACACTAGAACACACAGAGCAATCATACACTTATGCAGCGGAGACACACACAAGTGTAATTTTAGGATCCAGAGTATTTAGAAGTTATGGACTCATCTGTGGCACATTAGTTTACACTCATTTTCCAAATTCTCTTTGGACAGCCAAAGCCCTGCTTTCTCTTTCTCTCCCTCCCCTGTTGTCTGATGTGTTTATCTTAAACATACTTCTCCTCGTCCCCCTCCTCTACCCACTATTTGTGGATGGAGCCGTTTTATTTATGCCAGCACTCCCTTGTTCCTCCCATTGTATTTTAGGATGAGGTGTGTGGTCATTTGGGGCTTTATGCACTACAGTTAAGTCCGGGTGGTTCTCCATGAGTATGACCCCCAATGGGAGTCCGAAATTCCCTTCCATGTTATTTTGTTTGGGCTGATGGAGGCTCATTGCCCAGTGACAGGAAACTGTTAGGAGTTGGCGTGACCTGTGGGTTAATCGGCCGCATGGCGTTATTGTTATTGCAGCAGATTTAAAGAAGTAAATCACGCATGGGCTGACTGCATAAAACCGAGGGGGACTACATTTGATTTGTTGTTTGAGTTATTTCTCTCGTACTCACTTTCTCACGCTAACACAAACACATGCAAGGTGGGCATGGATGCATAACAGTGTGTGTGTATAGTTTATATATAAATACAAATTGATGGATTATGACAGAACTCCAGTTTAGTGGATTGTTTTGCTGCAACACTTCATGTGAAATGGAGCTGCTTGTGAACACTCAAATTAAACTCCTATTTCAAGTCATCTTTGCAAGTATCATTCACACTTGGTGGTGGAAAAAGTATTTTACTCAAGTACAAATTGCAACACCACACTAGGATTTTATTTTTATTATTATTTTGAATGCACTTATAAGATGTATATTTATAAGGCGTATTAGCTACACAATCTTTTTAAAGTACTCATGCCGAATGGCCTCCGTCGGTGTTATATTATCATATGACCATTATATGATGGAGTTAAAGTATTAAGTTGCATGAAATATAAATAGAATTACTCTAATAATGAACAAGAACCTTGTACACAAGTGCAGTACTTGAGTAAATGTGCACACAAACTGATCATTTTACAATCTCACATGTGGGAATAACAAGTTGCTCTTTTTGAAGAGAAAATATTTCTTTGCAGTTTTTTGTGTGATTTCATGTAATTGATGATTAGGTATTATGCTGCTTGGCAACAGATACATATTCCACAAATACAGAGGGTATGACCTGCTCAGATTAATGGTTTGTCACTGTGATGTGCAAGTTCTTTGTTTGAGGACTCACCTTATGTTATGAAAGAGGTTCAGACCTCAGCTCAGTTATCCGGGAGACTGGAATAACCGTCTTTCAGGAATGATCTACACATTATTTTCTTCAGCATCATGTTTCCTTGCCAATGTCAGATATTTGAAAACTGATGGAGGACGTTAATGAAGTTGTTCATGTCCCTCTGTTTCTATTTGTTCTTGTCTCCTCTTCCAGGCTGAGATTCTTAGTGTCTTGAGTCATAAGAACATCATTCAGTTTTATGGAGCCGTGCTGGAATCTCCCAACTATGGCATTATCACAGGTCAGACTCCACGTGTGTGTGTGCGTGTGTGTGTGTGTGTGTTTATGGGATTCATGTATCTTTTCAGAACATACAACCTAAAATTTCCAAAATGTAATTATTATCTTTCAGAATGATCTTTTGATGAAGTGCTCTATAAATGAACGTGTATTATTATCTTCGGGGTTACGGCCTCATAGATTTAAGTAAGTAGGTGTTAAGGTCAGCTCAAGGTTTAAGATGAGGCAGGGAGGGGTTTGATATAAAACTATGCAAGTGCGTGTGTGTATTAGATCCTCAAAGCGCAATTTACAGGCACGTTAGCACATGCTCCGATAGCCGCGTCTTTGTGTGTGTTTTGAAGTATCGGCAAGTACGCAGGTTCTTGCGGTGTTTCCTGGCAGGACATTTGTAACTGAGACCAGCATGTTTGGATGTGGTTGTAATCCTGGATGGGGTCATATGGTTAAGATAAAGCACCGACACACCACGACAGACTTGTCGAGCAACAACTCTTGCTGCAGCTGAGTAATAAAATCCAATGCTTACTACAAATAAGAGTACAGTTTGTAAAAATAAGATGGAGTTTGCTGCAGTAAAATTCATTTAGCCAGACATTTAAAAAGACAGATTTGTCCATGTTCTACTCAACAGACAACTTTCATTCGACTCTCTTCTACTTGTCTGTTTTTAATTGTCAGATTTAACAGGAAAATGAGAAAGGTGAAGAGTTCAAAAGATAATCTGGATTAGACAGTCGGGTGTGAAGGTTGTGATCTTTTCCACTGATTTGAGAGAGTTTCTCTGTGTAGCTTTCTGAGCTGTGCCGTGCTTGACTGTGTGTGATGTTTCTCAAACAGTATAATACATTGATGTAAACAACTGCACTAAAAAAACTAGTTTGGACATTTTTTTGCAGTTCAGTTCTAATCTATGTCCCGTAGCATCGCAGTCACTGTTATTCAAAATCAGTTAAATTACATAGTTTTTACACACATGGAGTGAAATCTGCTGTAACTGGATTAATAAAGTGGATATATATTCATTCAAATGAATGCGTAGCCCTGTTCTCCTATAATGACAGTTGCTTTGTTGTGTGTGTTCTTGCAGAATATGCCAGTGCAGGATCTCTGTACGAGTACCTTTCCAGTGAGCAGAGTGAGGAGATGGACATGGAGCAGATCATGACATGGGCCATACAGATAGCCAAAGGTACACTAGGAGGAATTTTATTATTAAATAATACAAATCTCTATGTCAGAGGTAGGAGCACTCATAAGATCCCCAGTGATCTGTTGATACTCAAGTCATTATGTACAAGACTTAATTTAAACGCAATTGCTACAACCTCATAAGGCCAAATAAAATAATTAACTAAAACTATAGATATACAAAACAGTAAAACATATTAATTTGGACATATATCTGAATACGCTTTTTAAACACCTGGGGAAAGAAAAGTCGGCAAATGACACCTTGTTGATTACTGGGGCCGTTAGTGGTGGTGGTACGATAATAGAACATTTAGATTTGTAAAGCTGTCAACTTTCAGGGAATTTCTGGGTTACAGGTTAACCCAGAAATTCCCTGAAAGTTGAAAGCTCGAACCAACAATAATCCCCCCAAATCTGCATTTATGACCCACTGTGTCTGTCTGCTCTCTGTCTGTATTTCCCTTTTTATTTTGCTGTTTGGGATGTTTCTGTGCGTCAACCTTGATTTAAAAAAATAAAAAAAATAAAAAAAACAGTTCATCAGCACGCATCCAAGGGGAATCTACGAAAAATAACGAACAAGGCATAGAAAAAGACACAAATATAGCGAGGCTTAACACCAAACAGGACCAAAGGTGGTTCCAAAACAAGAGTGAATTGAGGTTGTCTTTCACCTGCTAACCGCCCTCCTAAACACAGCCAGGTGTCGTGCATTGGCCAACTTTGAAATCCTACTCATTCTGCCTTTCGGTGCTGGAAGGAAATTCCACCAAAATAAATCTGAGTAAACATCAAAAGGTTGTAGTTTTTTAGTTGTTGCCAGGTATTGATGCTTGCTGTCCTTCCAGGGATGCATTACCTCCACGCAGAAGCTCCAGTCAAAGTCATTCACAGAGACCTCAAATCCCGAAATGGTAACGCATTGAGCACAATAAATCCTTGTTCTAAATCTAACCAGGAGTTCTCTTTGCCATTTGTCTGTTAGCTGTACTGTGTTGCTATTTGATGTCACACAGCGTTGACTGGTTTCCTCTCTTTTACAGTGGTAATGACAGCAGACAGAGTGCTAAAGGTGTGTGTCTTGTGATGTACAGACAATAACAAATTAGCATTTCTTTTATTCAATTCAGGCACACGGGTATTTCTGTTTTCTTCACCGCACTCTGTTGGGATTTCAGATCTGTGACTTTGGGGCATCTAAGTTCCTGTCTCATACCACACACATGACGGTGGTGGGCACTTTTCCTTGGATGGCTCCTGAAGTCATTCAGAGCCTGCCGGTCTCGGAGACCTGTGACACGTACTCCTATGGCGTGGTGGGTTGGTAGTACTGTACACAGATCAGTATTGTGAGGCCAGGAATCAACTAACCAATACAGTATTACTGACAGCTGGAATTCAATTATTGCTTGGATTAGTTTTTGTCCGGTTTTCTTTTATTAGACTGTTTCAAAATTTTGCAAAGTACTTTTCGCCAATTTGAAAAACGTTTATTCAAGCAATATTCTTGTATGGCTTTTTGTTTTAAGATGAAGTGTTGATTATTATTATGAAAATATTGAGGAAAAAAAGGTTTATATTCCTCAAAGTAATGTATCAGAAAAGTATGGTTTGGTATCAGTATTGGCTATCGTATCAGCACTAGTATGCATTCCTTTCAAATTATTCTCCGCTTTACTGGATTGGGTATTTTGGTTTGAGTTGTAATTGCATTTCTATCAAGACATTTTCACGACTATTCAGGAGAGTTGCATGAAATAAAAGATAAAAGACCGCTGCGAGCAACACATCAAAGAAATCATGTCTGAATGAAGCAACACAGTCTGTTCTGTGACCAGGTGCTGTGGGAGATGCTGACTCGTGAGGTTCCTTTCAAAGGTTTCGAAGGCCTGCAGGTTGCATGGCTGGTGGTGGAAAAACAAGAGGTAACCCCCCTCCACACACACACACACACACACACACACACACACACACACACACACACACACACACACACACACACACACACACACACACACACACGTGAGCACACCTTCCTGAACACACTGTCAGCATGTAGACTCATTAGAGTTTGAGAAGGCTGGAGGAACAATGCGATGCTCTCATGGTTTCCACTGCGAGCTGGTGAGGCTGAGTTTGGGTATTTTTAGGCCTGATGTCAGTTCTCTGCTCTTGTAAGGCCTGGATACACAGCAGTGGAGCTCGGCCAGACTCCCCCCTTGCTAAAGCCTTTACGAGAGAGAGACAGAGAGAGAGAGAGAGACAGAGAGACAGAGCGAGAGAGACAGAGAGAGAGAGAGAGAGAGAGAGAGAGAGAAAGGTGGGGAAAGAGGAAAGATTGCAGTGGTAGGAGGGTTAATTCAAGAGGTTTATGGGAGGCGGGGGATGATGGTTATAAGGTGTATTTGTTTCAGTTATTGATGTGCCTGAATCCCCCACCACACACACACACACACACACACACACACACACACACACACACACACACACACACACACACACACACACACACACACACACACACACACACACTCTGGGTTCAACAAACAACTCTGAGAACATGATTCCTGCGTAGCTGTTGGCTAATCTCCAAATACTCTCCCTAAATAACTCACTCTCTCTCCCTTTCCCAGTCTCCCTCTGATTTTCCCCTCCATTGCTATGCCTCTCCTCCTGACCCTCTTACTTGCCCTCTCTCCACTTAGTCAGTTTTCTCTGGGGATTAATCCTGAAATATCACTGTTTCCATTCACTGCACTGTGTACTGTGGAGCTGTCTGCTGGGTTCATTCAGACCCTTTGGTGATGCCAGGGGATCTTTTCTGCAGGGACATTATGTCAGTGGAATGTCGTGGCTTCGTGGTGTTACCGCAGTTTACACGTTATAGAAAGATATACATGTACCCACACACTTTCAAAAGTATCCATTTCCACTCATAAGCTGATTGAGTGTGCATTAAACAGATGTTTAGTATAAGGAATTTAGTAGTTATAATGTGTGATAACATTTTATAAACACACAGATAACCTGTTGAAACAGCCCCGTCTCATAGTGTGCCTCTTCTGTTCCTGGAGCCAGTTTTAAAAGGCTCAATATCTTCTGACAAAATTAGAGTTTTGACATTTGTCAAGTTGGACATTTCACATAAAGTTTTCGGCATTCCTTTTTTTCTCTGAGCTCTTCTCACTGGTTTGAGATGGGTGGGACTTGATGATGTCACGTACAGTGTACTTCTGACAACCAATCAGGATTCAGCAATATTTTATTTAAAATGAGGTGACAGCGGTGGGGCTGTTTCCAGTTTTCAGGCCACTGTCATCTGATAAATCCAGACCCACACAGTCCTGATAAAAGACATTAGCTGAGATTACGAGTGTTTAAACTCTTAATAAAATATACATAAAGATGTTTTAGCCACACTAGCAGCACTAGCACCAACATAGGAAGGATTTTTTTGGGCTATTAGTTAATTGTTTTGACATGATTACATCATAGTCATCAAAGGATGAATGTCACGCATTTTACTCTCGGGCCATCATCAGGTCGCAATTTTAATTTGCCAAAGACTTTTGTTTATGACTAAATACCTGCAAAACTGATGACAGTCTCATCAGCCTTAGCTGTACTTTGTTTTTCCTTAACACACAAAACTTTAGATTTAAAGACACGCTGTAAATAGTTGTTAGTAGGTTTAATTATTTAAAAAACAAGGTGGTACTATGACACATTTTTGTTTTAAAATATAAAGCTTCTTCTTGTATGTGTTTGTGTATATAGAGGCTGACCATCCCCACCAGCTGTCCAGGAAGTTTTGCAGAGCTGATGAGGAAATGTTGGCAAGCAGACCCAAAGGTAAGCATAAATGGACTATGTTACAGTGGTTAATCTCCTAAAAATGTCTCTCACTACATTTTTAAAGACATGAAAACCAGCTGTGTCAGCTGGTTACTTTATCCTGTGTGCATGCATGTGTCTACAGGAGCGTCCGCAGTTCAAACAGGTGCTGGTAAACCTGGAGACCATGGCCAACGACAGCAGGCTACCGGACCAGTGTAACTCCTTCCTACATAACAAGGACCAGTGGAGGTATGCACACACACATACACACACGCACACACACATACGCACACACACATATACACACACACAATCTTGTATACATATCTGCACTGCGTCTGAGAACGAGGCAGCTCATTTTCAAAGTGTATAAAGTAATGTCCTGTTCAGAATGACAAATGCAGTCTATGATTTACTGTACTTCAAATAAAAGTAAATATGCATGCACGCACAAATTCAACATAGTCACACACGTGCATGCATACACAGCTCTGTGGACTCTAAAACTCAGGAGAGAAGTCGAATGTGTGACCCTGTGCTCTACTTTGGTCTATAATAAGCTCTCTGGAAAGTGTCCATGGAAGAGATTCCTCCGCTCCTCCACTCTGCCCTCGCGCCACCACGGGGAGAAAGACGGGGGGGGAGGGCGGGGGAAAGGTAGAGGAGAAATCAAGTATGAGCTGGAGAAGAGTAGAAGTTCAGAAAGGCCATTGGGTGCATGTGAAATCGGAAAGACTGAACAAGGGAGAAAAACAGCGGGTGGCGGGAAGCGAGAGAGGTCAGCCGACAAGGGTGAGACAGGGGAGAGAGAGGTGGAGGAAGGAGCAGAAGAGACAAGGTGTGAGATTCTGTGCATTTTTAACATGAATACAGTGAGGCAATCAATTCTGAGTGAAGTTCTGGGTATGGGTGGAAAAAGTTGGGCAAGGAAAGGGGGCGGCAAGGAGGAGGAGGAGGGAGGAAGAGTGAGGTGAAGGGGTGGGATGAATGAATAGGGAGGTATGGAAGGAACACAGGAGGAGGTATGGCTGTGCGTCATGTCAGTCTATATTTAGTTGCTGCGAGTTGATTGTGTTTGTGAATGCAGGTTCATGGACAGTCACTCACAACTCGGTGACCTCTTGTGGGAACACAGAGTACTGCAGCTATATTTTTTACTTTATTTTGTCTTCTACAGGAAGTCAAGTAAACTAGTATACAACTTATTCTGTATACTATTTGTGTTTGGTCCTGTTTGGAATGACATAGGGTAACCTGTGTGGCAGTTGCAGAACACTACTTTTGCATGTGCGACTGTAATATTCATCAGATTTTTTTTCCCTGTTAACTTGCTGTTAAAACTAAGCCACGTCTGCATGTACAAAGTCCCAATAGATAGACGTATATTCTGTCATACTCCAGGTGTGAAATTGAGGCGACCCTGGAGCGTCTTCGAAAGCTGGAGAGGGAGTTATACTCAAAAGAGAAGGAGCTGGAGGAGAGGGAGAGGAGGCTCCGACTGTGGGAGGAGAGGCTGATGGAGCGGTCCAACATGTCTCCCAGTCCCACCTCCCTACTCATGGAGCGCTCAAACATCTCACCAGTAAGTGGAAGTTTATTTATTTTCTTTCAGCTCTCTGAACAGGTTTACATTTACTCAAATACTTTTTATTTTAACGATCTTTGTCCTCCTCTTCTTCCCTTCTGCCTGCCTTTATCAGTTCTTCACATCCATCGGTTCCTCCGGCTCCTTCTTCCGCTCGCATT
The DNA here is from genome assembly GCA_038501785.1 of Myoxocephalus aenaeus. Taxonomy (NCBI): domain Eukaryota; kingdom Metazoa; phylum Chordata; class Actinopteri; order Perciformes; family Cottidae; genus Myoxocephalus; species Myoxocephalus aenaeus. Next base: position 4,351,579 of record JBAMJR010000073.1, on the reverse strand, counting down.
CTCAAGACTCCAACAGCGCTGCGGTCAGCAGTGCTGGCGTCAGCTGTCTCCTCCGCACCCTCAGCAATGGAGACACAGAGAGGGGGAGCAGTGCGGCGCTGGAGAGGGGGATGGGCTCGCTCGACAGCGGGAGGCTGCATGCCGTGCTCCGAGGGTTGCAGGGGCGGTTGGGAGAGGAGGACGGGGAAGAGGAAGGAACCCTGGAGGAGAAAGGCTGGGGGCAGAGGGAGAGAGATGAGACTGGGAGCATGGAGGGAGGAAGGGTGCAGGTGACACTCAGGAGTTTCCCAGGCGGTGTAGTTGAGAGGGAGGAGAGGACATGGGGGGACGGGGACCGGGAGAAAGGAGGGATGCAGAGGAGCAGGGTGACCACCATAGTCCGAGGGTATTCGGGTGGGTTTGGAGAGGCAGAAGGGGAGAAGGAAGGAGGATGGGAGATAGAAAAGTTGGGGGACAGGCTAGATGATAAAGGGATGGAGGGCGGTATAGAGGGAGGGAGGCTCCCAACCATGTTCAAGGGTCTCCATGGAAGTATGGGGGGCATGCTGTCCTTAGACATGGATGAGATGGGGGAGATGGAGAGACTGGGTGACATGGACATGAACATGAACATGGGCGACCTGGGGGTGATGAAGGTCAGGAGTGAGCTGGGGGTCAGGGGTCGCAGGAGTGACATGGGAGTCGTGCTCCAGGGACTCAGAGGTGACTGCAGCGAGGCCATCAGCCAAAACATTAGAGGTGAAGTAGGGGTCATCGGTCACTCGGGGGTGCAGGTGAGCATGCGGGCTTCGTCCAATCAGAACTCTGTGAAGAGCTGCAGCGTGCGACATGGAACCAAGATCAACATGGCCACTGCAGCCATGGACATGATGGAGCTTGATTGGTCTGACAGTGACTAGAAAACACATTAGCACACACACACGAGCACAGAAAACACACGTAGAAATACATACAGAGGCCAAACTAGAATGATTTTGACTTGTTAGCACATACGGTATCTGAGCTACAGTATGTGCATTAGAATCTCCAGTTTAAAAAGAGCTGGTTTACACACATTTCTTTTGTTAATTCTTTTTTATTGAATGGATGAATACTATACACACGTGTACTGTGAAGTAGGAAGGAGCGAAAAGACAATTAGAGGTTGTCTTGTCATGTTGTCAGAATGACTTCACCTGTGTAATTTAATGTGCTATTAAAACTGCTGCATAGCATACTGTCAGAGGTACAAGTGTTACAAAATACACTTGAATGCCGCTCTAATGAGGCAGCACTGTCTGATTTTTTTTTTTCTTCTTCTCCTGCTTACAAATTATTTTGTAGTTTAGATACGATTTGTTCAAAACAAGTTTTGACTATCGGTTCTAACTGTGATCTAGTGTGTGCATTTTTGGCATTTCTTTCTGTATATTTTATCATTTTTCAATAAAAAGAGAAGAAACTCAACATTCCAGTCTATGTGCATACATTTTCTGAATTTGACAATATGGATGACAAATAGGCCGAGGATCACATGTGATAACATGGTACGCACCTACGTTGCCCCCAAAAAATAGCATCCCTCTCAACTTTTGAATCTTGACCCCTCAACTCCCTCTCACACACTGAGCAGCAGAGCCACTCCTGCCAGCACCCACTTGGCAGGCCTCTCCCTGGTTTTGATGCTGAAAGTCCAAACATATGTGGGTCCTCTGATCTTGGTCTTGTAGAGCGGACACTCGTAGATATTCCTGGTCTCCTGGCGGTCATTGGGCACAGCTCGCACTGAGATGACGGGCATAGCTGGGGTCAGTTCCTTTAGACGGGCTTCAGCAATCACCCCAGCCTGAGTGTCCCATCTTGCACCTGTGAGAGGAGAACACAAGTGATGAGGACAGGACAAATGGTATGTTAAAATCTCTGGAATTTCAACATTACAGAAAGGGAGGGAGTGATAAACATGTCCAGAGGGGGAAAAATAAGTTTTCACACAAAATGTCCAAAAGATAGGATAAGTAACAGAAAAAGGCCCTCCATGCCGCCCCTACAAGAGCGAGGAAATGAAAGGCAGTGTTTGTCTACCTTCCATGTAAAGTCCATAGACGTATGCACCCTCCCTGGCAGGTTGGTTGAACTCTTCCTTAAACTTCTTGGTCACATCCACCGTCAGGTTGACTTTATCTAGGGGCCACTCGTTCTTCCGCGCCAGAGACTGCATCACCGCTGGAAAGCCAGAACAATATAAAAAACAAAAAAGGATTATTGGCGAATAGAGAAAAAAAAAGCTAATGGGATAGTCGTGAATATATTTTAGTCACGCCTAGGTAGCGCTCTTATCTGTGCGTTACCAGTGAGGAAGGACTGTGGGTTGAATAGTCCAGACAGCCAGACCACACTAGGCAGAGACAAGTCCTGAGTCCAGCTGTCCAGCTCTTTACAGCGCTGCAACACATCATTATACCTGACACACACACACACACACACACACACACACACACACACACACACACACACACACACACACAATTTAGAGTAATGTCAGTGTTCTGGAGACTGAAAAAAATACAGCTACTGTAGGTGGATTGTAAAGCAGATACAGAAATGTGTCCCTACATTTTTTTAAAGCTCACATTTAAACATACGGACAGAGAGACGCACACACACACGCACACGCACACACACACACACACACACACACACACACACACACACACACACACACACACACACCATATAGCCAGGCTGTAGGTGGAGGGGTAGGCCAGCTTGGTCCAGGTATCAGGGACGTTGTCAAAGAACAGGGCTGATTGCAGCTTCTCCATCTCAGAGGAGATGGCCAGTTCACCCTTTGAATACACACATTGAAGATGAGACGAGTGCAATTACTGTAACAAACAGCTGTGGGACCTTTTTACACTACAGTGTACAGCAGCTCTTCAGATGAAGGAAATCAGCAGGATGGGTTTGTGCGTCGGACCAAGAGGGGTGTACTGTACGCAACACAAACACACACAAAGGTATAAAGCATACCTTAAGTCCCAGGTCAAGCCTCTTGAGCGAGCGCCTTATCTCGGAGATGAGTGTGTTCATGCGCTCACACTCCTGGAAGCAGACCAGGATGTAAGGGGACCGTTCAGCTGTCTTCGAGGTGATGTCGGACATGTTGTACTCCTCTGGCAGCTTCTCCAGCACTTCATCTAAAATTGTTTTCACCTGAGGGGGCGTGGTATAGTAAGTATAGATACAAATATCTGTCTCTTCTCATGATATTTAGTGTTTTCATTATTTAGTGTATTCATTATGTCATTATACGGGTCATACGATTGCCTCCCATTGGTTGTTTATAGCAGTTGTTCTCAAATGGGGATACGTGCGATTTAAAAAAAAAATATATAAAATGAGCATCCATTAAAAAATCCTTAAAAAATTGTTATTTACTCAATATTCAATAAAATATAAGTGTAAGTCCATAAACTGAATTGCATATATTCCATCAGACACTGATGGCACAGTGCTGTGTATTACATATTTTTTTCAACCAAAAATGCTTTGCGCTGGTCAGGGGGTCCTTGGCTGAAAACAATATTTCACAGGGGGTACTGAAAAAAGGTTTAGAACCACTGGTTTATAATATATAGGCACGGCCACACACATTTTGTTTGTTAAATGACCTGATGAAGCCCTGCAGTGGTTAAAACAAGGTGGCTCTTCTAATGATTTAGCGACTAGAATAAAGGCTTTTAAATGGTTTCTTGCTCTTTGTTTGAAGATTTTGGAGTGCTTGGATTTCCTTCCTGTTCATCTTTGTGTGTTGTGTTTGCCGGGATTAGGAGTTCAGGTACAGGTTCAGTCACTTGATGGCGTATTGAAAATGTAGGCGTAGCTACCTTCTCCTCCAGAGTCTGTGAGGCTCCCTCCCCCATCACGGCATCAGGAGACTGCAGCTCCAGCAGAGTGTGGAAAAGGTTATCTGACGTCACTGTCAAGAACTCAATTTCTGCGTTGGGGTGCAACCCATAATGCACTGGGCTCTCGTGGGGCAGCATCTCATCTATGAAATCATGGTAGCCCTGGACATATAGAAAAATTAATGTTGAATGCCATCCATTATTGTCATTTGTTTATAACAAACACCAATGTTAATCATTTGGTACTTTTATTTAAAGTGTTTTACAGTTGGACATATTTAGTGGATAGACTTTCCTTGTGTAACCTGTTGTTCAGAACAGTTAAATGTTCAATTGTAGGAACGGCTGACGATGAAAGTTAAACTGTGTCAAGCTATCCACCTTTAGTTACCTTGTAGTCCAGGTTGGAGGGGACAACAAACCCAGGAGCCAAAGAAAGCTTCCGGTCAAACTGAGAAACAAACACAGAGAGAAGAATTTCCGCCTGAGAGCTCTAATACAAATGTTAAATGTTAACAGTTGCCTAAATCTGGCACATCTGCTTGCCAGACACACTTTTGTGCAATATCTGGCCCAAAATTTGCCAAAAAGAAAATCATCTTTTGTTTGCGCTCCAAAAACACAGCTAAATCTGGCACATTTCACATTTGGTCCTCATGTGCAGGAGCACAGCCGATCATGCCGACATTTAACCCCAATCACCAGACATTCACTTTGTCTTTGTCTCTCAAACAAAAGTACAAACCTGGTTGGGCTGCATATATTCTTCCAGGTATGTTCTGCAGAGCCGTCTGTCCCAGTCATCAGTGATGTGTCCACCATACATGATCTCCCCAAACAGATACCTCAGGTCCTCCCATGGCACCTTCAATATCATAATCATTATGAAATCACTGCTATACAATCATCATCCGCATCAACAGCACACCCCACCTGTGCATTAGCCTCCAGGTAGTTGTAGAGGACGTTCACTGATATTGTCAGGTCTCCAGTGTTGAAGGGATACTTTCGGTTCCAACCTTGAGATCCAAACTTCCTCCTCTCTGCCACACAGGCGTGGAAGTAACACAGAGAGAAGAGGATGGTCTTAAACTCCTGCTCACGGCTGCACTGGTCCAGGATGTCCTAGAAAGAGACCAATGGGGTAATAAATAAACACATGAGCACTACTAGCACAAGGCAATCAGTCGACACTCACCTGGTCAAAGTTGTCCAGAGCGGCATGCAAATTGGCATGCATGCCCGTAGGAGGTTCATTGGTGATCTTGATAGCGTTTTCCAGAATGCCCTGAGGAAAGCATATACAGTACAATCTGTATGTAATGCCACTACTTAACAGTGAAGAACTGTAGTGTCTACACATCCTGCATTCATTCTATGTATATATGCTTGGTGTACTGATGGCTTTACCGCATGCACACTGCATCTCTACCTGTGGGATAATGTGTTCCTGGGGTGTTGACGCCGGCTCAGCGCTCATGAAGACTCTGTAGTCCGGATTACTGCCTTCACAGCAGCGCTCCAGGAGCTTCTCGAGTGAACCCAGCCAGCGCGCAACCAGGTGGATGTTCTACAGGCAGGTGAATGAAAACAAGTCATCAAAATCAAATATAGGACAGTGACGGGGTGAACTTTAAGGCATGGAGTATTGAGAGTTTCAGTAATTCATTATTATGAAAAGGGAGCATGGAACATGGGAGCATGATTGAGTCACATATTGATTTCCTAGGAAAAAAACAGATTTATATCGATCCAAATATTGCGTATAAACTCATCTCTCTTCCAGTCAGACCTGCAATATAACCCAATGACCCTCCTTGGCAGCCATCTCCATGGCAACCTCAGCCACAGCTTCCTGGCCCTGGCCCAAGGACACGTTGTGAAGCTTCCCAAGGTCGATAGTGAAACCCAGCTTCCTCCCTGGGAACAGGAATGTGTTGATGTAGATAAAAACCTCCCATTGATTATACTCCCATTGAAATCCATCCACCCATCCATCCATCCATCCATCCAAGTGAGTCCACTCTGTTTCCAGTACCCAGTGACTCCACATCTTTAAGTGGGTCCACTCCAGGGGACAGGATGAAGAACACCGGTGAGCCTGGACCACTTTCTCTGAATGACTTAGCAAATTCAGTCTTTCGGCCCTCTGTATACTTCACCCCAAGTTTCTCCTCCACAAAGTTCCTACGGTATGCCAACAGGAAGAGCAGAAATAGTCTGGGTTTGTGGAAAGTGTATAGAAAAGTTGATAATCCAAAAAGAATAAAAACACGTAACATAAGAGGAGAAAAGCCCTTCCTCACCTCAGGGCATAGGTCATACGATCGGGTCTTAGGGCTCTCATCATGATGAGCTTCTGCAGGGAGCTTTTCCCTTTCCACTCCTGAGGAAACGTCTCTTTCTCAGGACACTCAGACTCCACCATCTTCTTCCAGCGCTTAGGAGAGCCTTCAATGTCCCGATCCAGACCACGAAACTCATCAGTGAAACTCATCACCTAGGCAACAACAAGGCACAGCAGGTTGTATTGGCACAATTCCATTTCCACATTTTTTGTCGGCAAAAAAACATCCTGCGTGGATGTGTGTGTGTGCATGCACCTTGATGGCGCTCCACGCTGAGTTGGAAAGAAAGTCGAGGGGGCTGACATAGTGGTGGTCAATGTTAAAACGCAGCAGGAAGTCTAGCTCTCGCACATCTATCTCTTTACTCATCAGGAGCAACTGAAAGAGAACGGACACAGTCATGGATGAAACACACTCTCTCTGACGCTGACGCTGACACAGACACATACACACCTGGAACGCTAGCTGTGCAGTAAAGGTGAGCTTGTCTCTTTCAAATAGACCCCTGCTGATGTAGTTGAAGGTGGAGTAGGTAACACAGTCTATGAGCGTGTTTACTCTGCTTTTCACATCCTCACAGGCCTCCGCCATCTCCACCGCCTTGTGGAAAACCACATTAAAGGCCTGAGAACGAGAGGGAGAAGGTTCATTGCATAGTTGGTGATGCTCATTGCATCAATTCATCACAATATGAATTAATTCAGTTTCTCAGTTGAGAGCCAGACCTTGAGACTGAACTGGTACATGGGGTTGATCTTGTTGAGATCGTTCATGATAAAGTAGAGCAGCGAAGCTCTGACGGCAACCAGACGATAGAGTTCTCTGGCTTCGTTTATCTTCACCTCATTGACTTTAGCTTCCAGGACCTGAGAATAAGGGATGGAGGGAGAAGACCGGATAAGAAGAGATGGATCATAAAGAAATATGTTGAAGTAAGATGCAAAACAAGTGAACTTACTTGTGATCTTCACGTCAGGCTGTATCAACTAAGCACACACATTCATCCGGTTACCTTCATCTCGATCTCGGCAGCAGTGTGCTTGGTGGTCTCGAGCTTCTCCACCAGCACGTTGTCCCCCAGGAAGTTACTCTCTGCAGCAGACAGCCTGGACAGCAGCTCGTCCTCCAGGAGCTTCAGCTCGATCTTGAACATGTTCTGCTGTGTGGTCAGTTCACTCTGCAGGGAGTTACACAGACAGGTTCGGCCATTTTGAAGAATTGCTTACTCTTCATCACGGTCTTCCCTTTTATATACTAAACTGATGTAGCAATAACAGCAAACACATGAACAGTACTGTAATGTAATATTATAGTGAAAACTGGCCATTGAAGCAGTAAAGTTATCGAATCTTAAATAGGGTGACCGGATTTGAGTTTGTGAAAAAGAGGACACTTCGCACAAATGAAATGACAAAAATGACTATATGAACATCTGTTTATTGAACTTTAACAAAAAAAGTCCAAATGTAAAACAAATCTTTTTTGTGGCATTTAGTCCAGTGCTTCTTTAATGTGTGTTGTCCATATATTGAAGCAATAATGATAAAAAATAAAAAATTCTAAATAAAAAATACTTTATATAGCCACATATTAAAATAAGAAAATGAAGACACTTTTCAGTCCTCCTCATATATTAAAGCAATAATGATAACAAATACAATATTCTAAATAATAAATAATAAATTCTTAATATGGCTTTACTCGATGAGCTCTCTCCTCTTGCTGCAGTTTTGTGTTTTGCAGAGTGCACATGAGCTTCCAAATCGCTGCCACCTTTATTTGCCACTGACACGTAAGTGCCTGCTCTGCATGTCATGCACTCAGCTTCCGAAGCATCACGGCCGAGGCGAAAACATGGGTATTTTTTTTTGAGTTCGTCCGTGAACTTACATTTACGTTTCGGCATGGCTGCAGATGTCATGTGCTGTTGTAAACAATGCAACGAGTGGAGGTGGCAAGGTGCTCAGTGTTGCCAGATTGGAAATAGCGAAGTATCGTACCAAAGGCTCAAAATGGTCGTATTTGGAGGATAATTATCATGCATCTGGCAACACTGAGATCGGTCGACCAATGACAGTTCTCTCTACAGTCAGAGCTCGCGCAAGAAGGTGGAACGTAAGGGAGATACCATTTCCAAAACTTGTAAGGGCGTAATAACTAGTTTGTGAAAGACCCAGAGAAACACAAATATCCAACGAGGCAAAATCCCGGACGTTTTTGGAATCCCTGCCGGACGCATTTTTTAGGTCTCGAAAAGAGGACATGTCCGGGAAAAAGAGGACGTCTGGTCACCCTAAATTAAAATACTTTTGGCCCCCACTACTATCATAATACAGTACATTGTAATTGGAAAACAGATAAACAGTGGATCATGATGTTTTAGGATCAAAACCAATTTTCAATAGCACAAAGGGAAAGAGGGTCTTAATAACTAACTGACCCCACCTTAAAGTGCTCGAGGTCCGGTCTCTCCTGATTCACCACCTGGGCCAGCAGCTGGTCCTCCAGACCATCCCTGGTCACAGTGAAATTGATGAGCGTGGTCTGGGCTTGAATCTCTGGCTTGTAGTGAGGATTGGCCAACTTGGTGTGGAGGATCAGTCGGAAGCTTGGGTGGAAGAAACACTCCTTGTCCCCAACCTTGATACAACTGTGAGAGAGCGGTACAGAGGAAGGAAGTGTGAAGCACAAGTGGAGAAAACTGAGAGGAGCAAATGGTCGTTTGTTTTGTGTGTGTCCGGTACTTGTGCTCACGTGTGTGTCCATACCTTCCCTTCTTGATGGTGTGTCGTCCCAGCAGAGGGTCAATAACAGGGTCAATGGTCTCCTCGAGGTTCTCTATGAGCACAGTGTCCCCTGCCACTACAGCCTGTTCTATCACATCTACATAGCTGGAACAACATTTAAACAATGAAAAAAATAAGATGTACACAAATAGTGTCTGTTCACCCAGACAGAGAAAATAAAAGTGCCGCTAAGAGCTAGAGCATCGGATATATAGCAGCAATTCAGGGTCTGTATAGAAAGCTGTTATCGCTACCCGAGGATGCACGAGTGGAATAAGGAAACACTTACCCTCTCTGCCCTAGACTGACGACCTTGAGGCCGCTGCCATGGCGACTCTTGATCCACTTGATGCCTTGCAGCTGAGGGTCAATGAGGAGAGGCCAGCGCTCACCTGAAGCGACGCACACATGATCCACACATCGACAATCAACTATATAGAGCAAACCTAGCGCTGCACTTTTTTATTGATGCTGACTATCATCACTATGGTGATGTGCTACAGTATTATTGTATCTGTATATTTACTGCCACTACTCACAGTTTGTGAGGATGGACGCATTCTGAGTTGACATTTTGTCTCCAGGTAAGCCCTCATTGTTCCACTGGGCCACCATCGCATCATCAGTCAGCATCAACACTGGATCTAAGCCTTCGGTCATGGGGATGAGATCCTGATGGAGAAATGAGCAAACTAAGAAGAGATGTGATCATGGGAATGGGCGGCATGGTGGTGCAGTGGTTAGCTCTGTCACATCATCCCCGTCTGGACAGGGTCTTTCCGTGAGAGGAACAATGGAGGAATGTGATGGAGCCTATTTTCTCCAATTTATTTGAGTTAATGATGCTTTTTATGCTGAGAGGAAGGTACTTGTTCCTCTCCCTAATCTGTCAAGAAAATGATCTGATCAATGATCTTGTGATGTTTTAGAAATGGTTGTTCAGTAGGTTTTAAAGAATTTATTTGCAAATTATGGTGGAAAATAAGTATTTGGTCAATAACAAAAGTTCATCTCAATACTTTGTTATATACCCTTTGTTGGCAATGACAGAGGTCAAACGTTTTCTGTAAGTCTTCACAAGGTTTTCACACACTGTTGCTGGTATTTTGGCCCATTCCTCCATGCAGAGCTCCTCTAGAGCAGTGATGTTTTGGGACTGTTGCTGGGCAACACAGACTTTCAACTCCCTCCAAAGATTTTCTATGGGGTTGAGATCTGGAGACTGGCTAGGCCACTGCAGCACCTTGAAATGCTTCTTACGAAGCCACTCCTTCGTTGCCCGGGCGGTGTGTTTGGGATCATTGTCATGCTGAAAGACCCAGCCACGTTTCATCTTCAATGCCCTTGCTGATGGAAGGAGGTTTTCACTCAAAATCTCACGATACATGGCAATTCTTTCCTTTACACGGATCAGTCGTCCTGGTCCCTTTGCAGAAAAACAGCCCCAAAGCATGATGTTTCCACCCCCATGCTTCACAGTAGGTATGTTGTTCTTTGGATGCAACTCAGCATTATTTCTCCTCCAAACACGACTAGTTGAGTTTCTACCAAAAAGTTCTATTTTGGTTTCATCTGACCATATGACATTCTCCCAACCCTCTTCTGGATCATCCAAATGCTCTCTAGCAAACTTCAGACGGGCCTGGACATGTACTGGCTTGAGCAGGGGGACACGTCTGGCACTGCAGGATTTGAGTCCCTGGCGGCGTAGTGTGTTACTGATGGTGGCCTTTGTTACTTTGGTCCCAGCTCTCTGCAGGTCATTCACTAGGTCCCCCCGTGTGGTTCTGGGATTTTTGTTCACCGTTCTTGTGATCATTTTGACCCCACGGGGTGAGATCTTGCGTGGAGCCCCAGATCTTGATTGTAGGTGACCAAATACTTATTGTACAGAGGAATTCACCAATTGATTCATTAAAAATATCCTACAATGTGATTTCCTGGGTTCTTTCCTCCCATTCTGTCTCTCATAGTTGAAGTGTACCTATGATGAAAATTACAGGCCTATCTCATCTTTTTAAGTGGGAGAACTTGCACAATTGGTGGCTGACTAAATACTTTTTTTCCCCACTGTAAATGGAGGACGGCCTCTGTTTTGTTTACTGGAAGGTTTTCTTCTGCAACAATTGTCAGCAGAGAACTAGTGATGACGAGATGAAGCGTTCCAGCAAATTAGTTCACAGAAGGGTTCATTTCTCCAGGCCTGTTGGCCACAGAGTGTAAAACAAGATGATTTAAACCATGTGATCTCTGTATGTGATCTTTGGGATGGTAGGCTAATTGTCTTGTGAGTAATGCCTCAAATGGGTGTAACTCAATCCTTTGATGGCAGTGGTTTAACCAGTCGCAGGGCAGTGAATGTTCTTGTGTAACTATAACAGGGATGTAGAGGGGAGACTTTATTTGTTTTTTTTATGAAGGAACAATAACTTCTCAACTTGTTCTGGCTATGTGCGTCATCAATGACGTCATTGGTCTAAAACAACACAAACCTTGATACGCGCTTTACAGAAAACTTCCTGGATAACTTGGTAGAGCAGGTAACACCACCACAATGAACCCTGAGGCCCTTATCAGATGCAGCGTGTTTTAGCAGCCTGGGCTGGCTTTTTGTAAGTATTTTTGATGAGAGTGAAGCATGAAGCTTCAAGTACAACATCGACCTGTTCTGGGCGAGGCCCATCCTCATGAAACGCGATGGCCTCCACCCGAACAGAAGGGGATCCCAGATGCTCTCTGAGACCATGGACTCTGCACTAAATAAATGACACGGCGGAACGGTAGGAAATGTTACTCAACCTCCTACTCCTCTTGCCAACGCCACTCTCCAAAATAGGACTGGTACACCATCTTTTATTTCCACCATCATTTCCTACCACAGATCCACTGCAGCACGCTCAGTAGCACACCCTGCTGCTGCTAATTATAATCATTTGATTAGAGTTCCTCTGAAACATCCTTTACTACCTGCAAATAATAGCCATCTGGCAAATTTTGGTCTTTTAAATATCAGATCCCTCAACAATAAGTCTTTTTTATGCAATGGGGGGAGAGCGCAGTTTTAATTCTTTTAGACCTAAGCGCAGCTTTTGACACCGTAGATCACGCCATTTTAATCGATCGCCTCAAAAGCTGGGTTGGCATCAAGGACACTGCACTTAGCTGGTTTTATTCATACCTTTTAGAACAAACCTTTTTGGTCGCTATAGGTAACCACTCGTCCTCCACGACCCACATTACCTGTGGTGTACCACAAGGTTCAATTTTAGGCCCAATTTTATTTTCAATCTACATGCTTCCACTCGGTCAAATCCTCCAACGACACAAGGTATCTTTTCACTGCTATGCAGACGACACACAGATATATCTTCCGCTGAGACCTGGTGACCCAAAGAGCCTAGCTGCTGTCCTGGACTGTCTCTCTGACGTCAACTGTTGGATGGCACAAAACTTTTTACAACTCAACAATTCAAAATCAGAAGTCATATTATTCAACTCCCCAAACAATAACACTAGCCTCATTCAGAGCGAACTTGGTCCCCTGTCTGCCTATATAAAACCTGTTGCAAGAAACCTGGGAGTAATGTTCGACACTCAACTAAACCTTGAAACACAGATAAAAAAAAACGTCCGATCCTGCTTTTTTCAATTACGAACCATCTCCAGAATCAAACCCATACTGTCACACTTTGATCTGGAAAAAGTCATCCATACACTCATCTTCTCAAGACTTGATTACTGCAACTCACTCCTCTCCGGCATTACCCAAAAATCTATCGCCCGCCTCCAACTAGTCCAGAATGCAGCAGCTAGGCTTCTTACTGGTTTTAAGAGACAACATCACATTACTCCAGTTCTGGCTTCTCTCCACTGGCTCCCGGTTGATTTTAGAATTGATTTTAAGATTTTATTAATCACTTTTAAGGCCCGCCTGGGTCTGGCCCCGAGTTACATTAGCGACATGCTAACTCCATACGAGCCAACTCGCAGCCTTAGATCCTCCGGTGGGGCCCTCCTGGCTGTTCCGAAGTCGAGGCTTAAATCAAAGGGGGACCGTGCTTTTGCCATCAGGGCCCCTCGACTTTGGAACGACCTACCGGAGGAGATAAGGCTGGCAGAATCAGTAACTTCTTTTAAATCACTTCTTAAAACCCATTTCTATAGAATTGCTTTTAAGGGATGTCGTCCTTTTATGTCCTTTTATGATCTATTATGCTGTTCTTTTATTCCCCTGGTTTTGTTTGTATATTTTATTTATTTGTCTGTTTTGATTGATTATTGTAGTATTCATTGCCCATGGTCCTTTGTGTTTACCGATATTTAAAGTTATGTCTTCTTTGCTTCTATGTAGAGCACTTTGTGAACTTTGTTTTTAAAGGTGCTATATAAATAAAGTTATTATTATTATATAAAGATAGCCTCATAACTTAGGAAATAATTCTTGATTGTAAGATTGTACCTTTTGGCTGCGCAGGAAGGGCATCCAGAGGTTTTCCTGCAGCTCTCTCCTGTACTTCTTGGAGAAGGAGCCGGCATATGAGATGAAGGCTGCGGTTAGGAGGACGTCCCCACTGAGAGTTTCCTCTTGTTCATGGTACTGAGCCACTGAGTGGGCCCAGCGTACATTCTCACTCTGAAAAACAGCACACATGCATGAGACCCTATACAAGAAGCACCCTGTATTCCCAAAATATTTGGTATATGACATACTGCACTAAAACAAAATGTTTCAATTCAGCATTAAGAAACGCATACCAAACTAAACTCCCATTGGCCGTAGCTGTGCCTACCTCCAGTCCTTTGACCAGCCGGTTGGCGAGCTCTATTGTCTTGTTGGTGCGGTTGACCTCCTCTTGAAAGCGAAGTTTCTCTAATGTGGCTTTCTCAAAGGCTGATGTCAGAGTTTCCAGGCTACTGTCCAGCTCCTAAGAGAGAGGAAATATGATGACCCTGGATGTACCTTAATAAAATATCTCTAACGCTGTGTGCAAGCTGTAAATTACCTGACAATTAAATTAAAATAGCAGTGTGAAACCACACATTAACCTCTCTTGAATGCACTTAGAAAGGTCTGCTATTACTGCTAGTTCAATAAGATAATAAAACACGTCCAGGAGCAGTCATAATTATAAAGACGTTGCTGCAAGAGGAAGGGGAGTGGTAGTGGATTATCACAGGGCCTTTAAAAGTCACTGCCACCAGGAGTATTATTATTATTAAGATATTGTTTATATTGTTTGCTTCAATGATTTGTACATTTGTTTTGTTGATGTAGTCTTAATATTTTCGGGGGGCCTGGACATTTTTGCAAGAAACAAACCAACAATACTTGGTAAACAGTGAATATGACAATCTGATATATATATATATATATATATATATATATATATATATATATACTATATTTAACTATATGCAAAGACAGAAGACACTGAAAGAAAGACAACAGACATACAGCAAGTTTCTTCCTGATGGCCTCTAGTTTCTCAGCAGCCTCAGCCAGATCAGCATTGGCCTGAGACAAACACATCCTCTTCATCTCTACCTCACATAATACCTGTGGACAAAACAAACACGCACACATAGACCGGTCTGAGATATATGTATAGTGCTATCAGTAAAATACCATGTAAGTTGTAAGACATGCAGACAAAACTATAACCGGAAAACCACTTAATCTATATGATAAAATATCATGCACACATTGTGTAATTGATATTCTGATATATAAACACAACAAAGCAGAAAACTTTGTACTTACAAAAATCTACCCAGGGCAGCAATAGTTGGGGAAAGAGAAACATCAAATCAGCAAACAACAGGAACACAGTACTGTACACTGAAAAACATCACACACATTGGTTTAGATTGACACTAAATATAACAGCTGGTATGTACCTCGTGGAAGCGTATGATGTTGATCACCCAGGCACAGAGCCCCGCAGCAGCTGAGGATTTCTGTCGCACAAACTCAGGGTTGAACTCGGGGTCACTGAGGTGGTCGTCTCTCACAGACCTCACCGTGGCCTCAGGGATGTGCTCTTTGTCAAAGTTCACCAGAGCTTGAAGGAAGTCGTCCACCTGCATGTGCAGAGGTGTGTGTGTGTGTATTACATAAAATGATGTCACTTCACGATCTCCATACATGATACTTTTTGCAGGCTTTTTGGATTCTAAATCATGAGCTGGAATTGAGAAATTAAATTAAATTAAAAAAAACAATAAAGTGTTTATATAAAACTGAAAAAAGAGACTTTAGCAAAGTGCTTCAGTGAGCTCAAAAATCTCTTTTACAAGTTAGCAGCAGCACATAGAACATAAAATATAGAGGTTGTAAAACATTCAGTATAATACAGCCTTTTAGAAAAATAGATAACATACAAAATCAGTAAACTAGGATCGCAGTCCATATATCATCATAAAAATATGAAAACAGATACCCAATAAAGGACGAGAAATAAAACGGCGATAAGTAATTTCAAATGTGACAATTTTATTTCACCAGTAAGGGGAATATTTATTTGTGATGGACTTTTTGGCTTTGTGGTTGCCAGCCATTAATCTAAAAAAAACACTATACGAGACATGGCCGTAAAATATCACCTTGCTCATGACCATCTTGGAAGCCTTCCAGCTGCGATCTTTGGGAATTCGGCCTTGGGGAGACAGTAGCACCAGAACAGCTGCTGAGACGTTGGTAACAATAGCTGGAGGGTTGGGGAACGTCCTCAGCTCTGTCAGGTTCAACTGGAAGAGTACACACAAACACACACACATGCCAACCTTGCAGTTTTTTTTTTTATATTTGCATCACTAGCAAAGGGTTCATATACAATTAATTGAATTAAATTACATAAAACAAATCAAATTAAAGCAGGCCTTTGAACCTTTGCCATAGTTTAGCTTTTCCAATGCGTGTGCTGAGTTTCGTTCATTTACAAGCATTTTTCATCATGGCGCTCTTATAGCTCTGATCGTACAGACCAAATTTGGTGTCAATATGATGAAATCTGTTGGAGGAGTTTATTAAAGTACAACGTTTGTAAAAACAAAACATTGCTCAAATAGATTACTTCCTGTTTTGCCCCTTAAGAGGTCGATTTGTCAGGTACTTATGTGGATACGTGTGGCAAATTCTGTGATGATTGGCCCAATGGTTGTAGAGTTATGTCTATTGATGTTCTGAACCCGGCCCCTTTTGAAGTTGAATATCTTTAAAATGAGATATAAAAAAGTTTTTGATATGTTTGTATCGTCTTCATCCACTGATGGTCCACAACACATTTGGGAGCAATCAGACCTACGCTAGGAGGAATTTGCAAAAATGTGTTTTGAAAAAAATAAAAATCTCCATCAAAATGGCAAGGAATTTGCATAAATAATACTAATAAGAATTCCTACAGTTTCAATAGGGCCTTTCGCCATTGTCTGTGCTTGGGCCATAATAAATCAACTGTGGAGACAGGATTCAGGTCTCTGTATATTTTATATATATATATACACAAGTGTTTTACTCTGTTTAGTGTATTGAGTGCTGTATTGGCTGCTTGTAGGGCCGGTTCAGCCTTGGCCAGGTCGTCCTCAGTCTCCTGCTGCTGTTTGGTCACTTTAGCTTGGATCGCTGCCACCTGAAGAAACAAAGCAAAGACATAGAAGAGTGAGAAGTCTACTATTTACTTTGAACGGATTGTTGCAAGTTTGGCTGATGCTAAGTAATGTAAACTGAAGAAGTGGCATGAAATTAAACTAAAAAGGAATTTGCTGATCCAGGACTTGCACAAGAGGACACGCACACTCACACACTCACACGCACCGCACGCACGCACGCACGCACGCACGCACGCACGCACGCACGCACGCACGCACGCACGCACACACACCCTTTGCTCCTCTGCATCTGCCACAGCTCTCTCTTGGTTGAGTCTGTCTGTCTGTTGTCCTATTTTAGCTATGAGAGCCTCTATGTCTGTGTTCCTCTGCCACAGCTCCACCTCCTGCACTGCTAGCTTGGCTTTTAGATCCTCTACCTGAGCAAGACAGACAGGGATTTAAAAACAACATAAAATGGCAGGACAGATTGGGAGAATTTATGCAGACAGACAAAGTAGATATACAGTATAGATATATTGTCTGACCTGTGATGCAGTCGTCTGCAGTTTTTGCAGGCCGTTCTCTAAGCGCTCCATCTTCTGGGTCAGCTCTGTGCGTTTTTTCCCCAGCAGGTTGCCATACAGCTTCATAAACTCCAAGAAACTTTTTGGGGTAGTATAGTTAAAGTGTTTCTCGTTCTGTTGGTACTTGACACTCACCTGTACAACCGAGAGATGATGTCAGAGAAGGTGTCAGGAGTGGTCATCCCCCATGGTGCTTTGCAACAACTTACCTCATTGACACTTGTGTGAGCGTAGGAGATGAACTCACTGATCGATGCACGCACATTTGGCTGCATAGGATGAACACGCACAGAAATGTGGGGAATTATTACACTGGCAGGTATTGGTTGGAGTAACTACATTTTTCTTATTATACTTAATGACATTGACAAATCTAATTATAATTCCCTTGTGCTGTATAATTACATTTGATTGTTCTTCATATTTATGGATACAACTGGCGTATTATCTACATTCCCACATTACGTTTCTACTATTAAAGATACACGTTTCTATTCCTAAACTAGCGAAGAGAAGAGGAAGAAGTTCATCTTTAAAGAAAGGGAATATGAATGCTAGGTGAATGAGCTGACACCTCCAGTCCAGGTATCTTTTCTATGAAAGTAGTGCTGACAGACTGCAGGGCGTGCTGAGGCCATTGGTGGAACCAGTCTATGGCTGTACAATTCACCAGAGCCGGAAACTTTCGTGCACGTGTTCGCAATGTGAACCCAACTGGGGAGAAACACAAGACAACCTGGAGGACAGAGAGGTTGGTGGCAGACATATTTGACAATCAATGATATGAGAAAAGGGGTTTAAATAATGCAGGTATCATATTACACTTTCTATACCATATCACACATAATAATGTTTCAGACCTTGAGCTGTCTTCGTATCCTCTCAATAAAGAAGCTCCAGCAGTTGTCTCTGCTATCTATGAGTCCTAATCCTCTCAGCTCCATCCGGATCGATGTCACAATCATATCCACTTCTTCATCACTAAACAGATCTGGAATATCCCCTAAATAACACAAACAATGCTGGCTCAAAATGTGTATTTGACTAAATATCTCTTTATTATTAATTATATCCGATTTAAAGTGCATTTAAATCAGATTAAAGTGTTTATACCAGCCAGTGTAACCTGGGATTGAATCATCATGATCCATGTGTCACCCCAGTAATGAAAAATATATATTTACAGATACGTTTTGACGAGTTTTTCACCACTTACTTTTACATGTATCTAATCTGTGAACAATTTGTCTTCTTTGCTCTCAATTTAAAAAAAAAAACAATGCGGAAAAATTTAATCTGCCTGGTGAGGATTTTTCATCTGTATACACACACTAAAGCAGGAATCGTAGGACAGTGTAGCAACACCTGAGGCCAGCATATCGTTGATGAGCACCAGGAAGCGTTCATCTGGAATCTGGGCGTCTGTATGAAGGAACACTGTCCCGATGTTCTTCACCCCGACCTTTATATACAACGCTGCAATATCGCTCTGGAGATGGTGGGGTTGCAGAAAAGGTACAAAAGATACGTAAGTGTGGCATGCTACATGTTCGTCAGGCATTAAGTTTGACATCAAACAGGGGAGTGGCATTTTGTATTTATTGTGCATGCATGTGTGAATGCATGTTTACCTTGAGGTCATTGATGCCGTAACCTTTACGCAGAGTGATCTGGAACACTTCCAGCAAGCTGAGGAAGGCAGCCAACCGACACAAACTCTGCTTCCCACTGCCTCCAACGCCCACCAGCAGAGCGTTACCATAAGGGGCCTCCAGGATACGACTGATACGACACCTGAGCACAAACGGCAGAAGTAATATTGTGTGTATGCTCTGTGGTTTACATATGTGCTAATCTGTGTAAATCCTCCCTTGTACATGTGCGCAGAAGGTATGTGTATGGCTGCAGTTTGCGTGCAAGTGTCTCTGTGTCTTACACATGCTGGATAGCTTCTTCAAACAGCACCAGGTCCATGACAGCGTGCAGCTCATTATAATGCTCCAAAGCATCAGCCAGCGTCTTCTGGAGTTTCTCCCAGTCTGAAGCCTGTCAAGACGGGCAAATAAACAAACCAGGCTCTCTTGAGAAAGGGCAGCAGTGTCCAAGTAATGATGTGGTAACTTCCTGATGCGTAATTAAATGAAGTTCTTATCAAGACTTGAGTCAATTAACTTTCAATTCAAACCCCATACAGAGAAGAAAGGTAATTAGTTTGCTAATGACAGTGCATTCATCCTCATTTATTTTCTGACAGATTAGACATGACAGCAGAATTCGTGCCATAACGTTTTTTAATATGTGAGCAACAGTTAATCTACATAATAAATTGATTAAAGTCAAAAACAATTAAACTCACCTATTTTATTACCACGGTTAATAAGGAATAAATGGATGCTTTAAAGTCCAAATCGTAACTAGCTTGTGTGTTTATGAATGTGTCAAACCTGGTGATAGCGAGGCTCTCCCACTCCCTGGGCAAAGTGACAGTATACCAGAGGCTGGTGGATAAAGGTGGAATCATCTATTCCCTGGAATTGGCAGAAGCAGAGATGTGAAAAATGCAACAAAATACAGAACATGCCACAACTAAACTGCCTTCTATGGCTAGAAATAGAGCAATTATTTTTAACTATACAGTATGACATACTGCTATACAGATTGCCTAGAAACAAACATCATCTGTGTTGTTACATTCTTGGATCTGCCACATGGGGTTTCTGTATGGATTTACATTTATCGCCTCGCATTGTATATTTCTTGACATCTGAAAGGGTCTGTATGTACCTGGTTTCTTACCTCAAAATATCTCTTGCCAGTGTCCAGCAGGATTTTGTTAAAGAGTTCCACATCTTTTTCCTCCATTAGTTTGTCGGAGTAGACCCTGGAGCTCTCATGGAGCCACAGGTGAACCAAGTCCATGGGGTAACGGACACTCTCCGGCAGGGCAAACAGGATACCCTTCACATCAACATACACAGAATCAGTAATCATGTGATTCAGTTACAAACATGTGCCATTTTCTATGTGTGTGGTACCTGGAAAATGTTAGAGAGGTCTCGCAGGTTGAAGATGTAGTGGAAGCGTATTGCTGTCGGGAGGAAGTTCTGACTGATCTTTTGGTGCAGACAGATCGCTGCCTGGATAAGCAGAACCAAAAGATGGATAGATTTAGAAACAGTTGGGATATGGGCCTTATTACTCCATAGATAGAGTGATAAATTGATAGATCCATATTTGCATGGATTGGAACATAGAAATCCAGTTTTAATGTAGACAGATGCTGTAGAGGCTTACCTGCATGAGAGTTCCGACTGAGCGGGAGACACCGTAGCTGAATCCTCCCTGAAGGAAGTGAGCTGACAGGATGCTGGAAAATATGGTTGCTAATGCATCAGCACCTGGGAAATGTACCGCAAACACTGAGAAATGCCTCTGAAAGGATGAAAGAGAGATGTGAAAATGCCATTAAGACGCTGTAGTATGACTGACCTGAACACAGGCGAAACAACAACCAAAGAGTATCTGTCAAACTACTTTCTAAATATAACTATTCATTATATAATGTAATCTTAGAAGTAGCAATTAGCTTTCTCTGACATTCTAAATTTTATTTCACATTTTGTTTGCTTGTTTATAATTTCTTTGTAACTTGCTTTTAAGGCTGATTAAATCCATTCTGTTTTCATTTGTCCCTTGATAAATTACTTTGTAAAAGTGCTTAAAATCTAATTAAGTAAAGCAATTGTAGAAGAAAAAGCAATGGTGATAATATATTTTGTACATGTGTGTATGTGCCATATGCCTGTATGCATGACCGTCTATACCTGTAGTCTGGGGTTGATAGAGAAGCTTCCAGCTGTTGGGTTCATACAGGTAATATACTGGCAGTTATGTATTTCCTTCAGTACCAGTCGTTGCCTGTCATACCTACAAAGGTTTTGTCTACTTTCAGTATTTTCACTGAACATAGAACATGTGTTCCAGATGTTGGTGTGTAATTGTACTGTACATTTATGCAAAAGGAGATACTTGTGTGTATTGTGTGTCTGTTTTACCAGTGGTTGTAGTCAAGGTGCTGACGTATGAGTGTGTGCGGTTGGACGGTCCCATAAATGTCCACCTCTGGCATGTTGAGGTCGTCTATGAAGTAGATGAGTCTCTTTGCGGTGGGAGGAGCAAATTTACGACCAGCTTTCTTCTCCAGGGGTTTCTCCAGGACACCTGAGGTCCATATGATGCAGAAGACAGTTGATAAAAATGACACGAAAAAACTGCGGGTGCTGTAGAGCTTGCAGCAATTGAGGTATATGTTATTGATTTCAAAATGCAGTCTGTACCAGGAAAAAAAAAGACAATGAAAAACACAAGAGAATATCAATTTTAAAGTTCAGGGATTTAGAGTAGACGTTTGTATTCCAATGAATGCTATCTATTTCCAGCAATATTAAAAGGGCAAAAGCATTGCAGTCTCTTTGTTCAATCATATGCTTAAATATATAAAAGAAAATTGAAACAGGGTACCCTACTTAAAAAAGAGCACTTCCCCTTTTCAGGAATTAATTGAGATACAGCACCGTCAAGAAAGTCAAAACAACTCTATATATTCCTCAACACATGTGACACTTAACAGCATTTCTAGACAGAACATCTCTCTTATGTACCAAGCAAATAAAGGGACATTTTGTTTTTGTGAAGCCATTACATTATCACAATCCCAAATCCATTGTATTCCATCTATTATGATGCTTGCAGTTTTCCAGTATAGCTTTAAAATAGCACTGTTATACCTTGCAAAAGCACTACTGTGCCAGAAAATGCATATCATTTATTTATTTTGAGTAAGCACAAATCTCCCCAATGTGTTTGTCCTCATTCCTGTGATTCTTACGCTGCAGCATGGCTGATGTGGTGTAGTAGTTGAAGGGGACTTTAGCCACCATGAAGTCCTCCTTCAGCTTGGCAACTTTATCAGACACCAGGATGGTCTTGCCCACTCCGGCGTTGCCCACTAACATGATAGGCTTTCCTCTCAGGAGCAACAGGTCCATGAAGTAGGTCAGACAAATGGTTTCTGGAGTGTGAACCAAAACCGTCTGAAACACACAACACATTACCTGACTGAAAGGGCTTGTTTACAATGTGGTCAGTAATG
The DNA here is from genome assembly GCA_038501785.1 of Myoxocephalus aenaeus. Classification (NCBI taxonomy): domain Eukaryota; kingdom Metazoa; phylum Chordata; class Actinopteri; order Perciformes; family Cottidae; genus Myoxocephalus; species Myoxocephalus aenaeus. The sequence continues at coordinate 4,329,232 of JBAMJR010000073.1, read as the reverse complement.
AGTGGAAACATGATGTACACACCCACACACATCATTACCTGTAATGGTACATCAGGCTCCAGCTCAAACGGCTCCATCTTCTCGCTCCAGGGAGTAAACTTCTTTGTCTCTGAGTCAATGAAATAGTCAAAGACGGTGCCCTGGGAAGGAAACTTCACCGCTCTCATCTCTTTAGACCACCAGCGGCTGAATTCGGTCCGATAGTCATTCAGCTGGACCGTTTTGGGGGAAAACGTGTTATCATAATGTAACATAATAATCATAGTTATCTCCTATGTAAAACACTACAGTAAAAAGGGCGTTAGCTCATCAAGCAAACATTTAGTCACCACACACATGATCCTGGAAGAGAGCCCCTCCAAAGGCCCAGACACAGGCGAAAACAAAGTAGATTTCATAAAGTTCTCGGGGAGAGTCAGCAGGAGTGTTGTCCTCTGTCAACAGGCAGTCCAACAAGGAACACAGTGTCTGATTGGCCAAAACACAAACATGTGACATCTGATTGGATTGTACAAAGTGACACATTGTTCCCTTTGATAATATGCAAAAAGAACAACATAGAAATTCAACATCTGTGTGTATTTGTGACACATTGACTGAGACTCTTTGGCCTGTCGATGAGATACACAATGAACATGTTGTGTGCTCTCACCTGCACCATGCTGTTCTCTGGTATGGGAGTGATGGTTTTCAGGTTGCAGCGGACTTGTTCCAGGCAGTATGGCACATACTTATCAAACAGAATAGTGAGGTTGGCTCGCTCCGATTGGGCCAGTCGGGTGTCTATCCAACTCGTCACATACCTGGGAATACAGTTGGGACAGCACCGCTAAACAACCCTACACAATTTCACAGGTGTGCTTGTGCTTGTGTGTGTGATTATGTTTGTGTTTGTGCTTGTGTGTGTGTGTTTGTGCTTGTGCTTGTGGTTGTGTGTGTCTTACGAGCTCCAGCCAAGGTCCTGTGGGTTGACAAAGAGTATCCCTGCCCTGGACACAGTAGCTGGAGTAGCAGCCTTCAGATGAGAGATCTCAAAAAGTAGACGCATGGAGGAGGACAAGCTGATCCTTTCATTACTGGCAAGCGTCAAAACCTGGACAGAGTAGAATATTTACACAGCAGCAGCAAGGGACTGGCACTGGCAAAAATGTATGTTCAAATTTGAGTTAGTGCTTTGGGTCAGTTGATGTATAGACATGGACACATGTTCAAACCCTTGGGTAAAGGAGAAAATCATTCATTAGAAGAATGGAAACAGTCAGAGAACAAAGACGCACTCTGACCTTATTGTCATCCATGACTGTGTTGAGTGATTCGATCCACATCGGGTCAATATCTCCATCCAGAACAATCCATTTGGGTCCATCATGACCCACTGAGGTCAGCTCTCTCATGGTATTGGAGAACAGACCTAAAGTAAAGTAAAGAGTAAAACATACAGTGGCATAGCAATACCATCACTGAGGCAAAAACATGTCACATTCTATCGCTTCATTTTGCACTAAGCAAACTCATGTCAAATTATTCCACATGAAAACTGTTCAGATGAGAGCTAACTCTGTATCAGAAAAAGTATTCTAATTAATTCTAATTAATTCTGCAAAGAGGCTTGGGAATAAATTATGATCTTGGCACCAAAATAACTCCTGCTCGACCGCGATCCACGGTATGGAGTAAACACTGGTTCCCTCGATCATCATTTACAGTTTATTAAATTTCTTGCAAAATCCTCAAGTTCCTCACCATCTTTCCACTCTCTGGTAGCAGGGTGCAGGTATCCAAACAACTCATCTGTAGTCACAGCTTTAGGGTTGATATCATTCCACACAGGCTTCATTTTCATGTTGGCATAGGTTCTATGGAGAGTCTTCAAGATCTGATGAATAAACATTAGAAATATAAGACACACTGTACTCTTTTCACAAAATCCTTTATCATCTCTCTAGACAGTCAGCAGATATAATAACATTAAAATTCAACTCTTCCTTGAATGTAGCATATAGTATACAGAAGGTAACCTGGCTTTTTCCAGTTCCTGGTCCGCCTACTACAAACACAGAGTGTCTGACAGCCAGCAGCTCTTCCAGCTGGGTCACCTGTAGACACACAAACATTGAATCACACTGGATATTTGATCAATAATATTAATTGCTGACTGTTAATGAAACCGTCTCAAGTTAATACCGATGCTTCTATATGACCTACATGAGTAGACGAGACCAACAGCGAGAAGATTGGCTCGTAATTCTTAATGCTTGTTATTGGTGAGAGGTATCTTCGGGGACTCTGGTGTGAGGTAACACTACTGCTTTGATCCACAGGGACTGCTTTTCTATATTTCTCACAATTACAGACTGATGAGTACGTCTTCATTCATGTTCCCAAAGGAATTAAGTATACTGTGCATCAAAACTTGCAATTCAGAACTATAATTACACGATAAATATATGAATAAACACAATGATTAACTTTTTGCCTTTTCTTTTTCAGCAAAAAAATAAAAAAACACACCAACATCTCTTGGTACCACGACTGAAAAAGAGGCATTTTAATTTCTCTCAAAGCAGAGGAGCACTTATGAGGAACCTTAAGTATGAAGTTCTCCTCAGGCTGCAGGCGCAGTTCACTGACTGACTGACGAACAGCGTTCTCCAGCTCAGGGTCTCTCTTCCTGGGGACATCCAGCTGAGGAAACAGGTCACTGATGAGCCCGAGGAATATCGGCACGTCACTGGTCACTATCTTGGGCAGGTTAAAGTCTCTCAGTGCCCGCATCAGCACCTGGGCAGGAAAAGGACATTTTTAATGCCACGATGCAAATGCAGTTACAAGCCATATGATTGTTCCTCACTATACCTGTTCCTCAGGTCTGCTCCGGTCCTCTCTCTTCAGAGATCCAGCCACAACCAGGACTGATTTGATAGCCCTCAAACCCCAATCATAATGATCCTAGCAGTTAAAGGGAATGAACAAGTCAAGCAATGAAAGCAAGGACGGTAATATGTCACTTTCATCGTTAGATGTTTTTTGTCTTGTAATACAGTAGATGATATTTAAAGATGTCCAACAGCATTTTAATCCATCACAATGAGCAGATCAAAGATATAACATATTGAGTGAAAGTAAGATGAGTTGACTTGTTCATATATGTTTACCATGTGTAAAAGAGTATCGTGGAATAAGTTGGCTGTGATGATGAATATATATTTATAAGATTAAGATAGAGACCCTAGAGTTGGATCAGTCTTTGGAACTGTAGGTGTTGCTTGCTAAATGTGCACAGTATTTCCCAACGATGGTTGGCAAGAGGGCATGTACAAACATTTGAATCAATTTTACATCCATATTAGCCTTCTAAATAGTGGTCATCCTGTAAGAGCACAAGGAAGAGTTAGAATATATGCAGCGTCCTTTAAATTAAGTAGAAAGTGGCATTATGTACCTGCTTGGACAGCAGCTCCTTACAAAGCGTGTAGAGACTAATGAACTTGCGTGCCAGCAGCCGAGCGTCTATGAAGCCTTCTGCCACCAACATAATCTCACAGATCAGCTCAAAGTCTGGGATCACCATGGCACATGGCCTGAAGAGTAAGCAAACCTGCTTTTAATTAGTCCTCTTTGTTTTTTTGTTAACTCTAAAATTAACTTAACTTTAAAATCTCTTCTTTTTCCCCTCAGTTTGTATCAGACCTGAATAGAGCCTTGAGGTTCTCTGGGAGCTCAGCCCTGCCAGCGTAACCTGGGTTCAGAGTGATGAAGATCCCCACTGTTGGCTTCAGCTCAATCTCCTCTCCCAAGAAGTGGAACCTCCACACACACAGGACCAAATACATATGACAAAACAGGTCCGTAGAGAAATCTCAGACTGGATTAGCAAACAAATTAAGTAATACATATATGTATTGTTTATCATTATTTCTACATGTACCTTTGCTTCTTGTTGCGTACAGCATCCTGTATAGTCTTGACCTGCACAGCTACCACTGACAGCACTTCCACTGAGATCCTGTTGAACTCATCAAAGCATCCCCACACCCCTGTCTGAGCCAGACCTTTATAAATGTTACCTATGGACTGAAGACATGTGACGGAGACAGAGGGGGTAAACTCAAGGGTGTAATGCACATAAACGGCAATATGATTGGAGTAAATATGACATAAATGGACACCACGGAGAACATCTGTAATTCCAGTGCTACCTTGTAGTCCATCTGTTCTGAGCAGTTGAACACATACACCATGATGCCCAGGGAGCGTCCAAGGTCTTTGGTAGTTTCTGTCTTACCGGTGCCAGCTGGGCCTGAAGGGGCACCACTCATAGTCAAATGTAGGGACTGGGTCAGGGTTATGTAACACCTGAAAGACAAAAGTAATTCCCCAAATTGATAGTAACAGTTTAGATTCAATGGAATGGTGTATTTGTAAAAAAACAAACATTATATTTGTATTTATATTTTCATTATATTGTATTATATTATAGAATGTGGTAAGACTTCAATATTGTGGTCAGTGCCCTGTACTTCGCCATTGTCTGCTGGGGGAGCAGCATCGGAGCCGGTGACACCAACAAACTTAACAAACTGGTTAAGAAGGCCGGCTCCATCATCGGCTGTAAACTGGAGTATCTGGAACAGGTGGTGGAGAGGAGGACGCTGAAGAAACTATTGTCCATATTGGACAACCCGGACCACCCTCTCCACCACCTACTGCAGGGTCAGCGGAGCACTTTCTCCAAGAGATTCCTCACGCTCCGCTCCAACAAGGACCGCTGCAGGAGAACATTCCTGCCTACGGCAATACAGCTTTATAATAAGTCACCGCTAGCTAGATCCTCTGTGGATTAATTCAATTCATAACTGTACATGTGTATGCTTATTACACTTCACATACATACTTGCATTTTGCACTATCTATTGTTTACATTTAATTTGCTTAATTAATGAATATACTCTGCGGCTGTAAATATATTTCATTCCAGTTAGTTGTATTCTATTCTATTTTATTGTGTATATTTAAATATATATATATATATATATATATTTATATTTTACTTTATTTTATTTTGTATATATCTTCATCCCTGTTGCTTCTTTATATATTTTATCTTTTATCTTGTGTGTTTGTATCTTCAAGTTGTAAGGCACTACTGATGACAACAAATTTCCCCTTGGGAATTAATAAAGTATATATCTATCTATCTATTTCTTTTGTGCCATTATTTGATTAAAGGACATTGGGGGAAAAAAAGACTCACATTTACACCTAATTGCATGGGAGATACCAACTTTTAACCACTACACAACTTGACTGGAGCGCTTAGGTGTTTTTTTTTTTTAAAAGGGAGCGTCTTGGACCCTCAGTCGTCCTGGGACCTCTCTCTCTTTCTCTCTCTCCTGACTGTCTGTGCCTCATTCCAGAGGTTGGAGCTGAATCACCATCCTCCAGAAGATTCAGCCTCTCCTCTTATCTCTCTCTTTCTCCCTCTGTGTTTTATTGTGAATGAATGCTTCAGTTTTGCTTCTTGAGTGTTTGTGTAGTCTGTCCTCTTTCCAGGTTACATGGTGGTGAGGAGTCATGTGGCTCAGGCTCTAGTCGTTTGTCGACACCTGGAAGTTGCTTGACAGTCTCACCTATCAATTTTCTTCCCATTTGTTCTCATTCTATGTGTCATTTTGGTCACATGGCTCGTCTATACTTTTTTTTCTTATGATGGTTATTCTGTACAAACAACATCTATTGCACGTCTGCCCGTCCTGGGAGAGGGATTCCTCCTCCATTGCTCTTTGATGGATTTTTTATGACATTTTTTCCCAGTGAAAGTTTTTGATATGGGGTAGTTCCTCCTTATCGAAAGTGTAGATTGAAAGAACAGAGGTTCCCCCCTTAGGCAAATTAGTGATTTGTGATTTTGGGGTATATTAATACAATTGACTTGAGTTGACAAGGAGTCCATTACTAATGTATATCTTCACCCTGTTCAAACGGGGGTCATCAACCATCTCTGTCTTCAAAGTACACATCTTTACTAATGCGAACAATCCGTGTGCATGTGCATTGGTGGAGCATACAGTACTACATAGTATGCATACCTGTCAGTGAGTGGCGTGATGACCAGTCTGTTAGTGTTCCCCAGGTATTCATAGCTGAACTGAAACTGGGCGTCACAGATGTTGACGTAACAGTGTCTGGTTTCGTCATTCCAGCGGTGGCGTAACTGGGAGAGCCATGCAAAGGCCTGGCCTGTTGTCACCTAAGCGACACATACATTAAAACCAACCGAAAGGAATAATTCAGCAGACGTATGTTTCACTACAGCGTTACCTTCTGACTTATGAGATTGGCTACCACGTCTCGAGCATGGACATCAATGGTGCAGACAGTCATAACTTTCTGTCTGTCTCCAGGAGTTAAATCTCCGAGCAGCATGTGGATCAGTGAGTTCAGCTGTGTGATCTTGAATAGAAAACAGAATTCATCATTGAACAAAACAACCATGGTGTTTACACAACATCCTCACAATATTTACGCTGGATTTTTAGCGATACCTGTTTTCTGTTGTAGTCTTTGAGAGCCGTCTCAAATCCCTCTTCCACCCTTTCAAAGGCAATGCCCACATCTGTGGCCCACCACACCTGACTACCAGTCAACCCCACCTGTGGATATGCAAAAGAAAACAGATGGCAGATAACAGATCATTTGTGCGTCGTTCATAAAGTTAAAGCTATTATTCTACAGACTGTACATCATCATACCTGTGCAGGGTAGTCAAACAGCCACTGGTCCCGAGGTTTGTCCTCATAGGCAGCTACGGCCTCCTGGATCTCTTTTCGGACTGTGCAACGCATGGTGCTCTCTAAGGCACTCAACCAGCACTCTGCCTGAAGAAAGACACCACATCTTAAAGCATGATGACAAATACAAATATAATTCAATGCTATATAATATTTGAAAAAAGCATGAAAAGTAGTACACATGGAAACTGTACACACATACAATTATATACAAACTGTACGAAATCAAACAATACAGAGGATGTTATTAATTATTTCGTTAAGACCATAGTCATGTGATTAATGAATAGTGATGTGATGTGATGTGATGTGAATGAATAGAGCAGTGTAACTGTACTGTATTTGCACATACCAAAATAATTTTAAATTTGTGGAATTTTTTTTATACCTGTCCTTCACAAACACATGGCTCAGAGAATGGAACATATTCGCCCTCTCGGCTGTACATCCCTATAGCAACTGCCTCCCCATCGGCGTCGCCTCCTCCACCTCTGTCTGAGTCCTTGAAGCGAAGATCTGCTATGTTGTCAAACAGCTTCAGCAAATGTCTGGTCACCTGGAAAAACACACACATGGACTATAATTCCATTTACACTTTAAAGGTTATGTTGTTTACAGAGTGAAATCTCTCGAATGGAATTTAAAGTAAATGAAAAAAGAAAATTGTCTTCAGTCTTATCTTCATTCTCCGCTCCACAAGACACTAACACACATATAATGAACTGATAACTAAAATATGCTGACTATCTCTCGATATGTTCTCTCTTGGAAAACATAATCAAATTGTAATCCGTCACCTGTTTGGGCTGTGTTCCCTTGGAGACAATCTCCAGCAGGTCTGAGGCAGAGACAAAGTAAAACCTGGGGAATGTGAGTCTCTTGGTCTCCAGGTACTCGGCCAGAGCTTTCTCGCACACGGACAGCCTCTGCTGCAAGGTCTCCAGGTTCTCCAGGAAGCCAGGCCGGTTGGTCACCTCGAGCACATTACTGTTCTGCACCACCTCGGTCATCAAGTTCTGAGCGGGAAAAGTAGGAGTATTACCCCATAACATAACGATGCAGTGAGGTGGACGCATGTAGGCCAGTGCTCTCATGTATTATGTGCTACCTGGAAGTCAGTGTGAATTCCCTGGAAGCGCTCTGCATCGTTGGCCAGCTGGCAGCGAATGTCGTGGCTGTTGGTGAAGAGGCTGTTGAGGTGGGCCCAGGTCCTCTGGACGGACATCCAGGAGGAGATGACCAGGTCAGCCACCATCAACTTCCTTTGCCATCCACTCACCTCCGCCTGGAAATACTCTACGTACTTACTCATCAGGATGTTCTGCAGCTGCACCTGAAGAGACAGAAACGGAGGAGCTTTAGATGATGATCTGTAAGAACCCTCTTTAATGTATGTTCAGATGAATTTAACTATTCAATTTAAATTTAACTAAACCTTCAATATGTTTCTGTGGATTTTCTGTTTCCTTAAGTGGCTGCTTAAAAATTTATGGCCGGTTAGTAATATCCATTATTCATAGCTTTTCAGAGAGACCTTTGCTGTCATGGAGACAGACTAACATAAAAGCACAGTTCAGTATTAAAAAGCATTACTGAAATAAGACACTGTAATCTACTAGATATCAGTTTAGATAAACACAGTTTAGTTATCAGGCTCACCTGGTTGTCCTCCAGTGTTTCTATCAGATTCTCATCGGCTTTGAGCAGAGGGGTTCCTGTGCTGGTGTGAGCCTCATATGACAACGACATAACACTCCACGTCTGGGTTATCTCTGCCAGCACCTAAGTTATTAAAAGGAAACGTTTCCTTACAAAATGTTTGTCTTTTGAAGACGAGGAAAAACATCAAAATCAAAACTTATAATGATGTTTTGTATCTAATTTCTGCATAATGATTTGTGATTTCTACAACAGGTTGGTTTTTATGATACCTACTCTCTCTATGGCCATTTCTTTAACAGCCTTGTCCACTATGTTTTTGACCTCATCCTCCACCCGATGAAGCTGTAATTCCAAAAGGTCCCCCAGGGTGGTGCCCTCCCCCATCACAAACCTGACCTGCGGACCAAAAGGAATACACCGCGACCATGAGTGTGATCAGATTTCAGATCCGGATAATTGGGTTCACTGAACTGTGCTGGTCATTATAGGCCTGGACATGAGCTGGCAGGATGGTGGAGTGAAGGTGGAGTACGTGAAGAAGAACAACAGAACTGATCTCAATAGATGGGAAGTCTATACGGTGCAGAGCATGATTATAAATGAAACATTAGCGAATCAGATGGTATGTAACATTACGAAGCAGCAGCTGAGCTCATACCCGGGTGGTGTTCATAAGCTGTTGCCAGTGTCTTTCTCTGACAGCGGAGTTTTGCAGCTCGTTGACGGCTCTTAGAGACGTCAACAAGTTTTTCACAGTCGACTCCAGACCCATGTAGACGTCCCACACCCGCACCTCCTTATCCAGCATCTTCATCTCCTTTAACGTGAAGTATGAGAGAAATTCACTTTTTCTCAACACTGGCAAAGATTCATAATTGGAATGTTTGGCCATGGAAGCTTGTCATACTTTGGCAAATCGCCTGAGCTCCATGTCCATCTGCTCAACATTGATCTCTTTCCATGGAGTCTTGGTCCAATCCTCTATACTGGTCTGGAATGGGGAGGAGAATGGGAGCATTTAATATGTGGTTGTGGTAAGTCTTTTCACCTCCAGTCTTATAGGTCGTCAATAGATATGCTATGATGTGGAAACTCGCAGTCAAACGCTGAGCCTCACCATGCAGTTCCTTTTGTCTTGTGTTAATGGTTTATCCATGAAAATCAAACATATCTACGAAATCAAAATGTGCTGAATAACATTTACCTTCACAAAGATGACCATGTCCCAGACTGCTTTGACCAGTATGATGTCAGAGCGACACTGGCACAGTTGCTTGTAGTCTGGGAAACTGACCTCAAACAGATCAGCTGTGTCCTGCAGCTTCTTCATTTCTGCCTCCATCACTGCTACCGTTCGATTAGACTGGAGTCATATTCGTTTTTAATTGTTATTGTTTCAAACATACAGTGTAAGGCACGACTTTGAAAATAGGTCTCCCAGTGCTCACCTTGTCAATTAGTTTATATTGCTTCTCCACATTGATCATAAAGATTGGCTCAATACGAAACCGTTCCCTGAACTCATGCTGCTTTACCTAAAATATGAAAAAAACCTGCACATTCAAGATTCTTTGAAGCTGCAGTTTCTATGTATTCTCTCCATTTCTCCACAGTGCACACTCAGGGGGGTCAGTCATACATAATGCAGGAAAGAAAGTGAGACGATTTCAGATATCGAGCTCTTTGTGAGAGGTTGATATCCTACCCCGCACACACACAGCCTCACCTCGAACCGGACACATTTCCTACGTATAACTGAAACTTCATTTGATTGTAGTGGCGCCACTTCATGTTTGACTGTGAATGCAATTTTTCGCAGACTCTTCCACTTCTCTGGCAGCTCCTGTGTTTTGTGGTAATAAAAGGGGAGAATGTAATGTAATGATAAATGTATATATCTGCCAGCACTCATAAAATTGTGTGTAATTTGTGCATTGGTTCACACTTCTAGCTGTGTGTAGACGCTTTCTGGCAGCTGCTGTCCGTAGGTCTTGAGGAGCTCAGCAGTAGACTGGAGAGGTTTGAAGTGCTGCTCGTTGCTGATCTGCCTGTCTCGTATGGCCATGAGGTGTCCCATGATGTCCACAAGGCCTGCATAGTCGCCATCTGACACCTTGTTAGAAAGACCATGGGCCGTGTCCTGGACAAAAGACGATAATTCTCTCACGCTGCAGGAAAGAGAGGGAAAAAGATGATGTAAGTGAGGCACAGAAAATAAGTTACTTCAATGATGATTTGAAATAAAAAGAATCTCTTGCAGTAACTACTACATCCCCTTAGTTAAACAGTATAAACAAATTGCCTTAAGTACTTTTTTGCCATTGTGACTCATAGACCACAACCAGAAAACAGTTGTGCAAGCAGAGTTCATTTACAATGTTTTAAACACACAATAATTTGCTACTCGATATTGTATTTTTTCAGGTAATTCTTATCTGTTTTTGTAGAAATATACATTTCAGTGTGCGTGTCTAACCTCTGGTTCACGTGGTTGAGAAGGTGCTCCTTGAACATCCAGCTCCACCTCTTGATGACATTCATCAGTGTGTGCTTGAAGGGTCTGATGTCGAGCTGTAGCCAGCCACAAAACACCCTCCTGTCCTCCATCTTGCTCACTCGCACATACAGAGACTCAAACAGGTTGATCTGGAATGAAGAATGATGCAGTGACTCACAGACATTGATCACAGAAAAAAATAACAGAGATGATATTTGTCCACTAAACTGTGGTCAAGTTAATTTAGGTTAAAGGCTGTTCGAAGTACACCTGTTCTTTGAAGTTGTCCAGGGTGGGTGGGTTCTTTTTCAGCTCATAGTCGGCATACAGCTCGGCTTCCTCTGTACTTAACACGTGACCGTACAGCAGGAACTGCCTCATAAATTCCGACCTGTGAAAGTTGATGTGAAAAGGAGGAATGCTTTCCTTTAGCAAATATTATTATATAATAATTAAGGATAAATATATTTGTTTAACTGAACGGACACATGCACAATAACTTTTATTTGTGTATTTTTCAGTAATAAAGCAATCAGATAAAAGGTTTTTTTTTAAATGCCGGAGAGCCATACACTTCTGACCTGTCATCAGTCCAGAGGTATCGGTAGCTGGCAAACGATCCCTGGTATTCTTTGACCTGAAAAGCAGCACAATCTTTACAACTGTCAGCATCATATATGAGCTTCCATGAGTAGACATACAACTTACTTTAGCGATAGCGGTGCGTGTTCGTGAGCGGATAACATGGCACATCTCTGTCAAATCCCCCATTTCATTTATGTCGCACTACAAGATAAAGAAACGAGGTAGCATATGACAAGGGCCTGTGTGGGTGCAGATACATTTCTGCGTATGACCCTAGAATCTAATCTGTACAACACCTGATAGTTATCCAGTTGTTTATGCTTTGCCACTCTGGGAATGAAGGACGCCATGTTGGTGATGTTGGCTACCATCTTATCCACAATATGATAGAAGTTACCACTGTGGTTGAAGTCCAACGAGGGGTCAAAGGTCATCTCATTACTGTTGAGTATCAGCTGGACCTCAAACAGCGGTGAAATGCGCTGGGCTGCATCTGTGTTGTCCATGAGGTACTGCAGCGAGCAGCGCACCGCACTAGAGAAGCCTGTCAGGATCATGCGGTCCACATAGTCAGTGTAGGCCCGCCATTCACTGCTGTCCAGGTCTGAAACAGCGAGCAGAGACTGGCTTTCCTGGATCACAGTGGACAAGTGATGTATTAGAGGAAAAAATATAATATGATAATGATATATATGAATACAAAAATGATCTGTAATGTCCTTCTCTCCAGCACCAAGACTAAGGTGGATATACCTGCAGCAGTATGTGTATTTCCTCCCCTGTACTAGTGATGAGAGTATGCTGTTTGGAAACACTCTCATCAATGTCAGAGAAGACTAGGAGAGTAGAACCACGGCTCTTTCTGGTGATGAAGGCTCGATGACTGAACTTCCCCATAAGGGCCTGGACGGCCTCCACGTTAGCTTTACTCTTCTGGACACGACTAGAAATGCTCTGGAAATAGTAAAAGATACAACTATGTTACAACCAGTAATTATAATCTCTTCAATTGACAGCTGCATGGTGCTTTTTGTTTTAGGAGTGTTTGCTATGATTGAAGAAAGCTGGCGTAGACCACAGCAGAAGAATGCCAGGATTCATGTTACATTGGCAGGCAATAGTTTCATCTCAGCTTTTGATACTGCTACTTTTCTCTAAATATATCAGAATATTGTGAATATGCTGCAAAAATACAACATGAGCACAAAAGAAAGTCAGTAGCATTACACTACGCACCTTTTGTTAGTTGACAGTGCAGTAAAAAGATCTCCTTAAAATACAAAAGAAATGGTCAGTACCTTGACCAGGTCTCGTGTGCTCTGGATGTAGTCCCATAGGTCGTCCTGAGCCCAGCTCAGCTCCCGGAGGGCCGGATCCAGCTGTCGCCTCGTCCCATCCATTTCATCTTTCACCAACCCCAGCTCTATAGCCAGGATAGTGCTGTGGAGCTGGTTGTACCATTGGGTCACCAAGGTCAGTGTCTGTGTGTACTACAGGATACATTGCAGTGTTAACACTTAAACCTTGGTCTTTTTCAACATATATCACAGGTCAAGTTTGAAGCTATATCCAAAGCAACACCTGAAGCTTAGTTACCCACCATGTAGAGTCTCTCCCGTTTGGAGTAGAGCTGGAGAGCTGCTTTAGGAATGTTCTGGTTCTTCAGCATGCCCAGGTACTTCACCTCCCTGAGCATTGATGTCAACTGGGGACAGGAACAGAGAGACAGGAGGAGAACTTGATGAATCCAGAGTGCAGTTCATTGTTGTTTCCTAATAACGTGTAGAGATGGGATCAGCATCTGAAAGTGGCAATCTCATTAACATTGAAACAAAGTTACACACACACACACGGTGTATTATCTGTTGCTCATAGTACATCAGATACATTGTTAATCCCTGGATTATAGTGCCTGATTTTGATGTTGCTGTACATATTCATTGCTGCTGCACTTTTCACTTTCTCTTGTTTGTTTGATTTGAGTTCCTCAGATAATTGTGAATATATCACTGTTGCTACTTCTGGTAATTTGAGAGACACCAGCTACTGGATGCTGGGAAAAGAAATGTAGCAAATCATTTTGTATTAATCAGTGATATGTTGCAGCAAAAAAAAATGTAATTGATATAACCTCTTATTTGTGGTGTAAACACAAACATGTTTAATTGTGGATTGACTTGAATAGTCGAAGGTCTATCATACATTACCCACTGTACTGTAATTAGATTAAAACAATTAATTTGACTGTGATTAGTATCTTGGTGATTGCATCTTCTATGCTCTTACTGCAGGACTGAAGTTGACCTGGAACAGGCCTGTGTCTGTGTCCAGTGTGAGCAGCGGTTCCTTTAGGTGGGTTTGACAGATGTCCTCCAGGCCCTCGGTCCAGTCTGAGAACAGCTCTTCATCGTGCTGGTCCAGAATCTCCAGAACACGCTCACATTTTTGGAGGACATCGTCTGCTTCAGCACAGCCCAGAGGCCTGGAAGGGAAAGAGGGAGGAAAAAAAGCCAAAGAAAGAGTAAAACATAAATGTTATCTGTTTCTTTGTTTCTTGTATATGTTTGACAAATAAACTGTATTGTTGAACTGTGTATGCAAGCAATTTATTTTGTGCAACATTACCAAAACCCAATGTGACTCTAGTCAACCTTTTTAAAAAAATCGGTTAGCTCAACCCTCTCGTATCACTTCTGGTTGGTACCGGCCAAAAACCAAGATGGCGACGGCCAAAATGCCAATCTTGAGGGTTCAAAACGTCAGTCAACAAAGCAATGGTTGACGATGTCCGCTTCTTATATAGAGTATCATTTAATAGGCGCAACAACAGATCTGCTCCATGACAGTTGTTGCGTGAGATAATTATGTCTGTGTGTGATAAGTGTGGTTGGTCCGTACATCAGGGCCAGCTGGCACAGATTGCTCCGATTGGTGAGGATGCGATCCCGAAGCTCCTGTGACCATTTGAGGTTTCCGGCCACTGAGGGCATGTTCTTCCCCAGGACAGTACCGCCTGACCGCAGCTGAAACACAAAGGCTGAATTAACTTGGCTGATGACTGAGTCATGTTCATTACTTTAAGTTAATACTTTTTCCAAAGACGTTCGTAGCACACGTGACACACATGGGTCATATTAAACTCAGACATCCAAGTTATGGCATCGAGGCAGCTGGCTGAAGTCTGATCATACAGCTGTATTTTTGGAGTGCGTCGATAGTCAGTGCGTCGATAGTCAGATTTTTAAGTCATTGAAAATATTTATTTTTGGTCTGTCTCTTACCCCATCTCTGTGTTGATCAAGTATATTCTGACAGTTGTCTACTTCCTGGTTGAACATGTCCAGCAACACATTGTAGTTAGGAGAGAACAACTGGTGGATCCGAGGTCTCTCGAGCAGGGTGCTGAAGATCTTCAACAACTAAACAAAAAACAAAAATACTCCAGTTTATTTTAGACATTGAGGTCGTATGATGTCCAGAAATATAGTTCTGATTTACTTTAGAGATTCCCTGGATTTTTATCTAAGCCACCAACATGTGGAAATTCCAGTTCATAAGTCATATACCGTATATATACTGTATATATATATACTTCTCAGATGAGATCAATGTGAGCAAAGTAAGCAAATACTGTATGTTAAACTGGCTCTTTTCATGCTGACACTGCAAAAGTGTGATTGATCAAAACCATATCACTAAACAAAGTAATGGAATTGTTGAAGGGGACATGGAGTAAAGGACAAACCTTAAAGGTTGACTTCAAGTTTTTGGAGTGCTGGAAGGCCAGATTGAGGACAGTTCCTAGCCTCTGGTCAAAATCTCTGTTCTGCTCCATGAAACGTCTGTAGTGGCGCACAAAGTCCTGGAGATAGGAGGGCATTAGACAGGAAATTATGGATATTTTAAATCCCTTTCCTAATTAAAATCTGTCCCATGTTTATCCCATTACATTTCCATGCTGTACTTTCAGCTCTCCCTAGCTGAGTTGATCAGTACTGGCTGGAATAATATACTTTTCATTTTCGAAAAGTATATTATAACACAGATCAATTTCTGATTCAGTTCCAGTTTTAATTGGCTGAGTTACATTGGAAGCTGTTGAAAAATAGCTGTAAAATACCCAGTAAATTAAATAAAATTGATGCGCTGACTGATAATGACTGCTGTCACTGCGTGTTGCTTAGCAACTACTTTACTTTGCTAGTTTTCAATTACTGTACTGCGGTGCAGAAAAATAACATATTTACTAGTTATTTGTATTATTCGGCTGTGCCTGCCAATGCCACTTATAAATTGCTGTGAATCACACCCCTTTGGGTTTATTGATGACATAGCAGTGTGACAGCAAAACTATTTCACCACAGTGTCGGCCTCACGTCGTCAGTATAGTCCAGGGGGTCATATTTGCTCTCTCTGAGGGCCCTCCAGCAGTCATGAAACTCCTCACTCATACTGAACACCATTTCACTGAGGACTTTCCCTCTGGATCCACCCAGTTCAACCTTCTCCAGTTTCAGAAAGTCCAGCGCTGTTGCAAAAAGTTCCTACAGATAAGAGAAGAAAAGCAACTGATAGGTCAGGGTGATAGGATGGAGGTAATCAGATTAAAAAACAAAAGACCTTCAGTTATATACATAAACTCTGCATAAACTACATAACAATTAATATACAGCAGTTGATGGAAATGTGATGGAAATAATGTCTTCTTGGGGCATCTTCTTCCAGCCAAATGTGGACGTTTCCAATCTTCCTATAAAACTAACACAAACAAGTGATTTTCAACTCATGCACCTTGATCATAAGCAGCCTTTCCATGATGCGGTCTGAACGCTGGAACACAAGCGCAGCCGGAAAGTCCCACAGCTTGATGGCCTGGCTGTGTCTGTAGTAATCGGGGATCCGCTGCCGGTGAGTGTGAAACAATTGCTTGAAGGTGAGCAGAACTGAGATGGTTATCTGGACTCTCTCCACTCCCTCCTCGAGCTCCATCTTAAACAGCTCTTCTGGGATGAGGTAGGCAAAGGCCTGGATTCAGACACACAATTATATTAAGAATATCATTGACAGATATTCTGTCTCCCTCTCTGTCACACATACATTGAGATGCATCACTGTACCTTTTCAATGATCAGGTTGCAGAACTCCTGCAGGAGGACCACCATTCGTTGTGGAGTGCAGTAGTACTGAGAACAGCTCCAGATGAGACAGAGTGTGTGGAAAAGAGGAGGCAATAGAGCGTCTACCTGTGGGAAAGTCCTCTCTTCCAGGTTGCTGATCAGTCTCCTGAGAGGGCGTAGATACAGATCTATGTCCTCTGCTTCCAGCACCGCTATGATAATCACATAGTAATAGATAACATGATAGGGAGGTAATTTAACAGAATTAAAATCATACAGTTGAGTTCTTAAATTGGCAATGTGATTGCCAATTTAAAATGCAAGGCAAAGCTTCATTAGAGTAAATGTATCAAATTCAGATAACATAGAAAAACACAGATAAGTTATTTTTGTATTTGAGGAATAACGATTAATAATAGCTGTACGCTCTGGATGTAGGAGCAGTACATATTAACACACTGACTGAGAGGTTGGGCTGTGAGAGATGATAGAATGAGGAAAATCATTAATTAGCACTGCTAAATGAGGAGTAATCTACCCTCATTGACTTTGAGGCAAATGTCCTTGAAGGAGGAGTAGTAACTGCTCTTGACTCTTCTCAGGATCTCCACGATGTGCTCCGCTTTTGGGCTCTGGATCTGAAAAGGGGAAAATCGTAGTAGTACTTACACTCATTGACTACTTTATTCAGCACGCCTGAACAATCTGTTGGAATTAAATAACACCTCTGATGTAAATTCTACATTATGTGTGAAAGGTTTAAATGAAATGAAATGTTTATTACTGGGGTCATGTCCTGCAAACACATTTAGGGTCTGTTGACTCAAAACCTGGTCTGATATCTAGTCTATTAATTAAACACATCTCTATTACTGGTACTTTAAGAACTGAAGTTTCAGTTTACAATTTTAATTGACTGCACCCCTGTCAACTTCCACAGAGCCAGTGTCATACTTGTGACTGAATGCCCAGCAGGTTTTCCCTCTGAGTGGCCCAAAACTGGAGCTCCACGCTGGGGCCTGGGTGGTCTCCTTGGTGCAGCACCATACCAGAGTCTTTCTTCAGGACGTTCCATATCTGTCCAGACCACTGAACTATCAGAGTTTCTATAGAGTATAACAAGCCATGGTCCAGTGGCCAACCAGAGGGGCTAAGGGAGACAAAGAGTGGGGTGATGGTGTGGGTGAAAATGGCAATATGAGCTTTGGACAATGAAAGTACAGTAGGCAAATAGGATTGAAATATTTTTCTAGTAAAGTGTCGTCACAGTCAGCTTAAATAATTCGAATTAGTTTGACACAGCCACCATTTACAGTTTCAGAAAACTTGCAATACAAATAACATTTGCCTTATTGTAAACGTGGTAAGTTTCATGGTGATATCTATGAGATAAAAATGTTACCCTATTCATAAAAATATAGTTCATGATTGTTCTAACCCGGAAATGAGTAAGCATTTTTGCACTTCAGGTTCAGTTGCCTCTAAATCAAATGTCTTTTTTAAGGGTTTTGGGTTAGATGCCTGAAATTAAGTCTGTCGTTAACACAAGTTTAAGGGGTTGTAATGTTTTATTCTAATATGTCAGTGAATGACACATACATTTTGAAGCTTTTAGGTGTTATTAAAAAGGCGGTTGCTAACAAGTGGCTAAATGAGACTGTAAAACCACATTACGTCGACTAGTCATACTTTAATGCCTTGCTGTGTGTACTTGCACTGACACAACCGTGGTGTAGTCTGTCTATAGCTGAACCGTAGCTTTTTACTTCTGCCAATTGCATTCACTCTTCAGCAATCCTAGAAGTGGTGCTTATTTGTGAAGACTATCTCGCCAAAAAAAGTGTGCAAGTATTATGAACTTGTGTTTGGCACAGAGTTCATTTTCTGCAATAATCCAGTGGAAAAATTCCATTGGCTTTTTGTTGAGTGAACCAGTGCAATGCTTCCTTCCAGTCTTGGCCTACACAAATATGTCATCCCTGCACCACTTTATTAGCTAAAGTAACATGGCACCCAGAAATGTCAATTTACTTAATTTTTTCAAATTTACTGTTGACATCTTATTAAATATCGAAAAGTAAGTAAAACTGATGTTAAAACATTATATTTTGTAATGTTTTATTGATAATTTCTTTGATTTATTTTATTTGGTTGCTGTGCTTCGCAAGAGAAGCAGGAAGAAAGTCACTTCTGGCTACGAGTTGAGGGTCATGGTCGGGTTAAGATCAGGCTGACGAGAAGAACAAATCGGGAAATGCGGTGAGTGGTGCTATTTGGTAGAGAATATTTAATTTCATCTCCGGGCTCCAAATGAATGCATATCATTTTCATATCATCAGAAATGTGCAATGGAAAATACACATTTGGCTAGCTAGCTAGGCTACTAGCCACGCGCGCGCACACACGCGCACACTGACCCGAGTACGATGTCGCGAGGCCGTGCCCTCTCCACACACAGAGGTAGGGGCAGCAGGGTCCTTCCCTCAGCGCGGCCTCTCATTGTCACCACCCTGCTCCTCAGCTTCTCCAAGTGCCTATGGATGTCATCGGACACCACCCGCGGCCAGTCCTCGTGGTTCAGACCGTTGGACAGCACACACACCATCACCTATGCAGTAAGTTACGTTACACGCATAAAGTGTATTGCCTACCCAGCATGCATCATTCCCTTTCTTCTGCCACCAATATTCTGAGTTGGGAAACCCAAATCTTCATATACTCACAGCTGTCTTGGTGTGCGAGTTGGACGCGCGCGCACGCACACACACACACACACACACACACACACACACACACACACACACACACACACTAAACCAACCCACCTCAGAGATGATGACAGGTAAGTGCTCCATGGGGTATCCAGGAACTTCCCCCAGCCGTAGTTGGTGTCTGAATCCTTGGCGGGCAATTCTCTTTACGCCCTTCTTTAGCACACACAGTAGCTTGGTCTTCCATGGTGGGGACGTCTTCACAGATGCAAAAACAGTAGGAATGCTTTCAACAGCATTGAAAGCACTAGAAATAAGTAGTGACTTATTTCAAAGAATGTGTATGTTAGATGGAGTGTAGCGCTCAAGCACAGGATATATAATGTGTATATCTCTGCATGTCAACATATTGTCTTGTTAAATAGGAATAGTGTGCATGACAGTGTTTGTTAAAACAATTCTCAGGGTGTGAGACATTTTGCTGCTATTTGTGTTTTAATTAACAGCGTCTAAATGCCACGCAAGCAAACAGAAATGTGAATGTGAAATGTGAGTCACCATAAGCCAGTCTGTATGTATGCACAGTATCTTTACCTCGGTGATATTAGTCGACAGACTTTCTAACATACTGTGCATACACAAAAAAATAGATGAACTATGCAGTTAAATATTTACTCCAGGCTATAACCATAATTTAATTTGCCCACAAAATTGACTTTAGGGTTAGGGGTCGATGAAAAAGAAAATAACACATATATGAAAGCAGGTGCCTTAACCTTTTATAAACTGAGTTTAGGCCTGTGTTAATTTACCTGTGGCCTGTGTGTATTTCTTACCTGAACATTCCCTGCATGCAATGTCCCTCCAGGTCCAGTGAAGAGCAGCAGTCTGTTGCTCCAGATGTGGTCCAGAAAATCCAGTATGATCTTCTGGTTCTCCTCTGCTCCAATAAAGCGGTTCCACTTATCCGTCTTCACTCGCAGCACACAGAAGGCCTGCTCCCGAAGGAAGTCCACCCTCTCATCTGACAACACCACCCCTGCTTTGAGAGAGGGCTCCTGGGCAGCACGCACTCCTCCAGCCCCTCCACTGTTACTGCTTGTGCCGGTGGCCTCAGCCATGAAGATTCAGCTGGCAGGGGAAAAAAAGTCGAAGCCTACGACTACTACTAGATCTGGTGTGTAGGGGATGTGAAACCAGTAAAGAGAATCACACACAGTGAGCTAAAAGGTAAAAACTCACCTCAGTCCTTCTTAGCAAGATCAGAAGCTCAAACAGGATATTTCTCTAATCAATGATGCACTCTATTACTGTCCCAGCCTTATGTTTCTTTTCTGGTTTCCACCTGACGCCGTTACAAAGCAGTATGGGCTGGCTTCATTCACCATCCAAGGCAGAGACTGTGTGTGTTGCCTGTATTGCCTGCAACCCTACCCGGTAACCTGAGCCTTCAAGGAAGACCCAGCTAGAGTGATACCTCCAGGACAGGTAATAATATTACACTTATGATGCACGTATAAGGTTATATATAGGTATATACATTTTATTTATTTATTGGTAACAAATAGTATAATTTGTGAAGGCAGAACAGTTGGATAAGGAATTATGGCATTGTTTGAGGTTTCATATTTTGCTATGTGGAGGAAAATGTGGTAACTGCGGCTGAAAATGGAGAAAGATCTTCTAGTCAAATTCATCCAAATACTGTAGAAGAGGTCTTTTGCGTACCCTTTCCTACTAACCAATGCAATGTGCATTTTCGCCACACGGGGGCAGTGCAGTACAATGTTTTCTAATAGCCTGCCTCAAATGTAATCCAAAGTGACCCGAGCCATGACATCCTATTAAACATGTTATGCCATATGTATATAGAAACATGGAAAATTGGGACATTTCTCTGTGTCACTTAAAATACCCCAGCAATGATTACCCTTTTAAAGATCCCTCACTTTCTGAGTTTAACCTTAATTCATGAATGGAATCAATTTAAAATGGGCTGACTGTCGAAGGCAGAGCTTTTCTGGATTGTCTGACATTTGAGTGTATTGCTAACCTTTTGGTCATACATTTGATCCATACACAGGATTATGCAATGCTTACAAATGGATGTTATAAGCGTCCCCTCAATAGAATGCTTGTCAAAACATAATGATTTAACAGATGTAAAATGTCTTAATCTCTAGTATTCCTACACAGAGTCTAAATGCAGTTTAACCATTTCCCATTAGATTATACAAGATTTCCATGTTCATACAGCCACTTCATTTTCTATAATCACTCTCCTTTGGCTTAATGTCTGCTTTAAACATTAGATGCAATTCATGGAAGCGATCTTTCACTTCACGTGACGTATATATATATATATTCTTAGTATACATGACCTTTGGAGGTTTATGTCTTTATTTTTTAACATAAAAGTGTTCAGCATTCATCATCAGCAGTGAATACAGTATTTCCATTGTTCCCAACACTGGTCATACCAGCCAATAATCCATGGCAGTTCTCCAAGGGAATTTGTCCTTTCTGAAATCTATAATTCCTTGCCTCACTCTGTTTACATAAGTGAATATGTGAGCGTGTGCGTGAGTGTGTGCGTGCATGCGTGTGTGCGCGCGTGTGTATGTGTGTGTGTGTGTGCGCGTGTTCTTTGTGAATTTACACACTTTATGTTGTGTGTTTTCATCATGATGCAGCTTGAATTAATGTCCTCTATGTGGTATATAAGGGTGCAGTATGTTGGTATTAATGTGTGTTTCTACTGTTACATGGATACAAGACTGTGTGACTGAACGTGTTGGGCTTGTGTGGGTTTGCCGGTCCAGGGTCCAAGGCTAGTGAGGGTGTCCCTTGGGTCTCTCAATATACACACACACACACACACACACACACACACACACACACACACACACACACACACACACACACACACACACACACACACACACACACACACAGTATCTAAGCCCATTTTGAGCCTGCTGACAGCAGGAGCATGACTGCCCATCTCTCTGGCTGACCTCATGCCCAATGTCAGCTCGGCTCTGTAGGGATGGAAGGATGGAGGCCAGAAAAAGAGATCTTAGACAGTGGAGCAGGAGAGGGAGCCAATGGAGAGACAAAGGGGAAAAGGGGAATGTGTTTGCCGGTTTGGAGAATGAGGAAGGGCAGCAAGCTTACAGATTACAAATGAGAATAGAGTGATGAAGGAGTAGAGGAGCAAAAGCAGAATGGCGACATGTACTTGGCCGGCTCTTGGTGATAAATATTCAAGAGTAGTTCTGAGTCATTACTGAGTAATGTAAACAGGTGGAGTAAAAGAGCAAATGGAAAGAAATGTATCCTCAAGCAATATTTAAACTCCCAGCTCTTGACTGTAACTGAACTATCACCTGTAAGTGGATGTAATATTATGCTCCAATGTAGCATAGCAAATCGGCATACACATTTTTTTTTTAATCTCTCAGCTATGTAGTTGTAACCTGAAGCGTCACCCTCATTTCTTTTCTCCTCCTCTTGTTCCTCCACCTCTCCTCCTCGATCTCTCCATTTGCCGTTTCCATGGCTACGTGTTGCTTGACGATCAGTCTGCCGCTCTTGAGTCCGGAGCTTCAGCCTCTCCTCCTCTCCTCCTCTCCTCATCACCTCACCTCCCCTCCCCTGTCCTCAGTCAGGGGAGGGAATTACATGTAGATGAGCTTGAGGTCCCTGTATCTTTCACTCTCTCACACTCACACACACACACACACACACACACACACACACACACACACACACACACACACACACACACACACACACACACACACACACACACACACACACACCATGACACCCATCGTCTCCTCAGGCACTGGGAGTCTCGAACAAGTCCACACTCTACTATTCAACACAGTCTTTTTCATTTTCTCCTGTAGTCCCTGGGGAACATGACAGATGCATGTATTACTGAAGCAGTTGGATTCATGGCAGGCAAAGAAATGGATAAAAAAGGATGCTGGAGACAAGGGAGGGGTGGGTGACAAAAGCTGGCAAATGCATGCACACTGTCACAGACGTAATGATCGTCTCAAAGCTGGCCTCCTGTTGCTGGCTGACTACCCATGAAACCCAACTATGGCTGGCGAGCGCCATGTATGTGCTTGTGTGTCTGTGTGTCCAGATGGTGCTGACCAGCCGTCCCACCCAGGGTAGATGAAGTAAATGGAGCGATTACAGTAATAACCGACACACACATCTGTCTCATACCTCCGCATGGCTGCCAGCTCTTTTGGACACACACACACACACACACACACACACACACACACACACACACACACACACACACACACACACACACACGCACGCAAGTACTATTGGCTGAGATCCATGGAGTTGATTAGAGCAAGCACACCCCATTATAACATGTGATGTGTTTGTATCTTCTAGTTTTGCAGTTTTATTGTAGGCTAAAATGTAAGCAGCTTGTTGACACCTCAGGCACCTTGCAAAGAGAGTCAGTTTGGATGAAATGTGACTCAAGGTGACTTTGCTTTAGCCCTTTCAGTTCCTTGCTCTAAACATTGTGTTCCTATTCCTCTTTCTGTCTCTTTGCCGCCACTCTACTCTGCGAAATTCCTCTCCTCCCTTTCATCACTCCAGTCTGACCCACTTCAGATAGACCCTTCTCCTGTCCATCCATTGTTCCTCCCCCACCCCACCGTTTCTACATCTTTGTTGTTTTTCTCCAACAATAAATGAGTCAAGGGGTCAATTTTGGAGGAGCCACCAGGAACAGGGGGTCTCTTTGTAGAAGGGGGGAAAGGCAGAGTGTCACCAGCAAGCCCTTCCTTATCAAACCTCCCTTTTTGTTCTGCAAAGGTCTTTCCCCTCTGTCTGGACTCAGTGATATTTGAGAGGCAGGTCCGTGTACACAGGAAGGTGTTAGAGAGCATGGCCAGTCTCCCAGGATGTGTGTGTTTGTGATTTAAAGTCCTGAGCTTGCTCTCCTCTTGAGTATATCAAGTGTGCCCTGCGTTTGTGCTTTCGAGTTGAGGGGACCCCAGCAACTTGTTTTCAGAAACGCTGAGTCCTTGCTGACCACTTCCAGGATATAGTTCACTAAATCAACACTCTGTGTAAGAGAACACTTTAATTCACTGGCTAAGTACTGCTGCGTCTCCTCCAAAATCTGCAGATACAGTATTTTCTGTAAAAAAATTAAAAAAAAGACAGCATTGTTCTGTACTGTGGTAGACACAGGTAGTTTCCTCTTACAGCAAGTTCACCTGGGGTGGCTCTCTAGAGCAGGGGTCACTAACAGGCGGACCGCGGTCCGGGTCCGGACCCAGACGCCGTTGTTTCTGGACCCTGGACCGAAAACCAATTATTATTACCGAATTATTAACTGTTGATGGATCGCGAACTATTTCACCGGCGAAACTTTTCCTGCCTTTGGCGACCTCTCGGTCCAGGAAACACACCAACCAATCACACGCCTTGTAAATCCTCTCACTTGATCCTACTCGACCAATCGCATGTGTGTATGCCCTTAAGCCCCGCCCTCGACTCAAATGAGATCTTCACACACGGGAGGAGAGAGACCCGATAGTTGGAAAAAGTCCGTCGTGAGTCAGAAGTTATTTCACTTGGTGTTCCAAAAAGATAAATGTAGACATCTTAACCAGAGCCTTTAACCAGGAATGGACAAACTGTTATATGTTTATTATTCCCACAACCAGTTCAAGAGCAGCATGTCTCATGTTCAGCGATTATTTAAAGCAGTGATGTGAAGCACCACCACGAGACAAAGCACACATCTTTAGAGCAAACGGACCGACTCACATCCGAAATTAAGGCACAGAAAATAAACCTAAGAGCCCAATATGATCAGAACCCTAACACATGAATGAATATGATCAGAACATGAATGAATATGATCAAAACCCTAACACATGAATGAATATGATCAGAACCCTAACACATGAATGAATATGATCAGAACCCTAACACATGAACTAACTGACCAACAATGAGATTAAGAGAGAGGAGAAATGAGCTGAAACAAGTGGTATAATAACCAGGTAAAGAGGTTTAATACCCAGGTGAAGTCTCTGAACACACATTTCTCTTTTTAGATGACAATAATATAGTATCTTGGCTCTTTTGATTGACATCACTTGACGCCCGAATAAACTGAATTTGAATGACAATTATTACATTATTTTTTCTAAAATAATAAATTACATTTATTCATTTAATTTATATAGTCACATTTTTCAAAAGCTTTCTGTTTTAAATCCAGCCTTTATTTTACTTGAAATAAAAGATGATGTATGTATTATTAGAGTATGTATTATTTATAATTATTCCAGTTAAATTGGAAATCTGTAATAATAAATATTGTTTAGATGTTATCCAATTGAACTTTCTTTATTTAATTTGACAGTCAGTTGTTGACTACATACATACGTTAATACAACTGTTGGCTACTTCAATACATATGGCACAAAATCATAGAGCACACATTTGACATTATTATGATGTTCCGGACCTTTGCATGAGGAAATTCTCTCGAACTGGACCTCGTAGAACTTTAGTTGAATACCCCTGCTCTAGAGGGTCATTACGTTTTGCTGAGACAAAGAGATGCACTGGAATTTAAAGTTAGGTAGAAACCTTCCCTTTATGAGGGGGGATGTTTTGTGTTGGTTTTCCAGTCACACTTAAATCCTGTAGATGGGGCTGTTTCTCTATCCTCTATCTCTGAGAATATCCCCAATATGGTCTCATTCAAAAAATCTCCCATGCCTCATCCTCTTGTTGCTTGTGAATACCCATATGAACTCAGGGGAGAAATATATTATGTGTCCTTCTTGTCAATAGCTGATTTGGATTTGGCATAACTCCCCTGTGGGCATATAGCTAACATACTGCGATGCTATTCACACAGATACTAGAGCACACAAACCAGTAGAAGAAAGTTTGTACAGATTCAAAGTGTTCCCTTGGTCTTTGACATAGAGAGAAAGTATTGTTTCTATTGATTTATCATTATCTGCTCACCTCAGAGATATTAAGACCATAAAACAATAAAGGAGGAGAGAAATGCACCTGGGTAACCTCTCAACAAATACAAATGACATATATCTGGCTGTCTCCAGTGGTGGATACATTTTGAGAGCGTTGAGAGCAGGAGAGGTGATGGGAGAAAAACGAGAATGAAAATGTCCATATCTCTCATTGTGTTTTTTTTTTTACTTTTAAGAGAAGCGAGCAGAGCAATTTCGTATCAAAGACCTTTACCTCTCTCCATGATGTGATTAGATAAAGAGTAATACCATATTGCACCCTATGTATTTTTCACACTTATTTAGCCAAATGGGGTGAAAGGGGACGAACGGTTCCACGGTTCTATTAAAGTATGTCCGAGAACAAAGTATGGAATTAGACACACTGACACACTAACTGTACCACCACCCTCCTTTCAAATGACTACATTACTTTGTCTGATTGGCCGCCACAGTGCCCGGTCATTACATGTGAATATGTGCTAATGAAGGTAGACAGGTGAAATGATAGACTGAGGTTTCACTCTGATGAATACAATCGCAGGGCACAGAGTCTGATTGTCTGTCATTTTGCTGCCATTCATTTGCAATTATTGCAGTGGCCAGCACTTGGTTTAATGTTGCATATAGGTTAACTATCCGATGTCCGATGTCCTTTCTGGCAAAAAGACACTTGTTCTTCCATTGTTATTGTATAGAAAGTGAACAGCTTTGCACTGACATGATTTGGGAAACACTGAGTAATTGGTAGTCGAGTGTAGAGCTTAGGCCACAGGCAGGGTTGGCCTGTCAGGGGAAGGAGGCTTCAAGCTGCCCTTCGCGCAGATATCATGTGGTGTGTGCTGTCTGCTGCAGGGTCCTTTTGGATGTTGTTTTTGATTTTTGTGATGCTTGACTACCAAAGAGGAAATGTATCAGCCACAGAGCAACGTCTTTGGTAAGGAGTCAATGCCTTGCTCAAGGACACTTCGGCAGAAGGGATGCTTGTTGTAGCACAGGCTTTTGAAGCCCTCTGGGTGAAGGCTGCGCTCCCTGCTCGCTGCACCAAACTGCTACACCCTCCCACATTTCATTTTATATGATGTTTTCGGGTTGCCCGTACCTTTGTCTGTCCATACGTCGGTCCCAATCTCGTAATGCAATATCTCTGGAACGCCTGTAGGGAATTTCTTAAAATTCGGCTCAAACTTCCCTCTGGACTCGAGGATGAACTGATTCGAATTTGGTGGTCAAAGTTCAAGGTCACTGTGACCTCACAATGTCTAATACAAGGGTATTCAATTAAAATTCAATGAGGTCCAATTAGAGATAATTTCTCCGACCATTACATCAATGTCTAACTTGCACTATGATTTAGTCCCATCTATATTGAAGTAGCCTATAAGTTATGTGTTAGGATTCTAATGGATGCGAGTGGGTGCATTTGCTCAAAAGAGTTGTACTTTGTCTAGTAGCGGAGCGTCACATTACCACTTTTAATATATAACATTTGAGACAGATTTTTGGTTTTGAACTTCCCGTGGGAAGAATTAACGTTTAAAAGTCTGTCCATTCTTGGTTAAAGGCTCTGGTCTCGCTGACCACATTTCTCTTTGTGGAGAACGCCATGTGAAATAACTTCTCTGACCCATGTATTACTCTCCGACTACCATGTCTGTGTCTCTCGTCTCTCTCTTTTTTATCTATCGGTTTTAGGTTCCAGGTCCGGTTAAAACGGCGTCTGGGTCTGGACTCGGACCGCGGTCCGCCTATTAGTGACCCCTGGTCTAACAGGATGAAATGATGAAGCGATGACATTTTAGACAGACTGCAACTTGACGGTGTATAGCCTTGTTGGATGACATTTATGAAAAAAAGAAAAGTCATGGCATTTTAAAATGGTTATTTCCAGGCCTGTAAAAGTTCTTGAAAAAAATAAAATCCAAAATGTTTTGGAAAAGTCATGGACATTTGTTATATTCATATGTTCATGTCGTTTATTTATGCTGAGTTTGAAATAATTAAAATGCTTTTAAAAGAAAGACGCTAAAAAAATCAAATAATTTGTGTCATTTAAGGTATACTGTATCCTTTGGAATTCTCATTGTTAGTTTAAATACTACTTTTTCTCACTTTTTCCATGTATACACCGAGATTTCACTAAATGTTTGGTCATGAAAATCCATTGGTCAAAATGTTTATGAACCCTGACTTTGGCAATTGCCTGACTTTTCCCCTCGCGCCACCATGATGTCGACATTTTTGTTTTTATTAGAATAAAGTCTCAACAACTATTAGATGGACTGCCATGGAATTCGGTACAGATATTATAGGTGCCCAGAGGATGAATCCTGAATACTTTGGTAATCCCCTCACCATTGTTATGAAATATGTTGCAGAAATGCAAGTCCATGTGCATGTCAAGAGGAATTGTAATTCCTTCGAAAATCCCTGAATTTTTCATCTACCATCATCAGGTAAAACATATTATTAGAGAAATGCATTTGGTTGATAACCAAATGCCTGTAAAACTCCAGCTTGACTGATCAACATTAAACCTGCTAAACATCAGCAGGTTAAGATTGCCATAATGAGCATATTAGCTGATGTTAGCATTAGCTTCATAGAGCCCTAGCATGGCTTTAGTCTTTTTACATCAAAATGAATGGTTAAGATGGAGTCTGCGTCTAAAACATGAGAAGTTTGAAAATATTAATGCAGCTGTCTAGAAAGATGGAAATTGAGATATTGAGGATACAAACGCACACACAAACAAACAAACAAACAAACAAACAGATAGATTAGACATTGATCAGGGTTAAGCTTTGATCTCTGTGTGAGAGCATGCCATGGTCGATCGATAACTTTAATTCAGCCTCAAGTGTGTGTTTGCACGATTCCGTCTCCCTCGCCTCTCACGCCTCTGCACTTGTCGCTTGCTCGCACACATACAATCATATTCTCTCTTTTCTCAAACCCTCACATACAGAATGTAAGGCATACACGTTCGTAACAACCTGATTAGGTGAGCCACAGGGGTTAGGCCTAATGACAAACAAACTCAGCGTGTGCACAAACACCTCGGCTTCTCAGATGAGATATAGATTTTTTTCTGTCCCAAAAGCTGATGGGTATTAGATGAAGGCACGTGTGTATGTGAGTGAGTGTGTGCACGTATGTTTGTGTGTGTGTGTGTGTGTGTGTGTGTTTTCAAGCGTAATCTTGTTCTTCAGATTGTTTTTTATGGAAAGAGGAGGCACCAGGGGGAAGCAGGTAAGTGACTGGATGCTGTTTTGTTACTGTTAAAGACCATCTCTCCAGGGACATAGTGGGTTAAATAACTTTGTGTTTTCTGTGTGTGTGTGTGTGTGTGTGTGTGTGTGTGTGTGTGTGTGTGTGCGCGCGCGCGTGCATGTGCTGTAGGGTGTGTGTGTGTGATAGATTAATAGGACTGCTGTCCTGTCTCAGGGGAAATACATTGGTATTGTTTTTACTGATGGCAAGTCCTTCAAGATTACTTTAAATGTGCCTAATGAGTGCGTGTGCGTGTGTGCGTGTGTGCGTGCGTGCGTGCGTGCGTGCGTGCGTGCGTGCTTCAACCTCACACTCTGTTATGAATGAATGAAAACCTTTATTTGCAAGAGAATTTGCTTTGCACAGTGGGCCTCTAGAGAACCCTTAAAACATTGCACATATACTGGACATTTTTTACATATATTTATAAATTATAAATAACAGAAATATATAATCTATCATATGAATTGTTAATGTCGATAGTCAAAAGCAGGAAGGGTAGTTGGTTAACTCCATGCCATATTGCTGTAGAAAGCCAAAACATTCAATGCACGCTGCTTCAGTATATTGCAAAACGTTAAGGCTGCACTAATCAGTATTTGAGCCTCGTTCATGTTAACTGACGTTCAGACAAACTCCGCAGCTGAAGGTCAATAATGAACCTCAAACATAAGAGCTTATGTTTAGGTTAGCACATTAAAGATGCTGTCTTTTCCCATAATGTATGTAATTCACCAAAAGTTTGTGCATGTTAAGTACAATATGAGTTCCTTCTCAATCTATGACTTTATCATGTCTTTCATGTTATTTCACCCCAATTTAATGCTATCCAAAATTCATCAGTTAACATTTCAACTACTGAAATGATTGTATCATCAAAACCATGAGTATTTAGGGATTAAGATGACTCATAACTTTAATTATAATCCATAACCGGCTTTACTTTCATGCCGCCAATGATCACTGTCAGTTCTCCCTAATGCTGGATATCTTATTTTGGAATGAAACTCTTTCAACTGTTCCAAACCCTTCAATATCTGTGTTGTGAGGTGTGTAATGTCTTGCAACCATTTGTGTGACTGTGGGATTGTGTTTTAACATGCTCAGTTTACCGTAGGTTAAGCTAAGTGGCTGTCTGGCACGGGCATCTTTGATTATTTTTATTTATCCCTCCCACCCACTGTTTCTCTGCGCACACACGCACACACACACACACCCTGCTAAAAAGCTAATCTTTTTGTGCTAATGAAAGGTATTGGGTTTCCTAACAGGCTTTTAAGGGAACATGATGGATTGAGGGATAGATGGATGGTAGGAGGGGAGAAGGGACATTGTGAGGGGAAGAAGTGAGAGAGAGAGGTGAGGTGTCAATAAGCACATCAACCTGA
Source organism: Myoxocephalus aenaeus (assembly GCA_038501785.1). Classification (NCBI taxonomy): domain Eukaryota; kingdom Metazoa; phylum Chordata; class Actinopteri; order Perciformes; family Cottidae; genus Myoxocephalus; species Myoxocephalus aenaeus. Next base: position 4,298,159 of record JBAMJR010000073.1, on the reverse strand, counting down.
TCCCTTTCAGACTGTGAGGTGTGCATATGCTACTAATGTATTCATTTATGTACGCACACACACACCCGCACGCCTTTAGTCGCTCATAAATCTCTGGGCAAAACATAAAAGCAAGTCTTTTGGTGCCAATAAGCTGAGAGATGGATTGCCAGAGATGTCTCCACCTTGACCAGTGCTGTGATAAATGCCTGAGGGTTTGTATGCATGCACTCCAATGTATTACATCAGTTCGGAGCTGTAGGTCTTTGCAGATTGGTGCAGAACTACTGTTATTAAATGTATTTTGTGTTGCAGAGAGGAATTCATTATGTGATAGTTGCCAATTTCAACACATTTGCGGGAAGAAATATCTTCCTTTAGAAGAAACCCTAACTGAATACAAAACAGTTAAACACATTAATTAGTAGCGAGCTGTGTACTGTAGTTGATGAGATATTGCACTCTAGGTCCTGAGCTATGTATGAGAATAATTATAATAATAATAATACAAAAATATCAAGAATAGTTTGAAGACCTTGGATGGTGTCCAAAGTATTCACACGCTCTCTCTTTCCCTCCGTATATCTCATTTTCCCTCGGTCTTCCACCGCATTCGTTCCTCCAGGTGAAACCATCAGTGGGCGTCTTACGGATCATGAGCCCCTGCTCTCTGCTGCTCTTTTCCCCTTTCTAATAAAGCTGATAATCATTAGTTTCCCAATCACATTAGCATGCCAGTAATGAGGGGGGTAAGTCAACCATTAGAATATGATCCATAATTCATTGTCGACTCCCGTTCATTACCCCAAACTCACTCCGATGAATGTTTAGTGTGTGTGTGTGTGTGTGTGTGTGTGTGTGTGTGTGTGTGTGTGTGTGAGTGTGTGAGTAAGTGACTTTGTATCTCTGTTTATCATCTGGGGTACAGAGCAGTGTCAGGCTACGATGGATTGTTTGTGCTGATGGAAATGGACATTATGGTACTTTTTTCCCGTATGCATTACGTAACTTGTGAATGACGCAAGCAACAACTTTAATTGGAAATATATGCAAGGGTGCATTACTGTGTGTGTGTGTGTGTGTGTGTGTGTGTGTGTGTGTGTGTGTGTGTGTGCGCCTCCCTGTCTCTCACTTACTGCTTGTCTCTCTCGTGAGTGAAGCAGACAGCTGTTATCAGTCGCTGACAGAATCCTCCCATCAACCCCCTCCTCCTGCTGTCAATCACTGCACATTGTCACCAAGTTGCCATTTAAATAGCCCCTTTTTCTCTGTTTACTCAAGAAATATGCGCGTGCGTGCATGTGCGTGTACATGAGTAAATAATATAAAAGCCCTGCCCTTGCTCCTCTCCTCCAAAAAAAGACAAACACTGCAGGTTGATTAATACATCAGAATTCCCCAAACACCTTCATCAGGTTCCCTGCACTGCAAAATTACTCCCTCAATAAATAAATAGTTGTTCAAACCAGCTGGAACATCATTAATGTCCGGCTCTGAGCCAGAGGAAAGTTACTTCAAGTTTGTGTGTGTGTTTGTGTGTGTGTGTCTGTGTGTATCTTTTGGCAACCTCCTAATGAGATGCCTGTGTTTCCCTCCATTAGTAGTTTATTAGATAGCATGGGTCGCTGAGGTTTGTAAAATACAGTACGCTTAATTTAGCACATTTGGCACTATGGGGCCAGAGGGGACTTAAGGGAGTATCAAGGGCATGGACAACTGGTGTAGCTTGAGATGTAAATTAGTGTTGCCAGCAATAATAGGTGAGCTCCTAAGCGCAGCCATCATGCCCTCCAACAAAGCATTTACTTATTAAAATGCCTTAGAGCTGCTGATGACTATGAATGTAATTACGTGGAACTGGGATTTTAACCACCCGACAAATGCTACTTAAATTTATGCTGCTTCTACAAAGGTGATAATCTGCTTTTTTATTTTTTTTAATTCTTGGCCATTACTGTGGCTGTGCACTTTCCAGAGATCCCTGTGCAATCAAACCGGATCGTCAACACAGAGATGCATTTGTTTTTCTCTCATATTCTGTTCATTGAGGAGACTTTGTTCTTGTTGGTTCTCTTTTATTCTGAACAATCCACTGGCGCTGCTGTTGCAAATGTGTAGAATTATTCACTTCCAGGGGAAGACCTACCTGACACTGGATGTTTTAAAACAGCAAATGCAACAAAGACATTGATTCATTGGGTAAAGGTTGTACCACTATTGTGTTGTATTGTTGAGAGAAACACAGAAGCAAAGTGGCTATTTATTTATTTGAACGTGATGCATATCTTGCCATTTCAACTAGCAGATAACCTATATACAGTATATATATATATATATATATATATATACTGTAGCTTTATTTCACATTCCCTGGTTAAAAAACTCCTTTACATATGATGACCTAAGCAGTGCAGTATATATAACAGATCTGTGCTGCAGCACCACCGAAAACATTTCCAGCACCCTTCAGTAAGCATGAAGGAGAAAGTGTGTGTACACAGAGAACAATTTATTGTAAATGTTGTGTGGATAGAAGAAAGATACACCTAGTTTTCTTTGTTCGTTTGACCTCAGACACACACACACACACACACACACACACACACACACACACACACACACACACACACACACACACACACACACACACACACACATATACATATATATGCACACACACGCAACATCATTTATAGCTAGCTGGTAAGTGACAGATGGACCCATTTTCTTCACCGTTCATGTGACCTTTTCTGTCTGGGGCTATCAAAGGTCACTCCGTCAGACCTGATTTACTGTAGGAGCACAGTGCTCTCTCTCTCTCTCTCTCTCTCTCTCTCTCTCTCTCTCTCTCTCTGTGTGTCTCCCCACAGTACTTTACATTAGTCTGTCTCTCGATCTTCAGCCCCTTGCACTGTATGTAATTCAGAAATGCTCTGTCAATTTAATATGCTGGTGTCACGTTTGAAAAGGAGTAATTTTTCTATTAAAGTTGCTCTGGCAGTTTGCCTACTAGGACCTGGTAACATTTCCACACAGCTCAACTGAAAATGAAGAGGTCACATTGCTTATAAAGGTATGCGCTAGATTACGATGCTATCACAGGCGTATGTATGGCGTAGCAAAGCAGCTTGGCGCGTCTGTTGCTTCTGTCAGTCAGTCCACCACTTTGTTCTGGACTGAAATATCTCTGCAACTATTTGATGGATTGCCATGGAATTTGGAACAAACATTCATTTCCACCTCAGCATGAAATGTAATAAGTTTGGCGATCCCTCAAATTGTCACCGTCCAAGACTTTGTTTTATGACCTAATACCTGCAAAACACTCCCATCGGCCTCACCGATATATTTTGTAATGCAATATAATGCAGTGAGGCTCTCAGGTCGTCTGTATGGCTTCAAATATTTATTGTCCTGTCGCTCAGCTTTTGTCATGTAATGTTATCTCTGCTGAGTCAACATACACGTAGGCAGGATTTACTCGTGTCCTGTTTGTATCATTGCGGTGAATAGGTACCACATGCACATTTACACATTCATTCATTTTAATGAATTTATGAATCGCGATATCTCAATATGGAATATCTCAATATTTTTGGGCCAAATACCTCGATATTGATATGGCGACAATATTGTAGGATTGACCACGTTAGTATTTTTCTAAATAATCATCAGTAATGTGGATATAATGACTAAGTGGTGAAAGGAAAATAAGAGAACATTACATGTAAAGCCATTAAAACCAGGAAAAGACAACACTTATATTACGATAGTATGATATCCAAAATCTAAGACGATATCTAGTCTCATATGACAACATCAATATTATCGATATATTGCCCATCCCTACCCTGGACTGTAATAGCTCACATGTGTTTCAGCCATATTTCTGCTCAAAACTTCCTGCACATTAAAAACATATCCCACATATCTGTCGAGATCAAAGTTGTAATATTTTAAGAAGATGCCCTTTAGTCCTGCTGTGCGTCATATAATTGCTCTGCTGACACACAGCCCTGTTTGGGACTGCTCTAGCTCATGCTTTGTCTAAGCTTCATGCAGCTGCTGGCATGGCTGCAGACGTTGAGTTTAATTGTAAATTCTGGACCGTAGTCATGAAGATGATGTTGAAGTGTCAGATTGTAGAAAACAACGTTGCCTTGCCTTCCAGATGCCCAACATTTCATAAGCATTGTGGCCTGTGACGTGTACATTTAATTATAATGGCACTTTTCCATAACATAGACCTGCATCCAAAAAAATCATTCTATTCTTTGATCCTTTCCCTTCCTTCTCATCACACATCATTTTATTTTTTGCTGTTTCCCATTCTTTGTCTCTTGCCTTTTTTTCCTCCTCTCTGCCAGGTGCAGATCTTGGTTTTGGAAGGAGACGAGGAGAGTGTATTCTTTCACCCCCCCTGACACTTTATTTGACAGGAAGAATGATGGGTATGGTGCCACACACTATAAAGAGCAGAGGAGCAACAGCTGAGGCAGAAAGAGGCAGGATTTCAAACCAAGCCCTTTTATCATCGTAATAGTTGAGTTTGAAGTGTGAGCTGGTTTGACAAATGCCACTGAGACAAAAACACAATTGACACGTCATTCTGTCGTTAATGAGCAGAATAACACTTGAGCTCAAAGTAGTGCAAAGCTCATTCATGCATAAAGCTCTACAATGCTTTCTGTCACACATGATGTGGATATAAAGGGAGATTGGAACAGCTATGTAAAGACATTTTTCTGGGTGAGAAAGAAATAAAAGGGGAGTGATGTCTTCTTTTCTTCTCCGTAGGTGTGTGAGGCTTCTGTGTTTTATCCTCTTGAAGTACATCGATCGAGCCGGTGACCGGGCCAGTCAGTCACATATTTAACACATTTCTTTGGTGGTCACAACTACAAGACCAAAATGAGCCTTAAATAACCTTAAAGCATTTGGAATAACTAACTTATTCAGACGCTTATTATGTTTTAATTCACTTCCATTCATGATGCTTGGAGTGATCACTTTGCAACAGCATGGCGTCTTTCCCACACACACAGTCCTGCTTATAACGGAGCTAACAGCTAACGTTAATGGAGTTTGCATTGATTTGATTATGGTGCGCTCAAGCTTTGCTTGAAGGCGAAGGTAAATTATAGAGCTTTCGAGATGTGTCTAAATGGAATCTTGTAAAAAATGTGGTTTTAGAGGGAGAAACTTGAATAAATACAGTTGTGTTAAGGAGATGTTTTCATAGCAATATCGAATGGATATTAAAGAGGGAGCTGTTTAACTTAACTTAACACTAGCTCTAAGCAGCTTATAATACAGAATTAGAACAACTAGTGCCAAGATCTTTTTGCAACTAACCACTATAGATGACGATAACAGTAAAGATGTATTCTTATTACAAATGTATTCTTATTATTAGTTGCATTGCTATTACTATTGCCAATACCATAACTGCTTTCATTATTATTCTACTACATCCACCACTGCAGTTATTTTTGGTAGTCGTAACTTTTTCATCAGGCCTAATACTCATTATATGAATAATTTCTGTCATATGCATTGAATGTGTTGTAACTTTGTTATGTTGTTCATTCTGTAAACAACATATATTACTTCTGTCCATCCTGATAGAGGGATCCTCCTCTGCTGCTCTCCCTGAAGTTCCTTCCTTCTTTTCTCTCCGTTAAAGTATTTTTGTGGGGAGTTTTTCCTAGGACTCTGTGTCGTATGTGTACAGATTGTAAAGCCCTCTGAGGCAAAGTTGTGATTTTGGGCTATACAAAATAAATGTAATTGAATTCAATTCGAATTTTTGGTTTACGTCGACTTTGAGATGGTTGAAATAATCTTTCGTACAGTTGTGAAAAAAGTTAGTCTGCAGCCTTGCTGTCAATTAAAGTTCTTAGAAAGAAAACCGTAATTGGCCGGTCAGACTTTTGAAAAGTTGGATTACTTGGATATTGAAATTGGTCAAGAAAGTTGCATCTCAATAATTCTCACATAGCAGAACAAAGACATACCGTTTCCTATTGACAAGACTATAACAGTATATCCGTTTTATGTGACCGGGGAAAATGCTAAAATCTCATCTCATGTTGATGAAGAGCTGTTTGCACTCTGAGAGAATGGAGAGAAGTTAGATGGAGTAGATGGAGGACAGGAATAAATTTAGCATTACTCATCCTTTAATGCCATCATCTCTCCATCTCTCGGTTGCATTACCTTCTCTGATGTCATGACTGTTTGCATCTCATCTGCATCCATTCATTTCCCATTTTTCTCTTTTGACTCTCAGGTTCGCAGGCATCTTTCGTCCTTGGATTTTTCTTTATTACCTCATTGCCTCATATTTCCTCTCGCTTTTCCTCCGTCTTCTTCGTGTGTTTCCTCTCCTTTGTGAGATTGTCATTCCGTCAATATTCACAACGTGCTGCCAAGGCCTCGAGAGCTTTAATTTCCCTAATACACTCAGTACTTAATTCTCACCAGTACGTGTTTGTGAGAGAAACGTATTGTTTCTTTGTTTGGGTTTTGGATATGCGTCAGCAGTGTCGCATTTAAAACGCTTTCCCTGGCTTTATTTGGAAACCTCTGTTACATTTTAGAATATTGATTAATTAGTTGGCTCTTTTTACACCAAGTCTGCCGCTTTTGTTCACACTTTCCTCTGTGGTTGAGTCGGTGTGTGTGTGTGTGGGGGCGTGCATGCTGTAGTGTGACTGTGTGTGTAACTGTCAGGAGCTAAGTGCCTTGAAGTTCATCATGCTGTGTGGCGTTTGGAGGGAATAATAGGAGAGTATAAGACTCTCTTGTTAATCCTTCCTGGGAACAAACAAAAGCAACAATAGAGCACTTGTTGAGTCCTTCCTCCCTCAAAGCTCCAAAACGGAGTAGCATAAAAGGCTGCTCTTTTCTTTTGCTGCACATTTCCTCTATTGTGGAATCTTTATTTCTACTGTGACGAGTAGATTGATGGACCCAGTCTGTTAGCGTGTTGGTGTTTGTTTGTTTGTTAGTTGCATGCGCAGGTGCTCTGGATTTAACCCCTGTTGTTAATTAAAAGAGGATGCATGTGACATTTATAAAGAGCTCAACTACTTAACAAGCAGCTATACAGTATATACTCAGACTCTCTCTCCCCCTCCCCCTCTCCCCTTATGAATTATTATCCCTTATGGGTTCTAAGTAAGTCTGTGAAAAATCAGTATTGCAGAACGCTATATTACACCATTTAGACTGGATACATTTACGCCTAATCTATGAGACTGTTTAATGTGAGACCTGTCTCATAAATAACTATCAATACTTCCCTTCATCGTAATTATTATTGCACAGAGTGTTTCTTGTCAGCCGGCTACCTTTTGCGAAAGCAATCCATGAGGCAGAAAAGGACAATCTGTCACTCTACTTTACGGCCTGGCCCCCTGAGATTTTGTGGAACGAGCACGATGTCCTAAAATGCAAATATGTACCCCAAGCACAAAAAGAGCGAGAAATACATTCTGCCCTCCTTGAAAGTATTACATGAAGGAGGCCTATCTATAAACGGGTTTGACATTGAAACAATGCTGGCTGGGAAGTTAAGGTTGTGGTTTGAAATAGTCAAAAACATTTGCCTTTCATTTTAAGCTCAAGCCAAGAAGTTTGGTCTCGTTCTGATTTATCTGCAATGGAGATTCTACACAAACCGTGGCACTAAAAGTTTAAGGTCCCTTACCGTAGTGACAGTTATAGCTGTTGCCATCCATTTTTGAGACTGCGGTGAACTGCGAGGGCTACAGTATCGTATACTTTAGTACTTGAAACAAAGTGCTGGTTGGACCTTTGAACAGCGTGAGCATGAGCTCCTTTAATTTGGGGTGGGCTTCGTCAGATGCAAACAATCCAACAAGCACGCCGACCTCATGCAGCGATTGGCCAGGTCTGTGGGAGTGGGGAAGTATGCAGAATTTAAACCAATCTTCTGTCACTTTCAGTTTGTGTAATTGATCCAACACCATGAGTGTCTTTAAAGAGAGTCTGTTCAAAAGAGTATGTCCTTGTTTCTCCAATTGTATAATTAATCATGTTGAGACTACACAGACACACAAAAGATTGAAGAAACGTTGTACTAGCTAGTTTGTTTTCGCCTCCTCAGACAATTCTTCAGACAATTCTGCTGCACTGATAAATCCATGTCCCTCGTTCGCTAATCATTTACCGTGAACCGGTAAATGAACCGTGTTCTGGGGTTGAGGAGCTTGAACAGCCACCCAGCTGCAACGATGACTGATGTACAAATCCATCATCTATCTCCAGCTGCAGTGTACGGGCAGTCAACAGTCAACTGACTCCCCTGTTGACCCGATGCTGGAGAGGTAACAGCCAGGAGGTTGCGTGCATTGTTCTGGACACATGCAGCCACTTTCGTTTAGTTTAGCTGCGACATTGCCAGCTGTGTGTCTGCCTGGCCTCCTCTGTCGTATTGCAAGCCCGGAGGCCCAATGAGTGTGAAGAGCGCAGTAACGTTTAAAGCTGTGAACGTAGTAGTGCAGTGTGTGTAAAGTTTATTTGTTGGTGAAAAAAATGCTCCTAAAGACCTAAGCGAAGTTCCTGTGTCTTACTTGCCACCTGCTGATTAAAGTGAAGGGTGTTAACCTGGAAGTTAGCAACATCTCCGGTTTAGGGTTCACTTTGGTGGGCGGAGCTTGAAGGTGGACTAGATATTCTCATTTTGACGAGCTGCTCGTCCGAGTTTTGTTCAGCTTTATTTTTACATATTTTAAATATTTCTTTAAATGTTCAACTGATAGCATTATTTGTTTAAATTCGTATTGCCCGTCAACGGTACATTATTAACGTCCCTAGTTTATGATCAGTATTACAATCATTAAAAGTGCCCCTTTAGCACACATAACTGTCATGTGCGGGCACATTTCTCAGATTGTTTTGCAGCTGTATAATCAAGATTCATAATTATTCACAGGTAAATATGCCCGTTATGCCTTTCGTGACTTTGAAGCATGAGGGCGGTTGCATGACTTCACAAGGATTACACTAATATCTGCTGGGCCTGTGCCCTTTTCAATTGAATTCATTTAGACTGTACAGTATTTCTCTTGTTTTGTGATAGAGCATCTCTTCATATCTTATTTGGTCTCAGACTAAATTGCGGTTACTGTAGCTACAATAAAGGCATGTTTGAAACTGAATAAAAAGGACTTGAATTGATTCAATATGGCTGGACAGCATGAACGAATTGAGTTAGTTAAAATAATCAGCCTACAGACGCGCATACGCACATGCAGACTCGCACATAAACATTGGTACAGAGTCTGAAATGTGCCCAGTTAAAAGATGTGAGAAGTTTTCTGAATGTCTGATGTTGAGAGGATGTTAAAATATAAAGATCGCCAGGGGAATCTTTGTCTCGCCTTAAGGCTGCATGTTGAAGGAGATATGAGTTATCCATTATTGATCATCTTATAATTTTTTATTCTGTGTATTGTTCTTAAAGGGACTCATCGGCAGTACCTGTGAATTGTCTTTAATTGTTTAGTTTCTCTGTCAGTCCACCCTATAGATATAACTGTACGCAATGCATTCAGTGAGTTAGAACTCATTTAGGGCACTCTGATATATTCACATCATCTATTACAGTTCAAAGTACACATGTGTTAGAATTTAAGAATGGATTAATCATATGGATTAATCCATATTGTCCCAGCGTCTGAGCAGGAGAAACAAACAAAGATGTGTCCAGCACAGCCTGAGGTGACTTGATCCTCTCCATCTCACATTTACACTGTTGCTTCAAGGTTAATCTTTATGTCAAGACGTCGCCGTCTGTCTCTGCCGTTCTAGTTTTCTCTCCAGAGCTCTCTCTCTCTTCTCCCTTTCTCTCTGTTCCTGCCTCAGATCAATGGGCTGGGTGACTGGAGTAAATCTTAATGGTCAGGGTGTGTGTGTGTGTGTGTGTGTGTGTGTGTGTGTGTGCGCAGGTGAAGTATTGCTTGCTCAGCACGGTCCTGCCCCTTGGGCACCACCACACGCCTGCCTGCCTGCCTCCTGTCCAGCCACAATCAATTTCACAGTCCCACACACACACACTCTCAGACAGATGCACCGACACAGACAGACAGTGTATTTTGTCCTCCTTGACTTTGAAATCTTGGATGTGCTACCTTTTCCCATTTTTGTGGGAATAAGCTCAGTGGACTTTGGGTTCAGCATTCCACCGTGAATCCCTTTGTTGAACTGCAACCTTTTTCACATGGTATACACCGCTCCTTGAAATCCTTGAAAGTTTCTTGATTTTCTTTTTTTTTATAGACACAAGTAGGCATTTATTGTTTAAAGTACTTGAATTTCTGTATTTCTTGCCAGAATCCAATAAAAATCCATTGCTAAACTTTCACAATATGTTATTTTTCTGTGCCGTTGACCATGTAGTCTGCGATCACTGAAACACAACTGAGAAGTGTTCAAATAATCAAGCCTCTATCGCTTTAATTGTTGTTTGTGAGCTTCTGTAAAACCTGCTAGTTGTCGTTATTCTAGTTTTACTCACTGTTGTAACAGACCTTAACCTTGACCCGTGTCTCAAACTGTTTAAGACGGCGTGGGAACCCTGGGAACAGACATTTCGTTTTGGATAAAACATACAGAAAAAACATGAAATCAAACCATTGTAATGATAAGTTACATATTGTATTGGAATGATTTCAATCCGATGGGAAATTGTTACTTGTCATACATTTCAAATGTATTATCACTGAGCATGATTTGCACTCATTTAAATGCATTAATTAAATTATAAAAAATGCTTACATGATTTATTAAAGTTCATCCTTCTTGTGAATTAGAATTACTTACTATTTTAATAAAGAGAATCAGGTAATACATTTGCGACCTTTATGACATGACATATGTGCATGAAAGGCCCAGTTGGTAGTTGGTTTCTGACCACATACATTTGAGTTGAGATAAATGAGAAGAATTAATTTTGTGTGTTTATCAACTGCCATATTTGCCATAAGTGTTCGTGGACATGCCTGTTGTAAACAAACATTTGTTGTCAGAAGACCTTACTAATTCAGATTTCTTCATCATCTTGTGTAATTCTGTCATGTATTTTAAGCCCTCAATCATTTTAATAGATTTCAGGTCAGAGTTAGAGGGTGATACCGTAGGGTGCTTACATACGCCGGTCACGTATTGTGATTGTGTCCTTTACCACCTACTGTTGCACCAGCAGGACACCATCAAAAGGTGGATGAACTTTCTGAATGTTCTGAATAGATTTGACTCTTGTCTTTTCTGACAGTGTGGTAATAATTAAGTTTATTTTAAGTAATCCAGATACAATGCGCCATAGAGTATATATAAATCATGGATGAGGGGTGCTACAACTGCTGGAACGTTTTAACATCTACTGTTCTATGACAACTAAGCACACTTCATCTGCTATTGAAGACCATGTGATGGGATAAAAAGCCTCCAGAACAAGCCAGTAACTTAGAAACATGATGGCCCTCGAAGCATTCTTAATAAATCGTTGACAACTTTAAGTCCAAATTTGTCTTGTGATCAAACATATTCATTTTGCAGACCAGCCCAAAGTTGTGTGTGTGTGCGCTAAAGTGTAATTTTAACGAGGCTCTAACGACAAACTAATTAGATTTAATTGTATTCTTTGCATTAATAAAACAGTAACACCTACCGACATGAAGTTTTAAATGTGCTCATGTACTGAGAGTGTTATGAGTTGGAAGTGAAGTTAGATACACAGTCGAGATCTAGCATACACTGAAAAGTTCTACGGTTAACATTTGATTTTAGTGTTTGTTCATATGAGTGTGTGAGTGTATGCAGCGAGGCAGCTGCAGCATCTCTTTGATTTTATGATTACCACATTTCATGTTTCCTGCCCATAATTGTAGACTATGTCTTTGCATATCTATATTGGTCCGTGAGTGCGCTCAGCGTGGGTCCTCGCTCCAATCAGCCATTCATCAGTCATTTCAGTGTCGACAGATCTTCATCCCGTGAAAGTGCAAAAGAGCCTGATGAACTGTATATCTGCCTTATCCTGAGGAAGAGAGAAATAGAGAAGGAGAGACCCCACTGTGCTTAGATGGCATGGGCCAGGTGGTGTGAGTGAGTGCAAAGTGAGATGAGTCGAGTGTGTGTGTGTGTGTGTGTGTGTGTGTGTGTGTGTGTGTGTGTGTGTGTGTGTGTGTGTGTGCGTGCATGAGGTGGGGTGGGGGCAGCATTCAGCAGGCACCTGCTGCTGACAGGCTATCATTGAAACGCCGCGATCCAATTCAGATTCAGTCCCCCTATGCCACTTTGAAGGGCCTTGTGACAACTCTTCTCCTCTCCTCCTCTCCTCTCTCCTCTGTCCTCTCCACCTGTCTCCTCTCTCCTCTCCACCTCTCTCCGGGGCTCCCATCATTACCTGCTGATTGCAGAGCTGTCATTCCTTGCATCTGACAAGCTTGCTGATTGGCAGGAGTATGGGTGAGTGTGTGCTTGTGTGTTTGCCTCATGCCTGCTGTCTTGAGTCTAATGCATGTGTGTTTACCCATCTGTGTGGACACCTGCGTCTGTGTGCACCTAGCCCTTACTCTGATTGTGATTGCAGTGTGAGTGAGTGCTGGTGCTCTACCAAAGAGGACGGGAAGGAAGAGCCACGAGAGCAACCTTTCGGGAATAGCAGTGCGACTGAACACTTTGATGTCTAGTTTTTCTGTTTATTCAAGTCTTTCACATCAGTATCAACGTCATGAATTATAGATGGCCTGCTTTGCTGTTTAATGACTTTACATGTGTTCATAAAGCATGTAGCATGCTGATTTTGACAGATTACCACTAACTAATTGTGTCACTTAACACGTAGTCAGACATGCATCGCAACATTGAGTAGATAAAAGGAAATTATCTTCTACTACTGTAAAATACTGTAATTCTGGACCTGTGAGTTTTTAGTAGAGCAATGGAAACAGAACTGAACTAGGTGTGCTGCAAATAGAAGTTCAATGGTTGAGTGTAAATGCAGCATTAAGCATCTCTCACAAGGATTCCACAGACCCGTGGTCATTAATGTGTGCCACAGCAAGGTCATTAAAAGTGCCAGTGAAGGGAAGTGGCCTGATTGGCTGTTTGACCTTTAAAGGGTAATTGCCACTTTTAAAAACTAATAAAGACTCTGAGAGACTGAAAGGAAGCCAACCCCATTTTACTGGAAACAATAACCCCAAACAATAAAGGTATGTTTCTCCATAAAAAACATGGAGCAAGTTATTGGGAAATTGCTCTTAAAAGGAATCAAAGTGAAAACTGCTGATTTTTTATTCCTCTTTATGTTTCCTTACCTTTTCGCTCTTAACTATTTCAATCATATAAAGTCAACCCCATGTATGTAGTAATGTGCACGATTCTTATTAATAGCAGAGGTTACTGCATTTTGTAAAAATTAACCCTTGTAATGCCTTCCATTGTGTTAAAAAGACTTCTCCTACAAAGCCTAATATCCAGTTTTTCTGTCAGCTAAAATGGGATTGAGAGATTTAAGTAAAAGAACTTTGACAGTTTTACTGGCTCTGAGTTAAAAGGTGCCCTCTATTCAGCTTGCATGAAAGTCCAACTTTGAACAGCAGCATTTTGGAATATAGATTGCTTTCAGCACCCAGACCATTGTCGCTTCAAAGCCGCCTGACTTCCTCTTTTGCTCTCCAGCTTTAGAAATGATGCCTCGTAAAAGAGGAATATAAAATGAAATGATATGAGACTGGAACCAGGGATGATAATGGCCTGAAACCAGAAGACAAGAGGAGAAAGACAAAAGGCAGACAGAGGTAGAGGATAGACAGAGAAATGAATGATATAAGTCAGTGGATGTCAAGGCTCCTGGACTGCTGAATACCACACAGTCTTAGAGGAAATGGACAAAACGGAGCAATCTAAAAGCATGAACAAAGCGAAGAAGATGCAAACAGGTGAAAAGATACAAAGAGAGGTGCAGACAAGGTAATGGTGAGCTAGTTATGGTTCAGTGAGTGAGGACAGACGAGGATAACAGAAAGACAAGATGGTTTCAGGCTAAGAACAAATCATCTACAGCTGAAAAACACCTGAATAGTGTAAAAGTAGACTGCTGAATCTGAGGGACGAGCGGGGACAGTGTGGTCTCCTTGACTGCTGAAACCCTTCAATGGCGTCGCCGTGCCCGTGCGATGCTTCCCATCTAAGTGCTTCTCCTTAAATGTGCCCATGACAAACATCACTACTGACACCACCATCACCAGAGTGACTAGCAGGCACCCTGTGGTGGTGATTCAACATCATTACTGAACATGACTGGCTGTGGGCATTAGGGACGCAACATTACACCACACCATGCCGGGTGCTAATGTTCTGGAAAACTAGATACCATCTTTTCACTTGCCATCCTTCACTCAGTGAATCCGGTGGAGAAAAAAAAGTGGAAACCTGGCAGGAAAAGATAAGACAGAAGTGAGAGAAGAGTTTTCTACAAATGCTCTTGGGTTTGTGCGTTTATGTTTGTCTTTACAAGTGCTTGGAAAAGCATCGAAGTAGAGAAGGTCATTCTGAGAAGCAGAAAACCAACACGTGCAGTGTTTTCATCTCTGTATGTTTGCTCGAAGACCATATTTTTGCTATCTCATCCTCCATCTTCCTCGATCATAATTCATCACACACAGGTTGCCTCCAATAGAGGCTTTGTGAGCTCCACAGAAACAGGAAGAGTGGGCCTCCTATCTGCTAGATCCGTCTTTAATGTTGCTCCTCCCTGCCACTAGATGCAACATCTGTGAAATAGGGGAAATGGTGGAAAATTCCATTTTCAAAAAGACATCACAGCAAGGGCTCACTTACTTGTGAGGACTAATACAGCAAAGGCTTTTTTATGTGTCCGTATTCATGTGCTTGTGCGAGTGCATCTGGGTGAGTTTGTGAGTACTTTATCATATTCATATGCGCCAACCCAACTGGTCGAGGGTTGCATGTGCGTGCATGTGTGCGCATGCATGTGTGCACAGGAGCATGCTTTGGCAGCCCCACAGAAGGCACTCTCATGTCAAGGCTATCATCATCATCTCACCTCCTGCTATCATCGCCACTTCTGACAGCCCACTCGCGGCTAAATTAATTTCCCCCTCTTTCCACGTGCCCCGCCCAGCCTCTGCCTCCCGGCAGCACCACCCTGACCAACGCACTTCTCTGGTATTTGTGTGTTTTCACTTCTCCATTTCCTCTGCGCCTCACAATTGTATTCTGTTTTCTGTTCTACTTACTAAGAGGTTGCTATGCCTTACTGAGACGTGTCTGCTTCCAGAGTCTGAGCTGCTGGACACGGTACTCATCCACAGAGATGAACAGGGTAAAAAGTAGAAAAGGAGAGGAAGATTGGAAGGCAGACTGTGATTGTTGGGGAACCATTTGGTTGTATTGGCCGAGCAGAAACCCATTTGCGCATCATTTCCATTAAAAAGCAGTCGACAAAGACATCTTTTATGTTTTCAGGGTCTCTTTGGAAAAGCTTTTAATTTCAGTCACATGCCTGTTCCACTGGAAAACCCACTAATGACTGTTACATGTGCAATTCTTAACTGAAAATGAAGCCAGGGACGGCGAAGAAATGGAATCCAGCTCAGACAATTAGATGCACCATCTGCCTTGTCTTCCACCGGTCCCCTACGCGATAGGAGTAAATACCAGCCAAGTCAGTTAAGTAAATGCCACCAACCCACTGGTTTGCGCTTGGAAGGATGGGCTGAATATTAATATGGCTGTATCTGCTAGTATGTTTATGTGAAGTAATACTCTATTTGGTCATGTTTAACGAGAAGGGCAGAGGGAATCGTTAGCTTGATGAAGCTGGGCCATATGCTCCGGTCACGGCAGAGGACCCAAAAAAACACCAAAACACAACAACAGCACTGAATCACAATGAAGATGCACTCATTTGCCTTCTGCTCACAGAGGAAGCACTGGACCACATGAGGCCTGTCTCCTCTCTGCCTGTCTCTATATGTGGGCTCTATTTCTGTTCTGGCATGCCGTGCAAGACGCAGCTTTGTGCCAGTAAAGTAACATTTTCCTGAGGTGGTGCAATGCTCGTCCTTATTTGCGTTGTATCCATATTTTTCAAGATTTCAACTACCGCCTGCCTGCTTGGAACAGGCCAACAGGACACAAAGTGCAATCCTGTTTTTATTCAGTTGTCATGGAGCTGAGCAATGTTTTGAATGAAGGGATCATCAAACATTCATGGCAGAAGTTACTGTTGTGCGGGACCTTGTAATTTGAGAGGAGCGCCTTCGTTAAACCAATTAATTATAGCCGACATTGAATTATAATCTTAAGTATAACACTACTGTTGCTGAATGATGTCCTATAGGCTACTCTGTCTACTGGGATAATTGGGTGGATTACCGGGTTGCAGCGGTGTGAGAAGGGTCCATGTCAAGATAAACAGACAATAGAGAGAAATGTATAAGGCAAAACTAATCAAAACTTAAGTAGCATAGTCATTCATGCACTTCAAAGCTAGAGAGAATCAAGATTCAAAGAAAAGCGCCACCTTCCCGACTGACCGTTTGGACTATATTCCAAAGAAAGTGAGCGCATTTGGAGACAACTCTTTAGGATTTAAGTCTTATTTCTTGGGATAACAAGGAGGCTTGCTGAGATCTCGAAGTACTTGAAAAAACGTTCGAGATTATAAGGTTTTGTTAAGTATGTTAACAAGTCCTCGTTATAGCCTATGTTCGTTCATCTATCCCTCCACTGGATGGATCTGTCAGTGCAACATACCATAACATTTTGCCCAACAAGAAATACATAAATCCGTCGAAATATTGAAATGGCTACGGACAGTGACAAGTACTAACCGCTTCATTCACCATTTTACTTACTAAAATCAATCATCCGTCTTTTTAAAGGTAATTCCAAGTGAGGGGAGAAGAGCACCTACAAGCTTTCTTTACTTACTCTGCTCTTGGAACAGACAACAAGATCATATCTTTTAATTTCAGACAAGATATGGCTGACTACATTCAGATATCTGTACAAAAATAAGCTGGGATTTACCCAAATGAATGACTGAGCCTACCAAAGGTCAGCGATGGCCGACCTGCCCTGGAGCAAACGTACAATGATCAGTGAAGACTTTACAATTGATAACAAACCTCAGCGCACTCTGCACAAACAGCTTTAAATGCATGAAGTCATTTGATTCTGCTTTGGTGCCCTCTGATAATGTATTCCTACTTGCGCTGCAGGTGGGCTGTGCAGCGCCTATGAAATTGTCAAAAATCACCATCATGCTCTTGGATGTGCTTTGTACCGTGTGCCTTGATTTACAAAAAGAAGGACTTTATGTCTCTGTCCTCCCATGCGTCTCACATCATTCTCGGCATTAATTTCTGTCGTATTGATTCCTCAACTCCCTTATCTTTCCATTTTCCTTACCTTCACACACTTAATGTGTCTCCTTCCCTCCTTGTGCATTGCTGTACTTCCTTTGGCATTTCCTGGCATTTTTTCCCTCTCGTCTCTGGCTCCCCCTCATCTCTCGTTCACATTCCCTCTTTCCTTCCGTCCATCCCAGCATGCTGAACTGGGAGGAATTAACCTTTCTGAGGAACGATGCCATTACAAGCGTTTGTGTCTGTGTTGTGCCTGTGTGTACGCGACACACAGCGAGTGTGGGCATGCGGCTGTGCAGACTCTTCCTGGGGGAAAACACGGATGCAGCCTTTTGTTTCTGCTCTTGTTTTTAGGATTACAGTTTGTTTTATTAATGCAATGGTAATCTGGTTTTCTCTCCTTCTTTGGTCCCTGTGCCTCATGAAATGCAGGAAAGCTCAAAGGACAACCATTGATCTAAGCTGCTCTAGAGACCCCGTGCCACTCAGCCAGCCTCTACCGTGTCAATCTTTCATGAATGCTGCTGGAGGAAAATGGCCGTTGGGGAACTGCAACAGACAATTTGCTCAAAACAAAGGACTGGAAACATAGCGGAGCCACCAGTGGAATGGCCAGGCCCTTGTGTGGCTGCATGGCCAACTCTGATTGACACAGAAATACCCGTGGCTAAACATGTTGCAGAATAAGTGGGGTGGGGTGTGTGTGGTTGTGTCGCTGTCCTCATCAGCACTTTGCTGCAAATATCAGTCAACATTTGTCATGCTCGTCTGTGAATAATATTCAAACCAAACGGACAGTAATGTGTTAAACTTTGTATCTAAACTTTCTCGACAGTTGTAGGATGGATCACCAGTTTAACCTGCAGATTATTCAGATGCACACACGCACACATGCGTGCACAAATGTTCACAAGGCCGAACGCATGCAGTACATGTGAGCGCATACAAATTTGCACATGCACATTAAAAACAACGTTGCTTATTTGTCTGCGTATCTCCATCTCCCTTCACCTGCTGGAGAATGTCTGTGAAATATTAATTATAATGCACTATAAAGACTATGTGCTCAGCCTACTGAGAAGTCCGGTCTGTGTGCGTGTGTGTCTTTCTTTGGGGTTTGTGTTCAGCCTGCTAATGACCACTGTTTTTGAGACCTCTTGCCCTCTTTCGCTCTACTCTTGTCCGTCTCTCCCTCTTCTGCCCTTTTCACCTCTAACCTTGTGCTTCAGCGTCCTGTTCCTCCCTCCATTCCATTCCGCTCCACCTCTGCCTCCCGCCCTCAGCTTTAAACAACTAACCTTGAGCTCCGCTGACACCTCATCAATGCAAATTGAATCTCCCCAACTCTCCATCGCTCTCATTTCTTCGCCGTCTTTCTCGTTTCACTTTCTTTCAGAGATTATGTGGTAATGAGGGCGTCTCGCTTGTACAGCAAGACCTTTCTCGCCTCGCTTTCTTTTACTCCCCACATTAGCCTTAGCTTTCCCTCTCTCTCTCTTGCACTCTCATGTTGTCACTCTCTCGAGCTGTCCCCTCCCTCTTTCTGCCCCGTGTTACATTAATTAGGAAGGTATGTGGTTGTGTGTGGGCCAGAGGTGACCTGTGTGTTAATGTGAACAGAGGGACCATGAGACTGGGTTGTCAAGGGTCTTTGCAAGCCATTCTGTGCTTTTACATGGCTCAGTGTCTGGGGGACAGAAAGAAAATAGACTAATTCCGTTCGCTACAAATGAGGCCATTTTTATTGAATGGATAGGCAGACGGAATACTTTGCAGCATACAATGGGAAGGAAAATAATGTAACCATAATGGAATCATTTGCATATTCAGATTTTAATGTTAATTATACTTGAAGATGCCAAGTTTCTGCATGTGATGTAAAATCACGGAGGAGTGTTAAGTGCTTGTATTTCCAGGGAGTGAGTGAATGTGTTTAAACAGTCTTCCTCTTTGTTTTGCTTTTCAAAGTATCAGAATATATTCTCCATGAAGGTTCTGAGGCCTGTACTACAAAGCAGGATTTGGGGTTAGTGAGAACTTCAGCTTTAACCCTTTTTTCAGGACTCTTTGCTATTTTATAATAAAATATTGAGGCAAAACAGTGTTTACTTGACAGCAGTCCTTCCTGCATTTGTCAACTGCAAATGTGTTGCTTTTAGCCTGGATTATGTGTTTAACTTCATCATATTTGTCTAACATTATAGTTTGCTCTTCATTTGTAAAATATGCCTTTCTGTTGACAGTAGACTTAATAATAATAACTGTATGTATTTTTTCTTTATATTTAAGTGCTTTGAAAGACAAAGCAAAGCTCCATGTTTGCGATAGGTCTTATGTTGCAAACACCGCCCCTCATGCAAACTAGATTGAGAAACCCTGGGTTAATTTACAGAGTCAATAACTACCGTCCTGTGACTGCTCAGTGCGACTGCGGTTGTGAGGAATTACAGAGAGCTCTATTTCTATTTCCTCTTCGATTACCTCATTGAACCTGTGTGAAACCATTTTGCATCATAACCCTCGCTGCCGACATTCCTTTTATTTTGCATACATATACGCACGGCATTCACCAAGCATTGAGAACATGTCCACATGTAATGTGTTTTTTAGTGCAGACTCGAGAAAATTGTCTTTTTTCAGTTACACTTTATTATCGTGCATTTGAGTCATCAACAAGAGGCTCGCCAAACGTGGTAGAAAATGTCACCTGTCACATTAGATGATAATTGTATCAAGATGAATGCAGCGGAAGGCAGAGGCCCTGCATAGCTATTCAGCTGTTATCTCCAATGTGGCTGCATTAGTGGAAAGCACATGTAGGATAACGGATTCTGCAAATGGCTCCCCACGTAGAACATGAAACCATACCTTGATGTGTGTTCTTGGTCGGGAGGGGTTTAGCACTGTGTGTGTCTGAAAGGGAGGAAAGAATGATAGCGAGGCTTGGAGTGTAGTTTGTGTCTGTGTGTGGAACAGACATCCATGTTGCCCTTTCACGGCCCTTTCACGGTGGAGCCAAGGATTCCCATGGTGCTCAGTGTCAACTCTGACTTCCAGTGACGGAGTGTGTATGTGTGTGTGTGTGCGTGTGCGTGTGCGTGTACGTGCGTCTGTGTGCACAGGAGAGTGTAAATGTTCGGTTAATCCAGGTCATAACTATCTTCTGAGGAGCTGTCACAACACAAATTGCAAAGTGAAAAATGTCTCCATACATATGCATGCATGTCTGTGTGTGAACATATGTCATCTCTCTCAGGCCTTCCTGTTCGCTCCTTAAAGAACACCGTCTTCTAAATTCAGCACATATTGCAAATGTGCAAAGTTTAGATCAAAGATGCAAATCAAGAATCCTGTCTTACTCTGCTTGCTTCTGTTTTTTATTTATTCGTGGCTGGTTTCAGCAAAATCAACAAGCTAACCTTTAGCTGATTGCCTCTGGGTTTGTGTGTTTGTGCAGCGTGCAATAGGTCTGTGAGGGATTGTAGAGTATGTGTGTGTGTGTACAACATTATATCCGCATGCTCATTCATTGCGGGCAGCGACTAACCCACCTGACCACATCTGCGTTAAGTAGTCCCACTGAGGGCTCTTAACCTGCTGTCTCTAGGCACTTATGTTGGATTCAACATCTTAGAAAGGGCTGGCGGGTGTAACTCTCACCTTGTTGTTGTCAAGGTCCTACATGGTGAGGGGACAGGAAAGCAGTCAGAGGTAATGGTAGGTACACTTACAATATGATTGGTGACACTTGACACCATGAATCAGTGTCCCTACTATTTTGTCCAACCCATTTATATCATCGAGGTAGGCCAAATAACAGAAACACCTGTGTGTATGAAAAGCGGTTCATCAACAGCAAAAACGACATACTCCAAAATGAACAGTTTAAGAACCTGAACAGTATAACCGCCGTGATGGTCAGATGCGTTGCTGGTCTGTTGTATTGGACTGACTCATTTTAGCTCGGTGTACCGGACATCTAATATACCACCATCATCGTTTTCCCTCTTTCTCTGACGGTGCATTACTGCTCTGGCGTTTCAGCAGTGGCGGGCCGTCAGGGCCTGTTAAGCCTTCACTGCTGGCCTAAACAGAATCACAAAGTTATAGCTATTTTATAATTATTTTTTTTAATTTGTAATTTTTTTTTAATTAAAAAATATATATAATTAAAAGTTATATCTATTTTATAATACAATTGTTTTTCACAAATACACTGCGCGCCGAACAGCATCCCGTCATGCGCGTATTTATGTATGTATACGATATCAGACAGCAGGCCTAGGTATAAAATGCACGGCCCGTCACTGCGTTTCATTTCAAACCTCCCTGAATCCTGTACCCTGTACCCTGCTCTGGCCTGCTTTCATGGTCACTGTTTCTGTTCCTATTCCTAAAAACTTGCGTGGGATCTGTTAGCAGAGCCGGCTGCTTGTATTTGTGACCTGTAATCTTGCCTCTGCCCTTCTGGTCTTGTTCATCTGTAATGCGGGTTAAAGCCCCCTGGTGCCAGACTGCAAGCCTGGTAATTGACCCTGTCTCAGTAAAAACAATATTTTACTTGTATCTGCTCAGCCTGCGTAGGTCTGCATTTGGTTCCTCTTTTCATACTGCAACAGTCAACTGCCAAAAAAAAAGTCTTAACTTGGCTCAGTTAGTGCTGAAACCCAATGAAAGGTAATTTGGTAAAAGCTTTCCAGAATTGCAAAATCCTGCTTCAGAGTATTTTGAACATGAACTCAAATGGACTTCCTGGATTAGTAGGAGCACCCCCGTACCAACACAGCTGCTTGCTGTGTTTCAAAGCAGGGCTTTTTCAGCCGGACACAACAGGGGCCCTTTTGGACTGGTGTGGAGTTGGCCCAGTGATTGGTAGCGCTGGAGCATTTCCCCACTATTACCACTAAACTGGGATAGAGAGAATTACGCAGGTGGTTGTTAGGTTGTGAACTAGACTTGCGTGGAGGTGTATGTTTCTTCTCTGTGTGTTTATACACACAGACATTTAGAAAAGGGAAGTATACTACTGACCCAGTTAGAAATAGAGGGATGGAGAGTTACCTCTTAGGGGGTCACTGTTTGTTGTAAGGGGTTTAGCATGGTTTCTTTCTCAGCTCAAAATGAAATGTGCCGAAACAGACTCACACGTGTCAAAATGCACACACACTTATTACACTTTTTCTTTATGTTTAAGTCATAAGGCTCCACTGCTCTTTAGCCAACTCAATAAACGCACTGCTGCTGAACCCACTTCAAACCCCCACACCCACCCTCAACCACAATACATCTAAAAATGTCCCTCGTCACTTTTTGTTGGAGGGGACGCAAGACACAAACTCAATGAAGTTACCATTTCTTTGTTTGTGTTTGCAATGTATGTGAATAAATAAAGGCTGTCGGATAATATAATGCTGGACGCGTACACAAGTCTGCAGCCATTTGCTGTTCATGCTCAAAGTTCCCCCCGCTTGTATTGAAGACCTGCATTTCCTACAAGCCCTGTGAGCATTTTCTGGCTCCAGGGCAGTATGAAATTGTTTTTTTGCAGATAACGGCGAGCACCATTGTGTTTGACACCGGTCTACTTGTAGGCATCTTGCTGAGAACGCATTCTCAGAAAATACAGTTTTTGAGCATATCGCATGGAGACCTCTGCAGCGGTAAGAGTGAGCATCACTCATCAAAACACAACAACTAAGAGCGGCAAGGGTTATGGGATAAAGAGGTGTACAGTATTATCGTTAATAATATAGTTAAAGTTTAATGTTTTGATTACAAGTATTTAAAGGATAATTACCATTTATTACAACGTTGATCTGACTGCTCATGTCTCTCAGTAGTTAACTTGGTGTGTACAATACTATTATTTCCAATTGGATCACTGGAAAATATTATTCAGGTTGTTATGAGATATTATATTGATATTGTGATTTAAGACTAGATATCGTCTTAGATTTGGGATATTGTCAGATAGCATGATAGCATGTGTTTTCCTGGTTTGTGTATATATATATATATATATATTATATATTGTCATTATATTACTATGATTATTTATCAAAAAATCTCATTGTGTAAAAATGTTGCCGTTGCAATATCGTTCTTGAAGTATTTGGTAAAAAATATGACATTTGATATGCTCCCGACGAATTATTCTTTAAGTTTAATAACACTCATAGTAAGTGTGAGAAGATCAAATTTAAAAAGGAATTGAAATATCTTGTTATTGTTCTGACCTTTTTCCTCACCATGAAATGACAAACGGATTAATCATGCAAATAGGCCGAAAGCTCAGGGGACAACACACACACACACACACACACACACACACACACACACACACACACACACACACACACACACACACACACACACACACACACACACACACACACACACAAACAATACACTTTGTAGCTGAGTTTATGGAGGGCCAGATAAGCGCAATCAATGTCGGCCAATTATTCTTGCTGCTCTAAGTGATTAGCTGCGCATCTGCCTTCCGCTTTCTACGTCTGTTTATGAGCTGTGCTTTTCTGATAGCTTTATGCTGAACTGTGTTTCCATAAAGTGACCGTCAGTGTTCAGTGATGAAAGAGCCTTAGCGTGTTTTCCTGCCTGTTTGATACAGTCTGATGTAAACGCCTATATGCTGACAAGCAATTCGAGTAATGAGTCTTCTGATTTGGACTTAGCATGGATAAATGCTTATTCAAGGCAATGCACACCTTGTGGAAGATGCATTTGTCAACCTGCTTTTTCAGGGGGCAAATATCAGTTAACACTTGTGTTGTTCTCTCGTGGTGGAGCAGAGGATACAATTAGAGGGCTCACTGTTAGAGTACCCAAGTGTAATGGGAGTTCAACAGCACTCAATGTTTGCAAGAATATGAGTTAACATAGTTTGATGCTGAGGGGTGTTTACATGTGTAGTGCGAGAGAGGAAGTGTGGGCAAGCAGCAATAATTTTTATTTTGCAGCTGTTCCTAGAGAGAGAAAGAGAAAAAGAGACAAACGGACCAATGAATCAGGGTCGTTCCTCTTTGGCTCTCTTTGCTCGGGGCGATTCACGGGTCCAACACCTCAAATCGTGGCTCTGCATTTGATATTCTTGAACACCTCCCTCCGCTCCTGCATTAGCCCACATCCAATCCCTATAATGTGCAGTGAATAGCCGCTTTTACAGCTAGTTCAGGTATGATACAGGGTGGGAGGCGGCGACCAGGAGGCCAGGGGATGAAGCAGGCGGGAGGAAGACTTTCATGAATAATGGATGGAACAGAGGGTCCGCGTTAGGCTTGAATATGAATGGCCTCCCCTGCAGTCACCTGGCTTGATCAGGGCTCACACTTGCACCTCAGCGGCGTGCTCTGAATGTTAACTCTCCTTCTCGCAGGAGGCCATTACAACAACTCTGACAACTTGTTATAGGTCACTCGCTGAGGACGACGACTGCTAGCTTCTGTTAGTTCTGCAGAAAAGGGGCCCCTGTGAAGAACATCTTATGAAGGACATTGTTAGATTATTCATTTTGATGTATACGCATATGTAGCTGACAGTAGTGGAAACTGTTGAAACTGTTTTATACAATTAGTACTGTGGTTTCCAACCGAGTGGTCCAGCCCCATTCATAGGGTCACAAAATACAATTGGTGGGCCCTAAGAGGATGAATGGAGTAGTAGTAGTTATGCTACAAACACTCGTTTTTACTTGTCTGTAACCTACCTTTATTGTGCAATGATGGATCATTTTACCTCTTGAAAGTTTTAATCCAGCAAATGTGGTTCAATATTACAGCAAACACTTCTTAGTAGCTATTTTGTTAGAAATACAAAAGAAGAACAACTTGTGTATGTTTAGATCAGTGATTCTTAACCTTATTGGAAGTACAGAACCCTGCAAGCTTCATCAGTGCATTCACCGAACCCTTCGTAATTGGAAAAATAAAATATGATTTCTTAAAAACATAGGTATATATTTTGTTAGTGCACAAAATGAACCATGCATCAGTTGCACACAAAATCACTGTGTTCAAAGAACAAAATCAACATAACTCAATGAATATTTACTGCAAATCAATGTGACGAAAAGAAGAAAATGTGTGTGTTACGGCCCGACATTGCTAGTGTGAACCGGGCTATACTGTGTGTGTCTTGACCCCTGCCGAACCCCTGAGAGTGACTCACCGAACCCCTGGGGTTCGATCGAACCCAGGTTAAGAACCACTGGTTTAGAGAGAGAGATTAACCTAAAACACTCACTTTGTTGCTATGCAATTTTAATCTAGGACGGGAATGGTGGACTCCGTGTCATGCTCTGAGTTTATCGGGTTCCTGTTTTATTCTGAAGTCCTGTCTCGTGTGTCCTCTGTTCCTCTGAACTTCCTGTCTGTTGATTGTCTGCTGATTGTTTCCTCCTGTGTCTAATCACCCACACCTTCCCCCTTGTACTTAAGCCCTGTGTGTCTTCTGTTCCCTTGTCTGGTCGTACTGTGTGCAATTGTGTGTGCGCGCGCGCTTGTGTGGTTCTGCGCCTGCTTTTTGTTCCGTTCCACCAGAACCCTGTTTGTGTTTTTGAGAATCCTGTTGGTGTTTTTGAGAATCCTGCCTGTTCTGGAAAGAATAAAGTTACTTTTCTTTCACCACGCATCTGCATTTGGGTCCTCTCTCCGAGTCCCGGCGTGACAGAACGATCAGACCAAACATGGACCCAGCAGTTGACTCCGCTTCGCTGGCTCTACGTCTGTCCATCCTAAGTGATCAGATCCAGCGGAGCGCTATGGACTTTCCAGGCCAAGGCGTCACGACTGGGGTTGTACGATGCAGCTTGGGTGACCTTCCCGGCGGTCTCAACTTCGGCCGTCTCCAGACGCCGCCTCCCCGGGGGTGAGCCGGCCAACCTCGGTTCCGGCCGCCGCCTCCACGCTGCAGTCGACCTCTACTTCCTGTCTCCAGTCGGCGGTCCGGCCGATTCCTGCTCCCCGTCTCCAGTCGGCCCCCGTCCCAGCCTCCGCCTCTGCGCCGCTGCCATCCCCAGACCTGGCCTCTGCTCCGCTGCCAGCCCCAGACCCAGCCCCCCGTGTCCTGCCGGCCCCCCGAAAAATAAGGATTATAAGAGATGATAACTTTCATCAATTATTTAAATGGAACCATCTGGAAAATCTTGAGAAGAAATTACTGATGGAATTGCTAACTGCTTAATCTTAAGTGTAGTCAAATATTTCGCTCTGAAATTTAGTGTAGTAAAACAAATATAAGCAATACAAGAACCTCAAAAGTGCATTGAAGTGAGGTATGAATTTGCTTAAATTACTTTCCAGTACTGATCGGTTGCTGGAGGTATCGTTTTACCCACTCTAGTGTTCACTGAAATCTATTTAACTTAACAGTATTTTATCCACAGCAGTAGGCACTTTATTAAGTCTAGCACTTATTTACATGACTCACTGCCTCCAGACAGTCAGTTACTTGTCTGAGTCCCATTATGACAGAACAATGGAAGGTTTAAAACCTTCTGTCACAGTTGGTAACTTGGTAAAATAACAGAGAGATCTGAAGTCTCCTCCAAACTTACATTTCTATACAAAATGCTGTCCTTAGAATGAAGAATATGTGATGAATATAACACACTTGATATTTGCTCTGTTGGTAATATCATCTTGTGCATGAAAGGGAAGGAGACTGGCTTGGAACTTTAAAGGTGCCATGTCATGCAAAATGCACTTTTTATTGCTTTTCAACTTAAATATGTGTATAGAGCACCCCAATGAACAGGAAAAGACCATCCTATTTCTCCTGCTCCATCTATCAGAATAACTTTTGCAACAACGAAGCTACTCAGACTTGCTGCTGGATATGACGTCCTGTGGGCTTTGTGTCTCAGAACCACCTCCAGCTATGACCGATCCCCTGTGGAATATAGAGTGAATCTGCAGTACCTTCCCGTTCTGTTGTCTGCAAGAACCAATAGAAGTATAACTATAATATCTATATTGGTCAAAGATGTTTTAAAGGCCTATCTGACGCCTGTTAAAAGTCAAACGAGTAGTCAGTTATTTCATTTGACAAATAATGTCAATAAAAAATGTCTGAAATTTGAAAACTGCAGAGGGTCCATTGACTTTGTTTAGCTGATTGTCGATGATCCAAATAGCCTGAGATGATGGCTGTAAGTACCTTGTGTTCATGTTTTAATGTTCTGCTGACTTCCTCAATTAATCGATTGATTGCTTTGTCTATGACATGTCAAACATTTTTATTCTATTTTCGCAGAACTCAAGGGGAAGTCTTGTTTTGTTTGACCAAAAACCAAAAAATATTCAGTTATCTGTCGCATATGACAAAGAACAGCAGCAAGGACCAGTGGATATTTTATTTGTTTTAAGAATTATTGAAACAATAAACCAGTTATCAAAAATAAGTTGATCAACTATTTAATAAATCAACCAATTGTCTCAGCTTTCAGAGCTATTGAAACTGTCCCTGTACTGTCCCATGTGTCTATCTGCTTTTTGACAATATACTAGTTCTGTTTTGCTAAATTATACTTATATAGTCATATTGCATAAAGACATGAAACGGCTAGCTTTCCAGTAGGTGCACATAAGCACACAAACAAACAAATATCCACACAGACGCGAGGATTAGGTTTTCAGTCAGACCCCTGATTACAATATGTTTATTACTCTGCAGGCCAACTGCAGAGCTGGTATCAAGCGCGCGCACACACACACACACACACAGTTGTTGCGCTGCTTGTGAACTGCACAGTTCTTATTAAAAATTGATCTGCAAGC
This sequence comes from Myoxocephalus aenaeus, assembly GCA_038501785.1. Classification (NCBI taxonomy): domain Eukaryota; kingdom Metazoa; phylum Chordata; class Actinopteri; order Perciformes; family Cottidae; genus Myoxocephalus; species Myoxocephalus aenaeus. The sequence goes on along the minus strand of JBAMJR010000073.1, from coordinate 4,269,952 downwards.
TGTTGTGTGTCGCTGCTTCGCTGAGGAATTCATTACCTCTTTGTCATGCGCTGCTGTCTGTCACACACACACACGCACACACACACACGCACACACACACACACACACACACACACACACAATTTATGCACGCAGCATGCCTGCGAGCAATCCCGACCTGTCAAATAAAACAACACCCTTTCGTTTAGAATATTTGAGATGCAAACAAACAAATGCTCCAGTGGGAGAGACAGAGAGAGACGGGAAGGAAGAAAAAAAATTTAAGATACAAAACAGAGATGGGCTGAGAAAACAAACAGGCATCAAGATGGGGTGATGGTGGTGATGAGGGGAAAAAAGAGTAGAAAGCATCCCTCAGTCATCCCTCTTATAATTGTTTGATGGTAGTTGTTTTAAAGGCCAGTGTACGATGGCACACATCCCTCTCTCTGCGTTTCACCCCCTCCTCATTCTCCCCCTCTCTTTTTCTTACCGCCCTTTCATCTTTCATCTTCTCCATCCAACTATTTCAACAAATCATTACTCTATCTTCGTCCACCATTTCTCCCTCAATCCATTCTGTGTCTCTGCTAAAATGGCCTTCACTCTCTTCATCTCTCTCGCCTTTTTATTTATTTAGCTCAATTTCTTCAGCTTCAAAGCTGTGATTATGTACAAACAAGCCACAAGCGGTAGAAAGTGAATTATGGTTGAATGATTTACTCCATATTTACCTTCAGTTCTTGTGTATTAACTAAGACAGCACTGATTGAAATTCAGCCCCATGCCTTGCAACCTGTCAAGTGTCCCTGAAAACCTTGTTCAGAGTGGAGTGCAGATGGAGAGAGAGAGCGAGAGAGAGAGAGGGGAAACAGAGCGAATGAGGATCGAGACCAACCGGTTGGTCTGCCGGTCTGTTCCTCTATCTATCTGTCGGCCTCCTTTGGCTGTAATGACCTCTCCACATGATCAATGCACCTCAAAGAATATCCGTTCAGCTCCTGAGACTGTCATTTTCTCTCTGTCTGCCTTAAGTCGCTCCCTTTTTTCTGTATATAGTCACTCAGCAGCCTTTCCACCTCTCTCTCCTGCTCTGTTTCTCTCCATCATGTCCGGTCCTTCAGTGAGCCCCCTGCCCCTCTTACTCAGCAAGCCACATTGCGTCTTAGTACCTCCCTACTTTTCCATCCTTGTCGGTTTCTTTAATTTCAGCTGAAGGTCTGCCTCACATCTCTGCCAATTTACTCTCTGCCATCTTGTAAAATATAACTAATTTGTGACATTTTAAGTGTTTCTCCAAAATGTTCTAACTTTTAAAGGGTAACTTCAGTATTTTTCAACCTGGACCCCTTTCCCCATGTTTTTGTCTCTAAATGACTGATGGGGACAACCACTTTTGAAATTGGCGGAGTATTGAGGGAGAACGCTGCAGACAGCAGCTGTTGAACGGGGCCATTCCTCACTAAAAGTGCTTGTTTTAGCCACTGACTCAGGTGGTTTTGACAAGTCTCTGAAAACATTATGGAAACATTTTCCTTTGCCCTTTGCTTTGATCTGGTCTATTTATTGAGTAATGCGACTTGTTGCCGAAAGAAAATGGTGAAGTACAGAAATCGTAGCTAAGTATTATTTAAACAATTTTCAATATTATGGCTTAATATTTAACTGATTTCATAATTAACACAATCAACAACTCTCTGTATTTCCCCAAAATATTGCTTTACTGAAATGATTTCATTGTTAATCTGTGTGTGTTATAGACTGTATTTAAAGGTACAGTGAGTGTGTGGCAGTGGGTGTACACCCAAGTGCACACCGTACGGTAGAGCTTACAACTAAAACACTTCAATCACAGTTCTCTGGAACAACATCACGCTCCGCGAGATACACAAAAGCATTGTGTTTTTTCCGGTCATTTATAATCATTCGAGGACAAAGCAACACTGTTCAACAAGTGTTCAGCCAGGAACCAACTGCTCAGCCCCCATTGTTAAAACTATTACAGTTCTGGGTTGTGTAACTGTGACTGACCTCCGCACCAAAATCTCCCTTTGCAATAACATAGCTTTGTAATTTTTGTTTCTGCAAGATAAGCAAAATAATCTCAATCACAGGCATATTCCATATACCCGCTAGATTTTCACAGCATGCTTATGATTGTGAGCTGATTAGGAGATTATGAAATAGATGTTGAAACTCTTTGGTATGTGTTATTGTTACACATTAATCTGTAGTGCTGGCTGCATGCTTATCAACAAAGCCAAGGAATTGGGAAAATCTGCTCCGTCCACCTCCAGCTGACGTGTTGACTGTTTGAGTGGAGAATTAAAGTGCGCTGATATGAATTCAAGTTTCTTCCTGCAACATTTTCAGATACATCCGTTGTGTATGATTTATATGGGCAACGTACACAAACATTGTCTGTGCCACTTTTAAAGTTTTCTTTGTCAATGTATTTTCCCCAGATTATCAGTATTCCCAAGTAAAAACACACGGACCTGCTGAACTTTTCTACGTTAGTCTTCTGTTTCCATTTCTTGGTGCCAGGATTCCTGCTCAGCTACCTTGCACAAAAAACATTCAGCTGCACGCTTTGTGGGAATGAATATACCCAAATTTTGAAGCAGTGGGCTCATAAATATTCCACACCATCATTGATTTTAATTTCACAGAGTGCGAAGTGCCATTTAGTGTTTTTGTGCACAGATGAGGGAGCACACTTTCTGATGTTTTGGAGACTTTGCTTTCTCCAATAAACAAAGCAGCTCCAAGTCCTGTTCTCTCTTAAAGAGAGATGCAAATCACCAGAGGAAAGGCCCTGGCCTACTCAGATAATAGCATCTCTGTGCTGGTCTTTGGACTTCACAAGAGCCAAACCTGCTGCACTAAACACCAATGCCTTCTCCCCTCATGAAATATGGATTTGTGTACAGGCGGGCACAAATTCTAATCATCGAGCATGTGTGTGTATCTATGTGTGCGTGTGTAAATCCTAGTGACTTTGTATGTAAGTATGTGTACGCGCATTGCACAAGGGTACACACATGTATGTGCGTATTATTCTGGGCCGAATTAGATTTGGGTTCCGAGGCGAGAAAGGGAAGAGACGCATGGAGGAATTTAGCTATGAGGCTCATAAATAGTTTAGCCACCCAGAGCAGATTCATCAAGTAGCGTGAGGGATAAATCACGTTCCTCCCCCTCCTCCTTTACCCCTCTTCCCCTCCTCCCCTCCTCCCCCATCCCTGGCTTCTCTCTCCCGCTGAAGAGAAGGATGGAATAAAAGATGCTGGATGGTAATCCTGAGACTTCGGAGAACCTAATACCTATCGACACTTGTACCGTTCGAACTTAGATATGCGTCTAATTGTGTACTCCGACACACACACACACACACACACACACACACACACACACACACACACACACACACACACACACACACACACACACACACACACACACACACATGCATACCTCACGCACATACACAGAAAGCTACACAATGCGCACACGGTATTCTGTGCCTTGTTGTATGTCTCTGCCAGGGAATGGGATCAGGCAATGTTGACAGTAATGAAAAGGGCATCGTCATTACTGTAGCATGGAGGCTAGTATGCTCCAATTCCTCCTCTCACACACACGTTTGAGCTGTCATGCCGACTGCACACAGGAACACCTTCCTATGAGCCGTGTCACGTAAAACCCGAACGGTCCAATCGATAGTGATCTGTTGCTCTGCATCGTCCAGTGACGTGACGAATGTCCTCGTAGCCTGCCGCAAGCAACAATTTCCCCCGAATTGAAAGGCCCCGAGGCCATTTAGGCACTGGTGTTATTTGGCTTTTGTTTTCCCCTCATGGCCATCCATGAAGGATGAACCTCTCTATATATCATCTCTGTCTCTTTGGATAGAGCCCAAGCTCCATCACCATAGCAATGGCCGTTTAGTCTACTCCCCGAGAGACATAGTCATTCCACAGAATGCCTTAAAGAAGGGATTGTGTGTGTGGCAGCCGATTTTGAGGCTTTGAAAGTGTGTGTATATGAAGACGTGACCCCTGTGTTCCTCCTGGTGCCGCCTCCATTTGTCGGTATGAATTATAGATTGGATTGCAGTGGGATTTATGATAAAGGCTTAAGAGTCACCGAGTCACACACCTGAGCCCTCTCCTCTATGTTGAAGCGAGTAGAAACGACCTTGAAACAACCCGTTCCCGAAATAACTGTTCAGATGACCGCCCGTAAAAACAAGATATTACTTCCTCCTGCTTCGCCCTAAATGTGTAATGCATGCAAACATCTTTTCATCCATCATGCCTCCTGTTTTCCCTCCATCTCCCCCAACCCTTTCTTCAGTTTCTCCTCTCTTTCTTGAGCTCACGGTCTCTGCCCCCCTTCTCTCGCCGTCCCCCAAAGACGCGCCTCGCTCCAAAGTGTGAGCCTTTGAGCCGTTTGCTCCTTCATTACTTCATTACTTCACTCCCTCGTTCTTCTCCCTCGCTCTGTCTCTCAGAGGACGGCTGCTGTGGCTTTTCATTACTCAACAAGTCAATCTTCATCACAGTGTCCTCTGTGTGCTCTCATTGGCTCAAACACGTATAGTCACACATCGCCGCATACAGGTGAACGCCCCTGCATCCTTCTATACCGATATAGTTTAGTCCCGCTGAGACCTGTGGGAGCCCGGCGATCCCAGCCGACATTACTGCCTTGGCTGTAGTGGGCTCATTCTTAGAGAAAGGGGCCTGGATTACCCTTCAAAGTCCCGTTCTAATATGGCGAGGGAAAACTGGTAAGGCGGTTATAGAGGGCTCCCTTAACCTCTCACTTCAACATATGTGAATAAAAATGTGTTATATATGGCTACCCACGAGTCTCCCCATTACAGACATGCACATCTTCATGTAGTTTTGGGCAAAAAAACATGCTTTTTAAAAAAGGTGTATTTGTAAAATTACATTATTAGGTGCTGCAGAAATTGCAAAGTAGAAAATAATGTGTTTTAACTTGAGAAATAGGAACCAACAGTGAAGTATGTAAAGACGCATGCAGTGAGACGACACACTAGATATTATAACCGATAATACGCAAATGTGGAGCTCGTTGTGTTTTCTCTGAAATTGAAAGGTTGTAGTTGCAGGTTTACTTCTCCGCAGTCCTCTTTATTGTAGCCGTGGACGTGTAGGAAGGCAAAGCTGCCACATAGAATACAAAGTAAGGACACATCCATGTATACACTCCATCCCTTTTCTCTGCTTGCACAGACGCATCATCACATAGGCGTATTGTTGAGAAAGAGAGAACATTTCAAAGGCTGTATTATCATGCACATATTGCTTTACGGCTGAGTTACCTGCAGAAAAGTGTTTTGCTGTGTGTGTTTTGTGGTGTGTTTTTGTGGGTCCTTCCCAGCCTCTGTGTGTTTATTTGATGCTGGCATTATTACCCTGTTCTTTACCTACAGCAATTACTGATGGAGAAAGAAAAAAAACATAATTTCTAGCGAGTGCCTCAGAATCTTCTTAGTGTGACGGAGAGCCTGGGGTCTTGAAAATGCAAGTAGACTGAACGCTGCTCCACACACACACACACACACACACACACACACACACACACACACACACAAACATCAATTTTATGTCCCCTTGTTGAGTGCCTCTAGAGAAGAGACAGTCTGCAGCCAGCCAGTAGTTTACTCTTGAGACAGAATCTGGTTTAGCATTTAGATTGGCTTGATCAACCACCACTTAGCCAATATGTTTGTGTGCGTCTGTGTGCAGGAATCCATGCATGTGTGAATGCACATGCATCTGTTTGCGCTCGTTTGAGGTATGTGCACTTTAGTATGAGCACCTTTTGTGTGTCCATTTATGCTTGTGTGTGTGTGTGTGTGTGTGCGTGTGTGTGTGTGTGTGTGTGTGTGTGTGTGTGTGTGTGTGCACGTGTGTGATGAGCCATGGCTAACAGCTCTTGGTGCACACCGCTGGCCTGGGTCGCCAATGAGCCTTCGGGAGGCAGTGAGCCAGGGTCACACAAAGTTACACATTAATCTTTTAGAGGAGACCCCACCACCACCTTCACCACCACCATCACCACACACCACCAGAATTATCCAACACAACAATTCCTAACAGCATCATATATGTTTCTCCCAAATCACGTCGACCCAAATTTTCCCCTGCCATGAAATTATCTTTTTGAGAATCACGAGTCCGTTATCTAAGGTGAGAAAACGGTGATGCCTTGTTCAGTTCAATAATTGATCGGGGATTTCAGAAACACTCGATCAGTCAAACTGTATTTAAGAGGTCTGAAAAGGTTAATGGGATTCTGACTGTGCCCACTGGCTTCACATGTGTGTGTTTGCACACAAAACACACACACACAGTCAAACTCAGTGTGTTTTGCAGGCTCCCTGGATGTTTTAATTAAGATAAAAAAATGTCAAACACCGTTTGCATGCTGTTTCCAAGCACACCGTTAGTGGGTTACACCATATTAGTCAGAATACTAGTTAGTGTGTATGTGTGTGTCCACTCGTGCATGTGCCTGGCACTGCCTCTCACCTCTCTTTTACCCCAAGTTCAACCAGAGTTCACAGTCTCCCCTACACCACTTAATGTGTGTTGGGGAAGAGAGAGAGACACACACACACACACACACACACACACACACACACACACACACACACAGTGCGTGTCTTTAGTTCTCCGCCTGGAGTCTCCCCAAAAGCCATTTATGTGCTCACAAAGTAATGGCTGTGTGGAGAGAGAGAGAATTAGTGTGTGTGTGTGTGTGTGTGTGTGTGTGTGTGTGTGTATGTGTGTTCACATGTGTATTTATATCTCATCCAAGTGTGCATGTGTGCGTTTGTGACAGACGTCCAGCCTCCGATGACTTGGGGTTCGGTAAGGTTGTTGCCCCTGAGCGGCTGTTTTATGGCTCGCCGTGGCATTATGGTTTCAGCTCTATTTCCCACTATTACACAGGTGAAGGATGTGTGTTGGTTAAACACTGCATTAGCTTTTTTCTCTGCTACTATAACAGCATCCAACATGGTAACTACATAGAAACCATCCGCCTTCTCTATTCCTGTTCATGTAATGTTTTGCCAATGGGTAGATGTGAGAGAGGGCTGAAGGTGATAGCACTCTTCTAGCAGAGCGGCATAGAAAAAGTGCGGATAATGCATTTATTCTGTGTGCACATGAGTGTGTGTGTATTGGGCTTGAATAATTCAGCCCAGAGGTGTTGTGCTGGTAATGGTGCCCCAAAATCGAGCAGCCTCTTTCTTTCTTTCAGAAACACACACATAACTACAGTCACACAGACACACACCTGTTGTAGTCTGTTGGGAGACAGACAGTGTGTGTTGATGTGTGCGTGATGGCAGCAGTGTGCAGACAGGATGGAGAGCTAAAGCAGATTTGACAGGCTGTCCTCGGCACTAACGCTACAAATGGCTGCCTGGATGGAAATATCTTCATCATCCCAAACAAATAGGCTGTCAGTCGGCCCTCCAATGCTTCTGCCATTTCTGCTCTTTCTCTCTCTGTCTCTGTCTCTTATGCACACGCACTTTTTGTTGATGTCATCACTTATTTTATTTCTATTTAAATGTCATTCTCCTCTTCTTCCCTCTGGAGTGAGAGCAAACCATTTTGAGAGTGTCTTTATAGATATATTAGGGCTGGGCACGTTAACGCGTTATAAATGTGTTAACATAGACAAAAAATATGCAACAAAAACAACAAAATTGATTGACAAACCGTTTCTAACTTTAGAACACATATTGAGTTACTTACACAGTTCATTATATTGATGAACTGTGGGTGCTGCTTCACATGCTTTGACTGTTTCGTTTTTTTTTTTACGTTACTGTTTGAACATGGACAAAAGTGTATGTGTATATATATGTGTGTGTCTGTGTGTGTGTGTGTGAGAGAGAGAGAGAGAGAGAGAGAGAGAGAGAGAGAGAGAGAGAGAGAGAGAGAATAAGTATGTGCGAGGGAGATCATAAATGAGGCTGATGCTTGGCCTTTGTTTGAAATATGAAACCGCTCTCAGCTGTATAATATTACAGCAATAGAACAGCAATCAGACGTTAATTGAATCTGGGTTATGACTTTTCTGTGTTCTCGCTCAGCTGAGTGTCTCTCCAGTTTTCCCTCCCCGTCTTTCTCCCACCCTACCTCCCTCCCTCCTTCTTCTCTCCGTGACTCTCATTTCCTCATTCGCCCCGTATCCCTAACTAACCCACTTTCTTCTCCCTCCATGCTTATTTCCCATGCATGTAACACTTCTCAAGGCATGTCTCGCCTCATGCAGCCTGCCTGCCCCTTCCTCTGCTGTTAACTGATGCCACAGCATGCAGCAGGATCCCCCCTCTCTGCTTCATTTACATCATTCACATCTCATTAAAATGCCCTCTGGTGAAATGTCACCATCTTAACGACCCTCGACATAGGACACTGGATTGCAAATGTAGAAAAGTGACGTGCGTCTCTGGGCATGTAAGTGTGCATGTGAGTGTCCTCATGTGTGTCACTGAATCTACGCTGCCTACGTGTGTAGTTCTGTGTCTGCATATGTTCTACTGTGTGTGTGTTCCTTAAGCCATTCTTATGAGGACAAAGTTAAGAAGAAATAACGGACAGTAGCCAAAGCGAGGATGTTTTCTGGTCACCACCTCTTCTTTAACGGCGAGGCATCAAGTTAAAGTCAGGAGTAAGGTTAAACGTGCTGCAGAGGCTGTTAAAGTCAGATTTATTCGAAGGGGAATTAATGCATTCCCTCAGCGTTCTCACAAGCATAGTAACACTACTTACTACGTGTGTGTGTGTGTGTGTGCTTTCCCTCCTCCATGAAATGAGAGACTATCTATCCAGCCTGACCTTTTCCTTAATTGCTTGGTTTGGGTTCTGTCCTTGCTCATTTCAGGAACAGCAGTCTCCCTGAAATGACTGCTGACTCCCAATTGTCTTTGGTAAAACCTCACTTTACCTGTCGCAGCTGACCCACATTTGAAAACCCACACATCTAAGTAGAGGTGCAAAGACACACACACACACACACACACACACATGCATCAGCTTTTACGAGGGAAACCAGACAGTAAGGGAATTTGGTCTTTAATGTCACACAAGGTCATATAAAAAAGTACACACAGCAAATGGTGGTGTGTTTGCAGGGTTTGATGTCATCTCTTTGTCCTGCTGGTCAGAGAGATTCTCTATGGTTTTGTGTTTATTAAACCACACTTGTTATCTGTATCTCACTTGATATGTCACACAATGATGTCTCTGAGTTGCCTCTCTTGGACATGGACTTATCTACAATTAAGAAGCAGCTGAGATAACTATGCTGAGAAAAACTGAACAGTGGCAATCCTTCTATTGAAGCCATCAAAGGTGCGTGAAAAAGGAAGACACTTTTGGAAATTAGCTTATTCCTGTCCTTTCAGAGAGTTAGATGAGAAAACTGATACCACTCTCATGTCCGTATGGAACAAATGAAGCTGCACTCAGTCAGTTAGCTTAGCTTGGCATAAAGACTGGAAACATCTTTGTGCTAAGCTAACTGACCGTTTGCCGTTCAGACACGAGGAGGGTGTCCATCTTCTCATCAAAGTCTCCTCACCAAAGCAAACTATGCCTTTTTATATTAAAAGCAACATGGGAATACTTTTATCGTTCATGTGTAAGTTATAAATACATACAAGGTCAAGCTTTCGCTGCAGGGTCTGTTATCGTCTCAAGTGGCTGCAATCGGCTCCGGTGGCCGCGCTGCAGCCAGAACGTCACAGCTGCGTTTGATGGAATCCCTGGTGCGCTTGAAGGTGTGTGTGTGTGTGTGTGTGTGTGTGTGTGTGTGTGTGTGTGTGTGTGTGTGTGTGTTATAAGTTTGACATAAGTGAAATCTGACTCCTGCTGTACAGAGTAGACACTTTCAGTTTATAATTGAAGCATATGTCGTCCAACAAAAAAAAGTATTTTGCAATTTAGAGGTTTTTATATTTGATGAACATGGATGCTGATATACATTATTATGAACTAAATTTGTTTTATAAAATTGAACGTAACATCGATACATATCAACGGGGTCCAATGATTGAGCAGTGTAGACTCAAGAGCCAGAGTTCGTCTGGAGATGATTAACAATGTGCAGCTTTTCCATTAGTCAGTGTCTTGAAATATTTGGGGAGATGTTGTGCTGAATCTTGCCTTTTGAAGAGAATTAGGGGAAATATTTCACAGATATTGCTCGGAGGAGGAAATATCTCCTTGTCAGCTGCTCTGATGCTGGCAGACGGAATGTGTGTACTGTATTAAAAACAAATTAGTAGGCTGCTGGAAGATATTACGATGAGGTACTGATATTTTGTGAGTGCAAGAAATGCAGTCACTTTAATCAGCTGTAAAAAAAATAGTCCTTCTCCTCTGCTCCTCCATTCATTATTCCATGCCTTTTGGCTTCTATCCGTCCTTATCTCTTCTTGCTTCCTTCTATTATCCTGCTGGTTTCAAATTCAAGAGGCAACTGCTGCCCCGTTCCCATCATCTAATAAAGGAAGCGTGAAACTACCACTCCTCTCTCTTAGCCCACACAGGAGCCAGTCACTAATCAGCTTCCTCTTTATGAACCATATTGGCTGGCACCTGTAGCATGCTGCCTCTGGCTCCTGTCACCGCTGCCAACATCCGAGCAGTAGCACCCCCACCAAGCTGGGGTGTGTAATGCGGCCGACTGATTATGAGGTTCATCTGAGATTATGGGCATTAATCACAGATAGAGTTTCTGCCAAAAAATGTCATTTAGTTTCTATCAACGGTGTTTTATTGGCATAAATGTCTCACTCTTGGCCCAATTAAATTCAATGAATCTGCTATTGATACATTGTAGTCTGAATGAATTAGTTGAAATAATATATGTTTGAAATATTGAAATTTGACCTTGAACGAGAGACTGCTGGTCGTCTGAGCAGAATGGGGTCTCAGAGAGCAACAATGCATCGACTCTGGCATATTTCCTCCGCTTTGGTTCACTGCCCTAAATGAGCATTTCAACACTGGCAACTTACCTGGGTTGCTTCACTATCTTGTCTCTCCCTCTTTCTCTGTCTGGCTGACAGTCTAATTGTCATGTGGGCAGCCTCCGCCACATGGATTTAGTGTCGCGCTTGCCTTAATTTAATTGAAAAGCTGCAGAAAGGAAGAAGGAGGGAAAGGAGGGAGGGGATGAAAAACAGATAAATAAAAAGTGGAACCAATCTTTGCTGGGTGCGCTGGGTGGTAAAATGGCTGTGTACGGTGAATAATGCATGGGGAGATGGATAGGTCTGCGTGGTTAGAGTCCAGGACTGCTGGCGCTTCATTACCGAGGTGTTTGTATGCTGATGCTGTAATGCCAGCTCCTTCCACTCTGTGAGAGAAAAGTGGCTGTAGAGGTGGAACCTCTGAGCTACCCCTATATTTTGTCACAATTTTCTTCCCCTCTCTCTTCTTCTGCAGATTTAAACACTTTGACCCCCAACACTCTCTTCCATCTTATCGACATGTTAAGAGAGTAAAGGACAAAGGCAGTTGGTTTTTAAGCAAGCCACACACCTGACTCTTGCAGCCGGCTTCTGGCAGATCTAGTTTACACGAGAGACAACCTTTAAGACTGCCCTTTGACCCCCCCACTGCACCTGTACAGTCTGTACAGCTCTCTCCTATCAATTATGATCGCTACCCATTATTATAATCCTCTCGTCTTCTCTTGTAGAAGCCTGATAACAAAATGTTGGATTTTAGCTTGTTACAGATACTCTGGTATACAGTGCGTTGTACTGCGTATATGTCGGGCAATAAGTAGGAGCACCCATCTCGATGTTAAAACGTGTCAGTATACATATCATAATCATATTTTAAAAACTCTTAATTATCAATATCTGTTATAGCCTCAAGAATCCATAATTTGGGCTTTAATTTATAGTTTGCAGAGGTCGAGATATTCTGTGTTTTTATAATTTCCGTTTCCAGTAATATGACTTCTAAATCTCGGCAGCAGTTGCTGCGTGTAAGTCTGACAAACAAAGTAAACAACTCACAAAGCAACCACTCTGGAGATTTGTGCATTTGAAAATACAGGAGTGGAGCGAGGTTTTGCCGTTGTTGTTGTGGTTTGAAGGATCTCCCACCTCATTTGCTTTGCCTACATCAAAGGAAATGCCAAAGGAGCAAAATGCTAATTTTATTGGGGAATGTCACTTTACGTCTAACTCTGATCAGAAGATATGTTGCTTTTAATTATTTTGGGTGCTGGATCGTTTTAGGTTGCTGTCACTAGCAGAAACAAACTGAAGTAGAATGTCTTTCCCAGCAGTTACTTGTGGGAGCACAGTAACAGTACACCACGATCCCAAGCACGACAGAAACATCATGGATTTGTGTGGCTGCTCACTTTGACCTCGACGAGACGTTTAAATAAGAACGTAAAATCCGTGCTGTAATGGCGGCAGCTCTTGGCGTGTTATGCGGGAACAGCATGTCTCGGGAAGGCCCGGCCTATGGCGCGCCGGCATCCTGTAATGTATTCCATTTCATTATATTCAACCTCCCAGCCTGCTCTCATCAGTGGATCAGGAGTGTGCCGTCCGCAGGCACACCGAGATATAATTACTTTCTAACACACGGAGAGCAGAGAGAGAGAGAGAGAGAGAGAGAGAGAGCGGCAAAGAGACAGAGAGAGGATGAAGGAATGAACAATGAAATTTAATTACGCTTCATGGCAACAATTATAGAATGAAAACAGAAAGTCAATAGGCAGAAACATTGTCTCATTTTCTCTGTTGAGGTGGACTGGGTTTTGCACAGTGCCAGAGGCGAACCCAAATAAGAAATAGTCGAGAGGAAACAAAGGAAAGAGGGAGAATATCCCTGATCATATTTATTAGAGAAAAGGAGGAGCTGGTGCAACTCCAAATCCCTCTGTGATTTTCCCCCTCTCATATTTCCTCATGCAAACCCAATGCACTACTTCACTAATTGCAACCTGTAAGTAATTAGGAGACTGTAATGGATTCCACTTTACTCCCTCCACCTTGATAATTGTAGACTTATGGTTTTGTGTCTCAGTGTCGAGAAGACGGTGGAATTCAAGGAGCTCCACATGAGGCGTCAAACAGAGTCTGACATTTTGTTTTCTATCACTCACTCACAGAGCGTCAGGATCAGTGGGATTAGCAGTCCGATTATCATGCCTCATTGGCAGCAATGTGCACACACACATAAGCCACCGTGCGCTCACACACAGGCGCTCAATCAAGAACTGATTAATTAAAGGGAACAGTCTAATTAGTGTCATTAAGGAAGGAATAATAGAAAGGCTTGTATATAGGGAGAACTGAGGCATGCTGTCAATGTGTTTACACACACACACACACACACACAGACACACACACTCTTCTTTTATGGCCGAAGAAGAAAGAAAAAAAGAAAAGTGTATCAATATATTTGGGAAGTTTCATTAGTGTTGAATCAATATTTCCCTTTTGAACACGTTCCATGGAACACGATCTGCCTCCTTTTTGCTCTTAGAGTGTGATCATGTCTTTTCAAGTTGGAAAGGAGCAGACAAAAGGGGACACAGCTGAGTTGCCATGAGCAACAAGCCCTCACGGTAACCCGGTGTTACTCAATTGGTAAAAAAAAAAATGCCTTGGGTGGACTGTTGAAACGCACAAAGACACAAACTTGCAGTCATGATTCCACAAAAATACACATGAATACATGCACACACACACACCCTGGCTGGGGTTACAAGAGCCAAAATGTATAAGAAAGCCAATGCTGGGGTGCCCTGTGGCAGAACACATCTGAACACCCTCCTCTCTTATTCTTTTTCTTTCTTTTCCACTACTCTCTCACACAGCCAGGAACATAAAAAAACTGAAACGCACACACACACACACACACATCTGATTTTATGCCAAAGGCTGCATAAATATATGAATCAGGGGTGACAATGTCGTGCAGAGTGGAGCCCCGTGCATCCTATTTTCATCATTTACCTTCGGCTAAATGGATTTGGAACACTGTTGGATGGCTCACCTCTCACACTGATTTGCCTACTTAAATGTGAAAAATGGTACATTTCCAAACTCAACCTTGCGTTCTTTCTTCCCCCCCCCACCAACGGTTCTCTCCCTTGCCTTCGCTCGGGTATTCACTAGTGACTCAAGGACACTTTGAGAAAAGTGAAGAACAAAAGAAGCTCTGGTTCACTCAAATGTCCAAAAACACATTTTCTCACTTACCCCTATAGTGCTTTATAGCTACAAAGATTGTTTGGGTTTTATTTGCCCCGCTTTTGAAATATCTTTAGACATTATTAAAAATAGATATATTCCTTTGCTCAAATGCAGTGGTGGTGAAAGTAATTTAGTTCTGTGGTGCCCTCAGCATTGACAAAAGTAGTCAACAGTAATATGTTCTCACTTCACTGGGATCAGTTTTCACTGGAACTACTTTCTCCTGAAGTCCGTAAGAAGACTGTTGGCAGTGTGCTCTGCTGATTATAGAAAATTAAGGTGACATTGTTTCTGTTTGTTTTATAAATGTAAAGTTTTAATGCTGTGAGCAGCACAAACTAAATGCCACTAACCTGCATTGTATGAGTAGGCATTCAGACTGAAAACAGCCCTGTGTTAAACAATGCAAGGGGCTTCAGGTACTGCTGAGACATGGAATAATGATCTAGGAAGTCCAGTTTGAGTATCAGATCCATGAGTTTGAAGTCTTATCAGGTGGAAAAACAGTACACAGGGATTTCCTAATACTATGAGATACTATGTTTTAGAAGTCTGGAAAGTTATCGTGCCGGCGATCATTTTGATCTTGCTCTCTTCCACCAGCTTCTCTCTCTCCTCTTGTCCTTTGTCCTCACTACATACCCTTTCTCCAATGTCCTTACGCTCCCTCTCTCTCTCCACATCTCCCTCTCCTTCAGTCCCTACTGATGGCAACATGTTTATCTATTATTGATATTCTGACTGGGCTTACTACCCGCCCCCCTGTCGCCCCACTTTCCTCCAGCCTGCCCTACTTCACCAGAGCCCTCACGACACACACACACACACACACACACACACACACACACACACACACACACACACACACACACACACACACACTTGTGTGTTACACAAGTTTGTGTAAGTGTGTGAGACAAAAGTTGTGAAAACGCTGTGTGTGTATGTGTGTGTGTGTTCAAGTCAGTGAGACAGAAAGAGAGAGACTAAGTGAGAGTCCACACAGAGTAAGAGGAGAGTTTCTATATTTAGACCCATATAAGAGAATGTTCCCAGCATCCAACTGTGTACACTTTGTGTACATACATGAACCTCCACATGTACTCCAGCAGCTTTTAAACAAGCCTTTTGGATTTGTTCATACTATTGATCTCCTCAGCTTCTTAGATTTCTAAAGAACTTTATGTTTAAGTGTGGTTCACAAAATGTCCTTCATTTGACTTCATTTTCTTTCAAGTGTTTCTACTTTGCTATTTTTTCTACGTCCCAGCCAATTAGCATGTTCTTTTTTTATTACAGTTGAATCCCCTTGCGTTTCATATTCAAGAATGTGCGTGTTTGTATGCGGTGCGGAGTGGTAGTGTGTGATCCTTTGAAGAGAAAACATGAAAACGTTTGTTGTGCTTCGAGCAAAGGTTTGTTTGGTAATGTCGCTCGACTTGGCTCCATGGGGCCCTCGCAGATGTAGGCAGTTTTGAAGCAGTTATCAAATAAGATTACTCATCCGCTGCTTTCCTTCAGCACTAGATTGGCTTTGAGCTCTGTCGGATCCTCTTCCACTTCGTTATGTACGGTGTTGTGGCTGCATGTGGGACTGTGTTTGTTTGTCTCAGCTTTCCTCCTTGAATGTCCCCTTGCACACGTGTGTTTGTTTCCATGCGTGTTTGCTGAATATGTTCATTTGTCCTAATCTGTGCACTCACATTCATGTCAGCGTCTTGGTTAATTCAGGTGTATGTGTGCGTGTGTGCACATGCAGAAGTGTATGCATGTGAGTGTGTGTCGGATTTTCCCCCGTGTTGACTTTTAATTGTTCTGTGCTTCTGAGAGTGTGTGTTCAGTTTAGTCCACAGCAATTGATCTGGAGAATAATGGTTGGTGGAGAGTCCCAGGTCTCCAGAACCACTGTCTGAAACTCCTTGTAATTACCTCTGGGACCACTGGCAGTGAGAGAGAAAAAGATGAAATTGATGGACGTAGCAATAATTAGTTAGCAAACACAAGTACACATGCTTGGAACAGAGAAATTGAGCACATTTTCAAAATAGCAGACGAGTGGAAACTGTTTTTTGCCCGGGTTTTATTAAATTATTTGTATTATTCATTGTGTTTCCTGCCAAAAGAGTACACTGGCCACCTTAGTTCATAGTTTAAAAAAAGCTTGAAAATTATTTTTAACAGTTGGTTATGCACCAAAGTAGTAACACATTGTTCTTGGTATCAAAGAGAATAAATGTGATTTCCACCCAGGCTTTATCTTATCCTATTTGATTTTACCAATACTTCAAGCATGTTCTTTAACATATAAAATGGAAATATTTAGTCCTAAATATGTGTGTAGGTCTCTGTCAAAGACTCCATGAGCAGAGGCAGCCTGTCAGTCTGTTGGTGCCATAGATGCTGGAGTCAGCGTAAGTAAATTTAAAGATCTGCAGTCTCTCCCATACGTTGTTAGGCTATCAGCAGTAGAGCAGCCAGGCAGTGTGCTTGTCTGTGTGTGGTGATCCAATCATCAGGAGCCATGCTCGTAGAGAGCAAAGGCCAGACACAAACACACATGCTCCAGAATGACCAGTGCTAACAAGTACAAGGCTGCAGTGAGCTCCCAGCAGAGCTGAAAGTCGTTTGTGTTGATCGTTACTTCTTTGTCTGCCTGAATGTGTCCTTCTAGTCCTGCGTCACAACACCGATCTGAGCTGATTCAAATGTAATAGATAAACATGATTTATTCAGTGTTTCTTGCAAAGTGTTGATTCTTATTCCAGGAATATACAAACACATGCACATGAACATGCATTCACACAAAAACACATATTCACCTGCAAACAGCGGGAGATGAACTTCATCAGTCTCTCCAGCAGTACAGCAAATAGCTTTGTGTTGTTTTTAAGGTATCATCATTTCTCATTCTCACTCTTTCCATAGCCACAAAAATATTACATCGGAAAGAGCGTGCAGATGAAACCGGGGCGCATGAGAGCTGGGGAACAGGGGCCGAAAGAGACGGCAGCAAAATGAAAACGGGAGATTACTGATCAACGGGTAACAGGATGATTATTTGATTCAGCCTTTTGTGATGTTTTCTTATCTGAAAATACATAATGCTGTTATATTGGCGTGTTAAGAACATGCAGGGCTGAGGCTCAAAGCAGGCGCAAAGGATTATTGTTAGATGGAACATGAAAGCCGGCAATTCTCAGCGTCACTCTGCCACGGGACAGGCTCTACCGGCGGTATCATGATGAAATTGCATTTCATCCAACAGAGATATCAGTTAGTGCTTTTGTTCCCTTTTGAATGGGTGAAAGCCTTTTGGGTGTTTGAGTCACTTAATGCTAAAGCCTCTCAACTACCAGATTGTTGCTATAAATCAGTTTTGTCGATGTGAGAAATATTCCGAAATTCTGGGAATAAACTAAATACGATATGATTTTTTTGTGAGATGCACGTCACAATATGTGTGTGTTACAGTGTTTGTATTACATCGGCTGGGTAAGGATTATGTCCTTGTATTGGAGATCATCAGCAAGCGGTGGTGCATGTCCGGGAGCAGATTTTAAACATTGATGCAACTTTGAAAATGACGCATTAAGAGTTTATTGGCTTTGAGAGGTAAATGCTGGCAGGTGTGTATCTGTGCATGTGCATGAACAACACACACACACACACACACTAGACATCCCTGTCCTTGTAATTGCTCCTCTCATTGCCTCCAGGCAGCGTGAGCTGGCATATGAGCTATATAATAAAGCACATTATCCTGGCTGGGAATGCATTTCTGCCTCCTCCAGCCTGATGACAGCTGGAATTGAGCTCTGCATGTTGCAGAAGGTGATCCATACTAAATACCTTCAGGCAGCTTAGAGCACTGTGTCATAGTGCTGACCTTCTCCTGACAACTGGCATAATGAGTTTTGCAATAGCATCGTCTTCCATGAATGAGCAAGGTTGTTGTTAAGGTTTTACTTTGATGTCCATAGAGTACAACCAGGATGGGGATGTCAAACAGTTTCAGGTATTGGCATTGTGCAGCTGCTGTGGTTAAAAATCTGAAAGTCCACTTCCCTACATACCAAATGTTCACAACATTTTCTAAAAGTTAAAAGATCAAGCAATTTTTTTGCACTGTGGAGCGTTTTGTGTTCCCTCACTGATTACTGCTGATGACATAAATAACGGCAGCAGCAACCCGATGAGCACAGGAATGTGTCCTACTTTCCTCTGATCTATTTACTGTATCAGAATCAGCAGTAATCCTCGAGTCGTAAAGGGGGCAGTAAATAAAGTTTTCCTGCCAATCGCTCTGAAATCTCCTGTTCTGCACTAAACACATTGTATTCTTTGATAATGCTGTGTAACATTAGCTTCCCTTTTTCATCAGTGCCTGCATGTTTTGTAAATTTGCTGTCTGTTTTTTGTCTACATGTTGGAGACATTGTAGATTGATTTAATCCATGAACAAATTACTTTTATCCTTCCAAAAACCTTTAACTTTTGCTAACATTACTGAAATGCAAGATGCTGCTCATTCGTGCATCAGATTCAGGAGCTAAATCAACATCTGGGGGAGAGATAGTGAAGAGATATCAAATACTCAGTAATTTTTAGAAAGAAAGAAATGCTCCTTTATTAATCCCGCAGTGGGGATCTCTGCATTTAACCCATCCTCAGTAATTAAGGAGCAGTGTGCTGCCGCGAGGCGCCCGTAGAGCGACTGGGGGTCCAGTGTCTTGCTCAAGGACACTTCAA
Organism: Myoxocephalus aenaeus; assembly: GCA_038501785.1. Taxonomy (NCBI): domain Eukaryota; kingdom Metazoa; phylum Chordata; class Actinopteri; order Perciformes; family Cottidae; genus Myoxocephalus; species Myoxocephalus aenaeus. The sequence continues at coordinate 4,250,928 of JBAMJR010000073.1, read as the reverse complement.
CATGTAAACTATGGGGAGACCAGGAATCGAACCGGCTGCCTTGTGGTTTCAGAACAACCATTCTCCCCATGAGCTACAACTGACCATCAATGAAAAATAAACTATATATAGTCATACGCTTGTATGGAGTCTTCCTATAATACATTTTATGGGTAGTTATGGTTGCTAAAAAAAAGTGTATAGTGACGTCTCTGTAAATGGGACGGGCCAGATATAAACCCTTCATATACTGGTAACCATTTGTTGCTCCTGCTACTGTGTTCTGCAGACTGATCCACATTGTAATTGCTAATACTATTGATGTTTATCCAATTTGGTTTTCAGGTCCAAAACCAACAGTGCAGAAATACAGAAAGACACCCGCCAAAAGTAGGTGCTCATAATGTCAAGGTCAAGTCCTTTTTTGTTTGTTATCCTGCCATATATGGTGAGGAGCCTCTGCATGTAACTTATTATTATTAAATATTGGCCAACTTGGAATTGGACACCTGTGTGCGATGCCAATTAATTAATGCAACCCGGACAGAAAGAACCGTCTAACCCGGGAACCCAAACCAGCCCCTCTTGCTGTGAGGCGACGGTGCGAGCCACCACACCACCGTGCAGCCCTGTTCTCAACACATGGTTTATATATTTAAGTGGGGCCCTCTGTGTTGACACAGGCAGCTAAAAGTCAGTGGAGGTGACCGATCTTTAAAATAGCAGACACTTGATGCGATTGTAGAATGTAAACCGGAAACATACACATGGCGAGGGACCTGTCAACACTTCCTGTGTTGATTTGTCTCTACAGCCGGCACGCTGCTATGCTGCTGGAGTGCTCATGTACTCTCCTCGGCTTCTGTCTACCGTTTCACGGTTAAACTTTAACGTTCCAAATGTGTCCCAGTTTATGTGAATGACATAAACTGACAGGAAGTAAAGATTGATCCAAGCAATGCAATTGCGTTGAAAGGGACTTTTAGATGTACATGTTGGCAAGATCAACAGTCATTACTCTCTGTCACTCTAAAATGTGTTACACCTAATATACCGTATTTTATTAGATTTTGATGCTTGTTTTTGTGCCAAAGCTATGTAATGTAATCCGTTCTTATGATGTTGGTTCATGTAGTCAACATAAAGTTAGAAAATTACAGAAATGGGCTATTGGCGAAGATCCCACTGGTTTAATACAATAGCATCTCAAATAGAAGCTTGTTAGTCACTGCATACAGAGCCTCGTTGGTTCCCAGTGTAATATTATAAGTGTGGCTCATACCAAGGCTGTTGAATTTTTTAGGAGGTGTGGAGGTGTGTGAATCGTGCGTCACCGTACATTTGTGTCAGTGTGGACTAAAGTTTGTGTGAGCAAGGTGATTCTTGTGTTTGAACTGGTGGCATATATTCAGTGCGTATAATAGAGTGTGTAAGTGTCGGGGGTTTGCAGAGAGTGCGAGAGAGAAAGTGTGAGAGAGCGAGAGCGAGAACAGGGGTTATTTAATGATCAGAGCAGTTTAATTACCTCCCAGTGAGGTTCAGCCTTTTAGACGGATGATTATTCAAGGAGAGAAATCTCATTTGCATCTTGTACAGTAATATGTAAAAGTGTTCACTCTACACTAAATTAAATTGCCACATTGATTTTTTCTCTCTCGTCACTTTAAGTGTGTTTTTGTCCTTTTTCAGCAGAATTATGGTTTTACACGTAGTTTAATTTATCTGTGAGCATAAAAGAGAAGATGGTGTCTCTGTGTCCTGCAGTTCTTGTATTCAGTCATGTCTCTGGGGTTCAGCGTGCAGATCATTAACAAGGTGTTAGACATTATACTCTGCACTCTGTAATAAGGGGCTGTGAAAAGAGAGGCCATGCTGGGAACCTGTGTCACACCCTCACTGCAGCTCCCTAAAACAGGGCAGGGAGCGTCACTGTGAATGAACATTTGCTTGGCATTTACCCCACTTAAATCTGGAATCCGCCTCGCTTCAGTCTTTTCACACTACCCTCATTAATACACCTACACCTACACACTTTCCTTTGGCAAGCCCACCTAGCCATCAGTATCTTCAGTGTGAAATCACGGACCCCGCTTTCTTTCACAGCGCCTCTAACTATGGTGGGAGAGAAATAGCACGGCGTGAGTGTAATGACAGCAATCGAAGCTGTGTGGGAGAGAAGAGAAGACCACCTGACTGAGCTCATGTAACATTCACTGCTGTAGCGCCTGAGGACAAATGGACAGATGGAGAAAACCAAGGAGGAAAAAAAGATACACAAAATGAGACGACATGTTTGGTTGTGAGGATAAGATAAGAGCGAGTGAATGAAGGTGGAGAACAGAGAGAGGCGTGGCGAGATTAAGAAAGAAAAAAGAAAGGGAAGGTGATTGACAGAGAGCCATCTGTTGATCTTCATGCTTATTTGTGTTGCTTTGAGCCTTTCCCCTCCCAACTAGTCCCTCGTGTGACTGACTTGGGGTCAGCTGTGACTGATAGTCCGTGCTCCTGTTTTCGGCTGACAGATGGGCGCAGGGACCGACTCTGGTGCAGCCTGAAAACGGATTCTCCATGCCTCTGTGTGCTGCCACAGCCATTTTACTCAGCTGTCAGTCACAGACAGCATGGTTGACGTTATCAGTTGTACTCCGCTTAACGGTGGAGGTCTGCTCAGAGCTGCTGCTGGGTAGGAGTCTAACGGGGAAAAGGAAGGGATGGAGACGAAGTAGAACATGAGAAGCTAAAATGGAATCGGAGAAGGTTAAAAAACATGAAGAAAGAAGCCATAAAGCGAAAAGGAAGGACAGCCGTGGCATGATAGATGTGAATCCAGAGTGATTAAAATGGAGGGGTCGCTACCATTGTCTCCTCTTGTAGATGTGCACATAATGAAGACGGCATCCAAGGCCTTTGGCTGTGCACCAAGAGCAGAGAGGCTAAAGATGAAGTACAACAAGAGAATCAATTCCCTCCTCTCTGCTCCGCTCTTCCACTCAGGGAGAGATTTACAGGCCAAATTATGACAGCACACAATAACGACAGCCATATTTTACTCTTGCAGTCTGACAACAGCATCCACAGCCAATCAAATCTACCACAGAACAAAGTGGTTATCTCTTTGTGTGTGTGTGTGTGTGTGTGTGTGTGTGTGTGTGTGTGTGTGTGTGTGTGTGTGTGTGTGTGTGTGTGTGTGTGTGTGTTGGGAGTGTTGTCATCGCTAAATGTGATTGTGCTACATTGAGTTGATCCACTCAATGTATTGCTGTCAGAGATAGGGGATTCTGAGTATAGTGAGATAGACTTTTATGGTAAACGCATTAGAAAAATAAACACCCATAAAAGAGACCAGTTTCAATCACTGAGAGATGAATTGCGTGGAAACATGATCCAGAAACACTGTATACTTTTAAAAGTACACGTAAGTCCTAAATAGGAGCCAAGGGAGATGGAGAAAGATAGAAATATGAGAGTGAGCGAAAGAAAGTAAGAGATACTTTCAGCATGGACAGCAACAACAAAATGATGAGAATATAAAGAATGAGAAGAGGAGACGCAGAGACAAAGACAGAAGGCAACCAGAGAGTTACTTAAAGCTGGATGAAAGTGTGCATGGATCAATAGATATGGATGTGAATAGGGAGACTTTTAAATAAGGCTCTCGCTTGTGTCCTCGGATTCTGTTTCACAAAGAAACTCAAACTCTACAGATCAATACCGAGCTCGTCTCTCTGGCCTGGGTCCTGTGCAGCCAGTAGCCAGTGGCTCCTCTTGTATGTCATTCCCTGTGTGTCTGTCTCTGTTTACAGCACTTGAAACCCCTCCAACCGTCTTTCAAACAGTTATTGCTCTGCAGGCCCCCTCGGCTCCCTCTACATCTACACCACCTTTGCTCAATAACGGCTTGTTTATCCATTTTCCCATTTCCCATCCTCCAAAAAAACTGTCAAATAACAATCTGCTATATTTCCATTTAAATAGCTACCTGTTCTGCTAGTCTAAATATATATAACTATAGCTAAACAGATAGGGATACACCCTATATCCAATGGAAGACACATTTCACATTTGCATATTGAACATCAGGTACTGGGTTTTACTGAAAGAATTCTTCATTTATTTTTATTTCTTTATATTTCTGACAGCATGTAACGCTGAACTGAAACGGAAGATAATACCAGTTAAAGAAGCTCCATACACAATTTAGAGAATAGGCTCGTTCGTTAGAGCTGCGCCTCGCCTGGAATCCAGACGAGAGCAGGCGGCCGCAGCAGGAGGCGTTGTCAAAAAACTGCAATCAAGTTGGAGAGTTTTAGGCTGCCTTCAAAGTATACACAGGAAGTCACAAAAAAAATGACTTCCTGTTAGTTCCGAACTGTTGTCTACTTGTAGTTTACAGATCACGTTTGGATTTATTCATATGTGTTTGTAAATATATATGTATGTAGAAATGTGTGTGTAGCTGCATCCTTTGTTCTTTTTATGTCTGCCTGTGAAATACATTACTACTAGTTTTGATATGTGTTGGATAAATACGATTTTGTATTAACAACCACACAATATGTGTTTTTAGATTAAACATGAGACTAATAGTCAACAATCGAGCGTTAAGTATTACAACTACACATAAAATAAGGATTTTCTACAACACGTGGTGTTTGGTGTTTTGCCTAATATCTATTGCCTCCACACAACTCTCAGCATGGAGAAAGCTGAGACAGCAGCTCGCAGCTAAAGGTGCTAACAGCATGAACAGTGCTGACAGAGCTAACAATACGCTTTTTCCTACCAAACTGTTCTTCTCTCGCTGAGAGGAACTGCCCACTAGTGAGCTCCCCAGAGAAAAACCTTAAAGGGCTTTTTTCTGTTTGCATTCGCACCGCAAATAGGAACGCTGAAGAGACGTAATCAGCCCTGCGCTTCTCACACACATATCCAAAACCACGTTAACAAAGTACAGAGAAGCTCAGCTAAGCACCTCCCAGCTCTTCACACGTATTCATATATGGCGGTGGTCTTTTCTTGAACCATTTCTTTACGTTTATAACTCGAAGATTCACAATGCAGGGATGCAATGAAAATAACGCAGAAAAGACCAATATAATGATTGCTCCAAGCTAATTATGAACAACTATACGGGCAGAAGACGGTCAATGATATGCAGAGATAATATAATTAACTAAATACTAGATGATAACTGTCTACACTCACACTAATGTGTTTATGTATAGACACAGACAGTACACACAAAAACACTTTTTATTAATTCTTGACCAGCTACTGTGAATCCCAGACCGCCCTGGGACATCTGTTATTGAGATGCAGAGAGACTGCCAATGCTGGTCTAAACTGAGAACGTGCTTCACTGCCTCACAGCAGGCTCTGGTCAAGTGTGTGTGTCAATCAGTGGCGGCTGGTGACATTTTTTTTGGGGGGGCGCAGTTGGGCGGCGCGGTTTAAATAGCACTCCACAATGAGAAGAAAAGAGGTTTTGAGTAGAATATTCTAAAAAACAAAGCTTTATTTCAAGAAAACACAGTGCTCAACACTGTCCAATAACAACTATCAACAAACTGTAACTTTGGGCATGAGAGGTTCAGAGCAGAATGGTTTAAGAAACATTCAATGTGGTGGCCAGAGCAACTTCAGGGAATACATTGACGTCGCATTCAAACTGGGGGCCCTGCAGTAAGGTGGCACTGGTGAGGTGGTCTTTGAAGGCAAAGCGTTCCCTGGTGTGTCCAAGTATGGTGTCAATAACCTACATATAAATATATAGAGAGAGACAGAGACAGACAGATAAGTTGTGGGGAAATATCTACGACAAACAGGCTTCATACTACAGACAAAAAACTATGTTTTGTGTGTCTTGATGGCTCATCAACATAGACAAAAGGCCAGGAGCCACCTTGATGGCTGTAGCCTGGAGCTATGACACACACACACACACACACACACACACACACACACACACACACACACACACACACACACACACACACACACACACACACACACACACACACACAAACACAAACACGTTGAGGGTTGAATTGGTATTTTAGATAAAGTTATAGTCTGATATGATATCCACCCAAATCTAACAATGTCCAACATGTGTTCTGCTGTGGGAAAGATAAAACATTAAACTCTAACACAGGCATCTGCTGATTTTGACACTCACCTCTGCAGCAATCCTTCCAAGCTCATCTTCCTTCATAGCCGGCGCTTCCTCGGCTGCTCAGAGCCACTGCTTTGCTCCACACTGAGCATCCAGCTAGCAGCTCCGGTTAGCATGTAGCTTGAGGAGAAGCTCCGGGTGTACGTCTTCCCGCGGTCACTGCTTTGCTGCTGACTTTTTAAATCCGGACGTTCGGGTCCCAACTCTTTCAGCCTCTTCTTGTCAACATCTGATCGTGGATTGAAAGGTGTTTCGCGTAGAGATACCACAGAGTTTTCAGTCGCCATACTAACATAATCAAAGTCTCTGCTAGCTGTGTTGCTCGCGTAGCTACGTGGGAGCTATATGGGATGTGAGGGAATGATAAAGGTCTCTGATTCGACGAATAGTCCAACCACGTTGCAATAAGAAACAATGTCATTGGCTAGGGCGCAGATTTGTGCGCCCGAAGATTCACGTTTCATCCGCCAATGAGAAGCTGTCCTTGCCGCAACGAGGGTGAAATGTTTGTTCGCTGCCATAGAATCACATTGGGCCGGCGCCCCGACAGGGGGAGGGGCTTTTCTCAGTGATGATGAATGGCGATATATTATATTTGGTATATCTTAAGTGGTTGTTGACAGGGGCTTACGGTCTCCCACACACATTTAGCTCATCAACACGGTATATTTCTTATTTAAATGATTTGGTATATAATGTTTTTTGACAATATATATTATTTATTTTTTTTCTTCTTTTTTTTTTTCATCGCAAAATTTTAAGAGGGGCGGCGCCCTAGCGCCCTCTATTGACGCACCGCCACTGGTGTCAATACACAGAGAATGCTACATGAGAGCTTTGTTTGACCAGAGGGCTTTAGAAATTAGCCTGTGTGTGTGTGTGTGTGTGTGTGTGTGTGTGTGTGTGTGTGTGTGTGTGTGTGTGTGTGTGTGTGTGTGTGTGTGTGTGCTGATTTGCATAAACACAGGTGTGCCTTAATACCCTATTCAAGAAACAATGAATTGATTAGTAAAATATAAATCAGACAGCGAAGGAGACTATGCCATGCACAAAAAAGTGTCCATAATCACTGACTGTGAGCCTGTGGATGTCCGGCTCTCTCACTGCTCACATCCTCCTTCTTGTTTTACTCATTAGTAAAAGCGGACCTTGTTCGCCATTATGCTCTGATGGTCGGTTCCCACTGTGCAAATGTCACCAGAGCCCTCTCCCTGTGTCACCTCGGTCTGCTCCCTGCTGTCCCCTCTGACACCTCGGGGACGCTCCCTGCCCTTTCTTTGACAAGAAGCCCTGGTGAGTACACTCACACACGCACATGCACTCACACAGACAGGCAACACTGGATTGCACATGTGCATGCGGGCACGCACAAACACGGAGGACACACTGACAAAAATATCCACCTCATTGATTGCATCCATCTAAGATGTAGCATTTTGTGCTTCTGGTTATACAAGTACACTCTATACCTTCCTGATGATAACAAAAGGAGTAAATAGACAGTATTGTGCTATCTAAAATCGGAACTCCCTTGACCCACTTACCTATTAGTTAGTAGCTTTGCATTACTGTACAACTGACAATGTTATGACCTCAGCAAGCACAGGATTCAGAAAGAAATAATGCTGCTTTTCACTCCAATGTTCCTTTCTAGCCTCACGGCTGCATCACCAGAGGAGCCACGCTAGCTACATTAGTTATATTGTATACACTTCTGATGTGATTCAGATGCTGTCCATGCCAATGTGAATGCTTTGTCTTCAACAATGTAGAGCACACACTTGCATTGAAAACAGTTGGATGATTTTAGGATCAATAAATGCTCTTTCAGGATAAGAAACATGGGACGGTATGTATAAGCTGTAGCAACACAGTTGCAGAAATGTTCATTTGTTTGGACGTCAGAAAAAATGCAGAGTTAAAATTTTGCATCTAGAAAATCCCAAAGCATTTTTACGTCTACGATTCATAGTTTTCAGTCATGTGACATGGGCGGTGACCTGGAGGGCAAAACAGCGGGATCATCATAGCAGCTCGCACTGGACTCTCCAGAGAAAGACGCAGTACAAATACTGCTGATGACTCTTCAGACTCTTCTTTCCTTCCACTATAACTTATTGCAACCTCATTTCCATATACATACTTATTGATTTTACATTTCTGCCGATAGTATCCTCTAAATCAGTGGTTCTCAACTGGTCTGGCTCCGGGACCCACTATCATCCCTGAATGACAAGCCGCGACCCAAATTGAGGAACATTCTCAACTTCTCCAATGTATTTAATGAAAAGATCGTGCAGTTTGAACCTGAGATAGTACAGGATATGTATGCTAACACAAAAACAAGTTTAATGACCAAAACGAGCAGCTGGTGGCGATGATAGAGAGGGAACTATTCCCTTTTACACTCAAATAGCTGCATTTTAATTAAAAAACTAAAATGGCATCTTCAGGACACGAGGTATTACAACATATATAACAATTCAGAATCTTCAGCTATTTTTAAACAGACTCAACAGCTTTCATGCAAACAGTCCAACAACTAAGAAGAAGTTTCAAAAAGACTGAAATGACCTAACTTTAACTGAGAACACACACTCACCGAATCTATGACAAACACTTTACTGTGGAACACGTCACTGTGTTGAGGAGCAGCTTTTCCACTAACTCAAAATAAATTAAACAAAAGTGGAATTCAAAAGTATTCATATATACAACATTAACTTTTCTATACTGAAAAACATTGTGTTTTACAGAAAATTAAGCAGCACTCAATTCTCCTCCCAACCCCTGAGTTTTTTCCTGTCATGCAGGCAGCGCCATCAGTTGTCAATGTTATATTCAGTAGGCTGTTTAATTTAATTATCCTAAAAACCCAGAGTCTCCCTCGTATCAGGATAGTTTGACCCAACCTGGCACATGCTGCTGAAAACATGGAGGGACAAGTGCAAAACCAGTTGAAACCAGAGCCGGCAAAATAATGACACTCCGCTGCATAAAAAAGTCCTTTCAAAATAAAACCACAGGATGAAAAAAAAAAAAAAAAGAGTTTTTTTTTTTTTTGCTTTTTTTTTTCAGGCAACTGAAAACGCGACCCACTGAAAACGGGTCCGCGACCCACCAGTTGAGAATCACTGCTCTAAATGCTACACACTACCTTTTTAAAAATCAGCTGAAGTAATTTGGCAAGATGGATGGGATGGAAGAAAAAACAGGAGCTCCAACAGTGAAACACAATTCAACTGTTTTCTGTCGGTAAATGACCCTCAATGTACACTAATAAGAATTATTTGTATATTTATATATTTATGTATTCTTTGAAAGTTGTTCCTCATTATAATATGCTTTCTTTGAATGTCAAATGTATTTGTGTAGCCCTTAAACTACACTTACCGGCTTTATAAAAACACCCACGCTCTCATAACCCACAGTATATCAAAGTGGCACGGCTGATGTTAGACCGGCAGTGACGAGGAGGGAAAAAATCCCATGACAACCTCAATAGAAAATCGATCCTGCCCTCTGGTCTTCATCTGGAGGGAGGGAAGAGAGGGCTATTCTTTGTGTGAGGTGGAGGTTTTCATACATTTATATATAAAGCTGCAGGAGAAAGCTGTTAAGAAAGTGGTGAATATGGAAAGAAAGATTTATTTATCTAACACGTCATTTCATGCATGCACAACTATTACAAGGCACTGTTTTTACAACTAGATTTGATAGAAGAATTAGATAAACAATACATATTAATTTTGTATTGTATTATTTTCTTTCCAGCATAGTTCATACAGCAGCAGTATTTTGCTGCTGAGAGGAGGCAGTGAGAAGGAGGAGATACACCTGGGTCGACCCCGACCGATTCCTAAAAGGAGTTAAGTGTGTTTGACTCAGTGAGGTGATCAAAGCCCGGCTTCTGGGCAGCATCCTCTTGCAGTACTCTTGTTCTTGCCTTCCATCTTGTTCATCTCGGCTGCTCAGAACAGAAGACAAAAGAGATGTGGGGGTAAACCTCACTGAGAGCGTCTGGAGCTGCAGCAGAGTGCGGCTCAACTGGAGTGAAGATTTAGATATCAGCTGGAAAAGAGTTTATTGAGAGAAGGATTTTTTTAGAAGCTCAAAGAGAAGCAACTGGATTATTTTCTGTGTACTTCTTAGGGCTGGGAGACTCGTCTGTTTGGTGATTATCTACCTGTTGAAGTCTGTTGACAACACAGTGCAGTTATAACCAATAAGAGATGGTTAAAAAAACATTTAAGAGTTGGAACCAAACTACATGCTTGTATTTGGTTGCACATGTATGCCAGCCACTAGTTGATTGATGCTGAAAGGATTTTATTATACAGGTCAAAATATAAAATATAAAATGACCCTCATTGAGGATTTTTAATCTCTATACAGCTGAAATGGACCATACCTTTATTTCGGGCTGGACAATAATGGAATATATTCATTTATCATCTCTCAATGAAACCATATCGTGATGAAATCATATAATGAGATATTGTGATATCCATTTATTACAAGCATCCAATAGTTCACATTTTTTCAAGGTTTTAACTAAAGGAGAAAAATACTCAGTTTTACATTTGTCAAGTATTTAATTTACACAAGAGTATACAAAAAGATGTCTTCATTTCATGCTATATCGTGATATATATCATTATTGAGATATGTAATGACATATAATGATGGAGGATTTGGGCCATATCCTCTAACCGTACCCATATTTCCATAAAGTTACAATCAATATTTGTATATTAGGAATAGGCAGTGGTGTATAAAGTACCCAAAAGCCGTACTTGAGTAAAAGTAAAGATACCTTACTGGAAAATTACTCCAGTAAAAGTAAAAGTCACCTAATAAAATACTACTTGAGTAAAAGTCTTAAAGTATCTAATATTTTCTGTACTTAAGTATCAAAAGTATTTTTCTGATATAAAATGTACTTAACTATTGAAAGTAAAAGTAGAAGTACATGCTTTTAATAAAAAAGCAAAGGGTCAGAATTTTGAGAATTATTAAGTTTATTCTTTTAAGTGCTGTGGCCACCGTGACCAAGGACAAGGAGTTGTGTTGATAAAATAACTGGGTTGGCTGTGATCCATCCATATATATTATGTTCAACATAATATATTGTACCTAAGTATACTCTTGCATCTACTATGAACTTATCATCATAATTCTCCAAAAAGCAATATGACACTAAGGAGTTGTAACAGTGTGGTTATAAGTATGCTCATTCCGCCCGGTACCGGTCTGTGGGTCCCTTGGTACCGGGTCGTGGGTCCCTTGGTACCGGGTCGTGGGTCCCTTGGTACCGGGCTGTGGGTCCCTTGGTACCGGGCCGCACAGAAAGAATGAATGAAAAATTTAAATTAAATTAAAAAAATAAAGGCCGGAACGATGTTTTATTGTGAAAAAAGACCGCATACATCCGTCTGTGGTAACCTCAGACGGAACCTCTTGACACATGTCAAGATGTTACGTTACTCTAAAAATGAAACTTAAAAGTCTGTTTAACTTTGCCGGTGTTCTGGATTAAAACCAAGGCAGAGTATCCTGAGATCGCCAAAAAAGCAGGAGAACCTGCTTCCATTCCAACATCCTGTCTTTGTGCAGCGGGTTATAAATTAAGCAGTAGACTGGACTAAAGGTTTAGTTAGCAGTAGAGTCAGTAGACTGGACATAACGAACACACACGTCGGGTGTCGTTGTCTCCCGTCTCTCCGAGGTCGGACCCGGTCCGTGAAAATATTGTCTTCACGTAACCGGTCTGTGGCACATAAAGGTTTGGGAGTGCTGGACGAGAGGATGTAGAGGGCTAATGCATAATATTGCGATTCGCAAAACCTGCTTGGTGGAGTCTGTGTTCTGTGTTTTTTTTTCTTCTAAAGATAGATTTGATTTTGTAGCGAGTAACGAAGGTTTCAGGGGAAATGTATCGGAGTAAAAGTACCAGTTTTCTTTGCAAAATGTAGTGAAGTAAAAGTAAAAGTAAACAGAAATATAAATAGTAAAGTAGAGTACAGATATCCCAAAAAACTACTTAAGTACAGTAACGAAGTATTTCTACTTCGTTACTATACACCACTGGGAATAGGGAAGATGAACAGACAAAGGAAGCAACTAGCTGGTGAACATAGTGGAGCATTTAGCAGTAAAGAGCCAGATAGTTTTGCCACCAAGTGGTAAAAGAAACCAATTGATTCCATTCAGAAGGATACATTGATGAGCTTACAAAAACGAGCCTGCGTAGCCTGTGACATAGGTGTAGTCAATATTGTGTATTATGTTTGACAATAACATTCAAATTATTTCGTCACTAGTGCTGCGCTAGAGCCTGTTGCCCTCAACTATAAAAGAATAAAAAGAAAGAATGCAATGATTGCAGGTGGTGTGTTCGGGGTCAATTATCCCTTGAACAGTGAACATAAAGCAAGAACGACAAAAGAGCGAGCCCTGGGTGTGTTTAATGGTGTATTAAGATTGTGTATAAGTCACTTAACCTTTCACCTTGAGGCAATTATGAATTTCCCTGCCATGTTTAATCAATGTGTTATCGATTGCCGTCATTAGGTCTGTATTAATTGGACTTGTCAAAACGCATAATCCTATTCACCGTGTGGCTGTGTCTGCCCAGAAGAGGTTATCATCAGGGATCAGAGCTGAATGGTAATGAGGGTGTATGGGCACATGAGATAATACTAGACAAGTGTGTGAGTGTGTATGTGTGTATGTATGTGTGTGCATGTGTGGTGTGGCGGTACACTGGGGTTAGTCTGTGTGTGTTTGGAATTTTAATGATGGCACCACCTACTATGGAGTGCTCTTCACGCTTCCTCTTTCACAGTTTTCTTGTCTTTGATTGTCTGTGTGTGTGTCTACTTGTATACATCACCGTGTGGGGTCAAAACGCTCAGATGTTATGGGGAAAACTTGGTATTTAGTAAAAGCTGCTAATCAATATTTTATGAGAATAATGGATCACATCACTACCTATATGTGAAATGGGTCCCATGTAGTGATGAATTCATTGAGATTTATCCCCCAACTCTGTAGAGCCCCTCAGCTCTACTGTTTAACGTCTTTCAGCTCATTGTTTTGGGTCTCTGACCAGCTACTTTAATATTTTGATTAATTCTCACTGCTCTTATCTGTGTTGTTTGCAGCCTCAGGCCGCTATGTTCAGCGGGAACACCCCTGATGAAGCCATTGCCCAACGGACCAGCATCAAATGTCTGATAGAGAAAGTTAGCAGCTAGCTGGTGAACATAGTGGAGCATTTAGCAGCTAAAGAGCCAGATATTTTTGTCTGGAGTTGGTAGAGACCAAAAACTAACTAAAAGGAGACCAGACATATTGTCACATTGCATTCATCACATGACCAGAAACTCCAGCTGATAGCTAATGTTACTCCATGTTTGATATGTAGATAGGCAACTGTTTGCTAACAAGTTGAACTTAAAAGGAGATACTATGTCAGAGTTGTGTTCGATAAGTTAATCAGTTATTGCATTTTTATGGTCAAGTTACAGAAAACGTTGGGGTAATGACGCAGGTGACAATACCGTGTAATAGTGCACAGCCATACGGCGGCTGAACAAGTGAGTGTTCACTGTGAGCTTATAGCGTCGCATTTTTTTTTATTAACCACATACAAATGAATATTCACAGGCACACAGAAACACAGTCATTTTCTTTTACAATTTATGTTAGTTATGGATTGATTCAAAGTGCTTCGCATAAAACCATTGCAAGCATCAAAACATAATGCAAAAGAAAACAAGATTTAAAAACAATGAAGAACATTAATTTTAAAACATTAAAAAACAGTCAAAAAGCAACAAAAAAAGAATAAAAGTTGCAGTGCAGTTTAAGAAAAAAAATGCAGTAGTGAGATGCAGAAATTGGCTCAGATATATAATTCCTTCCTCACAGACACAGAGTATTCTTGTAGTTGTAGTTGAGCCACAGGTTCAGCCACAGCTGATATTCACGTGGTTCTTTTAATATATCAAATTGTTGAGAACCATTTCATTTTCAGGCTTTAGTGTCTTTTCTCGTATACACAGAAGCACACTCACACACAAACAAACATGCAGGCATACACAAAATATCACGTACATGACTGCAATTTGATCAGGTGTCCTCCAACCCCAGCTTCAGCTGTGGGGCCCTAAAATCTGCTCTAACCATCCATCATGCTTTATAGCACATCACACATAACAGTCTTAGAACGGAAAGAGAGAGACAGAGGGAAATTCTGAGACCCATATGGAGGAAGGGAGGGTATTAAAAAGATCCAAACAGCAGGGGGAGGGAGAGAGAGAGAGAGAGAGAGAGAGAGAGAGAGATAGAGGGTGGGAGGGAGAGAGACAGAGAAAGAGAGAGGGGGAGAGATGGAGGGAATGTAAGAAGAAAAAAAAAGAAACGAGGTGGAGAAATAGCATCAACCTTTTCTAATCAATATCCATTTCCCGGGGCTGTCATGTTGTTGCGAGAGTGGCTGTTGCATTACCAAACAGAGAACGTCTGATCCTAAATAAAATATCACCTTCAATCCAAACCATCCCATTCATCTTCATTTAACAAACACTCAGCTTTTGGCAATACCTTTTATGCGCACTCTGCCGTAGTCAGAATGAATACGTTAGAACGACAGGGCCTTTTCTCCACAGAAGATACTTGACTATTAGTGGCTTTGTTGCGCTGCACATTTCAGAGCGGTGACTCCACAGGGATGGCTTGCAACATGCAATTGAATATACAGTTTATGACTCATGATCTTATGACTTGAAGATTATAAGAGGGGGATTTTAGAATACATTACAATGAATTTAAATAAAAGGCAAGAGAGAAGGGTGTTTTTTTTTTAACACAAGGCTTTCCAGAGATTGCTGTCATCACGATAAATTAAATGTGTAAGACGTACACAAATGTGTGCATGTGTGTACTGTATGTACTGTCCTAATGATGCAAATTCACGTAGAGATCAGTTTGTGCATACAGCAGTGTGTGTCTGTTTGAGTATACGCACTTAAATAAGTCTAGACTGACAGCTGACCTTATCAGCAGAAAGTAGGACCTAATTTGTGTGATGATAAGTCTGAGAAAAACATGTGAATGCTCAAATTGGCTATTTTCTCTCTCTTTCCCCCTCTCTCTCTCTCTCTCTCTCCACTCCCTTCTGCTTCTTTCTCCCTCTTCTTCTCTGTCTGTCACGAGTCGACAAACGGCATTCGGTAGACCATCTGACTGTGTATCAGATGAAATAAGAACAGTTTAATGTCATTACTGACATACTGCTCCTCACGGCTCTCTATCAAAGGCCTCTTTCGTTTTCTAAGAAAGGCGAATGAAAAAACTCCTTTGCATTGGCTCCTCTCTCTAAGTGTTCGTCCAGAGTACAAAATTCTTCCTTGTCTTCTTCCTCCGGACTGGACTGGATACATCTGAAAAAATGAGCCATGCATTTGAGCGAGACTCACAAATGTTACAGATTAACCATTATTGTAATCCATGTGCTGCTGCACTGAGACGTCAATCAAATCACTTTTGATGCTTGATCTGTCAATAAAAACAAGAAAATATGTAAAAAGAGCATATCTAAATAGTTAGTTTGGCTCCATTAAGACATTTTATACGTTATCGCAGACAGCAGGAGGGAGCAAAATGGAGGTTTAACCAGCTGAGACTTGGCTAAGTATCAAGACTGTGTCTGTTCCTTTCCTCGCCAGATGTGGACTGTGGTGCACGCGGTGGTTTGAATCACGTATAAACTGTGTTTTCAGATGTAGTGTGGGCATAGTCTGAGAAAGACAAGCTCCAATAAAGCTTGTGTGGGAAAGGCCTCCTGTCATCTCATTTGTCTGTCTTTGCCCTCTCCTCCTCTCTCATGGCATCCTGTCGCTCTGTGCTCTGATCTGTGGAGCCCTGACAGGAGCTTGATCCTCAGAGCTGCATCTCTACTTCAAACACTGAGGCAAATGACCCGCTACAGCACGGGAGGGTAGCACACAGGATTATATGCATACAGGCACACGCACACACACTGTATGTGAACACACGCCTACAGTACACACAGAGCTATATAAGTGCTTGGGATGTCTCAACTTGTCCTTTGGGTCTTCCTGAGATGTCAACTCCTCCAGCAGCTGCTAACGGTCCATTTCAGCCTCTAACCCTGCTTTACTTTGGGGTACTAATGCTCTCTCAGCTTCAGTCCGTACCTCCCCACTACATCCATCCGACTCTCACATGTTTATCAGTGGCACTGTTACTTTATCCCTCTTACTGTACGGCCTCTACTGTTGATTGCATCTCTGCTTGTAAAGTGTCTGTCAGTACCTGCACCTGTTTGGTATTCTCGCTCATGAGCATGTCCATAATTGTGTGCACGGCTGTGCATTTGCCGCTGAGCCCTCTTTGTAAAACCAGCGACCATTAACATTGTGTTTACTGTCTCTGTTTCATTAAGAACGTGTGTCCTAGTAAAAGACTAGGACATAAACTGAAGTGATGTAGCTACGGTCAGACTCACATTATTCTCTGTTCTATTTCCACGGCTGCCTGGGAGCCTAAAAGCCGTCATAAATTACACTGTTATTTGGGTCAAACCTCTGTTAGTAAGCATGTGGCTGATTTAGAGCCCCAACTGCCTAGGCATAGCTCTGTGTTGGTGCTTTAAATGTGTGTGCATACAACCACACATGCCCAAGCAAATGCTCTCTTGTAATTGCATAAACAAAAAAACATTCATGTAATATCCAACAGAGTATGACTAAAAAGATTAGAGACATAGACCACAAGTAGAGTTTGACTCGCACACACTCTTAGTAACCCATCTTGTGTGGTCAAACATCAACTATGTATGTGTGTGTGTGTGTGTGTGTGGTGTGCCTCCACATTTGTTAGTTTTCCATGACATATATAAGAAGTGGATGTAGTTTTATTTGCAACCGCTTAACAGAAGTTAACATATGGGAATGCGGAGGAGTGATGTAGTGACACCGTACCTGGTAGTGGCAGCGACCTGTCAATCACAGTAAGCCCGCCCTAAAGCATACACTGCTTTATGATCTATTTTAATCTAAATGGGAACATCATTTACGAAATGAATGCTGTATTGAAGAATACTTGACAATAGCGATTGAGAGTTTACAATGTTTATCGCGGTAATAAATCAAGTGAGAAGTAGGGTCATGTTCTCATAGACTTCTATACAATCTGAGGTTGTCGCCTGGGTTTTATGCTACAAAAACCCGTAACATGTTGTTGCTCTTAAACTTGTAATTTGGCTGTCCTGCTGGTTTTGTGTGTATCCAGTGTTTATTTTCTTCACTTCTCCCTCAGCAAGTCTAACTACTATGTGTGTGCATGTGGTTCCAAAATGACTCTGTAAGTTGAGCTAGAAAAGTTGTATTACCTGAAAATAAGCATGTGTATTATTTACCACCTTCTTAATGTAGTGCGTTAGCATGCTAACATTTGCTATTTGGCACAGAAATAGTACAGCCGAGGCTGTTGGGGAAAGCCATTAGTTTAGCATATCAGCATTTTGTCATAAAGCAAAGTATTGGACAACAAAAGATTTTACCTTACCGACTAACTGATATTATTTAGTTATAATAATGAATAATAATTTTGCATCCCCTAAGGCAGACGTATTCCATTTCTATTCAGCAAGGTCCAATCAGAGAGAATTCCCTCATGCAAAGGTCCGGAACATCACAGTAATGTATTTAGTGCATATATATTGAAGTAGCCTAGTAGTTGTATCAACCTAATGTATGTAGTCAACAGCTGGTCAGATTTCAGATTGAGCTCTCATTTCAAGTAAAATAAGGGCTGGATTGAAAAACATAAAATGCATAACAGAAAGCTTTTGGAAAAATATGACTGAAAATGCAATACTTAATTTTAGAAAAATGTATGTTATGCAGTGGCGGGCCGTGGATTTGGTACCTACGCTAAGCTGTTTAGTTTAACGGCTGATCGCGGAGGAGTAGATGCAAGAGGGGGTAGTGCAGAAAAAGTGTTCCTAAAATGGTTAAAGAACACCAGAAGATAACCTTACATGCCTTTCTTTTTAGGAGCAATCCATGCTCATTGACTTACAGTGGCATATTTTTTGTTAAGTCTGAAGATGTTCTAATGAGTTTAAAGTCATTCCCACGCACCACTAAAATGTTCTTTCCATTCACAACTGGAAAAAATTAAGAGACCACCCCATATATTTGGAATATCTTAGCATAGTGGTCTGCCAACTGTTCTTGGAGGGCTCACAGCTGGGATTGATTCTTTTGAGGGAAGAAAGTTGTCTGATGGGTCATCACCTTTTATGGCACGTTACCATAAACTTCAGAGTATTTTCCCTTCCTACAGAAAGATTTATTTTACTCGTAACAATGTCACAAATATTCTACATAACAAAACATCCAGTATTGTATAATGGATCTGTTATTATGTTTACAACTATTGTGTTTCGGGTAAAGGTGTTGAATGCAACCTCCATGCCTCATATCCTCTTGATGAAGAGAATGAATAGCATGATTAAAGGGTCATGAGCATATGCAGAGCGATCTTTTTGAAGCTTTGACGTTACAGGAAACTTAAACCGTGGATTATATTTTCATGGGTTATTAAATGTACATAATTATGTCGCTGGCTCCTGATCTTCTCCATCCATTTGCTTGAGAAAACATTTCATATGGACCCACCAGCCCTGAAACAACTTCCCTCAGCTCATAGAGGGGGCTGCTGCGGTTTCTGGGCTCTTCACCGTAACATCAAAGCTTCATTGATGGCACTTGAAGAGCTATGTTTGATTATACAGCATAGGAAACACACGTAAACAAGTGGTGTGTACAAAGGAACACTCGTGTCTCTCCACCACGTAGACACAGGGACACGCTCAGCGCACAGGGAATCATGCAACACACTGCAATCAGCTGTCACATGTAGAGCTCATGATGGGGCAGAACTGTACATTTTGGAGTAGGAAGACTTGAGCAGTATGTTTACACTTAAATAAGGCTTCCATAGACACCATCAGCCCATATGTTACTGAGCCCTGGGAAGATATACAGCCTGCGTGTATCTGTTTGTGTAATTTATAGACTAGCAGATGTGGTCTTGATACATTTGCTCTAAATTTAGATTTTCATCATCCTTTCTCTGTCGATGGAGAGCACGATTAGGACGAGAGCGAGTTTGTGTTTGGTCAGGGTCCCTCTCGAGTAAGCCACTAACAGTCCAGCATGTCATGTCTGCCAACAGTGGTTTCCACATCTGTAAGGGATTATGTGGTCAATATTATCTCAGTTCCTCCGACTTCCAAGTTTTTCTTCACCTTTTTTTAAAACTCAAACACTAACACTGAGTTTATTCTCATCGCCTCTTATTCTGTTCAACCTCAATCTACTTCTGCTCCATTTCGTAACCAATTTTTGAATTGGTGACAGCTGTCCAATACAGGCAGGACGTCTTGCTGGTTCTCTTTTGCTAGTTACCTTTTTATACTTGGTTCTAACTGTAGAAGTATTACAGTTTTTATTTTATTTGTTGCCAACAGCCGTGGGCGGATTTTAAGTCTTATAGTTGTTTTTCATCTTTGTAGTAGTTTTGGGATTTCCCTTTATTATCCCCTATGCAGTTATTTTTTCTCTTTTATTATTGTTTTGTATCTGTTTCAGTGACATTAACTAGACCTTTCAGGTGCAGTATTTGAACCAACGGCAGTACACAAGTATTTAGTTCACACTGGAGATACTAAGAGAGAGACGATTCGACTCCTCTCCAAAGCTTCCTACCACACCAGAACCACACTGACCTCCCTCGCACAGATATATGTAATACTACAACACACTATACAAAATATAGGAGGCCAGTAAAGAAACCCGAAGGAGCAGGTTTCTATTTTCTTAAAGCTATTCTGCTGTCAAACTTTACATTTCAATTACATTACTAATTTAACTATATTTTAATGAAATGTTACTCTAGGTTTTACATGATGTGAAGATTTTATACAACACAACTATTGCATTGGATCCTCTGACCCTTTGGGTCCCTCGGCCCATTCACTAATCTTTTCATGCCAACAACAAAAGCTTTTTTTTTACGAAACTTTATAACTGATTTGAGCTGTACGGATGCATATAAACTCAACCTAACTGGGAGCCAATAGAGCTTCAAGCTATGCCAAGAATGATGTCCACATACAATCAGATTTAAGTGTCGTTCCACTGTTCCTTTCTCTTTTTGTATTATCTGTCCCAACAAAAAAATTGCACGGATCAAATCACAGTTCTGTCAACATCCATTTTCCTGTTCCACTGCTTGCACAAGACACACACACACACACACACACACACACACACATACACAGAGATCATGACGCAGACATACACCCAGGGTGGCGTCTCATTCCTGTGGCTGATGAGAGCAGGCATGATGGGAGTGAGGCATGTAATGTGATTTATAGAGCTGGGCTCACTTTTCAAATTCAATCAGGAACTTTGATTACTGATGAAAATTTGAGACAGGAAATCGCTTTGATAGCAAACTAAAACCTCATGAGAGAGAAGAGCACTGGTGTGTACGTGTGTGTGTGTGTGTGTGTGTGTGTGTGTGTGTGTGTGTGTGTGTGTGTGTGTGTGTGTGTGTGTGCAGACCTCGAAACACTGAGCCCGTCTGAACTCGGCCATATTTGATTAGAGAGGACACATGCAATGCAATCAAGAGCGACAAAGCAGAAACTCCAGCAAATTTGACCAATGATTTGAATCCTTCCTGTGGTTCATTTTATGTCCTTTCTTTTTGTCTTGATACTCAAACCGCTCTCTCACTCATACATTGTATCGCACACACACACACACACACACACACACACACACACACACACACACACACACACACACACACACCGTTTTTGGTCTCACAAGCATTATGAACACACAGATGTAACATTCATACGTCTATGGACACACACACATGGCTGACCCTGAGGTCACGGTGGATCTATGGCTGTTTGGTCCCTTGTGTTTTTTTTAATGTCTGCTGTTGCACATGAGGGGACACTCAAACCCACCCCCGACAGCATGACAGAGGGGCCCAATTACCATTCCCAAGGGAGAGAAGGAGAGAGAGAGTGTGTGTGTGTGTGTGTGTGTGTGTGTGTGTGTGTGTGTGTGTGTGTGTGTGTGTGTGTGTGTGTTGTAGAGAGTGCAGAGGAACACGGAGAAAGGCATAGATAGAGAGCGAGCAACAGAGTGCTTGTGCATGTATGTGGTGGAAAATGACAGGCTCATCAGTCACCAATGGCCTTTTAAAGTGTTCGCCATCAGGACACCTGACCTTTTCACGTGATGCCAATAGCAGCTGCTTGATGAATCAATCGCCTAAGCCTTTGGCTCCCAGTAGCCTCCATGTTATCCAGAGTAAATATGTAAGATGACATTCTCCCCATTGAGGCACCTGGAAACAAAAGTCCAAAGTTATGGATTGGCTTGTAATGGTGAGAGGAAACCCAGTGGTGATAGCAGTGAGACAGAACGAGGCAATGGGCATCAAAGAGAGGCCTGCATGTGGAGAAAACCTCTGCATGGATGGGGTGATGGATAGATGGATGGAGGTAGGGGAAATTAGAAAGCTATGAGAGGAAAAAGCAAGCGAACGGGAGATAATGGGGTAGTCAAGGTCAGGGAACTAACCACAACCTTTCTGTCTGTCTGCACAGGATGGATAGGATAGGGGAGAAAACATGGGGATGCACAAGGCCAGCAGAAAGATTAAGAGGAGGCCAGTAGGAGGAGATAGATGGAAATGGTGAACAGGCCCAGAATTTTTTGTATGTCTCGCTGTGTGTGTGTGTGTGTGTGTGTGTGTGTGTGTGTGTGTGTGTGTGTGTGTGTGTGTGTGTGTGTGTGTGTGTGTGTGTGTGAGTGTAGGTGTGTGAGTGTAGGTGTGTGTGTGCGAGAGAGAAAGAGAGACGGCGGGAGCAAGAGATAGGGGGATATGGAGCCTAATATGATGGAGTAAATGAGGTGTAATGGCAATAACATAGAGTGACAGCAACTATGCCAGTGCATTAAGGGGTTAACCAAGGCCAGGAGTCACTGACCTTCCCCTTCCCCCGAGACAGAATTATCTCTCAGTAAGGAACACACACACACACACACACACACACACACACACACACACACACACACACACACTCTGATAATGAAGATGTGGTTGCAGGGCGGCCATATTTTGCCATTCAAAAATGTTATGATGGGAATTTCACCACCGCTATCACCATTAGAGCAGAGCTGGGGACAAATGAGACTTGAATTTCCCAGTCATGCACTGATTTTCTGCAAGACTGGTCAGACGCTCAAAACAAAATTAAATACCTTCAGGCTTTGTTACACAGCAAAAAAAGAAATAATTAAGTGAGGGGCTTCATAACACTTTCATGTAAAGGCATTGGGAGTTTATACTGTCATATTCTGCAAGTCCCAGTGTACATGTACTGTGTAATTGTGCATGTGGATAAGTGTGTGTGTCTGTGTATACTTGTGTGCATCTGAGAGACAGGGGAAAGGCAAATAATGTGTGGAAGAAAAAGACACTGCAGGCTTCAGGTGAGAAATTAGAAATATTAGCATATTTATTACAGCAACATGAAAGACATTAGAATGCCTATACCCTTTATAACAAGCAACGCTGAGGAAACTGGCATGGGGACACATAAGCATTGTACGGTGGCCAATACAGGGAGGGTGGGGAGAGCTGAAACTCTTGAATGAGGGTCACTCATAAACACTTACAATACAGACCTGGTGGGTATGGAGGGCAAAGACTGTATTTGAGATCAAGTAAAGCAACCCACATAGTTTACCTTGTGGGTGAAAAGTGTCAGTGTATGACCTCTGTATTATTAAAATGTCTTAACTGTGAGTGTTGAATATGTCTGTAAAAAAAGGGATGACATTGTTGCAATGCGCCCATTTTTTGGGGTGATACTTAAAACATTTTTTTTGTCTTTTTCTAATCCTGACACTGCATGAGGAATTTTGCCCATGAAAATAATCTTTGCAACCAAATGTAGCCTATCAAATTGTTAAACTAATGTCATCCATATTCTAATTGAATATCTTATGACTCAATGAAAATAAATAGGAACAATCTGTCATATATATCAGCTTCTACAGGTGATGAGCTTAAAGATTCATGGTACAACAACATGACTTTGTTCTGCTTCGTCTTGTTACAAAACCAGGGTGTTGATGTGAGGTCATCTTAAGAACACAGATAAATACTACCTGTACATACACTTTACTCTTAATATAGCCTCTATAGGGCAACAGAAAAGAACAATAGCTCAGTAAATAAGGCATCTAAAAGGCCAGCGGTCAAGGGTCGTCCGCTAGAGTGAAATCATAGAGTTAGCAAGAGTAGAATGTACAGTTTCAGACTCTCCGAATTGTATTGCATTTTTATTGTATTCTCAAACAATAGGGCTGAAAAAAACACAACTCAAAAGCCGTATAGTGGTTTTCACTCAGTTGCCCATGGCTATGGCTCCCTTAGATACAGTTGTGACATGCCGGTCAAACTTTTCGTTATCGAATGGCACGTTGAGAGGTTGAGCATCAAATGTCTTCGTCATTTTTTAAACACTGGGTCCTTGATTTCAGGCAGATATAGACAAAAGAAGACTTATCATTTTCAGCCATGGGCATTATTTCTTCGACCACTGTCAACAGCATGTTTTGATAGCTGTAGCTAGCTAGCTAAGCTAGTGAAGCTTACTTTAGCTCCATGAGTTCCTTGAAAATGCTCCTGCTGACTTTTGAATGTGTCCAGCTTACTTGTTTTAAATGAAAAACCCTGTAAAAAAGGTTAAGAAAGAGCAATACTTGTTTGGCTTTTCAACGGCACGGTTCATATTAAACATTAAACAAAAGGCTTTAAGACTGAGGACTATGTGCTTGGCACATGCATCGTATCTCCTAGGCAGTTGGCTGAGGTCGCACTGGTGTCAACTTAAAGAATCCAATAATGAGCAGGACAACAGCCAACGTTACCCTGAACTCTGAAAGCATCCAAGACCAGCTTCAAGTCAGTGGAGAAATGTAATGCAGTGGATGAGCTAGTAGTGAACGTGGCTTTTATTTGCATCGCCTGTGACCCCAGAAACAAATGTAACCCAGTTAAGTAATGATGCTAGCTAGTTAGAACGACATCCAACTATTACAGTCTACTAGAACAGACAAACACCCTTTTAATCAAATCCTTGTACTTTTGCCCTTGTATTATATTGGGTTTTTGGAAAGGCTGAAAAAAGTAACCAAGTCTTTAAATGCCAAGTAACGCTCTTAGTACATGCAAATTGCTCCAGCATGCGGATATGCTTGACGGTTCTGCCGTGCCTAGCTACGGTTGCAAATCTATGATTGGATAATTTCTGCTTGGGGGAGGGGTTTAGCAAATGTTTAATTTATGGTGTTAGGGGATAGAAATTTGATCTGAGGACATGTCTTATCTCAACCCTTCTCTTTCCATCCCTAAAGTACCTCAACGAAAGTGGTTATGAAGGACACAGGCTTAAAAAGTGCATGTAATTATTGTTTCAGGGAGTAATGCAAATTAAGCCAGTGCATCAATAAGGAAAGTCCATTCTACTCATTCTAACACTATGGTAGAACAGCAGTCACTGCCACCTGTCAATCAAAGCTGAAGCTTCGCACCATGCTACATTCCTTTGTTCATACCAACAAATCACCTCCCTTCACTTCTTCTGTATGACCCGCCCCTGAACGAGAACTTCAGAAATCTCTTTTTCACAATAAAAGTACATCATAGTCATCATCATCGTTATCATTACAAACATTCTAACATTGGAAATCAACACTGTACATATTTTACACTATAATACAATCATATATACTGTACTTTTTTGCCACTGTTGGTCCTATAGAGTACCACATATATTAAAACTGGGTTTGGGAATACACTAAAGCAGGTTCAGTGCCATTAATGCGGTACACACAAAGAGGGTTCCATCATATCTATGCTTGTATTTAATGCAATAAGCAGTAGTTTCCCTCTGATAACGAAATACAAAATAATTAATTTTATTTTTGCTGTAAACATTGTTTTGTAAATTTACCTCATCAGCATTGGTTTGAAACTAGGGATGCTTGAAATAGGTTGGCATGAAAGATAACAAGTAAGTGAGACAGAACAAGACACAAATCATCTTTTTTCTAAAGTAAAATGTACCCTCTTGTGGTGGCACAGCTGAAAATCAACACTGTGTATATTTTATCCTGCTGAAAAAAGGGTGCATTCCAAGGCTCCTTCTCATCAAGCAGACTATTTTCACAAAACATTGTAATTACTGTGACTGGCCTTGTTTTACCATCCAGTCATAGGAATTGATGAAAGGACGGAGTATAGTAGAAATGATGGTATGTTGCCCAGATGAACATTTCAAGGTTACTTTACATGGCACAACACTGGAAAAACAAGGTACGCGTTCTTAACCCTAGAACACTAACGTCGGGTGATTTTCACCCACGCGATTGTGGTATAGGTATACAGTATATAGTTTATAGGGTCCCCCATCTTTTTCGTTTTAAGAGACGTTGTATAGGGGAAAATAAAAGAAGAGTACTTGAATTTGCCATGTATTGTTGTACTTTAACATATTTTGCTGAAGGATTTTTTATCGGGTATATTATATCAGGTAAAATATACCCGACGTTAGAGATGGTGTTACTAACTGTTAGTTAGTGTTCTAGGGTTAACAGTGTGAATTCTATTATGACCTTGGCATCACCTTCGCTCCACACAAAAACACTATAACTTTCTCAACACACCTGAAACATGGGAAGGCAAACTTTTGGGCAGAAACAGTCCCAACATCATCGTACTTTAGTAGTAGATAGTCAGTCGTGGAAGAAAAAACATGTAACTGTGCTAACTGCAGCTGAAGCGGTTTCGGCTGTGTCTTTGCACTCAGTTAAATCACAAGTGCAAGCAGACTAGCAAAGGTACACTGGTTCTAGTTGCGATGGAAGTGTGTCTGAGAGCAGTCTCGAGGGGAAGCCCTTGTCCTGGTCAAATACACAATTTAAATCAATAATACTTCCACACATGAGCTAGCAAAATCAACATACCGCTCCATCTCTAAAGGTCCAGTTGGTCTGTTCCCCTCACCCTACACATTCATGTCATTCATAATCTCTGCTCACTCATTGGCTTTCTGTATACAATGAAGGGGGGCATACATTTACTCAGGAATAACTCCCGATAAGGTTGAGCGATATAAACCTCACCACCAATACAAACGTTAGGTCCATCTCTACGGTTGTGGCACACACAGCCCATATATATCTACACATATACATTTCTTCTGACCCTTTTTAAACTCTTCAAGGTGAGAACGGAAACAAAAGGACAGTAAAAAAAAAAAAAAAAAACATCTGTACACCTCACAGACAGTGATGATAATTATATTCTATTTAGTTTTTTGTGTCATTTCTTTTGTTAAGAATATTTGTTTTCTTCTTTTGTTGAGCTGATACGATGTGAAATGGTCTGGGGTGCTCTAGATGTGGCCTTGCTGTTGGACGTGTGTCTCTCTGTTGCTCTGTAATGGTGACTGTGTTGCTTGGACTTTGAGTGCTAAAGCCGCGAGTGCCCATCGACGATGGGAAGAATGGTGAAACTGCGAGAAGAAGAAGGAGACAAGCATCCATGTTGTCCCCATCTCAGTGTGTCTCAAAATCAGTGGAGGCCCGAGCACAGAGTATCCATTACAACTCCATTTCGTGTGGGGAAACTCTTCACAGGAGCATCCAGAGGAGCCTCTGTCTCACTGAGTGTTTATGTGGGAACTGTTATACTTGGACGTGCGTCCCCTGGGTCTGCAGGCCCTGCACGCTAGACAAAATCTTCTTCTGGTGCCCGGCAAGAGTAACACCCATCTTAGCCAATTCACTACAAGAAAGATAGAAAAATGCTCATTAATGACACAAACAAGTATCTACATTGTCTCTCGGCTGCCAAGCAGCTGCTGAGGTTTCATGCCTAAGATACTTGTGTAAATCCCCTTCTTTAATTTAAAATGACACTCAAGAGGCACATAGTATGTCTTTTACTGACAATGTTGTCCTATTGAGTGCTTCATTTAACTGGGATGAATCACCAGCCGTCTGTACCTGACACTGATGTAGAGGATTGAGTCCAAGCTGACATATCCAGCACTGGAAAAGTTCTCCTTATACTGGCCCATCTTGGTGGCCTCCAACCACTCATCCACTGTGCTCCCACTGAACTCTGGGGTGGACGGGTCCTCCCTGCTGGGATACAAAGCACACTCACGACTCAATGAAATGTTGTCCTGTTGAGTGGCTACAGTAAATAACAGCTTCTGATTGGTGTCTTTGGAGCTGTTATTAAGCCCAACTCTTGTTCGGGGCATTCAGAAGAATACAAAGTGTTAGCAGCACACTTGAAGAGCCAGTTAATGCCCATTCATGGTGTTCTATCTGTATCTCGCTCCACAATATAACAGACTCAAGTCCACTGTGAAAAGTAAATATGAACCCGAAACGTAACTTACCCATTAGTGGGTAAGTATGCTTAATGATTCATCCCCTTGCCTCCAGTACGAATGTACAAGGTTTTAATTGTCAAACCCTTTGACTTGTTTGTTTGCTTTTCTGTTGCTATTTTGTTAAAGATCGTTGTGTCTATTCATATGCATGGTCAAGTGCATGCTTAGTAAATACCTTGCAAATGTAGTACTAATTACATCTGCATTAACATACAATACACACTTACTACTACTACATATACAGTGCTTTAAATGCTTCAGTTAAAGCCAAAGTATATAAGACACATGTATCAGACTCTTCTTTCTGGTCACAGTTCTTTGTGTCTTCAGTGTGCAGCCGTGTGTTCGTAGTTCTCTTTTGTCTTTTCAGTTGTGCTGGGATTTGTTATTTTATCTTTTTTAAAGTGTCTTCTGTCTTCTTTGAAAGCGACTGACTCAAATGAATGTGCACACTCTGTCTGCTGGTCTGGTTCTTAACATCAGTTAAATGATATTCTATGGCTGTGTGCAATACAACTGGGGTGGCAGGGAGTCTACATTTAGAATGTGAGACCGTAGATATGCCAACCCATGCATACCTTTTCATTGACAAATGTTACTTTGCTGAGATGGAAAAAGTACTTTTCACAATTAAAAAAACTGACAAAGTAGATTTGGAACGTAGATCTAAAGCAGTGATTATATCTTCTATGCATGTACCGTCCCATAACCTAACCCAGGTTCTGTATCCCCAGACTACATGCGTGTGTGAGTGAAAGAGCTGCTTTCAGGATTTAAATGTACAGCTTTCTCCCACTGACCATGCTGAGCTGTTGGCCAGCTCTCTGAGGCTGGCTGGGTTTCTGATGAGCTTGTCTAGGATTGTGACAATCTGTCCAAACTTTGGCCTGTCACTGCGTCCCTTCTCCCAGCAGTCCAACATGAGCTGGTGCAACACCACAGGACAGTCCATAGGAGCGGGAAGACGGTAGCCCTCATCTATTGCTTTAATCACCTGTAGGGAGAGAGGGTAAAATATCAGGTTGTAGATCAATACAAGAGAGGGAAATAAAAATGTCCAGGAAAATTCATTCTTTAAGTTAAGAATTGAGCTGGAGATTGAGGAAAACATAGTAGTCACTGTAACTGAGACATGATGTAAGTGTTTGTGACTCACATCCTGGTTGGACATCTCCCAGTAGGGTCTCTCTCCGTATGAAATCACCTCCCACATGACGATACCGTAACTCCACACATCGCTGGCTGAGGTGAACTTCCTGTAGGCGATGGCCTCTGGAGCCGTCCATCTGATGGGGATCTTTCCTCCCTAGAGAGGGTTCACAACACAGTCAACACATTATTGGCATAATGTATATGTCACCCTGAACCTGGTGTTTTACTGTAATGGTATACATATGTAATGGTTGCTTCATTAGTATGTTTGTGGCTAAATAAGCGAGGAGGTGATGAAACAGATTTTAAGATGGTGGCTGTGGAGAAGCTCGGTGCGGTGCGGTGCTGCTGTCTCTAAGAGCAGAGCAGGTGAAATTATACACCAATTTAAACGTAAACAAATCACTCCTTTAATCTGCTCACAACACAGGGGTTACCTTTGCTCCAGTATTTTTTTTTTTACACTTGAATTTCTTTTGCCATCTTTTTTCTTCTGATGCACAGATCAAACGGATTCCATAAAACCCACTGTATAGAAATGATAGGCAGTGAGATACCTACGCCTTCTCTCTCGCTCCGTCTAACACACACACACACACACACACACACACACACACACACACACACACACACACACACACACACACACCGTACCTCTATAGGGCTCTGTCCAGCTTTTTAACATGCGGCAGCTGCCTCTGCACCACCTAGCATTTCCCATCTCTGCTTGGTCAAAGTCAAATAAAAGACAAAGCTGCCAAGTCACTCGGCACTGTACTTTTGTTTCCTCCACCCCCAGTCCACCCCTACCCCATCCTCTTTTTTTCTCTTAACTGCTCTCCCTGGATCCTTCGCCTGCCTTCCCTCATTCTCTTGCGCTCTCTCTCTTTCTCTCAGCCTCCCTCGATCTCAAGTCTTATTTGATATCCCCCCCCCTCTCTCTCTCTCTCTCTCTCTCTCTCTCTCTCTCTCTCTCCCTCTGTCTGTCTCTTCCCCATCTCCGCCTCGGCCTCATGCCTGCAGCTCTCCATCTAGGTCTCCTGACATCAGTGGGGGTGTATGTGTGTGATTGCAATAGAGCAGTCAGCGGCTGATACACTCCTCCCAGGGCAATGCTAATGCCATATTAAAAATAACATCCCCAACACTTCCTATGAATATGAATAATGCCATCTCCTTGTGGGCATTTTAGATGAGTTACTCCGCAGTGGTTTAACTCACTGACGTTTGAGTTTTCTTCATTCTCTCCGTGCTCTGTGAGGATGGTGATTACCAAAGACTTCTTTCATTTGTGTATATGTTGACGTTTGTGTGTATGCATCCATCCAATGTAAGCATTCAATTGTGTGAAACTGTTTAAAAAACCAACGGTATTGTGTAGCACAGGTTTAGGGCCCTATTTAAACCATCTACAGCACATGGACTAAAGTGCTTGGCTTAAGTGCATTTTGAGGTGTGTGTCCAACTCTTTAGGTAACCAGCTCATAATAATGAGCAATATAAGACGCAAGGGGCAGAATAGGTTGTATTTAGCCTCTTAATTAATCAGAGGTGCATTTTGGGCGTAACATGCATTAACATGCATTAAACCAATCAGGCTGTCTCCCATTACCTTTATAGCCAGATGCGCTTGCACCTGGCACATTGCTATCTAGATAGTGGATTTGGCAAATTGGAGAAGCAAGCAGTCTTTCTGCTGAGGAAACTGATTTGCTCGAGCACAAAATGAAAGTTTGCAAGCAGACTTTATATGAGAGCAGTGGACCCTCTGCCTCTGCCACCTCGCAATCATCTGTCCCATCAACAACTCCATTTTCCTGCTCATGAGCGACTGATGATAACCTGATTAACTGAAGAGGAGCACTGCTGCACGTCCCGATGTGTGTAACAGACAGAGCGTATGTATGGGTGACTTTAGGCCACATTATAGTTGGTTAATGGCACAACTGCTTTCTGCTTCCTCAAGAAAGCATTGCCCCGTATCTGTATCAGGTTGGTGTCCCGCTCTAGAGCCATGGTCTGTTGACACATATGGACTCAAAGTAGCAGGCTCCCTCTTTCCACTCATCAGACTGCAGCTTCCTTGTCATGTATAGGCTAATTTACATATGCAGCTCTGATTGGATGGTTGTTTTCTCCCATTTCTATTCTGGAAAACAAAGTAATTCATTTCCTGAGCGATGTGTTTTCATGCATCATTTCAATTGGCTTGTTAAAGTTATATTAAATTGGGAAGCCAATTAACGCAGTGGTCAGCTTTCCCGACATTTTATTTAAAGTGCTTGTTCTATTTCCTGTGGGAATCAAAACAACGATGATTGGTTTACTCCGGGTTGTCACTCCCCCATGTCTAATAATTTCCATCGACTTTCTCAACTGCCCCGCGTCACACCTTTTGGCCAAGTTTTGAGTCTTGAATACAGCGCCAGAGCAGAATAATATTCAGAGGTTTCCATTCACATTTAAGAGCAGCCAGCTGCGCCTCTAGTGCTTGTGTTCATATGTGTGACTGGTGAAAAAACCAAGTGGATACTTGCTATCAGCTCAGATCACATGGTGTGTGAGGAGAAATTACATGTATTGCTCTTTTTCAGTTTGGGTCAGATCTGATTATCCTCAGGTCCTTTTCAGATCAGATTTATTTTTGGAAAATGATTAAAAGGGTTTGGTTAGGGATTTAATCTAATGATGTATAGGTCAAGGGGTGAACTGTACTTGGAGGGAGCATTTGTTTATGACATCTGAGAGTGTCTTACTTACCCTTGTAGTGTAGGCCGCCTCTGGGTCGTCCTCCAGAACTCGACTCAGGCCAAAGTCAGACACCTTACACACCAGGTTGCTGTTGACCAGGATGTTTCGAGCTGCCAGGTCCCGGTGAACGTAGCTCATGTCTGACAGGTACTTCATCCCTGAGGCGATGCCACGCAGCATGCCGACCAGCTGGATCACCGTGAACTGGCCGTCATGTTTCTGTATGTACAGTCAAGGAGAAAGATGAATTAATACACAGCGCAGTGTAAATGCTGATGTTAAGCCACATCAGGGGGGCATCGTGATTAGGATCAAGTCCTACAACAACCTCAGCTGGAAGTGAAGGTTCAAGCCAGGATTCAAGCGTCTGTAATGGCAACAATCTGTGCTTCTGTCTCTGAGCTAGACTCTGAAGCCCATCCAGCTCTTGCTAACCCTCCGCTCTGACCTCTCTCTGGGAGGTGGCGAGTAAAAGATGAATTTCTCCAGCCGGCAGTCAATGGAGAATCACCAAAAAATCCTGCTGGCTGAGGATTGGATCTGATAGAGCAGTCAAAACGTTCCTCTCGAACACTGACTGTGTATGAAAGCCGCTCTCACTGGATTTAATATTTGAGCTGGCTTTGGCAGAGAGCAGAGCCTGTTGATCGATGACGGTCCAGCTCACCTTCTTCTGCCAATTATTTCTGCTCCGGGCCAACAGCCCCCGTTAAAAAGCCATCCATGTTATCAGTCACCCTCTCTCCTTTATATCATTTCTCCTTCCCTGTGTCTTTGTTCTCTCCATCCATCTCTGTCTGTCCTCAGTCACTGTCCCAGAGAGAGAGAGAGAGAGAACTTTGACTCAGTCTTCATCTATCTATCTTCCCTCATCTTTCTACATCTGTGCACCCCCTCCCCTTCCTCTATCGTTCTTTCTCTCTCACTCCCTCGGCAGCTGTGGAGTAAGTTAATTAGCCGGTGGTTTTGTGAGATGCTGATTGATTGGACTGTCTAACAAACCTACAGACTTCCTCTATCAATTTGCCCACCACATTGCATTGCCAGGAAGGAGGAGGAAGGGTGGGCAGGGCAGGGAAGGAGAGAGGAGACAAATGCAGGGCAGACAGGTTAGACAAGGAGATGAAGGAGACGGATGAGAAGGGTGACGAAGGAAAATTAGACTTTTTGGCAAATTCTGGCATAAAAGTTTACCAGAAAACTAAATAGAAACACATCCTAAGGAAAAGCACAGAAAGGCTACTGGAGGTAGAAACAAGGAGCCTAAAAGAGGAAGAGCTTCTCAGACAGAACAGGGGTTTGTTATTTCCAAGGGACGCCTGCTTAATAAATGGTCATCGTAATTAAAGACACATATGGATGCCAGGAGCACGGATGAGTTGTAAAACCCATAAAATTCCATAATGATATTGAGCCACTGTGAACACTCTTTATGACCCTCATTACAATACATACTGCAACACACAACATGCATGTGCTGTATGTATGTATTTTGTGTATTTTGTGTGTGCGTGTTTCCGGACATTTTTTATCTGTCAGATTTCATTTCATTTTGCTTCAGTGTTGCTGATGGGATTGGTGTCTATTTAGCAATGGGCCCATCATCACAGACTTAATGGCTTTGGAGCACTGCAGTGATTTTACTGGCTGACAAGCAACTCTGAATATGAATCAGGGGGACTTTCAATGTGAGGCACATCAGGGCTGCAAAAAGCTATTCATCTGGCTGTATGCAAAACCTCAATTCAAGGCTCCTCAGCTAAATCAATACTGCTACGTTTGCTCCATGAGCAGGAATCACGAATCACACATTTATCAACATTTACCAACATTTACAACATTATATGCTTGTCTTCCGCATCTGCCATGGAATAGAGATCCATACTTTTGTGTCTATAATTTACATTATAAGAAATACTTCAAAATCTTCGGTCAATTTTGAGGAAATACTTTTAGATTTCCTGAGTTAATTTGTCTGCAGGTTTGGGATGTGTTTTAGAGGATGGCCTTTAGGACAAATTCATTAAAAACATCAATTCATGTAATGACGTATTGAGTGAAAGGCTCCTCTCACTCTTGTCATAATGTCGATTTCAATAACAAAGCAATAGCTCCACAGACTTCCTTCGATTTTTAAATCTTTTCACTAATCACTAAATAAAATCTGCTTTTCAGCACTTAATTTGTTTTCTTAGTTGTTGTTTTTTTACCAGTCTGTTTTACTGATAGCATTTTCAGATTATGATAAATGTCTGTAGTTGTATTTCTACTTATTGTTGATTCATGAGTCAAGCTGTTTTGTTTTCAATCTCTTTGGCATTTTGAAGGTTATTTTCTTGCATTTTAGTATGATTTTCATTCTTTTTACTGTTTGTTTTGTCACTTAAACTCAACATTTCACCCCATAAAATACTCTCACCATGTATAATTACTGATGTAATTTACTCTTTTATGTACACTGTACCATTTAGTGCCATTTTTGACATTGAAATTGTCTGGGGGTTTTTTTGTCACTTTTTTTAGATTGTTTAAAACTGTACCCATTACATTCCTAATGTGGTGACTGCATATACAAATGTGACTCAAAACAAGTAAAAGAAAAGCTAAAATAGTGTTTATTTTCATGGAGACTTTTTAACATAAATTGTATAAACTGAATTATCCAGCTTGAGATGAAAGACAACTTCAGTCAGGTTTCTTTGTATCTATTCGTAAAAGAATGTGAATGCTACAATTTTCATTCATTTTCCACACGGCCTTTGTAAAGGCACGTGGCCTTGGCCTTGGAGGAAATGTGTGTGTCGTGTTCCTTCCAGCTGAGCCGTGACTCACCTTGAGAAAAGTGTCCAGAGATCCGTTTTCCATGAATTCTGTTATGATCATCACTGGTTTACCTAGGGAGGCACATAATAAGGCAGCCGTTATTGGAGCGGAATTACAAGGAAAGAAAGACACCAACTATAAAGAGACGAGGACAGAGAAGTAGTCGAGTCCACAGCTGTGACCAGCCTCCCTCTCTGTCTTTCTGCCTCTCTCCAGGGGATAACATGGCATGTCGTCATCAGTCACACTGACAGCTTCTAATCAGCCCTCTCCATAAACGCCAGGAGATAATTAGAATGGACCAATCCTCCAGAATGTATGTGTGTGTGTGTGTGTGTGTGTCTGTATTAAGGGCCTCCTGAGATCTCGTGAATACTAATCAGCCTCAAGGGGAAAGGGGTTGTGGTTGGATCGCTATATGCACCTGCACGAGTGTGTGTTTGTGTGATGAAGGGGTGGTTGACTGACAGGCCCTGTGCACTATGGTCCCCTGCATGGCATCTGGTGGGGCTTACAAATGATGAACAAAGTACCTGCAATCACATGTACACAGGCACACCAAAAACAGAGGTTGTCCACTTTTTACAGGGCTCTCCCTAGTTACCACCCCCCTACAGCTGAGCTTTGCCAATCACAAACAAACATGCAATGTGCAGTACACGTGATGGTGTGTGCGTGCATGTGTGCATGGCTTGTAAACACACAGCCTATGTCAGTTGTGATGAATAGGTCACATTTCCCCAATCAGACCTCTGAGATTCTGGGGAAAAAAATGGTGTAGAGATAAGACAGCATGAGACAGAATCTTCTTCTGGACTGTTTTCTTAAAGAAGTAAATAGGAAACAACTTTCAAGAATCTTCTTTTAATCAAAATGCCACTCCAATAAATTACCATTGAATTGGATAAAAGAAGCAAATGGTTAAAAGATAAAAGAGTGAAAAGATAGACGGATGGTAGGAGGAAAGGGCAAGTGAGAAGGAAAGTAGAAAGAAGAGATGGAGGAAAGGAGAAAGAAGGAAAAGAGTGAGAGGAGAGGAAAAGAGGTGGGGTCACACGCTTGTCACGGAAAGGCAGGAACAACACCACCGAGGCCTACAGTGAGATTGTATGTAAAGACAGCAATACATCACCTTAAATGAATTCACTATCTCACTGCAGCAAACACACACACACACACACACGCACACAAAACAGAGTCGCCTGGTCTCTGGTGGTGGTGTCTTCTCTGACAGTAACATTAGTCTCAGGGATAAAAGTGAAAGAGAATTGGATTTTCTTCTGCTGGGGGTTAGGACTGCTGGTCACATTTATCTCTGTGTGTGTGTGTGTGTGTGTGTGTGTGTGTGTGTGTGTGTGTGTGTATGTCAGACAGAACTGGTTTCAGGGCATGGCAAGTGGATGGGGGGGATAACCATCTGATTTCAGCTCTGATCAGGTGGAGAACGTGTGTGTGTGTGTGTGTGTGTGTGTGTGTGTGTGTGTGTGTGTGCGTGTCACAGCTACAGATAACACAGTTGATGGGATTGATCCCAACTGAAAAGAGGTCTAACTCTTCACAGCCTTCTGTCCACCAAGGGAGGTGTGTATGTGTGTGCGCGGGTGTGTTTCTGAATGTGTGTTTTAATTCTGTCTCAGATTATAGACCCTATGAGCCCACATATGTTACCAGTGAAAGAGAATATTACTTTGATGCAGTCAAGAGAGAAGTCCAATGAAACACATTCATCCTGTTGTGTCGGCTTAGAGGTCTATGTGAGCCTGGCACGTACACACACACACACACACACGCACAGGGACACACAGGGATACACACACACAGGGATACACACAGACACAGGGACACACACTTCTATCACTAGCAATCATCTGGACACCTGCTATACAGACTTATCCCTGCAACTCTGAAAGATAACAGAGGTTACCAATAGAACCGACCACACGCACTCGAGCTGTATATTAGCTCAATCCGTCTCTTTTTGTTAAGTGCCAGCACAAACACACACGCACACTCGATGATACAATTAATCCCTTTCAGTTCGTGTAGCGACTTCATCACATGCTATCCACATTTCAATCACACACACACACACACACACACACACACTGGCAGGACGACGCCTCTTCAACTCTGCGCAGAACTCCTCTCTGCCAAACATTTTAGAGCGCTCCTCAATTTCCTCCTGAAAGCACATAATTAACTAATCACGTTCATATTCATTCGAATGTATAGCCTTTTACCGCCTTTAGAAATAACGCAGCCGTTTGTGGAGCTAAAAACACCTCCAAGTGTGTTTGTGTGTGTGTGCAGATTGGGTATCGATGCTCTGCCAGGTGGAGTGTGTTATGGAACAATCAGTGAGGAGTTGCTGTTCTTTTTTACAGAAAGTGTGGGCTCTGCTTTCCTCAGGATAGAGCTTGGATTATTTAGGCCTCACGTGTGTGTGTGTGTGTGTGTGTGTGTGTGTGTGTGTGTGTGTGTGTGTGTTAATTTGTGAATTGGTGTGTGTGCGTGTATCAAAGTGATGGGAGTATACAGTATGTCTGGTACAGTGAATGACATTATGATAAGCTGTTTCTGTGTGTTGGTGTGAGTGTAAACGAAAGTGATACAGTCCGTATACATCGGGACAATTACATGATGAGTGGCTATCTGTGTTTGCGCTAGTGGGCCTCATTACCGCATTATTGAAGGCGGCCTTGGTTCAAACGAGAAAATGAAATAACTGCTGTATTGATTAATGTTAAGGCTCTGAACTAAGTGATACAATGATTTTAACACAGGACATATCTCTGTTCTGGGAAGCGCCATGTGAGGGTGTGGGGGTGCGGAGAAACAGTCAGACATAAACTCAATAACCTTATCTCCACCCCTCTCTCTTCACCTCTCTCAGCCCCTCTTCGTTTTCTCATCTCCTCTCATTTCCTCACGTTTGTCTCCTCGTCATCTCTCCTCTCGTCTATCCGCCCCTTTTCCTTCATATCTCCTCACACATCTTCTCCCGTTGCCCTCATTTGTTTTCAAGCCCCATCTTCTCTCATTTCCTCGCTCTTGCGTCCTATCTCATCCATCCCCTCACTTCTTCCCTCCGTTGCACACCCGTAGTCTCCCTTTCTCCAAGTTCTCCTCCTGTTTCTCCTCTTCCTCATTTGTCCCCACAGTCCAATCTCCAGATCTGCATACGTATTCAAAACATGAATAACTTCGAACACTCTGACAGGAAAGATTGAAACACTTATTATTCATCGCACAAAGACACGCAGTTAAAACTAATCACTAGTTTCTTCAAACAGAAGACGGGTGGTTTTTCCGGTTTGCATGGCACCTTTGCAGTTGTGTGTGTGGGGGGGGGGGGGGGGGGGGGGGGGGGGAAGAGAGAGAGAGAGAGAGAGAGAGAGAGAGAGAGAGAGAGCAACATGGGCAGATGAGATGGAGCTCGGTAATTGAGGGTTTTCCAAATGAGCCGATTGTTGCAGCGATTGAAAAACACATAAAGGATGGATGGACAAAATGAGGGACGGGGAGATGAGGGAAAGATAAGGAGGGGGAGGGGAGGGGGGGATGCTGCACTTTCCTGATGTGTAGAGAGACAGATAGAGAAAAGAAAGATCTTTTTTTTTTGGTCTCCTTTTCTGCATGTGGTGCTGTAATTAGCATGACAATAGCAACAATCAGATGACAGACAGCAGAGTAGGTTATTAGAGTGGCACATGGCCGAGGGCTTATGAGGATTTAAGCAGAAATAACACACACACACACACACACACACACACACACACACACACACACAGACACACACACACAGTATCCTTGGACACAACCAGGTTAGCTGTGTTCCCCTGTCTACAGTCTTTATGCTAAACTAGGCTAACAGTCTCCGGGCTCTGGCTTCATATTTAACAGACAGATATGAGGGCTACTGCCACTATTATTGTGAAAACTGCTGCTGCTGCTTGATACTACAGTACCACCGCTACTTCTTCTACAGCAGAACTGTGACGACAGCTACTCTTAGTACTACTCCAACTAATAGTACTCCTATAACTGCTGAATCTACTACTACTTACACCTACACAAACCAATCCAACACACCTGAGCCCAGAGCATTCAGGGTCAGCCTGCCTGATTAGACCAAGGGCAGTGTGAAGGGACCAGCTGGTGCTGGAGAAAAAGGCCTGAAGGAATTATTGACCCATCTCAACTCTCACCCCCTCACTCTCACATACGCACCCTGGGCTGTGACCTGTGAAATTACTGCTCTGCTGGTGAGATTTGTTTCTGAGGAGCTCTATCAGCTTCTCAATGTGCCGTGAAGACAAGTGAGATGAGAGCCACAAAGAAAAAGGCATGTAAAAGTCGACAGATGCTTGTTACGTTCACACGCGAGCACAAACATGCCGTTATATTCATAGAGCACCGCAAAGTAAAACGCACCCGATTATGTTTAAGTTGCCTGTCAAGCCAATCATCTCGTCAGCAGAACATTTCAAGGATTTGGAGTAATTCTTGAATTTATTCTGGTATTTTTTTAATCTGAATAGCTTGTGCCATAATTACATGTCTTCCTACCAAAATAAAAATAATGACAATTGATTTAGTTTTTGTACTGTAGTACAAGTATGCAAAGGTCACAGTTAACATTGAGAGAGAATAAGAAATGCAGTGAGGTTCTCTTTCTTAATATGCATGCTGCTGAATATTCATGAGGCTAAAAACACATCCAATTAACTTTATGGATTATTAATATTCATGATGAAAGCCTATGCATATGCATTTGCTCTTTTATTGTTGGCCTAAGTGCCACTGAGCACCGGTGTGTGTGATGGACTCAAGATCTTTGTGTGTGTGTGTGTGTGACAGAGGGACAGCGGGGGAAAGCGGAGGTTTATTTATCTCCCTCTTCTTTGTTTGATGATCTCTAAGAAACATCTGCACAACAAGGTGTCAGACCAGAGGAGGATTCTATGAATACTGTTCTTTAATGCAGACAAACTCCCACTTTTGGTTTTCTGCTATCTGAACGAGCAGAAAAAGCAGATTTGATCGCTGGTCATAAATGCTATTGGTTAATCAGGCACTTCTGCACTGCATAATCAATACAAACACAGATACAATACACGATGTGTGTGTTGGTGATCACCTATTTTGACAATTAAAGTAAGAGATTACTGAAGATTACATAGTTGTCTTTTTGAATTTACTGCCACGCAGACCCTGACCAGCCTGATAATTATAATATAAAATATAACATTAACAGTTGGCTTTGCAGATCATTAACACATAAATACGCAACATTTACCACTGCTGGACCTTTTCACAAAGTATGAGAACTGAGCCACACAAACCAAGCTTTGCATTTTGGTTACGATAACAGTTTGGTCACAAAAAGCAGAACCAGGCTTTCCTCCATGCTTTCTGGCTGTTCAAACAACTCTGTCAAGTAAAGAGCTCCAGGCAACTGCATCAACGGACACCATCGGCCTAAACTACAGAGCAAGTTGTGCCTTTAGTGTGGTTGTAGGTCCAAAACACACAGAGAGAGAGGGAGAGGGAGAGAGAAAGGGGGAGGGAGATAGAGGTAGAGAGAGAGGGAGGCCCGGCCAAAACAAATTGGCTATCTCACACACATGGGCCTAGTTGCTCTAATTGCCTAACACAGTCATGTGAATTAAACAAGTGGCTGCATGAGAGACAGACAGACAGACGGCGTTCACTTGCACACCACCATGTGTCATCAAAGTGTTGCCATGGTAATGGAGTTTTTATCTCGTCAAGGGCTAGCTCTTATTTACATTACCATCGGCTACGCGAGAGACACACTCACTTGCTAGAGAGAATGGAAAGGGGAGGTTGTGTGTGGTTGCTACACTTACATCTTGTCACCACACCCTCCAGCCTGATGATGTTCGGATGGTCAAACTGGCCCATGATGGAGGCCTCAGACAGGAAGTCCCTCCTCTGTTTGTCGGAGTATCCCGCCTTCAGACTCTTGATGGCCACGTAGATCTCCCTCTTACCCTGAACACGCAGCCGACCACTGCACACCTCCCCAAACTCTCCTACACACATAGAGAAAGACGATAGTAATTTGAATTCACATTCAAATTTCACTGTTTTAAAAAAAAATATCTAAATAGTCGACTGCTGTTTTACTGCCAACTCACCAGCTCCAATGACTCTCTCGATGCGAATATTGGAAGCATCGATTTCTTTGGCAAAGTCCCTGACAGCCTGGTTGGGGTCTTCGTAGGTGTGAGGATGGATGTAGATCCTGCTGCCTGGCAGCTTGACTGCATGAGAAATAAAGAAATAAAGAAGAGAAATAAAAGTTAAATGTGCTGATATAACCAGCATTTGCTCGGTGTATGTAAATTAATAGTGTATTGATCCTTCTGGGAAGTGGTTTCCTCCAGGAACCCACACTGATTTCTACTTGGACATTTCAGCAGTGTGAATGCATGTTGAAATGGGAGCTTAAGCATCGGTGCTCTGTTTGAGTGACATTGCACATTCTTACATAATCAAACACATAACTACTTTGTTAGCAATGGTGTTAAAATGACTCATAACTTTGAACAGGAACCCATAAGGAGCTACACTTTGCCAGCGAACATTTGTACAAGAGTGTGTAATGGTGTGGTGTATTTAACTGAGAATGCTACAACTTTGGGACGTACCGACGTACATACAAACTAACTATATTCACTGTAGCTCTGACTGTTTATGCAAGTATGCAAAGTACGACTGATGTCTGTGAAGAACCAGCAGCAATTGTCACTTTGGAGTGCTTTTTCTCCTGCAGTCTTTAACAGTATAAGGTGATTTGATTACAGGATGGTGTGAGCTTGCTTCAAAATAAATCATTGAGTTCGACAAACAAAAACAATATGCAATTGTTTGTATCATGTTAGAACGTTATTGATTGCAGTCGGGAATGAAACATGCACATTTATGACAGCAATAAACATACAAGCATGTATGTGCGTGTCTGTGTGTGTCTGTGTCTTCACCTCGGCCATGTTGAAACTGCATCTTCTCTTCATCGGGGTCCTGCTTGGCTTTAATGTACCCACAGTGCCTGAAAGAGAAATGCACAGCTGGATTATGATCCTGTAGATGTATATACACAGCACAGATAGTTTTTTCTCTCACACGGATACCCATATGGCTTCATTGCATGCCTATGGAAGATCACATACCCTTGAGTGTGTATGTGCAATTCCACACAGATGTTAAATCTAAATAATTTCTAGGAACTGCACAAGAACCGCACTACGCATCAAATAGCGGTGAATATTTCCTTTGTCTTTACACATCCACTCCTCTGAGACTAGCTTGGAGGAAACAAATTGTTCCTCTTCTCTGCGTCTACATGCCGATTCCGCCTGAGGGTGTGTATGTGTGTGTGTGTGTGTGTGTGTGTGTGTGTGTGTGTGTGTGTGTGTGTGTGTGTGTGTGTGTGTGTGTGTCGTCATAGATGTTCATGGAGGCAGATCTGTGCATAATGCACACACCTCTTTTACCCATCTCTGGTTTACCACTGCCTTCAATATGATCATGTGTCTCCCACACACACACACACACACACACACACACACACACACACACACACACACACACACACACACACACACACACACACACCTCTCTCTTTTCCCATCCCCCTGTGCATACAGACACACACCCTGCAGCGCGGGCCAGTCCAGGGATCAAGACAAAGTATTGACAAATTGATCAACTCAATCCTGCTGAACAGCTGTGAGGAAGTGTTTAACTTACTCTGTGTCTACAGACCTCAACGGGGGGTGGGGGTGCGTGTGTGTGTGTGTGTGTGTGTGTGTGTGTGTGTGTGTGTCATATGTTTGTGTCAGTGTATTTCTTCCCACTTTGTTCAGCTTCCGCCTGACATAGTGTTTAACAACCCTGATCCTCCATAACACTGTCTCAGAAATTTACGGATCTTTTAAATTCAGCACAAACATTTTAGGACGAAAAACATCAAATGTAAAAGCAGTTTTATATAGCGAGGTACTAAACACAACATAAATACTACTGCTTCTTCTCCTCTGCTTCCTTCTTGTCTAATCCTCCACAACCGTTAAAGCAGCAACCAGTCGGCATGTCTTTCCATCATGAAGATGAACTGATTTGGGCTTGGAGCCAAGAGTAACTGGGAATCAGCAGCACAGACTGTGTGTGATTTAAGTAAGCAGAGTGGAGGAGGACAGAGAAAAGAGAGGGAGGCTGAAATAAATGGCAAGGAATTGTATAAAGAAAAGAGGGTGAGGAGAAGTAAGATAA
The DNA here is from genome assembly GCA_038501785.1 of Myoxocephalus aenaeus. Taxonomy (NCBI): domain Eukaryota; kingdom Metazoa; phylum Chordata; class Actinopteri; order Perciformes; family Cottidae; genus Myoxocephalus; species Myoxocephalus aenaeus. Next base: position 4,208,140 of record JBAMJR010000073.1, on the reverse strand, counting down.
AGACAAAAATAATAAATAAATAAAAAACGTAGTGGAATAGAAATAGTCAAACATTAATGTGAGACACAGCGGCGGTGGGGTCTCACTAGGCTCAACAAATCTCAGTCATTTGGTCTTTAATCCTTCTGTTGATTTTACACAGCTGAATGCATGGTCTAACCCAGACATCAATAGGCTCTCTTGGGAATACACACACACACACACACACACACACACACACACACACACACACACACACACACACACACACACACACACACACACACACACACACACACACACGGGTAGAGACTGGTTGCTGGTATTTGAGGATAAAGAGGAGGGGGCATAATGTTCTCTGGGCCCCACCTGGTTATCAGCTGGGCTCAAGCCAGTCAAACACCAAGGGACTATCATTACCCCCTTGACACACACTCACACACACAAACACAGTGCTTTGGGGCATGTGTTTTGAGCATATGGGGAATGGGGACATGGGTCACACCTCTGCTCCAACTGTGATAATCCTGTGGGGGCCTACGTCTGCCCCCCACCACACACACACACACACACACACACACACACACACACACACACACACACACACACACACACACACGTTTAGTTCTGCAAGACCCACGTGCAAAACACTTCCCCCTCACTGCTGGATGTGTATCTGTGTGCGTGTGTCTCCACGGGTGCACGGGTGCATGGCTGCATATTTGAGTGTGTGTGTGTCTGATGGGAAATTAACACATTTCCATAGTAATTACAGAGCGACTCATTTCTCCTCTTCAGTTAGAAGTGTCATGAATCATTAGTGCTGCAGTCTCCAACATGGCACAGAACTTGACATGGCTGTGGCTTTTGTTTCCCCCCCCCCCGACAGCTGTGGCTCTGTGTGTGTTTTATTTAAGATCTACAATGTAATGCAATTGACCAATAATCTCCCTGGATTGAAATAAAACATTCTCAGTGCTTTTAATCCAGGCGACTATACTTGCAATATACTATGCATGTTTCCGCCAAAACAAATTCTGCAAAGCAATTAGTAGGAAGCATATGTTGTAGTTGCTTATTGATATGATGTGTTTAGATGTGTGGAACTGCAGAACACAGGGTTTTGCTGACCACATAGCCTTGTTGAGGAGCTAGTTGTCTGCTATTGATTTGGATGCCACAGGTTTTCACTTCGCACTGTGAGCGTTCATAGACCCCTGAGCTGGAACAGACTTTGTAATGAGATAGTCCTCCTCGCATCGCCACCAGCCGCTTCTTGATACTACAGTTTGAAGCACTATCTATCACTGTGGGAGAAGTCGTCGTTCCATTTAGCTGCCATCTAATTACACCATACTCTGCTGCTTCATACAGTAAACACGCAACCACACACACAGCTGTGTATTCATGCAGATTTAAAGTACACACACCTGGGCCAATCGCGCAAAAACACACACTTTAATGGACTGCGATATCACTATCACACCCGGGCTCTCACCTTTCTCTCTGCCTCTCGCTGTTCCACTTCAGTGAGGACAACAGGCTATCCCCGTCCGCCAAAGCCACACACTCTACATTTGCATATCAATTTACTTTTTAATATAATACTCTGTCACTCGAGACCCATTTGTCATTCTGCTAGCACGCTCCCACCTTCATAGAACTTCATCCATATATTATCGTAGCCATTGCCCCTCCCCTGTTTTCGTTTTCCTTCCTGTCCTTTATCTCTCTGGGGTGTCACATTCTTCCTTTAAGAAAAAACATTCCCTTTTTCAATCCCACACACATATTCCCTTTCTTCCTCCATTTATCCTCCCCCCAATGTTCTCCGCTCTCTTTTTCTTTTTTCTTTATTTTTTTTTGATAGAAAGAGTGGACACTGGGAGCTGGAAAGAGAAACAAAGAGAGGTGGAGAGGGAGATGGAAAAAGAGAGTGCTGACAGGCAAGAACGCACAATGGGGGTCCAAGCCTGCATACCAACTAACAAGCAATCAGATGGAGGGGGAGAGCGAGGAGAGATTGGGAGGCAGCCATATAAGAATATAAACTTAAAGGTTAACGTAAGGGAAGTGGACAGAAAGAGGGGTGGGGCAGTGTTGTGTGCTGCAACAACAGGAGCTGAGGATGAAAAGGAAGAAAGAGTAGACATATTATGAGAAGAAAGAGTGCTAAATAGAGATGGAGTGAGTCAACAAAGAGGAGATAATCTAATCTTAACAATAGGGACGCTGGCTACATGTGCAGGAGAGAAAATGTATTACAATTCAGTGGGATGGAGACCTTGAATATTGGCTGAAGAAGAACAGAGCAACACTCAGCACATAGCTCGCCCGTGCAGGAGAGTTTCAGAAAGGTTAAGGGGCCGTGCATATGTATTTTTGCACCCTCGTAGTGCACTGAAGGCACTCTGAAGCACACAACACATGTGATAAAGAAACAACCAATTACAGCTGGTACATCTCTTTTTTTCTTCCTTACATATGAGTTTATGGTAAATAGGAGAAGTTAATAATTTCAGTGCAGGGCAACTCGTAGCTTTATGAGCCAGGTCAATCCCTTTCTGGGATGTCACAACATCCGGTTGAAAGGTCAGCCAAACTGACACGGACCAATCCAGCAGTGAAACTACTGTGAGGGATTTTTCTTTGTTTAGTTTGGTCAGTTAGGATTACTGATAAATTACCTGCTAACTTCATCCTTGTCATCGCAACACGCAGGTTTTGTTTTTTCAGTAATGGCAGGCTCGACTGTAGCGCTGCCCCCACCCAACCACTTTGGATAAAATGATGAATGTGGCACGGCTGGTGTTTTCCACACGTTTTAGAAGCAACATATGAACCCTACGAGAGCTGATGGACAGATTAAGAGCAGATGACAAAGCAAGACCGTTAGTCGACAGTCCTGAATGTCCTGAGAATTGGGTCAGTGGTAAACCAAATATAGCATGAATGTGAGGAAAGGGCTTAAATAAACCTTAAATAAACATAAAATTCACGTCATATTCGGCCATTGTTTTAAATCATATAGGCCCTGGAAGCTGGATTCTAGACTTTGGGCAGGTCACCAATCCATCACAAGACTAACAGAAGATAAATAAACTCAATCAAATTGAAGATCCACTTGACACTGGGAAGAACCCAGAGCACATGGAGGTCAACTCACTTGAACACAGGATAACGGCTGACTTCAGAATGTCTCTCTGTCAGGTTATGGTTCTAAAACCAATATTACCTTCTACAATAGTGAATTTAGAATGAATACATAGCATAATCTTTTCAATATAAAGATGTAACCAATCTTTCCTCAGGCCATCAGCATAGTGAACTCTGTCCTCTGTATTCATATATAAATATTTTTGTTTTTTTATTACCTTTCCTAATTTATGTGGCAAATAAAACCCTTGAGTCTTGAGATAGATACAGTTATTTGGTGGCAATTAAAAATGCAGGAGGCCCATGTTGTGTATGAAAACACATTGGGAATCAGCCTGATTTTGTAAACCTTCAAGAAAATTATACAAAGTGCGACAAAGCAGGCTGCTTCCTTTTTCCCCTGATATTGTCACTTTTATGCCAAGTGTTCATTTGTTGGTCTATTCAGCCTCAAGCTTCCTTTACCCCTCAGTCTAACTCCAGGCTACACAGAGCGCGAGATAGCATCTACCGCACTCAGCTGCACTGATTTGTGTTTCTTCTGATAATTAAAACCAGAACTCAGTGATTCTGCTGTCATTTCAGTTTGCTGGGGCTGCTAAAGCCTGACAATGACAATGCAGTGGGGAATTAAGAGAATAAGCTCTCACTGATATGGAGTGCGGTCATTACGTCTCACAAACTGTACTGCTACTGTATTCTCTGATATTTAAAGCTGTAACAGCCGGCAGTTCACTACATTTCCCTCACGAAAAGTGCCTGCTGGGCCACGAGAGTTTATCTATCTGCATCGGGGGGGGGGGGGGAGGGAGGGAGAGTGTGAAGATTGAGAGAACGGAGAAAAAGAGGGATGCAAAGAGGAGATCAAACAAGGGAGGTGTTTCGCCGGACAGGACAGAAAAGCTTTAGAATTCACTAAAGACAGAGAAAGGTTGAAGAGAGGACGTCAATATGGATGGTGGAATAACCTTGAAACAAAGTGGGACAAAAGCAACCAGCCAAAGATGAACTAAGTTGTGGGTGGATGCTGATGTGTCGGTGACAGGAGAGACACGAGATAAGAGAGATAGAGACTGTTTGTCTTCATGAGTGTGAATAACCTTGAACTAATGTTCACCTGAGACGTGAAGGGAGCTAATAAAGTCTGTGTAGTTCTTAGCTGCGTGCTATCGCTTAGTTTTTTATATGGCTGGCCACCTTTTTATAGGATTAGAGGCCGGGAGAAGAAATTGATACACTCCGCGACAAAGAGGAGTCAGAGGTGATCATTCATACAGAAAAATACTATGCTACCTCTGCTCTCCTCTCCTCTCCTCTATTCTCCCCTATTCCCTTCTTTCATTTCCTGTCTTTCCACATCATTTTCCCACCGCTAATCAGCATGACTAGAAAAATGAAATCAGTAAATCATTAGTCACCCCTCCGGCATGACACAATGAAATGACACATATATCCTCCACACAAACACACACAGTCACTCTCGCACGTATAGCAATACACACACACAGACATACCCTGGGTATCTGCTCTCATCATTACTCATGATAATGGTGATTCCATTTAATATCAAGCTATTAAATAAAAAATAATTACTGGGAATGAAATCAATGGATTAAATTCACTCATTGTTTCACAGCAAAATTAAGCCTCGCTCACCAACCAGAAAAACCAAGCACGTTCACCGCTAATAAACTATGAGGTTCATAAAATATGATCGTGGATAATTAATTAGGAGTCAAAACAGCATGAAAAAAAGAAAACAAATTGACAAAAAGTCTGGGTGATGTAACGTTCAGGAACACAAGCAGCCCTCTCCTGTCTCTCTCTCTCTCTCTCTCTCTCTCTCTCTCGCTCCTGGACATATCTGGCACCGGCTCAGCACTCTCTGACCACAGTGTAAAAAGATTTACTCAGCTCTGGATAATTATTAGGAAGGGGAAATGATTAACTGTAGAGTTATGAGTAATAAATCTGTCTATGTTTCATTAACAACCTGTTTAGATTTTTTTATTTCACTCCTGCTCATTAAAGAGAGTGGTAATAGGACAGGAAAGGAAAGATGGGGAGAAGCAGTGAGGTCTGGAGCAGGTCTTTGGTAATTGGTGTGATGTAGCCAAATTTTTAACAACCTGGTAAAAAGGTCAAATGAGAGAGAAAAGAAAAGAGTGAGAGACATAGCATGTCATCTGTATCATTAGGTGAAGTGTATTTCTATATTTGCGAACAGATCAGTGTGAAACTAATTCCCCTAATGATGTTACTACACAGACACAAATTGATTAGGTCACGGGTGTGTGTGTGTGTGTGTGTGTGTGTGTGTGTGTGTGTGTGTGTGTGAGTGAGTGAGAGAGAAAGAAACACATTTATTTAAATGGACAATAAACTTTAAAAACCCCAACTGAAAGCAGTTTTGAATTTGTCTGATGTTTATGGGACATTTGATCAATCCCACTGCAACATCTGCTCATTTGCATAATGCCTGTGTGAAATAGTTTTGCACCTGCGGCAACTAGCTGCTATTATTGCAATGGTTGTAAAATACTTTTGAGGCATTCTGCAAACAAAGCTGTATTCAGCTACACCCTACAGCTTAGCTGCATTAATTGAAAGCACCAGCATCCAAGCAACACATAGAAATCTGTTTAATGACATTACACACACATCCTCATTGCATATACGTACACACACATCCTCATCACATATACGTACACACACATCCTCATCACATATACGTACACACACATCCTCATCGCATATACGTACGCACACATCCTCATCACATATACGTACACACACATCCTCATCGCATATACGTACACACACATCCTTATAGAATGTACGTACACACACATCCTCATCACTTATACGTACACACACACATCCTTATCGCATATATGTACACACGCACCTCCCCGTACTGGCCTGTTTTGTTTCAGAAACACAGGCCTGGCTGCCAAATTGTTATTAGTGCTATTATCAAGCAAACAGACCAACTCCACCCACAGGGAAGGGAATGCTTTGGCTGATTTCTACCTCCACCAGATCCACCAGTTGGATAACATGTGCCTATTACTGTACCTTATTTTCATTATCTTTGTCAGAGATTCACACTTTTAAAAAGACAATTTTAACATATTTGATTGACTGTTTTATATTGTTTATTTTATCATTGACTGCTGACTCCTCACTACTCTTGAAGTCCCATTGAATAAGAGCATCTTTAGCTTCTGTACGGCGACGCATTTCACAGTGAAACAAGAGGGATTTAAGGCAAATCCTTGGCATTTGATTGGGCCGCTAAAAAGTAGGCAGGCTTTGAGTTTTTATGTAAAGTTTCCCTTGAATTAATCTCAGCCACATTGTTTTGAAATGGGAAAAAGTTTTTGCCGACTGACATCTCTTCTTATCTCTTCATGTAGCGGCTGCTACGATCCACAAAAGATGAAGTATGGTCTTCTATGCGATTTGATTTTTTTTTTTGTAAACGCCCCTGAGTGCAGAGTGAGTCATCAAACATTTGAAATGATATTGAAAAGACATTTGAAAAGATAAATTAACAATTAACACAGGGACACAGGATTCAAACTGGGAAAATTTATTTTTCATTTCACGCTTCAGTTTGCACTCTTGTTTCCAAATGGATTAGGTTGCAAATGTAGATAAAAAAAATTATTCAGTGATTTTTTTAATGGGCATCAATCTGATGTATTGACTTGAAGCGTTGACAAACACTTCAGGTTGCAGCAACGCACGTAAGACGCAGCTGACACTCGAGTCTGCGTGGAGCGGGTGCAGACAGCTGCAAGTAAAACAACGCAACGCGTCTGCCACGCTTGCTGTCGAGATGTTGCATTCAAATAATTTTGTTTTGTATTCATTCAATCAGACATTACGGCAGTTGTTGCATAAAAAGCCGTCAAAGATCTGCACTCTACTGAGTGCTGTTTCTAGTTTATTTCCTGTTTTTGTTGTATTTCGTAGTTCTAAACTGAGCAATTTATTATTTTATTTTTATTCTTTGCCACATCCAAGCTAAAAATCCCTCACGTCTTTGCGGTTTTCATATCTTTTTTTAAATCCAAACAAACCGACACACACACACACACACACACACACACACACACACACACACACACACACACACACACACACACACACACACACACACACACACACACACACTTACTTCCGTGCTGTTTTACACTCAATTAGTGCTCTTCAGTTTCTCACTAGTCTCTTTCTCTCGCTACCTCTTGACTCCGCTCTCTCAACAGCATGTTTTCATTACCGCATGCTTCCTCCTATTTTTCACTCTTCCTCTCCTTTTTTGTGTCATTAAGATTTAAGAATAACCCCGGGCTGCTACAACAGATGCTGCGGAGGTAAAAGATCTCACGCACATCAACAGAACATGCTATTGTGTTGAAGAGGTAGAGCTGTTAACGCTCTCTATGAGAGAAGTCTTTCTGCTAGAATCAGCCACGTTATAATTACGTATCACTTCCCTGCATAGCGCTCTCTCTCTCTCTCTCTCTCTCTCTCGGCCTTTCACTTTTTATTATTCAAAACTCTCCTCAGAAAAGCAAATTTTTTTCTTTAGAAATCTAAAGAAAGAAGGCTTGTAGGATCGCCCTCTGGAAAGTATTTTCTTCTTTTTGTCGTGGATGAAACTGAACTATGCAGGGTAGCGATCAACAGATTTCTGTTTGAGCTTACCTCTGTTGGAAAAATAAATCTGGCTTTAGTAAATAACTGTTCATCTTCTTTCACACTAAATCCAATTAATCCCTTATTATTATTTAAAGATTTTCAAACAGGTTGCAGCCCATGTCTCCCTGCTGAATATCTCCAGCTCTGACAACAGATGACTCGGTAAAGGCAGACTTTGAGACACATAGCCAATATAACTGCTTGAAAACAAAACAAAAGGGACCACATAGATGGAACAACTTCACACTGACTTCTCACCAAAACCGCACATTAAAAACATGAACACAGAAAAACGACGCCGAATCAGGCGTACAACCAACGCCTGCAGCTATTCAGAAAAGGAGATGGTTGCAAGGCTGGAGAAGATTGCAGACAAAACAGAGGCGCACACACTCACACACACACACACACAGACGCTGGAGGCAGAACTTGTAACATGTTTAACAAGGAGTGAGAGAAAGTGAAGACCGAAGGGGAGAACGCTTTTTGAGTGAAAGGCCATCTGCTGAGTCCATAGCAATGCCAGTCGCTTGCTTGCTTCCCATCGCTCGCACCTGCCAGCCTGCCAAAGCACCCTCAGGAGGACAAAAGCACCAACATCACACACAAACACACACTCGGGCGCATGTACTTGCAGAGCAATAATGGCACGCGCACAGCAATAACTGGTGTGATTTGTCAGCGCCGTGCTGCGTCTGAGGAGCTTTCGACATTTTTTCATGTTTTCCCTCCTGCGGTAACAATAGCATAACAGCACTTTGTTAAACGAGAACAGGACAGAGCAGAATGGCCTGCAAATCAGCCCGTTTATGAGGCATAGCTGTGCAGCACCCTGCCTGGGAAGGCTGCAGGGAGAATGTGTGTGTGAGGGAGAAAAGACAGCGCGACTGTACGGGCATTCATTGTCGTTTTATAGTTCAGTGATGAAAACCTCCATCGGGGTGTTCAAAATGTGGTCAGGATTTGGGATAGTATAGGTGAACTAGTTTCAAAACAAGAACAAAAACCTCTCCAGCACTTATCCAGTCTAATGCTTATTGGGGAAATGATTTAAACAGCTGACATTTAGGGGGGGGGAAGGCCTTAAAAAGGTCTGGTGGGGAATCATTTCAACCCTGGCTGACTCTCCATTTCAATTCTGATTTAATAATCATCCACATTGTACCGGTCTCAGCAATTACATCACATATTGAGAATTTTGCTAAAACCGGTACAGAGGGGGTTTCATCCTAATGTAAATTTTAAGAACGGAGCAGGAAATGAAAGCCGGAGAGCCAGAGATGAAGCAAAATGAAAAGAAAAGCAGAGAGAGTGCTGAACCGAGTGAAATGGACTGATTGGCAGATGAGACGGGGGGTTTACTAGATGAAGAGGGTGGCATGAGCCACAAGAGAAGAGAGAAACCCAATTCTTCTTTTGAAATTTAGCTCCTCCAAAACCTGAAGTATGACACTCCCATTGCATCTAACAGTGCAATCGCCACCCCATCATCTCTCCCTCCTCTCTCAAATACACTTGTAATCGACCTTTCATCTTTTGCTCCATGCCCCTCTCTCCTTCTTCCTGTTGTGCCGCTGACTCTCCTCCTCCCTCCATGAATCTTTTTTCTTTCCATCTCTCGCACACCTCCTCCTCTTTCTCTCTCTCTTTTGCTCTTTCACACCATCTCAAGATGTAGCTCTCTCCAGTGGCACAACCATACTTCAGATGTACCCCCCCACAGTCTATCATCCCACTACCTAAATAATACGCTCTAATTTCTTCTTCCACTTGTGCCTCTCCTTTAACTTGCTTCTGTCCACCCTCCCCTCTCTCTACTGCTCTTGTCTCTCTAGTGATGTGTCTTTGATCCTCGCTACAAACTCCCCTCCACCTCATACACATGTACACACACATTTCGACAGATGTACAGAAGTCGTTTAATAGAAAGCAGTAATCAACACTACTCCCTCCCAAGTGTCCTCACCTCCAAATAGAAGAGAGATAGATAAAGACGGAGTGAGGTAAAGAGGAAGAGAGAGACGCCTGAAATTCATGGCAGTGCATCGACCCATTCCGTAAAACCTAGTTAACACCTCCCCAGCCTGTGAAACCTGATTAGTTGACTGTGAGTGTGTTTGTGTCAAAGCGTGTGTTGATAGCACACTATGTTTAACAGGTTGTTTTGATTCTTACACGCACAACCTCACTATTCCCCTCTGATTAAAAAAGAAAGTTGATGTGTTCCCACTCGTGTGTGTGTGTGTGTGTGTGTGTGTGTACATGCCACGCAGGACAGTCTCCACTGATTACATCCCTCCTAGTCAATAGTGAATAGAGCACTCAGCCTGATAAGCAATCACCTGAATCAATACTAATGTTGTTAGTGTGTGTACATTAGTGTGTGCATGTTTGTGTGTGTGCGTGCGTATTTCTTAACATGAAGCTAATCTGGGCGGAGCTCTTAGAGGATAAATATTTAGTTACAGGCACAGTAAATCACAGATGCTGTCATCCCTTTTTCTCCTCTCTGCTGACGTTGTCCCTTTCTTCTTCGTCCGAAGAGCCCTCTCCGAACTCCAATCCTTTCATCTTTCTCGCCTCTCAGCGATCGCCATTCTTATATTTCCCTTTCTCCCACTCATCTCCTTCTCCTCGTTGGTCATCTTTGAGACCCAGCATTAACAACAGCCTAACCTTCAAAGAGAATGATCGTAGAGAGTCCATGCTCTTCACATGCACAATAAGACAGCCTTCACTTTAGTCGTTGGCAGCAGTATAAATGTCAAAGTTGGAGGCTCTGCTTTGACATCCCCACATGTAATCCCTCAGAGAGGGGCAGAGCGATATGAAGTGAGACCAAGTGGGAGATTCGGCTTCACCCTCGTGTGTACGTGGAAGCTCATCTACAGTGTACATTAGCAGAAAGGCCCTCTGCATGTGATTAGTGGCAGATTATGTGTGCATACATGAGCTTTTGGTTTCCTATGGAGAGATTTCACCAAAAGTTCAGTCAGCTCCAATTTAAGCCTTCTTTGTTGGTGATTTAATAATGTGAGATTACAGCTGTCATTGGCGTAACCTGAAAACGACGCATGAGGATTTTGCAGAAAGGGTATGACACCAAATAAATGAATAAGCCAACAAGTCAAAACCAGCAATTTGTTAGTCCGTCTATCAGCACTTTCCACTTCCTAACTGGGGCCCCTTGACCATAAATATATACTTTCATTTTTAGGAAATGCCAAGTAATTCCCTAAAAATACTGGGCATTGGGAACCAATTTCAGCTGCAGATGTGATGCCCCAGTGAGCATTTGCGGCAGCAGGACAGTCTGTATGAGACCGACTCAAATAAACTACATTGCCCATTTCCTTTACGAAAGAAGAACGTGTCAGCCGGCACAAAGAAGTGTCTCCTATATGTATTGAGTTTTTGCACAACAATGAAGGTAACAGATAAGAATAAAATATATTATTAATTAGATGGAGCAATTTGTTGTTTTTGTTCTCTTCATGGTAATTGTTAATAATAATACAATTATAAAAATAAAGAATATTAACATAGATGCTTCAAAAACACCCTTGTTTTTTGTTTGTTTTTGGCTTCGCTGTGCTCTCGTGCAGTTCATATTTGTGTGGAGGAGCTTAGAGTGTCTTTCTTTTCTTTTTTTTCACCCTACCTTCCGCTGACAACGAAGCAAGTCACCAGGAAGATGAGGAGAATGATTCCTCCGGCGATGGACACAGCCAGAATGGTGGACTGGTTAGGGTCCCCGATAGCAAAAACATCTATATAGGAGACAAAGGGAGCACAGTGGATTAATAAACAAAAGCATAATGGAGGATGGAAAGAAGCGGAGGATGTTTTCTGCCGGAGGAAAGTGAGGGTAGAAAAGATGAAGGTAGGCTGGGAGTAAAAAGGACAGCAAGGTGAGTGTGGCCGGGGAAAGAGGGAGAGAGAATGAAATATGATAGCATTAGAAAAGGAGATAAAAGACAGAGGTTGAAAAAGAGAGCGAGGGAGGCGGATGGAATAGTAAGTAAGGTCCTTGATGAAAAGCGCTCTCCCGCTCTGCATCGCCTATGAGGGTATGAGACGTGAAAGCCATTCCCATTCGGCCGCGCTGTCCAAATGGATATGTTAACATTGCACATAACAAGGCTACCGCAGAGAACTTTCTGCAAAGATGCATTGATTTTTACGCCACACCAATCGAGCCATTACTCAAAACAAATGCCCCATTTATCTGGCTTAGCTAAGCATGAGCAGAGACGCGTGTCTGTGCGCGCGCGCGCGCGTGTGTGTATGTATGTGTATGTGTGTGTTTTAGAGAGGCAAATGAAGGCACCTAGGCAGCCAACGATAAGCATTGTTCGCCTATTACATGTACTGTGTGTACCGTGTACTTCTTTAACAATCAATATAATTGATCTGATTAGATAACCTTGATATGATTGCTTCATTTTACAGCCCTGAACTTGACTATGAACCTTCTGTATGAAGGTTCTGAAACGGCTTCGTACCAGTGATGCCCAACCTGTGTCCTGAGTTCCGCGAGTTACTTTTTCACCAAAACATTACTGTTTGTTGCAGGACTTTGAACTACTTTTATTGATTATTTAATGATCAAACGGCTAATGTGTGGCCGCTGTGTGCCACACAGACAATCTATGCATTAACTGATTTATCCCCTCTCTGCCTGCCTGTCTGGGAATCAATGTTCACTTTGAAGAGGCCTCTAAAACACAGAATACGAGAGCACATAATGAAGCGATAATGAAAGTGGGTGACAGCAAACAAAGGAGAAAAGGACAGAGTGACAGAGGGATTGAACACATCACGACAGAGATACATCATAGTACACCCCGAGCGGTTTGAAGAGTGGCCCCACTGGCCTGGATCGAAGCCGGCATAGATTTCTCTTTTGTGTCTCCTCCTCTTCTTTCCCAAAGCCTAAGTATGGAATACATTTCTAAATGTAAGTAGTCAGTGTCCTTGAAGTAAAAAAAAAAAGTAAAACAAAGAGTGCTCTACATATATCACTGGTGTTGCTGTATAGTTGCAGGTGGGGGGAGTAAAACCAGTCCAAGAATAGGAATCAGATGCCCAGTCATGTTCATTTGTGATGATTCAACCTTCTTCTACCCATTTTTATTTTCCTCCAGTCGTTGGTCTGAATCAAATCTTCACTATCTTGTCAAATACTCTTTTTCCTTCGTTCTGAAATTGGGTTGTCTCCTTTTGACCTGATAGGTACTCCAGGATACTTTCAAGCCACTGGTTCAGACACGTAGATGACAACCTACTGCGGTTTCTCTGTCTGACAACAGAACTGAAGAAGCCATTCGGATAAAAAGCGAGCTATTTTATAACCATCAGGTGGATTGATTCAGCTGAGCTGAATCAGACTCTTACAGTTCTGTTATATGATTTAATATACCAGTACTCTCTGCTCTGCAGTTAATCTTTGTGCTTCCTCATGTTTACCGTTTACCTCTAATTATGTGGTGTGGATTGTTTTTCGAGACCGGCATGTAGCTATTTTCAGCTACTCCCACTTTCAGCTGAAAAGCACAGGGACATTTTTAAAAGAGGAGAATATGTATTATTCATCCCTTTACCTTCATGGCTGGTTTCCAATTCAATCTCTCCACCATAGCTCCCATAGCCCCCATCGGTCCGGGCCCTGACCCTGAACACGTAGGTGGTCCCTGGCTTAAGCCCTTCCACTGTCATCATGTTGGAGCGAGTCTTCAAGACTGTGTAGTTCTGCTCCCGCTGATTCTGTAGTGGAAGAAAAAGCAGAAGGAGGGAATTTAATACTAAATTCAGTGGATAATATTAAGTGACAGAGAATAATGTACGGGCTGAATTTATAGATATATTCTAAAGGGTTATATAAAGAGCAATGGACCGTGGTATCGAGAGGGCCGGAAAAAAAACCAAGAAAGTCTGAAAATAATAGAAACCTTAAATAGTTTAATTTAAATGTCTCCAGGGGCTACGTACTGTACACCTCACTAAGTTTTCATTTGTTCATCATCGAACCATTTGGTCGGATTTATACATGAGCATCTGTCAAGTCCCAAATCTTATCCCCTTTACACTTGGGGGCAATATGTGGTTACTCAAGTCCCGCTTCGCTTCAATCCTCGACTAGCTTGTCGTCCTAGGTTTGTGGGTGTGTGGTTGCGTGTGCGTGTGCATGCACTTAAAAATGTATATGTAGGAGGATGAATAAAAAATAAGTGTGTCTGTCATAAGATGATTCCCTGCAGAGAGGCTGATACTCTACCTAATGGAAGACACTCTACAACAAGGATTAACACTATTTTACTGCTAATGCCTGCCAACACACACACACACACACACACACACACACACACACACACACACACACACACGCACACACACACGCAGAGAGAGGCTTAATTTCATCACCTTGGCCTTGTTTTACGAGGTTTGTTCGACAGATGTGTGGCTAATTAGCTTGGTGTGAGCAGTAAGGGAGACGTGAGGGATAGAGATGTTTGTGATGAACAAGTCATTACAGACGAGCCCTAAGGCTAAACCCATAACCTAGCCTAGACGACATGTAGATGAAAAGGACAAGTGGGGAGAGAAACAGGTTATAGAACATTTGCATTGCATTTAAAGGAATAGTTTGGCATTTTTGGAAATGTACTGATTTGGTTCCTTGCTGAGAGTCAGATGAGAAGTGAGAAGACTGATACAACTCTCATATTTGTAAGCTTTATATGAAGCTACAGCTAGCAGCCGGTTAGCTTAGCTTAACACAAAGACTGGAAAAGGTGGAAATGTTTGTCTGCTGAAAGCGAAAACCTCGCAAAATCAAACCGTACCTTTGAAATTGTTCCACCCCTTCAGCGTATAACGCCGGCTTTCTGTTACAAATCTGACAAAACAAGTAAGCTGATCTTCATGCGTGAAATTGGTAGAGTGCCTCTTTAAAAAATGTGCGCGTATGCATCTCTTTCACCTTCTCATAGTAGATGACCTCATACTCCACTATCGCTCCGTTGGGTCTCTCTGGACCCTGCCAGGCCAAAGTCACACTGTCCTTGCTCCGCCTCTCCTTCAACACAACGCTCACTGTAGAAAGCAAAGAACCAGAGAGAAAAAAGTATTAGCAACAAAGAGAGAGTAAAGTTCAGCAAGATGAGAAAAAGAAGTGTGAGAAGGGAGCGGGCTGTGTGGGAGAGGAGAGAGAGATTTCAGATGGATACCGACTGTGCTATAACGAGAAGACCCATATTGGAAGTTCTTGTGATGTAATTTTGCTAATGAGAGAGAGAGAGAACTTACAAGCTGTTTTATACATGTGTGATTACAGCATTCTGCAATGTGTGTATGTGTGACATGCATGTGTATGTGTGTGTATGGTGTTCTTAACCACAGACCCTGCAACCTCCCACCAAGCCTTTTCACATTGGGGCACATGCTCATGTGGGTTGCCCCCCTCTCCCCTCCGTTACTACACACACACACACACATAGTACGAGGCCTATTAATCATCACCTCCCTGTCATACACGCTTCTCTTACACCAATTTTCCATAGTCCCACACTGTGAAAGATGCACACATGATTGTATATTTGAAGGCAGAGCTGCAGAGGTGTCATTTTGTGGCATCAGAGTGCCACACAGAAGTGATTTTACAGTCGCCATGTAAAAGCCTGGTATTATTTGTGAGCAGGCTGATATCAGGAGACACTTTTTTACAAAAATACCACTCTCTCTGATGCATCGTATTCCTAGCTCATGCTGATGAATACGTTCTTCCCAGAGGATTACATTTTCTTTCAAAGTGGATATCAGTGGAGTCGTGGATTCTTTCTTCTCAAGTTTTTACTGCAATTTAAATCTGAAAACCCGCTACCACACATAAACATTATTCCGTAAAAGAGCCGTGTGTGTCACCGAATACTGGTGTTTTGACAGTCATTGTCAAAACTACTTGTCTAAACTAAACTAAACTAACTAAATATATTATACTAAATATTATAATGTTAACTATAATACTAATATATTTATACTAAACTTGTCTAAACCAACAAAATCCTCAATAAACTCCAATATGTTCAAGTACAGGATCAACTTTAAAATATTACTCACCACCTACAAAGCCCTAAACAACCTGGCCCCTCCCTACCTTTCAGACCTCCTCCCCCTTCACGCCCCAACCCGTTGCCTCAGGTCCGCCGATGCGAACATTCTGAAGGTCATCAGGACCAAGCGCCGGACCTGGGGTGACAGGGCCTGGGGTGACAGGACCCTCTCAGCTGCTGCATCCCCCCTCTGGAACGCCCTCCCCATCCACATCTGTCAGGCTCCCATCCTATCATCATTCAAACAAGCCCTCAAAACCCACCTCTTCAAACTCTCCTTCACCTGCTAACCCCTGCTCCCTACCCTCCACTACATGACTCATTCCATGCAGCTTCTCCAGTTTTCTTTTGTACCAAAAATGTTCTGTTCATTTGTTTTGATTGCTCCTTTGTCTTTCTATTTTTTGTTTTGTTCTGTTTGTCTCTGTCCTATGTAAAGCGTCTTTGAGTATTCAGAAAAGCGCTTTATAAATTTAAAGTATTATTATTGTTCAATTTGGGTATTTAGTCCTTTTACATTTACATTGCACACATTATGCGTGTATGTTCTCACCTGTCTGTGATGTTGTGACATTGATGACTACAGTTCCTCTTGGTGTTGGACTTAAGTCCGACACTCCATTCTGGCTCTCAACAGTGAAGCTGTAATTTGAGTCTGGCTGCAGGTCGGTGACCAGCACGGTGGCTGATGAGAGGCCGAACTGTCTAGGAACAAAATGGATGCTGCTACCGCACGGTGTGCACTTCCTGCCGTCGCCGGAGCATTTCCTGCAGTGGAGGCTGTAGGTGATGTCCCCTCGGCCTCCTGTGTCTCTGGGTGGCGACCACTCCAAGGTGATGCAGGTTTCATTCACCGTGGAGATGGGGTTCTCTGGAGCAGATGGAGGACCTGAGGCAAGAGAACAGACAGACATGTATTTAATATATTTATAATATTATTTACAGTCTAGATTCAGCAGAACCAGATATATTGTTTGTGCCATCCCAGCATGCACTTGGTGAGCTGCATGGTACAAGTTGCAGTCTATGCATTTCCCACCGCTTGTCAGTGCCAGCTCATGTCCGTAGCGTACATTCTCTAAACGTGCATCGTCTTCATGTATATTACTAAATGTATTGCAGTTCCTATTAAGAACAGAATTCACATTGATTAAATTAAAAATGAATTAACTGTTTCCAGCCAGAGGGTGGACACTAAGCGCTTTGTTAATGAATAGCTATGGAACGCACTGTGATTAAGCGGCCTTGGCTGATTGTAAATGAGACGGTATGAGAACTTATTACACTTCTGAAGTTTGAATCCATCTTTAAAGAGAATTCAGATGATGTGAAATACTTGGAGCTCGACCGTAGGGAGGGTTTAACCATGTGAAGTTCACTGAGACTCTCCAGGGCTGCACTGCAGACAATCATTAGTGTGTAGACGATGATCTATAGAAAGTGCCTGGAATAATTTCCTCATGAGTCAGGTACATTTAATGATTTAGAACGGTTAATTTTACTCTGAACGTCAGCTGAAATGATTAGTGTATCACACAGTTAGGGTCCGAAAAGTGTGTCAGTAATCATTCTCAAAGAGGGAGTGATACACCTTTAGATGGAGCGTGTACATGGTAACACGTTAAGTGTAGATATACTGTCAGTGAATAATATTTTAAATGGTTTTGTCGCAAGCAACATACTGATGTTTTAACATACACACTCGGGGGCATTTTGTCTCCAAATAAACCCGAGAGATCAGATTCTCGTGGATGTGACTTCATATGTTTCATTTTATTGTGAGCACTCCCATGTAGATAGTAGACATTTGACCCTCCCTGAACCACACACCTCCAACTCATCAACAAGGGAAGCCTTTGCTGTGTTCCTGTTTGTGGGAACCAGTCTCATGGAAACCACTGATTGTGGTTGCTCGCTGCACAGCACGGTGCAGGTATCTCAACCGTATGAAAATGTGTCAGTAGATGACCGTTAGCCTGACATCTCATCAGGTCCTTGTCGAGCAGTGAGCCCCAGGGGGCCGCCGGCAGAGCCTGGGACTTTCCTGATTAGCCTTCCCAGTGGCGAACCTCTCAGAAATGAGGAGGGATGGGAAGGAAAGCTAGGCAGGGGGGCATAGCATAATTATCCATTATGCTATGGATAATTGAGCCTGATGGTCATGAATCTCCTGTAAGGGTGTGTTGACTGATCCTGTCTTTTTCTTTTCTCCATCCCCCCTCTTCCCTAAGCCACACTTAACTGTCCATCATCTCGTCTACTGATTTTTATGACATTTAGATGATACGCCTCTGATAGTCCACTATTTCCCCCGCTGTTCTATTCTTTGCCTGTGTCTTAAGTGACATTCTCCATGTTGCCCTGTGACTAATTCTTTCATCACCTTTTTCTCCTTATTTTCACATTGTCCCCCTCTCCATCCTCTCCGCAGCCGGCCATGTATCTGTCTGTGTGCCCGAACGTATTTGAACGAACCGTTACTCATTTCCAGCTGATAACACCAACCGTCACACATCTCACCTGCTACAACGATTAATGAGTGTAATCTACCATAACCTGATAATGGGTTTGTGTGTGTGTGTGTGTGTGTGTGTGTGTTTCTCCAGATTTATCTAGTTCAGCCCCAGCATGGCACTGTCCTTTCCCACCCCCACATCCCTCCATCCAGCTCAATCCATCCGGCTCTGTCTCTCTCTTTCGCTCAATCTTCCCTCCTCATCCTTTCTATTCTCCTCTGCCACTGTTCATGAGGATTTGGTCCGATCCCCCTGGCTCTGTGTGTGCGTGTGTGTGTGTGTGTGTGTGTGTGTGTGTGTGTGTGTGTGTGTGTGTGTGTGTGTGTGTGTGTGTGTGTGTGGGTGGGTGAATGAATGAGAGGCAGACAAAGAATAAGAAACATCATCAGATTTCTATCAGAGTAACACATATACCAGTGTTTTCATCTGAGATATCTGTGGTCCTTAACCACACAGCTAACAGACGTGTGTGTGTGTGTGTGTGTGTGTGTGTGTGTGTGTGTGTGTGTGTGTGTGTGTGTGTGTGTGTGTGTGCGAGTGCGTGTGTCTTGTATTGTATGCATGTACGTATGTATCTCTAGTGTTGTGTAAAACAATAGCAGCCGAGTATGAGGAAAATGCATGGAGGGATTATAGATATAAATGGAAAGCAGCCACGCAATGCACATTTTTAGAGGAATACATTGCAAACTAATTAAATGAAATGTAAGCCAATCATTGTTACTTCATGCCATTTTATAACATACAAATGTACACAGCCAGATGGAAATATTTGACTACAGTGAAAGCACTGACTATGAAAACAAAATGGTATCACTCACGTGTGCAGGCCATGGAGCGTGGGTCTGTCTCAGTACGATAGAAACCCTTCTCGCAAACACACTCGACGGCTTGTTCCTGCGGGGACGAGCTGTGAGGAGGACATTTGGTGCAGTAGGCATCTGTGGCTGAAGCTTTGTAGGTACCAGGCCTGCATGCTGGAGCGAGAAGACAGACAAACACAGGGTTAGAGGCTGTGCTGTTTTGACCCTTTCAGACATTTTAACTTTTTCATGCACTGTTGAAGTCTGTAAAATTCGTGCCAGAAATGCTTTTATAGGATGATTCCAGTTTACTACAACTTCGGTCATATTTTCGTGAATTGATTCTGTCCGTCACTGTAACAATATACTCACATAAGTAATTGCTGAGCTGTGTGAACACAGCAACATTGCTAAAAAGTCTTCATGAGGCCACAGATATGCAGTCAGATGATCAGACAAAACTCCCAATTGTAAATGTCAATGTGCAGATGCATTCATTATTAGTTTTTACTCTAAATAAAGGGGTTTGAATAATAATAATCTATTAAAATTGTTTACAACCTGGACAAATTTTTCTTGCCCAGTCTGACTTTCCCCAGATCTCCACTTGGTGAGTGATGTAATCACAACTGATGCAATGATGCCAAAAGAATAAAACCAACTTTGCACAGTAGTCGAGTATAAGCGAAAGCAGATACTCAAACAAGTAGAAAATGTACAAAAACACAAAATGGCATGAGGAGTTATGCTTCCACAAAGGTACTACAGATACTGATAGGTCATACGATGTGCCGTGCAGCACCCTTGGCAAAGACAAATAAAACAAATTTTGATTTAATATATTGTGACATTAGGTTGACGTGAGATCCTTTCACATCGGGCTGAAGGCCTGGATAACCACAGGGCCGTACAGTACAACAACACAGTGCTACAGCACAGCAACTGGCATTTCTGTTATATAAGCTTTAGATCTTCAGGCGACCGGGGGAACAAAAATACACAGCTGCAGTCACAGCAATAGTCCCAATAACATAATATTACTATTGCTCCGGCTGTTTCAGTGGCTGCATATTAGTCATTATGTGGAGTCGTAAAAGTGTGGAGGGAAAATCGTGCTTCCGCTCAACAGGAGCAGTCCGCTGAAATAGATTGGGGACTTGAATGATTTCCCTTTTGCATCCAAGGCAGTAAAATGGAATTCCTGACTTTCCCTTTGGTAATCTGAATATAGATTACACATGTATTTATTTATACATTCATAGGCCTGGTATTCCCATCTTCGCAAGCCCTTTATGTGACGGCGGTAAATAGTATTACAGTGTACAAAACCCAGTGTAAGAAAAATGAGGGTATCTTAAATGCAATTCTATAGATGCCTTGTGTGTATGCATACGTGTGTAGGTTGGATCAATGATGCGACAGATTCTGCCAGGTGCTGATTGCATGTTCGTGTGCTGAGTGCTTGTGTGAAGGAAGGTGTTAAGTATGCGGTGTGTGCGTGACTGTGTGTGCTCGCAGCTGATTGCTTGTGCTGGTGGTGAAGGTCATGGATTTAATCAAGCTACACGTCACTCGTCCCAGAAAGTCTGTAAATTATAACGCATACACACGCGATCACAGGTAGACACGCTTTAAGTTGTACGCCGTGGTTAACCTACTGCATTGAGCAATGGAAAAGTGGCCTCAAAGTAGTGTGTTTTCTCACTGTGGAGGTAAGTTCTTCCACCTGGACATTGCTCGCATGCAGACAGTATTTTTAGGCAAATCATTCATCATAGGGGAGCAAAGTCCACTAGCACAATCCCCAAAAGACCTGAAAGAACACTGTAAAAGAGGTGTGTGTGTGTGTGTGTGTGTGTGTGTGTGTGTGTGTGTGTGTGTGTGTGTGTGTGTGTGTGTGTGTAGAGGTGAAAAAGAGAGAGAAAGAAAGAAAGGAATGGAAAGGGAGTGATAATTCTCAAAGGGTTTCTGCTCTCTTTCCTCCTTCCTGTCAGCTTCCAAGGTAATGGGTGCCTATGAGCTATGCTAGTGTGTGTGTGTGTGTGTGTGTGTGTGTGTGTGTGTGTGTGTGTGTGTGTGTGTGTGTGTGTGTGTGTGTGTGTGTGTGTTCCTGTTGGCTGGGCTGTAGGAGCAGGGTGGAAAAGCAGCTTTTCTCCGGGGAGTTTCATCCGGAGAGTCCTGGCTCCGGGCGCCGGCCAGCCCAGAGGCACAAAAGGACCCGGGCGCTAGAGGACAGACAGGCCGCCCCATGCCAGGCCTGGCGTCCGAACAGCTGCCTGATCAAAAACTTTCTGCAACTTCCTTCTCCTTCCTTCTGTTTCCTGCTCTGCTTTTCCACCTCGTTCTCACTCCTTTTCTCTCCCTCTCTCTTTTTTTCTCAAGCTACTCCCTGTGTGTGCCCCATGGGAAATGTGTTACTTGACTTGGTTCCCTTATGATTAATGATTTACCATAGATATGAAAAAGGGACAAGGAGGCTGAGGCAGTGAGACAGTGCTCTCATAAGCATGCACTTACACACGAAGCGCAAAAAAAAGTTTAGTCACAAAAACTATGTTGTAGAACTAACTCCAAATTTGCATTATCTTCAAAGTAACAGTTGACAATGCTGTACAGTGTATAGTGTGTGTGTGTGTGTGTGTGTGTGTGTGTGTGTGTGTGTGTGTGTGTGTGTGTGTGTGTGTGTGTGTTGTGTTGTGTTGTGTTTCTTCTAAAGACAAAGAGTGGCCTCAGATCCAGTGTCTTATTAAATATTCATCCGGTCACCAGAGAGACTTTGTATTTATGCCAATCGATAGCTCTTAGATATGATATAGTTCTGCTACTCCGGACCCGCCCTCAGTCACCACGCACTGAGCGCTGATTGAGAAGGGAACAGCCCAACTGTTTCCTTTGGGAAAACACAACACCGTAGGAGCTGATTGAGTTTCATTCTCACCCATTCTATTCTATTCTACTCATTTTAGTGCTGCAACTACTGTTTATTTTTTCTTTAATTGATTGTAAAATGTCAAAAACTAGTTAAATAAGCCTATTATAGCTTCCCAAACCACAGGGATATGTCTTCAGAAATCTGCACGCTCCAATATATTTATTTTAACAATGGCTCAAACGACTGCGTGTAATGTAAATGGCTTTCGTACAGTGGGGATGAACCCACAGGGAATTATCATCCAACTCTGCGGTTCCCCTCAGTTCTACAAATCTTCTTAGCGTCTTTTAACTCATTGTTTGGGTTTATGGCTCTCACATATTACAGTTTTGGTTCACTTTCACCACACATCAACTATGTATCCAACTGCAGCAGGCAGCTGTTTTCAGCTAGACGGTTAATACATCTCTACTCTACCTGCGCTGCACCAAAATCAGAGGTCAAAGGAAAATAAATATTGAGCAATATTTCTACTTTTTATATTTGACTTGCATTCGTCAGGTGAGCCAAACCTCCAGCGGCCCTCAAAAAAAAGAATGTTGTTTTTGCTTGTTTTATTTGACCAACGCTTCAAAACCCAAATGTATTTACAAATGCTTACAGCCAAGAAAAGCAGCAATTCCTCTCAGAAGCTGGAACCTGTAAATGCTTGGCTTTTTTGGCGTGATAAATAACTTAAAAGAATAAATCATCTAAATAACAAAAATAAAATCTAAATGAATGTGATCTCTACATTAGAACACGTCTCCGAAGAGAAGGAAGCCAAAATAAACTGATGCACTGAGAGAGGTACCAAGTGCACACACACACACAGTGCTTCAGTCAATGCTGTGAGAAATGATTCTTTCTGGCATCAGAAGACCTGAGCAGCATTCATGTGTTAACAGTGACACCATGCTAAAATAAGGTGTTGCTCGTGTGAATGGCAGCTGCTGACTGCACCGGTAGAGTTCCTGTAGGATACGGCCGGCACAGATTCTCACTCGAGTGCACGCACAGAAACAAAAACCCGATATCCTGGAGGAAAAGTAATTCCATTCTAATTACATTCAAGCAGGCGACTCTGTGCGTATGCAAAATCACATCAGCTGCACTTTTCTAAAAACAAACACTGCCGCTGCTCAGTTGGGAGCCATTTCCTCTCCTCTACTTGCTTTTCTATAGTTACTGTTAATTGCTCCGTTTTCTTGCTTTCTGTCGCACTTAGGGTCAAGTCAAACATTGGCTCCTCGCCGGCTTTCCCATAAAGGGCGGACAGAGGAGAAACCTGGGGGGTACAGTGTGTGTGTGTGTTCTTTCAAGAGGGATTCATAGTCGGTGGTTCATCTCCCGTGGGCCAGTGTAAAGCTTGCTGGCCCATGGGAGATGAGCTCCATAATGGTCACCATGGCAACAGGCTTTCAAGATGGAACCCTTCTAGTACCCCTCAAGTGCCACAGCTCCTGGGGCACAGATCGGTGTGTGTGTGTGTGTGTGTGGGGGGGGGGGGGGGGGGGGGTCAACTACCCAGGCGTTAGTTGAGGCCAGCTACTTAAAAATTGATACATCAAGCGTCAGTGGAGAAATCTGATGGGATAGAATGTGACATCCTTTACTGCCACCGGGGTCGTGTGTGTGTGTGTGTGTGTTTTGGGCGCTTGTCTATATTCCCGTGTAACATGCTTGCGGTCCAATTGACATGTTTTCACGCTAAACAAACTTGAACAAAAGCACCTTTTATGTGAAAAAAAAAACACACACATTCAGGTTAAAAGAAACCAGTATACACTCAATGGTACTGCGTTTAAAAGCTGCAAAAGAAGATGTGCTTAATAAGTGTGGCTGCATGAGTGTTTTCGTGTGTGGTATGTGGGTCTGTTTATAGAGTGGAGAGCAGTGCAAAGTACATAAGTGTGTGTGGTAATGAGGAGGTTTGTGTGGAATAGAGATGTCAGCATCAGAGTCCAGCCCCCTGCTGTGTACCTCTAATCTCTAATCGGAGTTCATAACAACCTTTAACACCATAATATTCACCGTAACTACTAATCCTATGAAACACACACACACACACACACACACACACACACACACACACACACACACACACACACACACACACACACACACACACACACACACACACATACATGCATATCTTGAGCAGTTCTGTTGGTCTGTTTTGACATTAAGTCTGCTCGCTGGATGTTTTTTACTTTCAGTCTGTGAGCAATTCTCCTCATAATATTGACTTATTAAACATGAATTCCCTCACGTTAACTGTGTATGAACAATGACACTGCATGACAGCCTTCCATTGCATTTACGTTTGTTTTTTGTTGTGGGGCATTTCTCTACAAGTGGCATCATCACCGCTACGGAAATGTTTTAACAGCACTGTTATTTTAGTCATATCGCCTCCAGTCTACAACTGTTGTGGACAACTGGGCTTTCCCTCACTTGTACCAGATGTTACCTGCCAGCAGAGGAAGGTAAACCCACCTGAACTAACTTTACGAGTGAGCCCAGTATTTGAAACTAAATATTGTTATTATGTTTGACCATGTTTTAGGCCAGAAATTTAGAGATTTCATGTCTCTCCAACTGAATTGTAAAACTGGCATTTTCCTGTATAATGATGTCATATAAATGTATAATTAAAATGTGTACAGACAGCCTTTTGATGTGTATGATGGAGAGAAAAAATTAAAACATGAACGGGTGTTAAAATAGCCTTTATTTTCAAATGTAGGGTTACTGTATTTCAGATCTTGTGGTATGTGTGGATTTATATGTAGATATACCTATTTATCCCAATTCAACCACAGGTCAACACTAAAAGAGACAAGAAAAGGGAAAATGTCTTAAGAACTGTATTCCGAAAGCAAGTACTGTGTTGTGTAGCAGCAATTACTTTTGCCAGACTTTTGTTATGGGTAGACGAGGCAGGATCACATGGTCACAGAGCGGGCATGAGATATGAGCCATGTTCAGACAGAAGGCATGGGCCTCTCTGATTGACACCTCAGGACAGAGCCTCACTGTGTTTATAGCATCTTATGACTTCTCTGACACGGGCAGACCGGTTATGAAATGGGTTGTGATGTCCAGTGCATGAAGCACATGAGTACACTCAGGCTCCGTTCTGATCTACTGTCTGTCCTCTGGACACAAGCCAATTACTGAGCGCGGCCATGGGGAACTTCGGGATGAAGCTCTCCTTCTTCCTCATTCTGTTCATCACTGTCTTTCTCTGTTTTGCTCTGCCTCCATCCATCTCCCTGTTTGCCCTCCTGTCTGTCTATTTATATTTGTCAGTCATTCTCTCTCCCTTTCTGGCCATCTCTACTTTATTCTCCCTGTTTGTGTATGTTTATGCGTGTGTGTGTGTGTGTGTGTGTGTGTGTGTGTGTGTGTGTTTGTTTGTTTGTGTGTATGTATTATTGTTTGTATGTGTGTATGTATGATTGTATGTATGCGGGTGTGGGTGTGCGGGTGTGAGTGTGTGTGTGTGTGTGAGTCTGCCTTTGCCTTTGTGTGTCTTATTTCCCAATGGGCTGTCTGTCATACGTTGACCCTGACCTTCTCCAGAGCTCCTGCACAAATATTTACTCTCTCGCTGACAGGCACACACACACATACAAAAAAATCCTAGGGAAAGAGAGCGAGCTCAATTTCAGTTCAATTAAAGCAAACACACATCTACACACACACTTTTTTAGTGGTAACCCCAGCTGATGGCTCACTAATTTTGAGCTGGGGTGATTATCCTGCCGTGTAAAAACAGATTAAATAGATACCAGGTGTGTTTCTGTGTGAACGGGATCGTGGACGAGGGACAGAAAGAAAGACAGAGAGAGAAGAAGAAAGAGAGAGAGAGAAGAAGAAGAAAGAGAGAGAGAGAGAGAGAGAGAGAGAGCATGACAGGTCTATAGAAGGAGCCTGTTGGGAGTTTGATTCACAGTCTGAATAACTTATTCTTCTGTCTGTTTTGCTATCAAGATAAAAGGCCAGAAGAACACAAAGATTCACCTTTTCTCCTTTAAACGTAGCCAGGCAGACCAGTAAACACGTAAAAACGCGACACATAATCACACACACACACACACACACACACACACACACACACACACACACACACACACACACACACACACACACACACACACACACACAGCTTAAAATACACAGATTTAAACCTTCACTATAACCACACACATTCTCTCTCCCCAGGCACACATGTAGCTTAAACACCTTCCATAAAAAAACCAACCTACAGAGCATTAACACACAAATACACATCTCATCTCCCCAGATACACTCACTCAGACACACACACACACACACACACACACACACACACACACACACACACACACACACACACACACTACGGCGGTAAACGTGCCCACATCGGCCGGCCCCGTGACTGGCAGTGTGTGTAGGAGGAGCTGTGCACCTCCTTTCCTCACCCACGTTATTTTCAGTTCATCACTCTCAATAATTCATTCTCTCAGGCGGAGGAGGAAAGAAGAGCCATGTGCCTTTTTCTTCTGTCAGTCACACACTCATACTTACACAAACACTTTCATGCTATCAAGTGGGAGGCCATATTATAGCTGTCTTTAATCTCTGGGTGGGCTCTGATTGACTTCTTCAGCCACACTCTCAGCATATTGACAATAGCTGGAAAATCTGAATCTTTTTTTATTTTTATTCCCATTCGTGAGAGAAGATCACAGATCATCGCTGACTGGCTGGTTCAGCTCCGCGACGGCCAAAATATCGAACTTTCACCTCCCAGTATTACCGTAATGGTACAAATGAAGCACTCCATACATAATACTGCCCCTTACCCACCTCCTTGATACCACAGAGCCCATTCAGCATCCTGCAGGAAGTCAAGGGTGTCACATACAAAATAATTCCCTCTTGGAAAAATTGCTGGTGTGTCCTTTTTGTGCTCTCAATAATACAAATCTGCACAGTTCAGAGCAGCAGGAGCTTTTCATCTAACAAATAAATATTGACAACATAATTAGGTCTATATGAAGCAGCCTTGAAAGGTAATGACGCAGACCTCGATGATGCCCTTTCAACATAGCGCTGCATGAAGCAGGGTAGCAATTTGAGAGGAGATTGTTGTGTCTGACATAAACATAATTATTTATGCTATTTTTCGGCTTGTTTACTTTGAGCTTTATTTAAAAATGATCAAAGCTGAGGTTACACATTTGCCTGAGGTGTTACATGTGTGCATTATTTCCCAAAACTTACACATTTTTGTAATTGATTTAATTGTAACTGACAGAGGAACAGAAGACTTGAGCTTGCAGGTGTACTTAGCATACTAGGTGTCAGTTCAAGCCTGCAGCCACCTTTTAATACTGCAGCAGCTGGTCTAAAAGGTCATATTAAAAAATGAAACGTAATCTGTCAGATCTGTCATCGGGTCTTGAGTAACTGCTCTTTGTTCTGGCCAACACTTGAGCTGAAACATCTCGGCTGTTTGAATGTTCTGAATGGTTCGTCTTGGCTGTAAAATAATAGTGCAGCTGCACTGCATACGAAAGCAGCAACAAATTGGATTTCGACCATGGCTACATCTGTACTTTGTGTTTGGAGCAATAACGCCTGTGCTGCCCAGACCCAATCAGTCTGACGGGCTGATCGTACATCTGGAAGCCATCCATGAACCAGAAAGAGAGGGAGGGAGGGAGGGAATAAGGGGAAGGGGTCAATGGCTGTCTTCCTGTTCCTGTGTTTCCTGTTGAGCAGACCCGCTGGCTGCCTGCATGCCTCCTCTGCTTTCTCTCGCACACACATGCACCTTTCTCCAAACCTTTAGATCCTAACTGGAGCAGACTCAAAACTGATTCAACACTATAGCAATGAGAAAATTATGAACTCTCCCATGAGTGCACACATGTTTATCCCTAACTGGAACTCAACAGCTAATGGAACGCATCCAATTAATGGCAACTGTACCCAATGGAGACGCGCTCTCCCGTCTACACCTCTCTCTCTCTGCCTCCGCCTGTTGGGAATAGAGCTATATAAGGACAGGAGGAGTTGAAACGCGCGTTAACCGTTTCTCAGTCCTTGGCCTGCTTTCCCTCCTTTTCTCTAAGGCTTTGTTCACAGAGTTTAACCCACAGCACCCAACTCGGCTGAGCTTTACGAGGTCCTGTCTCGCAAAAGCCACCTCGGTGTCCTCGGGTTTCGTTGTGGCTAACACTTGGTACTAAGGTGGCTTTTGGCAACTCAGCTCATGTCTGGCAAGAGATCCGCCATGGCGAAAGAGGAGCTGTGCTGGGAGGAACTGTGTGAATAGACATTATCTGGGTCAGTGCTGTGTGGGTATGTAGACGGGGACTATGGTGTGTAGAGGATATAGCGAGCGCCTAAGCC
This sequence comes from Myoxocephalus aenaeus, assembly GCA_038501785.1. Classification (NCBI taxonomy): domain Eukaryota; kingdom Metazoa; phylum Chordata; class Actinopteri; order Perciformes; family Cottidae; genus Myoxocephalus; species Myoxocephalus aenaeus. The sequence continues at coordinate 4,179,546 of JBAMJR010000073.1, read as the reverse complement.
TTTGTGATTTTGTCATTTATTCAAGCACAAAAGAGAGGAGATGAGAAAGAGGGATGCGGGAAATGGGATGGAGTTTAGAAGGGACGTGTGGGATAGAAGAGATAAAGGCGTAATATAGTAAAAGGTGGCTGTCTTTATTCAAATAATTGAAAAGTAAAGGCAGGCTGACGGGCGAGCAGCAGGAAGACACACACTCCCACAGACCAGTAGAAGAACTCATGACTGGCCTTACTTGGCCCATTTATCCATTTGTCCTTTAAGAACATCTGGCTAGTAATACCAGCCTGCTGCCTGACACTTCACCAGTGTAATGCCCTAATGCCTGCAGCAGTGCACACACATATACACTACATACACACATTACATGGACTGTATACACACAAAAATCTCTTGACTTGCTGTCCAAATCCTTCTGTTAGCCGCCCACTCCCATCCTATACCCACACCTTTTTGCTCTCAAGCTCCCTGAGCTGCCACCAAGAGAAGAGCAAAGAAATGAGGTGTGTGTGTGTGTGTGTGTGTGTGTGTGTGTGTGTGTGTATGTGTGTGTGTGTGTGTGTGTGTGTGTGTGTGTGTGTGTGTGTGTGTGTGTGTGTGTGAACATACTACATGCAGGAGGGAGCACTTGACCTTCAAAAGTCTGTATGTGATCAACATAAAAATGTTCACTTTACTGACCTGTCCACATCACAGACATATTCACGTGCGTGCACACACACGCACGCACACACGCACGCACGCACACTTCTGTAAGGATAGAGGAGATCAAGCTCTGTGTTAGAGAGGCAATAAAGTAAGGCAGATTCCCAAATGAGCTTTCAACACACACACACACACACACACACACACACACACACACACACACACACACACACACACACACACACACACACACACACACACACACACAACACACACACACACACACACACCTACCAGCCCAGAGCCCTCTGTAAGTGAGTTCAATCTCTTTCACAGGTGCAAAGATTAGGCTTTTCCTACATCTGTTCCGTGCTCAAATCTTTCATTATGAACAGAGACTGCAATCCTCTTATGAGATATAAAATGTAAAGTCCAATGTGTGTGTGTGTATGTGTGTGTGTGTGTGTGTGTGTGTGTGTGTGTGTGTGTGTGTGTGTGTGTGTGTGTGTGTGTGTGTGTGTGTGTGTGTGTGTTTGTGTGTGTGTGTGTGTGTGTGTGTGCGTGCAGTCATGGTCTTTCTTATATTATATGCATACGAGTGCATATCTTGATCGAGCCCTTAGAGCACATGTATCATATGACGTTCTCTTATCCGTACAGAAAGGGAGTTGTCTCGCTGATCAAACTACAGTTTTTTTCTTCTCTTGAAAATGACATTGTGCAGGACTTAGTTATCCCTCCCAAACGTGATGATCTCATCGCTGTGGTCAAACAGGGCTTAGAGTGTGTCAGTGCTAAAGCAGTGTGGTGTTTGCCTGCCTCTAATCGTTTACATGATTCTGCCTTAAAGGAATAGTTCAACATTGTAGCTATTTTTTACGCACAATCTGTTTATTCCTCCTGACACTTCAATGCAGCGTCTCTTGCAAGAAGTTACCGGATACAGTGGGAGCACCGATTTTGGCTTTTGATCTCATTACAGACCCCGTGATGCCAAACCTGCCAACCTTACTGGGATGACAAAGCTTCAGGAAATCACTGCGCTTGGCCAACAAATATTTTTGCACATAACTCTCCGTTACACTACAACGATTTTTGCACAGGTTACGAGACACACCGTGTTAATGGTGAGCTTTAGAGGAGCTCGATAGGTGGACTTTGCTACCGTTGCATAGAGCCAGGCTAGCTGTTTCCCTGTTTCCAGTCTTTATGCTCAGGCAGGGGTGTCAAACTAATGTTACTTCTGTCTCATCCACATCAGCTGATTTATTTTCACGTTTAACAAGCAAAATCCAGGCAACATTCTTGACTCTAACTCGAGGTCAAAGACTGTACTTATTAAACAAGCATGTACTGCAGGAAATGTGTGTAGAACAGGGCATCAGTGTACTCTGTCTCAGCCATTCATTACCATCTAATTAACCATAATAGATACAAATAGGAATCGTCCAAACTAGAATTGTTATTAATTATTAAGTAAAAAAATTAAGGATGATTTATTATTATTTTTAAATACTGGTAATTGTGACAATGTAAAAATATACTTTACAAATACCACAAAAATGGCACTAATTTGTGCCATTTTGTTGTATTTGTCAACAAAGATTGTTGAACTATTCCTTTAACGCACAGACATGAGACTGATATCGATCTTCTTTTCTTTTTCAGTCCAAAAACCCGTTGCGTCTGCATCCACAGCCTTCCAAATGATCACATAGCTGACCAGGCAATTCACAATTCTCTGTAAATTACAGGCAAGCATATATTCAATCTGGAGAATACATTGACAATAATTAGTATTCACCTGGGTTTGCATTTTTTTTTGCCATTGGGAAGCAGTTCTTTCAAATACATTTATAAAAACATAAATTAAATAACTGCTACCATGTTTACTGAGTCAGGACTTTGTCTCTATATATTTGTGACCTGTTTTTTCAAGGAATGAATTTAATTGGTTTAATGAGATTATCAAATAAAATATCAGTATATCATAATCAAATTATCACTTTCAAGAAGCACGGTAGTTTCCGTCACACCCTGGTGGCTTGTTGTTGATTGCTAGATCATATTTCCATTGAATCACATTATTTTCTCTTTCATAGTGAGTTCTACTTGTGCTGTTTGTACTGGAGGAAAAGTGGCCCGCCTGTGCAGCATAAAACAATTCACCAGATTTAATCGATTCCATGTGTCCAACATTAACAGCCTGAATAGATACACATGCATTTAAACACGTTGCGCCTAACTTTAGGGAATAAGAAGCAAGCGTTGGGTGAGAAAATAGAAAAAGAGAAAGATGAACCCGTGATCTATAAATGTTTAACGAGTGAAGACAGAGGAGATGAGGACTGCGAGGAGGAGGAGGAGGAAGACAGAAAGAAAAATGGTGAGGTGAAAAAGGAAGACAGTATCACAAAGGATGGGTGAGGAGCAAAATGGGGGGCTCGTGCGAGAGAGAGGTGGAGAACAGTCCCATTATAGAAACAGACACCCGAGCAAGGTTAGAAAATAGCAGAGAGGAAGTGAGAGAGCCAGAGATTGAGAAAAAAAGGCTGTAATTGGAGGTGTCTGGTGTTTGTCTAACACGGAGAGGCAAGTAATGATTCCATTAGCGCCTCACACCGAGAGAGGGAGAGACGGGGGACACGGAGAGGGAGAGGGAGTGTAACACAGGGACAAAAAGAGGACACAAAGAGGAGACTAGAGAGGCCAAAACAATGCGAGAAGATTCACACAGAACATTAGGACATCAAAACAGTGAACATCTGAGCAGCTAAATGGTGAAAAAGAACAGAAAACAACCGCACACAAAAAGAACAAGAGGAATGGAATGCAAGGCGTCCATTAAAAGGCTTGTTCACCTGCACGGTGATGATAATTACAAATGCCCCTCCAGTCCTTTCCCCAGCGCTCACCCATTCCTCTCTTTGTGTGACGGCAAACGAGAGAGGGTGATTTAAATGCATTAGCGGCTTGTGTTTTCCCTATGGAAGACCTACAGCCTGTGTCGGGGCAGGAACCTTTTGTTTGGCGCTGACGGCGAGCGCTGAGAGGGCTCTTTAAAAGCCTGGCCCTTGTTCTCTCAGGGACACATTAAAGCGCAGCGCACTGGGTTGTTGTACTTCTCGGTGTCCTCCCATGTCTTTGTTAAAAGCAGGCTGATTACAGATGCAGTTACATTAGGCGGCTAAGTGGAATTTTGACGAGGGAAGGGAACAATATCAGAATACAGGCACCATTGCCATTTTGATGGAAGAAAGCTGGTTTCCAAGGGGTTCTTTTGGCATTATCTCACAGGCTGCAAACAAATACGAGATGTGTTAGACTGCCATACGTGGAACAGCAAATTCTCCATCAGTATGAGGAGGAAATTTCATTGCTATGTAAATCCTGCCCAAGATGCCACAAAAACGTTTTTCCTAATACTGAGTAGGTGGAGCAGACAACCCTGCGGCGGAGAGATTTCAATTCACCACTAAGGAATACAAAATCTGTTGGAAAATCATATTTGATTGTTTCCAGAATAATTGCTAACACCACAAAATATGCCTTGAAATGAACTGAAACTAAAGACCTGGCTTACTCTCCAGTGTTGCAGACACCTGTTTTGCCTCCAAAAACACACACGCATGCACATCTGTATTGACCATAACTTATTAGACAAGGGACACATATATTTCTTGGCCTCTGACTTCAGACTGTCAAAAGAATCAACACACAACGATAGCGCACATTCCCAAACACACACACACACACACACACACACACACACACACACACACACACACACACACACACACACACACACACACACACACACACACATACACACATACACACATGCGGTTATTGAGTTGAAGCTAGCTTGTTAAACGTGCTTACCTTGCTCTATGTATTCTCTACGGAGTGATAAGACTCAGGAGCAGACTGATGAGGTTATGAAGATCACTGAGGTCAACCGCCCCGCTGCGCCAGACTGACTTTAAATAAAGTTTCAGAACAGGGAACGTGACGTAGACCGACACGCTATAGGTAGGGAAATCATTTGAAAACCTGTCTGTGAAATCACCCGTCAAATAACCAGAACGTGTCATTTTTACAAGACGTACATGCGGCGAAGCATTTCACGATTGAGATGCAGCCAGAGGTCTGCCACAATCTGTGCACATTACCAGTCTGCAAGCTGGAGAGTACAGCTTCTGTTCTTATTCACTTGTCTCTAAGGCCCAACTGCCAAGTTGTCGAGGCGTCTTGGCTGCTGCTTCTCCAAAACAACTGAAATTGCATTATGAGCACCAATTTCCAAGTTTGCGGTGATGAATATCTATGATTCCATTTTCTTTTCGGGGAGGAAGCGAGCCCATGGGGACAGGTGACAGCGCGAGTCTAATGCAGCTTGCACACTCAAATGCACGCACACTCAGTATGCACACACATACAAATGCACACATACTGCACGTGCCATCTGTGGAGTTCTACGATTCAATAACCTGCCTCCTAAGGCAAATCTTTTCCTCTCCGAGAACACACACACACACATACACACACACACACACACACACACACACACACACACACACACACACACACACACACACACACACACACAAACCACGCTCCCCTACTCTGCGGGGGAAATGAGATATTCAGCTCTGAAAGACACGCACTAAAAAAGAAAAAGAAAGGAGAGGAGATGCCGCCAAACAAGTCCTACAGTAACCTGTTCTGAACTGTCTTCACAATGTTGAACGTTTTATAGAAAGAAGTCACTCGGAGCAATGACATCCACGCTGACACACACACACGCAAAAGAGTGCTGACATGTTTCTGCACATACTCATTCGGCAAAGACACAAGGGCACACATATAGCTGTAATTATTATTTACGCATCACATATTAACGAGAGCAGAATGTATATGATTGCTTTGTTTCATTCAAATTGGGGCACTTTTGTAAGCTGTTGAGGAATCTCACTTGTCACTACTAAAGTTGCTTTTATATCAGAAGGCACCTTCATGAGACCGTGCATACAGAGAGATACACGCACAAACTGACAAATACATCCCAAACAGGCCCTCAGACCCCCCCCCACTCACTCTGGCAGACGTCCTTGTTCTCCTCGAAGCCCGGTTTGCACACACACCTCCCGATGGGAACCAGCCAGCCTCCGTCTGCACTGCAGTACATCTTTGGAGCCTCAAACTCCTCAGAGGCATTCACGCACAGACCGTGGACCTCCACCAGCGCCGTGTCTCCGCCCGTTATTGTGTCAGGGAACTGGGCCAAGTTAAGCACAGTGAGGGGACACTTCTTGTAGAAGACCCTGACTGAGACCAGAGCAATACAGGCACCGAGGTCCTGGAAGGCCAGATAGAATCCCTTTTTACTCAGGTTGCTGATGTCGCGCACCTCCGTGTTCAGCTTCATGACGCGGTCTCCAACGTCCACCTGTGGACCAAGAACATTAGTTAATGTTACTGGGAGCATTCAACTTCAATCATTCAATTTCAGTCCAAAAGTAATAATTTTGTTTGGTTGTAATGCTGCTGCCTGAAACTCAGGGAAAGCAAAGCAGGCATAATTACGTCCTCAAAACCCGGTCAATTTGCCAAGCAAATGGGATAAGATGATTACGTTTAAATATAACACACATTTAAACCCTAGATTTATCTGGCAAATTGTCAATATCTCCTTTTTTTCTATGAGAGAATCAGTTGGCCACATACAGACAGAGCTTAATGCTAAAACCAGTATAGGAAACACTGTGGAAGAGGATGCCAGCATACAGATGCAATGGGAAACACTTTGAGACATGTGTGTCACTCTTTTTTTGCTTTTAAAGAAAGGGGAGAGTAAAGTAACTTTTACAGAGACTTAGAGAAAAACAAAACATGAGGCAGAACTGGTCATTTTCCTTTTAGAGATAGTGATGGAAATATGTACTTAATCGTTGCATTATTGTAACTTTATGGTGTAGCTGTGTACACAATGCATGCAGAGCCTGTGTGCTTATGCATTGTGTGTGTGTGTGTGTGTGTGTGTGTGTGTGTGTGTGTGTGTGTGTGTGTGTGTGTGTGTGTGTGTCCATACCTGTGTAAAACTCTCATCTGCAGCAATTGTATCGATCTTCACATACTGGCTTTCTTTGATGAACCACAAGTTGGCATTGTTGGACTCATAGTAGTACATGTTGAATGTCTGCAAGAGAAACATGCATCACCTTACAAACTCTAGAAATGGAACTGAACAGACAAAACAGAATAACGCTCAGTAAAACGAGACAGATAAAAGTAAATCCATCCAGTGTGAAATTTTAACAAGGCTCCCATAGCTCTGCAGCTATTCTGCTGCTTCTCCTCAAATCTCAGTCCATCTGTCTCGATGGCCAGTCAGCAACACTGTCTGCAGTTTCATGAAAGTGCAGCTCTTTACTGTCTCATATTATCTCCACTACTCATTCTGGAGATGTAATGAGAGTGAAGAGGGTGCAGAGGGCAGACAAAGTGGAGAGAAATTAATACAAAGGAGAAGGCTGATATGACAGAACGGGGGATAGTAAAAAATATATATATATTAGAAGTTTAAAATATACGAAAAGCCACAAAAGAAGCCTTTCGAGCGTCGTCTGTTTAATTTGACAGCTATTCTCTCATGTCATTCTTTTCCCTCTTTTTGTCTATGTATCTATTCATCAGACATCAACATGAACTTCCATCTGTGTGTTTTTGTTTCGTGAGTGTTGGATGGAAAAGACTGAACAAAAATCATCAGCCCTTTTTGCTGCTCTGCAGGGCCGTGTACTATGATGTACAGAACAAGCATTGATTTCATACCAAGTAATTATAGTAAAAACTACCACCTTTTGACTGGTCATACGTTAATATATATATATATATATATATATTAGTGCTGTCATATTAGCACGTTATTAACGGCGTTAACGCAAACCAATTTTAACGCCGTCAATTTTATTAACGGCGTTAACGTATTTTAATTTTTCAATTTATTTTTTTCCGCGAGCACCACGCCGGATGTAGCTCAACCGGAAGCAAAACAATAGGCACGCCGTTTGGGCTTGGAAGCTAGGCTAACGTTACGGTTTGAAATGAATGAATGGTGAGCGCGATACGGCAAAATTAATGATATTCAGTGAACTGCGAACAGGTGCGCGTGCCAGAAGGGAGCGCGAGTGAACACATTGAACACAGCAGGAGAGAACGCAACGTTAGCCAGCTAGCTAAAGCTCCGGTGGGAAATTATTAGCTAACGCTACCGTTTTTGAGGAGGTAGATTTTGAGGTGAGGGGACTGACAAGGCAGACGGTAAAGTGATCCACCGTTCTATCAATAAGCAGACCTGCCAACCTGTACGCAATTTGCGTAGCGGATACGCATTTTGACGTCAAAGTACGCTAGTAAAAATTAGTCTAAAATAAATTTTAGACTAATTGACCAGCACACATTATATGCAATGCAATATAATGCATGACGAGTATTTAATGACTTGTCAATATATAGGTTATATATCAAGGTTGGCAGGTCTGAATAAGGCTAAACTAGAAGTTAACACCAATACTAACATTATTTTAGCAGAATGAGTGTGTTAGGGGAGAAGGATGCAGCCATTGTTAAACAGCTGGATGCTGGATTGAAATGCAGCTGGAACTGGTCGTGGCTAAAACTGGAAGGCAAGGTCTCAATAAAAGGGCAAGAGGTGTCCTTTCATCTAGGAGATGTATTCTCCAAAATCAACAGGCAGGGATTCGCCAGATGCATTCTCTGCATCAAAGATATAAATGATGCTAACAAAGGCAGCCATGCTCTCCCTTACCACATTGTGCCTCATATACTGTAAATGTTAGACCCAGTGACTGGCTGGCATGAAATGGCTTGCATAATACTTAGTAAGGAGGCCATAATAATTTTTGACTCATGGCTGAAGTTAAGTTTCTCCAGCTCTCCCCAGGTTGGCAAAAAAAGCATCTCAAAATTGAGATGCTTTAAAATATGGAATATTTAAATTTTTATTACGGGGGAGCATGCCCCCGGACCCTCCTAGAGGGGTAATATCCTTCTCACCTTTTTCACCCCTGACCCGTTTTCATGCCTGGTGCACTCTATAACTTTATTTTGTAAACCCTTGTTTACCTGAAATGTGCAGTGATTTTATTTTGTACCGCCCTGTTTGGCAGTTGTTTTTCAATAAAATAAAGCAAGCCAATCCACTTTTTCATGTTGATAAGAGCATTAAAATGCAAAAAAAAAAAATTGCGATTAATTGCGATTAATCGCGAGTTAACTATGACATAAATGCGATTAATCGCGATTAAATATTTTAATCGTTTGAAAGCACTAGTATATATATATATATATATATATATATATATATATATATATATATGGCATGTATGGAACTATGCTGTGATAATAGAATTATCTAATATTTCGTAGTGTGGGGACACAAATCCTTCCCAACACTGAATACATTGTTATTTAATACGTCATTTTGTAAACTGGCCTCAAACAATAAATGTTGAACCTTGTCTAAGAACAACAATTACATTTCTACGTTTCTTCACTTAGCGCCTGCTTGCTTCTCATACTTAAATGTGTTTTGCTCTCTTTAGTGTCTAGATTTTATTCTGCAGTAGAAGGAAGCAGCAAAAGCAAACAATCCAGCATAATTGTATCAGATAAATATGGAGATCAGGCAGATTTAATTGAAAATGCAGAGAAGTGTTATTGAAGTTAATTCGCTGATTCATTTGATTAGCTCTGCACACTAAACAAAGTGGCGATGGCGTGTGCTGTTATGGTTCCAATTTGTGATTAAACCCTTTTCAAGACAAATCCAATATGTATCTGCAAAATTAGTTATACATTTGAGAAGTGAAGGATTTAAGAAATACTGATTACATAACTCAATTCTATCAAAAAGGCTAAGACAACTTGCATAGTGGCAAACCCAGACTCCAAACAATGTCTGCCTCCATGTTCCAAATCAAACATACTCCTGTGCTATTGATCTCCAAAGCAGAAATTATTCTTTTATTTTCTAATTGCTTTGTTCCAAAAGTGCACACAGCTACTGCACACACCAGCACCATGAGCTTGTCAAAATGTAATGTCTTGCTCACCAAGAGTGAGCAAATAAGCAGCACACATGTGATAAGGCGGACTTAAACACACACACAAACCAGATGCAAGGACATTTGATATATCTGCCACCAGTATTGCTTGTGTGTTCAAAAGCTTGCATTATCCTGTGTGTGTGTGTGTGTGTGTGTGTGTGTGTGTGTGTGTGTGTGTGAAGGGATGCAGACCTCCTTGCAGGTACCGGGGACCCCGGGTAGGCTGTTACAGTCCCTCAGGGTGAACTTGATCTCAATGTGGACGCGCTGCGCTCCTTCTCGCCTGATGTGACGCGTTCTCAGCCAGTTGTTCTGGTTGGCCTCCATGACGTTACACACCTGGTAGGTCCTCATTGGGGTGTTCCTCTCATCCATCACACTGATCTCCTCCCACTGAGGATGAGAAAGAGGAGGTTTAGAGCGAGAGTGGGACAAAAGCAAAGTAGGTCTACCAGATGAAAGAGAGAGATGTTTCTTTTACATTTCGGATTGGACTTCCACATTTAGCAGATGATTTGTTTATTTTTTAGATGGAGAGCAAAAAAATTAAATGGGATGAAAAAATGAATAAGGAAGGTAGGAGCAAAACAAATAGTGAATACTGAGAGGGATTTGAGGGAAAGTGATAAAAAAAAAGAGGGGGAAGAGAAGTCAAGGAAAGAGTGGAAGGGGGAGAAATGGGTGAGCCGGATGGGAAGAGGGAGAAAGGAAAGGAGAAGAGAAGAGGTGAGTGCTTGAGGAGTGCTTGAGTTGACGAGGAAATCCCCTCAACTAAAACATACATTTCAAATCAAAGTGGCCGAGTGATGTTCAGCAGCACCGGGCCGGCTTGACAACAGCACCACTCAGCTGTGAGATCGTCTTATTTCATCACCAGTCAGTAGACAAAGGAGATCTCATTCCAATGATTTCTTTATGGGGAACTGGGCCCAAGTTCAATGAACTGTGGTTTCGATGCAAACCGACGCTAAGCCTGCGTGCTCTGTTTTCATGTCTGGGTGAACATGAGTGATGATCTGTGTCTAGATGACTGAAGGACTGTCTTTGTCCATGCTGCACGTGTGCATAGAGGGAGCATGTTTTTCTAAAGTGAATGCGTGATTTAGCGCTTAAGAGGTAGGAGTGTGTGTGTGAGAGAGTGAAAGAGACACACAGAGAGAGCAAGAGGAAGCAAAAGGGAGTATAAGACAGAGCTACTTTGTCTCCCGTCATCTGCTGCCATCTGTTTCCACTTCTGACTCAGGCAGTAATTGAGAACACTTCTCGCATGAGCAGGAAAACATTTCTATCTACACACGCACACACATAGACAGGCACACACTAACATATATATACCATCACACACGCAAAGAGAAAGAACATTTCTATTCCTGAAAGAAAAATGAAAATAAACCAATGTGGTTTCAGTGTCTCAAGATATCTGATCCATTCAAGGGGAAGCTAACTGGATTTTCTTGGACCCCACCCCCCACCACCACACACACACTAGGGCTGTCAAAATTGCTAAAAAATGACGTTCGAATATTCTCTTTAAAAAAACACATATATTCGAACATATTCGAAAATATGTGTAAATACAAAATTCTTCAGTTTAGGTGTTCACTCGCTCCCCCCCCGCGCCGCCGCACCGCACCGTCGGTCGCGCATAGCGGTTTAAATGAACGGCAACAATAAACACATGCTGAGTGCTGATCAGGGATAAGGTACCTCGGTTCCAGTGCTTCACAGAACTCCCTGAAGCCCTCATGTCCTTGCATACGAACAAAATCAATTTTTGTGTGCAGGCCTCCTGTCGTGCCGCAGACAACGAACTTGTGGCGGACGGCGCAAAATACGTATCCAGACGGGGCTGTTTCTCTGAAGTTCCACATTTTATGCCATATTCTCTTGGGTGCACATTCTGGAGATGTGGCCTCAAGTTGCTTGTCGTTGAATGGTAAGCTAACTCTAGCTTACATAGTGTAGCGACCCTGGGTCAGGAAAGCTACAAGACGTTAGCTGGCTTACAGGGTGTTTATTAAGGGAACATAGAACAGGCTACTGTGGGCCGCAGCCTACGCCAAAACAACAGCAAAACCCCATGAAAGCCTCCACCAGCTTCACGTCTGCTCCGGGTCATAGACTCTGCCCCGAACGGCTCGTCACACACACACACACACACACACACAAAAAGAGGACACTTCATCGCGGCCGCGGCGGGGGTTGCCAGATTCACGATAATTATCCTCCGAAATACTTTTTTTTTTTTTTTTTACATTCGAATATTAATTTTCACATTCGAAATTCTGTTTTTAACAACTATTCGAATATATATTCGAATTTCGATTATTTGTTGACAGCCCTAACACACACACACACACACACACACACTGGATGAGTCCTAGTTTGTGGTATGGGATAAGAGGACCACCATCTTTGTCCTGAGCTCCTGTCATCGTCTTAAGGCTGAAGCTGTAAGCTCCAGAATGATGAGCACATAGAACCTTACAGTAGTCCAGACGTGTAAACACAGACCCTGAAACATACATGCAGGCATGATACACACACTCACATGTACTCCAAGGCCCATGGGGCTAACTACCCGTCATCCCTCACGTGTCTTTAAATTCAAATGAAAGTCGAAGGGTAGATGAACCGAGAGGCGAAGAGTAAGTAAAGAAAGAACAACGAGAAACTTTCAGACAAGTGGAGTCCAAGCTAAGGTTGGATTCTTGAGGTTAATCTAATGTGACGGCCCAACAACCCGGCAAAAGCTTGACGCATTTCACCTCAGAGTCCTGAGCGCTAAAACAGATCCACATTAACAGCACACATATTCTCACATAGACTCGCACACTCTCTCTGGCTCTCAGATGCTTTTAATCCCCCACAGCCTCCTCTGAAACGTCTACTGTGTATGAATTGGAGCTCGAACAAAACCTCTTGATCCTGACCCAACAGTCCTTCAACTGCAGTAACAGAGAGAAGGAAGACATGTGAGAAGAAGAGGAAGAAGAGGAAGAGGAGGCAGAAGATTGTTTAAGCTGCTGTAGTCAGCTGACACAGCCAGTTCAGAGTTTTTAAGGTTACACATACAACGGCTGTAGCACTGGAGTCTTGCTCGACATTATGTGGACACAACAACAACCGAGAGCTCGATTCAATTAAAGAACAAAACACAAGACGGAGGGGAAAATAAAGAGAGAGAGAGGAATGAATGTTGGTAATTTACAGGCGCGCCTGGCAGCTAAATAGACCCATCTGTGCAGAACTGAGACCAGTCGGACATCACAGAACGGTCACACACACACACACACACACACACACACACACACACACACACACACACACACAAAACGCTGAGTCCCCAGGGAGTGGTGATTAAAGCATTTATGGGAATAGTCATTGAGGGATAAAGAGAGCTTTATGATGTCTTTGTTTATTTCTTTGTAGGCAGAGTTTGGAGTGCCTGGATTACTGCCACTTCCTAGTGAGCCACTTATTTCCCTAGTTGGCGAGTCTGTTCATTGTCACATTTGGCTGGTGTAAAGCACAGGTGTGTTTGTGAACATGAAAACAACCTGCAGCCCCCTTATTTGCTCACGATACAACAGCCGCTTGAGAGAAAGATTGAGCAAAAACACAACTGGAAAAATGTTTGGTTAGGCTGAAGAGTTTAAGCTCCCTTTTTTTTCTTACTTTAAACACACACACACACACGCACACACACACACACACACACACACACACACACACACACACACACACACACACACACACACACACACACACACACACACACACACACACAACGTGTTGGTTCAGCCTGAACACTAATTAACATTCAGAATGAAACCCTCCTCCCTGAACCCTCAATCACCTTCACCAATCAGCGCAGAGCCCGCTTGATTGCTTTGAAGTGAAGCAGAGACGTCGGATCAGGGTTTAAGTTCAACCATTCACCAGCTTAACATAATATCCCTCCTTCTGCAATCATCTGATGGGTACACCTACGAGGACATAATTGGCCCCCAAACTCTGGAACAAGCTCTGGCTTAGTGAGGAGGGGGAAAGAGGAGGAGAGGGGAGGGAAAAACAGAGATGGAAGATGAAGAAAGAGGAAGGTTGGGGGGTGGATGATGTGGGGCCCCTCAATTTTCAAACATCATTAAGACGTATCTGTTTTGTGTCCCTCACAAGGAATACCCCTGCCTGGTGACAGAAGTGGGTCGCTCCACGCAGTCTCAGGCACATCCGGTCCTGCACGGCTTGGATTAAGCTTGACCTGCAGGGGTCAAGTGTTGTTTTGGACTAATTCAGGTAGACAGTGGTCTCAGATTGGTGGGAATTACCTCTTGTTGAGACCAATCTCCAGGTTTAAAGTTCAAAGGTCAACTAGATAATCCCCCTGTTATGAAACATAAGATCTTCTCACAGCCCTGGCACCTCTCTTCTCTCAGTCTGTCACTCTCATATCACTCTCTGTCCCTTCTCTTCTCCATTTCTATGAAAAGTCATTACCTCATTGATTTTGTGTAATTATGTAAAACAAACATGAGCGTAGCCTCCACTAGTATCTATACTGCGTTTCATGATGTATGCCACCAGGTTACATTTAACTTGCAGTTTGCTGGATTGTTTTCTGGGACAGAAGGAGCCACATTTACAGTTTTGCATCATGATGTCTGCCCAAGAAAGGCAAATAGAAGTTATCTTTGGCAAGAAGTATTTCGCTTCACAAAGGCCGACTCCATCTTGCAAGAATTATCACGTAATGCTTTTTTTTCCACCACAGGTTGGGATAGTCTTGCCGAGCGGAGAACATTAAAGCCATGGCATATTGTAGATGTGTTTTCACAAACCGCAGAGCGTGTCATCCTCCGCTCTTCATCCAACACTCACTGTTTCTGCCGATTCCTCCTTGCAGTATTTAAAACTGTTCTGCTCCGAACATGGCCTTAGGTTTCATTGCAACATGTATGCACCAATTTATGTTGCATAAAATGTTTTACTTATGTCATGAAAAGTATAAAAATTCGACAATCAAAATAATGGAATATATTGCAGTAAGGAGCTCAGACTTTCTGTATTGTATTGCCGTATTGTCTCTGCTGTGCAGAGTCGAGCAACAGCTTCTGACGAGTTTCGTCAACACCACTTGGACAACTACACGCAGAACTACAGTCCACCGCAATACTAGACTATACTGGGAATAATATGTGTTGTTTATTCATGTTTACGATACAAGGGGGGCACCTTGACACAGAATATTTTCATATCTTGTTGCGTTGACCTGTTTTATCTCGACTAACTCAGCAACATTTCCTGCATGCGATTACGCTCTGCATAAGGACGCAGTGAAATGTTCATGGCTTGGTATGGCTATGCTCGGCCAGGAGGTAGAGTAAAAGTCAGCAGGCAGAAATGTGTGCAGATGATGATGTAACTTGCCCTTGCTCCAAACGTAAGAGCCTGACATACACAGGCAGAGCCTTCCAACTCTTTAAGAGAAACAAGATTATTTAAGAGAAACAAGACTGTATTTTATGGCAGCCATAGCTAACGGAAGACAACGTTGGGCCTATTTCAAGAAGCTGACGCAGCCAATTTAGCCTTTTTAACTGTAATGAGTCGACTGAAAAAGAGAAGGGAGGCTCATCTTGATCCAGGAGAAAGATAACATCTTATTCATGTACCATGAGGCAAAATAAGAACAACCATGAAAGCAAAGTGCTTACCAGTTTTAACCTATTTAATAAATCCTTGGTCAGACAAAACAGAGGATAAAGCTTGTGGCTTACCCCAAAGTAAAGACACTCATTGAAAACACTTTTGTTTTTACACTGATTCGATCGTATAAAGGATCTATTTAGTGTATTTTATTTGAGATAGGAGTTGTGTGGATGCCCACAGAGCCAGTTTCCTCTCAGTTTCTGTACACATTCAGGGAGGAGGTGTCAGGTCCCCACCATGTTGACAGCTCATGAAATAAGATATACAGGATGGAGTTCATTATATATATATTTTACTTTCCAGCCAACACATTTCTTTAAGGATAAACTAAAAACACATGTGCTTTTCCTGGGCCATGACTAAGCCACCCCAAACTGAACCGTATTTTCAATAAAAGTAACTTGTGTACTCTTTGGGTTTCAAAATTTGATTGAATCTTTTGGCCACAGCTGGGACACATTCAGTTCTTCTATAAGGACCTTTGTGGAAAAAAAAGAAAAAGATACACAAACTTCCACAACAAGGGCACACAATCAGTGCATTTCCACAAAGTGGACTTGAAACCCTTGATTGCTTGAGAAAACAAGCTTGCATAGCTCTGCTCACTTCAGCTGCCTCTCTGCTGCGCACAACCATGAAACCGCGTGTGGCATCCTGCGATTTAACACACTGACGCTGAATAGTGGAGAGGAAGTGTCTCTCAAGGGGAAATAGAATTAATTCAGCGCCATTCAACAGCTCCCGCACCAGAGTGACATACAGAACCCACTCTTATTTCTTTTATTCAATGCACTTCGACATTCTTCCTCTCTACGCTCTCACACTCTTCCTCTCCTCTCACTCCTCTGTTGTCATTTCTGATGCACGGTGGCTGCACTCCAGACTCCCTTGGTCCCTATACCTGCAAAAGGCCAGTTACATAACCCCCTTCCACACACGCAAACAACACAGACATGTGCACAACGTCTCCGCTTACGTCAGAATATTTACCCCGGACCCCAAAAAAAGGCAACCCGTAATAAATGGAGGCTCCAGTGCCACAGCGTTTTCAGCGCAGCAGAAATAATTTGTAAATTCCCCCTGCAGACTCCCGATTTAGCGAGGAGCGCTGAAAAACCCAGTGCTCTCTAAAAACACAGGCTGCCGCTGCTCGCTCTGAGGCCACGCTCCTTGACTGAAAATAACACATGTCAAAACAAAGCCGCTCGTTGTGATCAGATTTCGGTGCCAGCTTAGTCATAAAGAGAGGATGATTTCAAGTGTGTGAATGTTTTTGGTGGCACATACTCACCCCCTCATTAGGGTAAGCCTCCCAGCCCAGGTCAGCCAAGGCTGACATGGAGTCCAGCAACGTAACTGCAAGAAAACAGAGAACAAACATGTTAACACACACATACTACAATCTGTACGTTTTATTTCTCAGTCCCCATTTCCTGAAAACCATGATAATGTTTTCCACATACGGAAGGTAGATCAAATATGTTTTATACAAGGGTGCCATTTGTTGTGCTGGAGTACAACAGCAATGGAATCACGTAGTGGTAAACCTATAATTTCAATTTTAAGATTACTGTGGTTGTGCTGCAGCTGTTATGGTTCAAAGTCAGTCACTGAAACAACATCAATATACGGAGTACAGGCAAGGGTATATTTTACAGTTGCATATACATTTTAGATAGTCAAGTGAAAAAATCTATCAACCACTCGGCCTGTATGCTTAAAAATGGTTGTGAATGCCTTGTGTTGAAGGAGAGAGGAGACTGTGAGACTGTGTTCTCAGTCACAAACAGTGTTGAAATCATCACAATCCTTGTTTTCCCTCAAAGGACATTTTCTCACTTGCCCTATGCATACAGCACTTTTACACATTTCTAAAATGTCTGCCACCTAAATAAAATAGAGGTGAATATAATTCTATTTGTGGTGCTCAAAGAATGAAACTTGTTCTGTTTACTCTGGAAGATCCACAGACCTTTATGTGAACACTCAACTCTATCGGAGAAATAGTCACTCTAAAAGCTGTTGACAACATGTCTGTGGATCGTCCAGACATTAGAGATGTACATCTCAAAACCTCTGCACTTAAAACTGAAAGTGTCTCTATGGCTGGATAACGCTATAGATAAGGGATAATAGATGGGTTTTTCTCATTTGGGTGAACCAACCCTTTCAACAACTTTCAAATCTAAAAAAGATTGTGTTGAAGTTTCGATGTCTGTGATGTGCAACAGTAGCATCAATGTAGATTTGCACATGTTGTTTCCTGCGTGTGATCTCTGTGTGACAACCGGAGGAAGGAAGCGGGAAGGTGAGAATGAAAAGGGAGGAAGGTGGCAGGTTGACCAGCGTGAGGCATAATGAAAACCTGCTCGGATTCAGGAGCAATGTTCTCCACCTCTGTGTGTGTGTGTGTGTGTGTGTGTGTGTGTGTGTGTGTGTGTGTGTGTGTGTGTGTGTGTGTGTGTGTGTGTGTGTGTGTGTGTGTGTGCTCTCGCTTGTCATGGCTTGGCTCACTCAGGTCCTAATCAGGCCTTCAACACCACTGACCATCAATATTTAATCAGTATCCATTTGCAGAGACTGCTGCTTTTCTCTTTCTTCTCTCTTTCTCTCTCAATCCCACACATTGTAGCTTTTCAGTTTATCTTCCCTCTATCAACATCTTTGAACCTATGCTTTCAATCCACAGATCCAAGATCAGACAGGCGAGTCGCAGACCTGACGCAATTCAAACTGACGCCATCACTTTAAAGCAACACACTTTCATATTCCCTCCTATTTTAATAAGTAGTGACCTGTAAACACTATTCAAAATTAAAAAGAAAACAGTTTGCCTGCCTGAATGCAAATGAGACTAATCACTTAATTGAAGAGGCTTGCCTGTTTACAAGCCCCTCCGTGTCTTTATACTGCCTGTAGTTATAACAAAGGGACTGTAAAATTGGTCCAACCTCCTTTCTTCCTATCTCTTCCCCTCTTTTTCTTCCTCTCGCCACCATGCTGCTCATCAGCCCTTCCTGAATCCCAGCCGTTCTCCTCAGCTCAGCACCCCCTGACAGCAGGGAGGCATGTCATGCTGTATTAGTGAGTGTACATGTGCGTATGCGCGCGTAACGGCGCACACGGCGGCGTCTGCGTGAGAAACCAGCGACAGAGAAAACAGTGCACACCGTATAATGAAGCAGAGAGAGAGGCTGCACAGCAGAGCCCAGGTGAGAGAGGGAGAGTGAGATAGATGAAATGAGAGGGATGAGACAGAGACAGTGGAGGAGAGGTGCTGAGCAGCAAAAGGTCAGAAGCAGCCTGCAGCCCATGTGTGTATTTGGGAAGACTGCTTCCCTCAGTTCATCTACATTTGAGTGGCGCATAGAAATTAGACAGTAGTAGTATACATATGGGATTTTAGGGCTCACCGCAGAGGCACACATTCTCACAGACTCAGAGATGAAAGCTACCCATCAACAGGGTTCGTGGAATTTAGAAATACTGTCTTCGTCGCATACGGTCAGTTATACCAACGTTATTCTCTGTGAATCATTGACTGCAATACCTTCATGTGTTTCACAGGCAGTCTGTCTGAGAGCAACCTTGATATATTAAAGGTTTGGTTCACTCAAATTACAAAAACATATTTTCTCACTGCCAGGAGTGATATTTTTGTATGTTTTACCATTTAAATACAGTCTCAGTGTTTCAGAAACAATGTCCTGATTATATACACATTGGAACTATTTTCTCCTGAAGAAATTGCCCCTATTAAAAAATACTTCTGTGGAATAACCTGTGGAGTAAAGATGTGAATGTTCAACTCTTTTGTTCACTCCAAACTGCCAATTTAAAGATGTGTAGACTGTTCTCATACGCTGTTTGAAGCTATACCTGTATGAAAAGAAATAAGACTAGAATTGGAATACTGTTATTACATGTATTTATGTTGACAGTATGGGCATGTAACTATGTACATTACTGTACTTAAGTGCAATTATTATTATTATATTTTTAATGCAGGAATTTCACTTTACTTACAGGGTATTTTACACTGTAGTATTAATGGACCCGTACTTGTATAGCACTTTTCTAGTCTTCCGACCACTCAAAGCGCTTTAACACTACATGACATCATTCACCCACTGATGAGAGGAGCTACCATGCAAGGTGCCACATCAGGATTATCAACCATTCATACACTGTAGGCGCAGCTACGGGAGCAATTTAGGGTTAAGTGTCTTGCTCAAGGACACATCGACATGGGCTAGCGGAGCCGGGGCTCAAACCGCCGATCCTCTGATTGAAGGACGACCATCAGATACAGTTCATATAGTGTAGTGCGTGAACTGTTTACTTCTCAACCATCTGCTGCTCTCTCTCTCTCTCTCTCTCTCTCTCTCTCTCTCTCTCTCTCTCTCTATCTCTTTTCTCTCCATTGTGACTTTAAGAAAGTGCATTTGCACAGTTTTCACCTCGAGTAAATTGAGTCGTAATGCAACGGAAGGTTTTTAAATACAATCAAACGGCACCTAGAATTATGATGAAGAGAAATGTATCTTACTTCATATTACAAATCATGCAAAAAGGGTCACTACAGTATTTAGCCTACCTTTCCTTTACAAAAATATTGATTTGTTTTTTTACACCTGGACCTATACGTTCTGCCATTTCTCCTCTTCTCCTCCTGCATTTACTTTGACAGTCTGTTATGGTACACTCACACTTTCTCTTATTTTCCACCTGTTTTCTCCGTATGTTTATGAAGTTTATTCAATAAACCATTGGAATAAGTGCAAACATTCCAACTACCATGTTTCATTGTATGTGCTGAAAGATATATGCTGCTGATTTTTCCTTATTTAAAGGCATGTCTCAATAAAAAATATGATTTAACCTTGCCAAGCATAGAGACTATAGGAAGGAGTAAACGGTTAATCATGCTCCGTTCAAAGTTCTAAGATCTGCTCTCCAGCACCTCTACAGCTCAATAACTCACACGCTATATCTTGTTTGTTTAGTCTCTACACGTTAAAAATGTAAAAACACCATGTGGTTATACTGTTGGTTACGTATCCTCTAGCTAAACTAATCTCCTGTCATACAGTGACAGATAAAGCAGATAATTACCCAAAATGATAAATTATTATTTTAGCTGTAACAAAAGTGTGAACACTGTAAAATTCCATCTCTGTTGTTTTGGAGGCAGATATCTCTGAGACATATCTCAAAAACTAGGAAAATTAAATCAAAACTATCTGGATGGCTAGAAAGGCAAACTTCTAGAGGTAAGCAAGAAAAATAAAATCTGATCCTTTAAGATACTTCTTCTATCATGCAGAAACTTAAAGTCTGGTGTGTGCCCATTTTGCAGCCCACTGGGAAAACACACACAGACATAAACCTACACATCGACACTTTTTCTCTTCTCCTCACACCTCCTGTCAATACCACTTATCACTTGTGATCAATGACTGGACTCATCAATTATGTATTCGCTAAAACTTCCTGTCTGCTGACACAGCCCTGTGTGCATATACAGTGTGTGTGTGTGTGTGTGTGTGTGTGTGTGTGTGTGTGTGTGTGTGTGTGTGTGTGTGTGTGTGTGTGTGTGTGTGTGTGTGTACCTGTGTGTCAAAGATGAGGTGAAAACAAAGAAATTATGAAAATATGTAGTTTTCCACAAACAAAAACAAAACCACACCTCTTATCGATCTTTCCATCCATCTCTAAACGCTCCCACTCTGTCTCCCTCTCTGTCTTCTCTTTCTCCAGGGAACTGGCTAAATTGTTTTTGTGTGTGTGTGTGTGTGTGTGTGTGTGTGTGTGTGTGTGTGTGTGTGTGTGTGTGTGTGTGTGTGTGTGTGAAATCTAAGCCTGGGGCAGGCCTGCTTCGGCCCAGAATAAAACCACCAAGCTCATCAGTCAGTCACTCAGGCCAGGCTCATGTTCGATCTAATGACCAGCCCCTCTCTCTCTTACACACACACACACACACACACACACACACACACACACACACACACACACACACACACACACACGCACACACACATTCTCACACACAATCTCCATTTTGATGAGCAGCTAAACATGACATATCATACCCACTGTGGAGCAACTTCCAAATTTGCGTTCTCACTGACATGATGAAAACAAAAATCTATCTACTATCACATCTTTACACAACCTTTCCACCTGAAAATATATACACACACACACACACACACACACACACACACACACACACACACACACACACACACACACACACACACACACACACACACACACACACACACCTAATATTTTCCAAGCTTTCATCACGGGGCATAAATTCACGGATCCATACACATGCACATGTGACCTGATTACTGTGAGAGTTGTTCGATTACAGAGAGACATGCTGTCTTATTGATTTTTGCTGACACAACATTCAACATGCTGATAGTACATATAAGCCTCATTGTTTTTGTTCATCAGCTTAAAGCAATTTTCACCCAGGTTTCATGTCCCCACACATCCCAAAAGTTATGTTTCCTGCTGCAGGAAAATGCTGACAACTGCAGTCTACTGTAATCAAGATGCTCTTGTGGCAGAAAATCTTCCGGTAATAGAAAGAGAAGAGGAAAATGGAGATAAAACACAAATAAGATGCTGTTCATTCCGTTTCCCTACAACATATTCTATCTATGCCACTGTGCACAGAGGTTGTCTTGTCTTTTTCATTTTTGTTTTATCTGATTAAATATTTGTAGCATTATTATTTATTTTATTTTAATTATTTATTTATTTGTACCTTTCTTCTTGTCATTCAAAAGACACCACTCAAGTCATGTATTCAGAATCTGCTTACTACACATTCAGTGAGACATAATAATAATAATAATAATAATAATAATAATAATAATAATAATAATAATAATAATAATATTTTTTTTTTTTAAATGAGTTAAAGTTATACTACTCTTAAAAACTAAGTGTGCAGTATGCATCCTTACATTATGCACAAAAATTTCCAATATTTCTTTAATTACGAAAGAAATTGTTTAATATTTTGGGAGATACAGGTATTTGTTTTTTACTGCAAGTTTGATGAGCAGATAGATAACATGCTCGTCTGCATCCCAAACATGAAGCTATCGCCAGCAGCACTTCAGCTTAGCTCAACAAAAAATAGCAGATCAGCGAGCGGAGCCTGTATCTGTCGCCTTTTTTTAAATGAAAAACAAGACAAAACGTACTAATTGGTAAGCTGTTGGCGTGCTGTCTTTATGCTAAGCTAAGGCAAGTAGCTGCTAGCGATAGCTTCATAGTGTAAAGACATGAGAGTGGTATCAATATGTGACCCTTGGGGAGGTTGCAAATAAGTTTCTTTCTTAAAATGTTGAACAATTAAATTGAATTGATCCGAAATACATTGACAGTAAGATTGTAATCTCTTCTTTAAAAAAAAAAAAAGTACCATTCAAGTACATGCTGTCATATCGCGAAAAGGCTTCGCAGGTTGCTCCATATACTAAGATAACTTACTGTACTCAAATACACCCAGATGCAATAAATAAAACAGTTATACAACTGCACACAAGTACACACACACACACACACACACACACACACACACACACACACACACACACACACACACACACACACACACACACACACACACACACACACACACACGTACCCACTATCTCAGTATTAGTGCCGCCACACACACAGCCAGACCTTCCCCAGCTTCCACTCCACCGAGAGTGCAGTTCAACGATTGAGAGTGTTGTCAGGGCAACAAACGGGCCGCCGGAGAGCAGGATGAAGGAGTGGGAAGAGGTGAGATCTGAACTTTAGGAACAAACTACCGCCATACTAAGGCTGCTACCCCTTCTCGATTGGCTGTCTTTTCATCCCTCCTCTCTCCACTCATCCACAAACCACCAGAGGCTCTCAATCAGTCATTTCTATGTTAGCTTTTTTTCTCTCGTCCTCCGTTTGTGTCATTTTATTGAAGCTATGTGTTACTTTATAGCCTTTCCTATCCTTACCACCAGTGACTTTTGCTTTCTGTTATTTTGTTAAATGTCTTTTCTCTGTGATGCTTTAAGACATAGTTATGTGTGGCAGAAACATAGAATACATACATGACTGCATCCTGTCAGGTGAACTATCTTGCACCTTGCATGTATGTTACAGGAAAAGGCAAATTCATGACCAGGATTTCATTTACATGCAAAAAATAAAATAAATGTAATGGGCAAAGACTTATTACGGGTCATTTCTACATCCTCTTTGTTTTTTGTTTCATAGTAACAGAACAATATGTTCTTTAAATCTAATGCAGCCTACAAACTGTATTTTCTGTCGGCAATGCGTTTGTTGTTTACATAACTCACGAGGGAGGAACACATTTGCCACAATGGGGACTGCGTGGAAGCAGGATTTTCCACTTCTGTTGTCTGTTGGCAGTGGCCATGGTGTCTCAAAAATGTGCAGCTGCAGGCGACCCGTAAACTACACTGTATTATCTTCAAAGTGTAAGTAGGTGGTGAGAGAAAAACAACAATCACAATTGACCGTGACAGCCCTGTTCGTAAAGGTACATTTGTTATTGAATACTAAATGTGCTTATGTATTACAAGTCTCCACTGATGAACTCATACCATGTATACAACATTATCAAGGTTTGAAGTGTTTGGAATTATTACTCTTTCAGCCTCCTTTTACAGTACTGTACAATTATAGTATTCTCACACTCATGTTTTCAAGGTGCAGTTAAAATGTGAGATTTTACAGCAAAACTGTATTCACACATTCGATGTTCAGACTCTGTAATGTGCTGTTTGTGTGCGTGGGATGTGTTTTCCCTAAAGCAGGCATATCACAATCTGCGATATTTTTTTTAATGAGAGTTTTGGGCGGGCTGAGATGGAATCTAGAATGATTTAAAAGGGAAAATGTTATTCTTCTTTTGAGTGTGATAGCTGTCTGCAAACTGAATGTGTATATGAATAATTCAAAGTATTTAAATTAAATTCTAATCCTAATTCTTCTTTGATTCAGTTAAATTACGCCTGCTTTCTAACTTCCCATTCTGTTCCTAGAAATGTAATGTTGATCCTCCACACTTCAACAAACACAAATTCAAATTGGGTTGGACTGAATGGGACAGATAATTAAACAGTGGCCTATAGCTTTACAAATGAGTGATAGACAGGAGCAGATCAGTGAAGTCTCTGAAACACGCCAATAAAATTCAATTAGCTATTACATGCATGACTAAATACAGTAGTAGTTGGGTGTCTGAATCATGAGTTGATAGAAAAATGGATCAAAGCATCATCAAAATGATAATGATAATCATTTACCTTTTTAATTGCAAAACAAAGCTGATAAATGTTTGAACGGATTGATGAATTTGCTCTTAAATCATTTTCACAATAGTGAAAATAACACATTGGTAAGAGAGTTTACGTGTATCAAATCAAGTCGGCTTTAATCAAATCAAAATGTCAAAACAAGTAAAGATTAAAGACAAATTCACTTTGTTTTTTTTCTCATATATTTTTGTGCAATACCCTGTTAAACTGCAAAGAGGAAGCCTATTCAGATTAACCAGGCAACACTTTTTCAGGAAAATAAACAGCATAATACATCCACATCATTCATCAAAACCATTACTATGATATCCCTCAATAAGCCAGCAGAAATCTATTACAAATAGCCCAATTTCAGTGAAGAACAAGTCACGACAAATGGGTAAAAAAAATTATGTTAGGAAGCTCTTTTCCAAGGCAGCTGCTTTAGTGAAGTGATTTCTAAAAGGGATGCACATGGTTTATTGAAAACCTTCTCCAAAGCCTTGAAACCCTGGCAACCCAAAAGGCAGATGGTGTGCAAAGCTGAAAATGTTTATGAAAATATTCGTGTATGTGATGAAGTGTACCTCGTTGAGCTTGCATTTTTGGACCTCCCTCCCCCTCCCACTGTGGCAGAAAGTACATTAGCCTACTCTGCTATTTCATATACTCTGGCAGCACTAGCAGAACAGAAGAGATGCCATTCTGACAGACTATGACAGGAGCACTGCCCTAGTTTGTTGCTTGAAGAGGCTCTGGAGTGTGTGTGTGTGTGTGTGTGTGTGTGTGTGTGTGTGTGTGTGTGTGTGTGTGTGTGTGTGTGTGTGTGCGCGCGCGCGCGCGCGCGCATTTGAGTACGTGTACGGGTTTTGTCGGCACGTGATGGTTGAACGCTTACAGTGTTGAACTGTGACACCCAGTCAGATCAAGACACTTGTTTTTTAATAAGCTTCTTCTACCAGTATGCCAACAACTCATCAAGGGCAAAGAGCAACAAACACATCCACACAGCCATAATGATCCACACAAACGAGAGACCTTGAGGAATCAGAAACAACCACATACACATGCACCTCCGCACATGCTCAGACTCTGACGCATCCCACCATTCATTTAAAGAACTGGGTTAAAATAGCTTGTGAGGAGTGAAAAAAAGTGAATGAGGGGTGATAGATAAAGCTCTTTTTTTTTTATTAATAAGACAAAGGACAGCTAATTCTGTCTATCTCTAAGTTATCCCTCTTTAAGAGTGTGTGCTTCTCTTTTTTGGCTCTTTCTTCATGTTTTTTGTGCTCCGTTAGTTCTTATGGCATCCTGTTAGGCACACACTCTCACACACGCGGCTGTCACACAGTGGTTGGTCACAGGAGGGTAAATTGGCCTAGAATCTCAGGGGTGAGCCACAGCAGTGGAGACGGTTAGGAAACCTCATGTCAGATAAATGTGTGCTTCGACAGGTTGCTACTCTTAATACACACCCATGTGACACACACACACACACAAGCCTACAGTGATTGTCTGTCTGCCCTGTTGCCTCCGTCAAAACCAACATTAAAGCAATTTGCACTGATGCGGACTCCATCAAGTAGTAAACAGAGAGACCGAACACGCACAACTAGCAAAACCCTGAAGCTCAAAAGGATGGGGGGGGGGGGGGGGGATTCATGAGGGGATTATGCCACCAAAACAGCCCAAACCAACAGAGAAACGTTTGTTAGCTCGGCCCTGTATGCTACTGGTCAGTCTGCTATTGAACTCGTGGTTGTCTAGATATACACAAGACTGCAAACCAGAAAAACAACAAAACAAGTAGCTTTTATAACTTGCAGGAAGGCATCCGAGAAGCACACGAGAAGTTACAAACACAAAATCATTTGCTTTTGAGGAAAACAAACAAAGGTTGTTTGAAGTCTTTGAACAAGTGACCAATGCTGTTGTTGTTTGTTCAGTCATGAATGGGACTGTGCTTCACAGCTGTATTTCTATTTGACAGATTTCCAGCATGTACTAGTTGAATATGCCCACTGATTTTCACATTTATGATCTTTTCTGTAAAGTACAGTCAAGATGAAGCTGTATGAATATTATATCTGGCCGGTCAGCTCCAGCTTCTAAGTTCTCAGTTATTTTTGCTTTCACAAAACCTTCACAGTTAATCAGCAGAGAAAAGGTTGGAGCGCTGGTCAGCAAACATACTATATCTACGGCTGACCCAAATCCTCTGCTGTGTGTTTGTAAAGCTGGCTGATGCAGCCTTTCACAGCCGCGGCACGAGCCAAGAGCGCAGAACAAACAGCAAGAGAAAGAGAGGGAGAGGTACGGAAACTACCAAATTCAATTTAGACAAATTAAAGGTCAGGACAGAGGGGGCAGGGACGGGGACGGGGACGTGAGCGAGGAAGGTCAGTGAGGGGAAAAGAAGCAGAGTGTTGGAGTGTGTGTGTGTTCGTTCGAGTGGCGAATACAAAGTGATCCGTGATTTGACCAGCAGTTAAGGGCTTGTTTGGAGGGGGAGGGGGTCAGTGGACGTATTTGGGGTCGTCTTGTACCCAAACTTCACTAAAGCCATCACACATCCCGGAAGGCCTCCTTTGACCTTATTGAATTCAACTAAAATTATTCAAGCCGACAGTTCTAGCCGTTTAGGACTAACACACGTTCACTTTACTGGTGGGAAATGAAATGTGTTAAAAATCAGTTGTTATCTTGTGTATCAACTTATGGAAACTGAATTAAATGCACACTGACAATGACATACTATATAGATGTTGAGTTCACTCCAGAAAGCAAAATGAAGGTAAAAGACGTAATTAAGAAATATATACAATTTATTGCTGTACTTATACTTTTGTTTACATTTGTTTACATCGTAAAAATTATAACTAAACGTATGCATATACATAAATACATATAGTCCAGTTGTTTTTCCAGATTTGTTTTAAGTGTCTGATCACCTTGACTGACAAATTCAATTAGATTCTACCAGATTATGTGCGGATGTCGAAGGAATTTTGCATTAATAGTCAGTGGACTTGTTTCACAGAAAAATACTTTTGTTTCCTCTCTTAGAGTTAGAAGACGTTTGAGATACAGCTCTCACAAAAATAGTCACAGTCAGTTTATGCTTAGCTTAGCATAAAAGCTGGAAACAGCTAGCCTGCCTCTAAACATCGAATGTGTTAGTCAGTGAGCTCTAGAGGTTCTGGTAGACAGATCTTTACTCTTGGACAGAGCCTGCCAGCTGCTTCTCCCTGTTACCATTCCTAATGCTAAGATAAACAGCTTCATATTCAGCCTACAGACAAGAGCGCGGTAGCGATCTTCTGGGCAAGAAAGTGAAAACGAAAAATGTCAAACAATTACTGCAAATGGACTTGAATTCATAACCATATTTAGCAACCACTGACTGCCATTAAATACAACACAAAGGCTCTGTGGGTGCTCAATAGAACACGTAGAAATGGGAGGGTTTGATTAGAACCATGTCTCTTTCTTTGTACTTGTTTTTCTTATCACTTTTGTTTTGTCTCACAGCTTCTCTCCTGTGGATTTGTCTTTTATTTAGTTTCTCTCTCTTTCAACACAGACAGACACACAGATAGACAGACAGACAGACAGACGGAGACACACACACACACACACACACACACACACACACACACACACACACACACACACACACACACACACACATGAAACCAGGCGGTGAAGCCCTCACAGCAGAATCCTTCTGTCACTGAGCTGTATTTATAACCCAGTCTATCAGCCAGCCCTGCGGACACATGACACTATTCTCTGGACCAAGACCACCAAACTGCCTCCAAGCCATACATTATGATAGGGTGTGCATGTGTGTGTGTGTGTGTGTGTGTGTGTGTGTGTGTGTGTGTGTGTGTGCACTCGTGCATGCATGCATGAGCACATCCATCCATTTGTGCTTGTGTCCAGTATGGCCATGTGTTAAGCCAATATATAGGCTCCACCTCATTACAGAAAACATACAGTGGCTGTACAACTGTTACACAGCTACTGGAGATCGGAGAGAGAGAGGGGGGTAGTGTAGAAGACGACAAAAGGGGAAACAAGCAAGAAGACAGAGATGGAGGCCATGAGGGAAAGAAGATATGAAAGAAAGGGGTTGTAGAGGTGGATGGGAGGGGAGGAGGTAGACGAGAAAAACAGGAGGGTGCTCGCGCTTGCTGTCTGTCTCTGCTGAGATCTATATCCTCTTCTGTCCAAGGTCATGATTGTTACATGGGAGCATAGCAATTTCTCGGACTCGCGCACACACACACACACACACACACACACACACACTTAGTGAGGTACGGCTCTGCCGATAACTACAAGCAACCATTATAGATTAAAGCAATTAAACCAGAGGGGACCTTTGACCCAACATTATACCGCCGTCAGGATCTTGTGTGAATCATACGTCGTGTGTGTAAGAGGAGGGCATGCTTTACATATGCTTGCCTCTGCACTAACTGCTCGCCCTCATGTTAACCTTACAAAGCAATACAGCCCCCCACCACCTGCACCCTGAGGCCAATCCAATAAAAAGCTTCAAGTGTACTGTAGTTCCGAGACCAATTACAGATTACAGTAAACCTTATGACTGTAACATATAGCACAGTTTTTTCCCCATGTTTAGCTGTTTCCTCTCTCCTTTCTGCTGACTCTTGATTATTAATTACATTATACATCCATTTGCACGCATTTTTCAGTCAGACTTTGGAGATAAATCATTTATCTACCTCTTTTAGTCTACTCTAATCAACATACAGTTGCAGTGGGAGAAGAAAGCACGGGACTCCCAGTCATCCTGCTGTGTTTTCTAGGATTAAGGAGGTATATATTTAGAGAGGGAGTGAAGACATAGAATAGAAATAGTCTGCTCCTTCCCTCCCAGGAATCTGGGAGGAGTGGATGCAAAGTAACAATAAAAAGAGAGGTCCACCGTGTTGGAAAGAGAGTAAAGTGCATGAGGACAGCAGGACAAAAATGAACCATGGGAAACCTGTGAGCATCCTCCCTGCTGTTACATCAGTGTGTAGGGCGTGTAGGGCTCCCTCTGCTGGTGCACAACGACTCACACGCTCCTCTTCCTCCTTATACTGTTGATAACAAAGACCTTCAGAGGATGCTCTTCATTTAAACAACGTATGACTGAATCCTTTACCACTATACGTCTCTCATGTCCCCCAGTCTGCAGCTGTTTCAAACCATTCTCTCACAACTGAGTTCCTTGTAAATGTCGACAATTTTGGAGCAGATCAATAGCTCTGGTAATAAACTAAGCTTGTTGACAGCTTAACACTACTTTCCTGCTAACACTATCAGCTCTATCAACGGGACTGTGTTCTTAATTGAGCCTTGAGAGCTCTATCTCTCCTTTTATGACAGCCTCGCTTTCTACTCGACAGACTCAGAGGGAGGATTTCCTGGAATAACACGACTACCCAGATACGTGGGTGGAGAATATGCACACTCATAGACAAACACAAGGTACGCACACAAACACACACTGGCACAAAGAAGAGCAATCCCTCAGCTAAGTCTGCAGTCACAGCAGGAAAACTGGCAGGCCCGAAAAGGTAAACGCAGGGCAGAGAGTGATTTACAAAAATGGCTTCATTGGATTACTTTCCCATCGGGGTACATGCACACACACAAGTTGGGCAATAGGCTTATAGCTGCCAATTAGGCCAATAGTCTGACACAGCAGGACAGAGAAATAACCAGAGAAGGAAAGTGCAAGTGAATATCACACACAGACGTGGACTGCTTGATAATATTTGAAAGTGTGCATTAGCGATAAAAAAACCTCTGACCTGTCAGTCACCTCAAAGATTCTGAAGTTGGACATGACTCCAACACACACACACACACACACACACACACACACACACACACACACACACACACACACACACACGCACGTACAGAAACGCACAGATGCCCCTGGCCGTTTATCTAAATCAACAGGAGTTTCCTTTGGCTTCCAGTTGGTTTCATCATTCATGCTCATTTCAATGAATATTTCAACAGTGTGTTAGTGTCTCCTTCACATGCATTGTCTCCTCCGTCTGTTAAAACACTCCTCCACGCACTCTCTCTCTGCGCGTGTGTCTCGCTCCCTATCTATCCTCCAGAGCCTTTGTTCTGTATGAACTCCACGGGGCTGTGACATACATTGAGCGCACAAACACTTTACACCACAAAGTCAGCCAGACACAGGTCAACGACTGTTTGCCCGTCACCGTGGACATGCGTTCAAGGTGAAGCGTTTGAGTGTTTATGCTGGTGTGTGTGTGTGTGTGTGTGTGTGTGTGTGTGTGTGTGTGTGTGTGTGTGTGTGTGTGTGTGTGTGTGTGTGTGAGAGAGAGAGAGAGAGAGAGAGAGAGAGAGAGAGAGAGAGAGAGAGAGAGAGAGAAAGAGATTAAGTAAAAAAGACAGAGAAATGTCAATGAAGGGAAATCATCCAGCTCATAGCAGCTTCAGAACAGGACTGACTGCTTTGGGGAATTACTGAATGAAATGAATCACACAGTGACAATTAAGTCACAGCTGTATCATCTCAGACTGTCTGATAGCCAGCCAGCAAAAAAGAACAGCACACACTTCCATTTATAGTTAAAATAGCCTCCTCTCTGTTTGATAAAGCAGTTATTGTGAGTATAACTTGTCCGCGCTGCTCTGTCCTTTTCTCCATTTAGTGCAACTTGCCATTAAACAAGCCAGCTCCCATGTTTCAGCCCACCAAGCAGTCAGGAGTAGTTAGTGAGTAAATGCATTGGCTAATTCCAGGCCGAGCATCGATGTTAATACAATAACTGAGCAGCAGCGTGCGACACATTTAATGTAATTGCTGCTGCTCTTTTGGAGACTATGGCAGTCGGCTCCAGCAGAGAAAAACACATATCAGTGCTTTATAATGAAGATATCTATAACGAAGAAGGATTTTTGGCAGCAATGCCAACGTTGTTTTGACAAGCTCTTTATAAGTTAGGTCACTTTAATGGAAAACATATCGTTGCAGAGATAAATACAATGTGAAGAAGCTTTCTCGATGTCAGAAAGTGAAACGTCTACGTCAGCCCTCTCTATCTTCAGCATGGCAGGGTTGCCTGTGTGTATATGTCATACAAATTTAATGTCAGTATATGCTCGGAAAAGAAGAAAAAAAACGTGACGAGCAGTGCCCCCCTCTCTCTCTCCGCTTTTCTGTATGCATGATTCATAACCGAGCCGAGCACTTAACGGGAGTCTCCGCCGCTCCGCTCCGCTCCTTCCCCGGCAAGTGGAACCGCGGGATGGGGCTCCCGGTCCGCCAACACAGCGCACGCACAACCCAAGTCATCTCCCTCACTCGGGTTAAGGTTCACACAACACATCCGCCAGGACACCCACCTTCATTCTCCGGGTAATTCCGTAAGGCTCGGCACGGCGACAACGCGTGAAAAAGAAGAAGCAGGGAGGACAGGAGGTGAAGGGAAGGATAGATCCACAGGACGCGTGGTGGTGCCATGTTTCAGGCTGCGCTGCGCCCTCGCTGCATCCCTGTTGGCGGTGTCGAGTCGGTGAGCGCAGCCCTGCGATTGAGAAGAGAGAGAGAGAGAGAGAGAGAGGGAGAGAGAGGGAAAGAGAGAGAGAGGGAGAGAGAGGGAGAGGAGGAGACGCTGGGAGGGTGCACAGCAGCCAAGTCCTGTCAATCAGCCGCCTGGCTCTGGGGTGGTATGGGGGCCCTTAGAGATTCCTCTCAGTTGCTGCACTGTAAAAAGAAAAGAAAGGAAAAGAAAAAAAGATCGCGTGGTTAGCCCGCTGTTGAGTTTTGATATAACTATATATGTCTTTTATATATGGCTTTTGTTTTGTTTTGTTTTTCTCTGCCACAATCTCGTTGAAAGCCCTCCTAAACTGAAAGGCTTGCTCAACACTGTGCTCCAACCGTAATAACAAAACCAAACCTTTATTGGGATTAAATAACATTTTCAAAATGTTTTAGAAATACATTATATTTGCAAAGGACATGCATAATGGGATCATAAAAATATTTTTGATTTATTGTTTTGCTCGGCTATATTAAATGGTCAACTCATTCGGGATCAAACTGACAGAACATGTCATCCCCCTTTCAGGAGCAGTGGGAAGGGTTCTCACTGAGTTGTTGGGATCTATAGTAACGTTAGGGCAGCACCAGGATAAACACTCCTATCTCACTCTAACAATTCCTCAATTACTTTTGATAAGAGATAGGCACGTGGCAATCACTGGATTAGTGTCAGCTCTGTTTTTTCCCAGTTGTTGATGGTTCCTGCAGATGCTACCAGTAGAACACTGACATGCGCAACAGATTCCAATCAAACACTTTATGGGGATTTATTCTGCCTTCTACATGCGTTTGACTGCAGTTTGGGCATCATGGATGTGTGTGTGTGTGCATCTTGCTGTCGGAATCGAGCAGTCTTTAAACATTAATAAATTACGTGTGCAGCCTAAAATACGAAATGCGCGAGGAAGAGCTGAGAACCTTTCAATCCTCCTCTTATTTAACATTGCTCATGTCTCCCCTGCCTTGCCCCTACCTCTATTGCGTAACTGCTCAAGTGTGTGTGTGTGTGTGTGTGTGTGTGTGTGTGTGTGTGTGTGTGTTCATAATGTTCTCATCCCTCCTGTGTCAGCTTCTGTTGTTACCAATTCTGTCCCCTGTATAGGGTCGACACAAAAACATGACATGATGAAAAAAGCCCAACTAAATCCCCTGGCCTGGCTCTTTCCAAAGGTAACACAATCTACCATGACATCTAAAGTTAACAAATTAACATTGTATATATCTTTAATCCTTACTAAAACAAAAAGTAAGTGTAAAAATGACACAATGTGATTCTGCAGCAGACTATTTCTCGCCTGCGTGCATTTTGGTGTGTGGTTTTGAATACAAATTGGGTGAAATTTGAATCTGATTTTATATCTAATTTGGTATTTCTCTTGCTGTGGTTGCTCAGCTGAAAGAATGGGGCAAAGACATCCCATAGGTCACCTGATGCACTGTTTTTTTTTTCCTCGCAGCTTGCAGGCAAATGTGATGTAACCCTGCCGTGATTTATGGATGGATCATGACCACAATTATATTTACCACGAGTAACGTTCTTCTATCACGCTTCTGTCCCAAATGAGGCTCCTGAAAGAGCTATAAAACTGTCAAACATACCCTGATTTATGCTGAAATTGTGTTTTACCCCCTCCTGGCCATGTGTGTTTCTATAGAAGTGTGTGACAGCTTTTGTGTTTTTTTCTTGTGTGAAGCAGCCACCTCCACAGATTTGTTAAGGGTCCAATTATGATGATGATTTGTTCCCTGCAATGGCTTTACTTGGATGACCTAATTTCCTCATTGAGTGAGAAAAAAATACTCCCTTACTCTTCTCCCTCCCTCACTCCTTTCTTCTTCTTCTTCTTCTTCTTCTTCTTCTTCTTCTTCTTCTTCTTCTTCTTCTTCTTCTTCTTCTCCTCCTCCTCCTCCTCCTCCTCCTCCTCCTCCTCCTCCTTCTGCTGCCATGACGCTGCATTCATCCGCACGGTGACAAAACATAGCTGTCATGCATTCCAGCAGTGACAGTTTGACACGGCCCCTTCAACCCTTGTCACTCCCTCTACCTCACTCGCACACATGCGTGCACCCAAACACGCACACACACACATCGTGCATGCCTTGTGGCAGAGTGAGCTCGCCAGCGCAAAGCCCCAATTTTGCACAATGACATTTCAAGGCTGCACATCCGCACGCAAATGCATGCAGTGACAACTCACTGCCAGGGCTGAGAGACAGTAGCCTACAACAAACATTTGAAATATGTCATGTGTTTCCTTACGCCCTCACACACATAACTCGATCTGTGTTTTGCATTGTTCACTCCCTTCACTAAAGCTGACAGAATTTATTTCCACAAGGAAGCACTGATCTTTTCCTGCGCTTTCATTCATTTAAAAAAAAGTTCTTCTTTCATCGGGTTTCCCTCCTCTTTCGACCTCTGGATTCTCACCCCTCACCCTGCTGCTCACCCTGCTCGGCCTGTCTTGGTCAGCTAACCAGCCACCATACTTCTCCCGCTCCCTCCCTGAAACACACACGCATTTCCCTCAGAGCTCCCCTACGAAGAAGATAAAGGACTGTAACAAAGTGGAGATGAAACTTGGATAAGCGCAACGGGCAGCGTAGCATGCAGGAGTGTGTGCAAAAGCATGTGCCATTGGCGACGATCCCTTGTTTTGACAAGGGGCAGAGGTGATGACAGGGTCGTCTGCCTTTCCAAAAAACTCCCCCCGTAGCCACCACACTCTATATACACACACCCTTAGCCCCATTCAAAGCCACTCACTCATGTGGTAATGTCTCCATTGTGACAGCCTGAACGCTTTATGGGCAACAGCTTGGTGCTGGCATTTGGGCTGAGGAGTCAGTGTGTTTATGAGCATGTGCGCAAATGTGTGTGTGTGTGTGTGTGTGTGTGTGTGTGTGTGTGTGTGTGTGTGTGTGTGTGTGTGTGTGTGTGTGTGTGTGTGTGTGTGTGTGTCTGGCTCATCCGTTGTGGAATCTGACCATCGACACCTCGAATCATTGAGACCTCGACTCGACTCAATCTGGGCAAGAGGAGCAGGACAGGGGATGGGAAGCAGCGAAAGTTTTTAGACACGAAGTTTGAAGGACGAGACTGCACAAACACACGCACATGTACAAACACACACATCTTTCCACTTCCTTCGATCTACTCGTACTTTTCTACCACACCACCGTCTCAAGCAGGCAGAGCAATTCGTCATGTCAGAGAGCCCTGGTGCTTCCATACAACAAAAGGTGAAAGGGAGTGTGGGAAAGGGCTGGTGCACAAAGCCCTCTCTGCCCCCGTCTGTCTCCCTGTCTCGGCTGCATACGCAGGCCGAGAGCCCCTTCAGCATCCCCCACCCTGTAGTCTTCAGAAGCGAGATTGTGGTTTGTACTGTGGCCACCAATCCTAGCATGTGTGAGCTCATCGATAGTGTGCTTAAAAGTATCTCATCATTAAGTCTCGGAGCGCCCCAAACAAACCCTTTACCTCAGTCCAGACAGCCATTCAGCCAGCGGGATAGAGGGAGGAAGAGATGGAGGGAGATAGAGTGAGGGAGATAGAGATTAAAGAAACAGCCATTCAGGGAGGAAAATTCTACCAGTCTCTGCCAGCTCTACCCACAAAAAGAGCGAGAAAGAGTGGGAGGATTTCCTAGAGACTGATACCAGCTATGTAGACAGAGAGGCAAACAAACATACAGACACAAAGACCGAGACTGGAGGATATTCACACTGTTCCAAGTGTCTTGTGCGCCTGATTTTCTCTGGTTGCTAGGGACCCCCCCTACACACACACACACACACACACACACACACACACACACACACACACACACACACACACACACACACGCACCACAGACTATCTGCTGACCCAAAGGCAAAGTGAATGTTGTCTGGCATATAGCTGAGCGCGGAGAGGGATGTTTACAGTAAGTCTGCTGGGGAAGAGCAGTCAGTGTCTTACCGTCCCAACCGTGTCCTTCTCAACCAGAGGGATGATTTAACAATCAATGAAAACTGACCTTGCCTTCCTGTATCACATTCCTGTCAGAGCTGACCTATTGGTCAATAAAAAAACATGCAGATTCACCAGGGGGTAATGTGGGAAAAGATTTCAACAACATCTGGGAACAAAATGAGGTAATTTGCAAACAAAAATGTTTCCATTGAATAAGAAAAACGTTCATCTTTATGTACATCACAAAATCATCTTGAATGTACAAATACAAATGTGAACGCGTAAGGACGTTTATGTTATTAGCTTCAGCCAGTGTCACATCCTATGTATGGTGTTAAAAGAGAGAAGGATTGATGGATAAAAGGAAGGATGGAGTCATCATGACGAATTGGAGTTTGCTCAAACAGTGACAGTCGATTGGCAGAGAGAGGAAGGAAGGATGCCAAACTCAGAGCTCAATCATTTTCTGCTTGCATAGTGCCTTATATTCATGGGCTGGCTGAGATCAAGTTGAATATGAATAGGGATTTAAGCGCCACTGTCATACATATGGATCACATAGAACTGCCGTCGTCAGGTCTCCAGTCGTATTAGGGTCGGTCGTTGCTGATGCCTTAGTGACAGATAATCCTTGGTCTTTGGTGTCTGAAACTATGCAGGACATGAATACAGGAGTGAGCTGCTAAGGGAAAATCCCACTTTAAATTATTCAATCATCCTCTCCTTGAATTAGAAAAAGGTTGGTGAACAAACAGTAGGCCTAGTTCACAGGGAAAGTGTAAATGATAAAAAAGTAATGATGGTTGGATTCCATTTATCTGCTTCAGTTTGAGGGTCCTGGTGTTGTGTATGATGGCTCATTGTCACACTTTCACATCTTACTTGACACTAAGATAGAATTATGAGTGTTCAAATTCTGAACGTGAAATGTATGCACTATGTAAAGCCCTTACAAATGTTACACTGCAACATAGAAAGTAGTGTGCAGAGCATGTACACTAGAGTTATGGTCAAACCCAAACATCAGGCCGGACCCAAAGAACCCAAACCAGTGCAGCACAAGCTGGATTCAACATTTTTCTGCTTCAGTAGAAAGTTGGTCATATTGATAATAATATGCTTGTCTCTCATAAACATAAGTAAACGAAAGTAAAATAACAACATAAAATATATGATATAAAATAAATATGAAAGGAGTGCCCATGATTGTAAAAGGGCTGACGCTTGAGACTATAAAATATTGGCCACAGATATTATTTGGCCTGAGAGAAGGAAGCAGGCTAAAGGTTTGCATTAAGTCACTTTTGTCTGCCAAAGGGCAGCAAGTAGCAAAAGTAGTGGGCTCCAGAAAATAATTGCATTCGCAAGTAGCACAGAGGCAGCCAAATTTCCTGCTGTGCTCACTTAATTCAATAAAGTGAAGTGCAGGTGTGGAGAAAGTCTGTCTATTGGTGAATATCTGTTTAAGTCAGGCAAACCAAAAGAGTGGCTGAGAGATGTAGAGACACTTTCACATTACGTCACATTTGATTCAAAGTTCAAATCTAAAATAATTCTAATCTGTAAATGAACACTTTTCCAGGAAGTATGGGTTCTTCTTTCACCCTTTCATTCACACACACACACACACACACACACACACACACACACACACACACACACACACACACACACACACAAATACAATTATGTACACAGAGCAGATACACATGTTGGTGTGATTTGTCACCATCTCTCTTGGCACAGAAAGGGCCTACGCTAATGGACAGACACTCTTTGTGTGCTAAACAAATTAGCTCCATTACTAAGAGACAGACAGCAAGGATGAGAGAAAGAGGTAGAGAGAGAGTGCGAGAGAGAGAGAGAGAGAGAGAGAAGCAAAGGTTCAAGATAAGGTGTACAGAAGGGGATAAATGTAATGGCAAACATAAAAAGGAAGAAGAGCAGGGAAGAGATTTATGCATGATATTGAAGAGGGAAGTCGTCTTATCCAACACAACTCTGTGGTTGAGTGTGTATGTGTGAGCCAGGCTAGACATCTAAGCGCTTCGAGCCCTCGTGAGAGAGGGTAAATGTGCATTATCATCCATCCATCACTCACACATTACTCATTCACTTACTTACACTCAGACACACACATACACACACGGAGCACATACATGAATGCTGATACGTGCTAATACGTGCACTTAACACCAGACTGGATGCAAGTGAGACCGATTTATCTCCATGCAACTGTGTGGAAACGATACTGAGTGCATCTGCGAATGTGTGTATGTGTGCAGGAGCAAATGAGATCCGGCAGGTTTCAGGTCAAAGCCATCCTCTGTCAAATGATTGGTTCATAATCTGATTGACAGGCAGACTCCCTCTTCTTCTCTGTCTTCTCCCATCTTTCTCATCGTTTGTCATTCATTTTCATACTTTATTACCTCTCCCTTCTGCTGTGCACATTCCTGTGTTCCTTTTATGCACTCTCACTCCCCCCGCCATCCTGTCTCACTCTTGATGATATATACACATCATTCCTTCGGTGCCGTAATCACATTACCTATGGTAACACCACTCATAACCACAGCACCTCCGCCATGGAAGTACACTGTGTGTCAGGGTGTGTGTGTGTGTGTGTGTGTGTGTGTGTGTGTGTGTGTGTGTGTGTGTGTGTGTGTGTGTGTGTGTGTGTGTACAAGTATCCTCCATACAAATATGTATAAAACACGTGTGAGGTCAAAGTGAATGGACTTAGGAGCTAAAAGAATTTCCACTAATAGTGGTACTGTGGCGGCCTTGAATGTTTCATCTGGAAACAGTCACACAGTCACAAAGATAAATTGGAAGGTTGATGCTTTTCAGTGCTGACACACTATATTAATTGAGAGATATGATATAATCTAGATAGACAACCACGCAGTAAAATTGCAGTCTCACAGTTTCACAGGGTTCATGGTACATCGCTGGGTTTTTGAAAGACCTGCACAATATAATTACGATATAATATGTGCATTCAACCTTTTGAATTCAACCCAGAACATCATACAAGCATCAACTTCAGCAAATAAGCTGAACTTCTTCAAGTGCTACATTTAGAAACAATACGAGATAGATTTCATTTATGATTTTTTTCGGCCACGGTGCAGTCTGAACAGATACGTTTTCCGTTTTCGAAAGATGTTTCTGCTCTCTGGTGTCAGGGGGTGCTCGTTGCACCATTGTGGAGCCAGGACAGCAAACAGTTGGGAGTTTGTTGATCAGCAGATCACCCGGTGAGCCTTTGTAGGGCAACCACTAAGATTATCAACGTAGTAAACATTATACCTCCTGAAAATCTGCATATTAGCATTGTCATTGTGAACATGTGACATGCTGACGTTAGCATTTTATTCAAAATACTTCTGTGCTAGCCACACAGAGCTGCATGGCCAACATGGCTGTAGTCTCAGATCAGATAAGGATCCCAGCTTCAGATCCAAATCCATAACCTTCTTGCCATGTGAAAGACAGAACAACTAATCCATCATGCAAC
The DNA here is from genome assembly GCA_038501785.1 of Myoxocephalus aenaeus. NCBI lineage: Eukaryota > Metazoa > Chordata > Actinopteri > Perciformes > Cottidae > Myoxocephalus > Myoxocephalus aenaeus. The sequence continues at coordinate 4,139,627 of JBAMJR010000073.1, read as the reverse complement.
AATAACATTATGTTAATAACTGTGATGAAGATGGCTTTTACTGACAAACTTAATTTCACTTGTCTGAAAGAGAAAATAGTGTTTGTTCAGACACCACACCCTGCTTTGCCCTTTATCTGAAATAGGTGGATGTTCCTTTCAGAAAATTATCTTATGGAGAAACCTCAGAAGCAAAGAGAGCATTTGAAGATGATCATATTGATCTTGACAGACCCGAGCTCACAAACACAGTTCCTGTGAGAGGACTGAGGGAACTTTTTGAAGCTATCGTTGACTTCTTTCCTGCTCATGTGCAATTCTTCGGTTAAATGTAGGAGAGAAACTAATGTTGAGTTTAAAGTGAGCTGGACCTCCGCACCTATAAGGCCGAGGCCACTGTACCCCAATCAGGCAGAGGGTAATTGATCTGATGGTCCTCGATCAGAGGGCTTCCTTACCTCTGGCCTTCCAACCTCTGGCCTTTGTATGGATGCTTTTTACAGTATGAGAGCTGGACAGGGGACGCAACCTGCAACGTAATTCACACAAACACGTTAGAGGATGAAAAAGAGGAAATAAACACTAGTTTGTTTTGTTTTTTTTCATCAAAGAGATTTAATGATATGCTATAGGCCTCATTTAAACTCTTTGCAGCTGCTTGGGATCTATAGTGCCATGTCACTCAACAATCAATATCTCTCAAACACACACACGCTCTCTCACAGACGTACACACACCCTGGGAGGAATCTCTCTTATCGGGAAACATCAGATCAAGCAGATACACTTGAATGGCTATTGGGGCCAGATTGACTCACAGTGAGGGGACTCAGGATCAATGTTTTTGCTTGCAAGCCAAACTCATTCTGTTGTTCTCTTTGTGTGTGTGTGTGTGTGTGTGTGTGTATTGTTTGAGGGTGTGTGTGTCCTGGTAGTATTTGCCTGCCTAGCCAGCTGTCTGTTTATTCACGGCATATTAATATTAAGATGGCGGTGGTGAGGATCAGAGGACAGACCAGCAGCCCAAGGACAGGCCCAGTGCGTCCATGGACTCCCCCAGCAAGAGAGGCTCCTGGTGTAGCTCCCCCGCCGGGCTCGACAGACAAAGACAAGTGCCTGTGTTTCCAAACATGGGCCCCTCTCGCCACCCAGAGGTCAGGAACTTAGAATAATCTAGTTTAAGCAGGAGGGACCATGCTTTCTCATGCACTCACACACAAACACACATTTAGGCATTAGGGCTTTGATATGACCCTGCTTAACCCAACAGAGTAACAAATAGTGGGGTGTCACAGGGGGAAGAGAGGGCTTTAGGCAGAAAGTTCCAAAGGGTGGAGGTTCTATGTGGGCAGAAAGACCCAAAAAGTGGTGGTGGTGGGGATGAAAAGGGCAATCATGGGACATCTAGAGCAAATAGAGAGCACTGAATACCTACTCAAAGACAGAAACAAGGAGCAAGAGGGTGAGATATGGACTGAATGGACTGTATGATCAAAGCGGACAAATAACAGAGAGATCAAGAGAGAGCAAGACCTTGCTGCAGTGGAGTCATGAATGAGCTTGGTGGTCTAAAAGGGACCCATGCACTTTGATCCTCCTCTAATAATATTTCTCAAGCACATCCTCATTTAAAATGCCACCACCACCAAAGGGAGACAAATGACTGACGACGAGACACAAATATCAATCAGTGGATGCATCAGCCAGGGAAAAGACACACATACGGTTTTTGAACACTTTAAAGCACAATATCAAACTTGTCGGCTTTATTCAAGCACTGTGTGTCTGGCGTGGGAAGTCTAAATTATTTAAGGCCAGCTGACATTTTATCTCTTTATCCTCACAATTTACTGTTTTGTCATGAAGAGCAGAATAATGTCAGCTATAGCCTCGGGGTTGCAGTACTTGTATTTTGGGCTACATTTGGATGACTCTCTCAGAGGCTGTCATGCTCCCGCTCCCCATTCAATCACTGCAGGGGAAGTACGCCATCTAGTGCAGAAAGTTCAAATACAGAGAAGACGAGCATTGTGTGCATTGTCAATGGGAGGAAAGGATGCTTCGCTAAAATTAAAAAGAGTGTCACTGTGGACTCTCACAGTAAGCACCATGCTGTTAAATACACATTTTAGGTCCCATTCTGATTGAGCAGAGCAGCTGTAATAAATCAGTACTACATACATCAGAATCAAGGGGGAAAAAGAAAGACAGATAGGGATGGATAGAAGTCTTGATGTACACACAGTTGTCAGTTTATTAGGTACACCTGACTAAAACTAATGCACTCTAATACAGTCCTGCAATACATCCTCTAAGAACGTTACAACATTCAGTTTAAAAAAAAAACTGTTTTAGTGAGGTGTTATGGAAGCCCATTTCTGGAAGAAAAATAAAATAAAAAAATTAGAAAGTCATAATTATGAGATAGAGAGTGCGCATGCACTTAAGTGGCGGTGGCTTTAAAAAATAATAAAAAAATGGGCATCCATAATGTGTTGATCATTTGGAGGATGTAGTTTATGGGGCTGTTGAACTAGATTCCATTATACTGAGAGATGTTTGTGTTATTTGGCTATTTAGTTATTCAATCATCCATGATATAAATGGTGTGGATAAAGCTGCTGACCCTCTCTTTTAGGTGGTCATCATTGATGCTTGAATGTCTATCCCACCTCAACGTCAAGCTTTCTGTATTTTTTGTCAAAGGGGGTTCTACAAGGTTCAATATGGGGTCCTGTCTTCTTCACGTTTATACTAACATTACAAGCTTCATAACAAACTGTAATGCTCATCTTTATGCGGATGATACAGTTCTTTACTAATACCGCCCACTTAGCCAGAGAAATCCTACAGCAAGCCTTTAACAAATTGCGAATGCACTTTTTGATTTAAAATGAGTTCTGATTGCAAACAAGACTACATACTGTATGTGCTGTTCTCTAGAGCCAGAGCTCTTGTGGAAAGTAGTTTGACATTATTGTGAGTTTAAATATCTTGGTATCTGGCTGAATAAAAATAAATATGTTAAAAGTTACATTGACACACTTGTCAGCGAGCTACGACAAAATATTGGCTATCCCTAATTTTCCTATGCTCACTCTTGTCTGTCTTGGATGATGGTGATATTATAGATAACAGATCTGCTTCTACACTTGAAGCCCTTGATTCAGTTTGTCACTCCGCCCTAGGATTTATTACCATTGACTGTTATTCTACTCATCATTGCATCTTGTATAAAAAGGTTGGATGGGTGTTTCCAACAGTACGATGTGGCATTAATGACAAATTGACCACAGTTGGCCAGAGTCTCCTGTTCCTTTCTAGGTGTTTCCATATTAGTCCTCTCTGCTTGACGTGAGTCTTGAGGTTCTGTCACCAGTTGTTTTTCAGCCTCTCTTGTGCATTGGTTCCATCTCAGGGTCTGCATGGTGATGCTGGCATTGGGTTTCCGGAGTGATCGATCGCCATCTTCTTCTCTTGATCACCTCTTCCACAGGTTGTCTGCAGCTTTCTGCATAGATCATTGTTGCTGATGGTATTTGGCCAGTGGATGCTGTTTATGAAAGTTTGTAATTTCGTCACTGTGGTCTTGGTTGTACTCCACGCCTCTGATCCGTGGAGTAGTATAGGCTTAATGGTAGAGCTCAAGATACTGAGCTTTGTCTGCTGGCTTTCTTTGGAGCTCCAAATATTTGTCAATGAATGCAGCCCTTGCCTTGCCGAATCGTGATCTGACGTCTATGTGTGTGACTATTAACTGTCTTCTGTTGTCTGTTTGTGTATTCATTCTGTTTTAATTGTACTATCAACATCATTGAAAATGGGGGCATGCCATCAATGATTCCTGGAGCCTTAAATAAAGGTTGAATGATAGATAACACATCGTTGAGCAAATATCAGCAGCAAGTCTTGATTCACCGATAAATACAAATACACAAAAAATAAAATTAGAGCCAGTGCACACATTGTTAATGTTTTAAAAACATACCAACTCACAGAACTTTACATGTTGATATGTATTCTGGAACTCTGGAACTAATCCTTTCACATCTAAACCTTTTTGAAAGAATGTGAGTACTTTAGTGGCTTTGAATGGATTCTGCACCAGGATTGGCAATGTTGTAATGCCTCCATCTAGCAAAAACTGTATCTTTATCACTTGTGTGAACAAAGCATGAAATAGCTTCAATGCATCTTTCTCAAACTGCTGTGTCATCATACGGAAGCGGGTGAGGTCAAATGTGCTTTGGTCCGATATGTTTAGGGCTCACTGCTTGAGGTGGACGAACATTGATCTCTGTGATAGTATCATCTCTTTTGCTATTGAATTAAAAAACATAGTTATAAATCTGAGGACAAAAAGACATGTCAGTGTTGGTTAGGTGATAAAAGGAGCATTTGCTTGTTCTTTACAAGAATTTCAATCCCAATCCTTTTATGGATGTCTCACATACACAAAGCACTAATGCAATTTGATGAACTTAAACTCTATTAGGCAGCACAATTCATATGTAATAATTTTATAAGTCAAGAATATCTGCTTCATGGGGTAACTAATCAATACTCAGATAACCCTTGGTGAGAAGGTATCCTTCAGAGTGGGAAACAACGAAACAACTCCAAAGTATACTTTTCCCTCAGACTTCTGGCTATAAAGACAATCCAAAAGCCTGCATGAAGAGAAGTAGCCCAAGAGATCCACTCTTAGTCCACATTTCTCTCACTGGTTTGCCTATTGTACCTTCCTATTGTTAGTTATAAATAATTTGAATATTATAAGATCATAAATATTTGTTTTTTAACACTATAATTTCTGCAGTCTGCAGTTTAATATGCTCCTTCTAAAGTTGAAATGCTTATATGAATCAACTGTAGCACTCTATACAAAATAAGTTAGGCCCATTCCACACTTACAACACAAAGCAACAACACAATAGAAAAACGTGGCCACCACCTCCCTGCTAATCGACCCATTTTAGCAAATCTAAAGAGAGAAGTTGACAATTTGCTGTCTATAATAGCATTGGCCAAAAGAGACAAGTTACTGAAGCGGTGAAAACCCACTCTGTCTGAAATGATCGTGCTGGATCAGCTGTGGTATTGCGCGTCTCCCAACCGTGAAGAGCTGCGGGCCAAACGCCATTATAATTAAAGCGTTTATTGATTAGACTTTACGTGCTCCTGCGTCCTCTGGACCGTGAGCACCGGGCGGGTCAGTCACTCTTACTATGCTAATGTATATGGTAATACAGCCACCGGTTTGAGTCGATTATTGACGGGTTCCCTAAATGGACGGTTGGTCCACAATTGAAGCTCGGGGTCAATGGCGATGAGATTGATACCAGGCAGGAGGTCAGCTTCATTTCAACTCCACCGGTTTCAGGAAATGAATTGGGAATTACTTTGTTAATTGAAATATTAATGGGAAAGTAAATGACAATTCGCAAGTCCAAGAGGGATTTATTTTCATCCCCTGGTTTTGTGCAGAAATATACAAGATCCATCTATAGAGACCCAGGGGAATGGGTCAGAGACCCTCAATTGTTGGGGATCAACCTCTCACTGGTTTCATTGACAGATTCATCTTTCTTTGTGTGTGTGTGTGTGTTAGAGAGAGAGAGAGAGTGTGTGTGTGTGTGTGTGTGTGTGTGTGTGTGTGTGTGTGTGTGTGTGTGTGTGTGTGTGTGTGTGTGTGTGTGTGTGTGTGTGTGAGAGAAGAGAAGACATATACAGAAACAGATATAAAAATGAAAGAGCATAACACAATAAAAGTCCTGAGGTAAAATAAAAGAGCAAAGCACCAGAAGAGAAGTGGCCGTACCTCGCCTGCTGAAGCCGAGAATAACAATGCTTGATGGTTGATGGACCTCTGGTGGGTGCTGGTGCTAGGGGCAAAGCAGACCATCATGCAATCAGTCTGAGAAAGGTCGGTGTATTGATCGGCTGTTACATATCAAAAACATCTCTGCTCTTCTCAACACTTCTCTCTAAAGATGACCCGAAGTACAATGCTCTTTACAGCAGTCCATCCCCAGACAGCCATTCGGCCTGTCACGCCGAGGCACCACCAGACTCAAACCCAGACACATAGTTCTTTGTTACAGCATACCTGGCCTTTATAGAAGTTTTCGGGCAGTTTTTCTTTTTCTTTACTCGAAATGAACTTATCAGTGTGTGTACACAGACAGGAAGGAGATAGAGGGATTTAATCTGATCGTCTGATTATTATAATTCTGCCACACACAAAAAAGAAGACGACAGAATCACATATCTTAATCTTCCAAAATGAATCAATAAGATTCCTCAGTGCAAGATAACGAATACAATCAAACCTTGATCTGTCTGGAGCTGATACTTTATTAAACAGAGAGAGCAGACAGCCAAATATATCCATCTGACGAGACACTTCTTTAATTACTGCTCTCATTTGCGACATGCCACTCATGTGTCTTTGCCTGCATGTGTGTATGTGTTTGCTTTCAGTTAAGCAAAAAACTAGTGTTCATGTGCTTCATATCAGGAAACACACCTCGCTGCCTCAGCCTTGTACTAAACACCTAAACCTACAAATCTATTGTAATAGGCACAGAAGAGTACACAGAGGACACAACCACGGTTTAGGGTGTGTGAATCATGCATCAGTGGATGTGAATGCACACAGTGTGATCAGAGATCAGAAAGTTGTGGTTTGAGGCAGAGGAGGTTGGTTTCCTTATCCCTTGTGCGTGTGTGTGTGTGTGTGTGTGTGTGTGTGTGTGTGTGTGTGTGTGTGTGTGTGTGTGTGTGTGTGTGTGTGTTAACATGCATGCAAAGCCTATGTAAATGTGTTTTTAAGCATGCCCTTGTGTCCATGCTTACGGGGTCGACAATGTGCTTCTCATTCCCATTTGCGGTCGATATCGGATGAGGATATGAGAGCAGTATTGATTGTAATTTCCTGTGACGCCACCTTCCGTTCTCCTGCTTTATCAGGAGACTAATACCTATCAGCTACGCTGTCGGCCAACCAACAGCCATGGCTGCTGCCCAGGACAACAGCTAATGAATAAGAGAGGAACAAATAATCCAGCGAGGCATTTCTCCTCTGACAAACAGGTTGCCATAGGGAGGTAAATGATGAGGCTGGGAGACTGCGTGTGGAGAAATGTGTATGTGTATAGTGCCAAATACATCAGTGCAGGCAGGTCATTATGTGTGTTCTTGCTTGCATGTGCGTTTTTGCATGTACATAGTATGTTCTCAAGTGTATTTGTATGTATTCTGCATCACACCAGCCAACTTTGCATTGATTATAATGGCAGGACATTTGGGACAGCAGCCGTTGCTGTGCCTTGGGATTTGTGTTGTTGACTGAATAAGTCAAGGGCATGAAGCTAACATGAGCTTTCCATCCTGACTGCAGATGGACAGCCAATCAGGTGTCATTGGTGAATTGGTTTTATGATTTGCTGGCTGAGATGTACCACCTGGCCCAGATACATACTGTAGTATGTGCTCGGTTCCCCTCCTCCATTTAATTTTGTTTTCAGTTTTCTCTAATTCACACCTGTTGTCTCAGCTTTCATTCAACTCTTTCTTCAATGGATTTCAAAGGATACTTTTAGTGTAGGATACGTCTTTGTTGTTCCCTCACCGTCTCTATATTTCTCTTTCACTTTCATCCTTTTCAGTCTCTCACTTGATCCAGGCTCTCTTTCGATCTCATTTAATGCTTTAAATTGAGTCCATAACATTATATTGTCAGTTTGCCTGGCTTTACCATTGGTCAAATGCTGTGTTAAAAGTTGAAGATTGACTTCTGAATGCACAATTCATGCCCCCACTGTCATCTATGTGTGCCCTTGGACTACTATAAAAATTTGATTTTTAATACTATACTATACTATTCTCTCCCTCCTCCTCCATACAGGCTATTTTGTATTATATTCCTCCTGGTAGTTCGCTATAAAAATAAAACTGACCTGTCACCACTCAAAACTACCATCTCTTTCATCAAAGCCTGCCCAGGTTAAAGTTAGACAGAGCTATGCTGTAATTATGTTAGATCACAGCTGTTAGATCGCAGCTGTCCGATACCAATCATGATATTTGAGATAACTGATAAATTTGTTAAAAAAATACTTGGAAATTAAAGTTAACTGTGATCAAGATATACTGAGCGAGATATTTTACAGTTACAGCAACTAATATGTTAACTTCCTCCATTTTAGACTCAAAGGTTGACACTGTCAAGAGAGTTTACAATTGTCAAGCAGTCCGAATTCACAGTCCGAATTCAAGTCAAACTAATTTAATTTAGAAATCTCACAGACATAAATGTCTGTGAGCCCAACAGTCAGGGTCAAAAATAATTTCCACCAACTGTGTGGGCGTACCATAGGTGCGCAGGGCCGTTAGGCAAAGCTGTTTGTGTGGTTGACAACCAGTTTGAGTTAAACCTGCTACAAGCATTTTTTATAAGAAAATAGAACACAACATATAACATAACTTTTAATTATAATAATAATAACAATAATGATGATGGTAATAATGCAATGCTTCTTTTAGACACCAACCTTTTCATGACTTAAAGTAGAAGCAGTTTGTGGCTTTTAGAGTGAGTGTAAAGGAAAGTAAGAGTCTTTCTGTGTGTGTGTGTGTGTGTGTGTGTGTGTGTGTGTGTGTGTGTGTGTGTGTGTGTGTGTGTGTGTGTGTGTGTGTGTGTGTGTGTGTGTGTGTGTGTGTCTACACGTATCTAACAATGCTTGTACTTTTGAGTGATGCTAGTTGTGTACATGTTGCATTGTGGGCAGGATGGCTGTGGTGAATGGTCTGTTTCTCATCTTTGACTTGTGAAAGGTGAACTAATTCTTTCCTCTCCCCACTGTGCGGCCACAGCAAGAATAGTGACGGGTTAGGGGTGTGATGATGGGGGAGAGGCGGAAAGGGCTTGTGTTTTATAAGAGCCAAGATCCAATCTTGAACCATCAGAAAGACAAAGAGAAGTTTGCTTATTGCAATCGGACAACTGTCTTATTGCTTTGATAACTACTCAATCAAGCAGCAAGATTATTTTCCGTGGGTGATTTAGTCTGTTCTGAGAGATACTGCACTCAACAATTGAAGGACAAAGCCAGAAGATGAGATTCAGCCGGGTGTTAGCCGCTCTTCTCTGCTTCACCACGTGGATGGGCGTTGTCCATGCAAGTGAGTACCGCAAAAATGCTCAAGATTTTTTAATGAGCATTTGGCAGGGTAAAAAGAAGAGTACTTAATCTTTGTTTCTCGATGTCTGTCTTGTTTAGCCCATGCACCGGTGTCCAGCTGTTGTCTCGGGTGGTCTAACACAAGAGTCTCACCGAAAGGTATCGTTGATTACACCTTTCAGACTGAAGGCGTCTGTTCAATCGCAGCCGTAGTGTAAGTGGTCCTGCCAATTCACAATGTAATTAAGCCTTAACTCAACTTCAAAAAATAATGTTTATAGTGGGTTCAGACCATTAGAACATTTTATGAAAAAAACCGCAAACATTTCTTTTCAGAAAGTTTCCCTGCAATTTTGGATAATCTAACTGGCAACACTTTCATAAGAACAACTTTCAACTGGAAAATAGTCCCTTTAAAAACCGTTCACAGTGAGAACTTAATTCAGAGTAACAGAAATAATTTCTGTAAAGACATGCTGCTGTTATTTTTATTTTTTTATATACCAATTTTCAATGCATTGTGCTTAAATATTTCAAAACCTGAACAAACTAAACAAACTATCCACTAAAGGTAAGTGAGAAAACTAGGTTTCGTACTGACATGAAACTGATTGGAAGAAGTTCGCTAATAACAATATTAAAACAGCATTACAATTCCATTAATAGATCCCAATCCATTACAGGTTTCAGAGAACGAGTGGAGCGAAAATTTGCTCCGACCCAAACACTGACTTGGCAAAAAGAGTCATTCTGAAGGTGGATGAGGAGAAAAAACTGGCCTTGCAAGAGAAGCGACAGAATGAAGAAGTGTTAACAAGCAACGCCACACCAACAGTGTCCCTTCCATTAAAAAACACACCACAGAAAAAAGGCAGAAATGGAAATGGACGGAGACGCCAGAAGAAGAAGTCCAGGGGAGGGAGAAGGGGCCAGAAAAAATGTGTGTGAGGAATCACGAGACAATTACCGCAGTCAGCAAACATGACTCTTTCAAGTGGGACTTGTCCTGCTATATTCTATGAATAGTAAACATACGTGAAACAAAAATAGACCTTTATATGTTATTGTATCTATGATTAAATTTGGAATGTATATTTAAATATGATCTTGTTGTCATAAATGTGTGTATGTCAGAAGAGCATAAAGTTTGACCTTTTCCTGTTATTTGCTAATAAATTCTTCTCAAGCTAATTTTGTGTTTTTCTTATGAACAAATGGAGCACGGTGTGAAACTCAGATGACAAATACAGTACATTGTTAGTAGCTCTCATTGTGTTCACACTAATGTACAGGAAGGAAACCAAGAGCTAAACAGAGATAACAACACAGTTGAACAGCATAGATTCAGCTGCTGATGTACAACTAGTAGGTGGTATCAACATACTGAGCAAACAGACATTCACAAAACAAATGCATATACTGTTGTCTGGTTTGTAGCTATACCATAAACGTATGACAAGGCAAAGAACATTTAATAAATACAGTTTGGATTATATTACATTACATTGCTATTGGTGGCATTCTGGGTATTTAAGTCAAGACACAAAAAGGGCATCATGCACATGATAATATTTTCACCTCTTGCATAATACATGCTGTATTTGTGACAGTGATATAATCAACGTATTCTCATACAACGCTTAGTATGATTTCTTATGAAACGGTTACATTTTATTTTTCGTGCTTTTCCTAAGTCCAGCAACTCGTGTCAGTTTTCTCTCGTTACATGCATGCAGTCTTCTCAAATAGTCTTCATTCTTCATTCTTCAAAGGAAACAACAGTTATAGTTTAGACAACAACAACTACTTGGTTGGGTTTAAGAATGGATGGTGGTTTGGGTTACGGAAGTGGCTTTACTTAAGTACATGACAAATAAATCATTGTTGTCTTCTCGTTTCACATGGGGCACCAACATCGGCCTCCTGGATCAGAGACCAGTTTTTGTTTACCACTTATGTGGATTTCTGTGGTATCTATACTTCCTGGTTAATGATTAGGGGGATTACATACAAATACATTTTCTATGATATCAACAAATTATAGTGCTTGAATTGTCTTTGCTATGAATTCTGTATAAGAACAGCCTGGATTTTATATATGGCAAACACTATATCGTTTGGATAGGGGTCTGCAATAAGTTTCCTTATTACTTTCTACCTTTACTCAAATGGACTCGAAACCTAAAAATAATCAAATAGATTACTTTTCTTATCATTCATCGAACTGTAAAGTTGTGTTCTTCGCATATCTCAGAAACAGCTCATCGGATCTACTTCACACGTGTTGGCTGTATTGCTGGGGACCAAAGGGAGTGCTGTGTCGAATTTGTTGCAATTTGGACACCAAACACGTTTATTATTAATACACATTGAATAAACCAGGGAACAGTCTCCGTTCAGCAGCCGAGCTTCAGGGCTCTGCCGTCTAGCATGTGATTCGCAGCGGGCAGACGCTCGTACAGTTCACTTTGGCTGCTGGATGCTGGATAACTTTACACCTTTCTTCACATAACTAGCTCAAACGGATAGCCTACACAGGAACAGCGCCACTCTGCCTTTGCAACTTAAATTGTGTACGTTTTTGCCTTTTATACAGTCTATGTTTTTTGCCATACGTAAACATGACACTAATAAGGTAGCCGCCACCCACATAACTCTTAAGCTGGACCGGCCGCCTTTGTGTGTCCCACTGGCTATCAGTCTGGCCCTGTGTGTTTTCTCCTGTTTTCACAGGAGAAAAGTGTATTTCACCATTTGTTAAATGGGTAAATACAAGTTGTTTACGTGAAGTCAATGTACCACATTCATATTGTTTGTTTGTTTACTCAAACAATTATTTAAATATGCAAACTAGTAAAACATTTATGATTAGAGAAGGCTTGTATATGTGTGCCTTGTGTCTAATAGTCATGCAGTGGTATGTGTGTGATATTTGTTTGAAACTGTGGGGTGGCAATACCACCACAACCGCCACATCCTGAATGCTCAGTAGAGCATTTGTCTGTGTTGGTAAATGTGTCTGGTTACCTATTTCAGCAGAAGAGTTTCATGAGACTGTTTCCTCTGTTCTAAGAAAAATGAAAACAATGCGACAAAACCTAAAAGAGGTCATGCAGCACTGAACATGTATTACAGAACCAAATACATAAATATACACAACATACAAGGAAATGCTGACTTATAAGAATCTCATCGGCATAGTTATAGTAATAATGAAGTTACTGTAAGTAATGTCAAAGGTGTGTTAGTTGCAGTGATGACTCCTCTCCTTTTTCAGGGCATTGTTTTGGTTTTACAGCACACAACGGTTTTGGTTCACTCTCATTACTCTCATCTACCCTGCAGCAAAAATGCTCTAATAAAAAAACACCATGCTGTACGCAGATAGACAAAGTGTGCGAACCAGCTGGTGAACATATAGCTGTGCATTTAAAAAGTTAAGAGCCATATATTTCCCTCAGGAGTTGGTCGAGAACCAAACAGAGTTGTCTGCGTTATCATCTCAGCCAATTTATAAGATCAATAGATAATGGGGAAAATGTCAGTCAAAATATTCTTTACATTTTCTAATTACATTCAAAGGAAGATGGAGCAGTGGAAACACTGTGATGCATTATGAGGGGATTCTGGATGGCTACATCTATTAGTAATATGTTTATATTAGTCATAATAGAAATATGATTAATTATTATTAATCATATTTCCATTATTATAACTGTCCACATTATATGTATCATTTATGTCATATGGATTGATGTTGTAGAATGATAAGATTATGTTGTTTATTCTGTCCACCTCCATCCTGGGAGAAGGATCCCTCCTCAATCGCATTCCTGGGTTTCTCCCCTTTTTTTTCTCCTTTTCTGATGCGATGGACAGAGGATGTTGTGTATTATAAAGCCTTCGGTTGCAAATTTGTGATTTGTGATATTGGGCTAAATTCAGCTTCTCACAGATCCCGAGGGAGGCTGGGGACATGGAATCCGAGTGGACCATGTTCAAAGCCTCTATTGTGGACACGGCCGCTAGGAGCTGTGGTTGGAAGGTCATTGGTGCCTGTCGTGGCGGCAACCCAAGAACCCGGTGGTGGACACCGGGGGTGAGGGAAGCCGTCAAACTGAAGAAGGAGGCCTTTCGGGCCTGGCTGGCCCACGGGTCTCCTGAAGCAGCTGACGGGTACCGGCAGGCCAGAAGGGCTGCAGCTGCGAAGGTCGCGGATGCTAAAACTCGGGCATGGGAGGAGTTCGGGGAGGCCATGGAGAAGGACTTTCGGTTGGCCTCAAGGAAGTTCTGGCAAACCATCCGACGGCTCAGGAAGGGAAAGCAGGGTCTACCCCAGGCTGTTCTCAGCGGGGTGGGGGAACTGCTGACCCGGACTGGGGACATCGTCGGGCGGTGGAAAGAGCACTTTGAGGAACTCCTAAACCCGGCCAACATATCCCCTGGAGAGGGGGCAGTGCCGGAAGACTTTGGGGTGGTTGCACCCATATCCCTGGCAGAGGTCGCTAAGGTAGTCAAAAAGCTCCTTGGTGGCAAGGCGCCGGGGGTGGATGAAATCTGCCCTGAGATGCTGAAATTGTTGGGCTGTCTTGGCTGACACGCCTTTTCAGTGTCGCATGGGGGTCGGGAACAGTGCCCATGAACTGGCAGACCGGGGTGGTGGTTCCCATCTTCAAGAAGGGGGACCGGAGAGTGTGCTCGAACTATTGTGGTATCACACTGCTAAGCCTCCTGGGAAAAGCTTATGCCAGGGTGCTGGAAAGGAGGCTCCGACCGCTTGTCGAACCTCAGATTCAAGACGAACAGTGTGGATTCCGTCCCGGCCGTGGAACAGTGGACCAGCTCTTTACCCTTGCAAGATTACTGGAGGGGTCCTGGGAGTTTGCCCAACCAGTCTACATGTGCTTTGTGGACCTGGAGAAGACTTTCGACCGGGTCCCTCGGGGGTTTTTGTGGGGGGTGCTGCGGGAGTATGGGGTGCCGGACCCGTTGGCACGGGCCATCCGGTCTCTGTAGCCCTGCAGTAGGAGCTGTGTTCGTATCCTTGGTAGTAAGTCAGACACATTCCCGGTGGGTGTTGGCCTCCGCCAGGGCTGCCCTTTATCACCGGTCCCGTTCGTGACTTTCATGGACAGGATATCTAGGCTGTTAAGTTCTTGAAACTCTGGGAGTTGGCGCGGAATAAGGACCGGGGTCCGAAGATGATATAATATAAGAATATTTAATAAAAAGAGTGAAATGACAGAACAGGTTATGCTTTCGATCGATCGAGCTGTTCTCTAATCCACCAGTGCGCTTCTCGCCTGGAGTTCCTCCTTCGTCCGTGGTGGCCAGAAAACAGGCCGTTCTCCCAGGTACAGTCAATTTTATATCCTCCATGGAGCTCGAGCCCTCCTTCTTCTTCTTCGTCGGTCTTCCTCGGTGGGTTCTTGAAATCAGTTCTCCAGCTCCGCCCCTCAGGCGAACAAGAGAACTACAATTCCTTTACATGCAGTATCTAGTATCTAACATTCCATTCATACATTAATCATTAATAAAATCAGTGACCTACATATGCATGCCATTACAAATCCTTCATAATAATATCCCTTATTAATTATCATATTCCATGCATTGTAATGTACACCCAAACAACTTCTCATTTTACATTGTACCAAGTCCAGAAATGACGAACTTGGTTCTAAAAACCCTACAAGGCGCAGCCAGGGGGCGGAGAGGATCCGGTTCGGGAGTCTCGGGATCGCCTATCTGCTGTTCGCGGATGATGTGGTCCTGTTTGCCTCCTCGGACCGTGACCTCCAGCATTCACTGGGGCGTTTTGCAGCCGAGTGTGAAGCGGCAGGGATGAGAGTTAGCACCTCCAAATCTGAGGCCATGGTGCTCTGCCGGAAACCGGTGGATTGCTCCCTTCAGGTGGGGACAAACTGCCTAAACCAAGCGAAAGAGTTCAAGTATCTCGGGTTCATGAGTGAGGGTAAGGTGGAGCGGGAGATCGACAGGCGGATCAGTGCGGCTGCAGCAGTAAAACAGGCGCTGTACCGGTCCGTCTTGGTGAAGAGGGAGCTGAGCCGGAAGGCAAAGCTCTCCATTTACTGGTCGGTCTACGTTCCAACCCTCACCTATGGTCACGAACTCTGGGTCGTGACCGAAAGAACGAGGTCTCGGATACAAGCGGCCGAAATGAGCTTCCTCCGTAGAGTGGCCGGGCTCAGCCTCAGAGATAGGGTAAGAAGCTCGGACATCAGGGGGGAGCTTTGAGTCAAGTCGCTGCTCCTTCGTGTCGAAAGGAGTCAGCTGAGGTGGTTCGGGCATCTAATCAGGATGCCTCCTGGACGCCTCCTATTAGAGGTTTTCCAGGCACGTCCAACTGGTAGGAGACCCCGGGGAAGACCGAGGACACGCTGGAGGGATTATATCTCCCGGCTGGCCTCGGAACGCCTCGGGATCCCCCAGAATGAGCTGGAAAGTGTTGCGGGTGAGAGGGAAGCCTGGGTCGGCCTGCTGAACCTGCTGCCACCGCGACCCGACCCCGGATAAGGGGCTGATAATGGATGGATGGATGGATATTGGGCTAAATTAATACATTTGAATTGAATTGAAGAAATAAGCACAGGCCAAGCCCACTTCCTTATGCAACATACTAGGAAGAGTTATGTATTGAGTCTGGGCTAATAGTTTACTGGGAACAAAATTATTTCTCTGACTGAGAATGTGTTCATACAATGTTTAACTTGACATGACTTGTGAGTGTGTGTGTGTGTGTGTGTGTGTGTGTGTGTGTGTGTGTGTGTGTGTGTGTGTGTGTGTGTGTGTGTGTGTGTGTGTGTGTTTGCGTGTGTGTGCGTGCGTGTGTGTGCGTGTGTGTGCGCGTGTGTGTGTGTGTGTGTGTGTGTTATACATGTGTGTGCACTGGAGAGGTGTTTTGTGGTTAAACCATCAGGAGGAAAGTGAAATCTCACAATGCTTTTTTTCGGCTCCATGCAACATCAGACTGAATTGTATACTCACTGGGGCATAGGAAGAGATTCATTGTCATCTTCCTACCACATACTTACTTACTTACACACACACACACACACACACACACACACACACACACACACACACACACACACACACACACACACACACACACACACACACACACACACACACACACCGTGCACCCTGAAAGTGCACCCTTACACTTACATGAACAAAAAGCTCGACATTAATAGTGTTATAGCCAAAACTTTATATCCAACTGACAAAACATTCACGCTTATATTTACACTTAGTCACAAGTAACTGCTCATGATGCACTCAAGAGCTCAGTCATACACGTGGCAACAATAGTGGGCCACTATGAAGGCGAGGGATGGGGAAAACCCATTGCACAGTGTTTCGAGCAAACGTTGCTTTGACCACAAACACTCTCCACTCGCAGCCCCCAAACCTCCAGCTACAGCACACTGAGCTCGAGCTGCACTTTCTCTCTCCTCCCACACATTGTAAATAACAGTTAGCTTGATACCTTTTTTTGTCTTTGTGTTAGCGCCACCAGATGATGGAAACATGTTAACCGAAAGCCCCTAAATCTTCCAACTTGTCAACCCGAAGCCCACCACGTCACACCATTACAGTGAGTGAAGGTGGAGCATGGCGGCCACCAGAATGGGGGAAATGATTAAACTGAGTTCCCTGTGAATGACTCACACACGGTCCATAGACCACGCTCATCATTTTATTGTGCCAAAGAAACACAACTGTTTTCTCTTCTTTTAACTTATTTACTGTAATGTTGCTATTGTAATTCTTTGGCAATATTGTCTTGAAAAAAAAAAACATGCCAATAAAGCTCTTTGAATTGAATTGAAATTGAGAGAGAGAGAGAGAGAGAGAGAGAGAGAGAGAGAGAGAGAGACAGACAGACAGACAGACAGGCATTCATTTTCTCTTGTTTTGTGTAACTAAGAATACTAATAACTTAACTAAGTGAACCTAACTTCACTATATTTGTACATTTTACAATAAAAAAATATTAGCGACTTAAGATAAGATGCATTGTTATAGATTCAACTTTACAATAGTATATATAATAGTTAAAATTAGCTGCACCTCGATAACAGTAACATGCTAATTGAACATTGCACGTGTACTAATAATGTATGTTGTCATAGTGTAACAATCACAGGGGACATTATTCTGTATTTGGTGATTTTACTTCCGATACTTTAAGTAGGCTACATATTGAAGATAATACCTAAGTACTTTTATTGATGTAATATAATGAACTAGGCAGAAATGATTGGGGTATTCTTAACAGTCCATACATTACATTTAGCTGACACTTTTATCCAAAGCGACTTACATTTTTGCTCTATACACCGCAGACACAGCAACTGGGAGCAATTAGGGGTTAAATGTCTTGCTCAAGGACACAATGACAAGGACTAGCGGGGCCGGGGGGGAACCACCAACCCTCTGATTGAAAGACGGGCATGCTAACCACTTAGCCACAGTCGACTCTTTTTCCTACTTTTACTTTACAGTAGTTAACTCTGAATATTTTGTTACTGCATACTCGTCTTTGGACGATCTTGGACTCAAGAATCTTTGAGTTTTGTGGTCTTCGTTGTGTTTTGTGGTCTTTTTTTGGAAATGAAGCACATAAGGAGATGAGAAGAAGGCACCTCTAGATGCTAAGCTAACAATTGTAGCGTTTCTACATATACTTCAACAGAAATCTATTTATAACACACAATCAACAAAACTTAGCTGTGACATCGTGGCCATTTTTATTTGGTAATTCACTCAGAATCATTGCATAATGAAAGCATTATTTACATATTTACAGTCATCAAACAAACATATGATTGAAAATTATACACAAAAAGGTAACTATAACAGCTATTATTTTACTTTAACTAAAATGAGGTAAGGACTTTGCAGTAAATATGAAAACATTCCAAAGTCTGTCGAACTCAAATGGTAGAAGAGAAATTGGGAGCAATGGCCTTTTAATTTTAGTCTCAATTGTGTGAGCGATGGTGTTTGGGGGCAGTGTTTTTTTTTACATCCAGGTAGGCCATGCTGGTCTTTGTCCACACTTTCTCGGGGTCAGAACAGATCCTCTTGCCTCTCAGAGTTGTAAATCTATTGAAAATCACAACAAAGAAAAAATAACACATTTAGTAACATCTTGTAACAGTTTTGCAAAGAAGATCCCAAATTATTGTGATTTCTTTTTAAATACAATGCAGCACAGCATACATGTACTAAACTTTGAGAAGCAATGCACATTAATCCAACGTTGACTGGCTGACTTACACGACTGCGTGTATCGGGCATTGCGGTGTATACTGTTTGTAGTAACTCTTCAGCTGGACTCGGTCGATTTTAGTGTTTGAAAGTTTTCGACAACAACTGGCTATCCCACCTTTGAATAAAGACACAAGACTCCATTGTTATCATCATCATCATCATGTTTCCAATAATCATGAAATATTAAATCACAATAAATAAATGTAAAATGCACAAAAGTCTTCACGTTGTTCTTACCTTGAGCCGAGGCTGTGGACACCATGATAGTTATAAGAAGAAGCGGGACAAAAGCAAGACTTGTCATTGCTGGTCTCTGACTAAAATAGATATGAAGCGTGTGTCGTCTCTGCAAGCTCCTTTTAAGACCACCAGCACAGCACATTCATTTATGCAACTTGAAAGTGGAGCATGGTGCACCCACAGATATGCAAATGGCTGGAAAGTAGAGTACATATTTCCTCCCGCATCGGTGTGGCCCTCGCCTCTCGCCTCATTGCTGGTGGTCTGAGGGTGTCAATACATGTTCCACTGGAGGAGGTTGTGGTCTTTGCACATATTATAATAGTATTTTGTTTTTTTTAGATGGCTTTTACATGTGTTGGTCAGTATAAACTGTTAAAATGAGTTGTTTGTTAGGTTTGGAACAAATAAGAATAGATGCAGTGATAACCTGTTAGACTCAATGCAACCTGGAAAACAAGACTCACACCAAAAGAAAACCTTGTATGAGACTGCAAAGGTCAGGGTTCATTTAGTCACATTACATCTACTATTACACAGAAGCTTTCTCCTGTTTGTTTTCTACTGGTTTTTGAGGTGAGTGTTTACTACTACTATCAGTGTGCTACTGATGCTGGCTGCTCATATATACAACCACAGTGCATACAGGGGGAGAAATCAATTTCCTCTATGCTGCTCAGCATTTGCAGGCTATACAAACAGACACAGATGCACATACATGAACTGATACATCCAACCATGTTTCCACTGAAACCCACATGAGGATAATAATGGCAGCAAGGACACTTCTGTCAAAAGCTTTGAGTTGTGGTGTCCACAGTCGCTTATTCACGGCTGCCCATGTGCTGGTCAGCTTCCTGAACGCTACAGTGCTCGTGGTAAATACATCCTTAAACAAAGCTAAGTCACAAAATCCCTGCAACAAGGAATCTCATTCCTCCAAAAAATCTGTAAAAATGACATCATAATTAACTCAATACATCATTAAAATGGCTGTAAGGAAGACCTTCACGGTAGACCAACCTGTAACTACTTCTTACACCTAAGTGTAAAGATAACCGTAATGAGTTACACCTATGCAACCTCCATCAATTTGATAAAGGAATAGTTTGAACATTGAAATCTTATTATATTTCTATGAGTTTATGTTACTGTACATGAAATGAGTGCAGGTTTCCTAAATGTCCAACAGGCGGCGCTAACACATTCACAGACGCCCATCAGTAGAAGTTAAAAAGGAATGTTATAGGGTTATTAGATAAATGCAAGATCTTGTCATTTAATATTCATGTGATACACACTAACAATGGCTGTACTTTATTATTATAATAATAAACTAAAGTATACTCTATTTATAACTGAAATTAATAAAAAATGAACACAACAGTGGGGGTCATGTTCATTAGAGGATGGACATTTTATATTTATTTTTATTTAGTATTTGAAATCTTAATTAATTTAGATTCTGACCTAAGGGACGGTTTTTATGTATTTATTTATTTTCATTTTAAGGCC
Source organism: Myoxocephalus aenaeus (assembly GCA_038501785.1). Lineage (NCBI taxonomy): Eukaryota > Metazoa > Chordata > Actinopteri > Perciformes > Cottidae > Myoxocephalus > Myoxocephalus aenaeus. Next base: position 4,119,406 of record JBAMJR010000073.1, on the reverse strand, counting down.
CAGGTTTTTTATTTTATTGAAGAAAATGTTAAGTAAACCATTGAAGATGATTTCAACTAAGGTACTTTCTTGGGACTGTCAAAAGAACAATTACATCATTTGTTCATTGTTTTCTTTTAACCATGAATTTGAGGATTTCCTAATCTTTCAGTGGCTATAAACAATGTATTATAAGGTGGTATCAAATGACAATGTGAAAACAAAGTGACAACATTAAAAGGGATGTTTGATGTGATGAACCTAAAGAATTATCACCTGAATGTGCAGATGGACTCGGCTTCACGCCACTGTATAGTGAGTTTCCACTCATTACTTAGGTCTCTGGCAACTCTCCTGTTTTAGTTCATTCTCACCACTCTCCTAGTGTTTGTTTGTTTTCGGGTGCAGCAGGAAGCTTCAACAAAAAAAGCCAGTACACTACCTGCTCACCAAACAACAGACAGAGACAGTTAGTGACTAGGTGGTGAACAAAGCTGAACCTTTAACAGCTCGAGAGCTGGATATTTCCCTCCGGAGACCAACAACAGAGCAAAAAGACAATTATCATGTGGACAAAAGCACGACTCCAAATGAATGCTCATGTTGATCTGTAACCGCTGATTGTGTAAAAAGGCAACTGATTTCTTGTTTGTCACATCAACTAAAAGGTGATGTGTCCATGTTGTGTTCACAGCTAGTTTCTGCTGCCCTGAAGAGGCAACAGACATCAGTTATTGCTGCTCTGTCCAAGTTATTTCACCTAAATCAAACCAAACCTTAACCATAGTAGCAGATCCAAAAACAGGTATAAACAATATATATTTTCATTTATGACCTTTTTTTTAGCATACATTGTGTTGTTATTTTCATAAAGCAGTAGTTTGTGTTTCACTCGTTGATAGAGATGTATGAGAGTTCCACTGGCCTCCAACTCATTCCTTAATAAGTAGGGGTGGGAATCACCAGAGGTCCCACGATTCGATTTTATCATGATACTTGAGTCGCGATTCGATACTATCACGATACTGCGATACTATCACGATACTGCGATATATTGAGTATTTACGATATATTGAGTATTTACGATATATTGTGTATTGCGATTTATTCTCTTTTTTCCACCACAAATTGTCCCCAAAGGAAACCTTTGTCAACATATTGTATCTAAGAAGATAACATTTTCAGCCTGTTCATCTCACTTCAATAATTTGTATTGCAGCAAAATGTGATTGTCAAGCAGATAAACTGACCAACACTGTCATAAATGTTGCACCTGACAAACTGAACTGTTTGCATTACAGTCAACATAGACGCGTCATTCGAGCTGGACGCGCCGGAGAGGGGGCGGGGCTTATCTACGTGCAAGCAGTTTTCATTTCAATAATCACTCTTTCTGCTTTATACTTGTTGTGGAAATCCCCAAAACGTCGGAACATCAAACGCCCTCGTGTCTGGGTTCATAATATTATCCGTAGCCGCACACGAGCTGCGTGGATTTCACGCGAGGAAGTGCGTCTGAATGACGGCCGCTTCCAGCGCTAGAGTACCAGTAGCCAGTTTGATTTATGCATTTTTTTAACGTCTTTGACCAGCGCCGTGTCGCGCATGTTGTCCCGTGTTTCGTGTCACAGCTGTGCGAGCAGCGGCGCTACGAGTGACAGGAAGTCCAGACGTTTGATTTAAACGCGGACGCCGCATTTCTAATTTATTTCTCCGATGCCTCCATGTTTGTTTTGACCAACTTCCTACCAATCGCTGAACCGGGACCTCTGCTGACCTCACCAGAAAACACCACAGCACCATCTAGTGGGCTGAAAAGGCGATTGATTTTATTATTCGAGGACCAAAAAGTTTATAATTGATATAATAAAAGATCGATACTTGGCTTCCGTGTATCGATATAATATCGGCGCGCAACATATCGCGATAATATGTTGTAGCGATTCCCCCCCCCCTCCACACCCTATTAAGTAATACATCACCAGTCTGTAGAAAGACAGCACAGACAGAGTTGGCCGCTTTCACTTTGGTAAATGAGTCTTATTCCGATGAGACAAAGCTATGGAAAGGACAAATTAGCCTGTTTAATATCATAAAAACACAAAGTGGATTATCACGGATGAGAACCAATGTTGAAAAGTGAACATAACACTGAAAGATAGAGATCAGAAATCCAACTCCCCTGCAGCCACCAAGTTATCTTGTCATCAATAAGCTCTGATGAAGCTGTCGCCCGTCATTCTAAAGAATAGCAATGTAAGTGGAATTTTTTTGATTATTATTTTTATTTGACTCTGTCCTGTCCCTCTTCACTGATGGTCAGTTATTATGATTTAGGAATAATCAATGATATATTCGTTGTACCATGGAGTGCTGAGGTCTGCAGGTCATTGATTCACCTTAAGATGGTTCATCTATGTATTTTCTCATTTGGAGCCCATACAGATAATGATATGAGAGAAGAATATGTCCGATAGATTTAATCTTTTAGATTAATAGCTGTCTTGGCTGACACGCCTCTTCAGTGTCGCATGGGGGTCGGGAACAGTGCCCATGGACTGGCAGACCGGGGTGGTGGTTCCCATCTTCAAGAAGGGGGACCGGAGAGTGTGCTCGAACTATTGTGGCATCACACTGCTCAGCCTCCCGGGAAAAGCTTATGTCGAACCTCAGAATCAAGATGAACAGTGTGGATTCCGTCCTGGCCGTGGAATAGTGGACCAGCTCTTTACCCTCGCAAGATTACTGGAGGGGTCCTGGGAGTTTGCCCAACCAGTCTACATGTGCTTTGTGGACTTGGAGAAGGCTTTCGACCGGGTCCCTTTGGGGTTTTTGTGAGGGGTGCTGCGGGAGTATGGGGTGCCGGACCCGTTGGCACGGGCCATCCGGTCTCTGTACCCCTGCAGTAGGAGCTGTGTTCGTATCCTTAGTAGTAAGTCAGACACGTTCCCGGTGGGTGTTGGCCTCCGCCAGGGCTGCCCTTTATCACCGGTCCTGTTCGTGACTTTCACGGACAGGATATCTAGGCGCAGCCAGGGGGCGGAGAGGATCCGGTTCGGGAGCTGTTTGCGGATGATGTGGTCCTGTTTGCCTCCTCGGACCGTGACCTCCAGCATTCACTGGGGCGTTTTGCAGCCGAGTGTGAAGCGGCAGGGATGAGAGTTAGCACCTCCAAATCTGAGGCCATGGTGCTCTGCCGGAAACCGGTGGATTGCTCCCTCCAGGTGGGGACAAACTGCCTACCCCAAGCGAAGGAGTTCAAGTATCTTGGGGTCTTGTTCACGAGTGAGGGTAAGGTGGAGCGGGAGATCGACAGGCGGATCAGTGCGGCTGCAGCAGTAAAACAGGCGCTGTACCGGTCCGTCTTGGTGAAGAGGGAGCTTCGCCTTCCAGCTCAGCTCTCCATTTACTGGTCGGTCTACGTTCCAACCCTCACCTATGGTCACAAACTCTTGGTCGTGACCGAAAGAACGAGGTCTTGGATACAAGCGGCCGAAATGAGCTTCCTCCGTAGAGTGTTCGGGCTCAGCCTTAGAGATAGGGTAAGGAGCTCGGACATCAGGAGGGAGCTTGGAGTCGAGTCGCTGCTCCTTTGTGTCGAAAGGAGTCAGCTGAGGTGGTTCGGGCATCTAGTCAGGATGCCTCCTGGACGCCTCCCATTAGAGGTTTTCCAGGCACGTCCAACTGGTGGGAGACCCTGGGGAAGACCGAGGACACGCTGGAGGGATTATATCTCCTGGCTGGCCTTGGAACGCCTCGGGATCCCCCAGGATGAGCTGGAAAGTGTTGCGGGTGAGAGGGAAGCCTGGGTCGGCCTGCTGAACCTGCTGCCACCGCGACCCAACCCCGGATAAGTGGCTGATAATGGATGGATGGATGGATGGATTAATAGCCATGATGTAAAATAAAAGCTTGTGAATGAGGCTCATAAAAAAGGAGAACTTTCTTTTTCAACTCAGAGAGTGCATATGTTTCACAACTTGATCTTTATTTTAACAAGGCCGATCACACTGCTCATGCTTCCTTCCTCATTTTGAGTAAACATTTCTGCTTTCCATTCAAAAGTAATTATAATGTTTCAGTCACCAAATCCAGTAAATGCATGCCTGTTCAAGTCAATATCCACTGACTCAGCTGCTTGATGACGTAACCATTGATTGCCTAAAGTTATACGTTTTAAGATGTGTTATACAAACCATTAGTACATGCAGTTTCCATTTCATTTTCCTGTTTTATTATCATCAAGCACATTAATTACAAACATACTAACTAATAAAAAGAGTTTTTCTGTAATATATGTAATACATACATAGGGGTCAGTGCTAACTTTCTGAAGCCTTCTTGTTCAAAGATCATAATACTGTATATTTAAAGGGGTTAATATCCACTTTGTTATCTTCTGCTTGACTGCAGTGTGGAACGATGCACAGTCAGTGCACTCGCTGTGCGTACGGCTGCTCACAGACACGCAGACGTGGAAAGCATGAATAAGCCTTTCGGCCTCATATGAAGTTCTGCTGTGTTACCAGATCATCTGAAACACTATGTCTGAGAAACCTTAATCCCACACATAAACTATGTGGGGATTTTCTTTATTTAGTTTTTCTTATCAAAAGACCCTGTCCTTTGCATAGCAGACACCCCTGCAAGCTTCTGCAAAATAAATAAGAAATACTGTCAGCATAAGAGGACAATGGGACACAGACAAGGCTTTCTTGAGAAACTAAGCTTTGGGCACCATGGAGGCTTGTTTTTTAATTCATTTTTAAAAGACTTGATATTGGAACAGCAACATAATTAATCTCCAGGTTCCTGCATTTTGGTGCCATTCAGTAAAAACTCTGAAAAATGATCACTGGTGGTTCTATAATCTTTTCTTGGGCACAAATACTGTTTGTCTGGTAAAGTAGGCGACATAGTATTATAGATGACTGCCCCTTTACTTTAATATATCGTTGTATATAACAAGCATTACTGTAAAACATAATAAGTATAAATGTTAATGTACAGAAAATGGAGGCCAGTCAGAACAAATCTATTTCCATTTGGAACCAACGTGTGTCTTATGAGACAACTGGCAATAACTGGTTTTACTGGTAGCAAGGAACCGGATTCTTAGTTTTTTCGTTATTTGGCAGCTTTTTATTGAACATCAGGTAAAAAGTTTGTGGTAAATCAGATATTCAATTTAGAAAGGAATGTATTTCTACTTGCAAAGTAATTTGATCCTGTATACTGTCTGAATTGTGCAAATAAATACAAGTTGAGACTTGTACCTAAAAGAACGGAAAGTCCAATGTCAAATGACCAAATTTGTGTGGCGGATGAGCGGAGATTTGCGGTGGAAAGCCTTGGGATCGGCTTCCTTCCCCTTTTCTCGTCCTTTCCGACTGACCATGACTGTCAGCACCAGAGAAAAAGGAGGGAAAGAAAGAGAGAAAGATGACACTCTGGCTAGTGACCAGCACATGATGCTGAAATCAGCAGGATTTGTAGGAAGGAGGCCTCATAGTTGACTAGTTTGTTAACTGTTCATAAACAATGATATCAATGTCCATCCATCCATTCAATGTGTGTATCCCTGGATTGTGTCAGAGGCTGGGAGCAACCTGTACAGGAGTTTGATTCGTCCCGAGCTGACATTTTACCCCAATTTACCTTAATTAGCATGTCTTGGTCCTGTGGGAAGAGACACCCAGAGAAAACAAACATGAACATAGTACGAATGTGCAAACTCCACAAATCATAAATATGAACATATCCAATATAGGCCAATCCTGTTGAAAATATACTATATTAGTTCATTTGTACATTAATGCTTAACTGTTAGATATGAATAGTATTAAAAGTAATATAAAAAGCGATGAAAGACAATACTTTAAGAGTGGCTGCACTGGAGCCTTTATCTGAGTACATATAATGTCATCATGACATTGACTTCAGCTCAGTCAATGTCATGATGAAATCACAAAAAAAGGAAATGTCGACGGAAGCATCACCCAACTGCATCCCCCTCACTCATACTCACACTGAATGTAGAAAGCCCAGATACAATTCATCCGGTTAGGTTTCCCTGGTTCCTCTTTTTACGGTATAAATAAGAGGTCTGATCAGAGGAGATCAGTTGCCTCTGTTAGCTAGATTAAACAATCATCTTCTGCAAAGAACCTCTGGAACATCTCACGCAGTACCATGCAGCTGTGCATCAGAAGACTGGCAAGCCTGGCTCTCCTCGTCGGGGTCCTGGCAATGACGGCATCGACATCTGGTAAGTCACTCGTCAGAGATCCTGCATCACCTTACTCAACTATAGCCTGCTCCAGGGTCGCTGAAGTACATATAAGAACTTGTACCTTGCCATGCACAATTGACTTCTGATGAAAATGTAGGCCTACACCATTGATATATATTCTTATTTCATGCTGCAAATGTAAGAGATGTATGCTTATAACAACCAATCCTTTGTTTGTCTTCTGAAAAACAGAAATTAAGATATTCAAGTGCTGCACTGAGGTCAGTGCCGCGAATATCACTGCTCCCATCTTGGGCTACAGGATCCAGAGGAAGAACCTCCCATGTGTCCGCGCAGTCATGTAAGAATCACCTCCTTATTTCAATAAACAGAGAGGGGAGGGATCAAAAATGTTGAAAGGTTCCTGGTGAAAATGGATTTGGAGATTGTGATTGAGCTTCTCTTTTTCTTTTTCTCTCTCCAAGATTTAAGACCACAGAGGGAGAAGTCTGCAGCCACTGGAAAGAAGAGTGGGTTTTTGGGAAGATCAAGGAGCTTGAGTGAGTTCTCTTAGAAAGTCTCCGGTATAGACCGTTCCTAGACGTGATGTATCGCGTATGATTATAAGCACATACAGTTACTTTAACCGATTTCTCCTGTTTGTGTGTCTTACAGGCAGATCCGCAGAGCGAAGAAGACCACTGCTCCTGCTCCGACAACCTCTAGAAATCTGAAATCTTTAGCAAATGTTATTGAATTAATTTAAAAAAATATTTAAAATGCTTATTCTTTAATATTTAATATTTATTAGAAGCGCTATTTATGTCTTTACCTTTTCTTTACAATGTCCTATTTCAGCTAACATACGGCTTAACAGAGATAAAAGAAACAAAAAGCATCCAAAGCAATGCAACTAAGAGATCTGTTGTTTACATTGACAAAATAAATGTTCTTGTCCTCTATCCACACGCGTCGTTGTTATTTGGTGATATTGGAAATCAACGGTAGCTGTAGATCTTTAAATGACCATCACAACCTCATGATGGAGCTGACTGAGACTCAGTTTTTTTATAGATCAATTCCGCCATCTAGTGGGGATGTGAAATTACGTCAGGACAGTTTAGATCAGAAGAGCAAGTCATTGAGGGAGTCACCTTGTCTGACTGGATACCAGCCCCTTGGGGTGCTGATCTGAAATAGCACAAGAAACTGCCTCCCTGTCACTCAAGTCCTGCATTTGTATGAGCTCGGGGGGGCAGGACAGCTCATCAAAAAGTTTTCAGACACCTTCCAGCAGATGTGCTGGCAGCATTTCTTTCTAAATACACCAGGCACATATGTCACGCCACAAGAACACACACCATGCAGAGCAGCAGGCTGCTCCCGTTGAGGGCCCTCTATCGATAACATATATCATTTAATGATGTTAAAGGGCGTTTGTCATCCAGAGTCAGGTTGTTAAATGCTACGATGGTCGAAAGCACTTGTGCTAATAACTGTTACAATTTAAAACAAATGTTGAATTAAATGTGAACATTATATTATTAACCGTGTCTACATTTGAAGTTACATGTGTGTGTTGCAGTTTAATTAAATGAATGTGGGCAACAATGTTGGAGGGTTTTTGAAATAAATGTATTTATTTGTGAGAATAGCTATTGGCATGTTTTAGCACATTAACTTGATTAAGCAGCAGATTCATACAGGCAATGAAACAGCAAAGTCACAAAAGCATTGTTAACATTTGCTAAGTGGCTCAATACATCATCTAAATCCATAGTCTCAAAGTTGTTCTTCTCAGGTTCCCTGTGGATCATGATTACATGATTACACTGCATATGTTTAGGCAAGTTAAAGTCATTAGCATTTTTTTTCTTCTAAGAAATAATATTCCCAACATGACTGGATTATAGTAGGTTCAATTTCTCTAAAACTTTCTCTCAAATTAGCATTTTTATAACACAAATTGTTTTATTCCAAAAGAACAAACCCAGATTTTTGCTAAAAGAAACGTCTGGTGCTGTTTGGGAAGGTTTCTGTCTTCCTGACGAAAGATCCACTTGCAGTTTCACCGGCAGCAGAGCCGGTCTTGGACATCTTCTTCAGTCTTGAACTGTTTAGAAATAAAAGTTGTTACTCACAATGCTTCAAAAACAAAGGAACGCCCAACACTTGTTTGGATTTCAAGCGCCGTATGAGTTTGTATTTAATAGAGAGAGTCTCATACCTGAGTAATTCCAGAATTTTCCTCACCCACTCATCTTTGTGTGTTGCACATATCGCATTATTCTTCACCGTGTAGAAACTACGATAGTGAGAAACATTATGAGACACTCATAGAGAGAGATGTACAGTTTATTTTAATTCAGTGTATACTATAGCTGTATTTTTTTTCATAATGGTGCCCATTTGATACCGGAGTTCCAGTACTGATACATAACATATTTTTTATAACTCGTTTTGGGAAAAGCTAACAATTGTTCTACAAAAATATTTTTGGGGTTATTACATGCATTAGTATTTATTTAGTCTTACAGTAACACAGTGCAGCTTTACAGGAACTTTAAGTTTCAAATCAGTCACTGCTTTTGGTACAATCGATCGGTATCTAAAAAGTATTGAGGTTTGATTCCGAGTTGTGTAATTGGCCTTTTTTCAATCTTAAATCCTCGACATCTTGCATACAAATAATGTATGAACATGATTTATGGAGATATGGAGCAGATCAAACAGCTGCTTTTTTAGAGTCATGAAATCTACAGTAATTAGTTTTGACAGTAAAATATTGTGGGAGGCTAGATCAAATGGCTTATTTTCATGGCAATGCATTTAGCAGAGACGACATTAGTAATGCTTTCCAAAAAAACATTACCAGTGTCCTTTGAATATTTTGGAATTAATCCAATCAATCCAATCAGTCAGTCTTCACTAACCCTCTAATAAAGGTTTGACAATGATATTCAAACGTCATTGTCAAACCGCTTCAGATGGAGATGGGTTGGACTTTTCATGGTTCAGTGGGAGACCGTCTTACATGATCGCCTCGATGTGGCAGTTTTCCTTGGAGGTTTGTTCTCTGAAGCCCTTGATGCGCTGGAAGTGTACGGGCTTCCTATGGTACCTGGTGCAACAGGTATTGCCCAGATTGGAACCCACTGCACACACACACACGCACACACACACACACACACACACACACACACACACACACACACACACACACACACACACACACACACACACACACACACACGTCACATTGTTAACTGATCAGTTAACCATAGCAATGTAACAAGCAGTGAAAGTGGTAAAATAAACTCACAGGCAGCTGGAGCCGGACCGAGCGAGCCCAGTATGAAGCACAGGAGAACGGTTGTCACGGCGATCATGCCTCTGGGAGCCATTCTCACAATGCAGAGAACGAGAAGAGAACTTACTGAATACACCACCTCTGTACATATATATATACTTTTAGTAATACTCTTTTTTTTAAAACCTGTGGCTGCTAAATTGAGGACAGGAAGCCCACTATTGCGTCATCGCAGCCAGTTGCAGTTGCCACTTGCACACCTTGCACTTAAACCTCTACTGTACCATTAAACAACACCCAGATTTGTTTATGTGGGCATGTGCGAGAAACTATTGCACTGATGCATTAGATTCATACAATTTCCTTGGGCTTCTATCAATATGTATGCGCTTTTTGGTTCTTAATCATGCTGTGAAGTCCTTCATATACAGCACAGCAGATTCTTATCATCACACTTTCTTCCCTTCATTTAGTTTTCTCCAAAGCGACAGCATATTGCTGCATATTTAGCTCTCAGTGTATACGCCTGAATAATTGCCCTTAAATGGAATTTGTTACACAAAATATTGCTCTCGTCTTGATCCATATATTTTCCAGTGCTGACAAAAATGACTGTAATATCCATTGTCATGATTTGACATTGTGGCTTAAAGCTGAAGTCAGGGTGTTTTACATAATCAGCAATCTTGAGATTGTTTTGTGGCGAAAACTGATGGAGAATGAGAGGCTTGTCAAAACCCCTCCTCTTCGTTAGCATGACCTATTTAGTGTGCAGAAAGCTGACAACTCCAAATCCTGCTCAGCTGACCTACATAGGCACAACAGTATCAAGTTGTAAACGCTGCATCGCGTACTGTACATCTCAAAGAACGACATCTACAAGCTTTAAATGACTCGACACGTCCAGTACAGTAAAATGCTGGGAACGCTTCGTGAATGCTGTACAGTCACCAGGAGTTTTCTGCTCCCACATTTAGACAACATACAGTATGGGATTGGGTCTGGATATTTAGCCCAGTGGTTCTCAAATGGGGGTACGCGTACCCCTGAGGGTACATGAAGGCACTCCAGGGGGTACGTGAGATTTAAAGATATATAGTAAAATGAGCATCCATTAAAATATCCTTTAAAAATAACTAATTATTAAATATTCAATACAATATAAGTGTAAGTTCATAAACTGAATTGTATATATTCAATATTAAATCAGACACTGATTAACACAGGGCTGTGTATTACATCTTTAAATGCTTTGTGCTCGTCAGGGGGTCTTTGGCTGAAAACATATTTCACAGTGTACATCACTGAAAAAAGTGATGTACACTGAAAAAAGGTTGAGAAAAAATGTCTTTGTATGCTATTCAAAGTGATTAGCATATTCAATGCTATTCACAACAACTGAAGGAGAAATACTTTTTTTGTTGACCTTTTCACAAGGAATTCTTGTTCGCTTCAAGGACCCTGAAGCGAGCAAGAAAGATGGTATCCGACCCCTCTCACCCTGGACACAAACTGTTTGTGTCCCTTCCATCTGGCAGGAGGCTGCGATCCATCAGGACCAAGACCTCACGCCACACCAACAGTGTTTTCCCGTCGGCAGTCGGGCTCATCAACAGAGGCCCCACTGACTGACTGTCATCCCCAGGACAATTCCCTACTGGTCACTCCCCTGCACATCCCTTCATACCTCATAGTTAAATACACTTGTCACGTTCACATTACACTTACATTTCACTTGTCTAAAGTACTGTTATCTGTTTGTATGTGCACTTTATTTTAATTATTATATTATATTGTACATTTTAATTGTAAATGTCATGCTCCTATTTCTTTTTGCACTGTGTTTATTGTTTAATGTTCTACAAGACAAGACAAATTCCTTGTACGTGAAAACATACGTGGCAATAAATGGTTCTGATTCTGATTCTGAAGAGTCTGAAGGTCGGCAACCGATTACGGCCACGACAGCTGATGAATCCCCATCCCCAGTGGGTCGCTCAAGGGCACTTCAGAAAAGCGGATGCTGGAAACCATGCTGCCAGTTGAGTACAAGTCTCACCACAAGCAGCGATGATTAACAAGCGTGTATATTTGTTTATTTTTCATCTCCTGTGCCCACAGATATTAAGTAGAATGACTCAACACCAGAGTAACTTTTTTTCCCTTAGAATTAATGAGTCTAATTTAATGATCTTTGAAAATCCACGAAAATGTATAAGACAGAAACAAAATGAGCTGTGTTGACAATTTACTGCTGCTATTGTGTTTATATAACAATGTTTACAATGCATGTCCTTCAATGGAAATACGGGAAATAAGGGGACACAGCCTTGTAGCTGTATTATTTTCATCTGTGCCGATAGAATTGTCAGATTTGACTATTTATTAATTCTATACCGTCCCACTTCCGTATTGTTTTTGTCTGCAGGCATCGCCTCGTCTGATCTAAGACTATTCAAGTGCTCTGAGCGTTGTCATTTCGTGACGGTTTCAGAGATCATGACTCATTATGTTCTCGTTATGACTTGCCCAACGTGTGCCCTCCTTGAAACCTCCTCTGCCCTCCCACTTGTCAGCCTGGCCCACACATCTCAGTTTATTTAGCACATCACACTCACGCCACATTTGATGGTGTCCTGCAGCAGTTTGGGCTCCCGTCATCCAGTGTTGTTACGGTCAAAGCGTGACACAATAAATGGATATGAAGTGAATGTCACACACAACCTGAATATCTGTCATAACATCAGTAGGGAAATGCAAATCAAGCTTATTCTTTCTTAAACAGTAGAACAGGTTTCAGCGCTGCTGCACACTAACGTCATTCATCAGCAGAGACGCAGTAAGCATTCTCCCCCTCGACCAATACTATTCTGTCCCAGTGCATGACAATGTTTTCACAAGTTCTAATCCATGCTCCTTTTGTGTGTTTGTGACCTGTTGCGACTGCTGATAAAGGAAAAGGTAACATGATAAACTGGACATCTGGTTTGACAGCCTAATCCTCGCTAATCCTCCGTAAAACACAGCCTCTTATCGTCTTCTTGAGTTTCCTCACTGAAAGACACACGTTCCTGTGAGGTTACAGCACCACTTCAAATGGTTGTTTTCATTATTGAGTCCTTGATTTGGTTTTTGATCATACGATTAATCATTTTAGATGAGACAATCACAGACAATGTATTATGTAAGTGTTAATGGTTTAAGTATTTGTATTACACATAATTAAACATAACATAAATAATTTAGTTTTAGCTTCTTTAACGTGAAGATTCACTCTGTTTCAATCTCAGACTTCAGTGTAAACAATCAAAGAGAACTATTTAAAAATGTCTCTTTGGGAAATGACAGTCTATCCAATTATGAAAACAATGATTAGTTGCAGCCTTAAATAATTAGTTAAATGTTCAGTCCCAAACAAATCTAAAAGTAATTCATACCTAAAAAAAGGCATATCACTACAGTAAAAGTTACTAAATTGATTTATTTTCTGTCTTTCAATTAACAAAGATTGTACTTGTTTCAGCACTACTTTACAACCACGTTTCATGCTTTGTGTCATCGATACAGATGCTCAAAGGCCAGCAAGCTTTCTAATAGCTTTGTTTTATTATGCTGTGACTTTTGGCAACATTTTGGCCAGTGCCTTTGCTTGATGGTGGGTGTGAGACTCATACTGCAAGAAAAGAGGGAAGGGGAGGGAAGAGGGGGAGGGAGAGGGTGAAGAGAGGAGAGAGGGGGTCACCATTGAGTTGTCCACCCACGCAAGGCCCCCTCTGGTCACCTGCGTGGGTTTGGGCCAAAAGAAAGGCGAGGATGCGCACACACACATTGGCACACAGAAAAAGAACAGCAACAACAGCTTTCTAACCCCAAATGTCAAATGTGGCAAAGGGGCTTGGAATAAAAGTGTTTTAAATTAGCAAGAAACTTCCTCTAAACAACAGAGAGTGGCATTGTCAGTATCCTTAGAAGCCCTTCACAGCAGAGGAGAGATTAAAACGCTCTCTAAGCACTTGGCTGGCGCATGATCTTCAAAAACATGCCTAGTTTATCATAATTAGCGTTGTTCCAGACTGTCAAACCCGTGAGGCACGGACAACAATGCACTGCTCAATATTTTACTGAGGAGTTATGTTGAATTACTTGATGTATAATTATGTGAGCCCGGCCGATTCTGTCCTTGCCGTCTCCTCCTACATCCCATCTGCCCTGTGTGTCCAGAGTGTGGGTGACTGAAGTAGCTGCGGGGGGGATGAGGAATAATTGTGGAAAATTATAAGAAAACGTGTGATGTAACAGTCTGAATTGCACTTCTACTGTTCAAGCCGACACTGTAACATCCACGGCCTCCAAAAGAATGAGTAGTAGAAGACGAAACGAGGGGGGAAATATAGACTTAAAGGACCTCGTGACATTAGGAAGCGCCAGAGGTATTTTAGTCTGGCAGAGCTAACTCTTGGCCAGGGAGACTCCGGAGGATACAGTGAGCCAGAAGAGATGAGGAGAACAGAGGGTGGGAGTGTATAGTGGTAGAAACAGGAGTATTTTTAGGGTGGTCTGTTATCTTCGGAGGCAAAAGGCGTGCGGTATCACAGCCGGGTCACATCGCTGAGGGGGGAAACAGCACGGGCTTTCTGCCGAGACGGCAGATAAGGAGGAACAGAACAATGAGATCTCTCTCTGACTCTCAAATGCACACCAGCACGTCCACAAAGGCACACGAAGAATCTGGTAACCACATCCACAGGAAAGGCAGCTTCACTCTCACACATCCTCTGACAGATGTTTTAAAACCCTCAGACACGTTAAAAGACCACGTCTGAATAGAGCCTGGAAGCTCCGAGGCCGACCTGAGAGTGTGTGTTATTGCTCCGGTGACTGACAGACAAAAACCAACGTTATCCTAGAATCTCTTCACTCTAACTGTTTATCTGTCTTTCTTGTGCTCTCTCACTTTCAATCTCTCCTGTAAATGAGCCCTCTGAAGATGAATATGCCAGCAGAACAGATGGATGGAGAGAACATCTCATCACTCTGACACCATGTTTATGCAATCACACACAAACACAAAACACAAACACACTCCATGTGCACACACACACACACACACACACACACACACACACACACACACACACACACACACACACACACACACACACACGTATACAAGCAGAAACAAGATGCTGATGGAGATTTCTTCAATCATCAAAGTGAGCCAATGATGCACGGCCACACACGTTTGGTGTTTTGGTGTTTTTGATGAAACCTTCTGTTCGCTTCTTCCTTTGTTTATACCGAACACACGCATGCATAAACACAGACGCACATCCACTTGCACACACACATGAATTGAGTAATTTGCCAGACTAGCAGCTGTTATGGAGAGAACTGAGTAGCAACGGAACGCCTCTGACATGCTAATGACCCGAGGAGTTCAACCACACACACTCACACCTCTCAGAAAATATGACTATTATCTGTCATATAACCCAGAGAATATCAGCCTAGTAGAAGGAATATTAAATGGTTCTAGCTCCCAGTACGATGTAAGCACTCTGTGTAGGACTGCAAGCCAAATGAAAATCTAACTCACTCCAGGAATATCTTAGTGAGGCTTTGAGGGAAGATCCTTTTTCAACACCCAACCACCTCCCCCCCCTCCTCGACACCACCACCCACCCACCCAATCAAATCCTCACTGGCGATGCGCTGCTCCTCATCTCTCTTCTCTGCTTCTTTTGTTCCTCTCTCTCATCCACCCACACACCTACAGTCCCTCTAGCTTTTCTCTTTACACTCTCGCACACATGCACGCATTTACATTTGTCTTCTTCTTCGTACGTACTTCGCTTTATTTCTTTCTGCCCTTTTCGTGATCTTCTTCACTAGACACTTTATGTGTGCAAATGCCGGTTCACATGTGCAAATATACAATACAAAACAGACACAGGGCCTATATTTAGTGCTTTACAATACAGATGTGTGGGCAGCAGCCATCTGGGGCTCCAAATGGGACAAAAAGGTGTGCGTGTGTGTGTTTGTGTGGTTTAGGGCTAAGGGCCAAACTTAAAGTAGGGGTTTGAGGCTGGGGCCCGTTGTGGAAACCCCCTCCAGAGAGCTGGGAATCTCAGGGGAGAGTGGGAAAAACATCCCGACGGTCATCAATCAAAACTTTGGTGACACAAATGACCAGAAACAAGAGACCATTCTCCATCCATGTCACTGTGTCACCTCCGCCCCTCAGTCATGTCCCACCCACCTGCGCCGCTGCCCCATAGGCTCTCGCCGTGCACCGCGCAATGCCATTGGTCCATCGGTCCCCGAGCGAAATCGTGATCCCCTCTTGGCTAATTGGGTCTTTGTGATTGCGCAGTCTGTCGTGGCGCTGGGGGAGAATGAAACGTGAAAACGGTACTATGGTGTATATGGTAAGAGTGGCAGGTCGAAGCGGGGAGATCGTTTTTGGCGTCTCAAAGTGCCAGATGCTCTTCCTGGGCCCATTGTGATGCTTTACAGGAGATCGAGATGCTTTCGGCGTAGCAACTGTGAAGACACAAAGCGCGATGGAGACGGGCCTAGACGGAGACTCACACAAGCACATACATGCAAATGCAGGCACACACACCCTTACCCATGCACTCACATAAAGTTCTCTGTTTGAAGCACTCTACTCGGCCAAACACTTGCTATTCAGTGCTCTGCGTTGGTCGATTTCAACAAAGGTTATCAGAACTTAACTTTGCACATGTTGAACAAGGACAAAACAAAGAGAAGCACATCTCTGTTCCTCCTTTTGGGGTCGAACATACACACAACAGATTAAATTAAAGAATGTACTTCTTCAAGCTGTGCCTCTGTCGATCGGAATTGTTCAGCAGAGTCTTTGAGAGAGGGAGCGTGTAGGAGGACGGGTCATGAGCTGGCTCTTTGTTCACGCCACCTGGCTTCTAAGGCCATAGTCCTGTGCCTTTTTGTTTATAACTGTCTTATTATTAAAGCATGATTCTGCTCCTTTTCCATTATTGTATCCAGTTAGTGGGGGAATGATTGAAGCTCCTTTTCCTCATCGTATTTGCCCTAAAATATCCAAAAGCCTACTAGGAAAGATCCCTGATCATTCATTGGGTTTCTCCTCTTTCCCCTATAGCAATCACCATCAGGTGGCGCTGCAGTCACACTCTCCATGCTCCTCAGGACAAAGAGCCTCCAACAACCCCAGTTGTGATCAAGACAACCAAATCCAAGCAGTTGAGTCATTTATCAGGAAATTGTGACACATTCATGTTTTGGTATTCATCTGACGGACTGATTTTTGTTTTGTTTTGTTCACGTGATGATTTGACGGTCACGACCCCGTGCCTGCAGGCACCGCTCATAGGCACCGACTATGTAAAGGAGTTAACTGTGTCCTCTGTTTACCTGAGATATTCAAAGTGGGGTCCTGACCGGCCCTCTACCTGCTGTTGTTCAGGAGACCAGGAAGTGTCTCCCTGGAAAATTACGCAGAAATGCCATTATTTAATTTAAAGTTACTACAGTCAGCTAGGCAGGGATATATGCTGTTACTTTCCAGGCTTCCCTGTTTGAATCCATAAACCTACAGATAGGTCTACCAAATCATATCAACAATTGCTAAAATCCATGTAATCGTGTACTTGTCTTTTTATATTTTAATTTACGTAGATATGGACCACATTACTGTAGTCATTTTGGCTCATGTCATTTGAATTACCATGAAGGGAAGCATCTGAGTGTAAGAGACCGCCCCAGTATCCACTGCTGCATCCAACTCGCTCTCACACTTGGGTTCATTCACACACACTTTTCCCACCGGGATGAAGCCGCTTCAGCTCGCGCGCGGAGCCAACGGGCAACACACACGCTGTCACTCGGCACACATGGCTGCACATTTATGGCGAATATATTCCACGTTCGTCTGGATTTTACCACTAGTTTCAAGTTCGAGGACGAGGATTTATCAACCCAACGAAGGTGAGTGAGGAGGAAATCGTCTGAGCGCGCGCGTGTGTGTGTGTGCGTGTGTGTGTGTGTGTGTGTGTGTGTGTGTGTGTGTGTGTGTGTGTGTGTGTGTGTGTGTGCGTGTGTGCGTGTGTGTGTGTGAGTGACACATTCGTGTTGTCCGCTCCTGCCGCTGGGAGACAGCTGCGTGCGCTCCGTCCGCGTCCTGGAAGGTTAAGAGCAGGGCGAAAATGCATAAAAAGTTATATTAGAGGACATTTTATTTTTAGTTATTATTTTGTCCTGGTTTCTCGCGGAGTTTTGCCTCCAAGTTGTTCAGCTGCATGTTATGTCTTCTCAGTACGGTCACGAAAATCGTTTGCCTCTTATATTTTCAAATGATATGGTCAGCGCACAGTGTAGCAGTGTACAGATAAGTGTGAAACATATAGGCCTTTATTCATTTATTCACCAGTTGAACCTTAAAACTCACATCAGGTTGCTGTTTCTTTACGGATAAATAAGAGTTGAAGCCATTAAATCAATATTACAATTTTAAATTGTGTATCTGTTATAATATAATACACACGGTAATTGGAATTAACATACATACATAGCAAATCAAGAGATTTCATGATAATTTCTATATGTACTCCAGACGTAGTCCTTATACTTTATGATCGTGTGGCCTGGTTAAGTCTACCAATTGCAAAACAAATTCAACTTATTTCCCACTGCTGAAGAATTTAAAAAAATCCAGCAATGTAGGCTGTTTGCCCTTAAACCACTTGCATGTGTAAATGTGCATTTTAGTGACCCTGCTGGATACCAGGACAGTGCCAGGAGAGCTGAAATGGGCCGCCAGTCCTTCCGAGGGAGGGGTGAGTGGGAGCTTTTTTACAGATACACTGTTTACAACCACACTCACTCCATCTCACTCACACACACTTGCACATACTTGGTCTGGAAACTGTAAATAATCATCCCACAGATTTTGAAATGTGCTGTTGTTCACCAAGCCTAAGTGCTAATATGAGATAGCTGGCGTTGTGTTTGGCACATGAAAAGGCATAAACCAGCTTGGTTGTGGGTGTCATTTTTTAGGATTTTTTACTACCATGCAGTTGCCAGGATGAATCCTGCAGATATCTATTTTGTGTTGCATCCTCATCTTTTTGTACTTTTTGTTGTTGGTACATTGTGATCCATCAATGTCCATCCTCTTCCTCTCTAACTCCCTTTTGCTCAGTGTCTCTCTCACTTCTTTGTTGGTTTAGTTATTGGTGAACTTGACACTTATTTCTTCACTCATCATGCTCTCATTCTAACACATGCTGCTTGATTGACGGGGTCCTGGTCTTCAGGCACTGAGCTTTTGATTACAGCCCCCCACCACCCCCTTCCGCATCCCTCAGCTAACACACACGCACACAAAACACCATCTCTATGGTTGGGGCAACACTTTTTCCCCCCCTCTGACAGCTGTGATTTCTGTCTGCTGACAAAAGAACCAAGACAAGGAGGCATCATACCCCATGAGAGTTTTTTTTTTTCCACAGCTCATCCTAATACACACATGCACTGCAAAGACTCTCACACGTAAACACACGACAGCACACAAAGATATGAGCATACACTCTTATGTTCACATACTGTAGGAGTACACAGTTCCAGTCGGACCAATGCTCAAATGTGAGGCTGATAATGATTCCGATAATTTGATAATAAAAATCTGATAATGATATCATAAACTAATGTTTAAACATTAAATGTAATTGTCCAAAATGACTTGCTCAACATTAAACCTCAATGGAAATGAAAAATTCTGAAGAAACAAATTAAAAAAAACGTAAATAATTAACTTGATTTACGCAAAGTTTAGGTCATATGTACATGAAAATAAAAATGTACTGCACTGCAGTTTCTGCCAACATATATACCAATATGAATTCATTAGTATATTTGTAATAAACCAAAATCGGCCAATAGGATCAGTCCTGATGACATATCGATCAGGCTCAATTATTCACACTCAAATACAGACCCCCTCCTCCCAACACACACACACACACATTCTGTCTTTCTCTGACTCTGTTTTTCTTCTCTCTTTCGACACGGCACGTTTAGTGTGTATACAGCTCTCACTAGAGCAGATTATTATTCAGTGGCAATACAAAGCCAATTTGGAGTTGGGAGGCTAAGCGGTCATTTGAAGGGTCACAGTACAAGGCAAATAGTCAGCTGTATTGAGATGGATGGGGCAGTGAAGGTTGAGCATGCTTCTCTTGTATGGAAATGCGCCTTTAAAAACCTTGGAGTCGCAACAAATCTCAACCACTGGTCACTGCAGAATATTGATGCAAGAAGGAATATTTTCAAATGTGCCCCAGCATCTGAAATTTAGTTGAACCCATTTTTGTTTATTTGTGATGTCAAATATGTCCTCAAATGGTGAGAAAAACACGATACGTGCTCCACAGGGAGCATGTTTTTATGGCAACAGCTTCTGTAAGAGTAACTTTAGAGTGAAACACACGTTATGCCATAGGTTTCAGTTCATGCCAGTGCAGAATGAAAAGCACATTTTAAAGAGTAAAAATCATTGTTAACATTTAGCCTTGTTTACTTTTTGTCAAAATTGCATCATCATTTGCAGCTGCCACCAGGGACTGTTTCTTTTAGCCTCCTTACCTGTTGGTGCATTCAAGTACTTGTCAGAAACTCTGACAACTGAAACTTTGGAGTCAGCAACCTTTTAAATACAAGCTGCCTCCACATTCCCATCCTCTCCACAACATCTGTATGTATTGTTTGTATCCCAGGTTTCTTTTTTTGACAACACATCATTTCACATTGCTACTTGTTAGCTGATATTAATGGAACATGTTTTAAAGTGGTGGCCTTTAAAGTATACACTAGTTATTGAGGAGCTTAAATGGGATCAATGCAAATTCACAAGTGTAATAATGCATTTGCATGTATGTTTTGTTTGCAGTGGGAAGAGGTGAGTATAATGGATGAGAAGAACATCCCTATCAGGACATACCAGGTGTGCAATGTCTTAGAGCCTAATCAAAACAACTGGTTGAGGACTGACTGGATCCCTCGGTCCGGCGCTCAGCGGGTCTACGTTGAAGTCAAGTTCACCCTGAGAGACTGTAATAGCTTGCCAGGGGTCACCGGCACCTGCAAGGTACCAGAAAACACACTTACAATGTCTTGACAGAGCATGATGATGATTGTATGGTTTATGCGCAGTAGAAAGTTGTAACAAAATCAGATGACGTCAAGGATTCACGTTAAATACTTTACTTCTTTAACTTGTTCACTTTTATGCTAATTAGTAAATGGACAGGCCGCTGCTAATGGTGCTTTATTATATATTACAGCTGCTGGTTATTCAAGCACAACCCCCCCCCTTTGACTCATTATCATATTAAGAGAAAAGATGAGCGCTGATGATGATAAATAGATGCCTCAGTCTCACTTTATTTCTATCCCTTTTGTCTTGTAGGAGACATTCAATCTCTACTACCACGAGTCTAACGAAGACAGAGAGAGCTACATCAAAGAGAGCAGCTTCATTAAGGTGGACACTGTGGCAGCAGACGAGAGCTTCACCCAGGTAACACTGAACAACTGAGTCAGACTTTGAGTTCTTTATCTTCCCTCCTCCACTCACTTTAATTTGCTCTTAGCTCGAAAATAAAAAAAAACATGCAGCACTTAGCAGTAATTTTGTATTTGTTTTACAAGCACTTTTATCTCGGATGTCCATTCTGCCGTCCTAGAAATGCCGGCTGGCTGCTTTTGCCTCGACCTCACAAAAATTACTTCTGATTTTGGCATTGTTGGCATTACTGCTTCTTTTACCTTCTTTGCAGTCAATATAAGTCAATCTGGCTGAGAGCCAAATGCTGAAAAAGTGAAGATCAGCCATGGTTCAACAGCAACTCACACTTTAAGTTGCACAAGCAAATTGAATTAATAAGGGCTGACACAGTTTACTGCATTTCATTAATGCAGCTCCATTCTCTTTCCATCCAGGTGGACGTTGGCGACCGCATCATGAAACTAAATACTGAGGTGCGAGACGTGAAGGTCGTGACCCGGAAGGGTTTCTACCTGGCCTTTCAGGATGTTGGCGCCTGCATCGCTTTGGTTTCTGTCAGAGTTTTCTACAAAACTTGTCCGCTCACCATTCGTAACCTGGCAACGTTTCCCGACACCGTTACCGGGGCCGATACGTCTTCCTTAGTGGAGGTCAGGGGGTCTTGTGTCAACCAATCAGAAGAGAGAGAGGAGCCTAAAATGTACTGCGGTGCTGATGGAGAGTGGTTGGTTCCTATTGGTGGATGTCTCTGCAACCCAGGATATCAAGAGAAGGGCGGAACATGTAAAGGTAAGTGAAGCTCTCCCAAAATGTGTTGTTGTTTGTTTTTTGTTGCGGTCCAACTGATACATTTTGGACTCAGAGCTCTCCACTCCTCTTGTGTTGCTACCTCTTAGACCCATGTGCCTACGAGTAACAATGATTAGTGTTCTAGTTAACAAGCTATTCGCTAACAATAGAACACAGTGACAGAGATGTGGTTTGTGTACACTGTAAAACCTACCAGCTCATCTTAATAAAAGAAGTAAGCTAACCCAACTTAAATGGCATAGAAAGTTGTAGTTACTTGAGTGATACACTAACATGAACTCATAAGTGAACTGCAGTCATAATGACTCAGTCATTTTGAGTTTGATCAACTTCTGGTAGACTTTCAAGTTATGTGTATCAATTCCAATGAGTTGTATTAACTCATTTGATCTAAATTGATTTTATAGACAGTGGATGTGTTCGAAAACTTAGCTGATCCTTGATCTGTCGTTTTTTCGCTTAGTTTTTTCAAAAGTTACCGAGAAATATACACTGTACTATCCGATAACACCGTTATTGTAACTAGCAGACCGGAAGGGTCTGTCTCTTCCTGCGACGGAGTTTCTGCTTGTTGTGAAGTGGGCGAGTCTACCCAGCATGCAGTTTGGCACAATTATTACAATTATTAGTGTTACAAATAGTTTGTGTCACAAACTGTTGTGTCGTGGTGTTTTACCCTGTTAAAGAGTGTTAGTTGTGGGTTATTGATTGTTGTTATAAAGTTTTAACCATGACTAAAGTTACAACCATGACTAAAGTTACAACCATGACACGTAAGTAGCTCCGACCGCTGTGCCCTCAGTGGTGAAAAAATAAAGGTCGTTATGGCTATGCGGTATATGAAAAATTCATACCGGTTTCAAATTGAACCGGTATACCGCACAGCCCTATGTGTAATGTTCTGGTCAAGTAATCATATTGGTTCAAATAAATTCATTCCATCTGAGTTCATACAAAAATTACAAATAAGTTTAAATAATAAATATGTTTTAAGTTCAATACAAAGAATGGAGTTAGTACTAGTCATTTATTTACTTAAGTATACCTAACAATAAATACTTGAGTTAAGAGTACTCCATTTAAGCATTTTTTTCCACTAAAAGGATTTGAGTTATTTACCTTAAATGGTTCAAGGCAATCGGTTTCCTTAAACTATTTGAGTTGACTTTACTCATCAGGTTTTACAGTGTAGTAATTAAAACCTTCTTGATTATTGGTTGGATTGTTTTTCCAAAGATTATTTTTAGAATAGTTGTCTTCTTAAAGGAGCTAGTACATGTTTGAAAGTATATTCTACAACACCACAACCAATGAATCAGTGTTGGAGTTTTTTTTAACCATTTACAAAATGATAGTGAGTTGAATCACAAATTTCTTCAGGGCAAAAGTAGTTTGCAGATAGGTTTGAAAAAGACTATGCTACAATTTGCAATACATGTTTTTATTTCTAAAATTATCTCCGTACTTTTTGAATGGTGAAACATATTTCAAAGGAATTGGCATTTGTATTTTTGGCAGATATCTTTTTTTAGTTTGGGAAATCCAGTTATTTGCGTTCTTGCAGACTTAGATGAGATGATTAATAATGGTAATCATCTCTTCACTTTAAATATACACTTGACACTTTAATAACAGACCTATTTTAACATGCTCTTAATTTGTTTGTTTGTTTGTTTATTCTACTATTGCAACATGCTTTATTGCTATGCACCAATCACCAAGCCAAATTCCTTGTATGTGCAAACATACTTGGTAATAAACCGATTCTGATTCTGATTCTGATATCTATCCGTTCAATATAAACTTGGAGCCAGGAGATGGTTAACTTAGCTCACTCCACTGGCAGTCAAGAAATAGTCTGACCCCCCCCATAAAATCACAATCATTGTTACACATTGTTATTGCATGGATTAAACAAAAACATATTTAATGTAAGTGAGCTTTAGGTTAAGGGTAGGCTAGCCGTTTCCAGTCTTTGAGCTAAGCTAACTGTCTTCTGACTGCAGCCTCTTTTCTCACAGTCCTGAGAATAGTTTGTATCATATTTCTCAAAATGTCAAACTGTTCCTTTAAAATATTCATCTGTTCAGGTTGTAGGAGATAGTAATAACAAATGTTACAATTGTTTCGTCAAAAACCTGGATAACATTTAGCTGTAGACTCTACTTTCAGATTATTTTGAAAAGTAACCCCCATCTGTTTAAATATGTTGTTAGGCCATGCAAATACAATATCCTCAATATAATACGCATCCCATATCTTTTAACAAATCCGAGAAGTAAAGAGGTTTTGTTTGACTTTTTATTCCTGCAATGATAAGTAGATGCTTTCAGGTCTCAGTGTGAGGTGTCCTGACATAACAACAGCCATCTGGACTAAAATGTCATTCTATCACTTACAAATCTGGTCTGAACTTTACGGTAACAAATATGCAAGCTGTTCACACCACACACCTCTCACCAACATACATGACGTGTGACGTTTAGAAGTGACTTGTTGTGATAGTGAAGACAACTAAATGTGCGTGTTTGTGTGAGAAAGCTGGGTGAGCGGGGGACAGCAGACTTAGTGGAGACACTTTTACAACATGGCTTCACTCCCCTTATTCAGTCTCATACACAACGGACGCACAAGATGTTCCCCCACACACACACACACACACACACACACACACACACACACACACACACACACACACACACACACACACACACACACACACACACACACACACAGATGCACGGGGACCAATAGAGACAACGGAGAGCGACTCACTGATCTGCGGCCTCCGTTTTATTTATGAAGCCTATCCCAGCAGGCTAATTGTATAACAAACAGACCCATAACTCAAAGAGAAAAGAAGAGACGCTGAGAGAGAGAAAGGCTAAAAGATGGACATAAAGAGAGCAATGCGGTCAGTGCCAGTTGGTGTTAAAGACAGGGGGAAAACAAATGTGCAATAAGAAGAGCTGTAGCCAAAATTGTGTGTGACAAATGTTCTCTAAAACCTTTAGTCCGCTCGCCCCATTTGTTCGCGCTGAAAAGAGGAGGAGGTTTGTGGGGTGGTCCCTGAAGGCTGAAAGATGTTCCTCCTCAACTAGATTTAGGAGAGCCCCTTGACTCTGTTGAACCTCCAGCAGATGTGAAGTGCCATCTATCTATCTGCGGCTCTCTTCTCTGTCTCCCCACTCTCGCTGGCTGTCAGCTTGTTGGCCGGGCTCAGCTGCCTCAGTGGAAATCTATCAAAGTCTGGATGAATACCGAATGCTGCTCAGCGAAAACTCTGACCCTGCAGTATTGGATGGACGCCTTAACACCTCTTCCATTTTAAGTTTGAAATTCGCAGAGAGAAAGAGAGGAGGGGGGAGGGCAGAGCGGGATGGAGGGACAAGGCATCGAGTTTTGAGAGGAGATTTAGATGATCTGTCAAAAGGTTTCTGGATCTTTGAGACTCGCGAGCCTTCACTCAGTGTAGCAGACACAGACACAGGCACAGACAGAAGCTGAGTGAGAGAAGAATAAATCATGTATAGCCTCACTTTAAGCACCAAATAGCTACCAAGCAACATTTTGAACTAGTCCTTTGCTTTCATGAAAAGATTGAAGAAATCACAGCTTCTGGGCCGAGAAACAGTCCTGTCTATAACACCCCTTATAACAGCAACTTGTTGTTTCTTCACTTTGTTTTTTGTACGTATGAAACACATTAGATATTATATGTTTATTAGTGAGTTATTTAATTAAGCAAAGCCGGGCAAGCTGTCTCTCCCTGTTTCCAGTCTTTATGCTAAGCTAACCTTCCCCTGGTTTCTCATTTAAGGGGCAGATATGACAGTGGCATCATTCTTCTCATCTAACTCTTTACAAAAATTCGAGAAATTCAAGAAAAACGCATCCATGAAATTGTGTAATAGAACACATCATATAACTTACATTTATTTCCTGCAAAATTTAGCATTATTTATTTTAATTTATTTAAATTATGCTAAGTGCCAGGGCTGGTGTAACAACCACAGTTTGCTTCTGTGTAGATATGTGTAGTCTCTGCCTGTGCTTCTGCTTCTCTAATGCATTTTAGCATTCCCAAAAAGTCCTGTTGAATTCAACTGAAACAAGACTAGACTTAACTAATGTGGTGAAATGTGAAAAGTTCACTGTAGACCTGGAGTAATGAGGATGGAGAGGAAGAGAGGACAAGCTCTGGAGAGGAAGAAGGGATTAGACGTTGAATGGGGCGAGAGGGGGATTGAAAGAAGGCCACTGACAGCAGAAGGCATCAATACAGGGCCGCCCCTCCCCCGCTGGGGGTTCGTCAGCAGGGGCAAAGGGGACCAGGAGAGAAACACAAGAGAGAGGGAACTCCCCTTCTTTTCTAAACCCGTGGTTAAGACCGAGGTCATGACTGAGCCTGATGAAGACGTCAAAAACTCTGACTGACAGTCACACACACACACACACACACACACACACACACACACACACACACACTCATACAGAGAGAGTTTAGCTACAGAGTGCAGGGTCATGACCGAGGTAGATGAAGACGTCAAAAGTTTGACAGCTGCGATCCGTCTGGGAGGATCGGAAACGAGGGAGGAGAGACAAGAGGAGAGAAACAACAGAGAGAATTTGAAATGTGAACGGCCGGAGAGGCGGAATGAAAGAGGAGCCTTCTGCTTTTTGTTTCACTGTCTCTGAGCTGGCCTCCTTTTTCTGTCGTCTGATTCTGCTCACTGCCTGGGAGGGTCGGACTGTTGCTCTGCATGTGTGTGTGTGTGTGTGTGTGTGTGTGTGTGTGTGTGTGTGTGTGTGTGTGTGTGTGTGTGTGTGTGTGTGTTCCCTGCATCCAGAGAGATTTCATGGTTGTGCTTCTTTCCAACGCACCTGCAGTGTCTCGTCAACAGCAGAAAGCATTTGCAGCGAGAGGGATGAAAAGAGGGAGAAGAGAGTGTCAGAGAGAAAGAAAGCCACACTCAAAGAGAGATGACAGAAAGAAAGAGTGAGCGGATGATACAAAGAGTGCGTAATCGCTGTATTCAGTCCCTCTAATTATTGCATCGCATTTCTGGACTGTGGTCCTGTTGGATTGCTGATTTGTGTGTGTGTGTGTGTGTGTGTGTGTGTGTGTGTGTGTGTGTGTGTGTGTGTGTGTGTGTGTGTGTGTGTGTGTGTGTGTGCACCCGTGTAAATGTGTGGGTACTGTATCTCTATCTGATTTTCTGCCAAACAAAGCCCTCCCTCCCATATACTCACAGTTTGGAGGGCTGCCTAGAAATGCCTAGAGTGTGGTGGGGCAAACAGAGATGGAGGACGTGTGTGCGTGTCTATACATATGTGTGTATGCAGGTGACAAAGCAGGCAAAGAAATGGCACAAGTGAATGTCTGAAGCAAACGAAACCCAGGTGGGGGGAATGGTTTGCATTCCACCGTCACAATCAGTGTGTGCGTGTCTCTGTGTGCGTTCTATTGTCTCCTTCTCCCACGTTGTTTCTAATGGAGCGGAGGTTTGCCAGCTCCACCAGTCCGTCTGTAGCTCTCTGGCATCGGAACAAGCCCCGCTCTCCCTCGCTGTCTCTCTGTCTTGCTCTCATTATCCCTCCTTTCTCTTCTCCAACTCCACGGTCCGGGGTGGGGGGTGCTACTGCTGGTGGCGGGGAGTGTTCTGTGTCGGGGGGGGGGTATTGTTGCAGAGCCCTTTTCACATGCTAATGTTCTCACTGTTGGCTTTGGGCAGGCACACACAAATCCATACACATTTCTCCTCAAACCACCAGTTTTTGTGAGTGTTTAAATTTTTTATAGCTGTGGCTTCCCCTGAGCACATTCCTAAGGTTTTAAACGCAGAGTGATATATGAGTGGCTGGTGCCCATGTAAGATATGAGATGAATTGTAATGCCAAGCTGTGTAGGAATGTGAGTTTCAAGGGAGCTGGTTGTTCTCTCAATGAAGACATACAGTAGGGAAAGGATAAGAATCACATCTTATCTCCAGCATTTTCTGTGGGTTTTAATTAACAGGGCATGAACCCTGTGATTAATAGTGTCCCTCCTTCTTCCGTGACAGTCTATCAATCCGTCCATCCATCCGTCAATCGGTCCCTCCCTCCATCCATCACAGGGACAGGTGTCACACTGGAGCGGTCGGGGGTACTTCCTCCATCTACACCCCTCTGCTGGGAAAGAACAAGGGATGATGACAGATAACACGGGGTCAAGGAGAATACACATACACACCCACCACATACAGTGTGCCGACAAGGCTCTTAGTTGGATTTCATGTGAGCTGCATTTGCATTTTAGGTAGCAGATGAATGCATATGCAAATGCCGACAATGCTGATAGTAATCAAAGGGCACCTTCCCCTCCGCTTCTCTCCCTCCTCTTCGCTTGCTCTCTTTTTCTATATTCACCTCTTTATTTCTCACTCCTTGTCAGTCTATTTATCTCCCTGTCTGTCCCAGTCAACCTTCTCTCCATCCTTTACACGCTGTCACTTTCTCATACTCACAAGCAGACAAAAAGCTGATTTGCAGTGCTCTGCTGCTAACAGGCACAATGTGGACATGCTCATTCACCTTATCTTATCGCTATGTGCGTTTGTCCAAATCCCTCCCAGTTTATTGGTCGAGCTCAGCTTCTGCACGGACCTCGGTAGGGTAGGGTTAATGTCGGGTTAATGACACTCTCATGAGCTCTTATTCCAGGTCAGCAGCGCTCACCCCCCCTCGTCGAAACCAGTGCTAAAAAGGACACAAAAGCAGACACACAACAGAGAGAATAGAGACATGTGAGGGTGCTGAAGGAAGTTTATGGCTTCCAATTCCTCCTCCTTTCTTTCTCTTCCTCCTTCAGTCTGTCCTCTGTGTTGGAGACAAGGATAGAGGATTGGGTGGGACAGAGACAAAGGCAGCGTGCTACCCCCCCTGGCAGAGTCTTGTTTAGGCCTATAATCAACCCTTAAGTCCTTAGGAGGTCAAATACTTTTCTCTGTCTTTCTCCCTTTAATTCCCTCCCTTTCCCATCCATGGCTTACTTACCCACATTGATGATTAAAAACAAAGGAATGTGCACAACAGCAGGAGAGTGATAATGCTTAGTTTTATCTCACATTTGATTATATCAGCTGACACATTATGATAAGTAATTCACCAGATGAAAGCCAGCCTCATCAGCTGTAAATATGTTTATGAATTTACAGGTTTCGACTTTATAGCTTTCAGCCGTGTGTGCGGTCTCATTTGAATTGGTATCAATATCCAGCCATAAACGCTGCGAGTGGACTTCAAAAGAGGGATATGCAGAGATGCAGCAGGAGTGAGGGTTATCAGAGATACAAAGACAGATAAGTAGAGGTCGAGGAGGAAGTGCGCAGGGAGCGAATGAGGGAGGTTGTGAAAAATGTGAAAGGGAGGGCAACTGAGTGTGTGAAAGAGCAAATCTATGGTGGCTCACGCAGATGGGGCAGGATTTTCGGTGTGAGTAGATTACAGAGGAGACTTCCTCCCTCTCATCTACTGATGAGAGTGTCATAAAGCACTCTGAGACACTCAAACACACACATACACAATCACATACACGCACACACATCATTCCCACATTCCTATCCACTCCCACTGGGATGTCTTCATCTCCCTTGCAAATGTGAAAGGGTTGGAAAAATAAATGAGTGAACTGGGAAAGATGGTGCGATTGAGGAAGTACAGTGAATAGGGTGTGATGATGAAAAAGAAGGTGTTGAAAAAATGATTGCAGTGGAAACAAATGAACTGAATTTAAAGAGAGAAAAATGTCTCTAACCAGCCACGCTTTGCCATCTCTTTTGCTTCACCAGTGGATGTCAAGCGGTATAATTAGGCACTCATTTATTGCATTGTTGCTCCGTCAATGCATGAATTCCTTGGTATACAGAGAGATGTCGCTTCATCCTCCCCCCTCTGTCTCTCTCTCTTCCTCTGTTTCTCCTCCATATATTTAAATGTCAGTAATATTTGTGCTGGCGTTTTAGTTTTGATGTATTCAGTTCGATGTTCAGTGTTTCTGGTTTCTGTGGGTGGGAGCTGATCAGTGAGTGCTCTTTTGGTGTTTCTTTCTTGTCTTATTAAAATCAAAGATAAAAGAAATCATCGTGCCCATCCCCTTCATGCTATATCTACTATATCTTGAAGCTGTAAATATGGAAGACAACAAAGACTGTATCAAGGGTCATGGGTCAGCTGACCTGATTAACCATTTGTTCCATAAAAAGTAACAACAGCTAATGTTCTTTGTCCAACAAACAGTCCGAAACGTACGGCATTTAGTTCACTTTCAGATACGACAATGAAAAATATAATAATATCCACTTGAGCTGCAAGTACAAAATGTGTTTGGTATTTCTACTTGAACAATGAATAAACCATCCAAAATGTTGTTCATTTATTTACTGTCAATAATCATTTCAGCTCAGGCAAAAAAAAAAAAAGTTACCTATGTGCATATGATAGCTGAGAATAAAATACAGGTAAAGTCAAGTAAAACTGGGACCTTTTCATTAAAACATTGTCTAAATAAAAAAAAAGGTCTGAAATAAAAGAAACAAACTGGGCTGTTAAAACATGTCTTGCATAAAGTTTGCATCAATGTGACATGTTGTTATTGACATTTTCTGATGCTGGTGTATCTGGCTAAGCAGTGTTATGAAAGCGGAGTCTTAAATATGTCTTTGTCTGTCCCTCTGCAGCCTGCTCTGTTGGTTTTTATAAGGCCAAGTCTTCAGACGCAGGATGCTCGAAGTGTCCTCCACACAGCCACTCAGTAAGAGACGGGGCGACTGTCTGTGACTGCCACTCTGTATTCTTCCGCGCTGACAGCGACCCTCCCTCCATGGCCTGCACCCGTAAGAACACACACACACACACACACACACACACACACACACACACACACACACACACACACACACACACACACACACACACACACACACACACACACACACACACATACTAGTAAGACTACATAAGTAAAAATGCAGACAATATGTGTGAGCATTGCTTGCAAATAAAAGCATTGTCTCCCAACATCTCTATCTCTACCAAACAGAGGGATACACAAACTTGTCTGAATGCCACCCCTGTTTCATGATCCCATTACTTATGACTAAGCCACCTTCTACACCCTGTCTGAAAGTAAAGACATTGAGAAGTGAATAAATGTCCTCTCGCTCTGCCTTTCTCTCTCTGTGTATCTCTCCAAGTCTCTGAGTAGATCCTGTGTTACAGACGTGGAGACCTTGGTCTGTGTGTCATAAACTTAATTATGCCTATATACAGCACATGGTTTCCTTGGCCTGGGAAAAATGAAAACATGCACACACACACACACACACACACACACACACACACACACCCTGTCCCTCCGACACAAGACACACAAAAAAGGAATACCACAGAAGAAAACAGCAGCCATCAAAAACATCTCTGAACAGTATGGGTTTCAGTGTGATGCCAGATGTCTACATTCCAACTCGTGCCAACAACTCCCCGCCCCCCCTCACACACACACACACACACACACACACACCCTGTATACTCTCTCCCCAGTTATGTGCAGCTAGAATGTAAACTTGGTTGGTTTTGTTCATTCTCAGAGCCACCGTCATCCCCACAGCAGCTCATCTCTGTGGTGAACGAGACCTCGGTGGTCTTGGAGTGGGGCCCCCCTCGCCGGCTGGGAGGACGAAGTGACACCAGCTACAGTCTTGAGTGTCTCATTTGTCAAACAGCGAGCCACAGTCACACTAGCAGTAAAACTCTCCCCAGGAATCACAGCACCTCCCAGCCTGAGGCTCAGCACAGTGGCCAGGAAATGCAGTCAGACCAGGGGATTGTGGGATCTGAAGTCCAGTCAGGGAGAGGTGTCTACCAGAGCAGACCAGTACCTGGAGACTACCCGAGACTGGGCTCAGGCTCCATCTCCAGCTCTCAGCTCTGCCTGCCTTGTGGCTCCGATGTGGTCTTCTCTCCCGACCAAACCGGCCTGAAGACCACCAGGGTGGTGGTGAGCGAGCTCAGGGCCCACACACACTACACCTTCATCGTCCATGCACGCAACGGGGTCTCCCAGGCCAGCGGTGCAGGGGCAGCCCAGAGCGTGTCTGTCACTGTCACTACCAACCAAGCTGGTGAGTGTGATAAATGATCTGTTTTTCAGATTATTGCAGCAACACAAAATGTGCTTATAGATGTTGTCCATAAGTGGGTCAGCACAATACCAACTGCTGTTCACTGCATGCCTCCAGGGAAGCAAAGCCCCATGGGTAATGTTTGAAACTGTGGAAGCATGTTATGAACATCCTTTGTATGCTACATACTTGCATGCTAAAACAACTCTCCACCCTAAACACTGCTGAAAAAAGCTATTGGTGATGTATTGTTGCATTCAAAATTATTGAGGAAATACATTTTTAATACGTATTTCTTTAACGCTTTCCACATATATTTTCAGTGCATTCGGCCATGTCTTTGTTTCTGACCTAAAATACATTTTGAGATAATGACTAAATAATAAATTGAACATTTCAAATACATTAATGAAGAGAAAATGGACTAAATTAGATTTGAAAAGCAGTCCTGCATTTAAATATATTTGCTATAATTTACATAAAATTTGAATAGCACATAAAAGCCATGGCCATATTGTAATACTGTATAAAAATACCATATATTGCAAATGTACTACTTCTCCACGAACAACAGTGTCAACGCTAATGAAGCCACGAGACACTTTTCTTGCTTCTTCTCAACTGAAAACTCTTGCTCTTACTATCACTGTCATAGTTGCCATAGTTATTACTCTGTCCTCCTATACCGAAAAACAGCTGAATTAATTACAGGGGGTGTTCTAAAGAGGATGTCAGAAAGCATTCTGGGAAATGTAAATCACTGACTTAACTACAAATAGGAAGAGCGTGTTGGAAATTATAGATTCGAGGAATAAGTAAATGAAACACCGTAGACTCAGAACAGCATTAGTGCGATGGCGGGGTTTCCTGGTCAGCTCTTGACGACGGAAGTGTGTGAAAAATCACCCAGATTTCATGGCGTGTTTCATTTAAGTTGTGAAGGTGTCAGCTGGTGTGTGGTGCTCCTCACAAATGCTCTCCATTAGTTTTCAGTGTGTTCCTTTTTTTTTGCATGCTGTTACATCTCAACTGTCATTGCTTTAAGTCTTTACGATGGCATTTAGAAAACATCACACCTGCTTAGTTCCAGGAGCCCCGGGGAAATAACTTTGTGTGCACAGCTTGAGAACTGACTGGGATTTGTCAAGTCCAACCTGCACCACCATATGGCCCTATATTATATGAGCAGCCAGAAAGGAGGATAGACACCATGAAAGAAGGGAAGATGGAAGGAAAAAGGAGAGAAAGTGGAGAATGAGGCTTGAGATTTAGGTCAGTTCTGAGGTGCACTGGGTCAATGGGACTGTTGACAAACCGGCCCCAAATCTTTTTAACTGTATTCTGGGCTGTGACACTATTATAGATGTTATCTTATTAGCAGCATCATAGAATATACAGAATGTCATTCCACAAAGTTAGACTATTTCCCCCTCATCACACCTGCTCTCTCTCTCCCAGCTCCCTCTCCGGTGTCGTCCATCTTAGCCACCGATGTCACCAGGCACAGTTTGTCGTTGTCGTGGCAACAGCCGGATCGACCCAACGGGGTTATCCTAGAATACGAGGTCAAGTTCTATGAAAAGGTGAGGCGCCTGCAGGTTAATGCAGCTAAGGCAGCTGTCTGGAATGCCAATATTCTGGCACGCTGTTTGGATTTCACTGATGTTGACGAGGGATTTGCAGTCAAGCATTGAAAAGAGCCCCCTCTTTTTGTCCCGTCTAATCAGGATCAGAAAGAGAGGTCCTACCGCATAATGAGGACCTTCTCTCGGAGCGTCGATGTCACAGGTCTCAACCCCCTCACTGTGTACGTGTTCCATGTGCGTGCTCGCACAGCTGCTGGATACGGAGAGTTCAGCGCCCCGTTTGAATTCGCCACCAATTCAGGTATTGTGACAATAATGTTTAGGAGTTTTACAGGATGCACCAGAGTTTAGTTTGACGAAGTTTACAACTTTCTGGTTGATGACCTTTGTGTGCTTCCCTGTTAGATCCCTTCCCCCTGATTGGAGAAGGAGTTAACTCAGCCTTCCTGCTGCTGTCTGTCAGTGGGGTTGGAATTTTACTGCTGATATCTGCAGCTGTCTTCATCATTAGCCGCAGGTACGCACACACTCATGCACTCTCTCTCACACACACACACACACACACACACACACACACACACACACACACACACACACACACACACACACACACACACACACACACAGGCACACACAGGCACATACAGGCATCCATACAGGCATGCATGCACACCTATAGGTTGGTTTGAAGTTTCCCCATCAGTGCATCACTGACGTCAACATGAGTGCTGTCTCTACCTTAACTACTGCTTTTGACCAAACTACCACAATGCACACAAACAACACACACACAACTCCCCTGCTATTGTGTGGCTAAATAATGTGTGTGTGTTACCTGGAGCTTTTAAAGGGGATTAGAGTGGAGACAGTGATAATCCCTTTGTCCCTGACTTGTCATTACTGTCTCTTCAGCAGCACAGCTTGTGTGTCAGTTTCACACACACAAGCATGTGCCCACAAACACACACACACACACACACACACACACACACACACACACACACACACACACACACACCTGCTCACTCACAAAGGTGTTTTTGACAGTTTCTTTGTTTAATGGAAAACACCTTTTATCTTTCGCTACCTGAGGCATCGCCCCTCCTCCCTCTTTCCCTTGGATGCTTTCATCTGCTCGCTTTGTCTTTCCTGCAGCCCGTTGCTCTCTGTTCTCATTGTCATCGCTCTTTCTCTTGCAGCAAATCCGGAAAACCCAATAAATGCACAGCGCTACTCGGAAAAAATAATAGTGTGTGTGTGTGCGTGTGAAAAAAACTTTTGTCAGTTCTCTTAACTGTAAAAATCACAACAAAAACACGTGACAAGTGAAACAAAAATTGTTCCAGGTATTCTTTGACAGACTTAAGTGTCTTTTCTATGATTGTGTGTTAAATGTCCATCACTTCTCATGTCTCATCAGGAGGAGCAAGTACAGTAAAACAAAGCAGGACTCAGAGGAGGAGAAACATCTTAACCCAGGTACTTGTACTGTTAAAAAAAAAAAAAAACGAGAGACGGATGGATGCTCTTTTTCTCTTAGATCCACCTTCACACATCTTACACACATACTGCCAAAGAAATTTACATAACATATGCAGCAGCAGTTACACAACTCATATTTCGTACCCTCCTCTGCATCCCTCTTCCTCCTCCCTCGCTTCCTTTCCTCTCCCGCATCTCTTTTATGGCAGGAGTTAAAATCTACGTGGACCCGTTCACCTACGAAGACCCCGATCAGGCTATCCACGAGTTTGCCAAGGAGATTGATGTTAGCAGTATTCACATTGAGAGGGTTATTGGCATGGGTAAGCTTGGCATTAGAGCTCTCACACACAGACACGTACACAAACACATGCTTACGTGGTGCTGACACTGCTGCTTGCTCTTTGTGTGTAGGAGAGTTTGGGGAGGTGTGCAGTGGTCGGCTGCGTGTTCACGGTAAGAGGGAGATCTACGTGGCCATCAAGAGTCTGAAGGCGGGATACTCTGACAAACAGAGGAGGGACTTCCTGTCTGAGGCCTCCATCATGGGCCAGTTTGACCATCCGAACATCATCAGGCTGGAGGGTGTGGTGACAAGATGTGAGTTGTTGACAAAACCTGTGAACTCTAAGTAGTATGGGTTATGTACATGTTGTAATTCAATATTTCTAAACTTACCTGTCCAGGTAAACCATTGATGATCATCACAGAATACATGGAAAATGGATCCCTGGATGCTCTTCTTCGGGTACAAGCATTTGATTTTACGGTTTCATTTTGCTTTTTAGTAGCAAATTTTGCTTTTTAGTAGCAAATGTAGCAAATTTTGCTTTTAGTAGCATTTTTTTAGAACATGCACTCTCTCATGACTGCCCAGCTTGTCGTCATTGCCTATGTTAACCTGTTCTCTTGTCTCTATAATTCTAATTTCCCAGAAACATGACGGCCAGTTCACGGTGATCCAGCTGGTCGGCATGCTGCGTGGCATCGCCTCAGGTATGAAGAACCTGTCAGACATGAGCTACGTTCACCGGGACCTGGCAGCTCGAAACATCCTGGTCAACAGCAACCTGGTGTGTAAGGTGTCTGACTTTGGCCTGAGTCGAGTTCTGGAGGACGACCCAGAGGCGGCCTACACTACAAGGGTAAGTAAGACACTCAGAAGTAACGTATGCATGCAAACGGGATGTGGATGTGGGAGGTAGAAGAGAGAAACAGAGCAGCAGTGCTATGAATGAGGGAAAAAAAAATATTTTCTGATTGCCTTATGGCGGTTACATTCTAAAGCACAAATAGATGAGCATCAGACACTCCACAGATGATTTACAGACACTCTCAGTTGCATTTAATTCATTACATCCAATGTGCATCAGTAAATACTATGCAGCAGTAAAGGTTTATTTTTTTCCAACAGAATTTTTAGATGAAGAGGGTGGGCACACTGAACTGCAGGCTGTGTATTTACCATGTGACCATCAGCAGTCCTTGTCCCATGTCATGTTGCTGTTTCATATGTCAGTGTACTTATTTGCCTAATCTTCACAGGTCTTTCGACCAATATGGAAACACTGACAATAGTGGGCCAATATTGTTTCCATAATGTTTTTTAGTTCCTTGAAAAGTAGTTTTAGAATTAAACATGGCTATTATTCACTAAAACAAATGTACTTGTACTGCTGTTTTAGGAGGCCACTGGGACTTATCTGTCCCCTGGAGGAAAGATCCCCATCAGATGGACGGCTCCAGAGGCCATCGCCTACAGGAAGTTCACCACGGCCAGCGATGTGTGGAGTTACGGTATCGTCATGTGGGAGGTGGTTTCTTACGGAGAGAGACCCTACTGGGACATGAACAACCAGGATGTGAGTCATTTTTATATCTATGAGTTGCCTCAAAGACAGAAGCGTGAGCTAAATCACCAAACACTTAATACAATATTAAAAGCTAAATGTCGGTTTCAGTAATAACTGAAAGATTCATCTTCATTTTAATTTCCAAAAAGCTGCATAAAAGCTGTCTGTGGGATTGCTCTTGTGGTTGCCCATCATGCACTCTGTCGTGAAGCTAGATTTTGGCAATGAAGTTGGCGAGTACAATGTCATCATAACTGAACGGGAAGATGACCAAAAATAGATAGATAAGATAAATTAAAATAAAACGTAAGTGTCAACTTCCTTGTCTAAAAAACTGTCGAGCAACATTACAATCAATTTCAATCTTAAACATAATTTATGAACTGTGATACATCTAAATCAAATTAAACTTTATCTTCTATGCAGTCCACTGACTGGATTTAAATTAAATAAATTTAAACAGATAAATAAATGACCACTTCTTTAGGATATGGTCGGAGAGAACTTCTGGAGGAAAATTATCTGTCCTCTACAGTATATGAGGGACTGAATGCTGACCCAGAGGCTTGACCTCTGCACCATTTTGAAAATTGATTTTTTATTTTTTTGCCTTCATCCTCAGAAAGGGCAGCAAGCCAATATTTTGTTCTTCAGTCACAAGATATTGTTTTGATGATGAATATTTAGTCTTGATTAAAATTGACTCGAAAATGCTGCTTAGTGTTATCCTTCAGCCAAGCACACATTATATTTAAATGTAGGGGTGATTCAGTTATTCTGAACAGTTTTTAGATCTGAGACACAAATCCTATTTCAGCTCAAATTTGCAATCACTTTGCTATCAAAGCTTGTTAAGTTTGAGTAGGTCAAAGAGACAGTCTGGCATATGGAACTCTTCAGACATGATTGATTTCATCTGCCGCTTAGTTGTAGTCGTAGAAAACTTTCCTCATAAGCTGTTCTCTAAACACTCTATCCATCTTACTTACTTTCATTTTCTTCAGAGCAAATTAGTACACGCTGAGATGCTCTTCTGTCTTTTTTAGCTGATGTGTTTTCGTGAAACATAGGGGAAAATACAGCTAAATACAACTTATTTTCTAATATAACTCCATAGCTGTCACCCAATTCCTTATTTAATAGGCATTTTTGAATATGACGTATTTTCATAGTCAAAATGTTGGCTGAGCAGCATTCAAAGCTGCAGCAGGGACTGGGACACACAGCTCATGGAGGCAATTACACACATATGGCAATGGTCCAAAATGAAAACCAAATATAGGATAAAAAACACTAACTCACTGACTCCATGGTAACAATAAATATTCCTGTTTACATCCCCCAAAGCCCCCAAATTGTATTTCCAAAACATAAAACACGTTTTCCCCAAATTAGGAATACACAAAAAAATTAGTAGGAGTTGCAAAGTCCATTAATATGAACTTTTTACATATTATTTTTGACACCACTCAGACTCAAAAGGCGTAGTGGTCTCCGTTCTGTCTGAGCGGGGGGCCCACAGTGTCAGACGTTGGAAGCCCCTGATGAACAGTATTGTCCCTCAGTGAAATGTACAAAGGTAATAGTGGAGCTGCTCACAGCTGCAAAAAATTAAAATAAATTTGATGGTGAGACAGCCCTGGAAAAATGTTGGAAGACAACAGAAAAGCAATAAATCTTCGGTAAAAGGTGTTTCTTTCTTTCTGTCAAATTTAACTGGCAGTAGCTTTTCAAAGTGGCGGTTTGATTGAAGTCTGTTGCCGCATATATTTAATAATTTCCTTCACCAAACCGTAATGATTTATTGTATACAATACACAAGTGCAAACACAATCTACTGTAACAATATGTGTAGTGTGCAGTGTATAGTATCGGTATAAAGTCGTATAATCTCAGCTTGTTTAAGAGTCTTCTCTTGTTTTGTATGGTTTCAGTTTGGCATTAGTGAACATTTTTTAACTGGATCCAAGTTTTGGGAAGAACAAAAAAAATGAAATCAACTTTCACCTGACCTTACTTTAGGTGATTAAAGCGATAGAAGAAGGCTACCGCCTGCCTGCTCCCATGGACTGTCCTGTGGTGCTGCACCAGCTCATGTTGGACTGCTGGGAGAGAGAGAGAGCCGAGAGACCCACCTTCAGCCAGATCCTCAACATGCTGGATAAACTCATCCGTAACCCTGGCACTCTGCGCCGGACAGGAGGGGACAGGTACATGTAAATCACAGACCAATACGCAGAATACATATCAAGAAAATGACCCCCGATTCCAGAGAGTTAATAGTAATTCAGCATTAATTCCACACTCACACCTACACACTTTCACCCAGATGATTACTTGCACACGGTGCTCCTTCAGTTATGATTTCCCAGTCCTATTTCAGCACTTTGCCACCACCAACCTCTCGCTCTCTGTGTTTTTACAGACACATGGCGACTATGCTGGAGTCAGGTGTGGGTTCAGAGGTGTGTGTGTCAGTCCTGCCAGAGGTGTGTGTGCCAGCGTGGTCGGTATGTGAGTGGCTGCGGTCCATCGGGTTGGAGAGGTACAGAGACACTCTGGCAGCAGCAGGATATACCAGCCTCGACAGCCTCCTGGCTCTCACACACCAGTAAGTGCACCTTCATGTGAAAATGGATTTTGACATTTGTTCATCGCTTTTCTAGTGCAAAAACACGAGCTGCATATACAGAATAATCTTTTACTCAACAGTCATGCTCAAGTCAAAACAAAGAGACAGACATTTTCTCACGCGTTGCAGTCAGAATGAGAGCCACCTGTAGCACAGACGTATTTATTTGCACACATAAAAGAGCAAAACATTTACTGTGTTCGGTGTCTTTTCACACACCTGCAGCCATGTCAGTTTTGTATCTGGCACTCAGTATGCTCAAACAAACTAGTTTGTATGAAATGTGATTCGAACACGTCTAAAGAAAATGAAGTGATAAAAGGTAGCAGCTTCGGTTGTCAGGAAGGTGTGGAGGGAGGAGGTTTTAGACATCAGATTCAACGATCCAATAAGCACACTGATACCTTGACAATTTGTAAAGATACCTCTTTATAAATATATTCTAATTGCTTCATTAAATGAGCAATCTCAGAACCTAAGCCTCTGTGGGCAATAGGCTTTATTTCTGGGGCTCCGGCGCCAGCCAGCAGACTTCCTTTACCATGCGCTGCTCATTCTTTACCGTCCGATTAGCAACTTGAGATGCAAGACCGGAGTTGGAGTTGAGAGAAGTCGAGTTTGACCTGTTTGTCTCATGTATAGCCAGTTTATAAGCTAATTATAAACAAATTTAAAAAAGCTAAATCATAGTCAGACGACAGCCAATGCTCTCCTGTTTACTTGCGTTCAACCAAAGGTTGCTCCAACTTGATTGGTCAATACTACTTGGACTACAAAAATAAACCAGAACGCTTCCGGAACCAAAATCCTGTCCTTAATTAATGAGTAATTGTCTTAGGTTATTTAAAGAATGTCTAATGTCATCTGAAATCTATTAAAAACACATAAAGAGCCATACCGATGCAAGGACGACATATCCATTTATTATAATAAATATGGCTCTTGAAATTTAATGTAAAACAGCTTTGCAACTACATTCCCATGCCACTGAGCATGCTCAGGGTTGTGGTTTCTTGTTCACATTGCTTTTGCTTTGATGCTTTACTCTTTTATGTATTTTAATAGTTCTGAATAACAAAGACTGTTTCAGGCTTTGGCGACAAAGACAACTTGATAATAAGGTTCTAGCTTAATTGGTAGATCGGGTTGGCTAATAATTGTCAGGTTGGTGGTTTAACGGTTGTACATGTGTTCTTGAGCCGACACTGAACCCCAAAAAAAGCTCTTAATTTACGTGTAGAGGGGAAAATCAAAGTATCTGCAAATCGTCATGAGCCAGCCTTATCCTTTGAATACGGCATGTTGTGGATTTGTGTGTTTGAACATATATTTATTTATATGTCATATAGTTATATTTATATTGCTTTGTCTCTGCACCTACAGGGAGATGGACAGACTTGGAATAATGACACCGTCACATCAGGACATAGTAATTGCTAGTGTGCAGCAAGAAATGTTGTCTCAAATGCAGCATATGCAACACACAATGGTTCCAGTCTGAGCTGGAGATGGATACAAACCTTTTTTGAGAAGAATTTCATTTACCTCATCCATGCACTTTAGAGAAACTTTTCACCAGTGGAAATACAAGGAGTGGCGTAAATTACAAGAGGAGAAAAGCAGCACTTTTGTGAACTTCCATCCTGTGAAGTTTTCTGAAAACCATGATCTGGACGTGGCCACAGATAGCATTAAGCTACTGAGAGCTTAAACAGTTCTACTTCTCATTATATTATTATCTGTTCTGTGAAGGCTGACATGTTAAGGCTGTGCATAAGCAGAATGGCTTCCAACTTTTCTTTTGCTGCTTTGGGCTTGACTTGAATAAAATGTATTTTGTGTTTACCTGTGTGTGTGTGTGTGTGTGTGTGTGTGTGTGTGTGTGTGTGTGTGTGTGTGTGTGTGTGTGTAGCGTGAATGCACACAACATGGAATCTCCCTTGTCAAGACGTCAGCTATCTTTGAATATTCTGAATATGCAAAGTTACCCAATAGAGAGAGAGTGGGAGGAGCCGGACTGAATGTAACATTACGAGCTCATGGTTTAAACTGGAAGATCATACTAACAAACTGTATGATTTGCTTTTTTTTATTTTTTATTGTTATGTTTAAAAATGTTTGACTTTCTGTTGAATTCAACATTTAGAATAGAATGAAACTTTGTGTCAATCGTACATGTCTTTTGTTAAGAATTAGGTACATGAAGCATTTTGTTTATTTATGTGTTTTTTTTATAGTTTGTACATTGTAAAATAGAAACACTGAGGAAATATTGTAATGACTGCCATATTGCATTGCAATAAATCCCGAAACCCATCCATTTATAGGTTTTGATGTTGTTTAAACTGAGCTTTTGTATTTTAACGTATATAATGTACTGTTTATATTGCAATGCAGACAGACTATCAAATGAAGCCGTAAGCTCTTTATACATTTTGGCAGAAGAAAGTGTCCCAGAATGGCCAGTTGAAAAGCTTCTGGTGTCATCACGTGCAGTGTTGGGGTGAGTGTGTGTGTGTGTGTGTGTGTGTGTGTGTGTGTGTGTGTGTGTGTGTGTGTGTGTGTGTGTGTGTGTGTGTGTGTGTGTGTGTGTGTGTGTGTGTGTAAGAGAGGAAGGAGGGAGAGAAAAAAGAGTAGGAGAGGGAAACCGAAGGGAGAAAAGGACTGAAAATTAAGAGTGGGCTGTCACCACGAGCGTCTGTGTGGCATCATGTTTTTTATAGGCTAAATTGGGCTGAGTTTGCAGTGCAAACTTGTCGAATCATCAACATCTGTTTCCCTCTACACTACCACACACACACACACACACACACACACACACACACACACACACACACACACACATACATACAGTATGTATGTGTGCATATCCACACCAGGGAATTGATTGGAGAAACCCTTTGATAGATAGGATAAAGGATGAAAAGATATGATCTTAATTCTGTGGAAAATGTCAGTGTTTTTCTAGCCTAATGAGAGTTTCCTGCACACACACACACACACACACACACACACACACACACACACACACACACACACACACACACACAAACACACACACACACACACACACACACACACA
Source organism: Myoxocephalus aenaeus (assembly GCA_038501785.1). NCBI lineage: Eukaryota > Metazoa > Chordata > Actinopteri > Perciformes > Cottidae > Myoxocephalus > Myoxocephalus aenaeus. Next base: position 4,076,702 of record JBAMJR010000073.1, on the reverse strand, counting down.
CACACACACACACACAGACCACCCCCCGCCTTACTCCCAGATCATCCAAATCATGCACAGCAAACAAAATGCTGATGGTGGTTAATGAGGCAGATGCCTCTGAGTAGGAGACAGAAAGAGGAAGAGACAGAGAGAAAGAGTTTGGCTTGGCTCGGGGCAATGAAACCAGCAGCTTCTGTCAAATAATGAGACACTGACAACACATTTAGCAGGTAGCCTTTTGTGGTGATGCATCACATCCCATGCTGAGCTCTACTCGAAATTGAGAGTATGGCATCTGTTCACATAGGAAATAGCTGCTCGCACACTGTAGATTAACTCTTCTTCAGACCTGGCTCTATTGACGACAATGTCCAGACTGAAATATCTGTGCCTATATTAAATATTTGACACAAAAGTCCCTACAGGCAGGTATGGCTCCCAGAGGAGGAATCCTAATGACTTTGGTGACCCCCTGACTTTTCTTCTAGCTTCACCATGAGGCTCTTTAGTGGCTCTGAATGCAATATCTTAACTATTGGATGGATAGCCGTTACATTTGGTGCAGACATTCATGTGTCCCTCGTGAAGAATTCTCTCAACTTTGGTGAACCTTTGACTTTTCCTCTATAGCCATCATCAAATCAGATATCTAATCAGTCCATTACTTTGGTTTATGACCAAATACCTGAACAGCTGATTTACTTCTTATCATGCTGCGTTGTTCTTTGTGGTAAGTGAATATCGTACATTACACCTACTAAACATAATCATGCAAGCGTTGTCATTTTGACAGGTTAGCATGCCGACCTCCTAGCTGAAAGCATTGCTGGGTAGTCTAAGTGCAGTCTCACGGACATGCTTGCATGGCTGCAGACACATTTACATTCCCTGCCACAGAGCATGGCCTGTAGCTGCTCCAAATTGTTATGAAAGGGATTGATGAAAGGGATGAAAAGGACACCGTTTAGGGCTGAATCCACATTGACTGATGGTAGACTGAGCAGTAGTAATTTTAACCTTAAAAGACACTCTTGTTATAATGAGGAGGGCAAATCAAATTGAATATTTCTGTCTCCGTGTCTCAGTGGGAGGCGATTGTGGGTTTTTGTCCTCAGATTAGGGCGGGTATAGAGCTGGCTAATCCTGCCCGCTCCTCCATGTGGGAGTGGCAGTGGGGTGTCTTTGTTGCGCGGCCAGCCGTAATCTAATGGGTGTGAGATTGGGCTTTATACACAGGCACGCTCACTCACACACAGTCGGAGACACACAACACAAAGTCTGGATTTGGTTCAGGATTAAAGGCATCACCTCAATGACTGACATAATGCCACAGGCATTCCCACGGTAACCCCATGAAGTTGTCTGTATTTGAGTGTGTGTGTGTGTGTGTGTGTGTGTGTGTGTGTGTGTGTGTGTGTGTGTGTGTGTGTGTGTGTTTGTTAGGCTGTGTGTGTGCCAGTGTATGTGGTATAGATGCTTTCTGGATGCTGATGATGAGAAATACATTGAGGGGAGAAGCAGAAAGAGCACAGGAAGGTGAGAACACACACACACACACACACCACACACACACACACACACACACGCACGCACGCACACACACACACACACACACACACACACACACACAACACACACACACACACACACACACACACACACACACACACACACACACACACACACACACAACCACTCAGTCCCACTAGAGAAGCAGCTGCACAAGTTGGCAGGCCATGTCCCTCTCATTATGCTGGCCAGTCACTCGTGTCCTGGCTCTCTCTCCCCTGCTGCTGCTGGACAGGTAGCATCTGACACACATTAGCCTGCTATTAATGACTTCTGCTGCAGCCATTAGCTCACATTTAGGGAGAAACATCCCCAGGGTGCCATTTTTGCAGTGACATGGATTGTGTGTCCAAAATCATCCAATTTTCCAAAAGTTTTGCAAGCAAAGAAATGTTGTGTCTTCAGGGTTGCAAGAGAACACAATCATTCTCTTGTTTCTCCTCTTGTTTGCCTTTTTTTTCTTTTCTGTGATGGTACCTCAAGTTAAGTCCAGGATGTCTGTGAGTTGCACTCAGAAGCAACTCTTAAGGAATGTGGGGTTGTGCTGATGGACATCCCACATTAGATTAATTGTTTACCCATGATCCCACAGGGGATACCGCTGTGATTAACATTAATCCTACAAGTCTCTGCACAAACAACACAAGTACCATATACAAATACAACAACAGCAGGTGTTCCAGCGTTTTCCTCGCTTCCTTACAATCTAGTTCAGTGTTTGACATTGTGTCTGTCCCGGTTTAGGGTTAAGTAAGTCCATAGAATAATATTGCTTATGGTCATTGTCAATCAGCAGATTTTTCCCTATAGTTTTTCTCTTTCTTTAAAATCTTGCTGTGATCACAGCGTGAGAAGGACAGAGGATCACAAAGGGTCAAGCATTTGTTCTTCAAGTCATGGCAATTTGTGAATGCATAAGAATCTGTTCAAAATAAGTCGGAGGGAAACTTAGCGTTTAAATAAAAACTGTCATATCTGGTCTTCTGTAGTGGTCTGAAAGACTCAGATCTCTGTGCCAGTCAAGGTGTTATGGTGAAGACACCGAATCCCAAACTGCTAATTAATTGGCTAAATGCCAGGGTATGGAGCACAAAGAAGATATACAATACAATGATAACAACAAATGTCTCTCAGCAGGAATTAAGTGCAGCATATTAGAACAAAGGTAAAATACTCTTCAAGAAACACAGTAGGTTTATCTGAGCTTTTACACTGGAAATAGCTGCCTGCTGAGACTGGAAACACGATAGATGAGGGTTGGGAGAGTGAACCAAAACAGTAAAGTTATGGGCGGTAAAACCAAAACAATGAACTGAAAGATGCTAAAACACTTCATAGTGGCGGGAAACTAATTCTCTGTCGATGCATTCAATAGTAATGATACATGCAGCTGTAAATCTGCTGTGACAATTATACACCATAGATTAGCAGAAGCCAATAATAGGCATTGATAAATCAGTGGAAGTTAGTAGTGAGGAAGATGATTCCTTAAAACTCCTCTAAAGGGAACTGAGTTCCCTCAACATGAGCATCAAGCCAACTCCACTGAATCAGACAGGGACATGTACAGAGAGAGCAGACGTAGTCATGTGCAAGTCCCAGCAAGAAGGAATCGCCATCTCAACAGCTTCAATGCTCTTTGTTTTAAGATCAGGTGGACGAGGGAATGAATCTTTGATTCACAAGCAGAGCCAAGGAGAAACACGTCATTATCAGAGAATATCACAGAGAGACATGGTACTACACAGGCTGAAATACCACATGGGTGTCAATCCACTCACACTCTGTATGCACGTACTGTGTGTTTAGTGCTTTCATCCATGTCATTCAATTTCAATATTTTGGTGAAACCTTTCCAGCTCTGCAAGCCTCCAGGTTTGATAAACCTCTACACAAGCACCAAGGCTGCATTTATTTTCTATTCCACCCTAAAGAATGTCAGGTCAGTGAAAGCTCCACGAGCAAGAGAGACCGATTGAAAAGAGATGGGCACGGAGAGAAAAAGGACAGCGCACCAGCAGGGAAAGTTTTGCCCTTCATCAGCCCTCCATTCCTCTATCTCTCCATCTCATTAAGGATGGATAGATGATCAATAGGAGAGACGCAGTAGAAGGGGATTAGGATTAGAAATCGATGGCTTTGTTTTCTTCAGCCTGCCAAAGATAAACACTGCCTTAAGACACTGACAACGCAACACAGAGACTTTTATGGCTTTTCATCTGTGTGTGAGAGGCCACGACGTTCCCTGTGTGGACAGATAGACATCTGGATGCAGCTTCTCATGCTCAGTTAAAAAGCGACACGTCAATTCCCTCATGTGGTTGGGAGAAGGGAGACGGGATCTGATCCAATTTAGTGGTAGTTTACTTAGGTAGTAAGATGAGAGTCTGTTGATATGTTGTAGATGTTTTACTTTGTATACAGCTTGACATACACGTGTTGAGGCGTGTGGGAGCTGGAGCTTTACTATCACAGATCAGAGGTCGACTGGTTCACACCAAGTAACAGTTTTCTCTGAGAATAGCTGGAGATGATTGTATAGAGATATCGTAATAAACCAGCTGAAAAGAAAAGTGAATCTCCTCAAATCTGAGTGGGCTGTAAGAAGTGAAGCAAGGCATTCTGGGTAGGTGAGGCTCCACCTCCCACACAGAGATTCAAAAACATACCCCCTGCTTTGATCTCTCTCTGCTCTCGCTGCTCTCTCTAACACCATCTCCTCTTTCCATCTCTTCTTCTTCACACACACACACACACACACACACACACACACACACACACACACACACACACACTGGCCTGTTTGTTGTGGCTTTCGCCCCCCTGTCCTTTGAAAGAACAAAGGCATTTGTTTATGTGTCCTGCAGATGAAAGCTCTGCTTTGCAACGGACCGTTTCAGATGTACAAATGCTGCCTCTTCTTGATGTTTCTTACCGTAAAGTAAGGAAATGACCATAACATCATAGTTCTAAAGTTCTCATTTGATAACCATGATGGTACTTTTTAAAGTCACAGGTTTCTGATGCCTCTCCCAGCATGTACTCAGCAGAAAGCTGGGGGAGCAGCAGAAACATAAAAAGACATTCATTCTCAAATAGTCTTCAATCCATCTGACATGGATTTGTACTGTGGGAGGAAACCAGAGCAGCCTCAGGTGGACGCTAGGAGGACATGCAACCTCACAGAAAGGACCATGTACGGTAGATCGGATGCCACCATGGCACCTTGACTTTGGCACTTAAAGCGAGCGTAGACACACAATGGTTCAACCAATGGCACGCTGGCAATAAGTGTTGCAAGGAAGTTTTTTGGAAATGTTTAAGTGGTCACAGAAATTTGATTAGATTTGTTTCCTCTTCTATATACTATACTTTGCCATTTTGTATCAAATTTTTCATGGTATACTAAACAATTACTTTTTTACAACATGCATATTTGAGATACTCTACTATGACATTTATTGTTATGATATGCTACACTATGACCTCATTTATGAAATAATCCATGGAAGACCAAAATATTACTTTTTATCACAATTGGATACTATTAATGTATTTTATTGAAAATGTTTTTATAGAACATCATATTATCACTTTTTTTTTACTTTTTATGACATAGTTTAAAATTACATACATTTTAGATTACATTTATATGACATACTACACTATGACATTTTTTACAATATTTTATAATATGATAAGTGATTTATCATACTTTTTATAATTATATTATATTATATTATACTATACTATGATTGTTTAAGACATACTATACTTTTTTTTTCATTTGACCTTTCCCAGCCTGAAACCCTAGAGGTAAAAAGAAAAACACAAGGCCAAAAGATACCTTACAGCCGGCCACTGTGGTTTTAGCAAATGTTACTCAAAAGTGGAGTTGATACTAATGCATAGTTAGAATCCATGCATTAAACTACACTGCCCATGTTCATCGTAATGAAATAATACTACAGTTTGGCTCATTTTCAGTTATTTTTGGACAACTATGGGATGAATAAGATACTGTATTTCAAGTTTTGGGTACGCAGATCTTTTCATGAAATGTACTAATAAGCATATTAGAATATAACTAGGTATACCCTTTAACAATTATTTACCTTAGTTGATTACTGGCACCATTGAACTGTGGAAGGAAAAGCTGCCTGACTCAATAATCAGGGAGGACATTGAGGAGGAAAGAGAAGGAGCAAAAGGATTAGGTGTTTTCAGAGGAAGAAGGACAAAAAGAGGGTATGGAAAACAATTTCATTCCAGGACAATTGGTCACGTGGGTGCTGATCCTTGTCTATCACACATTCCATCATGGCCCGACATGGCTGACTTGTCACCCTGAGTGACATTCGCAACACTGGCTTACAAATAAAGCACAGAGCAATGCATGTGCACCCGCACACAAATGCACATGCAGAGGAATACAGTGAGCGCACACTGAGCTAACTTTAATGTCTCCTTCAGGGGACTACAGCGCATGCATTCTCTTCTGTTTTCCTTTTTCTGTGTGTGTGTGTGTGTGTGTGTGTGTGTATTAAGATGGCTAAGATCCCAGAGGGGTGTTTTAGTTAAAGCCATATTGATCTTTATCTGTTTTATTCTAGTGCATTTTTAGCAGCAAAGCCTCTGTAGATAAGTAAAAGGCCAACACCACTATAGCAATCACAATTTCATTTCATTACGTTTGTGAGTGTTTAAATGTCACTGTTATGTGGGGGGATTGAAGTATGAAGCTTTAACTATAAGCTTTCATTTTAGGTCTATCATGAACAGAATGAAAGGAGGTATGGCATATAAGCAGCTTAAATACTGGCATATGCTTTTGTGTAATTTAATTTTACAGTGCAAATAAGTCTTAAGCAAATAGTTCAAGACTGTAAAATGGTGCAGCATCAGGAACTACACTTCCTTTCTGAGACATTGTAGTGCCATCTAGTGGACTAGTTATGCACATAACATTTGACAGTCAAAATATATTCTTTCTTTCACACGATACAATTTTTATTTTCTTTAACACAGTGATCAGCTACAAACACTGTTGCCTACAAACAGGCATGTTAACTTCAGCAGACTCAAATAACACAGTCATATGTTACAGCAGTGCGTATCGACCCAGTCAGGAAGTCGGATGATGTCAATCTCGTTGATCCTCATGTATGGAAGAAGGGAGGAACTGTCTGTGGTAACAGTAGATTTATGTTCTTACCAAACTGTATAAAGAGGTTGTTTCAGTTTTGCTCAGTTTGTTTAATTTGGTCTTTTATGGTTAATCCAGTCAGAAGACTATTTCCATATTCTCACACAGCCAACATGCTTGTAGCTGGTTCAGACTTTCATGGCCTATTACAACAAATGGAAGGTACAGCTTTTGACAATTTGACAAATAGGCAGGACAGAATGTCTTCCAATCACACATCAATATGCATGCAAACACATGCGCACACTGAGACGTAAGGGCACGTACAAACTGACATGCATGTGCTTAAGCGCACACACAATGTATCTATCATTTACAAAAGATTTTTATTTATTTTTTATTTGTTCGCTGTTGATCTTTTGGTTCTAAATCCTGAAGAGGTGTAAATACATGGTCTCTATATTTTTTAACTGTTCTTTAGATATTTGGTATTTACGCACAATAAAATACTCTGTATATTTATATATTTTAGTTATTTTGAAATGATTAGAAGTGACCAACATATTAAAAACAGTTATGAAAATGAGTTTGTCAATAAGGCATTTTGAACACAACCATTCATTGTCAGATTAAAGTTTCTTAGGTGGACCACACAACCCTGGAAAAACAGAACACTGTGCATACACAGCACATAACACATTAACTGTGCTCGAGTGTTTTAAACAATAATTGATGACCAGACAAATACAATTTCAGCATACATTGATAAAGTGCTAACATAAAATTATATACAGCTTTGACATCCCCCTAGTGAAAAATAAATGCACGAATACACTGTGAAGTAGTTAATCAAAAAGAGAAATCAATAATACATATGTCCAAATTGCATAGCCAGAGTTGGCCCAGTGCAGCGTGACTCATGAACACGACAATCCTGCACAGCGCTGCAACATACCTGACTTAACAGCCCCCATTCACAGTGTCACTCAGCTAATAACCATGTGATTCGTCTTCATTTATCTGCTTGATATCAGTCAGATTGTCCAGGAATTGATTATGTTTTTCATACAATTTTATGTATGTATGTTCATTTGAATTTCAGCGAGTGTATGCATAATTGTATTGTTGTATACTTGAATGCTTCTAAGATCATTCCTTTAGTCTCTGTTGGCAAAGCAAGCTCCCACATGCAGCCTGGGACACTAGCATTAATTCTCATAGTGTCCTGGTGGCTTTGTTATTAAAACCTCACAGCTTCTGTATATGGGGACAGCCTCTGGCTCTGCCCATCACTGCTGTTTCCACTGTGAGTTACTGAGAGGGAGAGAAATAGAGAATGAGTAGGAGAAATTCTGACAGAATAGCAATAATAATAATAATAATAATAATAATAATAATAATAATAATAATAATTCTTCTGTTCTGTGAGTTGATGATGAATAATTACTGAACTGTACACTTACTGTCTCGCTCTCCCCGTCTGAGCCCCTTCTGGGCTCTGAGCTGAAGTGCAGAGGAGAGTACACCCAGCCCCGATCCTCCTGAGTCTGCTGTGATCAAATACAGGCAGCAGGGGGCAGCAGAAGAAGAGAGGAGACAAGAGGAGAACAATTAGAGGAGGAACGGGGGAAAGAATCATTTATAAATAAATTCCCCACATACTGAATGGTTGAGAGCAGCCCGGTACCATTTAACAGTTTAGGGGCACTGAGATGCACAGAGTGCTCACGGTCAACCTAGGATTACTGTTTAAAAGGACAACTTGCTAAGGGAAATCTACAGGTTATCAGAAGGGATGATATAATCTGGATATTCTGGTTTACTTCAAAGACCCCAAAATCATATTTTCCCAATCAGCTTCTTATCCTGACAGATGGGATCATCGATAGACAAACAATTGTCTGTCAAAGTCAGAACGGTTTTGGTTCTTACACATAAGAAATGTCTTAATTTATATGTTTAGTTTGCCTTCTATATTCTAATTCTAAAATAGGTGATGTCACACACACCTCTGTGCACTAATCTGATGACAGTTTGGGGTTATTTGCTCAGGTTGCCCATGTGATCAAACACATCTGCCCATCCAGATGAAGCAGATATGTTTTTGATGGTAAAACTTGTAAGTAATGGATATGCAATGTTGTATACAACTTCTCAATAATTGAAACCATGTTTTCAGGGGCTTTAAAATGTAAAAAAGAATTCATCTGAATAAACAGGTGATTTCCAGTGTCAGAAAGGAAGATTTCATTCTAGCCAAGCACTGATAATATTAATCTCTGTACCTGAGTGCTTCAGGGCAAAAGCTTGATGGATCGCTTAAAACACAAAGCCAATACAAGCTAGCTACAGTTAAGTAACTGCAGGTCCGAGACCCTCAAACAATTAAATCACTGTTACATAAAGATGCATGCTCCATTTAAATGCATATAATGGCCCTTCAGAAGCTGGAGTTATTAATATGCAATGTCTTTTTTGCAGTATTTGACACTAAATAAATCATATGGGAAAATAGATGCATTGTAACTTTACTTGTAACTACTTCTGAAGATCCATAGCAGCGGTGCTGACAGTCCCAAGGGCACAGTGTCCAGCAATGCGATGGAACGGGGAACAAATGACTCTGACTACTTTGGTGGTGACTTACATTGTAACTCAAGCTAGAGTTTAGCTTACGACGGCCAAGAACAGGAGAGTACACCCAATATCTGCCATCTGCATACTGATGGATGGATGGACACGACACACAAACGCAAATGAACACACAAATGCATATAATGTGTGGACAGGAAAATTAAGGGAAATGCATGAATTATTACAAAGTGGAGGAGAACTATGAGGGAAGATGTGAGAAGAGAGAAGCAGTTGTGATCGAGGAGAGAGAAGAAAGAAAGTGGAAAATGGAGAATGAATGTTATAATGTAAAAACATATTCAAACAGAGAGAGAGAGGATTATGGAGAGCTGTGCATGACGCTGACATGAACCATGAATGCAGAATATAGATATCGAAACATCATGCTGTGCAGGAAAGACAAACCTACTGTTGCATGAACTATGACAGCCTCGTGCTTTGGATAAAAGCGTTTGGGACAGCGAGAGCAACCCCATAGTACGTGCACACTGCAACACACACACACATGCACACACACACACACACACACACACACACACACACACACACACACACACACACACACACACACACACACACACACACACACACACACACACACACTCCCTTCCTCCCCCCCTCACCATCATAACTCTACCACGCTGTCCTGACTGGACCACTGCAAGAGACCCAGTGGATCAAAGAAAAACAGGAGAAGGGAAATTATCTTTACTCTCTGGAAGAGGACCGTCAACAAAACCAAACCAAAGAGAGCTTTCTCCTATTTACTGAATAAGAATGTGTATTGATACATCAGATCCAGATAAAATCATTTTTCTTTGTTACAGAGAAAGCCTCTTCAAAATAGGTGAGAATTGCATTTCTTATTTTGTCTGTTTTAGGCGTATGGTGGTTCAGCTTTCAGTTCATTCTTTATTGTTTTACTACTTGACATGTTTTAACATCCTCTGCACAAATAAAAAACACGAGAAGCCCTAACACGAGATAATGGGGACTTACAAAGTAGATGTCAGACACCTGCACCTCTCCATCCAACGAGTTGTGGCTGCTGGACACAGACAGCTGATTGCACGGTGTTTGCAGCGCCTGCTGAGGCACCTGGGGGCTTGGAGGGAGGGAGGAGGGAGGGGTCGAGGGGAGATGGGGAGAAGAGCTCTGGGTGGAGGAGTGAGAAGATGCAGGGCAGATGGGAGTAAATGCTGAGCCAGGTGGGAGGGTGGAGGTGTCTGGAGCTGAAGTGAGAAGTTTGGATTGAGCAGCTGACTGAGAGATTGGAGAAGAAAGAGTGGAAGACTGAGCAGCGACAGGAGAAGTGAGTGGTTTGGTGGATGGACAGATGGATGAAGCAAGTGTGGAGGAGGACTGGCTAGCTGATTGAGCAGCGGAGGAGGAAGACACAAAGGAAGAAGGAAGGGTGGAGGAGGAATATGCCGAAGATGGAGTAAGAGAGGGAGGGGTGGATGAGGCAGTGGCATGGAGCTGGTGGTCAGGTGACAGATGGCTGGGAGAGGTAATTTCTGTCATCTGTGTGAGCTCAGTGCTCTTTGGGATTTTACTGTATGAAGACAAAGAACAATGTTAAAATACTGTTTCACAGGCTGCTATGAACATTGTACTATGGTATTGTTTTATGCATGTGTACCTGAGCTCCACCTCCACTGTAATTGTGTCCTGCTTTTCCCCATGAACCTCAACTACCTCTCTCTGCGCCCTGTAAGTACACAGGACAATAAAGGGTGTGAAATCAGTAGGGAAGAACAGCGCACACAGTACATATTTCTTTCCACAAAATGTCATCATTATATATGCATCATTGCATATTCATACGATTATTCTCACCTGGCCACACTTGGGGAAAGGATTTGTCTCCTGTAGCGTGGGTGCTCTGGAGTATCGAAGGGTGTTGTGGGTAAGGAGTTGTTAGAGGAGAGAGTGGTGGCAATGGAAGCTGTGGTAGCGTCTTCAAAGGAAGGAGGAGTGCAGGGTGGCTCTCTCCCTGATAGGCAAAATTAACCAAGAGATAATTAAATATAAGAGATGAAAATATACTACGAAAACAATCAACTGAATTGATTGTCTAAACAAAATCAGATTTACAAGGCTGTGGATTGCTTGCATAACTTTCACTTCACATCAACTTTCACTTCACTTCACATTCTGTTCCTTTCTTACCCCCTTTATGAGTGTTGATGTGGGCAATGAATAATGCATGCTCCTAGACCTAACATGACACTACAATGTAATACATTATCATTACATATGTCAATACATATCTAGTCTTGATCGGTTATTTGTTTTACCTTTACTTTGATTCTGTTGTTACTATACTGCTGCTGCATTTCTCCACAGGGATCATTAAAGGCTCACTGTAACAATGGAAAACCGGCACTCACAAGTATTTTCTACTTTTTTATTCAAGCAGCACTAGTATGTTGCATGGGCATTTCCTCACTAGCTTTGATGATGGCAGAGGGCTATTGCCACATGGCCAAACAATCTTTGGTATTAAGCATCTCATTTTCACTTTGAAAGAAAAACAGCAACCTTTTAATTAAGCCTGTGTTTAATATGTGTGTTTATCTTCCTGGACAAGTAAAAGTTTACAAGAAGTTAACTACCATTGTCCTCCAGCATGGGGAAGCTGCGAACTTCTCGTAGGTTGTCGAAGTCGTCCAGGTTGTCCTGCCTGTCATCACTCAGTGAAGGACGCTGCCCAGCTGAACCCGTTCCTGCGCTGGACTTGGACATGGAGAGAGCCCCTCGTCCTCTCTTAGACGGAGACGACCGCAATGCTGTAAAAGATAGTTTACGTTTGCTCTCATTCCACAAAGTAAAATATACCTGTAATTAATAGGAAAACCAAAAAAGTATGCCTTATTGGCATTGTTGTCATCAAACATAACACACTGGAGGAGTATATGGCCCATGCACATTTGGAAACTCACAGCTGCTCTTCTTGAAGACGATGGTGCTAGAGAATTTGTAGAACCTGTCAGCATAGAAACTAGGTCTGTGAACTGACACTGTGTCCTGAGGGGGGTGATACAAAAAAAAAATAATGTCACACTTTTTATACATAATAATGCCATTAATGTACTAAACTTAATACATAAAAGACAGACATAGTGACACAATATGGTAAAACAATAATACAAAAATAAGAATAAAAATGTGGTGAGGTTTGTTTTGCTTGGATACAGACTATTACATGACATGACATATGAGTTATGTGAAAGCTACACACCCCGTCATGGATGAGGGACTTCCAAGAGTGCTCCAGTTTCTTGATCATTCTGTCAGACAAAACAATTGAATTATTTAGTTAAACTCATTCCGTGACTAATGTGGTTACCTGACATCAGAGGCTACAGCCCCACTCACAATGCTGATGTGCTTAAACAGACCTGTTTTAAAAGAAGGGGTTTTGTGTTAGGCCCATACACATTTTGTTTGTCAACACTTAAAGTAAGTAATTAAGTAGTCATCCTTTACTGAATGAGGTAACACACTGGTCATTGAGCCTGATGAAAGTATTTCAATATTTATAGACATTTTCCCTCTTTTTGGAAACACACAAAACATGAACCTATGCACACAATTTTGAAAAAAAACATTTGTTAGTGTGGGATTTTGTATACAGCCAAAGACTCAAGGCAAATAATTGTGCTTTGAGTTTAGCAAAGCACAATTCTTTGCTTTCAATCAAATAAAAAAATCTGAAATCTTAAGGATTGCCACTTTAATAGCTGTTATGTGTCTCCTCCATTATTATTTGATTGAAAACAATCTGACAAGCCTGGGATTGCTTTTTCCCTTATGGTCTCACTCCATCTATTAATATTCCTTGCAGACACATAATGCCTGGATTACTGTCTGCCTAAAACTAATCATTTCCTGACTTTGAAGCCAGAGAAAAATCCTTGTCATTTAATGTGTCCTGAAAAACCCGATGAAGGGCAGATGATTACGAGAGCAACCTTACACAGTACATCAGACTGAGGAGGCAGCAAAGGTTCAGGGTGAAGACGTCTGACATTCTGGGAAACTCTGAAAGCTTTCTTATGCTGGAAAAAAACGCATAATCTTTCAGTTTTTAAATTTAAAGCAACCTTGTAAATATCACGCCTGTGTAATACATTAGAAACAATTTACATCATGTAGAGAAAATTATTTATTTAAATGGTGTAAGTGCAGCCGAATAATTAGGGACAAAATGTTGACAAAACTTTCAAAATCATAATGATTTCTTCTGTGTTGAATTACAACTAAATTCAAACAGTTGACCAGTAGAGATGCACAAGTTTATGCCAGCAGATGTCGCCAGAGTTACAGAAGTGCATAATGTGTTTGACCTGCTGTCCGTGTTGTTGGAATAAAACGGAACATCGTGGAACATTAAATTATTTTGACAAGAAACGACTGCCTGCCCAAACTCACAGCACTCAATATCAGACAGTCAGCTGCAGCAGAAGTTGACGTTTGACAGCATTAGGCTAACCGGTTTTGAAAGGCAGCCATCACAGATTAAAAACACACTGACACTGGCCACTGGTGCATTTCCCATTTCCCAAGTTGGGAAGTCGCTCTTCCGACTTCAGTGTGTTCTTCAGCTTTAAGTCACAATGTGGTAACAACATAGACATTACAAAGTAGATGTGTTGCATTTTATTGCTTAAAACACGTCAGCTGTTTTGGAGTTCTTGTTCCGACTTGCATGGGCGTTCACATACATTTTTCACAGTTGGAAACACATTTTTCCGGTTATTGCAACACCATATGAACGCAGCTTCCAAAATCTTCCAATACTAATGAAAGTAAAGCGTAATGCATGTGCAAACAAGCCAACTACTCTCACCCCTGCATATAATACATGGCACCTTTAACTTCCAAAGGTTTTTAGTTTTTAGGCCTACCTGTAGGACTGCAGGATGTCAATGATTCCAATGAAGAGCAGGAGGTGCTCTCCTTTACTACCCACAGCTGGAATACCACCCATACTACAGAACGACAGGAGAACATTAACATCATTTGTAAATGTAATGTGATGACAAGGGAAAACAGGTCAAAGGTTATAAATGGAGACTAACGTGTCATCATGGTCCAGTGTGTCCCTGCATGTGGAGCCTCCCTGTATAGACTCCATGGCCGTGGAATACAAGGCTCTCTGAGCTGCACGCTTCTTTTCGTCTCCACCTGCTGCAGGTGAACCCTGAGACTGGTGCTCTCGCTTGGCTTGGGTTTTGTTGTGGACCCCCAGCAGCAAACTGTAGTCCATAATCTTAAAACTTTCCAGAACCTGACATGAAACATACATGTGATACTTCAAAATGACATATTACATTTTGTTCACACATGCATAAAAATGCAAAATGTACTTTCTCTCTCTTCTCTTCCTCTATACTACTGAGCAAACAGTTAAATAGTTAAACAGTTAACACATGTGTGTATTTGTTATCATCTGTGCCGCTAAAATAAAATGCTCAGTGTTAATCTACTGCAACAAAATACTAGTCATCCATCTCCGCGCTCTTCTTTTCTCACCAGACAGTCTCTCTGCAGAGTTTTCACCAGAGCGCCGTATGTGTCCTGGTCCAGAGTGAGGCCTTCAGGAACGTCGTTCAGAAAGTCCAGGTCTTTAAAAGTGGGTTTGGACTTCTCTCTTTCCTTCTTGGATGCTCGCCTCTTGTATGTGGAGCCCTTTAGATCAAACTTGAGGTGCATGCGTACAGAGCATGGTAAAATATTGTTCATCACAACAACTCTGATGTTCTTGCCCCCACACTGGACGCAGTAGAGGCCAAAAAACTTTGGCAGCAAAGTACGTGGGTTCTGGTTCAAGTTCTGGAGAAGGGGTTCATGCAGCAGACATAGAGGAAGAGACAGGGAGAATTTAGTTCCATATGTTCCAGCCTCAGTACCATGCACTTGGAGGACATCATGATCTTTCCACAAGCCTCAGCCAACACTTGTGTGTCTCCACTGGTTGCATGCTTAACCTATTAAGGAGAACTTAGCCCAGGTCTTGGTCAGGTACAATATATCTTTTACAAAGTCAACTGCTGGCGTCACTGCTGACCGGGGACAACGCCAGGGGTTAGGATAAAGAGGATTAACATGACTAGAAGTTTCAGGTGCTGCACAAACATCCCACACAGCAAAATCTCAGAATAGACACACCATTACACGCTATGTTTAGTAAACACATGTGCCTATCATACATATTGAATTGGACACACAGTAAGTAATATATCATAATAACATGCATGTTGAAAACGTAAAAGCATTTGGAAACGGCTATTGAATTGATTCTGATGTGGGAAGGGCTCGGCTTTACTTACCATGTAGTATCCAGGGAGGAGTTTCTGAAGAAACTCTGCCTCTTTGTGCTGAACAGTTTTGATGATGAACTCGTCATCGCGGGTCACGTAGAATATCGAGCCACTAGCTCCTGGGTTTGTCAACTCGATCAGTGGCTCATTACATATAGAATACTAAACAGAGCACAGACACAGAGGAACAAAGATGTAAACCAAAAACTCAAGCCTGACACTACCCCACTCTCTAAAAAGAGTGTTTCTACATACAACCGTCATAAAAGCAGACTTTATCAATTTCTAATCTTATTCTGCCTGTTTTAGAGGAACCAATGTTCTTTTGGTAAAGGTTTTGTTTAATGAGAGGTTGTAATTTCATCCTAGCTTTAACACTTCATTGGCACTGCAGGGCTGCATAGCACTGTTCATGTTGGATCCAATAAAGCTTTCAACCAAAAGACTAATACATCCACCCACTCACATGGCATTCATTGCTCACCAGCAGCAAAAAGGGAACTTTCTTTCAAAGTGCAAGTGTGTAAACATTAGTAAGTACAAAAAGGCGTATTGGATGTGAGTGCAAAGAATGTAAACTGTACTATGACTTTTACACCTGAATGCAGGATTAGTTTCTACAGTGAAGTTACTCATTTAACTGTGGAAATGTAACATTCACCCTCATCTTGCTGAATACCAATGCACGAGCAAGAAGTGTGTTAAACTGAAGCAAATTATGCATATTAAGCAGCTCAGCAATATTTAAAGTTGGTTAGAATCTGGAGACACAACAAAACATCTTAAATATTATGAGATCTTTCTTTGTGTGGTCATAGACAAGAACATTGTAATATAAATGTTCTTGGCTCTAATCCAATTATGCAAATAATATTATGAACTGGCCAGTTGACCAGTTCAATAATATGATAATATGACTATTGGTAAGGCGTTCTGAGGCAAATAATGATGTATGATGTGTAAATATTCACTTCACTTCTGATGCTCTACAACATAGACTGAAATATGTTCTGTTATATAGAGTCTACATTTCAGTTACACAGCTCATTATAAGACATTACATTACTGACAATGCAGCACAGTCATCAAAACAAATAAATATCTCACCAGGTAGTCATCTGGTCGGATCCCAAACAGCTCTCGGAAGTAGCGGAAAGCCACAGGGGCGTAGGTTTTAAATCTAAAGTCTGGGTAGTGGTGGGCTGGAGTGAGGTTACTGCCTTCACTGTATGGAGCAAGATGGGGCCGACAGGAAGAGTTAAAGAAGATAAAAAAAAGGTTTATTACTTGCCACACACTCGCCCTCACATAAACACACGCTCATACAAACGCACCTGGGGAAGAAGATGCTTTCCACCACATAAAAGTCCTGCATCAACACATCTCTCTCAGGCTTGGAACTGAGGTTGCCGACAGTGTATCCAATACCCAGCTGGATGGACCCTTGCAAGGCAGAGGAGGTAGTCTGGAGGCGGAGAACAGAGAAAAGAACAACAGAGAAGTGTTGCCTTCAGGTGTGGGTGGAACGTAGTTGATGAAATCGTGACGCCAAACAAACCTACAAGAAGTATTTAAGGCAAAAGATAAAGACAAACAGAGAGACAGATGAAGAGGAGAGGCTACCTTCTTATATGTTGTCTCTCCAGAGGCATCTACCCTCCTATGGCCAATCTTTTTCTCATGGGATTGGCCGACTCCGAATGGGGACGGCATCTGGTATAAGGAGAGAAAAGGGGAATGCAAATGTGTACATGATATAGGTTCTGCATGTATTGTGCTTTGTTCAATCACAAGTGAGGGATTGAACAATGCAATAAACCAATAATAGAAAGAAGGGAAAGAGAAGGAAGCAACAGAGACAGGTGAGACTCACCTCTGTTATCTGCGCCTTCTTGGCTGAATCTGTGAACAGAGACAGAGAGGGCAGGAGAAATAGTTTGTCACATCAGTTATGTATGATAAGGCAAATCTTAATTTGACATTGGCAAATTTGGCATCAGAGACACACTTGGTTTGATGATTGTTACCAAGATAGATTGAGGGCATGCATCATAAGGAGTCCATGACATGGAGCACAATAAACTCAACCTTTTATTAGGGCATATTTTTTTATTTAACTTTTATTAATTTAACCAAAATATCCCATCTGAGACTTTTTTTTTTTCCTCCAAGGATACCGTCCAGCATCAAGACAAACAGAAGATGTAGTAAATATCTTCAAGTGCAGGGAAAAGAACATTTTCAACATATAATATTGAATAAACTTGTATTATTTTATAAACGTCCAGATCCACATCCCTCAACTCAGGCTACTCGTTTTATGATATAATTTTTTTAACAAGGAAAATGCACAATACATTCACTGCAACAGATACAGTTAGAAGAGAATTTGGCAACTTTCATACAAATGCAACTTCATTAACCTTGTTCCAAATCAATTGGCGGTCAACTCACCAGCAGAGGAGTTCAGTGCCTACAGGTTACCAATTGTTTTTCTAATCCAAAAAGACATGCAGCAAAATTTCTGGCTGAACCAAAAACGCATTCAGTAGTCAGACCATGGCCGAGAGCAGTCAGTGTTTTCTATTCCTGGATCAGTGAGATTTGCACCAGGAAGGTAAAATCTATTGGATTGACTTCCTCCCTAATCTGAGTGCTGTCATTGGCTAAAGTCTTCAGGTCACATTGTCAGCCAATCACACATGAGGATTAGGAAGAATCTTTTTCCTTTTACATGAAGGACGAGACTGGGCCTTGTACCGTATGTATGTGACTGTGTTTAAAGGACGCAGAGAAAGCAGGAAGGAAGCAAGTGAATGTGAAAAGAGACCGTTCATACTACTTCAAAAACAAACTAAATGGTTTACATCATCGTGCCACATTTCAGGTCGAGTGAGGGTGAAGATTAAGGAAGTGCAGCTGACAGAGCACGGATAATGAATCTTTAAGCCATGTGAAAGAACAGCACCCGATGTTGCAGAGTTTGCCATCACTGTGACAGAATGCAATAATAGTATCATACATAATCAAATTATGTGTTGTTTTGGGTCAGTGCACGCAAACAAAATGAAAGAATCATAAAATCAGAATTCTTAAAAATCCAAATTATTTGTGTTGTCATAATGGTGAATAACTTGGTGAGGTATAATATGTGGTTATCATTGCTTGTATATAGGATGAAGTAGATAATTGCTGGCCTGCATGCAGCACTAGTGGCTCTTAGATGTCAACCGCATGCTAACATCAGCATACAAAAACGCTCACAATGACAATGCTAACATGCTGATGTTTAGCATTTGCAATGCTTGGGACATGAATATCTGTACGAAATTTCATAGCAATCCATCCAGTAGTTCATGCATTTCACAATAATGTGAACGTGAATCTAATGGTAGTGCTAAAGGAAAAGTCCGGTGATCATCAACGTCAACAGAATCCCTCCTCTGGGCACCATTAATGTCTGAACTACATTTCAGTGGTTGTTGGCACATGGAACACATTTAAGAAGAGGGTATACAAATTGGAATTCACAAACAAAAATGAGTGGATCCCCACAATTTCAAATGTTTTCTTGTGGGCACTGTGATGTAGTGACACGCGGCTGCCCACACCTGTAACCGGCAGATTAACACTGCATCAAAGCCTGTCAGGCAGAACAATGACCAGGAGTATCCGGGGGCAGGAGCACACACAAAGAGTCTCTGTGGGATTAGGGTCAGGCCGGAATAATGTGCCACTGAGCTGCAAGCAACAAACAGGACAAGCGCACTGTAGCATTTCTGATGTGCGAAACACGCCACTTGTAAAATGGCTTATGAACGTGCAAGTGTTAAAATGCATTTACAGAAAGGTCATTTAGATATTTTTGCAGTGAAACGTTTTGTGTCGATGTTAAGAAAACATGCCTTAAAGCCTGTGTGTGTGCGATAAAGAGGATTAGATCTGTCCCTTATCAGCTGAGAAAGTGGTGGCCGGTTGCTGTGACATTAATGTGACACTAAACACAGCAGTAGATGTTTATGCCCCGAGGCTCTCTGCACACATGTATAATCTGGTGGATTTAATAATAATCGTGTGTGCACAAACCGTGTACACATGAGCATTCACATACAAAGACAACTCGTCTGACCTGATAAACTAATCAGGATCACATCTGTTTTCCTTCATTAACATTTGCACATGTATCATAAACCTGTCATGCATGTTGTGTTGTATTTCTAGCCATGGCATCCACAACGATGCCTAAAATTGATACCCACACAAGGGATTAGTGGGTGGTTTATGTTATAATTCCATATCAGATTATGGAAAGCACTCTTCAGATTTAGCTAGAGAAAGCGAGGGATGTGGAATGAATTATGAAGACCGAAAAGAGGTTGAGGAGAAGAGCAAAATGACACTGTGTGCTGATGTCATACAAAGATAGCTCCTGCTGATGCCACACACACACGACTACTGTGTGTGTTTATAAATAGCTCCACAGTCATTCAGGTAGGACCTAACATGTACCCAGCAGCTGGTCTGATGGGACTGTGAGTAGGTTACACATCCCTAATGTGCACCTTGTGTTGTGCCAGCGTGCCTTGAGCCACTGCCACTGTGGGCCGTTTACAACAGCAGCAGGAACTTGAATCTTGACACTGTTATCTAACCAAGCAATTCATTATTCATTTCCACCTCTTGGGTTCCTCCAACTACAATGTTCTGCATCTGGGTTCGTGGGGAATATAATAATATACTAATAAATCTAATAATCAGAAAGGATGAATTGACAGGATGCTGCCCACCTATGCCCAACTTCCATCACCGAGCAGCTGCTCTCGCTGCAGCTGGGTGGACCGCCAACATGATGGGGCTATTTGACCGACAACGACCAACACTAAAGGAAAGCCATACGAACCGGTGTCCCCCAGGTCCAGCTGTAAACAGAGGCTGGCGGCAGCTTCCTCGCTCGTCCTCCCGCCATCCATGGTTTCCGCAGTCCTCCCGTCCATCTCCAGGTCTGTTCCCGACGATATCATTCCTTAGCGAGGACAAAATGAGGCGGAGCGCGTTTCTTAACAATACCGAAATCCTGTCATTTCACCTTCTTCAATATTTAGTGCTACAATGACAGAATTTTCATGATGCATGTCGCTGGGTATTGACAAACGCAGCCAGACGGTCGGAGCCAGCGGTGCTGATCATCGCTGCCGCTACTGAGCGTCATCAGTCTCACGCAACGGCTGATGCGCGAGCCGCGACAGCATCATCTTCCCAATATGACCAAAGTAACGTTAGTTGTCTACACGATGCCTCTTTCGACATTATCTTTCGACATTTTAATTGTAGGTACATTTAATAAGGTTCTGCATTTAATGGGGACGAACGCCAGCATGAAATACCATTATCTACCATTATAAAATAAGTATTAGAATTGCAGGGGGAAAAGTCATGAAAATACCACAAAGTTATAAGATAAGCTATTATTATGAGATGTCTTCTCAAGTTGTTTTGGTACACTTCCTATTGATTGAATCCTATTAATTACTAGCATTGCCTTTTTTTCCCCTCAGCTGAACATTAAAAGAAAAAAGTGAAATGTGTTAACATGCAAGCTTACCACTCAAAATACAGATTTTTCCAATGGATACATTAATAATGTATCATCATTTACTTCAGTTGTAAACATATCTGTAAATGTCTATTTCCCCTACAATTAGTTATTTCCAGGAAACTTTCTGGGAATTTAGTATACGTGTATAACAGACCCATAAAATAAAGTTTTAGAATACACTGTATTTGATATAAAATCAAACAATTGTGCATTTGGATAATTCTACATGTCAACCCATAAACATGGAATGGGGCAATTTACTAAAGAAGGAAACAATAGAAAGCATTACTACCAATACTAATTCAAACCTGGTTTACTATAAACATTTTGTTTTCCCCACAGTAATTTAGTAACCATTCATGAAGCTAGCAGGTGAGCAAATTCATTGATTTAATAGGAGCATGTAAATTGACAAATTAATGTCCTGGACAGCATTTATTTTCCAATTTCATCACATGACAAGTCATGGGCTACAGATACAATCATGGACCCTTCGGCAAGTTAAGTGCAAACAATATTATCAGTACCTTTTCAGAAATCTATTAAATATATGGCATCTTTAATCATTACAATAAATGGAGATTGACAAATGAACAAACTTGTCACTTAACATTAAGAAAGGACGACATGGTATTTGTATTGGAAAGAGGAATGGCTGAGTCTGTAGCAAGATGTGATGGGTCTCTACTTTGCATAACTAATCAATGGTCCTCTCAAATGGTCTTTTGGGGCTGGCATGGGTGTGTTCTGGGAGTTAGTTGCACGCTGGGGATCATCAGGCCTGCCCTTCCCAATGTAGGGTTTACAGACAGGCCGTCACTGGTCCAGACAAACACACACCAGTACCCTGAAGTCCACGGGAGAGGTCAGGAGTCAAACAAACACATAGGAGACAGCAGTATTACAGATACGTAGGCAGGTCCTTCTCCACCACCTGCAAAGAGAAATAAGTCAACATTTGACCATTGCAGCACAATGGACAGATATGTACTGTTCACTACAAATCTGAATTGCATATATGGATAAAAAAATCAGTACAATGGATTATTAATCACCAGTTCCTCTCCCCTTTTAATCCATCCACTTATATAGTTTTTTCTCTCTACATCAACATAAACTTTGAAGCACAAAGCAACAAACGCCTACAGGTTAAGATTAACAAAGTACTAATTAAATGAAAGAATGATTGTATGCACCACCGTCATGAGCAAGTTGATGCATTAACAGAAACATAATTAACAGCATGCAACTTACGCTGGGATCGTCTGTTGGCCCGTATCTCTTCACCACTTGTCCTTCTTTATTAATCAGAAACTGTTGAGGAAGACAACATAAATATTAGCATTTTACTCATCGTATTTTTTACTGAAGATGCTTCTTAGAAAGGGACAGTGCCAACTACTTAGCAAATTACCTTGGTGAAGTTCCATTTGATGTTGCTGTTGAGAGAAAACATATTACATCACAAAATTGCAGTTTTAACCTTCATGAAGCACAGACTCAATTCAAGTTACAATAGTGACCGGTTTCCAGAGAGGACAGATATTTAATGTATAGATTAACTTCACAAGCCACTACTGCAGCCGCATGATCTACGTCACCTACAACGCTCATATTTTCACCAACAATATGGTAAAATGCACTTCTTCTCCATCTGGTTCAGATGAGTTTTATTCAATGTGCAGTGGAGACCGAAGTTCACAACAAAGCTGTAGAATTCTCGGTTACCAGACTGGGTCATGGTCAGGATTATATACAGGTCTGAGAACCTGTATAACAATAACAAGTGTGTAGTAGTGGATTTGCATGGGCTCAATACAGGTCTGTTTGACAGAGCAAAATGTGTTCTCTTCCCACTACACCAAAAGGTATCACCAAAAGGTTTGTTAATTCATGTAAAATAGTTGTTGTGTCCGCACAGAAGTTACTGTTAAAGACAGAACTGGCAGGCAGTTATTACAATTTAAAGATAACATTTTCTTCCACACATGCAAGTATTGAACTGATGTCAACACCCTTTTCAACACTAGCTCACAGTTAGTTGTTGTAATCAGATGGCCATGACAGAGTCATGTCTTCAACGTTACGCCACCCAAAGCAAATGAGAAATAAAAGCGGAAGAAAGCTGTGCGATCAAGTAATAGAAACTGCATGTGTATGACAGTGTTCCCAGTTCAGGGCAAATGTAAAAACCGTAAACACCACATTCTTAAGAAAAATAAATATATAATATACATGCTTTGGATCTACACTCATCTCCAACTTTAAAAAGGATCATATGTGGCTGCTATTGCCCTCTAAGAAATGTTTCAATCAACAAGGGTCCTATTCTTCAGCCACCATTCCCATTAGTTATGGTTACATGTTAATCACCAAATGAATTGCTGAGTCATAATGACTTTTTACTAAATACTACATTTATTCTTCATACCCGCGCATATTTTAGTAGTCCACTCAAATCTCTCTTGTAACTGTACACAACTTAAATATTATTATTCACTGGAAAATACACACAATATAGAACCCAAAGAAGGTACGAGTTCTGTTTCACTGGGATTTTTAAGCCCCACACACGCACACGCGCACACACACACACACACACACACACACACACACGCACACGAAATTGAGGAGAAAATGATAACAGGAATTATGGCCAAAACTATCAACAAGACCAAGGCTGTAATCTTTGTCCCTCCTTCAGCTATGTTGCATTTGCAGCAGAATGACATGAATATAGACAAAGCGCACACTTTAAAAAGAGGACAGCTTACTTTCCAAAGCTTCCTTTGCCTTTAGGCTGTGCCTTCATCCATTTCCACAGAGGGTGGGCGTTGTCTCCATTCACCTCAATCTTACTGAAGAGGTCAAACTCGGCGTTGAAACCTTTGGCGAAGTCTTTAACCTCTGCATCAGTCCCTGGTTCCTTGATTATACCCAAACAAATAATCAAGTTAGAACATTTGAAGTTATGAATATATATCTGTGTTGTTATCAGTTTATCCTTGTTACCTGTCCTCCAAACTGGTTGCATGGGAAGCCCATGATGCGTAAACCTTGCTCAGCGTAGGAGGCGTGCATTCCCGCTAGCTGAGTGTAGTTTACTTTGGTCTTTCCTCATTTAGAGGCTACATTTACAATGATGCAAACATTCCCTCTGGTTGGGGGGAAAATACAAGGAGGTTAAATTGGGAAAACAATTCTGGGAACGACTGCTTATTTGTGACGTCTAAACACGGCAACTGAAAAAGATATTCCACTCTATACTGCTGTTCATTTTAAACTCTATGAGAGCCATTCATTCCACAGCCTTTATTACAGTGGTTCTCAACTGGTCTGGCTCCAGGACCCACTATCACCCCTGAATGACAAGCCGTGACCCAAATTGAGGAACATTCTCAACTTCTCCAATGTATTGAATGAAAAGATGGTGCAGTTTGAACCTGAGATAGTACAGAATATGTATGCTAACACAAAAACAAGTTTAATAACCAAAACGAGCAGCTGGTGGCGATGATAGAGAGGGAACTATTCCCTTTTACACTCAATTAGCTGCATTTTAATTAAAAAACTAAAACTGCATCTTCAGGACACGAGGTATTACAACATATAGTAGTACTAGTGGGTCGCGACCCACCAGTTGAGAATCACTGCTTTATTAGACCATAATGATTAATGGAATAATAACATATATGTTACCTGTATTTCTCAAGAGACACCTCATTGCCATCAATATCATTGGCAGAAAACTCGTAGATTGACTTGGCACTCTGCCAGTCTCCCACCTGAGCACACTGCATATAGAAGGGAAGAAATCAGATTGTATGTGGGTGAGAATGTGTGATTGAGTAAGACAGATGGGCTTGTCAGAGCCAAAGTCCATGGAAGCAAACCAAAGGGCAAAAGTAATCTCAGGCCAAAATAGGAGAACTACACAAGATGACTGAGGGAGGAAGTCAAGACAAGGGAATAACTGTCCCCACCCTTTTTACATATGCAACAGGGTGAACATGTGGAAACCCTAACTGTTACATGCATGTACGACTATTTTACTCAAGATTAAGTAGACAACTCTTTAAAAACAAAACCTAAAAGAGTGTGTGTGTGTGTGTGTGTGTCATCAGTTATGAATATATATCTGTGTTGTCATCAGTTTATCATCGTTGGCCAATTGCTGCGCTTAAAGCTATGCATTACAACGTGGACAAATTAAAAGATATGAAAAGAGCTCATCTTGATCTGATGTGAATTCACATCCACTGACTTGAAGACTATAGCCATGGATTATAAGCAACTTGAGTGTCATTTCATCCCTTCACGTTATCTGAGGTAGCGTTGCAGCTCAGTCAGCTAGCTAGTAGTCACGCTTTCATAACTGTATAAAACCCGAGATATGTGGGTTGAATTTGCGTGACTCAGCAACTGAGACCAGCTGAAGGGGCAACCCATTAATTAAATCCGTCCGTGAGCCTTAAATTACCAACTAAAAGGTAGAAATTACGCCTCGAGCTGTTTGTCTTTACACGAAACTAACGTCAGGGGCTCTGGTTCCCCCATCGGACCCATATGAACGTTACACCACATTTAAAAATAGAGGCTAATTCCGACCTACATGTTGTTTTTCATCTCACAGGCAGAAGCGGATACATCATTGTTTCTACCACGGCACACATTAAGATACATAAAGTGCAGTGTCACGCTCTCCACACTCACCATGCTTCTCTGAAATCCTCTGCTCCCTATCAGACCTAACAACACAGTCGGTCTCCAGAGCTTCATGGCGGCGGCAGTGACGCCCATTATCACGTGATCTGTAACCACCGCCCACTGAGGGGCTTTTCATTTGGCCACTTTGGGGCAGTGGAAACATGCTGTGAACCTAACATTGACAGCTTTAACTAGTTAGCAAACAGTTGTTTATTTACACATTCAGAAGTTACAGAACAACAATATCTTTCATTGGGAGTCGTGTTTCTGTCCTGATGATTGCAGTCAAACCTTTGTCTCTTTTAGCTCTCTATTTTCTTTAAACATATTTTTAAGCAACAGGACAATGACAGCCTGAGTGTGATGTTAGTGCTCACCCACTCACCGGGGAGCAATCACGTGATAGGATTACTTATGACGTTTGACTTCTTGCCTAAACATGTTTGTGCAATGGGTAAGGAGGCAGCTCCCTTGGAAACTTTGGACAGCAGCAGAGAGCAGGCGTATGCACACTCATATTCAGTCAAAGGCTCATGATGCACACTCATCTGATCTATCATTTACTTCACAATTCATACATATCATTTACTTTACATCACAAACCAGGAAGATAAAAGTGTGTGAAGATGAAGATTTAAGGTTTAAGTGACAATGAGTGTTTGACAATTTACATATAATAATGTGTGAAATGTATTCAAGTTGAAGGTAAAACAAACCAACATCCTTGAGATGTGGAGCCTAGAGGAAAAGGAGAATAGGGCTGACTTAAATATCCCTGGTGGAGGAAGAGAGACTTTAAAGGGAGGAATGCACAGTGAGACCGTATTGAATGTGTTTACCTTTTTTTATCTACTGGGAATTGTGTAAATTAAATATCTGGAATATACATTTTACTTACATTTCTGTGTACTGTACATAAATAGTTTAGAATAAATGAACATGTTTCTATGTTATTCTGTCAAACATGTTCATAATATGTTATGATATCAACTTATTCTGGAATGCTGCGTACAGACTTACTCAGCAGGACATGCAAGAATGATGCTTGGCTTTTCCTTTTTTATATGTATCTTCATTTCTGTCTAAAGGTTGAAAATACTGTAAAGTACTGTAAAAGTTAAGAAACTATAAAGTCACTGTAGTTTTACTGTATCCCCCAAATTGAACGGTATGAAAGTTGCTTGTTCACCATCTGTCATCAAAGCTGTAGTTGTATTCATCTTCCAGCAGATGGCGCTATCCAACTATAGAAAAGATTCATGTCTTTGGGTGCAGCATGAAAGTCATTTTGCGAAAGAAGAGTGAGATTGAGATTTTAGAAAGATGCATGATGGAAAGAGTTTTGAAAAGAGAATAGATCAGGAGTTTGTCTGAATGAGAGCCATACCAAGTTAAAGCAGTCTGATGATTTGGATATGCTATTCTTATTCACAAGTTTATTCAAATCCACAGTTTTTTATCTTCTTTTTACTGCACATAAATCAGGCCAAGGACTAATTCATGTTCTCGCCCTTGTCCTGGGACGTTGCTTTGAAATAGACTCCAGGTGTGTGACGTCGGTGCCATAATTAAAGTCCCCATGAAACAGCATTTTCTTTTTTAATTGAATGTATTCCCTGCTGAAACTGGATAATGGAGTGGGAATACAAAGGAGTCACTCAAAAGTGTAAAGCCAACAGGTTATCAGTTGGCACATACTGATAACCTGTGCCAAGGCAAGTTTATTGGCAACGTTATCACGTAAAGTGCAAAGTATTAGATCACGTCAAGGAAGCATACAGTCCTGGACTTATCGCCATTGTTGTCCGTGATGTCAACGTTATCACAAATTAATCAATGTATTTTAACATAAAAGACACGTGGGCGTTGACATGAAGCCCACTTTCTATTACTTTTCGTGACCTAATTTGCAATGAGATGACAATTTTGAAAAATATATGATCCACATGGGTTTATTTATTACAGTTTTACATTCCATAACACCCCATCGTTGCTGAGATTTACAAAATGTGACTTAACGACACTGACCATGTCCATTACATTTTGTACTGCAACTACTGCCTGGATCACGACACACACACACACACACACACACACACACACACACACACACACACACACACACACACACACACACACATGCATGCACAGTTAGTGAGCTTGGGTAATGTGGAGGTCATGTCTACCGAGGAAGAGGCTTTTAATTAGGGTTCGACAAAACACAGAAACTGCCACAGGTTTCCACCTGGAACGTCTGGTTCAAAGCCCCTCATTAAATACCTTGCATACAGCCAATTAAAACTCAAATGAAAGGGGTTCAAAACGACATCAGTACAATTGATGCGGTGTGTGTGTGTGTGTGTGTGTGTGTGTGTGTGTGTGTGTGTGTGTGTGTGTGTGTGTGTGTGTGTGTGTGTGTGTGTGTGTGTGTGTGTGTAGGAGGAGGTATCCTGTAATTAGTTGCCTTGCCTCCACTCTCAAAGGGTATGTATATTAAATAATACAGTATATTTAGTTGTGCATGTGTTTTTTTCCACTTTGCTGTACTTAAATAAAGGATCTCTTACTCACCCCATATATACTGTGCAGAACATTTCTTTATGATTCTACTACATCTTGAAACCCTGAAATAATGTTTAATGTACAGCAGGTGCACCTGTTGCACACACACATAAAGGCACATGTGTGCAGACTCAATTTAATTAAGACTTTAATTATAATGATGAGTATATAATAAGGCCACAAGATGACATTTCAACCGTTGCATGACATACACATGTCATCAACTGTTCAACAGGCCTGGTGTCACTAAAATAAAACAATTAGTTGTATTTGTTTGTTTGTTTACTTTACCACAGCTCACAGGTTGTAATTTAATAAACAGACCCCATCTGAGACAGAAGTGGGCAACAAGCGAACAGCTGTTAAATGTAAAATATGTAAACATCACTTCATGCACACCAGAAGCATGTGTAAGGAAAAGCAACATTAGGACATGTATGTATAATTATAAATATTTGTATTATTATTATTATTATTATTATTATTATTATTATATAAAAAATGAAAAGACAAAAAGTAGAGTTTAGAGTATGCATGTTTTTGCTCCATCCACACTCAAGAAAACAGTAATGTACAGAGCCATCGCATATTGGAATGTGCTCCCCTCATATCTGACTCTAACAAGAAATAAATGTGATTTTAAAAGGAACTTTAAGGCAGCAATAATCAGAAAGGAAATTAATGTAGATTAGGTTACTTTAGGTATTTAGGCTTTTTTATTATTTTTCTTTGAATGTAAATGTTGTTCTTAAGTCTGTGTTTTTGTTCACCAACATTGATCAGGCTGTACTGCATTTTATGATTTGTATTGTAATGCTTTTGCCTGGACCCCAGGAAGAATAGTCTCCACTACGGTGTAGACTAATGGGGATCCTTAATAAACATAAACATAAACATACACAGCTGATCTAGTGTGTGGTTGATATGAAAGTCTGCATACAGGACATGGTTACCTATGTATTTCCATTTATATTGCTGCACATTTATCGTGCTGTTGTGGACGTCGGGACCTGTTCCGAACGTCAGAGAGCAGCTTGGTTGTTTATTGCCTCAAAGAGTGATGTCGGGTCATACACAGAGAGCCAGTTAACCCGGTCTAAATGATGAGAAATTATATTTGTGGACAAGCGGGCTATAATTAATAGGAACAGATGGAAAACATAACCCGGTCTAAATGATGAGAAATTATATTTGTGGACAAGCGGGCTATAATTAATAGGAACAGATGGAAAACATATTAAAAGAAGAAGAAAAAAAACAGTTGCCTAGGAACCACCTCTGCTAAACCTGACTCCGCGACCACCACCCCCCACAACACAGACACGCACGCACCAAGGGAGAGAAGATCAGATGCTTCAAGAAAAGTTAGGATTATTTCTCACTGTTCCTAAGCAACAAGTTTGCTATTTTCTTCCATTCGTCATATCTCTGTCGGCTCAACGGGAGATTAATAGTCAGAGACAGAAATTAAGTTGACCCCAAAACTCCAGCAATTTCTCAAAAGTTTGCTTTATATTTCAAAGCAGAGTTAAAATTGGCATCACCTGGTATGCCCACAGGCAGTAAAACAAAAAAGATGGTTTCTTTCATTTCAGGACAATATGGTCCGTGAAATACTTTATCATTATTATTATTATTATTATTATTATTATTATTATTATTATGTTCTGCTGATTATGTATTAGGTAACTTAATTTGAATTGCAGATCACTGGTATACAGATACATTTAAACAGTGGCGGGCCGTGCGTTTTCGACCTAGGCCTTCAGTGCTGTGTGTCCACATCAAGTGCGGACTGATTACGGTATTGTAGCAATTTAAATGAAGTTAAACCACCATGTGGTTGCAGAGATAATTAAGGTACCGTTTTTAAAAACCTTTTTTTTTTTTTCAGAAAATGAGGCGCTGGGGCTTGGGGCGCAAACAGCAAACACTCATTGGAGCAAGCCTCCAACCTCGCTGTTGCTGCGTCATTAAGTCCAAATCAACAACCAGTCACATTTAGTTATAACAAAACAATCCAACAAAACCGAGGCACTGAAATGCTGCACACACACACAAGACATCATCAGTGCAGCTGCGCAGCTTGGCGCGGGGAGAGGCGCGCCCCCAGCCCCGGCTCAACCAGCAGCAACAACAGCACTGTGGCTTGTTTATGATTAAATACGACTGCAAATGTAAAAAAAGTTACACAACCAGCATTTCACTAACCAGATGCACATAACCCTCCGTAACCCTCTGTGCGAAAGGCGTCATCAGTAAATCCACCAGCAAGGCCTGAGATTCTAGGTTCAAGATTCTAGCTTCTTCTCCTTCTTTCGTACGCTGCCCCACTGACCAATCACAGCGCATGTCACGCTGGGACACTGACCAATCATACATCCACGCCATTTTGCAGGCGCTGCACATCAAAGAATACACCCAGCTTGTCAAACTAAAGATCTGATTTGTTGAAGTCCATGACAATCAACCACAGCGTCCACTCCCGGTGTATTTCAATCTGCAAAGGCCTGCTTAAACTGCTTTGCTGACATAGACACCGGAGAGGAAAAGTCTGATTGGATGAAAGCTTCTCCTTCAAACCAACAAAGTGCTGCAGGCACTGAACAGAGGAAGACAGGAACTGTGCAATGACAAAATAAGTTGATAGGGAAAAATTATTATAATACATGTAGTGCATTTGTGAAAAACAATTAAATTATAAAATAGCTATAACTTTGTGATTCTGTTTAGGTCAGCAGTGAAGGCTTAGCAGGGCCTGACGGCCCACCACTGCATTTAATTGTTCAGGTTTGTACTGTAGTTGTTGAAAGTGAAACACTGGCGTTACATAAAAAAATGCATGTTGCACTCAAACTTCATCATTCATGCTGAATAGCACTACTGATCAGAACACCTACACCACATTCCTGCATGTTTTTAGAGTAAGAAACAAAAGGAATGTATATGAAAACAGATGGCAACCTATATTTGCATTGGCAGAGCATCTTTTACATTTAACCCTCGCACTCTGATGGGCTTGGTTGGCAAGGCAACAGATTCTGTTTCCCATGACTGCGTCTCAATAGTCCAGATCAGCCTTCTTATCCCTCCATCTTCCTCGAGAAACACAAGTAAGACCAGGCAAGCGCTTCATGTGTTCAAAGCCTCCGTGGTATGCCGAAAGGCAATTGGCAGACACACACACACACACACACACACACGTATCTCTCAAATCCATCCCCGAGTTCAATTTAATAGGAATACGTTGCAGCTGCCACTGCCTGACCTGCTTGTAACCATTTGAGCCTTAAATAAATCAAATATTTTATTTGAGCTTAGTTAGATAGCTCAAACATTATATTTCCAAAGATGTTGCTTCCTAAACCGTATTTACGATTTGCAGTTACATCGCTTTGGTCATTTCCAATTTTAGTATTCCTTCATGAGTAGAGAAAATTCCTTCTTAAACTACATAATCTATTAAAAACCCTTTGAATTGTCTGAAAAACAATGTTGAGCTACAGACATGTCAGTTTCTCTCAGCTCATGAAAAGTTGATGTTTTTGCAGGTGCATGGATTTCACAAGACTGCGAGGTTATATATGTCTATCACACTGCAATTATAACCCAAATGTGCAGACATCTTGCAGAAATGAGAAAGCAGATTCGTTGTAAGACGTAAAATGTACGTGTATCATGGGAAGAAATACCAAATGCCAAATATAAACAGAGAGCAGTTTACCATGTAGTGCCTTTTAAAGCGTTATACAAATAAAATGTATTATTATTATTATTATTATTATTATTATTATTATTATTATTATTATTATTATTATTATTATATGACTGCTACCACTTCATTGATGGAACAACGGGTGATTTTTTCCTCCCATTTTACTTTAGCTGCAGAAGGTTGTGGATGTAACACATTTACCATCTACACAGGGAGTTAACGGGGTGGAAAAAAATATAGAACTGCCAGGATTTTTGCTGCGGGGATTATTAGACCAGACGGGTCAGTAGTTGGAAAGAGACCTCCTTTATCAAGATCAAAAACCTCAAATATGTTTAAGATTTACTTGGTTATTTAACTGAATGTGCCATGTCTGGAGGAAAGCAGATCCAGCTCATTAACCATCTAACATGCTTGTGAGTAGGAGCTGGTGTTGAGAGCAACAGGGACAGGGGCTCTTGAAAAAGAGGTAAGATATAAATTCAAATACTATGAGAAAAATCATTGGAAGAATCCGGTTCAAGTCTTGACTTGGATTGCATTGTTTTGTCCAACAGGATTTTACTTCTTTGTCCATCACAGTGAACATCAAGCCTGCATTAATATGTTTCAAAGTTCTAGTGTCCCTGTGTTATAATGCAACTTTTCATGCGTATTGATATTAAAAGCCTGCAGTGTTTGGTCATGGCGATAATCTAACTTTGAGAAAGGTTGATGCAAACGTGATGCTCCTGGTATTGTTGTACTTAAAATCCTAAAATCATTGGTCTGATCATTTAAACAACAACTTGATTTCTTACTGAGGGAGAAAATCGATACCAGTCTTATGTCTATGATAACTGTGGCGCTGTAACTATAACTTTAGCCGTGCTGGTATAGGCCTATTGTTTAGCTTTAAATAAAGTCAGCCTTGCGTGGTCCACTCTTCATGCTAAACTAGGCTGATCATCCCCTGGATCTGTAGAGTCGAAGCGATCCTCTCATCTAACTCTCAACAGGAAGCTTATTTTACAGATTGTCAAACTATTCATTTGAATCCCATAAAAACATGTGGGATTAAGTGAAAAAAGTTATGAGGAGGTTTAGATTTTGACAAGGTTTAAAAAATGTGTGTGAATAAATAAGGTAAGAAGAAGAGGAGAAAACCTCCAATTACCAAATGTGACAAGCTGACATGAATTTGCATTTCAAAGCAATAATTACTTTTTAGAATATTAGTTAATTTGCAAATACTTCTTAATAAATTGTTCTTCATCATGGGATATGTTGTGACAAACATCTTGGGTGAAGTATTCTAATTTGAGAATGTACTTCTGGGGGCCCTCTGCTCAAACCTGAGCGACACTTATGGCATTTATGTAGGCCAGGCTAAACCAGATAACATTTACAATGTCCATAGTCATTTTTCAGCTGTTATACAATGAAAAAGAGCCGCTTGACAAGACAGTCAAATCTCAAATGTATGCCATTTTTAAGAAGATCTGTGATCCTGTGGAGGTTTTTCACAGTGGGCAGTAATTGCACTGATATGGAGTGAGCCAAATGAGCTGAGGTTGACTCTCTTACCTTTGGCAAAGGTGAACGGCAGCTGGTATTTTTAGATCTCACCTGAATGGCAGATCAGTCTGCCGGCTCCACTATTCACTTTCACAAAATGTCTGGAACAAACTTGTTATAGAAAATTGACTGCAAGAAACAGAGGCTGCATATATTTCCTAAAAGTCAACGGCAGGATGAATGTGGCTACTCACAAAGGTTTTGTTGTGTGAGGAGATACAGTATTACTGGTTCAAAAACACAACATGAGTCATGCCAGATAAACAATGGCGAAAGTGCCTCTGTTGGAAATCAATTTGTTCGGATTGATGTCATTTTAGCACTATTAAGACTGTGCTGCTGGCTACCGCTGCACTGCACCTCTGCTCTAGATGTGCTTTCAAAAGCGGGATGAGTGTATCAGCAATATCACAAGGGGGCTAGCATGAGACCTCTGTTCACCTGCTGCCTCACAGCGAGACTGACGCCTGCAGCTGTCTTTAAAAGAGGCTCTTGTCAGTATGTTGCTTTTCTTTCGCTTCTCTTATTATTGCCCTGTCGTCTTTTTTATCTCTTCCACTTTTCTTCTCGCTCCCCATTCCCCCCGCGCTTTCTCTCTTTGTGGTCCACACCCTGCTGTGTTTCCAGTCCTTCCCTCAAGCAAATTAGTTTCCTCCTCACCTGCACAAGCATGCATAAGTGCAAAAACATGTGCACGGAAAAAATGCTTAATGGGCCTTTGTGCAAGGAACTGCCTTCACGTCCACGATGTGTCTGAAAGTAGTCTCAGTAAATTCCACCTCTACTCATCCTCTTTGCAATCTTCTATCCTACAGGAATTAACTTGGTAAATATCAAAACGACCCGTGAGACATCTAACCTGTGTCATATCATTTTGTGGATTAGAGGTTCCATGCTCACTATGATAGGAAGTGCAAAGCAAGACACTTGATAGAAACAGTGTGTGTAATATGCCCACATGTTGTAACTCAGCGGATGCATCATTATGAAGGAAGCTCGTTAAAAAAAACTGCTGTGACTTGATCAAATGTTTTTTAAAAATCGTAAGAAACAGCTGCTTAGAAACAGAATGTTTTTACGTGTACTTTTTTATTCTTGACGTCTGTTCTCCACCTTTGTTGTTGCAGCATCATTGTTATCACAAAGAGACATTGAAGCTTATTATTTCAAATTCACACAAAATCATAATTCACCATTTCAGTGATCACAATGAGCCAATATATCATGTTATCCTTATACCTGTATTGTGATAAAGATGTTTCTGAGACTTGTCATCAGCTTAGACTGAAGTGAGGACTGTTGTGGAAGCTATTAGACCCAAACAACATGAGACATAAGTAATTGCACACTCCTGTAGCTATGAAGCATAACCAAGTAACAAGGCTTATATTTCCATGCTATAAATACAATGTGATTGAGAGGATAATTGTTTGGCGGTGAGTTTCACCACAGTGAACAAATACAAGTACATATTTTAATATGGGGCTTCCACTTTATTGTCAGACTTTGAAATGTTTGGAGAACAGTGCTAATCACACACTTGAGTTGTGCACCCCTCTTCTCTGTCTGTAAGTGTCCACAGTTGACATTATATGAATGACTAGTGTGGACAGATGGAGCTCTTAGACAACTGGAGATGTCAGGTTTGAACCAACACAGTAGATATATAGTGATGTAAATGTGATCTTCCTCTCTTCCCCCCTCAGTCTCAGTTCAGTAGGCTGGATATGGGCATGACATTTCCTTGTTGCTTTAGCAACAGTGAGAAAAAACGAATCTCCCACTCTTCTTCTAGGGGTTAACATACCAATTGTTCCCCTTGTAATTATGTTATCTGTACAGGAAGGCATGTGTTACCTGTACATGGATGATCATGTGTATTTTAGTATCTTTTTTGTGATTAGTACTGAGAGAGCCATGTGGGTGGCTGTCAACATTGAAGTCCATCCTTTATTGGCTCATAACACTAATCGTTTGCATAACAACAAGAATGACACAGTAGCAGGTCCTTTGTATTACACTGTTGAATTTCCAAGCTTTCTTACATGCCTTAAAACTGTAATCAAGCCTTCATTATACTGCATGTTTAGTAGTCATATTAAAGAAACTGTAGAAAGACATTGGATTTTTGTTGACATCCAAGTTAGTTGGCACCTGTATCCAGCTAGCTGGAGGCTGGGAAGTCTCCAACTGTAGTTTGTGGGAGTGTTAACAATATAAATAAACCTGTTCTAAGCGGGGCCTGTTATTGTCTCACCAACTTAGGTCCTCCTCCATTTTAAACACCCTCACCACTAGGATGCCATTGAGAACACTTTTGGGTGGGCCAAGAAATGTAAAGGGCAAGGACACTGAAAGTGTATATAAAGGACTGTTGAAAAGATAGCAAGGGCCATGCTGGTCAAGTGTGTAGGGTTGTTTATAAGTCACAAATAATCGTTCTACAATGATGATTCATAGAGCAAAGGACACATTTCATGTGAATGAGTCAGTGCGTATACAAGCCAATAAAACAATGCAACATTCAAAGCATTTCACCTCTGTTGAGTCTTCACTCTCTACGATCACTCTCTTATGTGTCTCGATGGTGAAAGGGCAATTCGACAATTAAACAAGCCCCTTTACTTAGTCTTGCGACGCCTGTCTGTCAAATGTTCCCGCCTCGCTCTGCACATAACACATTATGCAGTTAATGTTGAAAGATCCCTTCAAATTGGCAGTAATTATCTGTCTGTGCCAGATTTGATCAGTTCTAGCTAACCTGCCAATTAAGCTCATATTAACTCCATTAATTGGTTGAAATCGTTGTCCCTGGCTGGCTTTTGAATGTTTCCGGCTGAATTGTTGTAAAATGAGATTCCTGTAAAAGGGATCTTAAATGTGCATTTGATGGCTAAAACATGTGGTGCAAAGACACCGTGACTAAAGCTCTCCGAAAAAGTTAGCACCAGAAGACATGGAAATACAAAAACAGAGATTTTCTTGTCCTGCAGCGAAGAGATCCTTGAATTATAGTCTTAATACGGACAAATGTAAGACTGTTATTTCATTCAAATTCAATTTAAATGTTCACTGACTTCATTATGAATATGTGCAGGTAATTGCAACGTTTGTATATAAAACTAATAGATCAAAATTATGAAATGCTTGGCATTAAAACTCAGGTTATAAATAACTTGTTTCCATTTCATCTTAACCAAATAACATCAATAGTCATGATTTAAGTTCTGGAGAGCAGTGCCATATTTCTCCAGTCCTGCGGTTACCTTTTCCCTTTCACTGCCTCCGTGCCGGACAATAAATACCAGCAATCATTCACATTTTCATGGTGAAGCAGGGCAATGAGTCATCCACATGTTGCACTTATAAAAAAACGACAAAACATCGGGCATATTGACACAAGAGAGAGACGACATAAAGGAGCCTAAAGGTTCCTCGTTTCATTTAATTCATCCTATTACCAGAGTACTTCACTCCAGCCATTTCCTTCCTCTCCCCTTGGGCTCTGTGTTGACGCTGAGCAACCAAGTCAGAAGCAGCAGGATGTTTTTTTTCTACAGCAGAGAGAGAGAATTAAAAATAGGCAATATCCAGGAATAAATATTTTCCTGACAAAAAACAACAGCACAGACGACATGTGTCATGTGTTCAAACTAAATTCAGTGTGATGACTTGATGTAATCTTCGAACCAGCTGACGTCTTTTAGTAACTCATCGGTTAATAGTTCCATGAAGTATTGTCATCTGTTGATTGTGGAACTAATAGAGCTTCTCTTGTCCCTGAGCCAATCGGTGTCTGCCATGATTTTATTCAGCGATTTATTTTTATTG
Source organism: Myoxocephalus aenaeus (assembly GCA_038501785.1). NCBI lineage: Eukaryota > Metazoa > Chordata > Actinopteri > Perciformes > Cottidae > Myoxocephalus > Myoxocephalus aenaeus. Next base: position 4,039,074 of record JBAMJR010000073.1, on the reverse strand, counting down.
CAGATGAACCCGGGCTGTTGTGTTTATCTTCTTGTCAAAAATATACAGTGTACCATTTGGTCGTCCCTTCTTTTCTCTTTGTCTGCCGGAGAGACACTGTTCATCGGCAACATATTGTGTAAGGATTCATCATGTTGACAGATTGTCACCCACTTGTCAAAATGCAACGTGGTGATGGAGAGATGGAGAAAAAGTGCTTGCAAAACACACACACACACGCTCGCGCGTGAGTATAGATGCAGGCGGGGTTGATTCAAAGAGGCCAAGTAACTGAAAGATTCAAAGCAACACAAAACAAATTAAATCATTTTGACATTTAATGTAAGTACAAGACAACTGAGTGACCGTAGAGGGAAATCAATAATATTATAGAAACAGAAGAAAAAAAAGAAACATGCACTTTATTAATCCCCTTGGGGAAATTCTTCTCTGCATTTGGCCCAACCCTGGATGGGGAGCGGTGGGCGGCCCTGTGGGGCGCCCGGGGTTCAGTGTCTTGCTCAGGGACACTTCGACATGTGAGCTATGGGGGGACTGGGGATTGAGCCGGCTACGTTGTGGTTGCGGGACGACCACTCATCCCCCTGAGCTACAGCCGCCCTTAAAGTATATAGTACCTATATTAAAAGATATATTGTTTTTAGCATGAAACAGGTTACTTGGCATGATTTAAAGACTGTTGGTAATATTTTAACCTGCAATTTTGTTTTGTAGATGCTAGCCGTTTTACTTCAATGCCAGCATCAGTTGTTACTTTATTATCTGGTGGATTTAGTTGAAATTTCTCAAGTTTATTGCACACGACCCCTGGAATGTCATTCAGTATGTTACATACTTGATTGCCCCATAGGAATGGTCTCATATAAGCTGTAGGCATATGGTATTGTATAAATAGAGAGGAGGCGTGGAACAGTTGACGATGTGTTATTTCCTGCACAGTGGGGGAGAGTTTAATGTCTGTTTCTGAGCAGGTTTACTCTGTTGGGACTGATGGTGATAAGAAAGGGTTGTCTTAGGTGATCTATCGTTGTGTTCATCCTGTTTGCATGTGGATGAGGGTGAATGGGAAAGAAAAGGGGAAACTGTATGACGTCCTGCACACACATTGGATGTACACTCAGAGTTGCTGCGCTAAACTATAGGATTTATATAAAGGGATGTTTGTCTCCTACTTATTTAGGTTCTGTATTTATTTCTCTGTGTACTTTCATCTATATTTGCATTGTATTACTTTCAGTGAAAGTCTGAAGCGATGCAAGGTAAATCTGAATATTTTTGTGTAGTCTTAAATAACCATTATATTGTCAAAATGTGAACTTCACGCAGGTTTCGTCCATATGTTTTTTAAACTTTATGAACAATTTCATTCAAATTAGGGGAAGAAGCTGTTGCTTCAAGCTGTGCCTTCAGAGGATTTGAATGATTTTAACTGCGCTGAGAACATCTGCTTTATGTGTTAACTGTGCTCAGAGTGTTCAGAGTGACACATTTAAGTAAACGACTTACTCCTTTGTGTGTGTTTTTGTTGTTCTCATTCCCTTCTCTTGTAGGCAACTGTTTTACAGATGGTACAGGTCCAGTCTTCACTTTGTACAAACTCCATCTTGTACCGACTTCACCCCCTCTCCATCTGTCTCCTCTTTTTTTCTGTTTGTCGTGTTGTGCTATGTACACTCATGGCTTCTGGTCTGATGGTCTGTATATATGTGTTAATCCTTAAACAAATGTGTCATCATAACTCAAAGCAACACAGGATCCACTCTCTCATTAGCTGTGTGTGTTTGGTATTTGTTTACCGTGGTGACTGGTGGCCCCTAACCAGCTGGGTGGGTTGTCTCCGAGCCTTATCAGTGTGCAGCAGAGTGAACCGTCACACTGTTTAATACACAGTTACTAAACAGTTTCTTACAGGCAAGATCCTCCACATGTGCAGCAAGTGATATCAGTAGAAAAAAAGAAAAACTAATTTCATGTTAATGTTCAGTTAGAAATAAAATGCATTCAAATATATTTTGGGTTATATGGTTAGAGTTAGTATATAGCCATCTATAATCAACTATAAATATAGTATGACACAATGCATAAAACAACTCAATATTTAAGGCATAATTCCTTTCCTTTGTGCAGTGCAGTGTGGATATATTGTGTCTTATGTAATATCCATCAGACTATTCTTCAGAATGTTGTACAGTGGCAATCGTAAGGGTTTGGATTTTTTCCAAAGTCAATCTGATCCTGCTGTATCAACATGACTCAACTCACTACCATCCTTTCATCTCCGCCTGAGTAGAGGCCACGACTCAGACAGAAAGCTTTTGACATTATCGTGGGCTATTATCTACTATCTGTTCTAAAAAATCAATCAAGGAGAAAATGTAATATTTGAAGAAAAAAAAAGCTCTCTAATGTTAGAACTAACTGTGCCACATATTTAGTATTTCAATCATATCACATCGTTGGGCTCAGGGTGGACAGATAAGTCCAGTACAGTTGAACAAAATAGAAGGATAAAAAAAATAATAATAACCAAACATATGATCTTTTTTATTGCATTTATCTTCCTTTTTTAAACCTGGCACCAACATTACCCACAGTGCAACGTAACAGCAACAGGTGGTCACTGGTTCAGGTGTGTTATGCTAGTAGCAGCTAATGTAGTCTCTACCTGTTTAGCTTAAGCAGAAATGAGGAGTGGCAATGCAACCAAATGTTAAACCAAAATGTTCATCATTACTTATAATCCTTTTTCTTTTCTTTTGTTTGTACAAAACCTACACCTGACCCGAGAGCTGTGACCAAGGATGATTTGGCTTGAAAAAAAAGAAGTTATACACGGTGAACTTACTCGATGCACATTTATGCAGTGTGCATCTATACATCATATACATAGACCGTATATTCTAAATATTATATTATATTTGAGATGGATTTGAGCTTGGAGGGTAATAACATAAGAACTACAGCCAGTAATGTTTTGCAATTCTAGTTCTGGTCAATATAAATTGTTTTGCAGCAAGCAATATATGGAAAGTATATTTATGTGGCTCATAATAATCTGGAATGGTAATGTTAAAAAAATACAGGAGCACAGTGGCAGTGATCCCTTTGACATTTCATTTAACATTTATTTTACATTTTCAGTTTCTCTGCGATAATTCAACCACCAGTATTGGCTCCTATCACACCTCTGGCACATACTGTGCAAAAAATTAGCTAATGTAAAGAGATCCTGTTTATTTCACAATGAGTATTTTTAGATGTAGAACGGATCAGAGATCATAGCACTGTTCAACACTCATACTGCATCTGTAACTCACAAATTTATGTTTGAATCTCGCACATGGAGGAAATGTCATGAGACATGACACTGTAATGTTGCTGATTAGGTAAAGACCATACCTGATTTAACAGTTCATAAGATACAAAATGACTCTTTGCCTGCAGAGCAACTTTAATTCCTCTCAGATTGCTGCCATAAAGGTGTTGAATGTTAATTGTAGGATACATTCATCAAGAAGGAAACACATTCACTCTTTTGAGCTATGAAGGGGAGGACTAAATGTATTTAACTCCTATAAATCATGGGGCTTTGACTTCTCTGGATCAATATTAATTAGGAACCTTCCAGGTCAGAATGATTAACTGTTGAACATGAAGCAGCTGCAGCAGGAAAACAACGAACAACACATTTTGAGGTACAGAAATCTCTGAAGATTTAAACTAGATACCGTCTTGGCATCACAACAGCCGTGATTACAAATCGGGTCAGGAGCGTAAAGTGGCCAGGGGCAATGGCCCCTTTCCTAGTTCCTTTACCCGCCTTCTTCCAGCGTCCTTAATTGGACCACATCCATCTTTGCCACACCTCGGCCTCCATTTTGTTCTCAGCTACATACCTTTCCTTTACGTTGCAGCATCTTGCATTGTTGTGACGCTATCGCGTTGACACAATGTGTCCACAGACTGACAGACCAGACATATAAACATTTGACAAAGTACTCAAAACCGCTTCTGAGGTGGTTCCAGTATGTCTAGGAACCCATTTTGCTGTGATGAAACACACAAAGGGGGAAACAATACCAGCCCTGACAGCATGTGGCATTATCACAAGAACATAAGAGTCTACACTCTGTGAGGATCTCTGCATTCTAGAATGCAGAATTCTAGAATGCGGAATTCTAGTATTCTAGTATTCTAGAATTCTAGTATTTTAGAATAATTCTAGAATACTAGCATTTTTTGGTGTGAACGCACCTTAAAATGCTCAGGACATGGCTAACATGTTAATGTAGAGCGGCGTTAATGTTTAGCCATGTTCAACATCTTAGTTTAGAATGTTACAACAATGTAACATTTACGTTTACAAATGTTTAATTTTGACTTGATCTTGTTTGATGAAAAGTTAAATAAGATCACCAAAATGATTGTGAAGTGTTCACCAACTTTCAATGTCAGCCTTCTGGTGGCCCAAGAGGAAAGTCAGGGTTCCTTCTCTGAACACCATGGATGTCGTTACCAAATCCCATTGCAATCTAATCAATATTTGTTGTACACCTAATAAAACCAGTCAACACGAGCATTTGTCAAACATGGTTGTAGATGACTAGATCCGCTGAAGGTCAGCTGTAGTGACATGGCTATGTGTGTAGCTTGTTCCTGTCGTGCTGTGGACAGCCTACCGCAGAGTTTAAGAGGTTCTGGGACAAATCAGATGTAAATTGAGAAAGGCCTCATTATAAACAGAAGCCCACCAGCCTTGGTCCACTGAAAGCTGACAGTGGCATTGCCCTGCATGGTTGCTGTGTGTCGTTTCGTTTGGATTTAATGTGTTTATGTGTGAGAGATGATTTTACACAATGTTGTATGAAATAGATTTTTTTTTTAAACAAGAAAACATCAGCTCAATTCACTGAAATCACAAGTTATAAATGTGCACAATTTATATCTAATCATTTGTTGTGAAACCTAATAACAGTAACATGTTCAATAAAAACGTTGAAGTGACGTAACTCCTTCTCTTGTTTTTTTACTATCACACTCCATCCTGTTGCTATTTTATATAATAGTATTCCTCAAATATCACAAAGATATTTGAGGAATATTTTATGGTTATAGAAAATATAGAAATGTAAATCCAATTACATGCACATAGTAAGTTTATTATTAAATGCACACTCAATAGGCATATTGTGAAGATTGTTTTAAACTTAAATTATTGTAGTGCCTTTTCACTTTCCTCTGTAAATACTTTTTCCCATGCACCACTCCCCCGAACTTTGCAGGTTTGTGAAAATAATAATGGCTACTGAACCACAGCGGCGGCTGACAAAAGTGAATCCTTGACTGATGAAAGAAGCATTTCTGCAAAGTTGAGTCTGACAAGGTGAGTTTGAGATGTGGCCCAGCAGAGGAGAAACCCTTTGAGGAACCAATTTACGAAATGTGCTCTTTTTCTATAAGTATCACAATGCCATTTTTCCTCACTGGTGTTATGGATCATACAAATAAAATAAAAATGATCACTCTATTTTTATTCATGCATTGTTTTATTGTGTGTAATATGCATTACAGCCTCGAATCAAATGGCTGGTTTAGAGATTAAATAGTAAATTAGCGTAGTTGGTTCAGGAGCAAAAGTGGAACGCATTTCTCTTTAGAATCCGTAAATAGTTGACTGGTCAAATGTCTAAATGATGGGACCAGTGGATGACTCATACCATGGTGCACCAATCTAATGGCTTGTCACTAATCTGTAATCACGACAATCTGAAATAGAATGAATGGATCTCATTTGCATAACCTTTATGTAGGTCTTTGTAGAACCACCATTGACAGTAATTACACTCTTGTCTGCCATGTTCGCAAACCTGCATTTGAGCCACTCAAACTCAATCAGGGATTGGGTGTGGCCCTTTTTCAGGTTTCTTCAATACATCACTAGTTTATATCGGAAATAGAAATACATTTTGACAGGATTTAAAAACAAACTACTCAATAATAATTCTGCTTATGAGATGAGAGCAGTGTGGTCTTTGTTTGCAAAGAATGTAGTGCACCTCTTTTTGTGGTAATGTGCACATGTGTGCATCCCGCCAAGCAGGTCAGACTCTAACCGCAAGGAGAAATAAACATGCAAATACCAGAGTTTAGAACCAAAACAAAAGTGAGCAAATGCATGGGTCTTTCTTTTAACTGTGTGTAATAACAGTTAGTTTAGTTATCTTATCGTAATGCGAAGACACACAAATACTGTATTTCTGCTGTGGACAAACTAATGAAAAGAACAAATTATACAAATATTAGAAATGCAGCAAGATGTGGGGTGTTTGAAATATATCATGGAGGGACAGTATCTCCAGCATGGCCCAACTGGTCCTGTAAAATGGCCTCACATTAGTGGGTTGTTTTTTAAATCCTGCAGAATATTGAATGGTCCAAATTACTCCTACGAGATGGCTGCTCATACCATGACAGATCCACCTCCACGTTTAACACCTGGTAAAAGACACTGTGGGTTGAATTCTTTGGCTTTATCCGAACAGAACACGGCCCAGACAGAAAACAAAGACAATTCATCAATCCGTATTACTTTTATTTTGCTCCGGTTGTATGTCCTTATGCAACATTGTGCATCGTTTTGAGCTGACATTGCATTAAAATGAATGGAAATAATGTTGTTGTTTTTTAGGAAAAGGCCACAGTTTTTCATTGTGGCAGTAAACACATTCTGTAATTTAGCAGTTTTTTTGTGATCAGAGCCACCGCTCAGGAACGGCATGTTTGGGCTGCTGCTGAAATGAATATTGTGACTGTTAAGTCTTCTTTCCACTTAAAATGGCCTGTAACACTTTACTATAAACTTTTACACTTTTAAATCTGATTACAACTACACGTTTATAATGCTTAAATATAAATGGTGAATGGGGTTAAATTAAAGTACTGCCAAAAAGTTTCCCTAGGGAACCAAAACAATTGTTGTCATTTTAAAATACAGACAAAAAGGGCAAATGGTTGGGCTTTTTGACATTAAAAATGGAGCATTATCATTCTCAATTTTTCTGCAGATAATTTTTTGGATTAATCATTTGATCTATAAAATCTCCAGATAGTCAACAGCACGACACACACACACACACACACACACACACACACACACACACACACACACACACACACACACACACACACACACACACACACATATTATGTTTGTCACATAAGAGAAAGAACACAGTTAAGAAGTTGGAACAATTAAATGTGGTTTTCATTTGAAAAAATGACAAGACAGTTAATCCATTATCAAAATAGTTGACTAATAATTGTCTGTGGATCAGCTGATGGATTAATTGACTAGCTGTTTCAGCTAAAAAAGGCTCATAAGAGATACAAGCACATCTTGCAAAGTGAGATGCTGCCCTGCAACATGGACACTGTTCCAGAGAATGGGTCCAAAGACAGCAGTTTCGCCGCAGGTCTCTGTCAGAGTTTTAGGTACAGCGAGCAGCTGAGAGTCTGTAAACGTGGCGGCTCAACGAGGGACATATCCTGGCCACGGCGCGCCCATGAGAAGATTTATGGACAAACAATGGGAGTTTAAGAAACTATTCCAAAACTATAACTTGAAGCAAGTGTAGGGACTTCACAGCAGGCATGATGTGAGCTCTTTTCTTTGTTCCAATTCTGACAAGCTGTAATGATTTATAGGCTTATTTGGGGGAGCCGAGAGCTGTGAGTGAACTGCAACATGGAAAAGTTTTCAAACAGAGGCATAATGATAATTCAAGTATTTCTTGTGAATAAACTTCTGCAGTTTCTTGTGTTTACTTGATTGTGTCCACTGCCATAGTTAAAATCATCTTAGTGTAAAGACCAACGTTTTGTATTCCACTATAATTGGTAAATGAGTTGATGGTGTGAAAAAAAGCATATTATCACTCCACATCATCATCATCATCATCATCATCATCAGTTTGTAAGCAGGAAATGCAATGAAGGTGCCTGTCTGCTTTCTCCATGTTATAGGGAGATAACAATACATGAGAGACTAGATGTCACGTGAACGCCAATTAAAATCACCGTGACGCTCTCTTTAAAAACCAATGAGGCGTGAGATATTTAAAAAAAACACTTCATTTGCAACACTTTGAGTGTGGTGAAACAACACCCCGTCAAAGAGCCCCCACGTGCCTGCGTGGGGAATAGTTTTATGGTAAATATCATTGCAAGCTTCCACAACCTTCTCATTGGCTCAGAAGTCAGAGACCCCCGTGATATAAAGAGAGAGTGCCTGCTCTCGCAGTCTTTTCCTGCTGGCAAGCGTTTTGGATCACACTTCAACTAACGGGAAAATACCTTTTACGCACAGAGTGCCTGAGAGGCTGCAGACGAGCGCAGCCGGAGATCCATTCTTCGAAGGACAAGAGTTCTGCAGCCAACAGGTTGGTATGTTTCATGTTGGATGTGAGACGCGGCGTGTGTTAGTTAGCGCGGCTTTTTTTTGGGTTTTTTTTGTGAAAAAAAGTTTTTTCGCAAATTTGCCTTGGCTCATTTAATTTAAATTCAATTAAAGTATTCAATTAGGAAATTACAATTCCAACAACTTAAAGTGATTATAATGAGAACTAATAATTGTAGTTTGATTTGTTGAAAACATAGACTTTGTTTGAGGTGATACAAATCGCAATAGCACCACGTGTATATGGTTTAGAGAAGATTATTATTTTTTTTTTTATCTCCCTTGCGCATTGATTTCACATTTGATTAAAATGCTCTTTGGATACAATTAGATGATCTTGTAATACATTAATTGTGAAAGGAATGGTTGCTTCTTGCTTAAATGTTTACTCGTATTTCCTTTCCTTCCTTGAATTGCTGCATGGCTCAATTTTTTTTTTCATTTTTTTTTTCAACTGCAGTCTAAAGAAAAGACACAGATTAGGGCTATGTTTTAGGGGGATACTATTTATTCAACAATATTACTAAACAAGCAAACATCAACGAAAAGGGCTGATTCTGTTATTATCGTTGGGTGCATGCTTTTACCTCTTTATGCATTACCTTTCTGTTCACAGAGTTAAGTGTGAGCTGAAGTGTCTGCGTGGACATGTGGCTACTGGAGAAGCTCCGTAGCTCTGTGGAGAGCAGTGGGACCAAATCCCAGAACCCCCACACAATAGAGGCCATTCCTATCTCAGTTTATGCCAACGTCCTTACTCCAGAAAAGATCCCTAATTTCTTCATCCCCCCTAAACTTACTTGCTGCCCCCCAGAGGAGTCTCTAACCCCGGAACTTCAGCACTTGTCCACATTACGACCCTCTGTTTCTGACCATGCCATCTGCAGCCAGAGCCCCAGAGCTCGGAGCAGCAAGAACCTCTGCAGCCCTCGCCTCTTTTCACGCCTGGGAGGGGACACACGCAATCTCCAGAAGTCAGCCAACCGTCACATCATCCAAATAGAGAGTGCTGATGAACCGGGTGCCGGATCTGTGGACAGGGTCAGTGTCAACACTAATGCTGACCCCCAGTCTCAGACGGCAATGTCTCTGCCTTATGTCCCAAAGGCTCAGACCTCATATGGCTTTTCCACCTTGGTGGAGTCTCCTCATACCCGCCGCAAAGAGAGCCTGTTCCACAGCGACCCCAGCAGCCCTCTCACCTCCCCAAACTCCCCGAGACGCTCCCAAGGGGGGACTCTTCTGGCCCCAACTGACTCCAACCCATACCGCTATTTCAGTGGCGGAGAGAGCGACACCTGCTCCTCAGCAGAATCGTCCCCCTTTTCCTCCCCTCTGCTGTCCCGCTCTGCCTCCCTCCTCCGCTCCATCAGCCAGGAGACACAAGCCAAGGTGAGCAGTGTTTATGTGAGTGTCAGTGTAAATGGATTGGCTCCTAAAAACATTTTTCTTGTTTGATTCACATTGAGGCTTCTTTCTGTGTGTTAACCTGTTGCTTTTTTTTCTCTCTCTCTCTCTCCATGCCTCAAGGTGTCTCGTGCCAAACGCTCCCTGGCACGCCACAGTTCTCTCTCCACTGATGAATGCAGCTCAGCAGACAACAGCCCCAACATGCAGCGCCGCCGCATGCGCTGCCATCGCTCTCCCGCCTTCCGTGGATGTAAAGGCAGTGGCCTAAGGGACACAGCGTCGGACGTTCTACAGCGTGAGCACACCATCAACCTCCACAAGGGGGGGACACTGAGGCTGAGCACCCACTACGACCCAGAGGCCGCCCGGCTGAGGGTGCGCGTGCTCACAGCCGAGGCCCTGTACGACAGACAGACTGACCTGAAAAGCATCAACTGTTGTGTAGCACTCTACCTGAACCCTGGCAAGCAGCAGAAACAGAGAAGCACCATCATCAAGAACAGCAGGAATCCAGTATTCAACGAGGACTTTTTTTTTGATGCGCTGCCCCAGACACAAGTAAAGTGTCTGTCCATGAAGATAAAAGTAGTGAACAAAGGAACCAGTCTGAGGAGAAACGTGCTACTCGGAGAAAGGGAGGTGCTGCTCAGTGAGCTACTCGCAGGCCTCTAGGGAGTCCCTGTCAAGACTTGGTTAAAAACAAGCAGCTCCACCTCTTGACAGCTACCTTTTTATCCCACTGATCAGATCTGATAAATACTGGGCAAGTGAAAGCATGCTGATGACAAGGGGATTGTATCTTGCACACTGTGTTATGTAAATCAATGGACAAAAAAAGATGCCCTGTAGAATAAAAGTCCCACTTTATCAAGTTGCTAACACCAGCCTCTTTACAGAGGTCTGCCCAGGTTAAACAAGTGGAAACCACCATTATTGACATGCTTACCAGTACATTAGCAATGTGAACAGTGGAGTCGTTGTCCTTGTTTGTGTATTTCTCTTGACGTATTGAGTTACAAAAAGTGTTGCCTTCTCTCATGAGCATTGTGATGTGGCTCAATGTCATACCAGCTGTGATACAATGATGATCTTGTCAAGGCCGGCGCTGTAGTTTTTGTAACAATGTAGTAATATTACATGTGGGTTTTGCACGTTCCTGTGGAAACTAATAATGCCTCTGTGTATTTGAAATAATTTATATTTGAAAATTTGATTTTAATTGCCAGTGGATGTAATGTTAATATGACTGTTACGTGACATGCTTTTGAACGTATGAATAAAAATACTAAACTCTCACTGGTGTTTTTTTTACCCTCCAGCTTTGTCTCAGTGATTGTGTCCTCTAATAATTCAGCAGGATCAAGAGCCAACTCTATGATTATAAACCCTGCTTTGCTCCCCCAAGCTTTCCATTTTTGCAATCAAGTAGGAAGCTGGGTCCTCTGAAAAAGACAGGCTGGGTGTCATTTGTGAGGCTTTTAATACTGAATCTCGGCACGCAATATTGTCTCTCTGTGCATTCAAACTCCCTGTTTAATTTTAAAAACATGTTCCCTATTCAGGCTGTCCTCCAGTGAGGTTCAAATAGTTATTATGCATAGGAGGTAAAATCATAGCCCCTGAAACAACTGTTGGCACGTATTCTCCTGCTCTAGATATAATTCATCTGGATTGAGGCTATATCTTGATTTATGTATTCAATATCAAGCTTGATAAATGGAAAGGGGAGAAATACAAAACATACCCTGGAGTCCACACTCATCTTTGTCAGGCATGCAGCGCTGGTCCTACTGCAATGAAGAGCATGAGCCAAGTGTGGATCTTATGCCTCCTCTACTGGTGAAACATCAGATTGACGCCTCACGATGCCCGAGCAATATTGTCAAATTTAAAGGATCAAAACTATATTTGCCAACTTTTAATTGACTGATGACACGTCCATTGTGTCTTCTTCAATCTGCCCGTAAACACGGGGACAGGCGCTCCTCTGAGTCTGAAAAGGGAAGAAAAATGCATTTAATTAAAAAGAAGCTCTGAGAAACATCTCTGTGTATTCCCCAGACAACTCCATTTGCTTATAAAGCGCTGAAATAAGTCATAACAAGCATCCATGTGGGACACGCTCATCTGTGAGATTAAAGGAAATGCATTTGCCACAAACATATAAATAACAAAACAAATAGTTAAAACTGGTGAAGGGAAATTAAGTCATTATTTTTCCCTTTGGAGAATTGTTGAGGCAAATGTTTGAAGAGCGATTGTCTAATATTCTCTGAATTAAGCAAAACATGAGCCTAACCATAATCAACTTTTTTTTCTTCAATGATATTAAAGTCTCTGAAAACACATTTTCTCAATCAGCATCTTTCTATTAGTAATTGGGTCCTACCAAGCTAATTGTCTGATTGTCTGTTCTGTTTGTCTCTGCACTCTTCTTATTGGTTTGAAGTGGGACTTATCTAAAAGAGGAGGCGCAGCATTTGTCCGTGCATCAATCAGAATCAAGCAAACTTCATCATCCCAAACTGATGACAGTTGTTTATCTACTGATTACGTTTTTAAAAACCTCAACACTCGTACTCTATCATTAGATACATTGATCTTGTTATTATGCCATTTTTATTTTAGCAGTCAGGACCGCTCTCTTTGCGATATTGAGGTGATGAAGAGGCTTTGCCAAAGTTATACTTGAGATGCAACCCAGGCACTTTCAAATTCAGGAATCACTCATGCTAAAAATAGATCACATCTGCTTTTTTACAATGCCATATCACACTATTAGTCAGCCAGCAAAGTAATAATTGATTCTTCTGTAGTTTGATGTTGAGGTTACTTTGTACAAAACCACTGTAACATTGTTTAAATATTTATTCAAATTAGTTTTAAGAATAAATACTATATTCTATGAAAAGAAAACGACTGCCATCCAGATCTTTGTGATGCTGTCAGCAAGCAGAGTTGTCATGTCATCACTCCAGTTTTCATTTCCCCGAGCGAACTTATTCAATGAATTCATAGCATAGTCTAATCCTACTTCACTGCTCAACTCATCAACAACTGCGATTTGCATACCACACTGCATTTATGAATGTGAAAGTAAGTGGATTATTTTTCATGTGGAGAGATGCCGAGGAAAAAGTCAATATCAACATTCCACTGTCCATTGCTCATGCACAGCATCATGCATGTCAATATTCAATCAATATTCTGGCCATTGGCTTTGCATATGAGGATAGAGTAATGCGATCTCTTCAAGACTCTTCAAGAGGTTCAGCTCAATCATATACTGTATGTTTCCAGCTTACTATTTTGATGTGTATTTGATATATGTATCTCCTCCCCTTTTTAACAACAGGGTTCTAAAGATATGATGTGCTATTTGAATTGCACAGTACCATAAAGGAAAACACATTACTTCCGTTGCAAAACCACTCTGCAACAAACACAGTGAAGTACGGTTTAGCCATCTTGTTATTCACTACTCTATTAGTGTGACATGACTGCAGAGGCCTGATGCTGTTGAGCTCATGATGATGTTTGCTCACAATGCAGGAGGCCTCAGAAGCCCTGACTGTGTTGTTAATCTTAGCTTTCCTTCAGCCTCTAGAATTTAGACTGAATACTGAAAAGGATGGCCTGACATGACAGTTGGCATAGGTGTTTTTAGTCTGACTTTAAAATGTATCACAGAGACACACTTTCCTGGTCATGGGAATAAGGTAAGCACTGTAACATTAGCAAACCACATTTGCCTTTGTCACCGTGGAAAGAAACAACATTGTGTTGCGTGAGACTTCAGTGCCACCCTTTGTCATGTGAGCTTTTATTTTTGGGGATTATGTGGATGTCCTTTGCAGGGATGTCCATAGGAATTCCTCTCTCTACGTCACGTTTATTTTCCTCTGGTGATGCACGGTGTTACGTGAGAGCGGTGTACTACCTTCTGGTGGTGTATTTGGTTTGTGAACCGGGCACCAGCTGGCTCTCTCTGTCCGAGGCGGTCCGAACAACCATAACAAACGAACCCATCAGCTGGTAGGTCATTCAGACCCAATGGTGCATGGGAAATGTAGTTCTCTGTAAACGCACAAACCCCAACGCTCTCGCAAAGAGGACTTCCGTCTAAACTACGTCCCCCACAACGCCTTGCTACAATGGTAAACATAGACCTGTCAAACAACACAAACGCCATCTTGACAGCACCCTCAAAATGGCAGAAAGATGCGAGCTAGAAACCGAGTCCGAACTAAGAGTTCAGCTCTCTGCTTTCTAAAACAAAGTCGTCCGTAAGCGAGTGGTTATGGGGTCGGCCGCACAGAGCCTGTAACATGGACGTACCGACGGCGGTGTTCAACGCGGCCAAAGATGGTAAGCTGAAACTTATCCAGAAGTTGCTGAGCAACAAAAGTCCAGAGGAGCTGGAGGCTCTCGCCGAGGAGAAGACGCAGGGAGGCACCCCGCTGCTGGTCGCCTCCCGGTACGGACACCTGGAGGTGGCGGACTACCTCCTCGAGCACTGCAGGGCTCACGTTGAACTCGGCGGGGCGGTGAACTTTGACGGCGAGACCATCGAGGGGGCTCCGCCGCTGTGGGCCGCCTCGGCCGCCGGCCACCTCCCGGTGGTCAAGACGCTGCTGAGACACGGCGCCTCGGTGAACAACGCGACGCTGACGAACTCCACGCCGCTGCGAGCTGCCTGCTTCGACGGCCACCTGGAGATCGTCCGCTACCTGGTGGAGCACAGGGCCGACATGGAGGTGGCCAACCGCCACGGCCACACCTGCCTCATGATCTCCTGTTACAAAGGCCACAAGGAGATCGCCAAGTTCCTCCTGGACCGCGGCGCCGACGTCAACCGCAAGAGCGTGAAGGGGAACACGGCCCTCCACGACTGTGCGGAGTCGGGGAGTCTGGACATCATGAAGATGCTGCTGAAGTGCACCGCTCGCATGGAGAGAGATGGATACGGGATGACCCCACTCCTCGCTGCGAGCGTCACAGGCCACACCAACATCGTGGAGTATCTCGCCCACCAGCCTCGCACCTCCCGAGAGGAACGCGTCGATGCACTTGAACTCCTTGGGGCTACTTTTGTGGACAAAAAGCGGGACCTCTTGGGGGCGATGAGGTACTGGAGAAGGGCGATGGAGCTGAGGCAACCAGGGGACAAAGCTGGATCCCTAGCCAAGCCTCCACCTGGCCCTCCGATCCCAGCCTATGGCTGTGCACAGGAGGTGAGCACTGCAGAGGAACTGGAAGCTTTGATCACAGACCCTGATGAAATGAGGATGCAGGCCTTGTTGGTTCGAGAGCGCATCCTGGGGCCGTCCCACCCAGACACCTCTTATTACATCCGTTACAGGGGAGCTGTGTATGCTGACTCGGGCAACTTTGAACGCTGCATCAGCCTTTGGAAATATGCTTTAGACATGCAGCAGAGCAACCTGGACCCTCTCAGTCCCATGACCGCCTCCAGTTTCCTGTCTTTTGCTGAGCTTTTCTCTTTTGTTCTTCAAGACCGGGCCAAAGGCACCCTGTCGACACGTGTCACCTTTCATGATCTGATGACTGTGCTGGGGAAAAGTGTGAGGGAGGTAGAGAGAGCTGTGGAGCAGAGGGACAACCCTCCCGAGGCTCCTCAGTTCACCAAAGCGCTCTCCATCATCCTGCACTTGATCTTTCTGCTGGAGAGGCTGGAGTGCAGCCCGGAGCAGGAGCATCAGAAGAAGCACACGGTGTACCGTCTGCTCAAGCTGAACCCTCGAGGCCGAAGCGGCTTTACTCCTCTCCACATGGCTGTAGACAAGGATACCACATCCGTCGGCCGCTACCCTGTCGGCCGCTTCCCCTCCCAGGCGGTGGCGGCGCTGCTCCTGGAGTGCGGCGCAGACGTGGATTCCCGTGACAGTGAAAACAATACGCCTCTGCACATCGCTAGTAACAACGGTTGTCCGGAGATTATGGCACTACTTATGAAGGCCGGGGCTCACTTCGATGCCACAAACGCACAGAGGAAGACGGCCTACGAGCTGCTGGAGGAGCAGAGCGGTGGGCATCCAGGCCTCTACCCACTGAACTATGTCACCCTTCAGTGCCTGGCGGCGCGTGCAATTGAAAAGCACAGACTGCCCTACAGGGGACTCATCTCTGAGGAGATGGAGGCTTTCATTGAACTGCACTGACGTCCACTACTGTCCCCCGATGAGGCCCCCCTGCACTACACTTCCTGTTGCCCCCCCATACCTTACTGTGACCTGCCACAAACTCCCTTCTCCACACCATGCTCCTCATCTTTGTCTCCTTTCGGCCTTTGCTTTGCTCCCGGCCCTACCAACCTCGTGTCAGACCTCGCTATAGCAATACACATCCAGCTAAAAAAGCTCTGGCTGAGATCTGGTCAGTTATCACCTCATTCTAACACTAAGTTACATACAAAGGGATTGTTAGTTTCTACTGCTATTCAAAGCTGGTTGGGACTTTAACTTGAAGTTGACTTTAATGCATTTTCCCCTTTTTTGTGTCCCAGTTAAAAGGAGACTTACAGTATGATGGCGTTTGTATGTGTTTTTGGTGGCTGGACTGTATGAGAGATGAGTTTTTAGTTATCTGAACAAACTAGCCAAATAACGTGCATGAAAATGAAGAGTAAATATGGTAGCTCACTTGTTTTTCTTCTGCAAATCCATTAAGAAAGGAGGTATTAGAACAAACTGGCTTGCTGGTAATTTAAGCTTACTCTACTTGACTCTGTTATGTTTCTTTGATACGGGAAGGTGTTTGAACTTACTGTGCCAAATGTCAGCCATGGAGCCATGTTCTGTTACAGTCTGTAGTGGCGGCAAAATGGAAAGCAACTATTTATCTTCCAAATTCTAAGCAGAAGTGGAGACGCACATGAAGAAGATCAGGAACGTCAGTGGTATCCCTTTTGAGTATCTCCACACATGCATTACATATGCAGTTTGTGATATTCCAATCAGAGGCACTTTTTTTCAAGCCAAAATTCACTACATAAACAGATTTCACATGGGATTATCCTTCAGTTTGACACGCGTATCTTAACATGATGATGGCTCAAACCTGGGGCTGCTTTCGTTGACAATGAATTTGGTATCTCCTGAACTCCTGAACAACGAATGTTTTCTTTGCATTTCTGCCTACGTCCGAATGAACAATTTCAAACTAGAGCCTAAAGTGTGCCTACATCCCTCTATTCTGGGTAATGCCAACATCAACAGAGATATCAAATTTACTCAGGCAAAGAAGCAGAACTAGGACATATTGTGAAGAGATGAACAGAGCTTAAGCCCCTTGTTTGTATCTATAGGGGGAAAGTCTCAAGTAAACTGTCTGTAATCATGTGTCAATTCTCTTTTGTAGTGAATTTTCCCTTTAACCTCAGATGCAGTACACATACATGGATTGGCCGTTCCTGCATCTTAGTCTTACTATTAATAGTCTCTCTTTTGTGTATCTTGTGTTATCATGAATGTTTTATTTGTCTGTCTGTGCTAAGCACCACCAAGTTGAAAGCACACTGAGAGGCTCTAAATCCTAAATGGACAACTTACATTGAGGCTATGAACTGTCTCTGCCTTTTCTCTCTCTCAACTGATTCGTTTAACCAATGATAACTCAAGAACAAAGTGAGTTAGAGATACTTGAATAAAATTCAGTATCGCAACATATTCTTTGTGTGCTTGCATGTGTGGGTGATATTAGTTTTGCTGTGTCTTTTCTACATGTGGAACATTGTATGTTGAATTGTTTTTGACTTGAAAACTAGGCACTATCTGAAAATTGAAAATGATTTCTCTTGCTCTGCTCTGGTTTGTCCCGAGTTCTTTAGCTTGAGTGCTGTTGCTTACAATGGCAACATTTGCTTTAAGAGCATCATTACATATTTAGATGGATTGAAATGGTCGCATGAAACACATAAAAGACCCTACCAGCAGTCACAGACATACAATTTGCTTATTTCGAAAGTGGACAACGTGTTACAAGCAGAATATTTAAAATAAATAATCAATGCCCACTTGATTCAGCTCTTTATACCAAATACGGACTTTCCACTGCTCACATAAACTTGAGCGCACTGAAATAAAGCATAACAGAAACTTGATCTTTCTGAGTCCTGCACTCTTCTGGTATAAATAGAGTGCAATTAACGTCACTGCTGCAGGGCAGAGTTGGAGACAGGGCACTTACCCTGCTAATTTTAGGGATCTTTTGCCCTAGCTTAAACTCTGGAAATGGGAATACTGTAACGCTATACAGTCAGGCAGGTCACAGGGTGACTGCCAGAGACGGCACTCAGACAACAGAGACTAACAGGAAACAGACGCAATATGAGCTGATTTGTTTTAAAGATGGGGATTGGAAAAAAATCGCTTAACCTAAATATTGACGATGTGCTACATGTGACCGGTGTAATGTTAGCAGAGTGAGTAAAGAAACGGCAGCTGGTAAAGTCCCTGTCACAACATGTGTCTACGCTGCTAAACAAGATCATACATCCACTGTACCGCTGACCTGACCTCCGACCTTTCTGTAAAGGGTGACGGGTGATTGTGGTAATGTTGGAAAATCCTGGGAAATCCTGGGAAGAAATCTTCATGGACTTTGTTTCCAATGTCAAGTGAATGCAACATCACATATTAGTAACTCCCACTAGATGTCACTAGCAACAAAGAAAGTCAATCAGCCTTTGTCCCTTCGAGACCACGCCGTTGACTCAAAAAACTGCAGCTTTCAATTACAATCTGAAGTGATGACAGTTGGTTAATTTCTTTTATTTGTCTCACACTTTGTCAAACTGTCTTTGTGTCTGTGCGAGAAACGGAGAATGAGTTTTTTTATTTTTTTAACCAAGATAAGAGGCAGAGCTGAGTATGCATTTGTAGTGTATGTGGATGAACAGAAATCCCGGCAGACATTTACTCTGAAGTCTGTTTGCAGAGCGCTGCGCTGGGATCAGCAAAGACATGAGAACAAAGCCTCCCTCATGCCAACCTCCAACACCTCACATTTTGACCTCGAGGCGGTGGTTTCTGTCATGTTGTGTGACCTAAATAAGAGCAAATCTTTAAAAAAACGAAAACAGCCTGTGTTCATCTATATGTAGCATCTTTCAGAATTAAAAGCACAGGACTTTGTTCACCGATATTTTTCTTCAATTTCATTTACTTTTTATAGAATTTTCAAGCTAAATGAGTGGAAACACTACCTGTATCAGATGTGGTCCGTGTCTGCAGTATTTTACATTATCATATCTTAAAGCAAAAGAAAACTGCATCAAATCTGTTTCTTTGTTACAAGTCATCTTTTGTTGGAAGCTTTGCCTGCATGAATTTCCATGCGATGCTTTCTTGCGAGCTTCCAAAGAGTTTTTGTTTATTAGGGTTTTTGATTGATTGCACATATTTGGTGTGCATAAACACCTCTAAGCAGGCTATACCGCAGTGCAATTTAACAAAACTACCATGAAGTTGAATCAACACTTCTCCAAAAACAGCTTCAACAAAAATGTTCATATAACATTCATGAAAGTTTGAATAATGTCGTATTAGACTGAATTAGTTTTAACAAGGCGAACGTAATGCACTTACAACTGAGCACAACACATACCTGTAAGGTTATTAACTCCTATAGCTTCCGTCCTCAAAAACAAATTATCTCATACAATGTTCTTGTATATACCTCCCATGGTGTTATTAATAAATCCCCACAATGCCCCACAGTGATATTTTAAAGTGTCCAACTGTAATTTAGTGAGGGAGTTTTGCCCTGGAGGAGCTGATACGGGGCTCTGACTCTGACTTCCTGCCAACAGCTATAATTAGATACTATATTATGGGAATCTACAGGGTTTCAAGGTGCTTATCTTCATTTTAGCTCCTGGGGAGCACAGTGGAGAAAGCTGTCACCAATGCACAGGACCAACCTACCTCAGCAGCCACTTCTTTTGCACCAGTCAGCGATCCTGGGGGGGTTAGAAATGGGGGTAATATGGGTAATGGGGGGGGGGATACGGTTGCTATTGGAGATCTTGCCTCCATCACGTCATGTGTAGGAGGGAGGGGGAGAGCTCCGGTGTGTGTTTGAGAGAGAGAGAGCGAGAGAGATAGAGCGGGGAGGGGGAGGGGGAGGAGAGGAGAGGAGAGGACAGGGAGGGAGGGAAGGAGGAGGGCATTAAGGAAGAAGGCAGGGAGTATCAATGACATCAACCAGCAGTATCTGAGGCCGCCCGACCGGCTATGCTCTCCCGACAAAAGGGCTGAGGAGCAGCCCGTGACCCGCTGCGTTCCCGAGAGGTCGGTCGACAGCCAGGAAGGACGGTGAGGGACGCGCCGGCGATGTGTGCACGCATCCCCCACACATGCAGACCTTTTAGTGAGCGCAGCTCCGCTGCCACTGGATTACATTTATCCCTGCTGTTTCCGAGGAAGCTTCCAGCTGCAAATCCACCCACATGAATCCACCAGACAGTAAAGAAGACGGAGCACTACCTACCAAGGTAACCCGCACCCTTCCTCCTTTACTCAGTTTTGCACCACACCCAGACGCGTTATTTGCACTTGTCGAGTAGCCGTTTTGAAAAGTAATCCGTGTGTTTCCATGCCGGGGTGAAATTTCAACGTTATGCTATCTCGGGGGGCAGCAGTCTTCTTTGCGTTTCACCCCCTCCTCTTTCATCTCAGCATCACTTGAGACTTTGGGTGGAAATCAGACCGAGAGGTTGTGCAGAGCAGGCTGGTCGCTGTGCGCGCGTCCCCCTCACCCCCTCACCCTCCTTATTGTTGGCTGGGCAGCATGAGGGACCGGGGCAGACTGGCAAAGCCTTTGTTCCTCATCCGCTCTCATTTAAAGTGCCCTTTTCTGATGGCCCTTTAAAGCACTCTCCAGGTATAACGAGTCTGGTGTGAAGTCCTATTTTTTAAGTCTAAAAAAAGAAAGAAAAATACATACAAATGTATACATACTTATACCATAGCATTGTATAACTGAACCCTCGTGGAAAAAACAAACCCAGCACCTGCATCCTATATTGTCAAGGATATTTAAAAGGAGGAAGCTCTAAGTCCTGTTATCATTATCGTGGTATTACAAAGATGCCACGGCAAAGTAGGAATACCATTATGATAATGTAACACTTTACACTTCTGAGGGGGCTATCACAGGCATATTGACAATCCTTATGGGCTATTATTCTAATATTAGAGAGGTTTTTCTGGTGTGGAAGGCACCAGGTGGCAAAGCAAATGGATGTATTTAACCCAACTCCACACAATAGAGTGGCTGCTGCATCTGCTACTCCCAAGCTTTACTTAAAACAAGCCCATCTGCACAGATAGATCTTTTGTAGTCCATAGACCTCTCGTATGTGTCTATAATTATACACAGTTGGATTTGCAGTCAAAGCAGCCACTCATGCGGACATGCAGAGTGTAATTTAATGATACATCGATTCATCCTGACACATTTTCCTAGGGCTATTGCTTGTTCGGGATTTAATCATGTACACTCCAAATGTCTGTTTAGGTTTTCTGTATTTCCGCTGCGTGGCCTGTGTAAACTGGAAAATTGCACTGTCGTGGTGAATCCGAGGGAGGTCTTCCTCCCCACACACAGATGGGAAATTTTCCCTAGGGCACCGTGCGTTTGCTGGTTATTGTTCCAGACCATTTCCACATCCCTAATTATTTTAATCAGTCATTTATACACATGGATTCCTCTCTTTAGTAGTTGACATTTTTTTCCTGTCTTTTCACCTGTCTAACAGAAGAAAACCCAAGGCACCCCACCTTCACGAGAGGGCCTGGAATATAGATATTCACATTATCTTGACTGGGAAAAGTTATTATATGAAGGCAGAATTGTTTAACTAGCACATTTCCTCTGTCTGGGAAACAGATCAAATACACTCCTCTATGAGCCGAGAGATGCTCGGCCCCACAGGTATTCATGTAGACACTATAGCATAGCTTATGAAATGAGTGATGGCATGTACTCCCTTAAATAGCTTTTTACAGGGTTCAGCCATAGGCCTCTATGGTTTCTTGCTCCTTCCAAGCAGATACCACTAAGATCCATCCAGACTTGAATATGCCGGATGACGTGCGCTCCCAGTGGAGCAGCTTGGGTTTCACGTCAAAGGCCTTATTGAAGTATTATTCCCAACCGTGCGCAGCAGCATTATCCTAACTGCTCCCCTCTCTACTTTCCTCCCTTGTGTTAAATGTTATGCCCATCCATGGTTTTTTTGTCAGAAGCTCTTGTTGCACCAGCCAGCTGGAAGGACGGAGACTTTGATGCTGGGAGCGTAGCCACCTGTATAACAAGCAGACAGAAACTTTGTTGTTGTCTAGGCATTGATATTAATTGACCTTTTCAAAACCTTCCAAACAGTGAGCTCTCTGTCTGCTCCGCTTCTCTACTTGTTTATTCAGGGGATGCTGAAAACAATGCCGACAGCATGCAGAATGAACCCATTAGGTCTGGGCAATATGTTTGATGTTATAATAATATTAAGAAGATCATTGAAATGTATATTTCTTGGTAACTTTACAGCTTTCATCCAAGTCCCATTTAAAATATTCAAACGTATGTCAAAAAGTCAATTTTATTGTCAGAAAAGATACTTTCTATTTTTAATATGGAAAAGGAGCACCCCCTTAAAAAACTAAGAAAGAAAGACTTCAATTAAGAGAAATATAAACTTCAGGAAGAGCAATGAGAGCAATGGAGGATCCAGGATGTGCAGTAAAATAATGTATTAATTTAACCTTTATTTTAATCAGATAGTCCCCTGGGATACATCATCCCCATAGGCAAAGCACTATTATGGAATTTCTGTCACTTAACATCCATCTGATTATTTATGTGTGACTGACATACATTAGCTATATAATAATGTAAATTGACATTTAAAAAAATCTCCTATAATATTGATTTTAACCATATTGGCAAACCCTAATATATGATTGATATGGGAATTAGCAACAAGTACATATAACACAATACTATTTGCTGCAATTAATATCACATTTCATGATAAAAATGCATAACTATACTCACCAGAAATAATGACTAATAATATCCATCAAACATTTACACATTATTGTGTCAGCTTCCATTAAAAATGTCATTATCATTACATTACAATGTGTGTGACAAATACATTTTACATAGATATTGTAGAACAATATCAGTTTTGCTAAAAAACAAACAATTACACAATATGATAATATATTGTAGCATCAGTTTTGCAAATTATCCAAAAAAAAATGATGTGCAAAAAGATTTAAGAAATATCACCATCCAGACCTATTTTATCGGTATATGTCTGCCTACATTTTCGCCTTACTTTGACTGGTTTGATGGAGACATGTCATTCATTTTATTTATTGAAAAATATAATACTGAAGACCAATCCCAGTGTGTTGTTGCTGCTCTCAAAAGCAAGCCAGGTCCATCATTATTATTTTTAACCAGGAGATCATCGGCAATTATGTGTGTGTTCATCGTGTGTCTGTGTTTCCGTGTGTGCATATGAGTGAAGGCAAAGAGATCGGTTGTGACTTGACTGATGCCCTTCTCCACATGAATCAGAGATTCTGATGGGTCAGCAGGGATGAATAATGCAAACCCCCCACCACCACCTCTCTCCTCTTCCTCTCTTCTCCACCTCTTGTCTCCAGTCATTTGCTTCTCTTTTCATCACAACTGCCACATCTGAAGACATCTTCATCTTCCTTCTCTCCCCTCCCCCATCATCCTCTCCTCCCTTATGCAAAAGAGGGCATCATCTCCCCGCTGCTGCTGCCGCTGCCTCGCTGTCCTCTGTCAACCCGCCTCTCGACTTCAACAGCTAACTCCTTCTGCTCCTCCTGAACAACATTTCGCTGTTGTCTTTTTCTGCATAAATGTTACTGAGTCTCTTTTGCAAAAAAAGTTTCTTCTCATTGCATGACAAGGGACATGTTTTGAGAGCGTGTCTGTCTGCTGACATTTGCATTGAAAATGGCTAAATGTGTTGAAGTACACAGCCAATTATCCAATGATGAGGAGTGGGAAGGTGCCGCCATTGACTCGGTTTGACAGTTACATCCCTGACTGACAGGAGTCATTAGGAGGGGAGGGCTGACTGACAAGATGGCTGACAAAGCAGAAGACAAACTGCCTAATCAGAACTTGGAGAAAGAGCGAGCACCGTCTACTTTTGAAGTGTACAGTTAGCTGGCAATAAATGCTCAAATACTGGAATATTCTATGCACCTTGCCTCAAGCGCTTGACAAGACCTCAAGAGTATTTTCAACTCTTGGAGTGAAACACTCCCCCATGCATAGAGAGCTGGATGAATTCATTTGGGCTGGATGAGTGCCAAAATATTGTTTGAGATCTTGTGAAATGCGAAATAAGAATTTCATTTCCATTTGCTTTATTCAGTTGGATGAATAATAATGTAGACAGTAACATTGTATACCTGGGTCTAATACGTGTTATTGTTATCGTCAGTGGTGTATAAAGTACCCCAAAGCTGTACTTGAGTAAAAGTAAAGATACCTTACTGGAAAATTACTCCAGTAAAAGTAAAAGTCACCTTACAAAATACTACTTGAGTAAAAGGCTTAAAGTATCTGATATTTTCTGTACTTAAGTATCAAAAGTATTTTTCTGATATAAAATGTACTTAAGTATTGAAAGTAAAAGTACAAGTACATGCTTTTAATAAAAAAGCAATGGGTCAGAATTTTGAGAATTATGAAGTTTATTCTTTTAAGCGCTGTGGCCACCATGACCAAGGACCAGGAGTTGTGTTGATAAAATAACTAGGTTGGCTGTGATCTATCCATATATATATATGAATGAATGTAATTCTTTTTACATGAGAAATGTAAGTTAAATTTAAAATATCAAGTCCGGGAAAAAGTTTTATTGTGAAAAATGACCAGATACATCCGTCTGTGGTAACCTCAGACGGAACCTCTTGACACATGTCAATACGTTACGTTACTCGAAAAATGAAACTTAAGTCTGTTTCAACTCTGTCGGTGTTCTGGATTAAAACCAAGGTTTTAAACCAACAGTCCCGGATATGTTTTTTTTTCTAAAGACATTTGATTTTGTAGCGAGTAACGAAGGTTTCAGGGGAAATGTAAAGTAAAAGTATCAGTTTTCTTTGCAAAATGTAGTGAAGTAAAAGTAAACAGAAATATAAATAGTAGAGTAGATATATCCCCAAAAACTACTTAAGTACAGTAACGAAGTATTTATACTTCGTTACTATACACCACTGGTTATCGTATGATCAGGTGCAGGTTATTATATCACTGTATTATACAGTATGTTGTGTGGCAAAAGACAACAAATGATTAGGTTGGCTTAGGTTGTATAGCCCTTTGGGGGAATCTGTCCTACATTTCTTTTAACTTTTTATTTTACAATGCTGGTTAGTCGGTTAGCCTATAGGATGGATTGCCATAAAAACAAGTTTAACAGACATTCATGTCCTCCTCAGGATGAATTGCAATCACTTTGATGACCCCTTAACGTTTCATCTCGCACCATCATCAGCTAATTAGCAGCTTTTAGCATGCATATGCACTAAACTAGCATTATACGTGCTTGACATCAGCATTCAATTCAATTCAGTTTATTTTATATAGCCCAACATCACAAATACAAGTTTGCCTCGGAGGGCTTTACAATCTGTACACATAACATCCCTGTCCCGGGACCTCACATCGGATCAGGAAAAACTCCCCTAAAAAGATAGTAAAAACCCTTTCACAGGGAAAAAAGGGAAGAAACCTGAGGGAGAGCAACAGAGGAGGATCCCTCTCCCCGGATGGACAGAAGCAATAGATGTCATGTGGCCAGAATGAATAGCGTAGTTACAGCACATTCAATGAATATGACAGAAATGATTCATATAATGAGTATTAGGCATGGTCCATGATCCTGATAATCCATGAAGCAGAAGGCGGTAGAGAGGAGGGGGGCATCAGAAGGGCCATGGCAGCAGGTAGGACCGGTTCCAGGCCGGTTCCATCAGCAGGGCCATGGCAGCAGGCAGGACCGGTTCCAGGCAGCCATGGATCCATGGCAGGAGGGGTGGGTGGGGGGGCGGCAGGACCCGGGGCAGGACCCGGGGCAGGACCGGTTCCAGGCAGCCATGAATCCATGGAAAAAGAAAGTAGCATGTTAGCATTGTCATTGTGAGCATGCTGATGTTAGCGTTTTGCTCAAAGCACTGCTGTGCTAAGTACAGCCTCACAGAGCTGCTAGAATGGCTGTGGTCTTGTTTTAAAATGTCTTACAATACAGTTTACATTTTAAAATATGCGTGCAATTAGACCCACTCTTCCACCTATCCAAATCTGAGGGTGCCACGTTGTATTCAGCTCCACAGATGCAAGAGAAGAAAAGGTTTTGGCACCCCTCCATGTGCCAGTTAGTGAAATAACAGCTTTATTGCATCAGTGCAACAGTTCTGCTAACAACCTTTACCAAGCAGGAAGGAAAAGGGACAACGTCCAGGAAACTTACAGCTTTCATTATAGTGTGTGTGTGTGTGTGTGTGTGTGTGTGTGTGTGTGTGTGTGTGTGTGTGTAGTGATAGTGATAGTGAGGACTGGTTGACATGTCTCTTGAATGCAGCCTCACATTTGTTTGTGGCATTTCATGATTAGTCTGTCTCCGTGGTGCTGAAGGATGCCAGGTTGGATGAAGTATTTGTTTGACGGAGGTGAGAGTAATGGCTAGTCATTGGTGGAAAGCATCCGTGCGCAAGTCTGTTACCGTTGACAAGCATTTCATCTCTTCTCTTACTGAGATGCACTCTCCGTCATGCACAGAGTCATGCCATCTGCAGAAGTACTCTGATGACTCTGCGGTGGTCGGGTGTATTAGGGATGGACGGGAGGAGGAGTACAGGGCAGTGGTGAGTGACTTTGTGGAGTGGGCCGGCGAGAATCACCTGCTGCTGAACGTGACCAAGACCAGAGAGATGGTGGTGGACTTCAGGAGGAAGGCGACTGCTCCTAGACCTCTGAGTGTTCTTGGAGAGGACGTGGACATGGTGGAGGAGTACAGGTACCTGGGTGTTTCCATCGACAGACGACTGAACTGGAAGAACAACATCAACGCTGTGTACAAGAAGGGGATGAGTCGGCTCTTTTTCCTGAGGAAGCTTCGATCCTTTAATGTGTGCAGCAAGATGCTGGAGATGTTCTACCAGTCGGTTGTGGCCAGCGCCCTGTACTTCGCCATAGTCTGCTGGGGGAGCAGCATTGGAGCCGGTGACACCAACAGACTTAACAAGATAGTTAAGAAAGCCGGCTCCATCATTGGCTGCAGGCAGGAGTCTCTGGAACAGGTGGTGGAGAGGAGGACGCTGAAGAAACTTTTGTCCATATTGGACAACCCGGACCACCCTCTCCACCACCTACTGCAGGGTCAGCGGAGCACTTTCTCGAGGAGATTCCTCACGCTCCGCTGCAACAAGGACAGATACAGGAGAACATTCCTGCCAACGGCATTACGGCTTTATAATAAATCACCGCTTGCCAGATCCTCTGACTAACCACATGTATATATATATTTTGCACAATCCCAGCTATTTCTATTTTATTTTATTATTATTATTATTTTTATTATTATTGTATATATCTTTTATCTTTCATCCTGCTGTTTTTATTTATTTTGTTGTAAGTTGCTGCTACCCCGACACCAAATTTCCCCTCGGAGATTAATAAAGTATATATTCATTCATTCATTCATTCATTTCAGCAATGAGACGGAGGACAAATTCAGTTTTTCGACCCCATTACTCCGGTTTTCAATTCTATTCACAACTTTATCTTCCCCCAAGGAGAGATTCATTTGGCGTCACAAATCTCATCTCCATCCGGAAGTCATGCAATGGCTGGTTGGTTACAGAGCTGCAAAGGCTGGTCTGCTTTGTAGCACCTAAATAGGATTTGTTCACCAGCACACACAGCCTCAGAAATCATTTCTATTCAGCAGTGAATTCTTCAGGTTAATGATCATGTAAGTCATCGGTGATCAGCTTTTATTTTATTGGCTTTACTAAACCCCACATACCAAACACTAAGTGGTGTGAGATATAGTTATGTATTTAGGTGATCTCAGTCAGAACAGTGTTGTGAGATAATGAGCTCTCAGCGGATGACATATCATGTGACCAATCCAGATAGGTGATACCATGGCAGCACAAATACACAGGAGAAAATTGGATCATGGGCAAACACAGCAGCGTTTCTCCAGAAAATTAATAAGCACCTCCCAAAGGGGCTGGAGATAGTCTAAATAGACAAAGAATGAATAAAGGGTTACTCCAAGATTGATGCACATGAGTAGGCAACAGTGAATGGGGCAGTATTGTGCCTGGCTTATGTTGGTATTTCAAATGTCTGTCTGTAAATGCAAAGGATGCTATTCATTCTATAAACCAATTAAATGACATGTCCATTTGAAGTCCATTTGCAGAGATTACATTAGGGATGACATTCCCATTGGTTGTGGATTCTATGTGAATGATCAATCAATGTGAGGTTATTAAAGACAAGCACTCAAAGCTCCTGTTATCACTCTCAAGATGAGCTTTTCAACAAGCCCCGGAATCTGCTTCACACCACCCATCCTTGTCTCCTGACTGATCTGTAGGTTTTGCTAAACTGCTGGAAAAGGGAGGGTAAAATGGCTGGCATGTCTCATTAATGAAGCACAATTGAAATATGTTGATGGGCCGGGGTGATGACAATGACGTCCAGGAAGATGAAGGTGTTCTCTGTTGTCATGGAGCCTCATCCTGCTCCAGGAGAAGCTCACTAATTGGCTGAGATGTCCGTGGCTGACAAGACACCACACTCTTGTGTGTGTGTGTGTGTGTGTATGTGTGTGTGTGTGTGTGTGTGTGTGTGTGTGTGTGTGTGTGTGTGTGTGTGTGTGTGTGCACTGCTCCATGGAATTGTAATAATTCATTTTATTGAGAAATGATAGTGAAGCAGAGAGAGATAGATGGATAGATAGATAGATAGATAGACATTTATTGATTCATGCAAAGATGCAAACGTGGTGTTTACATTTGAATGGGGACCAGCCCTGCAATCGTATCATTTATACAATGCCTCTTCCCTCGTATGTCAGAGCTGTGTAACAATTAGGGCTGTACATGCAAGTGCATAACTTTGTGGACATCAGTATGTAAATACAATTCTCTCTCCCGCTAGGATAAGAGTCTGTGCCAGCCTTAGATATGCTAATTGGACAGTGAGTTGACAAGGACTCAACCATCAGCCTGCGTAATGAGTCGCTGCACAAAAGATCGGTTGCCTCTGAGGAGCAGGCAGCAGGGAGAGAGGTTGCCGAAAGAAATTACGAAAATATGTTTGTGTTTGTGAGCTTTGAGTCGTCGTTTCAGTTGAGTGAACGTTGCGTAGGCGTCTATGTGGAGATGCCGCTGTTGTCAGGTGAAAACCTACACCTATCAAGGGAAACTGTATCTGCAAATTGTTGAATTAAAAAAAAAAAAAAAAAAAAAAACAGACACGTCTTCGCTGGATGACATTGCATTTTTGGCATTAGCCCAAGGGGGTTTGAAAGAGGTTTATGAGCCTAAGGGGTTGAAAATTGACTCAGCTCATGGATGGGAGAGTAATCCTTCAACTTATTTCAAAGCATGAAAATTGCCGTAATCGAAACTGTGAGGATTTCACCCAACAGTGTGACGCATAGCTCCCGTTTGAACCACATTTTGGACATGTTAAAGCATATAGATTGTGGGCACATTCACACTGACTCCTACATAACTCCATACCTTTCTCACCTTTGTTAAAGAAATATAAATATTAGAAACAACATTCAGCTGTTTTTGCAACTGAGAATCAGGCCCATTTAGTGTCTGTTTTCAAAGCAATATCTTTAAGATTTGGAAGTATTTATATATAATATGCTTTTCGTATCTCTTTTCGAAATCGTTTTTATATTTAGTTTACATTTTTCTATGGTAATTAGAAGCAGTTTGTACGTGAAAGTCACACCTGAAAAAACAGGTGGCATTACATTAGAGATGAATTAAAGGACCATTAGTTGTTGAAATAATGGTTAGAGAAACATTGTTTTACAAAATGTTCTAATAATATGGCCATATTTAATGATATTACAGTATCTCATTTAAAGGAAAGTTAAGATCTACTGAAGCTGACTCTTCATCCCAGGAGCACTAACTGTGACTTTCACTTCATGCCTAGAAAGACTTTTACTAGATTCCCTCTGTTCTGATCCCCTTCGATAATCTGCCCTATACTTTTATACCATTTTGGTAATACATTTCCTGCTTAGCGGGAGCCATGCAGTCCATCTGTTGCTGGGCTCATACAAGGCCAATGCGTCCATTACTGGATGCCTCTTTCTAGCTGTGTTGGTTTGTTTGACCTTGGAGCCCCTTTAAGATGTGTGGGTGTACATTTGCAGCACTATTGTTGGACTGCAGCAGCTTGCGATGTCCTAGACGTGCAGAGATTGAGGTCAAAGGGAAATTTAGTTTGGTTATTTTTGCATATTAGGATTGAGGAGCGAGACGATTTCAGTCACGCTTCTCTCACCAGCCATCCCTTTGTTCCTCAATCACAAATCCATGTTTTCTTGGCTATGAAATGGGGTTGTGATGAACAAAAAATTAAGCACATCCAGAAAGTTTTAAGGGCTTTGAGTGATCTAACAGCTGAAATGGTCAGAAATACTGGTAGTGCTGGTGTGTGAATATATTGCTAATAACTCCTTCACTTTGTGGTAGGATTAGACAGAAGGGTCAGACAGCGAGGATGTTGCTGTAAATGTGGCCAAAATTAAGAAAATCAAAGCTTAGAGTTGATAAAATTCTACACTCTTGCCTTTCTGGTGTCTTATGCTCTATACCCTGATAGCTGCAGGTCATCAGTTAATTCAATATTGGCCTCAAGCAAAACTCATGCTCCTTGCCAGAGAAAGCCAGAGAGAGGACGTGGGTGGATACCATTTTTCAATTCTGTTTTTCTCATGATTCCATAAGCTATTTTTATCACTCGGATATCATTATTTCATGATAATAAGAAAGTCATTCTGGTTTTCTGAAGATCACATAATAAAGTATGAAAGCAAACGTCCCACTGGAGACACAGGGGACATATAAGAGAGATTTGAAAGCTCTGAAACAGCACACACACTCCACGATACCTGAATATCTACATATACTTTTGTCAAAAAAGCAGACGGAAAAATGCATAGCGCTTTAAAGAAATGGAAATTTGAATCCTTCAGATACAACAAATAATCCACACAAATAGACCTAAAGTAATGTCTGTACTTACTTACCTCATATTGTCTACCTTAACCAGCTGAAAGAGAGAATACATAATGAATACAAATAAAGAAATAAATAAGTGTGATTTCATCAAACCATTAAAGTATTCTCCCTCTATTTCAAACATGAAAATTAAAACATATTTTGTGAAATGAATAGAACAAATACATATTATTATTATTTATGTAATTATTAATTTAACCTTTAATTAACCAAGTGAGTTTCATTGAGGTTGGAATCCTGTTTTGCAAGAGAGAGGCCAAGACCGCACATTTTTTAATCAACCAACTGATTAAACAGTGCTAAAAACAAATAGCATTGCCGACATAAGGCTTCGAGTCAGCTAAAGCAAACACACTGAAGAATGAATATGTAATTTCACAAGAAAACACCTTGGTATGTCAACTTTATTATTCATGTGTATTATCAACTAAGCTATTATGTTTTGGGTTAGCTAATGATTTAGTGTGTAATTAGTCATTGCATTCATAATTTAGTTTAGTAATTAATAATGCAATGAGGAGAATTGCAAATCTTAGTTTACCACAGTCCGGAGTCTTAAAATGGCCTTTTTGCCCACCAGTCAAACCCCTAAATTATTACCTTTAAAGTGACATGAATGAAAACCTAAACAAGTAATCAATTAGTCAGAATAAAGGAATACAGTATTACTGATAATGAGGACAAATACTTTAATGAATATATAGCTAGAATAATTGATGAATGAGAAATTGTGCCAGCCGTACACTGCTTGATCATGAAACACATAATAATGATGGTTCCGTGCAGGTTTGCTGTGAGATTGCTGTGATTTGAAAATCCAGCAGCAACCTTGTTTATATCTTCAGACCAGTGGTGTTGCCTCTGCTTGGGAATGTTTATTGCAATCTGTCAATGCTTCCCATGATGACATTGTTTGGATGTTTGCTATATCGGGAAACCATAGTTTAATTTCAGCATCCTGCAGCATTAAGACTGATAGAGATTTAGTTGAAGCACCCAAGTCTCCTGATTCATTTATATTCAGGGCAAAGAATCGCAGTATTTGAGTGACAGGTGTGTTTTCTTGTTAGAGAAGAGCCTCAGATAGTTTATTTTCACTGCTAAAAATGTAACCGGGGCGGTGCAGCTCATGCCTGCAGTAAGCCGTGCTCCATCCTGTGCCTCTGATCCTCAACGTGTGTGTGTGTTCATGCATGTGTGCGTGTCTGTATATTTGTGTGTCTGTGGGCTGTGTGTTTAAGAGAGTGAGAAGGGACGTGTGAGAGAGTGAGTGCCAATCTCCCCCATGATGCTTTGCCATCTGCCATGTTTGTCTGTGTGGGGGGGTATGCATTTTGTGAGTGTAATGTGCCTCCAGGTTCCAGGGTCATAGGAAACAAGAGCTAATATCAGTCCCAGCCTTTCCTTGTGTCCCCTTATAATCCACGGCCCCAACAACAAACTGTTCCTCTTCAAGCTGACTCACGAAGCCATACATAATTTAATTTCACAAAAATATATGTGTATGCTGAGTTCAGAGTCATTGGTAAAAATGTAAAGGAGGACAAATGACAATGGATGTTATTTTATTAGTCAACCCTAAAAAGCTTTATGGTGCACTGCACAGCCATAGGCTGTATTTTGTTTTTCCTCCCATTGTGTTCCCCTAAAATATAAATAAAAAAGTAAGTTTTCTGATCTCTTTTTCTTCTGTTGGGTCCCCCAAGCACCATAACACACATTTGCTCACAGCACTGGATGAGTATTAAAGCTTGAAGACATAAAAAGAACACAGGCTTCCTATCAGGTGTACTTTCTCTCCTAGCATGGTGCCGCAGGAAGCAGATCTGGTCTTTCTATCGTAGCTCGTTGTCATGGAGACAGGCCTTGTGAGACCATCTCAACCCACTTGTGGTGAAAGGCATCATGGGTAAAGGGTGGAGGGGGGTGGGTGAGGTGAGAAAAACAAAACATGTCATCTTCTAAGGGACCCAGCGGAGCAGGGGCAGGTTGGATGCCACCTAAACATTGTTATTTCATCAGCCTGCTGGAGCACAATAACCGGTGTACATTTCACCACCTGAGCTGTGGTGTCATTATCAGCCTCCCCGCAATAAATAGCACATGTACCCCCATCAATCTCTCTGTCTGGCTGACCATCTGTGTTGTCACGCTGGAAATGCAATAAGACCAACGCCTGCTGCCTTCTTTCTGGATGCTGAGCCAGATGATCGGGGAGAGCAGGTTGTCACGTCCGTGAGGGGGCTGTGGAGGTTGTAGGTCTGAGTCATGAGAATATTCATGCTCACAATGGTTACGCCTTTTAATTCTGCTCCTGCGACAAGCAGAGTGCATGGCCGTTGTCTATCTACATTTCCGGAGAGGAAGAACGTGGTTTGAAAGCGTTAAATACCATTAGCACAAGCGCAGACGTGCCCAGACCGGCCTGGTCTGCTGCTGCGTCTGTGTATCTCTTTTGGCTCGCTCCTCCAACATTCACAGCTGTAGGACGCTCTAAGCCCTTTTGTTTGAACTGTGTCAATGGACCAATAACAGCTGGAGCAGCCGGCGCAGGGCAGCTGGGGAAGAGGAAGAGGATTTGGATACAAGCAGGGGTTAAAGTGTGTATAGAAAGAGAAGGAGGAGATGGCATCAAGACAGAAGAGGTTACCAAAAAGGGAGTCGAGGAGGAGAGTGGAGAAAGGGGAAGAAAGGAGATGGGAGAAGATGAGATTTTAGGAATATGGCGACCAATGCAGGAGGGTAAGATTAAGGATTAGGTAGAGTGTGAGCGTCTATGGTAGAGGTAGAGAGGGCTTTGTCAGCAGGTGATAGACAACAGGGAGGGGTGGATAAACTGAGAATGCTAGATAGGGTTAGACTGAGGTCACAGTGAGATATAAAGCACCCGGCAAATCCACCACACAGGACATAGGAAGCAGACACTGCAACATACGAGGAGTACCTCATGTTTCAGTGTCCGTGTGGCTCCACGCTGAGCAGTCTTTCTAGTTAAATTAAAAGCGGCAAATTGAGTTTCCATAAGAGGAGAATTTACTTAACATGCTGCCAATGGTGCTTGAATGAGCCCTGATCAGATTTTTCTTATCACATTGTTCAATTGAAAACGGGACGCTGAAAGCTTTTCTATTCAACGTCTATTACGAGGCGCTTGATAAGACGAGGGCAAAGCGGTGCGAAAACGACCCCCTATCAGATAGACGGCCTTGTTTTCAGATGAGCTATTTTTAGTGTAGGATCTGGCAGACACAGTAATGTGTTTGAGCAGGTCATTAGCTCAATAAGTGGCTGGAGGAGTCTTTGAATATGTAACTCACCAGATACGCCTCTTTCATTTAGTAAAGGCGAGGATGGGTCTGCCCCATCTCCACTGCTACTCCATTTCTGCCCCTGTATCGGGGAAGTCAGGGTGAAAGTGCGCTCATGGGTGTTTGCACATATTTATGTGTCGATCACAATGTGGCCTGTCACCTGTGAATACATATTATGTCTCCCCTAGAGTATATATGTTATCCTCTGCTGGTACTTGAGGGGAGACGTGAATTTGTGTAGATATTTGACAGGTTAACAAAGGCTCCCTTCTCATTTGGCTTCTGACACATCGGGCAGAGGGGTGGGGGTCAGCAGAGCTCGATAGGACGGTGGAGTTATTGAATCCCAGACAGGGAGCTTCTGCACAGCTTGTCTAAATCTCTGTAAGCAGACATAGATGAATTATGTTCAGACTTCCAGATATGTGTGACATAGTGTGTTTATGTGAGGAAAGGGAGAAAAATACTGACAGAGATCCCCCCCAAGGCTCGGGATTAACAAGAGGGGCAACATCTATTAAACCAACAGTTTCTGATACATTTGGTTTTATTGAATTTTGCTGCATTCCTACCGACCCCTCAATCCTCTCTGTTTAAGTGTTTTCTTTTCTTGGTCTAGATGAATTATTGCATTAACACTTTTACATGCCACAGTAAAATACTGAACGCCCAAAAGGAATTAGGCCAAAGCTAAAGTTAAATGAAATTATTAGGACGTTTGAGGACAAAAAAAACAACCTCTTAAAAATGTACCATTGCGGCTCATTTCACGGCTCACTAGAAAAGGATTCTTATTAATACAGAGGCAGTACGCAGAAAACTATTTTGGTCTGTTTCTTGTCTTAGTTGTTGAGCAGTGGCTCTATTGTTCTGGTATTAGTTCAGTCAGAGCTGGCCTGCTTGAGCTGTTAATCCCAAATCAGAAGTGCTCTGGCTAAATCAAAAGACCTAATCCTGCATTAGCATGAATTTGTCTTTAATTTTCTTCATGAGGATGTTCTCTCTACATATGAATTATTGTATGATCTCCCCCATCCCTCACGATGCACTGACATTTCAGTTGTCGCTCTAAAAGCAGAACGATGAATCAGAGGTGGAGGAAACATGCCATTCATTGGTTTCAGCTGACCTTCATGTTGTTGCTTTCTTTTATGTGTCTGCAGAGTGCCCACCCTTGTTGAGTGAAGTCCAACCTGTATCTCTGTCATCTCCAACCAACCCACGGTGGAGCCATGCCTCTGTCAAGGACAGCTGGAGTTCTCGTCCAGTCCAGGAGGCCAAGCCTGGGGTTACGCCCTGGCCCCTCTGCCCATGGTCTACTGCTGCTCTTGATTATCCTGTTAACCAGCCCTTTGAGCAGTGTGTGTGGAGCACCAGGTATGACTAACTTAATCAATCTATCTATCTATCTATCTATCTATCTATCTGTCTGTCTGTCTGTCTGTCTGTCTGTCTGTCTGTCTGTCTGTCTGTCTGTCTGTCTGTCTGTCTGTCTGTCTGTCTGTCTATCTATCTATCTATCTATCTATCTATCTATCTATCTATCTATCTATCTATCTATCTATCTATCTATCTATCTATCTATCTATCTATCTATCTGTCTGTCTGTCTGTCTGTCTGTCTGTCTGTCTGTCTGTCTGTCTGTCTGTCTGGTTAGCTAGTTAGCTAGCTATGTCGATATTTTGCAGAATGGCAGCTGGTGTATTGTCAGCAGTAAATATGATGAACAAAGATGTGAATATATGTGAATGTGTGTGTATGCACCTCCTGTGCGTGTGTGTGTGTGTCAAAGAAGTGAAACCAGGCCTGCCAGTCCATCAGCTCTGGACTGTGGCGTTGTTCATATGTTTTGATAAGCCTAGAGGTCCCATTAGCATGTTCCTTATCATCTCATTGATGACAACATTTCCATGCACACATACACCCACGTATACACACATGCTCAGACACACCCAGCTGTCACTGCTCTGAAAATATAACCAAGCAGATTTGTTGTAAGAGGATGCAGGCTAAAGATGGAGAGAGCACTTCTCACTGTTAGTGTTAGGAATGGTGATTGTATAATCTATTTTTCATTTTCCATTTGTGTAAGCCATCTGAGGCCATGATCTTTTCAGAAGACTCACGTCATATTGAACATATTTTTATATTCAGTGAAGTGGTAGAATTACACAACAAATAACTTTCAGCTGCAGATCTCTGCCTTTGGACCAGCTACAGTGTGTCTCTGAAGAACAGATAGTGCTGTTAAAAAAAATCTCCTTGGCATTCTCAATAAGTAAAAATAACCTTTTGTTTCTGCCATTAACAATTTGTTTCGCAGAGCTCGTAAATTAGAGTGTATGTAATAGAAAGGTTTTGAATCCAACCCCCTCCAAAAACAATTCTGCTTCAAATATTGGTAGCACTTTATAATAAATACACACTATTTAGCATTAGTAAAGCATGAATAAACACTGAATTCATCATTTAAAAAGCATTATTCCAACATGAACACTCATTAGTAACTCATTAGTATGCAATTAATAAACACAGTTATAAATGTTTAATTCTTGATTAATGAGCTTGGGTTTTCATACTTAATAAATGATGCATTCCACATTTGTAAATTAAGTATTAATTAAGGACTTATAGATGATTAATACAATCATTTGTAAAGTGTTAGTAAATTATACAAAGATTATAAAGAAATTCAGCAATTCATGATTAATTCAGGTAGTTACTCATTAGTTAAGTATTTTCTGTGACCTCATTTAAAGTGAAGACTTTTGTTGTTGTTGTTGTTGTTACAAACCTTCACTGTATTCTTCACTGTTTCTCCTGCAAAGCTTATCACATATTTATGATTTTACACACACAGAATGTAAACATCCATGTTCACAGGTGTATAAACTACCCTGTTAGGCTGTGTTGACTGCAAAGTCACACAGAGACGGAACAAAATGACCCAAAGGTATCACAACTTTTCTTATTTCTGAATTATTGTTTCTTAAGGCCCTCCTTAAAAAAAACAGCCAGTAGTCCAACAAGTTGAGATGTTTGTCTCCGTAGACTCCATGGCTCAAATTAAATCTCTTCCACCTTTTTGAAAATGAATCAATTCATTGCAGATATGATACTTTTCCATTACTGTTCGAATTCTATGCAAAACATGTTTATTATTTCCCCCATAAAAATGATCCATATTTAACTTTTAGACACAAACAAAGTCAAAATCATGCAAATGTAGTTATGAATAATTCCTTTCAATTTTTTTGCCTATGTGAACACATTTGCGTCCTTCAACTTCACAGTGTACTCCAACTGTCCTCATCATCTTTGTATCACACAATTTGTTTTGTTGGACACATTTGGCTGTGAGATGCAAACAGATTTGACAGCAAAGACACACAAACATGAAGATATGCATTATTAAAAGAGACTAAAAGGCTGTCAGACCACGGCTAGTGTGTAATAAGTAATAATGTTAATGGAACATTTCAACTGGAGTTCCACTATTTTCTCCAAAAGAACTTTTCCAAAATGACAAATTAAAGCGGTACCAAATACTTTTCTCTTCGACTGGAACGATAACTCCACTATTACACTATACTTGCTGGTGGTTTGAACCATATCCGAGCACATCAGTCAGATGGTTAGAGGTTACAAAGGTGTTTCATTAAAAACAGACCAGTGGTAGATCAGTGGTAGACCTGCCTAGTGCATCAGAGTAAAACCTACTATTAAAGAGACTGAGCTCCTCATTAGTTCCTCATTGTCCATGCAGCTTTCTATAACCTGCAAATCATAACAAGCTTCTGTTCAGTGTGAATCCATCCATAGCCAGGGCCTTGCCGTGCTCTCCCCTGGCTTTGAGAAGAGGCTTAAGTGGTAACATTGCCACTGGGCTCCGTTTTGTACGAGGATTGGTGTTGAAGCGCATTTAAGAGAACACAGTTTTGGACTCAACATAAAGCCACTGAAACCCATGTAGAAGCCGTAAGAAGAACATGCAATTCATTCATAATCCCACTGCTGGGAGAAGACAGTTTTCAGCCTTGACATTTTTTGGGGGACTTTTGATAGTTCACATTCTCACATTGTTGGCAGGAAAAAAGGGCAATTTGCTCAATACTTTGTGTGTTTTTATAAAGAGTCTAAAAGGTAGGAAATATCCCGCTCTTGAGTTCTAAAATGGTGGGGATAATTTGTTTCTGATTGACTAAACTGTGCCAGCTTTTTGCTTCTTCCTGCCTAAAATGAAACCACTTTAATTCTGACATTCAGAGTATGTCTTTAAGAGGCACGACACATTGCAGAATGCAGGCGCGGGAGAAGTCATTTGACATAGTGTTATTCCAGTTACTGTCAAAGCATTGCGGTGAAACAGGAAGGTGGTCTGAGTGGCTGTTAGCCAGTGAAGTGAGCAGAAGTGGGACAACGTGCAAACAGAATCTGCTGCCAATTGTTTGAGAGGCAGTTTTTAAATTTTTTGTTCCTGTTCTGTCTTGAGAGCAACAGTGAATCAACACAGCAGGACCTCACCCACCCAGACACAGGGGGAGTGGGTGGAGAGATCCAGGTTGCTATGGTAAGGGTCATCCTGCCTTCACCCTGATGGATAGCAGTGATTCTGTAGCTGAGGAGGAGTTAAGCTGGGCACCATGGCAACAGGCCACAGACGGATTGCAGGGGGTGGGTGCATGAAGTTGTTTGATTGATCTGAATCAGCCGCTGTGAAAAATATAGGCTATTGGCTCAATATTGGACTTAGAAATTGCTATTTTCTTGCAGAAGGCAACTGCTGCACGTATATATCCCACATCAGATGAATCATAACCGAAGAAAAATAGTTCTCCTCAAATCCCTCGCTGAGGCAGAGCTGGTAAATTCATTTTAGTTGTTCAGATCATCAGAATTTGCAGGTACAAATTCCCTTGTATGAGTTAGAGTATGCTAGCACAAAATGACACCTCTGATATTTATATATCCAAACCAATTATATGCTGTGAATGTGCAGCCAACACTTTTTCTACCTGTGAAACACTCATGTGTCATGACTGTGCTGCATGCAGTACGAGGATAGCCTGCACGCAGAACGAGAGAGGGAGGGAGAGATGGACAGACAGAGAGACAGAGAGAGAGAGAGTGTGAGAGAGAGAGAGAGATATTCCTCTGAAGCCCAATCCCATCTTTTATTTATGACCCACAGGAAGTCCTTCAGTGTGTCCTCTAGATGATACCCAGGAAGTAAGCACAACACGCAGCCATCAGAACACAAGTCAGCCTGGCCGGTCACTGACAGTGAAATGGGGCATGGTCAGCAGGGGGTTGTTGCCGACTTTGGAGTCAGTTTGATGTACTCTGGATGTTAGTGTATCAATTTTCATGCTTGTGTGTCTTTTCTTCTTCTCTTCCCCTCTTGCTCTCTCTCTCTCTGTCTCTCAGCTCCCCCAAAGTTCACCAAGATTCCCACAGACCAGATCGGAGTGTCAGGGGGTGTGGCATCATTTGTGTGCCAGGCCAGTGGCAATCCCAAGCCTGTCGTCTACTGGAACAAGAAGGGCAAGAAGGTCAACTCCCAGCGTATCGAGGTGGTTGTCACAATGCACAATGGTCATCTCTTACCGCAGGAGCATAATGAATACAAAGCAGTATTTGATAAAGACATGTCGATGTATACAACTGCCATGTCTAGGTCAGACAGTATATTTCTAGATAGGTAGATCTTTCAATATTTATTTGTGCTAGATCAGATATTGCTTTTGATATGAATGTTTCTTCTGTTTTGCAATTTTACAACCTTGTTTCTTGAAAGCATAGTTCAACATAAAAAAAAGAAGCTTTTTTTGAGAAGATTGACACCACTCTCTTGTCTGTCAGCTGAATATGAAGCAAGATTCATGCGTTAACAAGTTTAGCATTGCATAACGATCAGTAGCACCCCGCTACTAGTTGACTAATCGACACCTGCCGGTAGCTATACAGTTAAAGTACAGACATGAAAGTGGTATCAGTTTTCAAAGGTGTCACATGAAAATATGAAGCAGAATGCATATTCAAATGCACATACTGTTGTCCCTAAGCTCTATGCTATCAGGCAGGCTATTCCACAGAGCCGTACAATCACATTAGAGGGCTGATTTTATATTGATGAACTCATAAGACCCAATGGTGAGAGATAATGTATTTCAACCAGAGTACCCACATTTAAGCCCCCCATGTTGGTAAGTATCTACCTTGCAGCAGTGTCTTTGTGCATGACTCTGACTCCCTGCCAGCTCCAGGACGATAGCTGAGCCTGACCTCGTGGAGGGGAGGGCA
The DNA here is from genome assembly GCA_038501785.1 of Myoxocephalus aenaeus. Classification (NCBI taxonomy): domain Eukaryota; kingdom Metazoa; phylum Chordata; class Actinopteri; order Perciformes; family Cottidae; genus Myoxocephalus; species Myoxocephalus aenaeus. The sequence goes on along the minus strand of JBAMJR010000073.1, from coordinate 3,998,224 downwards.
AGTAAAGAAAAAATGATTTTAGGAAATCAATGAAGTATCACACTATACTTATTATCGCATTATTACGGTAAAAGAGCTAAGTTAATGATTTACAACATTGCTGTTTGCAATTCATATTCGTTTAATCCTCCCGCTGTTTACTCTGCTGTGACTAATGTGTCTTCTCCTGTGGATCTGTGGCTGTCCAGACTGTAGAGTTTGATGAAGGTGCAGGTGCTGTGCTGAGGATCCAACCACTCAGAGCACCTCGGGATGAGAACATCTATGAGTGTGTGGCACGCAACAGTGAAGGAGAGGTGTCTGTCACTGCAAAGCTGGCCATTATCAGAGGTGAGACTCCCCCACACACATATTTTCCCGTGCACAAACCTGGTTACAACCGTCGTCTCCAGTTCCCTGAGCTGTCAGTTGCAGATGTGACAATCGAGCCATGCCACGCCCTGCCTTCACAGCAGGCTGCAGTGCACTAGTCTTTTTATAGTCCCTCTGAGTGCGACAAAGCGTGATCTGGCCACAGAGAGGGCCAGCTAGCGCACTAGCTAAAGGGTACTTCAGCATCCCAGTTTGCCATAACAGCTGGCCAGAGTGAGGGCTTTGATCTAACGTCCACTGCCTCCTTGGAGGGAAACGCATCTAATGTGGTGCTCCAACATGCTATGAGCTAAAGTTGTAGCATGTGGCTGCAAGCCTGGGATCTGAGCACTTGGCTTTCGCACAGCACAGCTGGACAGGATGAAGAAATAGAGGGATGGCTGCTTGGACTGGTACTACATGAAGAAAAATCAGGGGATTAGGCCCCGGTTTGGCAGACGACTCATTTCTGCAAGGGGGAAATTGAGGCAGAGAAAGGAAGAGGGAGGAAGAGGTCGAGGGGAGGTGAGAATGAATATGATGGAGGATGAGGAGGTAGGGGCAAGTTAAGTAACACTACAGGATGGTGTGAAACAATAGAGATGAAATGGGATGTCGGAGGAGTGGTGGAGGGGGTGTAGAAGTGCAGGAGATAGATGAGGACTGTGGCGTTGGCAGGGCTGTGTGGTAAGCAGAAGGCTGGTAGCCCTGGGAATAGACTCCTGTCCATCTGTTACCCAGCCTGTCATCTCTGCACACACAGCCCCAATCTAAAGCGCATTACCACATAAACTATACCTCGAGGGCAAACTCTCAGTGTGTGTGGCCGTGTGTGCCTCTTCCTGTTTGTGTAAACTTTTCTCTTACTGAGATCGGTGTACCGTGACATCCTCGGTTCCCTCTGTGACAACAGAATTAACTGTCTTTGATTCTTCCGAATCCACTGATTAATACATTGCAGGACTGTGGAGAAAGAAACAATATTTGAATCAATCTATCAACCAGATTAAGAGACTTTAGGACCCATGGTTTTCTTTTTCAAACACGGTATACGGACGTACAGATGCATTGCAGACAGTTAGCGCCAGAGGATATGGTTCTGGAAGTATTCCCACTGTGTAGGGTCGCCGATATAATATATACTGGTTAGAACATATAAATCTGTCAACCGACAGACCATATGGTGTTAGGCGGCGCTTTAATATCTCCGGGGCAGTTGTGGGCAATGCTGCAAATCAATGAGCAAGTTCTATGGGAATTTTTGATTTTATATAGGCATGTTAGGTTTTTAATTTACTGGATTTTCCTAAAGCACATTACTTTCTGGTTATTTTATTCATGAACACTTTCGAAAAAATTACTGTATCACAGTATTTATTGATATGGTGATGGAAGATTGTCACCCATACAAAGCTTTCTTACAAAGTTTGTTTCCATAGAAACATATCCTTATCCTTTATAATTTAAGAATACTACAGGTTTCTATGAAATTTCCTTTCTGTCAACTTGATATGACAGTTTCTAATATCATTTTAATACCAATAAGCCTCAGCAGCTGTGGAGAAGAAGCCAGTCAGTCGTGTGATCAGAGATGCATCAAATTCGGAACGCTTCATCATCAAAGCAATGGATCATATAGTCACTAAATGTCTCCTTGATTGATCCAGGATTTGAAAGGAAACTTAGTTTTAGTGCTTAAAATTAGAATTTTTCTACAAAGCGTAAACTTTAGGGTTTCCTGCTATTAGCCTGCTTTTAGCGGTTCTGGCAACGCTATTTAAAGTCTGTGATTGGGTGTTAATTGCCAAGAAGCTCCTTGGGAGTCATAGTAGACTTTACGTACTTTCCTTTTTGCATGTCAAAGGCTTGTGCCTTTGACTTTTTTTAAATGAAAAAAGCTGATATGTTATTCTTTTGATCTTGTTGCTCAATGGGAAATGTACTTATCGATGCTTCCTTCCACTTCACAACTCTATTCCTGAAAAAATATAACTCAGTGCTTCCAACTATTTGACAGTTTGCGCCCAAAGCCATGCAGCCCTACAATCCACTACAGTGATAAAGTGCTGTAGATTAACATGTCATCAAAGAATGCTCTTAAGTAAGTCTTTTCAAAACACGGTTCAATGGAGGAAAGGTCCAGCAGCCACTGAAGACGAAGAAAGGAGACTTTCCATTACTGACCAACCCCTTGAAAAATCTTTTCATCCCCTGTTGTGTTTCATCGCATCATTTTGTATAATGGTTGCCCGACACTAATAGCAACGCTGTGCAGTGTGAGGGGCCGGTGGTTGGCCACAGGATATGCACTACTGCTCTGTAGGCTGCCTAATGGATGGAGATGTGGTAGGTTATGGTCAGGGAGACTTTTGTGCCTTCAACATCATCATCACACATCCCCCTTCCCATCCCATTACATTCTCTGCTTCCTCCTTTCTCTTTTCACTGAATATATCTTTCTCTCTTTGACTAGCCGCCTCTTTTTTTGGCCCACAGCAAAGTCCGTTTCTAATTTCATCTCTCTTGTTTTATTCATTCTTTCATTTTCTCTGCCATCTATTCTGCCTGACCCTCACTGTCTATCCAACTCTCTCGCTCTTCTCCCCCCCCCCCCCCCCTTGCATTTTTACAGGCTCTTTGCTGCACCACCCCCCACCCCCAACCGAACCCACCCCATCCCCTTTCCACCCGAACTGCTCTTTTCTATGGACACTGCAGTTGTGTTGTTCTGCCTTCAGGAGATGTGAATATCTGCAGTTCTGCATGTTTGAAAACCTCTGGTGGGCGAGAGATTCTCATCATTTCAGCTGTGTATGTGTATGCATGCACATGGATTTATTTGTTTATGAGCGTGTGTGTGTGTGTGTGTGCGGCTGGTTTGTGCAGAGTAATCCTGATTATACTCACCTCTCAGTGTCCCATTTTAGGAGAAAGGGAGGCGAGGGATGGGGGAGGAAGGGAGTGAGAGAGAGAAAGGGGAGGAGAGATGTTCTGCCACCACGGCACACACCCTTCATATGAACAACAAAGTCAGATCAGTGATTCCCCCCAGGCGTCAGCTGCATTGGCAGGCCGGCGGCTCAAGCAGCATTTTGGTCTGGAAACAACTGAGAGTATCAACTCAGCCTGCAAGAGGATTACACTCCTTGAGTGGAGAACCGGCTCTTTCATCATATATACCCCTTCGTCTGCACAGTTTTTATTCTCTCCTTCCTTCTTCCTCCTTATTCTATTTCCTGCAGTCTATTCTTCAATAATGTTTGTATGTAACAGAGTGTTATGTGCGAGATCATCAGGTTTTGTGTGTTTAGTCTCCGGCTGCTGGATCTGTGAGGAGAGCCAGAGTGGGGCTCAGGGTGGTGGGGACACATGTGGGTATTTGGTGGGATTCATCTACAATGCTAAGTCCGATTTTGCATTGTATTGTGATCTATTATCATAAAGGGCTATTAGCATTTAAAGTGCTCCCCTTCAGCCCTCCTGCAGACTATAGGAGTCAAAGTAATACAGCCTCTGAAGACTGCCAAGCGCTGGCAGATTAATCCTGAATCAGGCTCCCTGAGATCGGCTTTTATTTGGGCTTCTTTCATCCACGTGGTCATTCCCCGCTGAAATGAACGGAAAGATGAATAGGCAACCACTTTCCTTAGCCAGGACAAATGATGATTTTCTGTGGGGAAGCTTGTGTTTGTGCATGTGTGTCTGTCTTTGGGTGACTGAGGGAAATACAAAGAGAGACAGGAAAAGAAAACCTGGATTCATGTTTGTTTGTTTGCATCAAATGCATTCTTTTCTTCTTTCTTTATTTCTGAGTGTGTGTGCGTGAGGGTGCCTGTGTGTCTGTATTTCCTAGTGTTTGTGTTTTTGTGTGCTTGGACGCGCATGCATGAATTGCATATTTGCCCAGATTCGGTTGGCTCCAACGACTGTTTGCGGGCACCAGGCCTGATTGCCCTTCTGCAAACATAACCAGGCCAAAATGTGAGCTCTCAACCTCTTGATACACACAAATACACACACACACAAAGCTGCAGGGAACAATGTTCGTTGGTCGTTGCCAATGTTCCCCCAAAAGCTGTTGACACACTCAGTGTTTATATACACATGGCACATTTTTCCATAGGCCGTCTTATCAATTTAACCAGGAGATGAAACATAAGCGGTACTTTTGTGCAGCAGTGTTTGTGTTTGATAAATGATTCATTTGGTGAAAAGTGTGATCAAGGCCATGCCCGCAGTATCTATTTCAAGCAGTTGCTGACTCATCCAGGAGCCTGGCTGAATACCTGTAGCCCCCTATTCTCCTCTCCAGTGAACTGTGCTTCAACGTCCAGTGCAACTATCTGTCTGCTGGGTTATCTCTATCCGCAGAACAGAGTGCGAGTCGGCTGCTGTGTGTTAGTAAACATTTTCCATCGATTCATCCGTCCATATTCAAGTGTGGCTGTCAACCCCCAGAGCTTCACCATAATTTCTCAATTAAATGAATCATTTACATTCCACGGCATTTTCATCACACATTGTCTCTGTCTGTCTGTCTGTCTGTCTGTCTGTCTGTCTGTCTGTCTGTCTGTCTGTCTGTCATTCCATTCCGAATATATTATCATTGGTAATTCTTCTCATGCTTCCATAACTCATACACAGTAAAATATTTATAAGAGGATGAGAAAGGTGTGAGAAGCTCATATCCGATCATTCTAAAATAATTATATTAATTGAAAACAAAACAGAATTGAACTATAAATTATTAATTTAGAATAACTTCATCTTTCTATATATTTGTATTGTTTTTTTCATCGGTATCTAAAAATAAATCCATCCATCCATCCACCTCGCTCCCTGTTTCTCTTACCTCTCTCTAATGATTTAGTCGGAGGTCCACACTCTATTTGCAGCATTGATAAAGACCTGACTGGAATACTGAGCCCGCCCACCCCCCACACGCATACATGCACACACCCCGCTGCAGTGGCATGCTCTAATTAACAGCCAGGGAGTCCATGTAGTAGTAGCCGGAGGGGTGATAAAAAGACCATCTGAACCCTCTCATGAGAGGGGTGGGGTTGGGGGGTGGGGAGCAGATGTAGGTCTGGCATATTCCTCGCCTCGGGGGAGCTCGCCTCCTGACCTCCCCATCGATCTACCCCTTTCTCCTTGCTTTCTCCTCCTGCATGTTTCATCAATGGCCGCACCACTGGCCTCCATTCAGGTGGATCATTAGTATTGACCAGTCAGGGATGGTGGAGAGGGAAGGCAGGGGGGTCCCCTCCTTCCACTTGGGTCTCCTTTGGCTGATATCAGAACGTCGCTTGCTACCAGGCCTGGGCTTTAACCACAGCATTCAGACTCATCACCAGACTCTCCTCTGAGCTTTGATTGCTCTCTTGCTTTTTGTGGCACTTCTCCTCTCCATCCTCCTCTCAGCAGCGGCTTGACAATCCTATCTGGCAGGGTTGCTCCAAACCTGATGACTGTGGAAAGAGAGAAAGAGAGCGATAGATCCTATCTCCACTCGGGCTCTCATCCCCATCGCAGAGTGTTTGGAGACAGATGGTACACGTCTGTCATGTGGTTAGGTAGCAGGGGGCCCGGAGGAGGAGAGGAGCAGTTGATGTGGCCACGGTCTGCGTCTCGGACTGTTTGGCTCCAGATTTGTCAGTGATGCCCGGCGTGAGCAAGCAAACTTTTAGGTTTTTTTGCTTTGCTTGACAATCAAGGGTGAGTTTGATTTATTAGCCGAGCGAATTGCCATCTCCATAATTGCTTTGCAGCAGTAGGAAAGTGGAATATATAATTATAGTTCCAGGTATGGGGGAGGTGTATGTGTGTATGTGCAAGAGGGATAGAGTGCTTAAAAGGGTAAGGAGAGGAGGAAGCAGGAGTGCTGATGGGTGATGCTTGATTACGTGTCTGGCCATCTGGACTGTTGTCACCGAGATGCTTAATCCCATTCACCACAGAAAGTGTGTGTGAATGTGTTTGTGTGTATGTGAAATAGAAAGCAACTGCTTTTCTGCATGCACACACCTTGATTTTCCTGGATATGTGTGGACGTGTCTGTACATTTCTGTACAAATCTGTGAAGATGCTAATGAGAACATGGCCATAGAAACAAATATGTACACACACAGAGACACAGGAAACACACACACACACACACACACACACACACACACACACACACACACACACACACACACACACACACACACTTATCCACTGCCCCACAACATAATCAGACATATCCAGACGCTATGCAGACACATCCCAGACCGGCCTCTCTAATCGTCGGTACATTTTAACAATTACTGCTAACAAGTCCTTATTACCCCCAGTGCCCTGCCCCTCCTCTTGATCCCAGCTTCTAATTGCTGCTGCTGTTTCTGAGCAGCTCTCTGCATAGTTATTAGACAGGAATCATTACCACAACATAACACAGCACCACACCATGGAAAACTCACAGTTCACTGACACTGCCACCAAACACCTGTGTTTCTAGGTGAGGGGTGTACTGTGTGTGTGTGTGTGTGTGTGTGGTGTGTGTGTGTGTGTGTGTGTGTGTGTGTGTGTGTGTGTGTTTTATACGTGTGTGTGTTGTATACGTGTGTGCGTGCAGCACTTAAGTAGCTCCTGCTGACTGGGCGGTATGTTTATACTCCTGTAGAAACGGCCTGTCACACACACACACACACACACACACATACACACACACACACACACACACACACACACACACACACACACACACACACACACACACACACACGCACAGTAAAACCTAGCTGTGGCTGTGCCGCCTACTGGATCACTTAATGACTAGCTAGCTGTAGGAGCGAACAGGCGACTTTGATGAGGAAGGGTACAGTAGGTCATCTGTCCTCACCCCTATCTCCACTTTCAAGGGCCTGCAGATGTCAGAGGGGGGTTGGGTCAGTGGCTCTCACATCACTGTGCATGTGTGTGAGCAAATGTTGTGTTTCACCTTGGAAGAAAGAAAGTAAGGATGAATGCATGGCAGGGTTGACTCTGTCTTTCTGCAGGCAGAGATAAGTCTTTAGCACTAGCCACGTGACTCTCGGTGTGGCATTGTCCTTCTGACAGTGAGTCAGTTCATCACTTTGCTCCAGACTTGAACTTCGACATACATGGTCCCCAAATGATGCATCTGAATGATGTTGGTGATGCACTTTTCCTTTAACATCACCATGAAGATATCATTTTAGGTTTTAAGGGAAATGAGTGAAACAACTATTGGATGAATTGCCATGAAATCTGGTACAAACAGTCCCGCTCCCCTCAAGATAAAGTGTAATATATTTGGTGATCCCTTAACTTCAAATGTTTTATTTGTGCAGTACTTCGGTTCATGACCAAATTACATTTACAACGGCCTCAGCTGTACTTTGTGTTCTGGCTACTTGCTATGAGTTTTGAATGCTGCCTGCTCCGGTCAATTCTAAATACTTTATTTATTTCTGTTCATCCTTCCAGAGGACCTGTTGCCATTTGGCTTCCCCAGTATAGACATGGGTCCCCAGCTGAAGGTGGTGGAGAGGACGAGGACGGCCACTATGCTGTGCGCCGCCAGCGGCATTCCCGACCCAGAGATCTCCTGGTTCAAAGACTTCCTCCCTATCGACCCCATCAGCAGCCAGGGTCGCATCAAACAGCTCCGATCAGGTGAGATAGACAGCAGTTATTGTCAGATTATTTCATTTGAAAATAAGTAAACAAACAGTGCTTCTAAAGCTTAGCATTGCTATCAGGTGAAATCCCTGTTGCTCTAAATTTGGTGATTATCATGTTTTAATTATGATTTAGGGATTACATGCTCCAGTCTGAGTTTATCTACATCCTTTGGGGGTGTAAAACCTTTTTAAAGCCAATTTCATAAAAAAGGCCAATTGTGCGGCCCTTAAGCCAAGACAAAAATGCTGTTTTTATGAACATTTGGGAGAAAAGATTATAAAAAGATGACATTTTAAAGGCACAAATCTCTCTCCACTGTGAATCATGAATGTAAAAAAAAAAAATTGAGAAAAGCCAGGTCTCATATACACGTATAACAAGTGGGTTGAAAAAGTTTATCGACAATTATAAAGTAAATCCACTTTTAAATAAATGCTAAATATAATAATCAATGGACCAAAATAAACAACCATAATTCTCTTTTCTCAAAATCAATAGATACACACATTAGAGTTTAACTGATGCTCCTCTTATCTTTTGACCCGCCCAGCCTGAAATTGTGAAAAATGAGCTCAGTGTCAATCTGAATGTAAGATCACTGAAATTGCCAGCGACAGTAACAGGCAAAAGAGAAAGAGTGTGTCTTTGCAGATAGATCGAGGGATGAATACAGAAGAATAACATCATGTGCTTAAGACCGTTTGTTCAGCTTTGTTTATGCTCTTCTGTAAAGATGATACACTGTCTCCTAGAGTAGGCAGACACGTATTTCCTCAGCCATTTTCACTCTGCCGTCCTCAAGGGGAATGAAAGTGATGGTGAGGCGAAACCATTTTGTTGTTGCTTCATCCATATTCTTTGTGCAGCGCTCCTCCATCCTGCCAGCTCTGATATCTGCCTGCTGTCAGCCAATATCCTTCACTGATCACTATTGCCCTCTGTCAAGCTTGTGTCTGCTCTCAGTTTGCACAGTTTGCCATTGCGCTGTTGAAACTAATTGAAGTCTCACACTTTCACATTTTTAGTTACTGTTGCTGCACCTGTAAAGCACAACGCATGCAGTTTACAATGACAACGGTGTCCGATTGAACCACATTCATCTTTTAGTAGACCCTCGTTTCTTGCTCGTGAGCACAGATTTTGCCGGTTAAAATGACAATGGTAACCGTCAGATTTTATCAGCCAGTGGTCGAGTGTAACTACATTTAGTACATTTGCATTGAATTATTTTTCGGTACTTTAATTATGTATTTCCATTTGACATATACCCCACTACATTTCAGAGGGAAATATTACTGCCCTACATTTATCTGATAGCCTTAGTTTTTTTTTTTTTTTTTACAGATTTAGATTATTAATTAATAATTCTAAATTAATTCTAAATTAATCTATAAATAACAATGTATTATTACTAGCCTTTAGAAGCTGCATTAGTGAGGAATACATTAATATCAATAATTATAATCCAGTGATTTAAAATAAATAATTCTGAAATGGGCCATTCTGTATAATGAACCTTTTACTTTTGGTACTTGAAGTGTATTTTTATGCTATAATATAGAAATAATACTTTTACTTGTAACTGAGTATTTACACTGCAGTTGTCACAGTGCATCCAGGCAAAGGAAGGAACAAAGGAACTGAGGGGGTAAAAAGAGTGACTGACTCATGGAACTGAAAACAGGTGAGCAGGTCAGAGGTTAAAATGACAATGGTAACCGTCAGATTTTATCCGCCAGTGGTCGAGTGTAACTACATTTAGTACATTTGCATTGAATTATTTTGTGACTAACGAGGCACAGGTGAAACTGATCAGGGCAGGGCAGACAATCTAAAACGTGAGAAAACTCTCAAAGATGGGAAGTAAAACTAGTTACATTTAAAAAATAAAGTAAGAAACAGGCTAAACAAAAACCCAAGATCATGCCAGTAGTATGTACTTCTTTTACTTAAGGTAGAGCTATTACACCGAAATATACAAATGTAAGATGAAACTGTTTTGATGTTGGGCGTACAGAGTTACTGAAGGTAGACAGCTAGTTTTAATGTTTGAAGCTTTCTTCAGCATACACACTGTTTAGTCCATTCTTTACAATGTCTACAAAAAAAAGAAAAGAACCCAGAAAAGAGAATGGCTGTTATCGACATGGTAGAGAGCCAAAGCATGTCACGCCTGCCATGTCGCGTTACGGCTGCTATGATACTGTAGGGGAGGGTTTAATGAACGGCCAGTTGTAGTGTTTGCGGGTCGGCGGTTTTCTGTGCTGAGACCAGTTTTAGCTTCTACACCCATTGATGTGTAAAAATGGATACTCACTATTGTGATTTACAGGGTACCGAAAGTGGAATTGCTTCTGTGTAAAATGCTCTGCAGTGGGTGTGGGTGGGTCTTGCTACTGCATGGATGCAGGTGAGACAAAAGATACACAAAGAAGTCAAGATTGTTAAAGCTGCAGTGTGTCCAGTAGAAACCTCATGCCAGAGGGAGCAGTGTCGTGATTCATAATTATGATAAACAAAATGCAAATGATTCTCTATTCCCTACTTATAATTTATGAGAAAGAGTTGGTGGCCTTGGAGCTAACAGAGAACCTCCCTAAAATGCATCTTGAAACAATGTTCTTTTTCACTATTTACTCTCTTAGTAAGTGCAGTAATATCATTGGTATACAATATCTATCATAATAAGTTTCACCTGGTATGCTCTGAGAGGGTGTCACCCGGAGACATGACACTGATTCACCGGTACAGAACGTGAGGCCACGAAGCAAGACAAATGGCACAGTTAGATGCACTTCAGGCTTAATAGGATTTCAAATCACCAAAAGCGTTGCAAAGCTGAACAACAAAATGCGCTGTATAATGAACCAAACACTGCAGTGCAATGATTTGGAGGAAATCAATTACACCTGAGCAACACGAAATAGCACCGAGATGTGTTATGGATGAAACACTCCTTTTAAAATCTGTTTAATGGGGGCACCTTCCAAGCATCGCCTCTGATTTAGTGGACGGCTGCCAGATCTTGTTGGACCGCAGCCAGGGATCTGTTTTGGGACACAATTATTGTTTTCTCTCTGTCTCTTTTCGTTTTCTTTCTCTGTTTGGTCCTGAAAATATTTTTATGGCCCATTTGGGTCAGGATGAAAAATGATATCGACAATGACTGCACTCAAATCCCACAAAAGATGACTCTAAGCCATTTCACAGCCCATAAGTCTCCATCACCTGGGGTGTCCTCCCAATGCAGGTAACTGTCCAAACGGTGGCCACCGGCCCACACGAAGCCTGCCCACACACGCAATCCGGTTTCCTGAGGGTACAAAACATATGGCCCAGTATAGAGCTGAACTTTTCCTGACATCGTTATACCTCAACCAAGGCATCCATCCATTGTTCCATGCCATCTGCTGCACCAGTTTAGATGTGCGCGAGGAGAACCATGACAGCTGTCTGTCCAGCTCTGATATTTGGGACTGAGATTTGAAAGTTTACCTAAGCACTCAACAGCCTTTGTAGACCTACACTCTCACAGATAGCGTGCAATATGGCCCCCGAGGTTGACTTCTGGGGTGATTCATGGACCTGTCTTGACCGAGAACTGTGATCTGATCAAAGGTTGTGGTAACGGTCACGGTTTAGGTCACTTGTATCGAAAGCAAAACGGAAGTGATTCAAACATAAAGACACCATTTAGTTTCTTAAAATCAGCTTTAGAGTAAAACAGTGATATTTGGATTAACTAAGAAAATACATTTGTTCAGGCATTCCTCCAAATTAGACTGATTTTATTGAAGGCAGGCCCGCTCATCTCAAAATGTTGCCTGTGCCACAGGCGGTATTTTCGGTCCCATTTATTTGACATGTTTTTGAGCAATGCTGCTGATTAACAGACTACCAATGATGACGTTTAATGGGAAATTAGGACACTCGCCATGAAAACAAATGAGTAGTTATTGGTTAAGATTCTGGATTTTTTTCCAAGGATTTCTTAAAATAGCGAGATAAAGCGAGACAAATCCTGTCATAGATCATGTTTCTAGAATGACAGAAAATGTGGAGTCAAGAATTGCTTTGATTTATATACTTTGTTATAAAAAAAATACTTATCTAGTGTCCATGTCTGTTTGTGGAATAAATTAGGGCACTGATAAATCAGCAAATAATCTAAATAGAAACTAATGATTATTTTCATTATCTATTAATCTGCTGATTATTTTTAATAAATGTCTTTTCGGTCAGGTTTATAAAAGTAAGAAAATTATGAAGAATGTCTGTCACAATTTTCCCAGCCCGGAGTTTCATCCTCACATTTCTGTTTTGGTCTGATCATCACTTCAAAACCTAAATATGTTCAATTGATTGTTGTATAAAACTAAAGCACCTGTGAATATTTGTCAATTTGCTAAAAAAAAGAAGAAGCAGATTTGAACTTTTCTGTCCAGCCCTTAACCTTCTGCGCACCAAGCCCCCTGCGCCTATTATCGGACATGAACGTTTCCTTAATTATCTCCGGAACCAAATCGTTTCTTAACTTCATTTAAAGTGCTTAATGGTCTAACTGTTTCAGGTCTATATCTAATACACTGTATACTCAATAGCTGACTTGCTTTTAAAAGCTTGTCTTGTCTTTATTGTTTTGCTTTTAAACTGCATTAAGTAAACTGCGTTGTGGTAAAAACAGCGCCCGTCTGTCTGGATTGTTGGTAAATGTCCCGTCCCAGTTAAAGCTAATGTCTCACCTCGTGGGAGACGGGAGTCCAGGTCATCCTAGTTTGACCTAGATGCTCTGGCAGAGCTATCAGGTTAGCCGTATCTGTTGTCATCTGATCGGTTGAGTATCAGCCCAGAGGACATTATACACCTTCCGCAATTTCACATCAGCTCAATTTACTGAAGTCACATCTCATTCTGGATCTGTCAGCAGCTTCCTAACAAACTGCTCCCTCATCTTCTCTGTTATCTTTCTTTTCCCCTTTTTACAGCTTTTTGTTGCGCTTTTCCACACTGACTGTTTGTCCGTTGCCAGTTATCTGTCGATGGTCTTTGTTTGTGTATAGATGTGGTGACCTTTAAATGTGCATACATACTCAACACCTGTCTTTGTCCATGTATGGTAACAACATGTTTTGCATAAAAAAAGATTTAAATTGCCAATTTTCAAATGTGTGCCGATGGTTAGCCATATGAGCTGTTTCCAGCTGTCAGATGAGTTCTTGATTGCAAAGCTCCACCTGTCCAGCTCCACTCTGTCTTTTCCTCACTTCTTCTTATGTCTCCACCTATTTCTGGAGCGGAGGCTCGGCTTGTAAGCAGATAATTTATTCCTGTTTATCTCCCAACTCTGCCCTGTACCGCGGGGAAATGAGAGATGGAAAAATAGAGAGAAAGAGGAGGGCGCGAGCTGTTTTCCTTTCATGTAACTGCAGAAGACAGAAGCAAATGGATGACAGCTTCAGCTAGCAGGGCCTCAGCTCACTAAACACACTCATGCACACAGTCATGCCCTCGCTGTGTTTAACAAGTCAAACAGTCCCTCCTCTGAGAATCCAAAAGCATGTTTTTTAAACTTCTGCATATACTGATCAGCTATTGTGTGGTAAACTGTGAATCACACACGCACACACGTTTTTCCCCGTGGAACCTTTTAGTGCTTAACTGGCCGGGTTTTTAAGATTGAATAATTAAAAGCTTTTTTCGCCATTAGGATATTAACACACCATGTGTATGTGTATGAGCTAGTAAGTACATTAAGTATTAGATTTAACTACGAGGGACTTCCTTGAGGGCTGCAACTAGTGATTATTTATTATCTGTTTTTATCTATCTATAATTTTGTTTTGCCTGACCAACAGTCCAAAATCCAAAGATCCTGTTATAATAATGATTAAAGCTGTGAAAAGAAACAAATCCTCAATAATGATAATAATGAATAATAATGCACTTATATAATCTATGTAAATATGAAAATGATTATTCATTCTCATTTAATGTACATTTTTCTTCTAATACTTCTGCACTTTCTGAAAGCAGCACTTACGTAATGTAGTATTTGTATCTTCTTTCAACACCATGTATGTGTATGTGCAAGGTCAGAGCATACACCTTCTGTTTCTCTATATGGTTCCCTACATCACTCACACAGCAGTTCCCTTTTATCAGTTTCACAGACGATCTGATACAAAACACTGGGCTTTGTACCAGACTCAAACTGTCTGTGTGTGTGTGTTTATCTACAATAATATGTGTGTGCGTCATGTGCGTTTTGAGTTGTGTCTTTTTCCTCTCCTCCTGCAGCAGAGTGTAATCCATGGTTTTGTGCTTCCTCCTCAGGCTCCATGTCAAAGTCAGTTTCAGATGAGATGAATGTGACAGAGCAGACTGAAAGAGCAAAAAAAATAAAAAATCACTGCTGCTAATTCAAAAGGTTGTTAGCTAAAATAAAAAAAAGACAAAATGACAAAAGTAAGAATAGCACCCTGTGAACGAAAAGAATACCTGACGAGCAGTGTGTCTAATTATAGCCCGTTTAGGGATACACTGTTTACCACAATGGGATCAGGGTCGGAGGATAAGATCGAGGAAGTAAAAGAAACAAGTTGAGGAGTTAAAGCGCATTGTCGGGTTGTTGTTGTGGGATAAAGCTTGCCAAGATAGAAACAGGCTTTCTTTAGAGCAGCAGTGAGCCTGCTGTAGGAGAGGAGTCACTAAAGCGTTGCACAACAAAAAGTCCTTCAAGTGTCATCTAAGTTTTTAAATGTCATTTTGAGACTTGCTTTTGACTTCCAAACTTTTTTTTTTATATGTGTTGCCTAGAACAGAAAGAGAAAATACATCGTTCCCTAAAAAATACAACTACTGGTATTTGAGAGCATGGCCCATTCAGGCGCTGCCTCACAGATATAACATCAAAGCTGACTTTATTGAATGTTGAAGCAATAGAAGTGAGGATACCCTAGGTTCCAAATATACCAGAAACAGACCAACAGACAAACATCTCAGGGTGAAAAGGAGATGAAGCAAAGAAAGACTGATAGCAGCAGAAACCTTTTCGACAAACTCGACTGAACATCTTTATTCCTTTCTCTCTCTCTCTCTCTCTCTCTCTCTCTCTCTCTCTCTCTCTCTCTCTCTCTCTCTCTCTCTTTGTCACTTTATGTGTTGCAGGAGCGCTACAGATCGAGAACAGCGAGGAAACGGACCAAGGGAAGTACGAGTGTGTGGCCACCAACTCTCAAGGCGTGCGCTACTCCTCCCCTGCCAACCTGTATGTGCGAGGTAGGACCTGAAGGCAGAAACGCACATGCACACACACACACACACACACACACACACACACACACACACACACACACACACACACACACACACACACACACACACACACACACACACACACACACACATGCACAAGCAAACACACAGAAATCACTATTATTAAGTCGCTCTTGGTATAAATAAAGTCTATTTTATTTCTGTCCTTTTGAATAAGTATTACTAACTCATCCATTGTCTACAATATATGTTGACCCTGTTGTTTGGTATTTCTCACATTCACCCTTAACAACCTTAAACCTCGGTGCGAGCCCCCACAGTGGCATCAAATTGAACATGAAGTTGGGAACACACCTTGGTTTAACTGCATGAAACGTCACTGATCTGTCTACTAAAACGGCTTCTGTACAAGAGGCAGATTAAGAGCAAAATGTTTCACAAAAGATGCACAAATTTGATTGGAAGTTTGAATGGAATTGGAAACGATCAGGTATAGTTTACTCTTAAGGATGTTTACATTAATGGCATAATTTTGCACATAATTGTGCTGATGTATCACTGGCTTATGGCTGAAAGATCACGACCAATGTTGAGATTGATAAATTCTATTTGCTATGTTAAGTGGGGTATTGGAGGAGTGTGTACGCGATGTGTGCGTGTTGGTGATAGTGTGTGAGTGGCTTTGCGCTGGCCGTTTTTATTCTCTCTGTGTTTCCCCGTTCTCTCTCTCCTCCCCCTCACGTCATTGTGTTCTGCATCAACCCCCTCTCATCCCTCAGAGCTTCGAGAAGGTTGGTGTGCTCTTTCTTTTCTTTTGTTACTCCTTTGTTTCAGAAAGCTTCACTTATTGAAACAGAGAGAAACAAAAAAGAAAAAAAAAAACATTTAAAGGACACCGGTGTAGACTTGAAGTGAAATGATATTGTCTCCAAAAATGAAGAGAGTTGATTTCTCTAAAGCTGCTACGATGTTGAAGTGGTCTGCCTACGCAGCAGAGTGCATTGACTGCATTGTGAGGCCTTGTGTGCAGAAACCCTTGGTATTGCCTTCACTCCCCGATCAATGTTTTCTGCATGGTATGATCTTGTTGTCATGGAGACCCAAGAATTGGAAGATTAAAAAGAGGCGATGTTTGCATGGAAGGAGCGAGAGAGAAAGAGAAAGGAGCACCGCTTGCATGTCTGTTGACTGACGGACTGACACAGAGCATGGCACAGAGTGTGTGTTCAGGCCTATTGATATGCTCAGATTGTATTATGGAACGTGCTGTCCTGTCATGTCTTGCTACTGTCTCTTTTCTTTTCTTCTTCTTTTGTGTCATCATTTGTAAAGTTGTGTGGTTCGGCTCTCATGTCCCCACATATGCTCCAATTCTGCACTTGTTGCATTGGGTGAAAATCTTGCACTCGCAGTCACGCTTGTACATGCCCTTCTGTGTTGACGCTACGTGTGATGTGCAGGTTTATAGGAGAAACATATTTGGCCGGATTCACGCCATAAACTCAAGATGGAGACCATCGCCTGTTTTTGGAAGCGATTAAATATATTTACTCAAGAACAGATTTGAGATACTTGTTCTTTACTTGAGAATAATGCTTGTTGGAATACTTGGAAAAATATGACTTTTTACTCCACTACATTTATTTATCAGCTATAGTCACAGGTTACTTTAAAAAAAAATCACATTTTACATTAAAAAAATAGAATTACCTTATAAATGATGATGCATTGTTATGGATTAGTCTCCACAACATTATTTAAATAGTTCAAAGTAGTTCCACCTCGTCCAATTGCAACAGTGAAATGATACTTATACATGAATGCATCAGTAATTATTATACAATATTATAATAATTAACCATAGCCTCACTGGCTCATTTATTTGACTTTAGATACTATACAGCGATAATGTTTAAAAGATGAAATAACACATTCTTCTCTTTTAAGTTCAGCAATGAAATCAGCCCTGTCTCAATTCAAAGCTCTCTCTAATGCTACAGCGCTACTTGTTCTGGTAGGAACTTGGCGGCTAACGTGAGTAGCTTTAGCACGCACCAGCTAGATATTGCTATGTCCATTACTGAGTCAGTGCTCAGATTTTATGACTCTTTTCCACTTGTTGCGTTATTTAGCTCCAAACTGCCACTTCTGGCAAAAGTTAGTCAATTTAAATTTAGTAATGTAAATTTAAGTAAAAATATTATTAAATATTTATGTAGTTTCTAAGACATGCATGAGTTTTACTTATAATTAAGTATTTGTAAAGTAAGTAAAGGCTCTGAATACTGCACATCTTCTAGATTCATAGTAAGACTAAACTTTACGTGTTTAACTGTAAGACAGCCTGTACTGTATCTCTGGCTGTTGCTATCTTCCCCAAACACTCCGATACGCCTCTATTGTATGACATTTTAAATTAATCATATCCTAATATATCATATATATCATATTTTAGATATGGAGGGAATATTAACGATTCCCTCTTATTACAGTGGATAATAAAAGCAGTGTCCTTGACTGACTGGATGGTGCTGCGTAAATGTCAGCTCAGTGACGGAGCCTAACGGGTATGAAGCAGCGCTGAGATGCCGCGGTAATCCTTATGGCTGTGCCAAGGTCTCCCCAGCCCGTAGCCTCCAGACTCCCTGCAGAGGACGGGACTAATGATATCCCCGCTAATAAAGATTGAAGCTCCTGGCTCTCACAAACTGTATAGAAATGGAGGGGAGTCGTGTGGCCCGGCTCGATTAACTTAAAGCTAGAGGCTCTGTGAGCATGTGGAGGATTATCCCTTGTTATGAGCTCACTTTATTGTAAAGAACTCTGCAATGTCTCTGCAGTCTTAGAAATACTGCTGGGTCCATGTTCCAGATTCCTAAACAATCATCTTGAGTCTTCACCTTCATCATGTTGTTGCTCGTATTGCCAAAATAATCCATCAGCTCAATAATTGTCTTTTTAGTTGTTGTTTTATTTTTGCCACATTGATAGGTATAAAATAACGGAAGGAATGAAAGTGATAGTGTTGTGTGATGCTACGTTGCACCTGCTGTGTTTGTCTTGTGCATGGAGCTGTCATGGTGCTGTCTGTCTGTCTGTCTGTCTGTCTGTCTGTCTGTCTGTCTGTCTGTCTCCAGCATGCTCAGATGAGGAGATGCCTGCCTAATCATGTCTGTTTTCTAACAGATCTACCTGTTTTTGTCTCTTTGTCTCTTTCTTGTCTTGTTCTGTATCCAATTCTGGGTATCTTCCAATATTTATTTCTACAAGTATTCCAAATGCTTTGCACTTCAACGTTATTTATGAAATGATAGTGACGTCACGGCAACTTTTTTGTGGTTGAAATCATGCAAAAATGTTAACTTCTATCTAATTGTCTCTAGATTCTTTGAGTAGGGAGATGTGGCCCATGAAGATTCCAAGTAATGATGTGACACATTAAGGAGTGGAGGTTATACAGACAATTTACCCAAAGTTATTTATTTATCTTTATTTATTTATTAATTTCTTATATTATATAGATATATTTGAATTACTGCTGGATTTCCAAGTCATCTTAAAAAAAAGTCATTGTTTTACTGTAATTTTTTATTTCATTCTATTTTTATGTTATGTCTTTTGGCACACTTTTAGAACATTTGTTGCTTCTCATGTTCATGTTTTATTATACATATGAGCTTCCTGGTGTTGAGTTTAGGACAATGTTTCTGCTCTCTGTCTGCCTTCCCTCTCATTCTCTCCTTTCATGCAGAGATGTTTGTCAGTTACTCTCTCTGTCTCTTTCTGTTTCCTGTGTTGTGACCTGGGGTATCTTCTTCTTCTCTTCCTTCAACATCTGATCTCTACTAGTCTTTTCTCTTACTTTGGAAGCTCCTACTTTCTGAATGGGCCTGACTCTGGTATATAGCCGTGTTTTTAAATAGATCCATGTGTTTTCTTCTTCCTCGCTCCTCTCTTCTTCCCCCTATTTCCCTCCTTCCCCTAAAACCCTCTTCTAATTCTCTCTTTATCCCCACTTCCCTGTCTTTTCCCCTCCTCTCCCTTCCCCTTTTTTTCTCTTCTTCTTCTGCATTCTGTCTGCACCCTGATGTGTAGGAGCGACAGACACATGTACATAAGTTTATTAACTTATACACATGCACATACTACCTCACATATCTCTCTTTTTGCTCGCACTCGTTCTTTCCCGTTCTGCCTCTTTCATGCTGTCTTGATGTTCTTGACTTAATGTGTCCAATGATCACTCTGTAATGGCCACAACACCCTATTAGAACCCTCGATCCACTCCTGTCAGCATTTTCAATTCATTTGACTACACACTGTATCAGTTATGAATCCTATGTATTGTACAGTATCTTGTTGTACAATGTGGCTGTCCTTTGCTACATTGCCTGTCATTGTCTGGAAGAGAAGCAGAGCTGCCTCTTTCTCTCTCTCTCTCTCTCTCTCTCTCTCTCTCTCTCTCTCTCTCTCTATATATATATATATATATATATATATATCTTTCTCTCTCTATCTAGCTATCTCGCTCTCTCTATAGCTCTCTCTCTCTCTCTCTATATATATATATAGCTCTCTCTCTCTCTCCCTCTGTCTATCTCTATCTAGCTCTCTCTCTCTCTCTCTCTAGCTCTCTCTCTCTCCCTCTGTCTATCTCTCCGGTGTCTCTGCTCTTGTCTCGCTTCTCTCTGTCTCCCTCTCTTCAGTTCTTCGTTCTCTTCTTTGTGTTTCTCCACCATTTTATCCCTCTTGAGTCGCCCAGGCATGCAAGTGACCTATGAGTTCAGTCTCTCGATGCATCTCTCCCTAATATACAGTCAACCAAGCTCCTACAGATCCAGTATTGGATATAACTTGCTACTTTACTTGTACTTCTTATGGGGACACAAATAGCTGGCAGGGCCTATATTGATCGGCCCCTATGATGCATACTAGCTCTAAAAAGAGCTCATTGAATGCAGAAACTCCTCAAGGCACAGAAATCTCAATGAAGTAAAGTTTCTCACTGACGTTTCTGGTCAAGTTTAACATGATTAGTCATTGCTTGGAGGGGGAAATGTAATAATAATACAACTTTTGTCAAAAATCTGAATCAGAAAATCTTATTTATCTGCTTAAATTAATGATAACCAGTACGAAAAATGTTTTTTTTTTTTTAGAAGAGAAACTGACTATAGGTGTCATGTCCTGGTTGAAATACTCAAGAGTTTGTCACTATATCATTTTGAGTAGGCAGCTCACTGAATGGTTGAGCTCAACACAAGAGTTGTGTCTTTCTGTTGGAATCATCAATACCATAAAGTAATTGGGACTAAACTTGAAATATCCCTTTGTAATTTTCTGTAAAAAAAAAAACCCTGAAGTTCATTCTCCCCCTTCCTGTTACCTCTCCTCTCTTTCCTCTCTCTTTTTCTTTCTTTTTATCTCTCTTGCCCTCACTTTCTCAATCTAAATCTTGCTCTCTGCCTCGCTCCTCCTCTCTCTTTCTCTCTGATTCTCTCTCCCTCACTCCTCCTCCCCCTTCTTTTTCTCCACCTTTCTCCTCCTCAATCCCTTCCCGACTTTTCTCGTCCCTCACCTTACTCCTAAACCCCCACCCCCCTTGCTTTCTTCCCCGACTCTCCTCCTTTCCCAGTGCGCCGTGTGCCCCCCCGTTTCTCCATCCTCCCTTCCAACCATGAGATCATGCCAGGAGGGAGCATCAACATCACCTGCGTGGCCGTGGGTTCGCCCATGCCCTACGTCAAGTGGATGCTGGGCAGTGAGGACCTGACCCCAGAGGATGAAATGCCGATTGGACGGAACGTGCTGGAGCTCAACGGTGTCCGGGAGTCCGCAAATTACACCTGTGTGGCCATGAGCAGCCTTGGCATCATCGAGTCCACCGCTCAGGTCTTAGTGAAGAGTAAGAGACGCTCAAATTAAACGATTAATCATTTTGGCTCCCAGATAGAGAAAACGGTGTGCAAGAGTGCCTCAGTTGTTGCTCTATTTAGGGATGAATCAAGTGTTACTGTGTTTCCTCGACATTGAATAAAAATATGTGCATTCTCTAAATTTCTAGGATGATAATGTTACATTTGACACCTGTAAAGCTCATTGGTACCAAGCTTTAACAAAAAATTCTACTTATTAAATATGATTAGAGCAGCCTCATTATTGTGCGTTTATCATCAGGCCATTTGCTACACCATCCTTGAACAGAAACAGCTACCAAATGAATGTACTGTCATGTAAATAGTGTATCTTCAAAATTGAAATTAAATTAGAGACAACTTTATTGTCATTGCACACAGTGAGTACTTGTACAACCAAATGCAGTCTAGCATCTTAATAGTGTAAACAGTACAGGGCAAAATGTATTTAGATGTATACAAAGTACAGAACAGAAGAGAAGTCACTGTGATATGTACCAAAAAATACAACAATTTACTAAATGAATAAATATACTAGTAACACAAGTACAGATAAAAAAACAAGAACTAGTATTAAGTAATATAATTATCTTCCTTTGCCCTCTCTATTCCTCAGCTTTGCCAAAGCCTCCCGGCACACCCATTGTCACAGAGACCACCGCTACCAGTGTGACCATCACCTGGGACTCCGGTAACCCAGACCCGGTCTCCTACTACATCATCCAGTACAGAGCCAAAGGGCCGGACAGCAAGTACGAGACGGTGGACAGCATCACCACCACCCGCTACAGCATCGGGGGACTGTACCCCAACACAGAGTATGAAATCAGAGTGTCAGCCTTCAATAGCATCGGCCAGGGCCCCTCCTCTACACGTGTGGAGGCCCGCACAGGGGAGCAGGCCCCGGCCAGCCCGCCCCGAAACGTCCAGGCCCACATCATATCTCAGAACACAGTGATGGTCCGCTGGGAGGAGCCGGAGGAACCCAATGGGCAGGTGGGAGGAGGACCGAAACTTTATAAACATAAAGGGGACATACACCCATTTTCAAAAATCATACATATTATTATATTAGTATGTACTATGCTCTAAGACAATCAAAAAATATTAATGAACCAAAACTACTCTCTCCCAAAGCCAACTCATGTTGGTATTAGAAGTTTCACAAGCATCTATAAAGGAGCTACATCAATTACCACAGCGCCATTATCTAAGAAAATTAAAAATACAAACTTTTTAAGAAATGTTATGACCTTAAATTCAGAAAATCTAATTTAAGACATTTTAAAGACCCTGTTAAAAGAGACAGGAGTAGTCTAGTAGCCTATTGCATGCTTGCAAAGACTTCTATCAAGCAGAAATCAAATGAATGGAAATGGAGAAGGCAATTACAACGTTGTAGCAGAACGTTTCACATCACAAACACTGCATGAAGTAGAAACTGATGAGGTAATTCTGCTTATGGCTCACTGAGTGTGACACCATGCTGTGATGTCAGGTTTGTTTACGTTTACAAACTTGGACTAGATCAACTTGAATGAGCGTCCATTGCACTTTTCCCTGTTGGAGTTTTTTTTTTTTTTTTTTCGGGTACAATGGATGCCCACAGTAATTCTCTGGTTTCTGGAGAGAGTAGCTCATGTTCACAAATATTGATTGAACTTTCTAGGCCATGGAAGTAACATATTGGAATTCTTTATTTGGGTGGTGTTTCCCTTTTAAGTCTGTCAGGAAACATTTAATATTCAGTGCATATACAAAATCCATTTCTTTACATTTTTCCTCAAAATGTAACTTAACTGGTCATGTCCTTCGTGTGCTTTCTGTTTAATGCCATCAATTGCGCTTTGTCTTTGGGGACATATAAAGGACGATTGATTAAAATAAACATACTCGTCGTTTAAGACTGAATCACTTGCTACAGACTGACAACATTTCAAAATTACACAAATGTCCACAGAAGGTTAAAACGATAAGGCCTCAATAAAAGTCACCATTGGGAGCTATTCGAGTGTGCTGCTGCATGTCCTTTGCAAGGATTGTGTCTTGCCAGAGATTTCCCTTCTGTAACTCCCTTGCTACTTTCTCCACTCTAAAGAAAGAAAATGTAATTGGACTGTCCGCTCTAAATTAAGAGCAGTCCCTCTTGAGGCTTATTTCCTTTTCTAGCCTACCTAACTGTATAGTAGGTTCATAAAAATGCAAGACCGAATAGATTATGGGGATTATAGATATTAAAGAGTAATAACAGGAGAGGTGGTAGAGGTGAAGGGTAAGGGTGATGGAATAACAGAAGGATTACACTCTGAACTGCCTATAAACAAATCCCTCTGGAGGGTTAGGGGACGTGATTAAATCTTACGCACTACAATATGAGGGGTGGTCTAAAAACTGGTGGTAGAGTGAGATTTGTTTATCAGGGTCAACTGCACAACAGCTCCAGATGTGAGGACATCACCTTGTGAACGTGACCTCCGATAAACACTGAACCAACAAATCCACAGGACCATCTGGACTAAAGTAGAAAACAATTCATAAGTGTTGACCTTAACTGTGATAAATTGTGGTATTATGGATTACCATGGGGGAGTGAGGGGGGATCACTCAATATAGCCTCGTCACTGGTGACCTTAAAATCCAGTCCTGATCCAGAAACCCTGCTCTTCATCTCAGCCTTCCTTTCTCTCTGCTCCTCTGTTGTAGGTGAAAGGCTACCGTGTGTACTACACCATGGACCCGTCCCGGCCCATGAATGAGTGGCAGATCCATAATGTCCAGGACAGCGTGATCACCACCATTCAGAGCCTGGTGACCTCGAAGACCTACACCATCCAGGTCCTAGCCTTCACCTCTGTAGGGGACGGACCCTTCTCAGACCCCGTCCATGTTAAAGTCATGCCTGGAGGTCAGTGTGTGTGTGTGTGTGTGTGTGTGTGTGTGTGTGTGTGTGTGTGTGTGTGTGTGTGTGTGTGTGTGTTGTGGAAAACATAGCCATTGGTAGATGTGTGTGCATGCCGGTGTATAGATAACAGCTAAGTAGTGATCTTCATGTATTCATGTGCACGAGTAATGGTTGTTTTTCAGATGAGCACATGCAACGAAGCACAAATGACTCATTATTTGTGTGTGTGCAGGTATACAAAGTTAAGTATAGCTTATTTGAGTGTCTTATGTAAGGTTTTTGAGGCAATCGATTCCATATATATGCTATATGCAAATAAGCTTGACCTCTCAGGGAGTGTGACTTCTTCAGAAGGAATAAATTCCACCTGCAGGGACCGAGCCGCGGAGACTTCTGAAAAGGAAACAGGGATAAGCTCGGTGCTGCTCATGTCACTGTGACAGCTTCTGTGAAGTCGCAGGTTTTGTGTGATGGGAGGGACAAAGAGATGATTACTCTGATGGTATTACTGGTTTAAATTTCTGCAGCGTCTTGAGCTCCTGCTACGGCATTAGATGTCTCATAAAAGCCTACCGTTTTCAAGCACACAAAAGGAATGAGATACTATAAAAACTGCACAAAAATACCAGTATTTTGGACATGTATGGGAGTACATTATGACATTGAGAGTTAGTACATCATTAATACCACTATGACTTCATATCACCTGCAAAATTTGGTCAGGTTAAAATGGATTGATTTACAACTTAGTAATTAAGTAATTCTGACTTAATAAGCAGTGATTACATCTAGTTAGAAAAAAGTACATACTTAGTAATACATTCATTATAATTTAACACTCAGAATAAACACTCCCAAACAGTCCTGTTTCATCAGATTTGATTGAAAATGGCATTTCCGTGGCGAGATCATTTCCATTCTTATATAAATAGTATTGACAAAATACACTTCATTTATTTATCAGTAACAAAGTGATTTGCATTAAAAACAAAACAAGACCAAAACAAGCTATAAAGGCAAGTTAGGAATAATTCTAGTAGCATCATAAAACATGTTAAAAAAATAACCGTAATAAATAAAAAAGGAAAAAAAACACAGGGTATAACGTAGTTAAAAAAATGATGGTCAAATTAGAAAAATAACCAGTATCATTCCAACTTTGTAAAATTATATAATATTAATGTAGAATCCCATCACTTATAGTAAAATACTGTTCAAGTAAAGGGGTTTTCTGGACCTTGAACTACAAAACAAAAATGCACAAGAATGTGGAAGAAAACTGAATAAATTTCGACAAAGACTGACTGACATTTTGGTTCTGTCCCCTTTCAGTCCCAGGCCAGCCGGGAAAGTTTAAAGTCGGTAAGGTGGCAGACACCAGCATTGAGCTTACCTGGGAACCTGCTTACACAAAGGAGGGCATTGTCAATTATGAGCTGCTCTACAAACCTGTCAAGTTTGGCAGCTTGGTAAGACCTCTTACTCTTCCCTTGCTCTCGTTTTATGAACCTGTCTGCTGGCTGGATTTTTGAACAAGACAGAGAGAATGGACAGATAAAAGAAGGACGTTTAAAAGATTAACCCAAGTGTCCATTGCCACTGTGTCTGCTAGTGACAGTCTCATCTCTTTAATGATTTATTTTTCACTCCCATCATTTCACCTCTCGTCCTGTCCTCTGCTCTTCTTTCTTCTCTCTTACAGGATAAGCTGACCTTCGGACCGAGGATTTCTTACACAGTGGAAGGTCTCAAAGCGAACACAGAGTACTCCTTCTCCCTGGCCGCCATCTCAAACAAAGGCATCGGAGCTTTCACCAACGAGCTGGTGCAGAGGACGTCACAAGCCAGTACGTCTCCATTCGACCGGGTTCTCATTCTGTACCTGCAGGCACTCGCCGATGCCGAACATTTAAATTGTATTGTGTTCCAGTGTTGTTCACAAGTCTCATGCAAAAATGGGTTCTCTAAACACACACACAGGTCAAAGTACATCAGCTCCTGAACCGGAAAAACCTGAGAACCATTTTCACATCTCTCCATCTATCTCATTTATCAACCCATCTGTCCAACCTAACCTCCCATCCATCTATGTTTGACTGTGCCTTTCTTCCTCCGCTCAGCCTCTCACTTTCTTACACAACCACAACATCATGACAGATGGAGATGGAGCACCGATTAATGTTTCACTCTTCCTTTTCTTCACTATCCTTTCACTTTTTCCACTCTATCAGTGTCTAATGTCTTTGAAATAGCGAAAATGCCTGCCACTTATTGGCTAGCTGCCAGTGGTGAGGAGCATTAAAGGATGATGGTTGGCCTGCTGTGTTGACAGGTAAGTGCCAGTCTGTATTTTGTCCACGCTGAAGTTTGATTCTCTTCCTTGTCGCTGTTTTTTTTCTTCTGCACAATCACTGATAGCCAACAACAGTCAATTGTGTAAATTCTACTATTTCGCTCATATCTGAGTTTTTTAACTCATATCTGAGTTAACTCAGATATGAGTTAACTCGATAGTTAACTCATATCTGAATACAAGAAGAAAAGGCAGATATAATGGAGAAAATGGTGCAAGGAAAAGAATCGAGTAGTTGTGGTCGAGAGAAAAGCAAGTCCTGCAGTTCATGGCGCTCGACTGTAACGCTTCAACGGTAAGTTTTTGTCAAGTATTTATAATCTCTCAACAGACTCAAAGAGTCATACTGTGTATTCACAATCAGATCATTTTTAGAACCGAGTATAAAATGTGCTAAATACTTTTAGATGGTCTCCTTTCACTCTTTACCTCGAAAAAGAAAGAAGAGGGGGGGGGTTCAGGAAGGGGAAGGTGCCAGATAAGCAGACTATTTCATGCAGCAGAATTCATTTCCCTGGGAGGTTATGTGCGCTTTGTTATCGCCAAGCTGTGGTGCACATCTAGATTGTCCCCCGAGGCCAACAGAACAGTGGCTGTACGGCTGAGTGGATAGATGCTTGAACCTGTCAGCTATGACTATTACACTCCCACACATATACACATGCTATTCACTCCCGAGCTCACACACAAGCACAGACGCCGTGGCCATGTACGCAGGTGTGTGGTTGTGTTCACACTCTCTCACTAACATCTTTTAGAGCGAGGGATACCTACAGTTTAGGGAACTATGGTGATGAAGCTCTGTGATTCTTGGCTAGTTTGTTACAGTAAATATGCAAGCCTTCTTGAATTTCTTATCTGCAATTCTTCATTCTAGCCTGACTTTCAGCATCCATCTGAGTGCCTTGCTCTCCCGGGCTCCTTGTTCTTTTTTTTTTAACCTGCCTCCTAAATCCTTCCAGCACGGTGGGAGACGTGTAATAGTTTGTTTTTTCCTCCCTTTGTGACGCCTAAGACCTTCCCCTATTCAGCAGTAGAACGTCTCAGACCACCTTATTATTACGACTCAAGGATGATGCCACCACGGGGGCTGGTGTTGTGAAATGTGTATATTTTTCTGTGCCCCTGTGTACTAAGCTGCTTTAGAAAGAAAGACTTGTATCTGTTTTTCATTCATAAATCTGAAACCTTTTAGGCCATTAGTATACGGCTAGAGGATAAGATATAATCATTGGGTATCGGATACACATTCTCCTTGGGTGTAATTAAGTTGTCCACTCAGGGTCAATACTCTCGTCTCTGGTTTATTTCATGAGGCTAACATTATGTTTTTATATGATGTGGTTGCCCTCCTTTTGTTTCTCAGTCATGTTTGTCCTGGCGGTATCTCTTTCATTTCAGTTTACCTAAGTTTATTATTCTTTCCTTTTTTATCCTTATCTTCTATCCTTTTGCATATATTTTCCCCCTTTCTTGCTTTCTCAACCCAAATATATTGGGTCTCTCCTAAACTTTTTGCCAATTGCCCTCCTCGCCCCTTGTCCAATCAGAGCCCTCGGCTGCCCCCGAGGGTGTGTCGTGCGAGAGTGCCAGCTCCACCTCACTGAGAGTAAACTGGAAGCCGCCTCCAATAGAGGGTCAGAATGGCGATTTGGCAGGTTATGAGCTGAGATACCAGAGAGTTTCTGGGGCTGAAGGTGGAGGGCAAGGCCAGGATGTGAAGGGGCTTCCTATCCCGGCCCAGCAGGGGCAGACAATGTTAGAGGGGCTGGAGAAATGGAGCTGGTACAACATCAGCATGGCAGCCTTCACTGCAGAGGGGACGGGACCTAACAGCCCTGTGGTGATTTGCAGAACTGATGAGGATGGTAAGAATGAGAGCCATAGATCAGACTTAAACAGTATTGATTGTTTAGTTGATTATGTACTGGCTAGACTGTTGGTCACTTAGTTAACTTTGCATTTGTGTGTCTGTGTGCGATTAGTTCCTGGTGCAGCCCCTCGTCAGGTGGATGTCCAGCTGCTCAACTCCTCGGCACTTCGAGTCACTTGGCGGTCGGTGTTGCCACGGTTACGGCAAGGCCAGGTCCGTGGGTACCAAGTGCATTTCAGCCGTACAGAGAGCAGTGACTCACGAAACCTTCCCCGGATCAAAGACCTTTTATTGGATGAGTCTCAGGTGACATCTTAACCAAATATTTGATCAAAAGATGTTCATTTATTTTATCATTGAATATCCTCCCTCTCTCCTCTTTGTCCTTTGATTCAATCCTTGTCTCATCTGTCTCGGCTGCCTTCGGGGTGTGTCTCATCTGTGGGATAAGATGGAGGACGGTGACTCAACTCAATATGTGAGTGCAGACTACCCATCCTAGCACAATGCATCCAATACATTGCACAGAGACAGCCATGAAGTCCTCATTGAGTTTGACCACTTGAGATTTGTTAAGCCTCCTACCTTTTTGATTATTTCTCACTGATGCATAACTTTAAAGAAAGGAAAGCGAGAGATCTGTGTAATGTCTCACGTTGAAAGGAATGAGTTAGCAGTATTTGATGGTGCTGTTATGTGTTTTCCCCCACAGGAGCTGATTTTAGGAGGTCTGAAAGCAGAGACTTTGTACTCCATCTCAGTGGCAGCGTACACTACCAAAGGGGATGGAGCGCACAGCAAAGTCAAACTGGTGCAGACCCTGGGGATTGGTAAGCATATACCAAGTATACAGTTCAGTGCACTGGATTTAGTAACTTACTCAAGAATTGATCTTACAGTAGGCTGCACCAGCTAGCAGTAAATAAACAGCCAAATCAATTCTAATTCTTTCCGCAATATTTACATGATATATATTTTATATATATATATATATATATATATATATATATATATATATATTACGATTGATTTTCTGCTGCCTACACTATTCTTTGCAGTGCCTGGCCCCCCCTCCCTTTGGGTGCGTCCAGGATCTGGTCCATCAGTGGTGGTTCGGTGGGCTCCTCCGGTCGAGTGCTCTGAGTCAGGCTCTGATAGCCGAGGGTCCCCAGTGGTAATCCAGGGCTACCGCCTACAGTTTGGCCCGAAGAATGCCTCTTTGGACAACACAGTGGATTTCACAAATAAAGAGAAAAACTTCACTGTCAGAAACCTTTCCCCTGGTTCCTCTTACGTCTTTGCCCTCTCTGCGAAGAGCCGAGCGGGCTTCGGAGACGTAGTGCAACAGGAGATAACAGTTCCCATCTTCCCACCCTTGGGATACCCCAAAATTACTGACTTTGTTAATGCCACCTGCTGCTCCCTCCAGTTCTCCTGGCTGCCCCCTGCCCCAGAGGAGTGCAACGGTGTCATCACAGAGTACACCATATCTTACAAAGAGGCTGCCGGCCCCAAACCCTCTGCTGACCCCGGCCCCTCCGCCATACCAGCCCCCACTGCTCCCCCTTGGCTGATCATGTCACCAGCGAGTGAGTCCAGCTACACCATCCTGAACCTCAATCACAGCACGGCCTACGAAGTGCAACTAAGAGCCCACAACAAGGCAGGGCCAGGGCCCTTCAGCCCACCTTTGATGGGCCGAACCCTGGCCTTTGAAACAGGTAGGGCTGGCCTCAGCACCTTCTAAGCACTGGTTCAGCTTCACACCTCCGCTCCCTTTACTGTGGATGTCACTCTAAACCACTAAACTAAATGAAGTCTGGGCCAACTGCAAAGTCTAGGGGAACACAACTACTCCCCCAAATCTCCTCCACTCTTTCACTTATACCTTCATCACCTACCCTTCACCACCAGTGGAAGCAGGCTGAATGTTAATGGATGTTTGCTTCAAGAGCACTGCTTATCACAAACCTTCAGGTAAAAGTCAATACTGGGCTTGGATATACAATATCTAATACGGCAGGTAAGTGTTCAGTCGGAATTCAAGGGAAAACCAGCGTCTGGGGCTGTTTCTGCAGGTAAGCTTTTTGTCTCTGATAGTCCTCCACTTCCACCTTTTCCTTTAGCCTTTGCTGACATGCTGAATTCTGAGTCGAACAAACACGACCGTACACTCTGAGAATGTGGCATGTCATATTCCTGCAGCCGGTCTGTCTGTTATCTGTATTTATTGCTCTTGACATGCACCCTCCTCATCACCTGCCCATCCTCCTCACCATCATGTATTCTTCCCCCCAGTAACAAATCTGACTTTTTTTACTGGTTTGCAGAAGGACAGCAGAGGAGCCGCTGATTTGAATAAAATAAGTCGCCACATGTGACCCTGTTTTTCTGTTGTTCTTTTTTTCCCAGATGTGCCGAGGAATTTTTCAGTCAATCTGGCCACTAAGACCAGTGTTCTTCTGACCTGGGAGTTTCCAGAGAGCAGCAACCCCTATCGCTTTACTGTATGTTTCCTGGCTGGTGCATGTGCCTCGTCCGTCATTTCTGTAGATAATGTTTGTCGTATGCTTGATTATAATACCTCACATTATCAGAGGTGTCAAGTAACAAAGTACAAATACTTCGTTACTTTACTTAAGTAGAAATTGTGGGTATCTATACTTTACTGGAGTATTTATTTTTCAGACGACTTTTTACTTCTACTCCTTACATTTTCACGCAAATACATTTTAAAAATAGCCTCGTTACTATTTCATTTTGGTTTGTTTTCATTCCGGCTTGTCATCGTTCAAAAACACACACAAAAAAACCTAGCCAGATAAATCGCGCCATCCGGATAGAGTGAATTTGATTGTGGTTGGATGAGATAAACATATACCATTCCGACAACCTATTGGTTTTCTACGTGATGCACCTGCAGATGACACAAATCAACCGTTACAAATCACGTCACTCTCCAGCAAGGACAGCAGATAGGCAACTAGTTATCATGTCTTGACACGCATGTTAATGCTCAGTAGTACACATATGGTACTTTAATGTATTTGCATTGTAATAAAATTTGATCATTTTCAATGGGCATATATGCAGCTGAAACGGGTAGCCCAGTGCATCCCACATTTTTCAACATAACATTTTAAAACATTATAGTCATTATGGCCTTTAGAAAAATTATTGTTTTGGGGGGAGGTGGGGTAGTGCACTATAGGCCCCGGAGACGCGGCTTAAAAGTTTGTCCTTAATGGAGAAAAAAAAATCCCCTTACATTACTTTTACTTTTATACTTTTAAGTAGTTTTGAAACCAGTACTTTTACACTTTTACTGAAGTAAAAAGCTTGAGTTGATACTTCAAGTTTTACAGAAGTATTTTTAAACCCTAAGTATCTATACTTCTACTTGAGTAATGAATGTGAATACTTTTGACACCTCTGCACATTATCATAAGTTTATGTGTTTTAATATGCATGGCCCCAACCTGAGTTATACTCCAACTGTTCCCAAGTGGGATGTGGGCTTTATGTAGAAGTTCATGAAAAGTTACACAAACATTTACTATAAATAACAACCAGCTCACTAATTAACCCTGTTTTGTTTAGGATGGATTAAACAAACAAGACGTAGCTCACTAGCGTATTGACTAGCGCGCTTTAGAGGAGCTGGTAGACAGATTCAGTTACATTTGGAGGCCTTACCTTTAGTTAGCCAGCTGCTGGTAGTAAGCGTATTTCCCCGAGAAAATTACTTTTTCTTTCAAATATGGTGTAAAGTGGGGCAGTGGGACAGTGCAACATTGCAATTAACCCTGGAAAATCCAAATTAATTTCCAGGATTATATGATAAAAATGTGTTTTAATTTAGGCAGACTGACCTCAAAAGGGGGCATGGTGTTAACGCGTTAAAGTACAATAGGATATCATCAGCATGCAGTATATAAATAGGCATATTTGCATTTGACCTATTGTTCGGACTTCACTAACCCTCTACGTCCTCCAGGTGGAATATAACAGACAGAAGATGGAGGTGGATGCTCGTTTGAGAAAGGCAGTCATCCCAAACCTTCAGCCTGACACCAGCTACGACTTTAAGATCACGGCTCCGGAGGGAAACATGGGAGGCCTTCGCCACCGCATCTCCGCCAAGACCTCCCCACCAATCACCATCCGCCGCCCTGAGATTGACCACACCCGTGACACTGAGACCACAGTCACCATAGTCCTGCCGTCGCTGGAGAACCGCTCTCCTGTCAAGTAAGATGGAGTTTTAGATATTGTTAGAGCTTCTCAAATCCTCGCTGTGGTTTTCTTAGACTTGCTGAACTCAGATGATCTCTAAAGGTGTGTTGCATGATGATAACTCTACCTGACTGACACGATGTTAGTCTTTAGTGCAACAAGTTGGCAAGGAAAGGTGGAAACAGTTCAATGTTTGCTGTTGTATCAGTGCAACCGGTGTTATGTTGTTTGTCCTCTCTGCTCCCACAGGAATGTGTATGTTGTTGTGGTTCCGTCGCGGAGAGCCCGCGGCGTTATCAGACACCTCAAGAGCCCGGATGAAATGGACCTTGAGGAGGTGAGAACCACAACAATGACAGCACCCACTGATGTTTGTGCCTGGAAGGAAGAAAGCACCTTTAAACACGCACACACAATCAAATTGCTTAGAACTCCTTACCCTTTATATTTCTTATCAAGGTTTAAACATTAGTCAGAGATATCGGAACGTCTCATTTTCTTGTCTCTCTCCTCCCTCCATCGCTCAGCTGTTAAAAGACATCAGTCAAAAGCAGAGGGATTCTCGGCAGCAGAAGCAGGTGGACCTGCGGCGGGCTTACATCACAGCCCGTTTCACACCTGCCACCTTACCGGCGTTCTTCACCCTCGGGGACCAGCTGGACTACGGAGGCTTTGAGAACCGAGCTCTAGAGGCGGGGCAGGAGTACGTCTTCTTCATCCTGGCTGAGCTCAACTCCACAACCGGGGTACAAAAACTACCGTGTCACTTCTCTTTTCCTTCTGTGTTTATAACCACTCCCTCATTCCTCGTTGCCTGTGTTTCTCTGCTGCTGGCTGTCACTATACATTGTAATCAATATGGACTGGCTGCTAAAACAATAAAATGCACGTCAGTCAAAGTGGTGTAAGCAAAAGGCAATAACCTTTCCGTACTTCCATCGCCTCTGCTAATAAAGAGTGAGTGCACTACTGTGGCAGTGTGTGATATACGCTTTGTGCACTGCACTTGATTGTATGTGAATTTGAATTGAATCAGACGTAAATATATGACTTGAATTAAGATTCTTTTTTCATTAGGAACACATAGCCCAGGGGATGCTTTTAAAAAGTCCTTCAGAACTAATACAAAGGCACTTTATTCAGTGCATTGTAATTATAGAGACATATAATGTCAGTAAACTCAGGTACATTCTTCAAGACAGATCAAATATAATATAATACACACAATTACAGGAATTTCCATTTAATCTAATGCAATACAAAGCTACAGCTCTGTAATAAAGACTACATTTACTTTTTGTTTACAGACGTTACACTTTATTGAGTCTTGGTAATAAACAATTTCAGGTATCTCTAAAATAGACAAACAAACAGAAAAAACACTCCCAGTGTCTTGTTTTCCTGACTGTGTGCATGTATGTTTGTTTACAGAAGATGTACGTGGCCAGCCCCTACACAGACCCCGTCATTGCCCCAGATTCAGATCCCCAGCCCCTCGATGCAGGTGATGGTCTGATATGGGTGGTTGGACCCGTCCTGGCTGTGGTCTTCATCATCTGCATCGTCATTGCTATCCTCCTTTACAAAAAGTGAGTGGGGCAGCTTTGATTTATGACTCTTAAAGGATATTTGTCATGAAAAGACTGTCTCTCAATATGTTTTGACGTTGCTATTTGTATCAACCCAAGCCATTATTGGAGGGGCACATATTGGATATGTAGCTCAATGGACAGTGGAATACATTATTTAAGGTGTTGGCCACACAGACAACACTTGTTAGTACTGTGGGATCAATTAATTGTTAGTTAACATTTTTTTTTACATTTTTTCCAGCCCCATTGTTTTTGAGATGCATTAACTTTATGTATGCTCTGTGCTCACATTCTGCCAGCAGCTCCCACTTATATTTCTTGTAACGGTATTGTTTAATGTTCCACTATCCTCCCACAAATACTCAACTTTCAGCTGGATATTCATCAAATGTGTTCCAATTACAAAGTTTGTTCTCCCCTCCCCACAGCTCTGAAACAGTCTGTCCCTGCTATATGGGCCAGTGATATCTGCTGCAAGCCATCAAGCTTTTGAATACTAATGCAAAATATTGATTTTACTCTCTAACAATCTGTCTGTTTCCTTCCTTTTCTTCCTCTAATTATTCCTTTCCTTGGTCTTGTTTCACTGGAAGCAGCAAACCTGACAGGTAAGATTAAACCAATGTCAAGCTCTTTGTTCGGTTTAACCCACAGCAATTACATGAGACCAGATGCTGTACAGAAAACGTGTACAAAGCTGTAAAACACCATATCTGTTAATGCACTATTTAGTCCATTTAAGTAGCTATGCTAATGATGTGTCATGACGTTTTCTTTTTTCTTCCCTGGTTGTTTGCATGTGCTAATTTAAATTTCTCTTTTGACTCACCGGTGTTTGAGCAGCAAGCGCAAGGACTCTGAACCCGGAACCAAGAGCCTTTTGAGCAACGCAGAGATGATGGCCCATCACCCAACAGACCCTGTGGAGATGAGACGCATTAACTTCCAGACTCCCGGTATGAAGCACGGACCCACACAGGCACCCAAACACACTTTGTATTTGGAAACTGGAGTGTACTTCCGATTGCTCATCATTCAATGATGAAATATTCATGCGACTAATTTTAACTTTGCTCAGATCATGTAGACAAGATTGTGAAAATACGCCTCCTCACCACAACCAACCTGGCAGCTATCAGTCGTTTCTGAGATCAAAATGGCCCCTACCCAGGTAGTAGTCAGTGCTTAGTCACGGCTGAGTAAAAATGCTGTGACAGAATTTAATCATCTCCGCTCGCCCACAATCCACATGCCAGGCTGCAGATAGCACATCAGAAAAAGACAGTGAGCTGTCTTATGACTTTCCACTGTTTCTGAGTTGGGTTTAATGGTCACATTGATATATCAAAAGGTGAGTTGTGGGTTAACTGATCATTTACAAAGGATTTCATTCTGTTCTTGCCAGCTTAACCAACTAAAGCCCCGCTGTGAAGTACGCACATGGATTTTGCCGCTCCCCACCCCCTACAGAGTGAGCTCTAACAACACAGCTGCTTTGGTTGTGGCACCAGGCCGAGGATGCTTTGCTTTCACTTCTTCCATCAAATTGGCCACATCTAAAAAAACACATTGCCTGGAGGAATTGAATCACTGTTCTCACTATATTTTCATGGTTGCAGTTTTGAGAGGTCTCACAGGGTATTTGTTGAAAAGGTGGCAAGATGTGTCACCATGGAGAGATGTGTAGTGCTTTACCTGCCAGGATATAAATCAAGTGAAATAATACCACTGTTTATTTAATCCAGAGATGAAGGTCTGAGTTTTTTTTACATGTTCGTGGGAAGCAAAGAAAAACCCACAGAACAAAGCACTTGAGCGCTTCTCTTCTATCAGATGCATTTTTTACTCTCTCGTTGCAAACCTGAAGCTCCCACCGCACCCACATCTTCTCTCCTGAGATTTGTGCTTTTGAGATGCTCTTCAAAGATGAAATTTGTTTCCAACTACACCAGCTGAAGCCATCTGAGGTCATTTTGGTCGTGACTGGAGCATTTGTCGTGATTACTGTGGGTGCTGCAGTGCTAAGCTGAAGGATAAAATAGCCGTTGACATGAACCTGTTTTTGATAGCTGTCGCAGCAGAATGAGTTAAATGCTCTCGCATCCAGATACATTACAATTCTAGAAACGTTGAGAATGCATTCTGAGTTAAATAGATTGTGTTTATTGCCTACAAAGCAGAGTTTCTTTGATTAATTGTTGTAGCTGTTTGTCTTTTGAATGGACAATAGATTGCTCCAGCTGTGAACAGGAACGTGTGTGTGTGTGTGTGTGTGTGTGTGTGTGTGTGTGTGTGTGTGTGTGTGTGTGTGTGTGTGTGTGTGTGTGTGTGTGTGTGTGTGCGTGCGTGCGTGTGTGTGTGCATGCATGCGTGTGCTCCTAATTAGTGTTCTGTCTGTGTTTGTTTTCTCTGAGTCGTTGCTCCTCTGATCACAGAGAAAGCAATTTATCAAAGAAAAACAATTTACAAACAAACGAGACTCGCCTCACTTTGTCCTCGCACATGTATCAAAATTGATTTTCTGCCTCAACGTGTTCCTTAACGATATGTGAGGCTCTCTGATTGGAGAATTATCTTCACGTCTTTGCATATGAGTGATGCTGACCTGCAGTAATTTAGGCTATTTATCTGAAGTCTGTGTCACCTCTGACCCTTGTTGTCACCCAGGAATGATGAGCCACCCTACCATCCCCATCAGTGAGCTGTCGGAGCACATAGAGCTGCTGAAAGCAAACGACAACCTGCGACTCTCTCAGGAGTACGAGGTGAGATACTTTATTATTGCATATGAGCATCCTTATTGTTTAGAGATGTTAAGCCTGTTAAGCCGTCGCTTCATGAGGCACACTTTAACATTTGTGTCTCTGTGTGCAGATTATATTTTCATGATTTATTCAGCGCTGCAATTTGTTGCTGTAGCTTGTCTACATTACGGAGCACTCTCTTTCCATTATCCTCAAATGCACCACTAAGTATGCGTGTGTGTGTGTGTGTGTGTGTGTGTGTGTGTGTGTGTGTGTGTGTGTGTGTGTGTGTGTGTGTGTGTGTGTGTGTGTGTGTGTGCTGCTTCTTCCCAGTCAATCGACCCCAGTCAGCAGTTCACCTGGGAGCATTCAAACCTGGAGGTCAACAAGCCCAAAAACCGCTATGCTAACGTCATAGCCTACGACCACACGAGAGTCGTCCTGGCTCCCATAGAAGGTGAGGATCGATCGGAAAAGAACGGCAAATCAAAGAGGATGTTTAGAGTTTCAAATGGGAGAGTTTGATCGTATTTGTGTTTTGGGGGTTTGGGGGGACAACGAGAGAGGGGAGAAGGAGAGGGAGAGCTGCATGATGGATGAAATCTGAAATTGCAAACAGTGCTCAAGACTGGTTGTGTGCAGTGGCATGAGACTGACAAACAGCGCGAGCGCATTCAAGTGCAGCCAGCACTCCTCCAGAACAAGAAGGGGGAGAATAGATTTGATCTGCAGCTCATGAATTTACACCGACAGAGTCTTGTTTGTTTGTTGTCGTC
Source organism: Myoxocephalus aenaeus (assembly GCA_038501785.1). Lineage (NCBI taxonomy): Eukaryota > Metazoa > Chordata > Actinopteri > Perciformes > Cottidae > Myoxocephalus > Myoxocephalus aenaeus. The sequence continues at coordinate 3,960,518 of JBAMJR010000073.1, read as the reverse complement.
CACTAGTCATCCAGCAGCCGTCTGTTGGAAGCCGCGGCTGCCTGATACAAACAGTTCGTCAGGCTGTTTGATGTCATACATGCAGGTTAATTTATTATGTTGCTTCTGCAGATTGCAGTTTAGCAGGAGCCTCACAAGTGTCTTGTTTGCAGGTATCCTGGGGAGCGACTACATCAACGCCAACTACATTGACGGCTACAGGAAGCAGAATGCCTACATCGCTACACAGGGATCCCTGGCGGAGACGTTCGGGGACTTTTGGAGAATGGTGTGGGAGCAGCGGGCCGCCTCTGTGGTCATGATGACGCGCCTCGAGGAGAAGTCACGGGTAGATAGTCACAATTAGAGATGCACCGATACCAATAATGATATCAGATATCTGTCCAATGCTGACTCAAATGTATTGATCGGATATCAGTGACAATAGGCTGATCTGGTATGGGATACCATTAATTTAATAAATAATAATTAAGTCCATTAATATCTATGTGTTTATTTGTTACATTTTGTTTTGCAAACTTAGGAAAGCAATGTTTAGGTCAAGCCCGGTGTTGCCCTACACATAGAAGATTGATCCAATATGGGTTTACCATTTCTTTCTTCGTTTTTATAATGCCATGTTTTCATGGTTTTTATCTCACGAGGCATGTGCAATATTTGACATCTTCTTTGTCTTTGTATGTCATTTATTACTGTGTCTTTGGCTACGTATGGTTTTAAGTTAATTGCAGCTGTGTGTAGCACTATTGCCCAAGACAAATCCCCCCTTGGGGACAATTAAGTAGATCTTATCTTACTTTACCGGCAATCTATAGTTCTAGAAGCTGTTTGTTTAAAAAGAATGATGAAACTGAAGAGCAACATTGCTTTAGTTCAGTCTGAAAACTGTTAGAGTTGTAGTAATGATGATGATGAATTTCCTTTATTCGTGTAGATAAAGTGTGACCAGTACTGGCCAAGTCGCGGCACAGAGACATACGGGATGATCCAGGTCACTCTTCTGGACACAATGGAGCTGGCCACATTCTGTGTCCGCACCCTTTCCCTGCATAAGGTAAATGATTTCCCTCTTTTTTTCTGTATCCACCCCTTGACTCACCGCTGTGTCCTTTCCTCGAGTAATTACCGTCATATCCAGTGAAAGCTGCTTTGCTCTCTCAAGTTTACAGTTAGGGACCAGAAGCAACTGGAGTAATCACAAATTTCCACTGTCACTGAACGGGACACACGGAGTAGGAGAGATTAATGTGGGCTTCATGGAGTGCTCAATCCAGGCCAGCCTCCCTGTGTCAGGCGCTAACATTTGATCTCTGTTGGAAGCAGAGCACTTTCTTACAGCGCACGGCTAATCTAGGACCGCCAGACTAGCGCGTCTCTCTGGCCTACTTACAAACACAGAAACTAGGCCAAGTGTAGCTTCCAAGTGTAGCACCGCTTCTCAAAATGTTTGTTGATGTGTTGTGAAACGTCAAGTTAGGAGATCCGTCATACAGTAGAGAATAATGCACATTAACTATTTAGCAATGTATTATTATTGTCTTTTGTGTAAAAAAAATTTTTTTACAATATAGGAATATTTATGGTTTAAAATAAAAGTATTCCTTTAATATATATGTATAGGATTTATTTTCTTTTTTTCTGAATTAAAAGCTTCTTGGACATTCTGTATGAAGAAAGTAGTCATGGCTTGAATGAATTAGAATGGAGTCATGATTAATGCAGACATATATGAGAAACTGCACTCAAACAAATGTGTCATTTTCCTTTAATTACCTAATACGTTTTATGTTGAAACCTTCAATAATGCAATGAGATAATGCTTTCACATACATATGTACAGATCATGTCAGTCATTTATTTTTATCTCTTATATCAGAGTGGCAGCAGTGAACGGCGAGAGGTGCGTCAGTTCCAGTTTACAGCCTGGCCGGATCACGGAGTGCCAGAGTATCCAACCCCCTTCCTCAACTTCCTCCGCAGGGTCAAAGCCTGCAATCCTCCTGACGCCGGACCTATCATCGCTCACTGCAGGTACGGTACACACACGCAAGTTTTTCTCGAAGGAATTAATTAACATTTATTTTGGGAAATATGCTTATTTGCTTTCTTACCAAAGTTAGATGAGAAGATTGAGACCACTATTATGTCTGTTCTTTCTGGATAACCATAACTTGTTGTCTTTACATTATGTTTTGTTTTTTAGTACAAACTAAAATAAAATGTGTTTTAGAGATTTTATTTTTGCTAAGCAAAGCTAACCAGCTGCTGGCTTTAGCTTCATATCTGACAGAGAGACAAGGGAGTGTTATCAATCTTCTCATCTAACTGCAGATAAGCCCATTTCCATGTTGAACTGTTCCTTTAAATTAAATATTAGAACTAAAATCCTCCCTATTAGTCAACTGATATCCCACCTATTCCTCTCCCTCTTTTAGTGCTGGTGTTGGTCGCACTGGTTGTTTTATTGTCATCGACGGCATGCTGGAGCGCATTCGTCACGAGCGCACTGTGGACATCTACGGTCACGTGACCCTGATGCGCTCACAAAGGAACTACATGGTGCAGACGGAGGACCAATACAGCTTCATCCACGAGGCCCTGCTGGAGGCTGTGGCCTGCGGGAACACTGAGGTGGCCGCCAGGAGTCTTCACTCCTACATGCAGAAGCTGTCCAAGGTGGAGCCTGGGGAGCACATCACCGGCATGGAGCTGGAGTTCAAGGTAAAAGAAAGGGCCAGTTATATTTTGCTGAAAAAGAGGAATATAGAAGTGGTTCCAAATTTTAAAACCTTAAAACAAAGTCATTTCTACTTGTAATCTTTGTTGTATATAAATCTATGAGAAGTTTGACATCAGATTGCTTTTCCTTCCTAACATTGTTTGACTTGATTAATATACAGACTTATGAAGATGTAAACCTATCTAGAATCTGACAAGAAACAATTGAAACAAAAACAAATAATTAATATGGACGAAATACAGATACAGAAATATTTATTCTAATTTCCTATCTTAACCCCTCAGATTTAATTTTGCAACCCCCTGAATTAGGAACCACTATAGAGTGGCCTTGTACATTAACGTTAGCTAACCAGGCAAATAATCATTGAATAATCCTCCACTCCTGCATGCAAAATCAGTTTTGGTTTGTTAGATCATTTTCTTTAGATTAGTATATAAAACATCATCACACATTCACATTTTCTTGCTCCATCCAGCGGCTGGCCAACACCAAAGCCCACACCTCCCGGTTTGTCACAGCCAACCTGCCTTGCAACAAATTCAAGAACCGCCTGGTCAACATCATGCCCTATGAAACCACCCGCGTCTGCCTCCAGCCAATCAGAGGCCTGGAGGGCTCCGACTACATCAACGCCAGTTACATAGACGGATACAGGTATATTTTCATCCCGATAACACTAACATGACCTGATCCCCTTGTCCTCTTATGATGGCTTGATGAGGGAAAGGATTGGAGAGCTTTTCACCACGGTGCTCCCACCTGTCACCTCCTGTCAGATCTGTCATTACTGTATACATGTTCCCACTATTTGTCCCGCTACACAGCACTCGCTTCGGTCACAGAGCTTCTGATGATTCAGGCATTCAGAGTGGCTGTACTCACATGTTTTGACTGTTCCTCTTCTTGCCTGAAGCCTGACCCCCTTTTTAGTCTGATGCTTGACAGAGGGAAAACAGGAGGGATGAATGGAGGAGATGGCTTCTTAATGAATGTGTGTTTGTGTGTGTGTGTGTGTGTGTGTGTGTGTGTGTGTGTGTGTGTGTGTGTGTGTGTGTGTGTGTGTGTAGGCAGCAGAGAGGCTACATTGCCACCCAGGGCCCACTGGCTGAGACCACGGAGGATTTCTGGAGGATGCTGTGGGAACACAACTCCACTATAGTGGTCATGCTCACTAAACTGAGAGAAATGGGCCGGGTAGGGGTAAATTAAGTATACATGCACACACAAAGTGCTACAAATAACAAGTACATGTCAGCCTTGTACACAATGTTATCAATCCTTTCTTTTCTGTCCTGCTCTCTCAGGAGAAGTGTCACCAGTACTGGCCCGCTGAGCGCTCAGCCAGGTACCAGTACTTCGTGGTGGACCCCATGGCTGAGTACAACATGCCGCAGTACATCCTCCGGGAGTTCAAAGTTACGGACGCCAGAGTGAGTTCATGGCGTCTGTGTCTTTAAAGATTTCTCCTCTCGTTGTATGTTTTATTCAACAGCGGTGTAGCCTTACACTCCTTGACTTCTCTGCTTTATTCCCAATCCATCAGTGCTGCTGGAAGGCAGCGGGGCAAAGCATGTTCTATCGACCTGTAGTGTGTGTTGCTTATTGTGTGTTTTGTATGTGAATGTGAAGAGGTTAGCATTATCGGCAAGCAGCCCCTAGATTACTCATTCAACCATGCTGTCTTCAGATCACCTTGACAACATGTGTGTGTGTGTGTGTGTGTGTGTGTGTGTGTGAGTGAGACTGTGTGTGTGCGTCCTCTGATGCACATATCAGCCAGTCATAGATAACTCCAGTAAAGCCTGTCCTGCCCTGACGCCACATCGACAGATGCTCTATTGATCTCCATTAAAGGGGAGTCAGAAAGGCTGAGCAGAAGAGAAAAGATGTAATTGCCCACTGAGTGGCTGACAATAGCAGACGCACTGACGTTACAGCTTGAAGTTAACCACAGCCACTGATCCAGCGTCAGATAACAGTAATCATTAGTAGGGGGGAAAAGGATATTGCCTGGCAGAGTCTCACTCTTCAGTCAATACTGCAAGAATAAGCTCTTGAAATAATCCCCTCACACAAACAAAAACTACAGCTTAAGCACAGCATAAACATCTTGATACGTAGGTTTTCAGTAAAATCGTTCTTCACTATTCATTTCCTCACTCCCTCAGGATGGCCAATCACGGACAGTGCGTCAGTTCCAGTTCACTGATTGGCCGGAGCAAGGTGTGCCCAAATCTGGGGAGGGCTTCATCGATTTCATTGGCCAAGTGCACAAAACCAAGGAGCAGTTTGGCCAGGATGGACCAATCAGCGTTCACTGCAGGTAAGCGGCTCATGATTAAACCTTCATTGTTAATTAAAAGTACATTTAATGTCATAATGATAACTGCAGTAGGTTGGTCAGAATGTAACACGCTGTAAACTAGAGCCAAATGGTTTCCTTTATGGCTGCAGCGCTGGCGTGGGGCGGACAGGTGTTTTCATCACTCTGAGTATTGTCCTGGAAAGGATGCGTTACGAAGGGGCGGTGGACATTTTCCAGACTGTCAAAATGCTGCGCACACAGAGACCGGCCATGGTGCAGACTGAGGTAAACACTGAGCGGCATGTGGGACTCACTGATTCATTAAGCAGGAGAGACACGAGCAAGGGAAGCACTGATGCAACACACTATCCTACTGCTCAAAGCCATATTTTTATACAAATCTAGTTCTATTTGTACTGTTTATATTTGGCTGATCATAGATATTTTAAACAATTTGATGAAGAAGGCTAGACTTTAAAAGCTCAACCTGTGTTACTCTCTGTTTACTTTGTTTTAATAATGATGATACTATTGAAGTAAACATATCTCTCTGGCAAACATGTATAATGCATATCAGTCAACTGGGAACCAAATATAGAATATTTGTACCTTCTGTCTCCAAAAACAACACATCATCCCTCATATACACCAATGAACATGTATTGTACCAGCTAAAAAAAAACTTCTTAAACAAACTATATCATATTTCTAAATACTATAAGTGCTTATTTTATTGTGCAGTTCTAAATATAATTATTACTTTTATCAGCGATTACAAAAAAGCGATTACAAAAAAGGTTGTGTTTAAAGCAAAATACAAATGTACGTTTTTTTCTCAATACCCTGTGAAACCCATCTTCCCTCTCACTTCGTCCCCCAGGATGAGTACCAGTTCTGCTATCAGGCGGCACTGGAGTACCTGGGTAGCTTTGACCACTATGCAACGTAAGTGAAGAGACAACCAACCATCCATCTTTCTGCTTCGAAGTCCACAAACAAACCGACAAGCGACACGAGAGAAAGACGACTTGAAATAACGTGAACATTTGACCTTCTTCCGGGAGCAAGACTCAAAGATGAATTCTACACCAACAAGGACAAAAAGTAACAACAAAAACAGCAACAAGAAATCTGTGTCTAACAGCACCCACACTCCTCAGGGAGTTCCCTGAGGAAGCTGGTGGGTGTGGAGACTATCCATGTGTAATCCATATACTTACCTCAGTGTTCCAGTGTGAAGGACGTATAATACATGTGTGTTGTGGTCAGCTATCTATGAACAAGTGAAATACAAACAGCTTCTGAACAGGAATTATGATACTAAATGTGTATTTAAAAAAAAAACACAAAAAAAACACAAAGAGCCTGGATATTTGCTGCACCCTAAATGGGTTTTTTATCCTCAACTTTGTATCTACTGGTTTGGTGTACTAAGGGGTTACAAAGTGTAACGGTGAACATTTCTATGTGTCTGTGAGTCTGTTTCAAAGTTGTCTACTGCTACCACAGATAGCTCTGATCACATAGTTTATAGCAGATGACGAGGGAATGCCTCAGCAGAAGCCTAAAGTGGAGACTCAACACCCTGAGGACTGTTGGAGAAGCATGTGGATGCTCATTTACCCAACGCACAGTGCCAAGAGAAACCATGCAGCGTGAACATGAACTGTGGCCTACGAGGAGAGATGGCTTCCTCTTTTATCCAGCATAACACAAAGTCAGACTAGAGACCACTCTTAACACGCCGGCCAAGGATTAGTTCACGCGCCCCAATCGTGTCCTCGCTGTTTAACAGCTGGCCTCAGAACAGTGATCAGAGCCCGTCATATCCTCAGCTGGGCCGAGATTTGTAGTCCAGTGCGTTCTTCATTAAAACAAAGCTTCCTTGCTATTTGCTGTAGTCCTTGTTCATCCTCCAGCTCATCTCCTCTTGAAGTTAGACCCTTATTGTGTCAGCTCAGCAGTGGCTTATTGAAAGAAATGCTAATGAAGAATTGAGCTTCAATCCAGTTAAAACTGTTCTCATCCCATTTTTGCCGACATGATTTTTATGTGTTTTTACTGTACGTCTTATGCCTTATGCTGACTTTAGTCTTGTGTTTAAACATGCTGCTTAATATTCATGCATTGTGTGCTAAACTTGTATTGTCATACAGTATCTTGAACCGAGGAGGAATGTTGTTTCCCAATCATCTTCCTCTTCTGAAGCTTAGCTACTTGAATTGCAAGACTTTGTAGTTAATTCAGTCTGGTGTATTTTAGGATACTGGCAGTGAAAGACAATGAGAGAAATCCCCCAAAAAACATTCAGCGCATTTGGTGAATTGAACAGTCCTCTACCGTCACCACCTCCACATAAACTCCATTTAAAGTCTCTCTGTTGCTAAATCACACTGTACAGAACACCCCAACTTAACCAAATTATGTTTTTCTCTCTGACTCCTCCAGTACAGCTGCACAAATCTGTGATATTAATATATACATATATATGTATATGTATATATTGATGTGACATATAATCATAATTGGTCCCACATGGTGATTGAAGAGCACAGCGATGTTTCAGTGTATCAGACATCCCGGTGATTTCACACATTTTGTACATACCTATCATTGGAGTCCTATACAGTACAGTTACATACGTCTGAGCACAAGATATAACGTGGGATTGGATGTGATGTAGTTCTTATTGTTGCAAAAAAAAGCCTTATTGTTATTGTTCACTTTGTCATATTTATTTCATATGATTTTTTTAAAGATATTTATTATTCTATTTTGTTACTTTTTACGTTGGTTTTTAATCTATTTATTTGGGATATCTAGCAACTATAACCAATAAGATGTTGTTTACTTGTTTCTTTGGCAAGCCAATGTTAAAGTATGATATTGTCACTGTTTGTTTATTTTTATTTTTAATGGTCAGTTTTGGTGCTTTTTTATTTGCTTTATTATTATAAAGTATGCCCTCTGTGTAGGGTGCTATTTGATACTGATTACTGATGTCCGACTAGTTAGCTAGAGATGTACATTAGAGGCAGACCTAGTTTAAGTTTACAGTGATGCCCTGCTGGTGCCCTGCCCCACTCGACCGCGACAGCAGCAGCAGTGGTGTGATCATAGCAACAGGGGCATGGTCAGCCCCACTGTGATAGGTTGAAGGGCGAGAAGTTAGATATATAGAGCAGACCTGTTGGTGAGAACCTCAGACAAGCTGTTGGTATTTAGTTTGCTGCAAAGCAAATGGTAGCAAGTGTATTTTTGACAGAACAATGGCCCAGCTACACACCCCCTCAAAAGTTATTGTTTGTATCTGAAAATATTCTGATATCAAATCTATGTGTGGTCCAGAAGTCTTGAAAGTGTGCGACATATACGAAATATGTTATTCCTTCGATTTCTAATGATTATTGTGTCGAGAAATATAAAACCCACACACATGAAACATAAAATGAAATGTGTTGAGGGCAAGCTCTGATGACGCCACCCCCCCTCACTTATGTACCTGTTCTTTCCTTTCCAACCATGGATGTAGATATTGTATCTTGACTTTGTATTAAAAGCAGGATGATTGGATATACAGCACAATGAGCTGCTTGATTTCATTGCGTGTTTTCTTTGCTATTCATTCCTCGTCCACTAGATGGGGCCAGAGCAAGTCTAAACAGAAATGCGCTCCTGTCACTGCACCCAGCTTTTACTAAATACACTTCACACAAAATAGCTTTTACAAAACACTGTCAGCTGGTTTGGAGCCACAAAATGAATTTTTATTCCGTTCTGCTGTAACTTCAGCTGCAGCATTACAGCACAGGACAGAGGCAGGATAATGCCACACCCATGTCATGAATGGGATGGATTGTAGAGATGGGAAAGATGTCCATGTTACCACTGCTGGTAGTATGATGATTTAAATACTTCACGTTACTTTCAATGTAACAAAAAAAAGAAGATATATTATAAACATCCCCTAATACTTTTTTACAAATTAATTCCTGACATTTGAAACCGTAATTTCACCAAAACATAACAAAGAGACAGTTTAAGCCTCTGAACACCCACACAGGTGCAGTTAATCTAGTTGATTAAATTAGACCTCTTCTCAGGACCGTGTAGCTTTATTGCCCCTGTTAGGGCGGGACAAATTATACTGTGATCATTCTAATTGGAAAATAAAGATTGATGACCTAATACATTCCCATCAAAGCTTCAGCCCACCTGTACGCATGTGTATGCAGACACTGACAGTTAGAAAGGGGGAAACAGCTAACGTTATGTTTGCGCTGTCCGAAGGTAACATAAAACCCATGCCATTGTTACACTTCGCTAGCTAGCTTCCCCATTTCCAGTCTTTGTGTTAGGCTAGCTAAGCTAACCGGCTGCTGGCGCTATATAATGACACGACAGTCATATCAACCTCATCTAATTTCATGGCAAGGAGGAAAATGATCATATTTCCCAAAAATGTTTAACTTTTCCTTTTTAGTTTTAAGTTTCACACTCACAGTAGCAACCAGGAAAGACAGTGTGATGATGAATCCAACTGCATTTCAAAGACTACTTTCCTTTACCCTGACCCATTCTCTAGACTACTGGCATTATGATGAGCAGATGAAGAGGAATGTGCTCCTTGTACAGTGTGTTTGCAGTGCATGCGTGCACACGCATGAGGAGATGTAATCTATTCACTGATCATGAAACACTCAGTACTCAGAATAGCTCTACACATGTTTCACTTCAAAATCACATGCTCGATATAAAAGCAGCATAGCTTTTGTATAACTATGATCGGTCTGTTCAGAGTGGCTGAGTGTGATCAGCCAACCCTTTACCGGCTACAACCTTGAAATCTGTCAGACAGCCAACCTCATCTGTATTTAATGTTGCCGTGTAGTATGAGGAGAAAGAAAAGGAAGAGAATGTGGGGAATGCATTGCTCTGTCCATCACACTACAATTCATTTCTGGTTGTTTGAATGCTTTCATAACTCTTACCTGACAGGCTCGGTGACTTTACACCTACAAGGAAGGTTAATGCGATTCATACCGCATGCAAAGTCACGAAGGTCAATGTAACCCCGAACTGCTATTGCTCGTAGCAAACACCTAATGAGCAAAATAGATCATGTTCATCTGAACATGCTGGCATTAGTGTGGATTGTGCAACACGGCATACAATTCAGCCATACAATGCAATACAAATATCAACACTGAAGAACTGACACTTGCTCTGCTGATGATTTCTTTCATTCCACCAGTAGAACCTGAAAAGATGGCAAATATAAATCATACTCGTGATAACACACACCGTCGAGCACAATGTTTGAACTAAAACACTTTTGTTGTGGAAAGTACCAACATGAAAAACTCACTACCAATTGACTGTCAACATCTTGCTGTTCTTCATATATAGAACACTGTGCTAAAAGGCTAGTGTGCAGTAAATACAAATAATTAATATAAGTCAAAATATGAATTAGAGAAAAAAGGAAATTGGGAAATATTTTTTTAACTAAATCTTCAGACCTTTACTGTCTGCAACACAATTCATAAATTACTGACAACAGCATTTACTATACAATAATCAAATTATATTGATGGAAAATGTCCCTCTTCAGAGTAGGCTACAAATAGTGCAAAAGAAAATGAGACTCACTTTCCACAATCTATTTCCTCCTCACATAATCTATTTCCTCCTCAGAACTGGGAGACGTGGAGGTCGCGGTGGCACAGACTGACTGAGAGATTATTGTTCACAATATTGGAAGTCTGAACGTGTGACCTGCAGCCGAGCCCAACTGTATTCTCTCAAAGTGCTGCATTTCTGTTACTGTATCTCTGATTTATTTTACAACAAAGTACTGAGTATGTACATGAGTGTAAAAAATCAGTGTTTTAGTTAAAATGATATCATACACAAAAGCATCCATTTATTTTGGAATTTGAATATGTTATATATTCTTAATGTCATTTTCTATGTGATGTTTGATAAAATGTGGGTTTTTGTTGCATCTCTGTGTTGTAGGGCATCAATCATTTCTTGATCTCAGTCCGTGCAGACTGGGCAGCTCACATGGCAGCAGACTGTGGGGATCGCTATCTCTGCATACCTGTGTCACATTGCGTGCACATGCTTTTAGGCGTGTGTGTGTGTCTGTGTCCAAAGGTGAGGGTAGTACCACCCATAGCAACTATCGTCATGAGTAGCAGGAGCCCTGCACATTGTGTAGTTTCGTTTGAGTAACAAACACTCCCCCTCAGAGCTGATTGGTTGACTGAACAATACGAAGCCAATCGTAAAAGTAGGCTGTCATACTGTTTTGTGTTTTACCTGCTTTTTACTTACTTGTTTCAGGGTTACTTCTTGGAAGCAAAGCCAAAAAATGAGCTTGTCAACTTGAAAGAGCTAAAGACATTAAGTAGACTTCCATTGCCTGTGTGACAGCGTGTGGTGTGCATGTGTATGAGCTGGAAGTGTTTATTTTCCATCATGACTGTGAGGTCTAGGAGATTCTCGCTGGACAGCTCTATGTAAGTATAGATGTATACTTACAATCTCCATAATCTTGTTATGTATCCAGTGTTTATAGCTGCTGGTTCTTAAAAGTGAAACCTCTCCAGGCATGCTTTGTGTTGCCTGGAGACTGCAGACGCACCACAGGTCTAACAAGCTGACAATTAGCCGAAGCAGAGTCAATACAGCTGCTATCCAGTTTGGAGCTTGTGTAACTTTTGCTTCCACATAAAGGAACTTCTCAAACTGAGCCACTCTGTTGATGCTATGTATGCATTATGTATGGCATTTTTTGTGTCTGTGAATGAACTGCATTAATGCCTGTGGAGAATCAGACTTCGCCTGATGTAAACAATGAAAGTAATGATAATGAAATGTTCACCACCAGCAACCAGAACTTTAAATCCAACACATGTACTGATGTTCCCACCGGAGAGGAATACATTTCTTCTTTTATAGTTTTTTTACTTTATGTTGTTGTATATGTGTCCCACCTGTGTGCGTCATATAAAAGATAGATCGTAAGTCTGGCATTTATCTACTGCTCTCTTTGGACAGCTGTCCGGACGGAGTCGGAGTCCTTGATGGAAGAAGAGGCAGCAGCAGGATTAGCATTAATAAATCTAGAGAATGTCACAGTCTGGACGATGCCCGACTGGAGATCCAGAAGCTAAATCACAACCTCAACTCCACCATGTCCACCAGGTACACCATCCCTTCAACACTTCACATGGAATATAAATAAAAAATAAAATCTTACACTTGTATCTAGACAAAGAACTGATGTGTTATCTTCCGTGTCCTCAGGAAGCAGACCATAGCAGAGGAGAACGCTGCGCAAGATGGGCTCATCCATAAAAATGTAAGACTGCCACTTCCTGTTCACTGCCACACTAATGTTTTATCTTTGCATCACAAGGAGAATTGAAGTGGATATAATCTGTATTTGTAATCACAATTACAATGTGAAAACAAACTGACAGTATGAAGACATCTCGTAAGGATGAGCCAACAGAGAATGATCACCTGAATCAGCGGCTCCCCTCGGCTTAACAGAGCTTCATAGTGAGTTTCAGCTCTGTGTTTAGATGTCCGGCCCACAGCTTTACTGTTGTGGTTCACTCTCAGTGCTCACATAGCAAATAATTTTTTGGTCTACAAATGCAGCATTTTTCAGAGATTTCTTTTTTTTTAAACACTCCCTGCTCAGCAGCTAAAGAGCCAGAGATTTCCCTCTGTTGTTGTTGGAGACAACAGAGTTAAAGAGGGTGAATATAGGACCTACATGTATCAGGTGGACAGAAACATAAAAGTAATTCTAATGTTGCTACCTGTGTAAGTTAGCAATTGTTTGCTGAAAAATTCACCATATCAACTTCAAAGGTGCATGAGACGTCATTGTGTTCACTGTAAAGTTCTGCTGTAAATATATTGTGACTTTTTAAGTAGTTTTTCGTGGGTTTTTTAAATTACATTTGTATCCTTAAACGTTCATATTTACTGTAAATCGATGTTAAAAAAGGGATCAACTGTGGCTCAGTGGTGGAGCAGGGTTCGAGCCCCAGCTCCGCTAGACCATGTCGATGTGTTCTTGGGCAAGACACTTAACCCCAAATTGCTCCCATAGGGTATGTGAATGGGTCTGAATGCTGATGGATAGCACCTTGCATGGTAGCCCCTCCCATCAGTGTATGAATGAGTGTGAATGGGTGAAGGACATGTCGGAAGACTAGAAAAGTACATTTCTCATTTTATTATTTAAGAAAAAAATATCCCAGATACATATTAAGTATTGTTTAATACTATTGTTTCACTACAGAGATCCCTAAAGCACAGCAAAAGCTTCCACAAACTGTTCCAAGAGATTCCTGTTGGGGAGAACCTCACACAGAGTGAGTTGAGAGTCTGTTACTTATTCCTTGATATTGATTATGGAAATGACATCACGCTGTGACCTTTTCTCACTTTGTCCCTGTTGTTTGATTAAGTGTTGCCTAATACTTTAGTGTGTGTGTGTGTGTGTGTGTGTGTGTGTGTGTGTGTGTGTGTGTGTGTGTGTGTGTGTGTGTGTGTCTATTGTAGCATTTATCTGTGCCTTGCAGAAGGAGGTACTGTATCACGGAAAAGTCTTTGTTTCTGAGAACTATGTGTGTTTCCACTCGTCAGTGCTGCTCAAAGACACCAAGGTAACGCACTCTGATACAATAAGGTCACACATTAGGTGAACACTGGTGAAATCATTTAACACGGAAATGTCACAACAGTGGCACTACTGTGTTTTCTCACATTTCAGGTCAATTAAACCAATATGTTTAATTTTGTAGGTACAGTAAAATTTGGCAGAGCACACTTTTAAGTGTCCCAGAACGGAGCAGTCAACTTTAACATTAGCTATCCTGGGAATTTACTTTCAACGCCAGTATTTGGGCTTTTTATTCTAAAATCAAGCACTTCACAGAGGGAAATGATTTAAGGACCCCAGCTAGAAAATGAAATAACAAGCTTGTTCTTTACATTGGTCTTTCCTGTTTTAGTCCACATTGAGGACAAGTGAAATATGACTGTATAATAAGGTGACTCTTTAAGGCGGTGAAGGCTTCAAGACTCAAAGTATTGTGTCCACTTATTGCAGGTGGTGATTCCTGCGTCCAGCATCCAGGGGGTGAAGAAACATAACTCTACTTTATCTATGTTGTCTATTCAAACTACTGATGGAGAAAAGGTCAGAAGACACACTTTATAAATATATATTCTATTATTTAAAGTTACAATCTCCCTTTTTTGTAAACAGATGTGTTTCTCTGTTGGTGACCTAACCGCATAACTGAAAATATCATGTTCTGTACTGTTTTGTATGTATTTTACTGTATTATGTGTATTTGTATGGTTAATTAAGGGATGAGCGGTCCAAACTAGCTAAGACTATACAGTAAATGCTGTGGTTTGTGGCAGTGGCCAATACCATGTCCCTATTAAATCAAACAATAAATGTAGATGCAGTAGTGTGTTTATTAATCAAGTTTATAAACTAATTAGTGATCATAATTAATTAATAATAATTCAGCTTGACTCAAATGTGTCATGGGGTTCTAATATTAACTGCCAATTAATAAAAGGAATTTAAATCCAGGGGAATTATGATTCAACGTTTGTGCAGCGAAACTGGCAGCTTGTCAAGCCAAGACGTCGTAATAACGTCATCATCGAGCGCACACATATTGCTCCATGATTAACCTTTTCTCTCTTTTCAGCACACGTTTGTGTCCTTGAGGCACCGCGAGCTGTGTTATAAACTCCTCCAGAAGTTCTGTTCACATGTACAGGTAGGCGCTCAACTCATCTGCACAAACAAGTACGCATCAGTTTGAACACATGATTCACTCGTGTTTCTGTGTTTGTCTGAAACAGAGGACGAGCGTCAACAGCAGCCCTCAACTCTCCTCTGCAGAGAATGAAGCTGATCATGACGTGGACATGGTATGTTGCTGCTCATCTAACTCAAACAAACTAAGGAAAGTCATGGATTCAAGATTGTACTTGAGTGAATATGACACAGCAGAGACGTTAACCGTCAGCGTCTCTGTCCTCGTCTGCAGGTCTCCAGTTATTCGAGTTTGGAGGACTGCGTAGACCGTGACCTCAGCAGAGAGAACAGCATTCATCTTGACAACGGCGTTCCTCAGATGTCCAGTGAAGGTGAGAAACAGATGACACAGACAGAGAGAGGGAAGTGGGAATGGAGTAATCATCACTGGTTAATCCAGTCTTCTTTGGAAATTTCAGCATTTTTATATAAAACATTTTCTTTTTAAGATAATAATATTGAAAATGTGCTTTACTGAACGCAATATGTATATTTATGCCTTTCCAGCCCAGACAAGACGCAATTCCACCCTTCAAAACAGCTTAACACATGAAGACAACAGAGGTGTGTGTCAGCGGTGACAAATAGACATGCACACTGTAATATACATAGTCAAGTTGTTACCAATAAGGCATCGAGGAAAGAGCCATTCAAGAATAACAAGCTGATTTTCCTTTCAACCAGCTGTATCCTGGATTTGGAGAATCACTGAGAGGGTCGCACCGCTCTTCTTCCTCAGAGAGTTGAGGAGTCTCAGCGCTCTCTTCTACGTCTACATGATGCTGTGAGTTTCATTATTTCACACAGTTAAGTGCATGTACTCAAGGACTGTCCATCAGTCTAATTTTGACTTAATTATAATATGACACGAGCGTAGTGTCGCTTTTAATACTAAGTCAATTTAGCTGATAGTATTTCTCTGACTTTGAATGCAGGGCTTTTAGTTGTGATGAAGTATTTTTTATGTTTTGACTTTGCAACTTTAACTGAAGTGAAGCATCTGAATACTTCCTCCACCGCTGTGCATCTCTCTGCACGCACTGGTTTACATCTGACCCATGTTGCTGTGTAACCTGTTAATGGAAGAAGGTTGGAAGTTGACTGCATAGGAACGAGAGACTGTTTTCCCTTGACCTAGGACTTTCAAAGACTACTAAAAACGTCTCCTGCTTTGTGTAGAATACATTGCCACACTTACTGTGTGCACATGTTATGCAACGTAAAACACAATGAGCAGAGGAACATTTTGGTAAGTTGACTTTCTGGATGGGCTGAAAGCTCTCAGGGGGGATGGGGGAAAGAATCTCGAGATGTGTTTTTAGAAATGTTATCACTCAATGGTCAAACAGTCTCAGCACAGACACAATTTACTGATATCTTATTGTTAGACCGTCTGCTCTGTTTTTGATTTGTTCTGCACAAAGTGAACGTGTATTGTAGTGAGGGACCGTAAAACCCGTTGTTGGTCATTACATACGTTGTGTTTGCAGGACGGTGCTGCTCCTGTTGGCGTCCGGGTACATCGGGCTGAAGATCATAGCACTGGAGGAGCAGCTGGCTGAGTTGTCTGTACAACACAGAGAGTGAGGAGACACACAGACACACATAGAAAGGAAGGCTGTCGTGAGAAAGACCTGGTGTCTCGTGGGAAAAAAGGGAGATGGCTCAAATCAGTTTTGGAGGCGTTTAAAACCATTACTCTCAGATCATCAGATAGGACATGAAGAGAGTTGTTCTGCAGGTTTATGACAGTATTGTGGACATGAGATAAGTGAACACACCCACGAGGAAATATGCGTTTACATGTTGACAAGCTTTGCACCAGTTTCAACAACAGTGTGGAATTATAACTCCACTTAAAGCCTTAAAGATTAGGTTATAATCCATCAATAATGAATGTAGATGTGCTCCTTTCTCAGCATTGGAAAGTACATCTCAGGAATTTTACTTTATACTACATGTACTTTGCTTGAACTACAGCTCTCATTTTTAAGAGCTGTAGTTACTTTACAGATTCCGATTCACGTATATTTCATGTGATTAGAACATAAGATATGATGTTTTTTCCAGAGATTATACCCTGCAGTATGGAAAGTAGTTAAATTCTGCTTGCATATTAATGCATCAATACTTTCCTTTTGCTACTTTTATTTAGTTTAGTATTTTTACATGATGGTGCTATTTTACTTAATAACAGGATTAGTGCTTCCTCCCCCACTGTCCTCTCCTCATGCTGCTTCCTCTTCTTGTGCAGGTACCAACAGATGTAGCCAGTGGCAGAGAACTGTGACAAACAAATCCTCCGAGGGACTAATGTGGTGCACCATTCTATTAAGACCCTGCTGTACATTGATCCCTGTCTAGACAGGCTCCCAAAAGCATCTTTGCAGTTAGACTCGGTCCATTTCACACACAGTACATCTTTCAGTTAAATTTACTATATTGCAACACAAACGGGTTCTCTCACAGTAGAGATTGATCTCCTGTGTTAAGTGTCCTCTCTATGGAGGATGCAGGTCAGCAATAAGATGCTTTTTAGATGTCTGAACCAGGCCACACATGGGAAACTACACGGATGACTGACTGCACCGGCAGAGAAGTACCAGCACATTATTAATATTTGGAGCACCTTCATTCTCTGCTGAAAAATCCAATATTGCGGCGAGGATCTCGTGCACTGAGCCATATGGAGGCAGCCTGCTGAAGCCATGTTTATTTCCTGGCCGGTGAACAGCTGAGCTCAGCAAGCTGAGTTTGCTGGAGTCTTGGCCGTCGTTATCTTGGATCAACACAACCTGCAACAGTGAGAACACACACAAAGTGAAATAAGTGTTGCCTGATTTAAAATGATTTGTGTGTCAGGAAATGAGGATTCACATTTTCTGCATAAACTGCTGGAATCTCGTAACATGTTTTAAGACTGTAAGTGACAATAGACCGCCAGCAGAGGGCAGACACTCCCATTAAACACTGTTACTAAGCAGGACTCGCTTGCACTTGAAATGTTGAAATGTTCTGACCAATGTTCATGTGGATTTTGTCCGACTGATCTCTATGACTTTAAAACGATTCTTATGCCCAAACAGTCAATTCTGCTTTTGCATGAAAAGTAGGTTTAATGTGTGGTGTCAAAAAACTAACTGTATGAGGGAAGAGTACATCTGCCTTAATATTGTGTGAATAAAAAAAAAAACTACTCAGGCCATGTTTGAATCTGAGTTTCATTGAATCACATTAAACTATTTATGAAACGATTTTCTAAAACATTTCCAGGCCTGGAAACACTATTTTCAAATTCCAGGACGTAATCTTGGAAAAGACTGTATGATTTTATATATTCTGCAAAACCCATCTTCACTGGTTGTACCAAATTATGTCATTCAAATGGTAAATAATCATGTACATATACATTTTACCATTTTTTTTTTAAATCACTATCCATTCTTATTAACTTGAGCAATGTAACGGATATTTAAAAAACAATAGTCAGTGTCACATTTTTGTACATAAGTGATCTTTTTTATTATTTTGTTGTCCATAAAAAGGTCAAGATTCAGTCCCATGAATTAATTCAGCACATCATATTCTCAGTTCAAAAAATAATAATTACAAATCATAATACAAAGAATAGAATAGGTAAGTACAGTAACCATATAAACAGCCCATTAATATAGTCTAGCCCCCCACCCACCTAACACTGCCCCGCTCAAACTCTAGCACAAAACTCATAACAATACATCAGTTAGTATCAGCATTTAAAAAATTCAAATAAACGTCCCATATTTTTTCCAAAAGCGCTTCAATGTTCCAATGCCACGAGTTCAGCTTTATCCTCACATAGAATACATAATAGAGATAACATCCCGCCCCATCACTTGCCTTTCAAAACACAATAGACATGCATACAGTTTGTACTGTTCAACCCCCCCACCCCCATCAATACACATTCAGGGCCAGAGGATACAATATACGTCAACCATAGTGGTGCATCAATAAAACGGCAAGGCTCCAGTCCGCTTCTTGAACCCGATGAATGAAAGGTGGATCCAGTGGTTTCCCTGATAACACGACCAGTTCGGAAAAAAAACGGAGGCCTACTTCTACTATCAGAGAGAACCGATGACCCTCTCTGATTCTTCTATCAGCTCGGATCCCTGGTCCAAGATGGTACCAGATTTCCATTATTTAAATATCAGACACAAAGCACAGGATAAGAATGGAAACATTCCCTGTTTGAAGTGATGACGGGAGCGCGCGGTGGTCACTAAGACCCACTTGTACTCCCAAAATGGAGTAATCAGATCAGTGCTAGTTCAGTACATGTTCCCTTAAAAAAAAAACACACAAAAAAAAAAAAACACACAGCTACCATCACTGAAACTGATGTTTCTCCGATGCAGCAGACGCCTTGTGTAGATCTGAAATGTGGTGCTAGCCTGCAACCATGAAATCAGTTCTTGGACTTTTTCAGGTCTACACAAAGGGCCTACGACTAGTTATTCAAATGTGATGTTAGTATCCTTAATGCTGGCCTGTAAAAGACAGTCAATAATAATGAAGACACACAAACTTACAGTTTATACCCTTATTACACTTTGGATGCTTTGTACAATAGTGCTGAACTTAAGACCTGCTTTTTGTCATGCTTGATCTGATATATATATATATAAATGTGTCAATATACTGTATCCTACAGTACATAGATTACGTGTGTGTGTGTAATAATGTGCAAAGGTGTGTGTATAGGTGTGTGTGTGTGTATATATATATATATATATATATATATATATATATATATATAGGGGTGTGTGTGTGTGTGTGTGTGTGTGTGTGTGTGCGTGTGTGTGTGGTGGAACCTGCACCACACCAACAGTGAGAGGCTCAAATATGGCTTGTGTCAGACATGAAGCGTGCTGCCACCCATAAGAGAGCTCCTGTACATTTAGGGCCACAGAGGTTAAAAACAGCTATAGTAGGCATGATGTCCCGTCCTGACACCCGATCTGATGCGTTAGTCATGTGACATCGACACGCATGGCTCGGAAACAAACAACCCATGGCCCCACACTACGACAAACACGTTTGGATTAATTACATCAAGACAAAAAAAAAAAAGGAATACAAATGTGCATATGAACAAGAGGCTGACTAAACCCTTGTGATGAGAGCTACTGGAACAAGACTTGTAACACAAGCTGTGCTGTAAGACCTCAAGTTCATCAGCATGAATCTTCTTATACAACTCTCAGCAAACTGTCACACAACACCTTTAAATCTGACTTAATCCTGCTGTTACCAAGTCAGTGCAGTCTGCCCAACCTTTAACCGCACATCAGTAAATACTGAAGGGCAACAGCCTTCTGTTGGAGCCAACTGATCTAATGTGACGTGAAAATTACTTCTATAGCTGTTCTTTTAATGCCAAAGACATGTCCACATAAACAAGAGATATACTCTGTGTGGTTATCAAAGACCTGTTTCATTTCAAGCACACCATCATTCTTTATCACACATATGTAGGCCTGGTTGGAGAAAAGCAATGGAGGGTAATCAAAATAATTCCCTGTAAGTTGCTGCTGCAATTCTGTGGACAGGCAAAGGCTAAAGCTACAGCAGAGCCAGGAAATGAAGTGGAAGTTAGCCATTCTGGAATCTTTTCGGAGTCAAAAATGAGGGAGAGGAGCGTATGAGACACCCAAAGCCATACAAGCTATGACAGTATTCCAGACTAGTCCTGTATCCACCAAAGGCAAGGAGATGGACCCCCAAAACCACACAGATAAAGTAGGTTAGTGTTAGCTGGACAACATCTTGGGAAATGCCCTGGCAGTCAGATGGATGTCCATTAACAGGTAAACAGGGAGTAAAGGAGGAGTGGGCGGGCACATGCTCGACCAGTGTTTGTCCATTGGAGAGAGAACTGGTCAAGCTGTGGAGGTATTCTTCATACATAAACTCACAAAAGAAAAAAATAACATCAATATTGATAAGTTTCAATTAGCATCCTCCACTTGCAGATGTCCAAGTCATCAGGATGTCCTTCATTTTCTTTTCAGCACTGCGCCACACACACACACACACACACACACACACACACACACACACACACACACACACACACACACACACACACACACACACACACACACACACACACACACACACACACACACACACACACCTTTAAAATGACATCTGTGTGCCTTTCTGGATGAAGCATGTTGTTACTTCTTAAGTTATGTCAGTGACATATTTCAAAGCTGCAATTCATAAATTTCCTAACGTTAAAAAAACGGATTTGTGAAGTAGTTTGATCTCAGCTTTTGTTTTATAGCGCTTCACACACCCACCATACAGATGGATACAGCTGCTGATATTAAAAACCGGAATTATTTGAACACATACCGTGAAAAGAAACGTAAAAGGTGTGCTGCTTCAAAGACACACAGATGTGACAAAAATCACAAATCGTTTTAGGTCAATCTCTCACACACATGCCGACGTTCTCGCTCAGTCGCACACACACATGCATACACACATGCATACACACATGCATACACACATGCATACACACATGCATACACACAGCCTCATTCATACAACTGCAGAGAGGCCGCCGTTTGTTTCTCAGGCATGCTGTGCAGCCAGGTCCTGGTTGATGAAGCGCCGTAGCCGCTCAAGGTACTGACTGTAAAGCTCAATGTCATTGTGACCGGCTCCCTCCACCCACAGGGGCTCCACGGCCTTGGGACAGCGCTCGAACAGAGCCAGGCCGTGAGAGAAGTCGATCACCTCATCCTCTGTACCGTGGATGATGAGCACGGGAGATGGGATCTTTGACACTTTCTCTATGCTGGAAGAAAAATGATGGAGGCTATTACTGCACTGACCAGGTCATTTTTCAGTCTTGACCAATAAGGACAAATAAGGGTGATGTGTATTTCAGTCAACATTTTAGATACATTACAGTGATATTACGAAAAGTCTGTCTTTGCTGCTGCTGGTTGGAATGGTGGTCATAAAAGGTTTACAATTTATTCTCTGCCAAAAAGCAGAATATGCTTTGTATAACTACATGGATTCCAAAATAAACTGGTTTTCATTGCTGTCCATCCAAAAGCTAATTATATGACCAACAATCATTGTTAAATCAAATTAAATAATACTTTACATCATAGGATTACATCTTGATATAGTCTTTTGTTCAGAAATTGTATTGAGATTATATCGTCTCATAGTGTGATGTCATAATGCACAACTTTATTCATCCATTTGACATGTTTGTCCAAAGTGACTTACAATAAGTGCATTCAACCTCCAGAGGTCATAGTGCTTCCAAGTTGCACTACAAATCCCAAATGACTCTCAGAATTTCAATGAAAGCTGTGTATTTACAATATAATATTTTGGCTTTGGAACCTTTTTCCCCAAATATTATATTTAAAACGTTGGTAACACAGAAAATACAACTAACATATGTTAAAAGACTTACTTAGGGAAGGCATCAAAGCAGTATGTTTTCTTGGTGTCGGGGAAGGCCACTCTCATTCCAGAGGTGAGAGGAGAGTGGAGGACCACGGCAGCACACTCAAAGCGTGATGCCAAGTCTACTGTGGGCACCGTGCCGATGCTCTGTCCGTACAGGATGATATTCTCAGGACTGATGCCATACCTGAGACACCACACACGACACACGACACACGACACACACACACACACACACACACACACACGTTTCAGTACAGAATACAAGACTTGCTTTTATTCTGCAAGTATGAGAAGTGCAGAAAAACTGGTGTGCAGTGTTCAAGTGTTTACAATTCCAGACACTGATTAAGTGCAGTTAGCAGTAAGTCTGTGTTTCATGTTGATAATAGACAAAGTCTCAAAGACAATATCATAAGAAAAGAAAATTTACCAAAAAACTAAGATAAAACCCCAAAATGTATTTGACATCAATACAGTATATTTTCTATAAACCTGTTCAAATACTATCTTAAGCTCAGAATAAATTCAGATTTTATTATAAAAAGACATTTTTGTTGTCCAAGTTCCTCTGGGAATCTTACGTTTCTGCTGACATTAGGCTCATTAACCATGCTGGCAGCTGATAAACAAGAGGAATATTTTTCAGAAGTTTAGATGCTGCAGAGCAAAGTAAGTGACAGCCAATTACAAGTCTTTTAGATACAGAGCCATTGTTTATCTTTGATTTGATTTGACTGGCTGATGGTCAGAGAGAGGGTGCCGTGGTCGGCAGGGACAAACTTTGCATATAACAGAGCCAACTAAATGTTATTTTCAGTTACTGGCCAGTGATGTGTGGCTGCTTCAACTGGCATTTGGTGCTTTTTGGCTGTTAATTGTGAATCCTGTGTGGATGGTAACTGGGAGTTTCTCCCTGCTTACCTGGAGCGCAGGGCGTGCCAGGCAGCATCAATGTCAGCATATAGGTTCTTCTCAGAGGGCTTGCCAGTGCTAACCCCGTAGCCTGAGTAATCATAGGAAAAGATGTTGCAGTTGATGCGTGTGCCTAAGCCGATGTAGAAGCTGCTCATCTGGCCCAGATCTACTGCATTGCCATGGGAAAACAACACTGTAAACCTGAGAGACAAAGGAGGTAGAAGAAGAAAGAAGGAAGTTAGGCAGCTGGCTTAACTGGGGAGCCTCAATTTGATAGAAAAACATGGGATATAATCGTTTAACTGAGAAAAATATATTTGAATTAGGTTCCTACAAAAAAACAGGCAACCTGCCCTATTGAAGGTACACACAAAACACAGAGATACAGGGTTGTGATCTGTGTGTCTTCAGTCTCAAGATGTTTAGAGGGTGGTGTGCGTCTCACCTGGCATTGGGGGCACAGCGAATGTACATGCACCCCACCCTGTTCCCTCGGCTGGATCTGGTCAGGAATACATCAGTCAGATCCAGCTCTCTCTGTGAATACTGGAACTCTGCTCTCTCTGTAAGATGAAGCTTCCACCTGCCCTCACTCCAACCGCTGCCGCTGCCGCCACCACCGCTGCTGCTGCTGCCACCACCACCACCTCCTCCTTCTCCTTCTCCACCTCCAGCAACAGCTCCTACTCCTTTTTCAGCTCCACTACCAGCGCCCTGCCGGGAACGCAGTCCTGGGGCTCCGAGAGAAGGTTGAGCTGCCCCGGAACTGGACCCAGGAGCAGCTCCAGAACTTGGATCTGAGTCAGGGAGAAGGGCGTAGGTGGGCTCTGGAGGGAGGAATGCCAGTTTGGCTGCAATACGGCTGGGGCAAGGGGGACAGCAGAACAGGCCGCATAGCTCCCGTATGGACAGACCGTTCATCTTCTGGAATAATAAACATGTTAGACAGAATAATTAGCAGGCAGAAAAATGTAAAAAGAAAAACACGTAGGAAGCAAAACGTGTGAAAATGTTACATTTTAATTAAATATAATATTAGGATGATTAGCTTCATGGAAAATGAGTGGTAGCACTGCGTAACACAGCAAAGATGACTTAGTTAATTAATGAGGGGAATGTTTAAATTGTCATTTAGTAGCTACAGTAATATGATTTCGAGATGTCATTTATTGATCGATCACATCCTATACTTGCTTCAGTCATTAATCATGGATCATGAATCATGAATGTTGCAATGTCAGGGGGGGGGACATGTTTTTCAAGTTAAGAAAAGGAAGAGATAAACATCCACTGACCAATTTCTTGTGGGAAACCCTGACCGTAATGAACGTACCTGGATTCAGAAGTCCCTGGGTCTCTAAATGAACTGGCACACGCAGGGGGCAAGGTCTTCTGATCTCGTCACTGCACCAGCAGGATCTTGATAAAAAGAAACACATAACACATTGAAATGGCTCTACATCGTGCAACAACTTACTATACTATACATGACCGCATAGAGTCATAAGGCATGACCACTTAGTCAGCCTGCTCTGTTAAAGTAGCTCTTGCTCGAGCTATTATGTGCTAATATACAGTAACAGATTATAAATATTTAAAAAACGCCATCTAGCATCCTTGCTTTATCAAATACAGCAGATGGAACCAGATAAAAGTACACAGACAGCTGGGAGGAAGATATTACTTTGATTCAAGGATAAAAGACAACCCGGGTTCATTATAACGGTGAAGGCGTCAGTTGTGATTGTCATCATGTCACGGCTCATGTCACAATTAGCATTTATTTGGGCACAAAGTGAAATGCATTTAGCCGTTTGCTGCAGCTGCTGACATCTCACTGCGGGGTTGAAGTGAAGGCTCGATGTGAGCGTGGACATTGGTGACTAATTACAAACACCCCCTCAGCGCAGACACAGAGAGCGACTGTATGCTAATAGGGGCTACACGGTGAACACCGACGTTACCCTCTCACGGTAGCCGGTGATGCGCGCACACAACGGGGCACACAGAACAGTGAACAGGAAGACAAAGCGACAAGTCGCTGCTCTCGTCGGGCATCGCAGGTTAATGCCAGCGAACAGGCACCATAGCGGCACTGGCCGTTAGCGGGGCAGCCAGCTAGCGGCAGCTCGCGACACCGTTAGCCTCAGAGCTACTTACCGATTCACAGTCGGTTGTCAGGCCGGTGAGCCCCGGTATGAGCCCCGGTATGCACACAGGAGCGGCACGAGACTTACTAAAGTGTCCTTGAGTCTTGACATGGATGGTTTTGCCCAAATGTACTGACAGTTGTCGGTGGCTAGCTAGCTGAAATTCATGGCAACCTGAATCTTTTCTCTTTTTTTTTTTACTACTGTCCGATTAAACTCGGAAGTGACGTCAGGACGTATTCCTTTTTCAGAACTTTATTACCTCGATATCATTTAGCATTATCACATTTATATTACACATATAAACTGTTAAGTGGTGGGAAATCGTCCCAAGATTGTGAATAGATTATTTTAAAACAATTGTAAAACCTCACAGCGTTTCAGTTGTGTTTGCTCAATGGTTGATATTATAGATAATTCGATATCAATTATGGTAAAACAAATATGATTTAAGGATTACATAATAAATAGAACATGACACACTTCTTAAAATATTCACAAAACCGGGAATACAATTAAAACAATTAAACCGTCAATCCAACATGGGATATCATATTCACCCCAGTGAGTCTAAATGTTTAAATCCAGAACCAGTGAATATATTCAGATCCTTTACTCAATTAAAAACAGTAATGGAAATTACACACATATATATATATATATATATATATACACACACACAATAAAATCAAGTCAGTGTTCAGTGAGACTAACTGAACACTGAACATAATATATATATATATATATATATATATATATATATATATATATATAACAGTTACTTTTTACTTTAGAGCAGTTACTTACAGAGATGAACTTTTTCGAACCTGTATTTCAATAATGGCTAAAAACAGTGTGTGTGGTGGTGGGGGGTGAGCGAGAGAGAGAGAGAGAGAGAGAGAGAGAGAGAGAGAGAGAGAGAGAGAGAGAGAGAGAGCTCCTCCATTCATCATTGATCCACTGCAGGACTCTGTTTCAGGGGGTGTGAATTATGGGCCCCTGCTGTCACTGTGACTGCTCTGCGTTGGACATTTCACCTCGCCACTGTAAATTTAAACAGGGGATTACATTTTGCTGACTACTGATTTCAAAGCCTTATAGCTTGACCAAGTGCAGACAACTGGCCGGTCCCCCTGACAGTGGACTTAATACAGTCCGCAATTGCAGGATTTGGGATTTTACAGGGGTCTGAACAAAGCTACCGGAAAAGAAAACGTATTCGCGATCACAGAAAACTCGCATAGGTTCGTGTATTACGTATTTAGACAACAGACTTTTTTTCTCCAGTGAAAAAAAAAAAAAAAACCTTTTGTAGTGGACTGGGCGTTTTGTACGCGCTCGGTAAACGGTGATGCTACGGCGGCGCGCAGGAACCGTAGAGGGAAGAGACAGGTGAGGTGCGGCTAAGGAGCTGCTGTTATTTCAGGGACGCTTTAGATACCAAGAGCCGTGGTATCCATCACCCTTTTCTCCACAGAGAGGAAGAAGAGCGACCGGAGAGGGCGAGTTGGCGACTGGCACCTGCCACCTCCTCCCTACCTGGCCATCTGGTGCGGTGAGTGTGCCAAACGGTGAGATTGAGAGATGTGTGAGGAATATGAGTGTGGGGTGTGGGGGGCGGATGGGACAAACAGGCATGTGCGCAATTTTATTAGGCTACTGCCACTTAACGCGATGCTGCAATATTAGGCTTCTCCTCCGGGTTATCCAATGTGTGTTTGGCATCGCCTGGACCTTATTTGGACATGAATTGCTCTTTGTGTCTGCTGCGAGTTTGATGTTTTATTTGCATATTATTGCATATCGTTGTTACATATCCCTGCATGTCATTGTTCTGTCACGTGTTGCATATAGGATCTTAGGTTTGAAGTGATGCCTCAGCAAAAACAGCTCACAATACTTGCACATTACAACACTGCATTGGAGCACAAAGCCTGCAATTCTTATTTAGATCACAACCTTTAATCTGGCCGGATTATAGGTCGTCATAGGTGCCCAAAATGTGTCTCCAAGCATGTCAGGCTTCTTTTGACAGATCCAGAGACGGCTGAATACTCGAAAACATATTTGTTGTCCAAAATATTTTTTGCACACTTACAATAACTAAATTGTCCATAACTACACTGCACACTCACAACCACCCTGGCCCAAGTTAAATGCTCACTCACTGCCGTCTCAGCTCTTATAGTGATTTAGTAGTTATATGTAATTCATTGTTTACAACTGCATCCTTCACACTAAAAGCTACCGAGCTCCACAGAATGACTATAACAGCTCCCAGCTGCTGCTCTTTATGTTTGTGTTTCTGTGTGAGTTGAAAGGCAACAAGAGATGGTAGGAGACAAAAAAAAATAAAAAAATAGAAGGAGTATAGGGGGGGTGGGGGGGGGGGGGGGAGACAGAAACACAGCCGGGGAGATCGAGGATACAAAGGATAAAGTGTGGTAGATAGCAATATAGGCTACAGAGGACGTAAAAGACAGAAAAATAAATGATGGGGCAGAAAGCTCAGAGCGAACGAGCGTTGAGGGAGAGGGGCTGCAGACAGCAGTCTGAGCGGGTGTGAATGGTCTCCCTGTTATCCCCGCTGCCCACACAGACAGCCACACAGCAGCCGTGTGAGCAGGTGCTAACCCCACCACACAGAAACCGCAGGGAACAACAGGTGCAGCCACTGTTTCCTCCAGCCTCCCTTTGGAAGGCAGTCTAACACCCGCCCATCCCACACATCCAGCAATCCCAAAGCCCTCTAACACCAAAACACTCAGAGCCTATATTGAAGGGAACCAAAAGGACACTTCAATCCACATTTAGGGAAATAGCATGCAAAGGCCAGGCTTGAGTAATTCAATTAGAAAATGAATTATGCCGCAAACAAAGTTGCAGCCACTTGAAGCAACAAGGCAGAAGCAGGCTGCAGGTAAAAGCAATCTAAGAGAGCCTTAGGGTGAGACAACTGCCCACAGGGACATTTAATGAGCTCTATTGATCACATAGGACCCTATTTAATCACACATGCTAAGCCGTAAACAGGCATCTCAAGAAGAGAAAAAATTAGATTGGATTGCAACATAATACAGCCTTCCCACAAAGGGAGTAAATCGCCAGCAGATTAGTATGTTGGGGTTGCTAAGGAGCACGTTTCAAGAACTGTGTAGAATGTCTGTGTGTGTGTGTGTGTGTGTGTGTGTGTGTGTGTGTGTGTGTGTGTGTGTGTGTGTGTGTGTGTGGTAAACAGAGTGATATGAAACAGACAGAACATTTTGGAGGGAGAGAGATGTTACCTAACAGCTTCTCTCCGCTTCGCCAAGAGAATACGCCGAGCAATTGGCGACAGATTTCCTCTCTTTACGTCTGGTACACGGACAGGAACATTGACTGACTGGAACACTGTGGGGCCCTGAGCTGCCACTCAGCCTGTAGTTTTCTATTCCTACTTCATATCAGACAATGGGATTGATTTGTTCCTTTATGCCAAACCTGAGCCACCCAGGACACTGTTTTAAAACTACTGTGACTCGCTTTAACCTCTACTCGCTGTAAATGTCTCTGTTTTCACACAGTCTGGAGATACCTCCCACTCAGCTGCTATATGAGGGAATGTGTCTGTACGCTCCTATAGTGTTTAGATGAACTTTAAGTAACTTTCAAAACTTGCTGTATCAACTCCCAAATGCCCTGAAGCCACCACCCCTCTCTGCGTCAGAAAATAGGCAGGATTATGAATTAATCTGATCATAAAATAAAGCAAAGTTGTGACTAGTGTCAAGAGATTTGAAGGAATGCTGATTTTCTTCAAAAGCTGCCTGCCACAGCATCTTTTGAAGTTCTAGTTTCACAGAGAGTGCAGTGTTTAGGATTTGGTGGGATTCTTTAATACAAAATCAACACTTGAAAAGCGTGTTGACGTCTGCAGGACTCAGTGCAATGAGATCAGAGGGACCTCAGGTCCACACTCTGAGTCCTCAGAGTGTGGACCTGAGGGCTTCATTGTACAGGATTAACAAGGTCAGAGGTTCAGGTGTCATGCAGGCATACTTACTTTACTTGTCAGAAAGTAGCTTTTATCCTCAGACAGGTATTCACAATAAACTCCTTTATGCAAAATATTCTGTGTTGATGTGAGAGGCTTTTAGGAGCCTAACTGGGCCTTTCTGACAACTCCGTCCAGATGTTTGAAAAGGAAAGGAGCAAGATAATAGGCACCACACAAGCTGAGGAGCTTTAGTAAACGCTGCTGTGAATTGTCTATGGTACCATAAATTGAACAC
The DNA here is from genome assembly GCA_038501785.1 of Myoxocephalus aenaeus. Lineage (NCBI taxonomy): Eukaryota > Metazoa > Chordata > Actinopteri > Perciformes > Cottidae > Myoxocephalus > Myoxocephalus aenaeus. The sequence goes on along the minus strand of JBAMJR010000073.1, from coordinate 3,930,772 downwards.
CACCAGATGCATGATGCTCAGGCTAAGGTGGCTGCAATATGTGGATTTGGTTGCTGTATCAGCCACATGTACCGTATAATAATGCCTTGCAGTTATTTTCACTGTAATAATCCTCCATATACTTTACAGTGGCCATTCATCTTCATCTTTATGACTCTATCTTCACTGATTCCTCCCCCGAGGAGCAGCCTCTTTTATGCTTCCCTGTGCACATACTAGTGTGGGCTGTAACAGGCTAACATGTGTGATCATTTTGCAGTGTATTCTCCTGTCCACTGTATCACCTTAACAACACCTCTGGCGCTCCCTCATCCTCATCATCCTCATCAGGGTCGGGCAGATGATAAGGCATGCACGGTCTGTGTAGAGGTTTAGGGTACACATACATGCATATTTTATGAGTGTCTTTTATGTGAGAGTCACAAGAAGTATATGAGTTAGTTTGTGTCTCAAATAAACCTATCGTTTTGCATGCAACTGGTTCTCCCATTTAACTGCCTGGCAAATTGGTTGTGATTGATATCACAGCTGTTTCAACTTCGAAAGATAAAGGTAGTCTAATCTCCTACCTTCTGTGTTCTCATTTACATCACAAAATTGCAAAGTGAGAAAATGACCATCCACTGCTTTCACTGAGACACACATCGGCACGCACGCACACACACACACACACACACACACACACACACAAACAAAACCAAATAAGCATATAAGAAAGCAACCTTTTCTTAAATGCCACCGCTGAGGCACTTGGCTTGTTCCTTGTTTGCACAAAAGGAGAGGAGGTATCCATGTTTTTCGGGTGTTTGGTCTATTCTCTCATATTTTGCTGTCCAACAAATTCAGCCAGCACCTAAGCCAGCGGCAGGCTTTAGTTATGGCAGCTTAGCTAGAGGGATTTGGAGGACTTTTTTATTGGGAGATAAAGGCGCATCCGAGTCCTTTGTCTCCAAGCTACGCAAGATGGTTTTGTTGCCTGATGAAGCTTTGTTGTGGTTAATCTTTCTCCCTCCTTCATCCAGTCCTCTCCCACACCCATCCCTTCTTCGCAACAAACACAACTTTTCTCTTTTAATTATGGCTTTTCATCTGGGGCCCAGTCACAACTGAGGGGAGAGGAACCTGCGAGGAGGAGAGACAGCTCTCAGGGGAGGTGTCGTCTCTGCGTACGGGTGTGTGCGCTGTAAGTGCGTGTGCATGCACACGTCAATCCACAAGCAGGTTCTCTGGCATTTTGATTGTTGTGTGTAGACCACCTATTGTGAGCTGTGATTCTCTTAGCAGGCTTCTGCCAAAATAGCAATATTTTACCCTTACTGGTGATCACAGCACACAAAGAACAACATGACGAGAATATGAGCTACTTTTCAGCTTTAGCCTCCTTCTACGCCACCATAAGAGAAGCCACGAACAGGGTATGAGATATATGGTAATGGCTGCCACGTTGAGACATTAGCTCAGCCTATTTCGCATAGTCCTTGGTGAGGTAGAAAAATGACAAGCAAGGAGATGTTGGGTCAGTAAAACATAGAAAACAAAAATGGAACAAAAAATAGATATTTTTGCCCGGTATCACAATTTATTCATATGAAAACATCAATTCTCAAGATGATTCTGATCTGTGCTACATATTAGAAAATCACAGAGGCTATCTGAAGACACACTTGAGCAGATGAAAAGATGCTCACTGGAGACAGATATCATGCACTACCCCATACAGTACAAAGTGCAGCATTAACACTTTGTGACAAAACCGAATAACAGCAGATTGAAAGCCTTCATTACTGTTGTGTCATTTAAACTGCATCTTCATTGCCGTCGTACGCACTGGAGTGTGCGTGTGTTCAACTCTGTGCTCATAGTGTGTGTCTGAGTGCGTGCACTGCATACTCATGTGTTCGCCTCCAGCTCAGCGCTGTGCAGTGAATGTATATGTGCTTACTGCAGTCAAACTCTGGTTAGTAACGTTTGCCCTTGCTGCAGCTTTGTACAGCACCATAAATGTGTGTGTGTGTGTGTGTGTGTGTGTGTGTGTGTGTGTGTGTGTGTGTGTGTGTGTGTGTGTGTGTGTGTGTGTGTGCGCATGCATGTGTGTGCATGTGTGTGTGTGTGTGTGTGTGTGTGTGTGTGTGTGTGTGTGTGCGCATGCATGTGTGTGCATGTGTGTGTGTGTGTGCGCATGCATGTGTGTGCATGTGTGTGTGTGTGTGTGTGTGTGTGTGTGTGTGTGTGTGTGTGTGTGTGTGTGTGTGTGTGTGTGTGTGTGAGTGTTGTTTTCATGTGCATTTCTGTCTCAGTGCAGCACCAGAGCATTACCTGTTTTGGAGCCCAAAGTCATTTGCGAGTGTTTGATTGCTTTGCACCTGCATTTCTGAGAAGTATGTTTGTGTTCGTACATGTCCATTAACTATAAGCTGATAACTCTCTGCATCCATAGGCTTCTGTGTGCCTGTCACAAGCAGCAATTTGGCTTTAGGCAGAAGGCCTGATTGGGGAAGAGGTCTGAGGGGAGATGGAGCTCTCTCTGGCTACACTCCAGCTCTGTCCATCCTATTTTAATTACCTATGGCACTCACCCAGGGGAATATCTCCTTCTTCTCTGTATCTGTATCTTCTCTCCTCTCCTCCTTCATCTCCCTTCTCTCCCTGCACTACCATCTTCTCTTTGCAGCTCCCCCTTTCCTCCATTCTTTCTATCTTCCCCCCCACCCACACACACATATATGCACACATAACCTGCGTCAAAGGCCTATGCAGAGGTAACCCTTGCATTAGCATATAAATGACCCAGTAGATTGAATAGTATTTTAGGATATTTAACAGCAAAAGACAGATTCCCTTAACTCTGATTAGACCTGCTCTGCGGAGACAGGCAGCCACTTGAGGGAATATCGCCTCCACCTCGATAAGATAAAGACTTGACTCTTCTGCTAGAGAGAGCATGATTGCTTGTCGTTGTGTTTGCGTGTGTGTGTGTGTGTGTGTGTGTGTGTGTGTGTGTGTGCATGCATATTTGTTCTTCACTGCGTTTGTATATGAGTGCATGAGAACAGGTCTGGCTATCTGAATACATATCGATGTGTTTGTGTCTTTTCACTTCGACATGTTTGCTTTAACAGCACAGGGTTCTATACCTGTATCGTCACCTGATATGGGAGATTTTTAATAATACTAATAATTATTGCCACAGCAACCATTCTGAACTCTGAATCCCCAGTTACCTCCCAGTTAACTCCACGCCATTCCCCAACTGAGCTTTTAATCTTGAAAAAAGTACTTTGACAAAGTGAAATTAAAGTAATGGTCTTCACAAAATGTCGCATTGTTCCTTTAACAAGGAAGTTAAACATTAGAGCTACCAACACCATCATCACTAAATACTGGTAGACTGGTGGGCCAAGTATACACAGACCTTAAAATTTGACTCTGGATTCATTAGATCCATGTGTATGTCCGACTTTCTTCAGTTGAGTCTCAATCAGACCGGCTGAATGCTGACACCAGTGTGAAAAGTGCTGCTATTTCTCCAATGAATACTGCTTTCCAAACCCTCTTCAGTGAGCGATACAATTCACAACTTCTATCTTTTACAAAGTCAGCACAATTTTATTCTTTCTAATTTCACTTTTTAACTTTGTGTCTTTGTGGTGGATCAAAGAGCAATCCGTAACCCAAGCTCCAAAACCTCCTTCTGTTAAATGAACACAATGCACTTACGCTATGATATATGTTGTGGAGTCAAACAATGTTAGTCTGAACTTGTACTACTCTATTAAAGGAATATACTGGAATCATCACTGTATTGTATGAAAACAAATCTCGGTTTCATTTTGTTCACGCTCTGTCCATTTTTAGTGGAGATCTGTTTTAAGTCATGACAGTAATGAAGCTGTAGTGCTTGTAGGGTGGAGTCTTGAAGTGTGAAGGTGACCCACTTCTCCCAGTTTAGCCCGTGTCTGTGTTTCTACCCTCAGGCCATCTTTTATTCCAGGCTTTAACCTGCATACCGTCTTCAAGGAGCGAGTGTGTTACAAATGAGAAGTTGTAAAGGACTCTAACTCAGCCAAGTCTTCATGTCGATACATCACATCTTGTTTTTAACTTTCTTGATGCATCTGTTTCAATATTGTAAATAATATTGTCATAATAATCAAGGAAAGGAAGTCTGCTTTCTTTTAACAAAGGGCATTAATTAGAAATAGAGATTTATTCTCACACAATCTTTTTTGTTGAAGAAATCACCAAAAAAATGGTCTGGATGGTTTTACATAAAGACAGAACAATGATCACACAGCAGCTCATAGATTCAGCTGAGATAGCACGTTGTTGAAGGGGAAAACCCACCAAAAGAAGGGCCCAGCAGTAAATATCCCTTCTAAGCAAATGTGTAATACATGTATTGTTGAGTTTTCAATGGAAATATTCCATTGTTGACATATTGATTTCATATGAGCTATACTGTCTTGCCAGAGTGGATAATGTGGAGACAAAATGCTCGCAGCTCCCCATCCCCCTCCTTGCTGAGAGAGGGGGGACCCCAGCCCCCGACATCTGTGTCCTCCAATGTGTTCACGCACTCATATGGACGTACATTTGGGATTTGGGTTAAAGCTCAAGCGTATGCATCAGTGTGTGCATATTCACGCTTGTGTTACAGGGCGAACCCGCCCCGCTTTTTACATCTACTGCAAGAGAACATCTCTGCTGAGCTTTGCTATTGGTTGCTACGGTAACAAAGGCACGGAGTGGAGTGGCTGCAGCAGCTAACGAGAGACAGACGGGAAGACAGACAGAGAGGAAGACAGACAGAGGGAGATCTTTTGTACCTGCAGATAATCACAACGACAGATGTAAGGCAGCAGAAAACAGTTCAGATACAGTGACGAGTGAAATGTGGACATCAACGAAATATACACACACACACACACACACACACACACACACACACACACACACACACACACACACATCAAAGATTAATGTATTGCTGTACTGTACTTGGTTGCAGAAAGACATGACTCGAGCATTTCGACAACAGCGGCGTTGGGTTGGGTTTTAGCTGAGCATTTGTGCCTTCAGATGGACTGCCGAGGCCTTTTGTATTCATGCCTCAGTGTTTCCTCGTGGTCAGTAAATGCTGCTTAGTGCGGACAGGGATGTTGCTTTTTACTTGGTCTCTGTTTATCGGGATGAGAGTGTATTGATTTTGCTCAGTAGCTTTAATAGTTGAGATGCCTTGTGCAAACATGAGCATGTCCAATATACACTAAAGGCCACTGAGGCATTTTACGATGGAATCATGGGTAAATATGAAATAGATACATTTCATATAGTTTGTTGGCATACTGTGGGGCTGTGTAGAATTTCCCAGCATGCTGCTCAACTCCTACGGTTCCTTTCGGATAAGCTGTGGCAGGTGAACGAGAGCACACTGGAGAAAAAGACTTGATCAAAAGGAGCTCCGTCCCAGCTGATGAGGACGAAGCATATGGACAAACTGATAACAGGCGAAAGCAGGTGATTATGCTTCTTCAGATCACCTGCTGATTGGTTAATGATGTGAGTGTTAGCAGGTGATTTGCTAATGGGTTATTGCCTGATGAGGGTAGATTACACTGCGCGGCTGTCGCCGTCATTACATGCGTCCCATGATAACCGTGTCAGTGTCACACCATTTAATCCTATCACACCAACAAGGTCTGACACAAATACATAACACCCTTTCTTCTCTCCACTCGCTTGTCTCTCTTACCTTGATTTCATGATACTCATTCTGTCACCAGCAGTCTGTTTTTTTTATGGCTTGATGAGCTGCAAGTCTGTCGCAGGCGGTATCTTTCGTCCTCTTTTTAAGTCTTTTACTCAAACCACGTCTGTCTTTTATCTTTCATCTGTCTGTTCTGTCTTTCGGCTCAGCAGGGAAAACTCAGAACCCTTGATAACCGTGCGTCAAAGCGCTGCTCCAAACCACTTTTATAGCCCAGAGCATTACAAATACTGCCTTCGTCATGGCTCTGTCCAGCAGCAGAGTTCTAATATGTTGGCCTTGGCCCGGATCTGATGGTGTATCTTATAGATCAATAGCCTTAATCAATACACATTCTAATGAGGAGGCTACATCAATAGACCTTTGGTATGTAGCATGTGAAGGCTTTTTGCAAGTGTGTTTGTGTGAGAGAGCGAAAGGCACAGAATGAGGAAGGAAAGAGGGATGCCTCTCTTTACTTGCTGGCTTTTATCAGTCACTGCCTGTATTATACATTCTTAGTCTATATTTGTTTACATTTTTTCAAATTGGCACCATTAAAAATCTGGCAAATCAGTAATTATCATTTTCTGTCCGCAATGCATTGATGTATAGACAGATAATAATTGGATTCATGTGATACTGAAGGAAACGTATGGGACAGTTCATTGCTTTCTTCTTTGCTATTTATCAACCTAGATGTCTGTCTGCCTTTTCTCAAATAGAATAGGACTATATGGCACTCGGCTTGTGGTGCTAAAAAAGTTTTTAAAAATACATATGAATAACTAAACAGTATTGTCTCTTTCCAGAAATGATGACTTGGTTGCTCAAAGATATTCCACCAGACCTTGTTGTGAGCAGTTTCATGAAACTCTGATCATGGGTTGAACTGTCCCTTTAAATGGGAGGATTTTCAAGTCCTGAGTTATCAGGAGCATCTTTTTTCTAAAATATCTAATCAAATGTATGGAGGTTTATTACGTGGCAGATGGAGACAATGATACTCTCAGAAACAGTAAGTCACACTGAATCTAAAAATATGTGTATATACGTATGTGTTTTCAGATTTGACTGCGTTACGACTCTGAGAAGAAGAGGCAGTGGGATTGCATGATGCAAACCACAAACATATGATGCTTAAGATCACTGGAACACACACTTCATTTAATTCTATTCATCCTTTTAGTCCACACACATAATTTAATTTTAGGTTTAAGCATCTAATTTGGATCATCTCATGAAATGGCCATAATGAAATGGGGCTGACCCCCCTACACCTGACTCAATCGGTTCTAGTTCAGGGAATCCCAATGCAGATTAAGATGAAACCAGCCTTCCACCGCCCCTCAGGGCTGTTCCAGAGCTTTTGACGAGGAGAGGGCTCAGCGACGTCAAACCTGCAATCTCTGGCCTAGGATTTTCATTTGAAGTGGCCCCCAGTGTATCGTCTGCAGAGCCACATCGCCTCACTGATGTCGTCAAACAGCTTGTCACTCAAACGCATGCACAGTCTGAGGTGCCGGCAACACTGGGGAACGTACATACAGTATGTAAATGTGGATGTTCCATCAGAGCATCTGTGTGCTTCAAATAGCAGTTGTCATCACCTTAGCAACTAGCCGTCACCTACCTCTCTACCTGGTGTTCTGTCTTTGTAAAGAGGTTTTTTTCTGGAACAGACAAGCTGAGAGGTATAAAGGAAGAGAGATGAAGGGAGGAGGTAGGTGATGGAGGGAGAGCGATGAAGGATGAAAGGGGGTTGGGGGAAACATTGGACACGTAGATTGATTTGCGGACGACATTCATTCATATTGTTCACATCTTTTTCTTCAATTTCAAACCGTTCTTTTCATTTGTGTTTTCATCAAACATTGTCCATGATTTTAGCACTCTGAAGAAACCCAAGACAAAACCTGAGTACTCCGCCCTTTTTGTTCTCCTCATTTGTCTTGTTTTTTCTTTCCCTTTATTTTTCATTTCCTTTCATATTTCAAAGTATTCACACATCAAAGACAGTGTAGCTCAGCCACAGGCATTTTGAGGAAATGCATAGAAAAGCTTCTAGATTTACAAAGTGTTTGATGGCGTGGCCGCTACAATTTATGACTGGTTGTAACTTATGTGCAGCAGTGTTATTCCACTGTCTTGGTTTTATAGGTGAATGAGATGTTGATGTACAGCATGGGTGCTTGTCTTTGACCCCTCTACGTGGGTTTTTGGTCTGTTGAACAGTCACTCCAGTGCTTTGGCTGGTTTTGGCCAGATATTTCATGGTTCTCAGAGGATGAATCCTACAGATTTAAGTGATCCTCTGACTTTTCACCACCATAAGATCAACATTTCTATTTGTCCAGGTTTATGAGCAAATACCTGCAAAAGTATTAACATTTCTTTTGGCCACAGCGACAACATTTCTTTGTGTTGAATGGTAATTAGCAAATTGGAACTAAAATGGTGAACATGGTGAACATTAAATCTGCTAAATGCTTATGTTAGCATTTAACTCAAATCAAATCAACTATATATTGTATATTGTCACACATGTTCACAGCACAGCACACAGTGATATTAATCCTCTGCATTTAACCCATCCTAATATTAGGAGATGTGGGCAGTATACAGCGGGGGTCTGGTGCCTTCCCAATGGCTAGCATGGCTGTAGACTCTTGCTTTATTTGTGTGTGTGCACGTATCTTGCACAGTATGACCTTTTGTGGCCTCTTAACTTAAAACTAAAGTTTTTTTTCTCCTCTTTTCCTTGATTTAGAGCATTCTTGACTTATGACCTTTCGAAAGACATTGTCCAGCTTCCCCGAGTCACTCCCTTCATTTTTTCTTTTTTTACTCCCTCTAAAGACCAGCTATTCTTTTTTTGTCACAAATTACCAGTAATATATCGTCCATATGTTCATACAGAAACACAGTTAAGGGAAGGAACATTATCGCCCAAAGTGGCTTTGTAATCCTGTGACTGTTTTGTCTCTTGATGTGTTATATGACTGTGAGAATCACATTCGATTCAAAATGTTGGACAATGGGGGTGACAGTTCTGACAATAGAGCCCCATTATACCAGTGAGCAGACAATAGAAACACATCAGCTCCCTGCTGAAGCCAGGTTGGTGGCTGCAGTCACCCTGTGCTGCACCTCTGACCCTTTCTTTTTGCGCTCGCGCACACACACACACACACACACACACACACACACACACACACACACACACACACACACACACACACACACACACACAGAGAGAGACCTGTTGACTATGACATAATGTAAATAACACTCTCATGCAGAGGAACATGCAGCGTTCATAACAATTATATTTTTCTTTCCCCTCTCTCTTCAGTGCATGTGTGTTGCTGCCATGGCGACCATGGCTCCGCCCCTCACATTTCTTCTCCTGCTGCTCCAACTGGCGGATGGCTCATTCCCAGAGGAACCCAGTCCGCTCAGCTACGTCCCAGTAGAGGGTATGTTTCCTTCCTGCTGAGTGTGTGTGTGGGTGTGACTGTACGTGCAGCGTTCATGATGAATGGCTTCATGGCAGAGGTGGAAATCGGGGGTCAAGGGTCAGAGCTTGTGTGTGTGGAGCAGCTTTCTAGCTACCCAGGCATACAGATGGATAAAGAGACTTCACTCAATGGCTGTATTGTAGGCTGATACATATGAGAGAGAAAGAAAGATGTAAAGACAGAAAGAAAGAGAGCTAGAGAAATGATTGTTATGGATTTTGAGAGGCCCAGGAAGATGAGAAAGTGTGAGACGATTGGATCGGAGGGGGTGATACAAGAGAGAAGGCTGAGGGAAGAGAGAAGGGGTGGAGACAGGTGGAGATGGATTGCTACGTCCTCTTCTCTCCCTCCCCTGCAGTCAAGGACAATGAGACGTTCTCCCAATCTGTCTCCTGATGATGAGGGCTCCCTGTGGAGACCGTTGTCCTCCACTTTGAAACTTTCTCATACTCTGACACTGAGACTTTTTCTCACCACCTCATCTGTACTCTCCCACTTATCTGAAATGTAGGGAGAAGAGGGAGGTAATTCCTTTTGTATGATACAATTACAGTACTGGTTGCACACAGGTTTTGTCATTATGGAGCTGCATGCATCAACAAAACCATTAAAACACTAAGAGGATAAAAGTGTTTCAGTGTACTTATGCTGCTCCAATCATCGCTTCCCATTATCTTTGTTTTCCGAAAGAAACGCATCAAGAATGAGCGAAGATATTATTCAAATGAAGGTTAGAGACATTTTGAGGGTAAATATAGATTGACTCTGTTATCGTCTATCAACGTATCCTTCAGCAAGTCTCTTCCTTTTAGTAAGCGTTTAACTCTACTCGACTTTGTGTGTTCATGCCAGTTGTGCGGAGGTATCCAGTGTTCTTGGGCAGAGCTCATCGTTCAGCTCAGAGACAGGATCTGCACATCCAGACAATCCTCCAAGTCAACCGCACGCTCTACATCGGAGCCAGGTAACCAACGGCAACCACCTCCAACTGTGTGTTACTGACGTGTTCGCATTAATATCCTTTTGCTCTTCATTTGATGCCTCAGCTTCCATCTGCTGTCACTCTGCAGAGGACATTTTCTGTTTCTGTTTGTTGTAGCGAGTAAGCAGTGTCGCTAAATGCCAAGTGAAAGCTGTTGGTTCACATCTTAAAAATGATATATAGGAAATAGTGAACTGGAGTAGCAATTTGTGGTCCCTTGGCCAAAATCTGGGCCTCCTGCAAAATTATTTGGCATAAACTTAACCAAACTTAGCAAATGAAAAACAGAAATACATTGTATAATCATTTAATGAACAATTTTGTGTGACCAAAAACCCAAACAGGTGGCAGTCGAACAGAAAGGGTGTGATGATGTCAGGCCACAATTGTATTCTATTATTTGTTTCCCCAATGTATTAACATTTAAGTTGCTGTCACTCTGTTAAGCCCTCACTAATGGGAAAAATTACATCTGCCGGTAGATAATATCCTAGAACAAGATGATTCTGATTAAACAAATAAAACATGTTAAAAATTGGTTAACAATGCAGAAACATTTCTAATTGCTGACCCCTTCGCTACACATTGTTTACATTATATATCAGACACCTATATTGCATTGGTCCTGATTGTTTGTGTGTTTTGTAGAGATGACTTGTACAGAGTGGAATTGGATAACATGGCAGGTGATGAGATGTTCTACAGCAAGGTAAGACACACAAAACCAAACATGCACTAACAACTGAAAATGTACAGAAACACACATAACAAGCGTATTCAGACTTTGGTTTGTTCCTTTGGCAGAAACGGACATGGGAATCCAATAAGAACGACATTCGAGTGTGCCGGATGAAGGGCAAACATGAGGTACAGTGCTTGTACACAGCACTCTGAGATTTACATGCATCAACAACATCTATTCTATCACACGCATGGACAGACACTACAGCTGTTATAGAAACCTTATTTCCTTCGGGTGCACCTGCATACGGTATTTACACAAAATCTCGTTAGCTCAGTGTAACATTGCCCAGGCCGAAAGATATCCATGAAGCTTGAAAGCCATTGTCTTGCACACCTGCATTGTGCCAATGTTCTTCATATATCTCATCCATAGCCTGTGGGGAAAAATATTGGGGCCATTGTGTGTGTATATGAAGTGATAGATGACAATGTTCTGAGATATTAAGGTACATGATAAAATCTACAAAAAAGAGATATTTGATGGGATGGTAGCTTGCTTGACAGGTTGTAACCTAAAATATAAGCTTTATTGTATAATGCCACCAGCAAAATCCAATCTGGGCGGAACTCATGGAAAAAGAGAAAGAGGCAAGAGGAAACATTATAAAGCAAACTGAGCAGAAAGAGTGACACAGCCCCAGGGGAGAAACAGTAATTGAAATCAGTTGAGGAAGGGATAGGAGGTGGAGGAAAAGTGGGGAAGAAACACATAGGGCAGCCACCGGGTAGTAAGAAAGAGCCAGAGACAACAAAAGGAGAAGATGTGTTGCTTCAGAGAACACAGATGAAAGAAGAAAATATGTATGAGGAAAACAAGCTGTGATAAAAGCCAGGAAGGGAAAGATTTGCCCAAGGTAGAGAGATGGCGAGAAGGTTGAAGCTTAAGCCCACTAACTCATGGAAATAGATAAAATTATAAGGCTCAGGGTAAATTATGCAGCTGTGAATCATCTGACATATAGAACAGACATAAGACTTTACAGTCTTATAGCATCTATTAGGTAAGTGTGCATATAAAGTCACAACAGTCCAACAATAGACATTTTTCACAGCAGACACTTAGAAATGTGTTTGCCATTGCGTAGAAAGCACAGATGGAACCACTAACATTAATGGTGGAAGCAATACTTGGGAACTGAACTGAACTGAAACACCTGTATGGAATGCATCCATCACTAACCATGACTAAAACTTTGGAAAAGGAATAGTTTTTGGAAAATTCACTCATATGCTTTCTTGCCAAGAGATAGATATGATTGATAGCACTCTGTGGGTCCTGTCTGCACAGTGTAACAAGAGCCAGAAGCTGATTGGTTCAGCTTAGCTTAGTTTAAAAAATATATTTGCACTTTATTTTATTGTTTGCCAAATGCCAACCAAAACAGTTTTTTACACTTCAAATGTGAAATTTTCCACTTGATAATATACTGTCAATAATGTTCTTTTGTGATATTATGAAAGGGATTTTTGTAGACCTTTTTCATAGTGGGAATAATCTCTCTAGAGGCAACGAGACAAGATGTGGGTAACAGAAGCGTTATGGTTTCCGTTTGTAGTCCGAGAAGTATTGACTAATCATGTTTAAGCTTTTTTTTTTTTGCTTTTTATTGTTTTAAAATCAGCTTGTAAACTGGCTACACGTCGTCTCTCAAATCCAACTCCAGTCTCGCATCTCAAGTTGCTAATCAGACTGTAAACAATGAGCAATATCGAAAAGTAAAGTCTTGGCCTGGATATACACTGGCTACACCGGAACCCCAGCAATATCCCAAATTAAGCCGCTTGCTCCCAGAGGCCGTTGTGAGACCAATGAGTATGGGTCCCGAGATTGTAGCAGGCAAAGCACAGGTGTTGGCGCTAGCGGCTGGTTAGCTTAGCTCAACACACAGACTGGTAACCGGGGGGAAAGGGCTAACGGTAGCCTGGCTCTTTTCAAAGTTATCAAAATCTGCCAAGGAGCACTTGCAATGCTAACTGATTAACACTTGATATGCCATTTGTTTCATTCAAACAGTCGAGACTTAAGAAGGCTTAAGAGCCAGGCAGCTTTTATGCAAACTACTTTCTGCCTCAATCTCAGTAGTTAGCTACCAAATATCCTCCAATAAAATTTAACTATGTCACACAACTAGTAAAGCTATAGTGACACTTGCTAACGTCATTCAATATCAATTTAGCTACTGATGAACATATCATCAACCTACGCAGGTTTATTCAAGTTCCATGAATTATTTTTCCTATCTTTGAATTCATGTTATCAGACACTGTTGTAGTATCACAAAGGGATGAGGAGCTGACCAGTGTCATCAAGTTTCAGATTCAGTAGCAGCAGCTCAATCAGCAATCTCCACTTTGAAGACAGCTTTCAAAGTCCGTGTCCCGTTGTTCCTCCAGATGGATAGTGGGGTTGAGGGTGTTAGGGATAGTTTTATACTGCAAGTTTCATACTTCACAGTTGCAGCCTTCTTGCTCTGACTGGTAGTTTTAAATTTAGTTTTGGTTCAAAATTGTTGCCCTGTACCTTGTGATTTTCTCCTCTTTAATCGTTTCCTTTGTGTTTTTCTCTGTAGGGAGAGTGCCGTAATTTCATCAAGGTTTTGCTCAGCCAGCATGGTGGCCTGTTTGTATGTGGAACAAACGCCTTCAACCCACTGTGTGCCAACTACACTGTTAGTATCCATCTATCTGTCAGCTGGCCACTCTCTGTGTGCTTGCCAGTTTGTTTATCTGTCTATATATATTTTTATTTTTGCAGAAAGACACTCTAGAAATGGTGGGAGAGCCTGTCAGTGGGATGGCACGGTGCCCTTATGATCCACGACATGCCAATGTGGCTCTATTTGCAGGTAGTGTCTTCAGTTTTCACACTAAAGGATGAAGAATTCAGGTTTTCTAGCAGACATCAGACTCAGTTTTAAGCTCCAGACATTGAAACGTCTGTGCCCTTGTGTTTACCTTTACAAATGATTTATAGTCAGACCTCTCGCTGCATTGCTTGTTTGGTTTTAATCTCCCTGACCTTGTGCTATCTCTCCAATCTGGATCTTCCCCTTCTTCTTCTTAATCTCCTCCTTTCCTCTCTCTGTGCTTCTCTCTCGCTCTCAGATGGAAGTCTCTTTACTGGTACTGTGACAGACTTCCTGGCCATCGATGCGGTGATCTATCGTAGCCTCGGCGACAGCCCCGGCCTCCGCACAGTCAAACACGATTCCAAATGGTTCAGAGGTACTTTTAGAAACGATCTCATTAAAATGACTCTCCTGCGTCAGACACCTTCAATTGATAGTCCTGAAACAAATATCAGAAACCATCACTGTTATCTGCAATGGTTTACTAAAAACAAAAATTGTTGTGGCAATATTTTCATGGAGCTAAATAATAAGCTACATTCAATGAAACCAAACATAATAAAAAGTTCCATTTAATAGATTTATTTGAAGTGAAACACATTCAGATGTGATGTATTTAGGTTAGTTTGACTCTACAGAGTCACAGTTTTAACAGTAAGTTTGTGAGAGTTTGTGAAAAAAAACAAGGTCAAAAGCTGGAACAGTGCTGGATGAATAAATGATAAATAATGTGTATCGTAAAATGATAAATTAAACAGGACATGTATATTTGATGAGCGAGGCCCGTGGACAGCAGCGGCCCATGTATATGTGACTGTTATTACAGCTCCATGTCACAGACTGTGGAGCGTTACGTTTGGCCCCCGGCACTGCGTCGCTACTGATCTGTGTGTGTGTGTGTGTGTGTGTGTTTTTGTCTAACTGTGTTTTTCTCATTATTTTTCAGAGCCCTACTTTGTGAGCTCCATGGAGTGGGGGCCTCATATTTATTTCTTCTTCAGAGAGATGGCCATGGAGTTTCATCATCTAGAGAAGGTGCTTTCTTCCTCTTCCTTTCTTCTCATTGTATTCCATTGATTCTCTATTTTATTAAACCGTGCTTGTTTTATTCCAGGTGATGGTGTCTCGTGTAGCTCGTGTGTGTAAAGCAGACCTGGGTGGCTCTCAGCGCGTCCTCGAAAAACAGTGGACCACATTTCTGAAGGCGCGACTCAACTGCTCCGTGCCAGGAGATTCTCACTTTTACTTCAACCTCTTGCACGCCACAAGCAACATCATCCACATGCAGGGACGAGACGTCATCCTGGGTCTCTTCTCCACGCCACCAAACAGGTACAGAGATGCAAATAATTTGCACACAAACAAGCACCAACGCTACTCTTCTCATCATGGTCTTATTTTTGTTTCCCGTTGTTAGCATCCCTGGCTCTGCGGTGTGTGTGTTTGACATGCAGCAGCTCGCTCATGTCTTTGAGGGCCGGTTCAAAGAGCAGAAGTCCCCCGAGTCTATTTGGACTCCTGTGCCGGACGAAGCGGTGCCTAAACCGAGGTATTGTTATGCAAAGTGTACGTGAGCCGTTCTTGGGCAAAATACTGCAGTGCTGCTTTACTGAGCATCTGTCTACATATATAGTCGACTTACTCCCCTGCTATAAGCTCCAACTGTCAATCACACAGCAACTTCCCTACTATTCAGCAAATATTCTCATACAGCCTCCAGCAGCCGCAAAAAGAACTCCGCTGGCTCTTTTCTTCTTGCTCTCTCTGGACTTCTATCACTCTCTCTCTCCTCTTCCTATCTGTCTATTTCTCAACTCTCACTTTCCTGTCTCTTTCTCTGTCTGCAGACCGGGAGGATGTGCAGTGCAGGGATCCAGATTTAGCTCTTCTACAACGCTGCCTGATGAAGTACTGAACTTTGTGAAGACCCACCCACTGATGGACGAGACCGTTCCACTCCTGGGGCACAGACCTTGGGTGGTCAAGACTATGGGACGGTACGCATACTGACTCAGTTGTTTGATAGTGCCCATGCAGAACTTTTTATAGCATGAAAAAAGGATGTGAACAAGTGCATCATAGCTTGTAGGAAGGGTAGGAAAAAAACATTACTGATTGAACGTGGTTTCCCTATGGATGTGTCTAGGTACCAGCTGACAACCATGGTGGTGGACACTGAAGCTGGTCCCCATAAGAACCGTACCGTCTTGTTCCTGGGCTCTACCCGAGGAACCATCCTGAAGTTTCTAATCATTTACAGCGGAGATTCTGTCTCCCACGGCAGTGTGTTTCTGGAGGAGGTGGAAGGATTCAACACAGAGAAGTGAGTAGGAGTCGAGACATTTTGTCCTTGATCTTCATTTGGTTATTGAAATGTTGGTGCAGGTAGATATGGTCTCATGCTGCCAGCTTCTATTTGATAACTTGAGAGCAGCAGCAACAGTTCACACAAGAACTGTCTGCAATTACACTTTGATGCAGCTAAGAGTAAAACTTATTTTATATTTTTTTATTATGACTGTATCTGTTACAGTTGTGTTCACATATATAGTAAAATAATTGGATTTTAGGGTTGCATCCATTGACTGTATGTAAGAAGTGAACGTAGGTGACTTCACCCATTGGTTTGTGGACTGCTTGCGAGCCTTCTGCATTTTGGCCATTGCCATTTTGGTGTTTTACAACCAGAAGTGAATAGAGGGTGGAGATAAATACTACCGAACGCTGAAGCACTGAATACAACTTTTTCAGGGGATCAAATATTACAATTATTTTTCATGAACTGAAAACAAACTGTGAAAGGGTTAAAGATCCAAGACAAAAAAAACTGATGACTCACAGACCGAAAAACGCTGTGGTAGTGACTTGTCAGTCACGAGGTAGCCACACTCCAATGCATACCCTGCTTATTGTCGGGACCATCATTTACTAAATTAACATCATGTGGTATTGAAGAAGACTTGAAACTAGCAATTGAAACCATAAACTAATGTTTACAATGTTTTATTTAGGGTCATTTTCTCATAGACTTCCAAACAATCAGACGTATTAAATATATAGTCACCCCCTGAGGGTTATTAGAAAGAATACAAGTTTAAGGCACTAATGCATTGGCTTCCCTTTTCAGATCTTGTGTATTACTGTGAAGGACCTGGCTAGAAAAAAGGACTTTGGCTTCATCCACTGTCAGTTTATACAAAAGAGAGTTTATTTCTTCTTACCGCACAGCTCTGGCTCTGCTGCGTCTGAGCAGGCCTAGATCAAACAGTGCTGTTTTTGTGACCCTTTGTCTAAGGGTTAGGTCATGAGACTGTCTGACTTGAGGTACCAACAGATGAGGCCTTTGACCCTGTCACAACTTGATTTGAGGCCAAAGGTGTACGTTGTGTTCCCTCTGCTGGCTCCTTACCCTCTGTTTCCCGTCTTCACTCTTCTGTGTCTTGCTGCCTGCAGGTGTGGTGAGGACTCTCCTCAGGCTCGTCAGCTGTTGTCTCTGTCGTTGGACCGGACCAGTCACACTCTGCTGCTGGCCTTCCCCTCCTGTCTGGTCCGAGTGCCCACATCTCGCTGCCACCTCCACTCACGCTGCATGAAGTAAGTTTTTGTCTTGAAGAGTATTTTTCTTCCCCTCAATGCTTCTTTGTACGATAATTCGGGATGAATACCAGATGAGGATTCATCGTTTGACTAGTGATCCACATATAACATTTGAAAACAAATGACCAAATAACAAATAGATATCATGAGCCAATAGACAGTGTTTCACATTTTAGGGTTTCAATGGCCAACTGTGCCAGATCGTGAATAAGCAAGCTAACTCCCTGCAAATACATAGCTGTAACACTTGTTCCCCGGTTTGATTTTCTCTAAAATTCCCAGGGAGAGTTTCCTGCTAAGAATGGTAAAAATGGCCGCTCTGAAAATCAGGTCAGTACTCAATCTTTCTAAACTTGTTATTTTCATCGGTGTGTAGGAGTTGTCTAGCCTCCAGGGACCCGTACTGTGGCTGGACCAGAGGCAGCACCTGCTCCTTCCTGAGACCAGGCACACGGTGAGAAACACACACACACACACACACACACACACACACACACACACACACACACACACACACACACACACACACACACTGTATACACCAACCTGTGAACAGTTTCTTTCCTCTGCAGCAGACCTGCTGCCTATAGACTCAGGACAAGATATTATATGTGGAGAGTTTTATTGGCAAAGTCCCAACATTCCTGTATGTTGTACATGAAAAGGTCTGGCAAGTAAGCTAGTGTCGAATATGGACTTTGTCACATAAGATAAGGAGAATAAATGCTAAACGATGGCACAGTGTTCTTGTAGTTTGAGTGACGTGGATTCAAGCTCCCATGACTGCATATTTAAGAAAACAAAAGAAACAGAAATAACAGACATATGGTGGATAACGACTCTTGTTGCCCAGTAATTAAAATCAAACTGGGGGGAAATGCAATAAAGAAGAAAATTATAAATAAAAGGTTAAGAAATGGCCAAACAAACACATTCAATATTCTATTGTTACATATAAGAAAACACTACCGCGGTATATGTATAAGGTCATAAGGACATGTTAATATAAGTTAGTTAAGTGCAAAAGGTTTCTTTTTTTACTAATGTGTTTGAGGCTGTCATAGTAATTTCATGCAATTCTGGTCTATTTCCCATTTCAGTCAGGAAGTTTAAATAAAGCTGTACATTAAAATGTTGGTATGAATATGTAAACATTCATATTATTTCAATTTATTATTATTTTAATTTGTAAGCTAATTAAAACATTATTGATGTGTGGATGTATATTATTTAATTTAGCATGATTTACAGTATTAAATACTGTAAAATTATCAATAAATAATATTTTTTAAATGATTACTATCATTATCTTTTATAAATTCATATTCCCATAAACAAAATAAAGAATTATTGGTATCAAGTCCAACAGTGTACACGCAGTATATCGCAATCCGTACTCCCTGTGGCTGACCCTGACCTCTGACCTCCCTGAGGGATGATGGCAAGCAAAAGGAGAAAATCAATAGTGTATCCCATTACACTGGATGACGCATCAATATGTGCCATATCAATTTAATTGCTAACTATCAACAAATGTCCCCATTAATGTACAGTTTGCATGCAAATGTGAACATGTTCATATCAAAAGTAAATTGTTATTGTCAATATTTATTTATTTTTTGTTCTGTTCTGTAAACATTCGACCATGAGAGGTGGCATACCGTAACTGTATATCGTGAATTAAGGGCACGATGACAACATGTTTCCTATCGTATGATGTTTGTATATGAAGAGAAATATTGAAGTCTCTAATGTGCTGATCTCGGTGTGTTGCAGGCTGCCTTTTCAACAAGATGTGGAATATGGAAACACCACCTCCCATCTAGGAGACTGTGACGGTAGGTTGCAGCACTATGACATTAATGTTTCTGGCTGTGTACATCGGATTGAGGGTAGACACCGCCTAGTGGCTAAATCCCTCATTACACCTGTCTGCTTGTCACTGAACATTTTGTTCTGAGAAAAAAAACAACCTCTGATGCTTCCATGTGAGATACTATTTTAGACAATTTCTGTAATTGAGCACATTTTGTAGGTATAATGGGATTTCCTCCCGAGCTCAGCAAGATCCACTCAACCATTATATTAGCAACTGAGTGTTTTGGTGTCTTTTTTCAGAGCTGAAGCAGGTGGGAGTGAAACTGGGATTTTGGTTTCGACCGCAATGCCTACAGGTCAAAACGCTCCCAGTGTGAGACAGTTTAATTAGGGAGGATGTGAGAAGAGTAACTGCTGGTGGAGAGACTGCAGGATGGGAACATCCTCCTGGTCACCAGGCTTTGTTCTCTCAAAGCTGAACATCTGAGAGAGGAATGACCGAGGGTAACAGGGAGCAAGCTGGAAAAAGCTGAGCATAAAATACTGATCACCTCTGTTGCGAGGCTCAGATGTCACTACAGCAGTGAGAGAGAGGGCCTCTTTGAACTTTGCTCTGAAATTCTGTGGGGGGGGGAAATAAAAGTACTTTCCTCCCCAGCAGATTCATTCTGAAATGATCAGCCCGTTATAGACCAGTTTTAAAAAAAATCCACTTAGGTAGATCCAAATTTCCAAACACATTCCAAGCCTTCATCAAACTAATTTGTTTTAAACTGATATATAGGCTGCTAATTTTGAACCTGCACTTAGAAACTGATAGCGGTAGAAGTCAGGGATGCCAGCTGCAGACCTGACAGACTCTAATCCGAGTGGTGAATGTGCAGCAGAGGCCGAGCCAGGGACAGGCATGTGCTGCTGTGTCTGCAGATGGGAGTGATTAGAGCTGGGTGGAAACACTGAGGTAATAGTATGCTGCGAGGAGAGACTCACTGACCGGGCTGCAAGATGGAAAGTTGTGAGGTGGAGAGGAGAGAGGAGAAAAGGAACATCAGCTGCTGTGGTCTGAGCTGTGCTGATGACAAGTGCAGGCCTCTCTGAACATGGAGCCTGTGGAGTCCCAAGGCCAGACTGGAGTGAAGCTCCTCTAAAGACAATCACTGTATAATGCTGAACCCATGTTCACCAATTATGAGTGTTATTGCAGTTATTGATTTATTCATTTTTATATCTTGTGAGGGGGAAAAACACTTTGAAGTAGCAGAATAGCACTGTGGTAATGATAATTTAAAACTGCCCCCTTTGGACAGACATTGAGAGGCAATGTCCCTCGTCCCGTTCCACTAAATGTCATCTTTGTAATTGTGTCTTAATCTTTAGGAATTCTGCAGCAGAGTTTGCTGATTGAACCGGAGAGCTTGGTCTCCCTCAACCTGCTTGTGGCATCTGCTGTGTCCGCTTTCACCATCGGGGCGGCGCTCTCTGGCCTCGCCGTCTGCTGGATCATGGCCCATAAACCTACCAATCGACGCCACGGCAACGCCTCCCAGTCCTCTATCCAGCGGCGTGAAAGAGGCCTGCTGACCAACGGCAGTGGTATGGGAGGCTCCGTACTCAGTGTGACACGACAGGGAGGTGGGGAGCGCCCCTGCACTCAGGGCGGGGAAACCCTGTTTGTCATGCCCAACGGATGGGTGAAGTCAGGAGAGCTCGACCCGGGTTTCCTGCCAACCCCGGAGCACACGCCCCAGCAGAAACGCAGAGGCCTACGACTGTCTGACTCCAACTCTGGAGGGTGGGACACCAGCCAGACGTACCTGGGTGGAGGCTCAGTCGGTCTGGGCTCGCCCTGCCGCATCCCCCCCTCCGTCTACCTGACCACCAGACTCTTCCAGCAGGGCGGAGGCGGGAGACACGGTGGTGAGACCCGGGGAAATGATCTGCCACGCCAGCACTACGTCTGCCTGAGCAAGCAAGAAAAAGGAGTGAAGGGGACGCCCAAAGCCCCTCTCCGGAAATCTGCAGGAGAATATGTATACCCCATGACCCCCCAGGACTCGCCTGAGCGCCGGAGGGTGGTTTCAGCTCCCAGCGCCCATACGGAGTATGGCGAGCCGCTGCCTTTGCGCTGGCCGGCCCCGGAAGGATACATCCTGAGCAGCCACGGCATGGTGCCCGTCCCGCTGCCTGCACCCTCCATGCCCGCTCCCAGTGGCCAGACCTACATGTCCCAGCAACACCCCCCCGTGCTGACCAGGGCTCTGCTGAGAGGGGCCCTGGAGCGAGGGGAGCTGGGCGAGCTGGTGGATCTCAGCCAGCTGATGAGTAAGAAGAACTGCAGTGATAGAACTCAGACTGGCCAGTGACTCTTGTGGAAATGAAGTGGACGGGAGCATTTCCATGTCTGAACTCTCTTTTTTATTTACATAGATCTCTCTTCTCTCTTCCCTCCTCATTCTGTCCATTCCCCTTTCCCTTCTCTTTTCCCTACATCTTTATTTGTCATTCCACCCCTCTGAGCTCCTCTGTCAGTCTTTCAGGCTTCAGCCCATGATGAGCCTCTCTTTCTGACTGGCTGCTGGGTCTGCCACTCATATCCTGGCTCACACTAATTGGTCAGACGGACTGAGGTTGTTGCTGTGTCTGCATTGCAGAGTTGCCTCCCTCATCCTGCTAGTCAGCGGCAGCAGGATGAGGGAGGAGAGAGCATGTTGAGGAAAGAAAGAAGGAAAGAAAGAAGGAAACGATAACAGCAGAAAGGGGGCAGAGACAACGGAGACAAAGTTGGACATGGCACTTTCTCTGTGCAGATTAACTGAGGCTGCAGAGCCAGTAAGATACTGCTATAGAAGCGGGATTCCTTTTCCCTCCCTTATCTTGGATAACATTAACAAGACTGCCACCATCTGTTCTCTGCTATATTACCTGTTGGTCTGATTGCCAACTAGGTACTTGGAGTGAAACTGAGAAATATTAGCATCGTAGAAGCTGCAGGTGACTCATCAGACAAAGAAACTGACTGTGAACACAAATTGAATGGATGACGAGGAAACGCAAAATCCTTTTCTCTATTTTTGTTTCTCTCTCTGTCCTCTTTGCTGCACACGTAGAGTAGATGCATACATGTTTTTGTAGAGGTGACGGAGGGTATTTAGTATTCAACGTGTACGAGAAGCACATGTGTGCCAAATGCCTCTAACCTGTCTCACAGGGATATGGGACCATAATTCACGTCTTGGGAGAGCAGAGTGCAGGATTGAAATGTCAGCACAATTTCTGCCAACCGCATGTTCTCTGTAATGACGGCATCTTTGCCGTCCATCGCTCTATTCGTTTGCCTCCTTGTGCGCCATGTACTCTTAAATTACCAATTATTCCCAAAGGACGTCTGGGGAGATTGCACACCAACACTGGACTGACTTGTTTTGGGGCTGGACAGGAAGGAAGAAAGAGAGTGTTTTAGAGGATTTAAAGTAAATGCACTGTAATATATGAACACCTTGTCCTTCACTGTCACTTTAGGTTTTTTTTCCACAAACAAACACACACATTCATTAATGCAGAATTAGAGAACACAGTCCGGTTTTTAGGCAAAATGTCCACAGTGGGTCACGGTCCCACAGACGTGATACTGAACAAAATGACAGTTACAGTCGTGGTGATGATTGAAACCTTTGGCCTAACTCAAAGCCAATAGGTTTAATGGAAATGTTCCCAGCAGGCAAATGGGACTATATATTCAGCCCGTCAAAGTGTCCAGTGCTACAAAATGGTCGGCGTTCAGCTCAACACCACACGGTCACACCGTGTGTTAGCGAATAGATGGAAGTCATAAAAAAGAGACAAGATGAAGAAGCAAAAAGCAAGTAAGACTTCATGAAACGACTGTGGAAAATAGTGAGGATTTGTTAGAAAACTGACCGACTTGATTTTCACGCATAGTCAGTCATGAGCAAATGAATGCTGGTTTGTGCTGGTGAGCAGCAATATGTGGTTTATCTGTACATAGTAAACTTTAATTTAGATAAAAATGATATTGTAAGATAAACAGTAACTCAAAAAAAAAAAATGATATCAGGCCCTAGCTTGCAAACAGAAACAAACATGTATCATGTCATTGTAGCTATATGACTGAACATCTGAAAGTGTCATATCAACCTGCTTCAAGATGGAAATCACAAAGACACTACTTTTTTTTTTTTTTTACATCTGCGTGCCAAAACCATGAATGATTTACTGATGCCTGATTACTAAAGCAAAAAACCTGAGAGAAACTTATTTTAAAGTGCCATGAAGACCATTTCAGTTAGCAGTGCACCTCGTGTGCTGTGGTCCTGGAGAACTTATTGCAGTATACTTGTGATACGTATGCCTTTGACCTTTACACGCTGAATGTTATATATTATTTTTTTATTTAGATGTCGGCTTGTACTGTTGAAATAATTTGTTTCAGCTCCCCCTGTCTGTCTGGATGCTACTGACACTGAATGCTACCAGCAGTGTTTGAGGGTCTGTTTGTGAACTACTTCTTTCATGTCACACTGTAAATATATAGAACTGAATGCAGACTCTTTGTCATGCACTTCATGATAATACTGTAATGCCTTCACTGATGCCATGACATTAGCCATGTTTATTCTGATATGTAATAATAATGATTTATAAGTAGTTCATAAGCAAACCTTCAAATGGACTGAAATGCTGTGGGGGAACCTTGTGTATCTCATTTTGTGTCATATCTGTCTTGATCCTGGGCCTTTTTGTCGTGCTCTGAAGTGTAGTGACTGTCTGTCTGTCAACTGCCATACTGGAGGATCTTGAAAATGCTTGTCAGTATTGTGAGTGAATGAATGTAGTCATCCGTTTTCTGTTTATAGTCATTATACTGTGCAGTAATAAGGAAAAGCACAAAACCTTTTCTGTTTGTTTTGCATTCTGAAAAGGAGCTGTTCTGTATCATTTGTGAATAGTGTAAATAATCATCTGTAGGTATAGTGTTTCAGTTTTGGGGGGGATCCTCCATGCTCTTCTGAAACAGGACTGTGTCACAGAAGTGTGAGGTTTTGTTTAGTTTTTTTTTTTCAGTGACGATGCTGTGAATAAGATGTATGTACAGTATTTACGTGAATCTGGCTGACTGCTGAGTTCAGCTGTTTCCTGTTATTAGAGTAGAGTCGCAGGCCTGACCTCAGCCAGAACTGAGCCTTCTCATTTGACTGATGCCTGCTGAGTTTTTTGCAGTTACTAAGATACTGCTGTTATAATAACCATCAATCTTTGGAGTACTGCTATTAAATGGCATTATATAATTGACTGCTAATGTTGTTAAGTGTGGTTCCCAAATGCACTCATAGAAATAAATGCATAACATTACATGCGTATCCACGCATATACGCACATTTACAAATGAAATACTATTACTTCACAGTCTCAAGTAATGCGTATGTCATTAGTGCATTTTGTTTTCTTTAAATTAGACATATTTGTCATCAGATTGAGAGTTTCAAACTTCCTAACAGCCAACGCTCCACAGCAGAGAGGCAGGCAAAACAAACGTTATTGCATTTACTTTCCTCGCCACAAGAGGGAGCTGTACGCTGGCCGTCACTCAGCTCCTCTGTGATGGGGTGAAAGGCTTGAACTCCCATGGGAGTCGCTGTGCATTGACTGGCCCTTTCCTGGCTGTGCTGCTGGACTAGACTGACTAGTTTTAATCAGAGGTCTAGTGCAGAGATGAGAATGGCACTTGTTCTCTGCTTTGCTATCATGCTTTGAACATCACACAAGCAGCAAAAGGTTGAGTGAGTTATGTAACCCAAAACATACATGAACTCCATGATCATCCCTGATGCAGCCGAAGAGTTCATGCAGCAACTTGATGATATAGGCAAAAGAAGATGTAACCGATTAAGTTAGATTTTATTCTGCCACTGATATTGGAAAACAATATAAGTTATTGAAGAAAATGCTAAAAAATCCTGGGAGATGGTGCGAGGAAATAAGGTCCAGGGTCCAAAAAGTTATAATAAAAGAATATTTAATAAAAAGTGATAGACAGACAGCTTATGCTTTCGATCGAGCTCTTTTGGTCCACAGCGAACTCCACGGGCACGCAGGTCCGATTCACTCGCTAGTAGCCGGAAAAGAGAACGCTTCTTCTTCATGCAGTTTATTTATACTCTCCAGTCATGGAGCCTAGAGCCCTTCCGATTCGTTATCCTAATTTTCCTCAACACCGTTGAGTACCTTTTACTCGCTCATTGGCCCGCAGCTAAAGTGACGGAGCCCCGTCCACTTCTTCTTCTTCTTCTTCTTCTTCTTCGGTAAAGTCTCAAAAGTCAATCTTCAGCTCCGCCACCTCAGGCGAACAAGAGAACTACAATTCCTTAAAGCGGCAGTACATGCAGCATGCAGCATGCAACCTCTAACATTCATTCACACATTAATCATTTCACAGTAGATAAAAGTGACCTTCATATGCATACAATTACAAATCCTTCATAATAATATCCCTTATTAATTATCATATTTCATTAATTATCATATTTCATGCATTGTAATGTACACATAAACAATTCTTCATTTTACACTGTGCAAAGTCCAAATTTGACTAACTAAACTCTAAAAAAAACCTTCAGTTATATAACTGTATACAAATGAATAGTTATATGAACAAATCAACTCTGCAATTAACCAATTTGGAATTTAGGAATCACATGGAGCAAGCTGAAAGATTTATTTTTCCATAGCCTGTACATTTCATTGGAATAAATCATGAAAAATGTACAAATAATAGACATTGCATCAGTCAGACTGTGCTACACATTTTTTGGTAATGCACATCCAAAAAGTTGGAGGGCCCACAAGAGACATAATAATAATAAAGAATTGTCAAAAACCAAGAAGCAGTGATCGAGATATCCCGACTTTCAGGGCCTAGAATGTATCAAGCTCCATCCTACAATTCCCATAATGCAACACAAAAGTTTTTCCCATTTTACTCTCCCTGCTGTCGTTCACATGTGGCGTTTTTTGCGCCTTCAAATTCACTGTTGCAGTGTGCAGGCGTTCCCAAGAGTTAAACTTTTGGAAAACAGTGTCATGAACCAATTACAGCTGGCAGATGTCTTCTGTTTTCATTAGTCTACGATAAATGATATGAAGGAGAAGTTGATCAATTTAGTGGAAGAATACCCAGAGCTTTTCCATCTGTTCGGGTCTCCACGGAACATTTTACTTTCTTAACCTTTGCTGACCAATGACATCACAACTTCCAGTTGAAAGGTCAGCCAAACTGTAGATGACAAATCATCGGTAAATTATGATTTGTAAATGAAAATGTAAATGAATTTATCTTTGTTTTGACTTTGTTTGGTTTAGTCAGTGAGGCTTACTGCTAACTAAACACAACTTCATCATCATTGTCACTGCAGTATTCAGGTTTTGGTTGCTTAGTAACAGCAGGTGTGCACACCCCACACCTCCAATTTGTAATGTATGTTTGTGTCAAAAATGTTGAATCTCAAGATCTCAAAGATTATTTTCATGACCAGTAAACTGAACTTGATGTGTGAGATCAGTGACGTAACCCTTTAACATTATAATGTATTTTAGGCCCTCATTGTGCAGTCTGAAACCAAATGTGTGGACTCCCACTTACTTATGAATAGAAGCGTTTCAATAGAAAATAATAGCCGATGGAATCAAAACAGCAGTTTGTGGAAGCGATCCATTCAGACACAAGTAAATACACGTGTGCAGGTAAGTATTCAATCTGCCAGTTTTCTGAAACTTGGGTAAAGTAGTTGACAACAAAGCCAACATGGATCGGTGTGTAGCAGACAATGAAAACGATCATGTTTGCTGTGATTATGCCAATGATCCTTTTCTTTTCCCCTGACTTGTCATCCACCTTTAACAGAATACGGATGATGCAACTGGAACAGAAGATAACAATCGACAGTGGAGTGATGTAGCCTAGAAACACCATAATAACCATAAACTGTGGATGAAGTGGGAGATTTTTACATCTTTCAAAACAGGTCCAGAGTTTGTCCGGGTAATTGTCTTCTCGGAATAGGATGCATGTTGTCAAAAGAAATCCCCAAAGAAGCAAACACACAGCAAACGCTGTCTCTTTCTTCTTCCTCCATGATCTGGCCTGCAGTGGGAACCTTATAACCAGGTATCGATGGACACTGATGGCCGTGGTTGTGAGGATGCTGGCGTACATGTTGATGAAATGTAAGAATAAAAGGAAAGTACACAAGTAAGTATCTTTTGGCAGGCAGAAGAAGGCATCATAGATCCTTAAGGGAAGGAAGAGGAGGAGGGTGGTATCGGATATAGCCAGGTTGAGCATGTAGATGTGGGTCTCGGTCCAGGAGGCCCGTTTGGCAATGAAGGCATGCAGAGCAGCAGCATTGACAAGGAAACCCAGGAGAAACACTGGACTGTAAGCCAAACCCTGAAGGATATCCAATTTGCATCCAGCGGTGGTAATGTTGGTGTTGTTGCATATACTTATCTGTAAGAAGTGTCCATGTGTCAGAGTGAAAAACAATTAGTATGTTAGTTAAGAGAAGGAGTAAATACTGAGATGCACCTTCAAAGAAGCACACAAACAAACGGTTCATGGCTATTCAATACAGCTCACAGGGTCTTACTATATTAAAGGAGAGGTTCTCCTTGAGTCTTAAAACAATATCCACATGCTCATGTGTAGGCCTACATTTAATGCTTCCTGTAATCATTCTTCCAAAAGAGTACTCCGGTGATTTAGCATTATACTCCGATAACATTGTCGGTCTCACGGTGGACAAAAAGTCTCAGTAAACATTGTAAACATGAGTTCATGACCTCAGACACTAGTTTCAAGTCCTCCTCAATACAGCACGATGTTCATTTATTAAATAAATGCCCCATTCAGAGTACGTCAAGCAGGTTAGCTTTAGGGGTGTAGCTACTTTGTGACAGGTCGCTAATACGGCGTTGCCTGTTCTGGGTGTTGTCCATGTTTCTTAGAACTTGAACCCTTTCACTGTGTTTCATATTCTGTTCAGCTCACCAGTATTAATTGTAAGCGTTTTGGTTCCCTACAAATGTCTTATGCTGTGTTCGGTTGCACTCAACTGCACCCTCTCTGTCACTGATAGCAAAAAGCCAAGACTGCAACGACCAAAAATCTAGTGCATTCACTTCCTCCTTCACACCCCCAGAAATGTTCATTTTCAAACTTGTAGTCTACAGATTCTGCTAACACTGGAACCCAGAAATTGTCTCTTCATGGCCAGTGTGGACAAGATAAATGATTAGAGCAACCATATTTGTTTTCTACCTTCTCTCTTCTATATTCTCATGAGCATGTGGGCCTTGAAAAATGTGACGCTACTTTTCATATCAGGACTTATTGTAGTTGTTACTCATCATACAACAACTGCTCATTACTTCCTTTTATTTCAAAAGTTATTTCTTAAGAACTGAAGAACTTACTCTGCCTTTTCAACTCATCATTTCCCAAACAGCTAAACAGAAACACCAGTGGTCATGATGATCCAATAAAAAAAAAACTTACCATATTAAAGATGAACCTAAATAGATTTTAGGCAGCCAGCATATCTATGTCTTCTTGAAACATGCAGACCTGTGAGAAGCTCTGCTACATGTCCTCTCTTTCTGATACATGTGTTCTCTCTGTGGCTAAAAGTGTAAGATGAGCTAAATCTGTAGGTAGCAGACCACAGACGCAGTTCCCCTTATTGTTCCACAGTGACATTTGCATGCATGTCACTGTGAATATATGATATGTCTATGTGGATGTGGGTAATCCAACACTGTTGTTTTGCACGACTTGGTGTTCATAATGAATTAGGTAATATGTTTTAGCATTTCTCGTCACACCATATAATATCCTGTTTGTACTTTAAGACAGTGCTATTCGTATTTACACTTTTGAATCTGCAACCGAAGTGGTTATTTGCAGCAACAGTGTTACAGAGGAAAACCAAGGTCACACTGATGGAAGTGAGAGTTGGAGGTCAAGAGCTACACTGACAATGGCAGACTGGAAAAGGAAATTGCTAAATAAATTGTGTATTCGCGCAATAGATTTAGATTTAGAGCACAGCTCTCCACGCTTCAACAGCGAGATTGTAAAGAGAAGTGAATCAGTGTTTTGGTTCTGTTGGTGGAAAAGAGGAGTCACCTAATTCAAGGAAAAACTAAAACAACCCCAGAAATGACACTTGAAAACAACCTCGAAGGTAATGAGGCTTTTGCTTGGATAATGTGTCCTCCCTGATTTGGGAACATTTGTGTCTCGTGCATTCTTTTCTGTTGTCATTATCAAGCTTGTAATTTCTGCTAAGCTTTTCAACAACTGACAGCCTCTGTTGTAAACCTCTGTTTATGAAATAACCTTTTTAAATTAAGTTTCTGGATTCAATAGAACACAGTTAATTGAAACCATCAAGACATCTGCAAGCCTCTCTCTACCCTCATGTAGCTCTGGCAAAACTGCTCCGCATTTGTGAGTTATTTTGTCAACATCAGTGTTTCTATCCAATCAGGCAGACCGGGGGGGGGGGGCTGCTACAAACGCAAGCCAGACGCCGCACAGTGATGGCCACCTTAATGGGCATTTAATAGAAATGGAGCAGCGCAGCGTTTGTGTGTCTGCATCGTGTGCCTGGTATTGTATTCACCTTGTGAGTGTGCGTGACATCATGGCAGAAAATGTGGCACAGGAGACGCATACTGGAACCGGAACAACCACAGCATGTGAACAATAGTGTTGCAACCGCAAATGATGCAGCGAGGGAACTTTACAGGTGTACAGGTTTGCCAAAGTTCAAAGATGGGTGTGATCTGAGTGGGGCATTGGAAGTAAGGAGGCGGTAAGTGTGGAAGGGACCGTTGGCAACTACACTTGGCTTGATTTGACATCACAAGATGGACTCTATTGTTTTGCGTAGTTTTTTGCTGACAGTAACTATGTCTTCCAGCAGCGATGTGCTTGTTTGTTTCCTCTGTGGTGAGTCACTTGCTTGTGGCAGAGTGGTGTGTTCACGAGAGTGACTAAGTGTAAGTTTCATGACACAAATCCTGGCCATTGATTGAAGATGTCAGAATTATTCCATTGTAATATTTACTTTCTATCAGAAGAAAAGCAGTTGAAATTGGTTAATGGAACATTTACTGAAACTGCTTATCCTCAAAAATCTTAAAGCCTGACCAGATTTTAACAAGATTATACAGATGAATCATTGTCTGCGTCATACTCAAGTACTCAAGTACTCTAGTACAGATAATAATGGAAAGGAGGCCTTCATCTTGTGTAGATGAGGTCATGGCTGCAGAAAAAAAAAAGGCAAATTAAAAAAGACATTTAAAGTAGTACTGATTGTGGCTCCTGGCAACATTGTATTCAATGGTTGTCTCTATATTATGGCATTACATGTTTAGTACTGAAGGACTGCTGTGTTAGAGAGGCATAGATTTAAAGAGAGTAAAAAGAGGGCTGTTTTGGTGGGATTCATGTTGGAGGTTTAGAGTGTATCCTCTCTATGCATGGTTCTTTAGTAATCATTAAAATAGGAATACAAGTGTTTTAACAAAGCATCAAGTGCTGTTCAATGAGTCCGGATAGCCCCAAATTACTTCAGGATTTAGTCAATTGTTTTTGCAGACTCTACGCCACTCCAGTGTTTTTAATCAGCCTCTCTCTTCTTTGTCTCTGAGACAAAGACTTCAGCATCAAAATGCAGAAATGCAGAGCTGAAAGTTCCTTAAAAAAGGGACTGACGGAAAGAAACCCAGGGTGAACCACTGAAAAGGGGGAATGGAAATCTGAAAATGTGGCCTGGAAAAAGGTTTTGGATTGGATAGACGGAACAGTTGAGAATACACAGTACTAAAACAGATGACAGAGCAGAAAGGTTTGGAGTATGAAGCTGCCCTTTTACTTTATATACTGTTCAATCTATTTTTAGCTGATACAGTTTGGTTTCAGGAAAGTTCTGAGTCAGCTTGCTCTATCAGACTGCAACCTCTGAACTGAAACGTAGATTTTGTGAAGCCAGAGGGAGAAACAATCCTCCATTAGAGAAAAGACTGAAGGTCAGGTGTAGCTGTGTAAATGAGCATGGGCCATTTGTGTGAAAGTTACCTGGAGAAGCAGTGGCTTTATTTATTTGATTGCCTGTTAATCCTAGAAATACTTTCACTTAAATTGTAATGGCCTTGACAATTCCGATTTCTACAACAATACCCCTGAAAAGCACAGGGAATGTTAAATTGCATCTTGTTTATTCTAAATTACTGTTTGTATATTTTGCAGTTATTGCCTTCTTAGCGATGCTCTGATTTTATTAAAAGCTACTTTATTCTTCAAAGAGGTTATTGTCTGAAAATAAAGGCAGAAATCTAATATTACGCAGGATATGAAGGGGTTCCATATTTCTGATGTGGCCTGTTGTTATCATTAATTTGTTTTAAATCCCTGTAGGCTTATCCTGTTTTCACAGAGATATTTCCCAGATCTACCCGGATCTGGTATATCATTGTGGATATGTTTGTCTGCTAGTCTCGGCCAATCTAATTTGTCTCGACTTCCGTCTGCCTGTCTGTTGGTCTGCCCCCAGCCTGTCTGTATAAACGCTCAGCTTTCTCCTTTTCCTGACTCCCTGCATTCATTCCTGTCTGTCTGGTACTGTTTGAAAGTGTCCTTTACACGTCAGTAGTAGTGAGGTAGGGTGGGTGAGGGAGGGGGGTTTCCATCGCTCTAACTAGGTCAGTGAAGACGCACCCCTCTCTCCCCCTCCTGTCTCCTCTCTCTCCGTTTTCCCCTCGGCGCCCTGCTGTGACGCAATGCAGACTTTCCCAGTCCTGTTTCTCTCTTATCAACTCCCAGAATCTGAAAAGCACAACACAGCCTTCCACTTCATTGATGACAGTGATGCATCCACCCGAATCAGCATCCAGCAAACCACATATCAGCTGAACAAAGACAGCTTGCACTTTTTTTTTTACAGACACCAGTCAAGTTAGATGAATCAGCTGCACCACTATGGATCAGTTCATCAGACAGTTTCAATGATTTGGGGACTTTTTGTTGCGATGAGGGATTACATAATGCTTCGACATTGCATAATCTTTGTGCAGGTTTGTCAATCTGTGATGGGGCACTTGCACATTTGGAGGGGCGGTCAAGTGCACCTATCAGAAAGCATGTTACTGTGCATTTGCTTTGGGAGCATATTCTTATAGAAACGTGTCAGAGCTGATCAGCAGCTGAGCAGTTATTGCATTCATCTGCTGTTTTTATAACCCCCATAAAATGTTTAACTTGTAACTTTCCATGTGTATATGCATGCTAAAGCACCAAGTATTACATAAACCCAGACCCGTATACCATATTTAAGCACTAGATGGCTCTGTTTCTGCTGGCTGTCATCTGAGCAGTTATATATATGAACATGCCTGATTTTCAAATGCAGTGTATTTATCTTAGTAAACAACGATCTGAGGTGAGATATATGTGGATGCATTGTGCATTTCATTTGTTGAGCAGATGGTGTTTAAGCAAGAAGCCATAAATCGGGTTGGTGAATATGATAAACCCGTTTGGTACCAGTCAAAAGCTCCATAATAATAGACAAACGTACATATTTTCCAGGGATTTTTAGCTGATGTATCATGTATGAATGTGGATTGCAAAACACAAAAGGATTATTCAGTAATCCCATTCTTCCCTGGTTGCATAATCGGAGGCAGTTAGAGGATTACATAGAAGAATGAGCTCTGGTCTTGCATGAAAACAAAAGGGAATAGAGGATCTGAGAGAATAAGCAAGGACAAAAGTAAACGGTAGGGTGAAGATAAGCGGTGTATGAGTGTCCAGTGCCTTGCAGATGGTGCACAAGAGATGTACGTACATGATGGAGGATGCAAGGTGGTACCGAGAGCAGTCAACAGTTCAGGAAATGTTGCAGTATTCTGGAAATACTTTTCCACCTCGCTGATCTTATTTACTGTATATGGAAATATCACATGTTGATCCATGTGTGATTGCATGTGCATTTAGCACGTGTATTTGTGCACTCACTTGGGGTTAACTGGGTCATGCTCACATGGCCAAGCACATTGATCCACACTGGAGGTAAACACAGCCGAGTTGTTGTGGCAACCTCCTTTTACTCTCACCACGTCGTTACGTGGCGGCACATATATGTATTTGCATATCTACTTTTTTATTGTACACTGTGACATGTATTTTAAAGGCCATGCAGCGTTATTTATGAAAAGGTTCACAACTTGATCAATCATTGCTGTCTTTTGTCTCCATGATCCATTACCTAAATTAGAGGTTCATTCGTACGAACATGTCAACACCTCAGAGTCCTCCCTCTAGTCAGGTGTCTGTGGGTGTGGATGTTTAACCTGCTTTGCGAGAAACAAAGCAAAAGAGTTGTAGACAGGTTGGGGGAAAGAATAGGAAGACCTGGAGTGACAAAGATAGATATTTGCTGCTGATTGTATTTGTCATGGCAAGTCTGGACCTTCTATTGAAATTTAAACACAGGTGTAACTCAAACAGCCATGAACATTTGCTAGTGTGTTGTGGAGGTTTAGAGAAGCTCCTGATTAGAGAGTTGCTCGTTTGAATCATGTGGCTATTTGTAGATGAGAAATAGAGAAGAACTATACTTCCCCTGTTCAGTTCTGTACAACAGAAAACAGGAATGTTCACGATATGAATAATATATGAACAAACCCCTCTGTGAAAACCTTCACAGTATATATGACACTGGAAGGTTTGGCGTATCTACTGAAGATAACACAAGGTAACACATTTGAACTAATAGATATCACCATGAAACGTCCCCAATTAATGACTTCCGTTCAGTAAATTACATAGTACAAGTTTCCTGAATGTGTTTGTTTAAATATGCAAATGAGGCATTATCTAATGCTACAGACGCAAATAGAAAAATAAGTAAAATAAACAGCTGAATGTACATTTTGGATGGTGTTTTTTTCCAAGCCAAATCCTAAGTATATTGATTTAACAATAAGCATGCATGACTGAATAAGATATTTAGGTGTTATTTATAAAGACTTAAACCCTCTCAACCTCTGCTAATCTCCTGTATCTGCATAGGTGTGGTGTGATCAGTCCGAATTAAAATGCCGCTGAATCCTGACTGGTCCACGGAAGTATCAGTATAAAAGTCAGCCCACCTCTAAGTGAGAAGCAAGAAACTTCTTCAGTGAAATAACCAAAACTATTCTTTATTCGGCAGAAAAGTATATGTCCATATAGGACCCAATAAATCTCAGTAAGTATCTGATTGAGAAAATACGTTTTTCGCACCCAGAAAATGTATTAACATATTATTTGCATTGTGTTTACTAGTCAGGTTCTGAAAATTCTGGTTTTACCTCAGTGAAGGTTAAGCCCGGCCTGCAAAACAGGTGTTGATGATTTTTTATATGTAAATAATATATTTTTGTAATTATGTTATAAATATTATAAGACTTTATATAACTAATTTAGCGTAATGTAAGGTAGGCCAAGGACATTAATAATGTATGTTTGTGTAATGCATGTGAGTTGGAGGAGTGTGAGTGCTCAGTGAGATAAATCTGATAAATGACCTGAGATTGAACTCATAATCTATTTATTCTGCTCTACCAAGCGTGTACAGTGTATGAAAAATTTAACTGATAAGGAGAAACTGAGAGTGAAAAAGAAACAGATGTGCTACAGTGTAAAGTGGTAACAGGAGCTGGGAAGATAAGAGAAAAATAACGGGGAATGAGAAACAGAAAAGATGGCGGTAGAATGAGGACGTAAAGTGGAGTCGCGAGGAGGAGGACGAGGACATTGTGAGAGGAGGGAATGTTGTTTGTGCTCTAAATCTGACACACTGACCTAGTGACGCAGCAAAGCTCACAGCTCAAGTTTACAGAGCCGTGGCTGCAGGGACGGGGGGAGAGAGGGATTAAAGGTGCCTCCGGAGAGGAGAAAACAGGGAGATTAATCGAGAGAGAGATTACAGCTCTGGATGGCAGGATCCTGAAATAATCCCAACAAACAGTACATGTGTGTATATGCATGTGTATGTATATTGCATGTCCGTGCTTTTGCCTTTTTGTGAGTGTAATGTACAAATTAGAACAGATTATGAAATAAAAGACACAACATGGTGACTATCATGTATGATAGATGTACCTTAAATTACCCCTCTTGACATAAAAATGCATGTGAAGGTTTTACAATGTGCCGCATGAGAAGATAGACTGGAATGTAAAGGAGTTGATGCTGCTAAGGCAGAGAGATTGGCCCCACTGAAACCATGTGCAGCCAATCAGTTACAGTTGGTCCCTCGTCCCTACAAAGACTCTTTGATGTGAGCGAGGCCTTTAAATTCAACCCCGGGGAGTCACAAGGCTACACTCACTGGCTTTGATCTGAGTCAGGAGAAACCTTATGCCAGTCCTAACAACAAGGACCTTCAGCACACACAAAAAAACAGCCTGCTTGCCTGACATTCAAAAAGTAGCCGGCGATCACGGATTCATGGGTGACTGCTAAAAATGTGTGTACGAAACACAAACATACACTGTATGTAACTGGTCGTCCATGTGTCTGCACAATGTAACAGCAAAAAGTGTCACTCCTATCCTGCTGTAGCTGTACCTCGGTGTATCACATATAGGTTGCATTTTATTAAAGGTTCTCTCTTGCAGTGCATTTTATCTCGAGAGCCTCAAATAATCGTGGCAGGTGTGAGCTGCACATATCTTATAATGCTTCTCTGTAGAAAGCATTTCTGTCTCTCACCGGCATTTTAAACCACTGTTTTGCTTTTCTGCACTTGAAAAGACTTGAGGCAAAGTGTGCTATTTGGCCTCTTTGTGTGCTGCAGCTCTGTTTGTTGTCACACAGTATAGGATGTAAAAATCCCTCCACTTATCCCTCTTATCATTTCTCCCCCCACCTCATCTGCTCCTTCATCCTGTAATGCTGCTGCTGTTAACCTTCCAAAAATATTTCCCCAGCTCAAACCTCTTCTTCCTTGCCTCTTCTTTAACCTCTTAATCATCAGGCAACAAAATGTCTGCCATACATGAGCCAAGCCAAAGCCCTCCTCCCGCTCCCTCCCTCTTCCTCTGCCGTCTAACCGAACTGCACAGCGGTTACGTAAGACCTAAGGTCAAAGTGTCACTGCCGTTGTCAAGGGAGACATAGAACAGAGGGGCTTTAGAGGAGATGTGCATGGGGCGAGAGAAAGGGAAAAACAGCAGACACAAATGGCTGGGAGGAAAAGCCATGCAGAGAAGGTTAGGAAAATAAGGTGCGCATTAATAAAAACATCAGTGTGTACACTTATAAGATACTTGTAAGCAATTACGTGTGACAAACAAGGACGAGGCCAAGACTAAGGGTTTGGATGGGGGGGGAACAGAAGAATGAGAGTTTCTGTGTCTTTCTATGTGGGTGAATGTGTGAAACAGAACAATAATCTGTGACTCTCGGTGTTCTGTGCTTGGCTGCTCCACTAACCTAGTTTGAGTAATCTCTGCCTCCATGCTGTTTCATAACACTGCAGCCAGAGCATTGCATCATAAAGCCGGCCGCTAAACCCACCAACCCCTTCTCCACACACACACACACACACACACACACACACACACACACACACACACACACACACACACACACACACACACACACACACACACACACACACACACACCTTGGCAACCACTGCCAGCCACTGTCACATACATTTACATCAGAATAATTTATATTCATTGATTGAAGATGCAAAGATGAGCTGTACATTTTATTTTATTTTCAGTACAAAATGTGCAAAGAAAGAGGTGGTTCGTGAAAGTTGAATAATTTTTGGGGGATGACATAATACTGAGATATAAATAAGTGGTTCCTCCACATCCAATACAGAAATATGAATATGAAACAGAACCCAGATTGCTGTGGATCACATTTTGCAAGATAAATTCCGAAGCTGCTCCATATACTGTATATATATATACATTACATTTAAATTCACTTGTTTATATTCTCGTATCTTTAACAAATATCACAAGTATTATTAAAAGTGTCATGGAGAAAGAGTGGACACTTTCATCAGTGTTCAGAGGTGTTGGGGTAACAATTATGTTATTTCTTTTCTGGTTAATTGTTTGGTCTATAAAATGTCAGCAAGTAGTGAAAAATGCTGATCACAAGATTTTTAGATTAGTCTAAAAGTGTATTATGTAAGGCTTTCAAAAAAATGTGGTTCTGTAAGAGGTCTGCAAGACAGTCACTTTTCAGTCACTATCACATTCATGAAGCTCAGTCAGGCCACATGTTTAAATAAAGTACTCCAGGTCAATCCCATTAATGCAATAACATATTCAGTGAACAAACTGCCAGCTCTCTGGTAAACAAAGAGCCAGTTAGCTCCTCACAGCTTGTTTCAACTTACGCAACACTTCAATGATCTCAATGATGTATAGGTAACTGGTAATTATATGCAGCCAGGGAAGTGTGGCAAACACCACACTTTAATGTCTGTTTAAAAGCAGAAGTGCTTATTGTTCTAATTGCCTTCCTATTGGTTTCATGGAATGATTGTCTCTTCATTTCTCACGACAACTGAGCACTGCAGTCAATCATTTGCCCTACAGCAACCTTAAACTCGCTCCTGACTGCGCGTTCCCGCGAGAGCTGCGAAAGGAGCTGTCGGCAGTGAGATCATGGGAGAGTCCACGCTTGGAGAAAGTCGGTTAGCAGGGTAGACTGAGAGGAAAGCAGGCGGAGAGTCACATCGCAGAGGGGGGGTCCGATCACCGGTCGTCCACCCTGGGACTATTCTGTCAAAAAAAGTTGAGCAAAATCTATTCGCCAGTGCGCCGACACGGTTACGATGCGATCCATACAGACTTTATTCACTCTCTTATTTTGGTCGGACCTGACCGAGCGATAGCGGAGCGGAGTTTCGGGTAGTTGTTTTTTTTTCCTCTTTCTTTTTTTCTTTTTGGTCGTTCTTTACGAGAGCTGTCTGCAGCCGGACAAAGTTCATATTTACAGAGGCAGTTTACTGCGCTCTAAGGGTTTATTCTCCTCCGTCCTGTCACCTACATTAACCCCATGTAGCCGAGTGTTTCTTATCCTTCAGCCAAGAGAAAGAAAACATCAAAATGAGAGGTAAGTTGATTTTATTTGGCAATAAATATGTGCATGTTTGGTTGAACTTGAATGGTGAAGAACCACGGTGTGGGTTTGGACGGGCTTGAACGACCACGACACAACAGGCGCACGGGGACTTGAGTGCGCCTGTTTTTCTCCCCGTGTGCATTAATCCCTACAGCTGCATTGGGCCCGAGGCGACATGCTCAACACTGAAGTTCAGCATGCACTGATAAACAGCTGGAGGCATGTGCAAGCATGAGAATGTATTCAACAAGATAGTATCATCTCGCATGTCTGTTGATTGTGAAATACAGTCCAAGATACACATGCGTAATTGTGCTTTTGTGATTCATGGCGGTACCAAATGTGTCATATCTCATCTAGGAGTGCATCTATAAATGTTGCCATGTTAGAGTTATGCAATACTGAGAGGGCGGGGCATCCGAGGAGGTTGTTGTTAACCCAAACTGCAATTATGTAATCGAGCTGTAATGCGAGTTCATCGGGTTTCTGATCCGGTGAATTAAACAACCAAATAGTGCACGTATGTGTAACGCCATTTTGATATTCAACCTTCTCGT
This sequence comes from Myoxocephalus aenaeus, assembly GCA_038501785.1. Classification (NCBI taxonomy): domain Eukaryota; kingdom Metazoa; phylum Chordata; class Actinopteri; order Perciformes; family Cottidae; genus Myoxocephalus; species Myoxocephalus aenaeus. The sequence goes on along the minus strand of JBAMJR010000073.1, from coordinate 3,891,730 downwards.
TTCGTGATATTTTTGGAAAACAAAAACATTTCTGAAGATGTTCCTAAACTTTTCTTCTTCTTCTTCTTTTTTTTTTAGCGTTGACTTTTTAAGAGAAATCTGTGTTGGTGCAGTTGTGTGATGTTGTTGTGTGGTGGCTGTGCCAGCATGGCCTACTGTGTGAGTGCACAGAGGCAGAGGGGTCTGGCTGTTCCACTGACCTAGTTATGTCACCCAACATTATACAGCATATGCAGCGGAGGGAGGAAGAGAGGCTCTGGGAAGCGCCGTGCCGCTGCCGTGCAGCGCCATGTGCGGTTACTGGCGCGCACTGACGGTCGGCCTTCAATGTGTCACTTCAATGCCGGGCTGAGCTTGAACTTGGCCAGAGGGCAGCAGATAATTGTTATTAACAAGGACGTTTGTCTCCCGTTGGTTTATTATCTGGAACACCCGAATATCATTTAATTGAAATAGCCCTGTAATAGAATATAGAAATTCAAAATAGGCCCCAAATAAGCAATATATTTTTTTTATTTTTTTTATTTGTACATATAGTCTACAGAAGACAGTCAAATCACAAAAATCTTCATGCACCAGTAAAGATCATAGTTGAAATATGTTTTGTCTTGTGTTGTGTTAACAATGCAGTCTTCCCTTACACTTTTTTTGCTGGACAAGAGATTAGCTGCACAGAGTTTTGTTTTGTTTTTGACAGGGGAGGAAAGAGATGGATTTTCTGGGAGGGAGAAAGGGAGGAAGAAGCAGAGGGGGCCTCTGGTGGAGGGAGGCTCCATTTCTGGCAGGATATCCAAATGTAAACAAGCCATTGCTATTTCTTAGCTCACTGCACTGAAAATGTCTCAACCTGTCGTTTCCTCATAGAAAAGCAAGTCAGCGTTTTTGTCCCAGTTTGAACAGTCATACAGTTGCAGTCACAATTAGTCTAAAGTATTGAGTCATTCCAACAGATTTGGCACGCTGACAGACTTTTAGAGGCATGCTGTGATGTCTGGACCCCCGACACTTCCTGTGGTTTATTGTACTGGTGTGAAGTATTGTATCTGTATTACATAAAGACATAGTGAAAGATCATAGGATACACACACAGTGACACCCAGTAGAAGAGGAATTCTTAGCTCTGTTCAAATCCCCCCTCTTTGTGCCTCAGCATGGCCTCCACTGGTATGTGCATCTTTGAAAATAGAGCTCCTTGATTTGAATACACCAGCAGCCAGACAGCCAGAATGTATATTTGCATCTTGAGTATGTGAGTGAAGTCTCATTAGTTTTGCTTTTCAAGTTGTATCATCCTGAGAGGGTAAAATGAAATTATTTTGCGGGAGCTGTGTGCTACAAGGTGTCAAGCTTAATCAATAAGACAGTTCATAGATTCAAGCTGAGGGTGTGAAATCAAAGTGGGTTTTGTTTTCAACATATCTGAGGATATATTTGCTCTCCTCCGGCTCATCTCTGCAGGCTTTGAGGCTTTGGAAACACCTCGAAATAGAACAATCAGGAAAGTGTTCCCGCACTCTTAACATGACTTCAAAAGATGAAAAAGCAACAAGGGCAACCACAGTGGATTGTTGTAATACAGCTCTGTGCTGCACTGAAAGCCTACACCCAACTGTGAGGCATGACACAACAAGTGCTTCAGCATTGCTAATATGTATCGAAGCCAAGCACAGGGCCCCTCGCCTCCTATTGAGTGTCTCTTCTCGTGCTGTCAGTTATTCTAATACCGAGGTAATGAAAAGAACTGGAAAGAATGTGATTGAGCCTTGCATCAATCTGATGTGCAAGGGCATTTAGCTTGAGGCTGCATGGTATTGTGACTTGCATAATAAGCAAACAGCCTTTACTGACAACAGGTTATACGATTATAAGACAAGTGATGCATGCACATATGTGGTGGTGAACTTGCGGAGGGTCAAAATGTATCTAATTTCTTTTAAGATATATTGGCACACTGACATACTGTCTGTATTACTCACAGGCCAGGGGGGGGCCTGCTGGAGGATTACTGGCTGCTTGTTTCACATTAGATACCAAGAAGTGAGCAGTTGGAAGCAAAACGTCAGTGATTTGTCTCTGCCCCTCACTACCCCACCTCTACTGAATTGGCCTTTTGTAGAGATAATACAGTTACTCATTTAGCTGCCTGATAAACACACTGGGGCCAACGCATTTGGGAACAGACACTTACAGTTTAGTTACATTTTTGTTTTAAGTCTTGGGTTTTCCTCACAAGGTAGCCCTCCTACTGCTCAAACACTAGACATACTCAAACACCATTCTTTGTTTGCTATTTGTGTAATTTCATTTCACGGCAGTATTGAGTTAGTGGGTAAAGAAAAGTAAAGAGCTGCATGCAGCCCTCATACCTCATGTTAGCCAAAAGCAGGTTTGTCATTGATCTTCTTGGAATGCAGCCTCTCTCTGGAGAGCTAAAGGTCAGATGCCTAAGACTGGTGTTTTATCGCAAGTCAACAATGATATTCAGGGTTAATGGTAAATGTTGATTTAACATTAGTGTGGCTCCTGTGCCTGTGTCTCTATCTCAGCATTGTTAGACACTTCAATTTGTAACATATGTTAAGTAAGCTCATTATCCCTGGGTGTTTATCTCATAACAGCAGTGTATTCTGTAGCTATTAAATGATTATTCAACTAAAAGTCGCGTTCACCTTTGAAGCAATAATGCAGAAAATGCATATGTTCCAGCTTCTCAACTGTGCATAAATGGTAGTTTTCTTCAGTAAACTCAATACTGTTGGGTTTTGGACAGTTGATCCAGTGTTTTGGTCATTTTTAACTATTTCTTTTACAGTAAATGATTAATTAAGGAAATAATGGAAAAGAGTAATCTATTATTAAAATCATCGTTAGCTGCAGTCCTAGTTTTGCTTCTCTATTGGCACAGCGCTACAAGTCTTCAAGACGTCGATGTTAATTCTCTGTACTTATTGAATCATCATATGGAGGTAATTGGTTTAGCTGGATAGTACATTTTCATTTATCAGGTTTTAACTAGATGATCACATTAAATAAGGGACCATAAAGGATACAAACATGTTACTGTCTCTGGGTTGTGCCTGTATACCTGCAGAGTGGAGTTAAAAAGCACATATGTGTGGTTGTACCAAAAGTGGTGGGCGGCTGGGCATCTGTGCAATTCTGGCTCTCTGCACAGGACAAGAATAGATTGGGTTGAAGAAGAGGCTCAATGTCAAAGACTGGGGAGTGGGGAGAGGGTCGAATAGCTGACATTCAAGTGCAGACTTTGTCTGCTTTGAGTGGACTGTTGCCAGGTATAATATGAGCTATTACAGTCAAATCAAATGTGATTCATCATTAATTAATTACAGCACAATGGTTATTGCATAGAAACAGTCCCAGGGGAAATGAGTGCGGATCTGTGTTTGGTATTAGCCGAACTGTTAAGTGCCGTTTGTCAAGGCTTATTATCATTGCCATGCTTGGTTAAATTTATTGTTATGTAACAGCTTTCTGGTTTAAATCTACGAGCCTTCGGGGACATGTTTAATGGGAGAGTCTGAGCATTGTTCAGCTCCACCTTAAAACTGGTCTGCAGAGAGTCGGACCGTGCATGCCGACCCTCCTCCCTCTCCCCCTGCAGTGGGAAAGTGTGTCAGTGGGACAGAATGTCCACATGGGCTGACAGGCCACAGTGTCCGAGTGACGGATGACTCAGCCAATACCAAGGAGGCAGCGAACGCTGCTCGGCCAGTGGAGAAGAGAGAGTCTGAGGAAAGGCGGGGTGTCAGTGTTGCTAGAGTGAGCCTGCTGAATGAGTATTGTGAGGAATGCTCACAGACAAGAGTTATATAATCGTGAGATGAGGGAGGGGTGCAGGGGAACCTGAGAGAAAGAGAGGAAGGGAGATATTTTTCCATTGCTTGCCTGCAGCTGCTCTGATCACTTGGAGTATTTTAGTCAATTGTTTGAGAGTAGAAACAGCCGACTGTGTCATTAAAGGGGAAAATAAATGGAAAGTAGTGTTTTCCAGTACCTAAGAGTGCAACGATGCTCCCTCAATCATATAAACCTCTTTGGTTTTCCAGACATCATTCTCAAAAGTGGTACAAATGCGATTTTTTAAAAATCAGTCTAAGATTGTAAACAAAAGAGTTGAGCAACAAGCATCTTCTGATGTAGCTTCTGCTGTTGGCTTTTTCCTTGGTCAATAAGTAAAGTCTTTGTGTGTGTGTGCAAGTGTCATATGATTCCCTATCTGTTTGTGTACTCTGTTCCCTCATGGGGGCCACATGAAGGGTGCAGTCAAACAAAGTCCATTGCAAGTTATCTTACTGCATGTGCGTATTGTTGGCCACTTTGTCTGCTGGGTAGTTGCCATCAGCAGAAACAGGAATACAGAATGTGTGCCTCTCTGGACTAATTACACAATGTGTATTTGTCTTTGATTACAACACTTTGGTGCAAACTACAGGTTTTGTTTCAGTTTCTAAAATGTGTTCATAATTTCCTAATAAAAATGGTGAAAATTATTAATCACATTTTTACAAAACAATCGTAAATGTCTCCACATGAAAGTTAGTACTGATGATTTTTGCTAGCATTAGATAAACAGATGTGGAGTTTCAAAGACATGGTCACCCTGGCTAATGAGTCCTGTTTGAACCAGAAGGACTGACCTCTGGATCTCAGACTGTCCTCCGACTCAAAGGGGACTGGCAAAACCTTCTCACTTTGTCCCTAAAATCTTTTAAAAAACTCATTCTGAAACTCACGGGCTACCAGAGAAGGCAATGATAGGTGTAACATAACAACTTGGTGAAATAGAGATTGTTAAATTCCTTGCAGCTGTATTTGTATCAACTGGCGGTGGCTCAGAGTACACCGAGTTGCAGCAGTATAACTGTGACAAGATACAAGCATGGCTGACATTTCCAAGGTCTACAGACGATACAAAGGAGCTAGTTTTGGCCAAGGTTTATAGCTGGAGAAAACATGATAGCAAAACATGAATGACCCGTGAAAGATAGCCTGGAATATGGTTTATATTACAGTCATGAAGAAGCTGCCAAGGATTCAAATAAAAATGATCTAATCTTTCTTGTCAGTAAGCAAGAGGAAGTTCAGCTACAGTCAGCACTTTAAAAGACTCATGAACACAGGATAATTGGGACAATATGCCCAAAGGGCTACAAATAAACGAGTATTAAGAGTTATGTGTCTCTTGAAAAGAGTATTAGGAGACTCATAACTGATTACTTGGGAACACCAGAAAAGATGGTGACCTAAGAGGAAGAGGCCAATACAACACAAACAAAACTTTAACCAGTAAAGTAAGCAAAACCAGTTAAAACCTTCGCTCAAACCAAGGAGGATAAGAAGAAAACAAACACCAGAATCAGCAGTTATCAATAAATCATTATTTGTTTTGATAAGAACAGTTGAAGATTACAAAAGTCTGACATCTGACTGGAGTTTCTCAAAAGGATTATTCGGAAAGAACACATTGACAGAATCTTGAATAAAGTCGGGCGCTCAATGTGAAATATGGGCTTTCTATGAAAGTGTGAATTTGAATGAATAAATCATGTTACCCAATGTTGTATTATTGTTTAGATATCAACTGTTTTGGAAACCGTCCACAGTATGACTCAGTAGTGTTGACCTGCTGCACTTCGCTATCAAATATTAACTGATTGTTTAATCTCCAGTTCACTTTGTATGTAGATCTGACCTCTTTTGTCTATGTTGTCTTTGGTCCTGAAGCTCAGATCGAGGTCATCCCCTGTAAGATCTGTGGGGACAAGTCCTCAGGAATCCACTATGGAGTCATCACCTGCGAAGGCTGCAAGGTGAGGAGGAAGCGCAGCGCGTAAACCAGGCTACCAAACTTAACTCCAGCCGACCTGTTCTGTCTCACATGTGCTCGTCATTTACCGCGATGGTATTTGTGTGTTTGTCCAGGGTTTCTTCCGTCGCAGCCAGCAGAACAACGCTATGTACTCTTGTTCCCGCCAGAGGAACTGCCTGATCGACCGAACTAACCGCAACCGCTGCCAGCACTGCCGCCTACAGAAGTGTCTGGCTTTGGGCATGAGCAGAGATGGTAAACACACACCCAACGCACTTTAGGCTCTTTTTACACTTAGTTAAGTATGTGTTTACCTGGCAAATCCCAGTACGCGTGTTCCTTCAATTTAAAGCTGACATCAGCGCTTGTGTTTCACATCAGCTGTGGAGAGAGGGCACGCCGCTTTTTTGTTCCATAGTTTGCAGAGAGAAAAACAAATACAGTACACAGAGTGAAGGGGTGATGGGCTGTCATCATGCCTCATATGATTTAGGGACTGGAACATACAATATTATGGATGAGGTGGAAGAAGTGCGTGAGCCAGAAATAGCTTACAATTAGATTAAAGTGACAGCCTGAGAAAACAGATGTGAACTGTAATATGTTTGGCCACAGCAAACTTGCAAAGTCTCTGTGCTAAAGTAAAAAGAATAAAATGTGTAATTTATGTCATCAGTTTTTATTTCATCCAGGTAGATGCATTGTAAGATGTCTATGAATTGTTTTGTTGTCTGTTTTTGCTATAATGAAATGTGTTCCCTCTCTGCAGCGGTCAAATTTGGTCGTATGTCCAAGAAGCAGCGTGACAGCCTCTACGCTGAAGTGCAAAAGCACCAAAAGTCCCAGGAGTATTTGGCCTCCGCAGGCGGGGGCGCCACGGCTCTGTCCATACCCAAGGAGGACGGTGTCTGTGGCGGTGGAGGGGAGGATAGTGAAGAGGGTCTGAGCCGGTCCTACAGCAGCGGGGGCTCCAGCTCCACCCTCAGCGACCTGGATGACATCGCAGCGCTGCCCGACCTGTTTGACCTGCCGCTGACCCCCGAGGAATCCAGCAAGTACTGCAGCCTGGAGCTGCTCGGTGGCGGAGCCAGCACAGGGAACACCTCCAACTCATCTTCCGCTTCTTCCTCTTCATCATCCTTGTCCAATCAGAATTCCCCGCAGCAGACAATGCTGGACGGGGCAGACACCACCGGGATCCACCTCTTGCATGCACACTCTCTCACACATCCGCTGCTGAAACGCACACATGCACTACTGGATCATCTGCCTGACGACTGCTCAATAACAGACCTTGGTGAGTACTGACAATGATAACTAACAAATAATTTCTTCTTTTATTCAGTGTATGAGTATAAGTATGAGTATGAGTATTATTGAAGAGAGAACCAGGCCTTTACTTGAGATTTATATTATAAGAATACAATATTATAAGAGATAGGCATTTATTTCTGAGGTTCCCTTTATATATTTTGTCCTATTGCTCCTGTTTTTCTGGAAATTGCCTGCTGTATGCTCTTGACCCAGACTCAACACAGAGTTTGCCGTTAGGTCACTCCCTGAACAGAAGTTCAGCCAGCATTATTGTTTTTTTGTGAAGCATTTGCCATAAGTTTTTGCCTTCAGTAGCATTCATTTACATTAAGATGGCAAGGCAAAGCAAATCTATCATAGTTAATAATCCAGGAGAAATACAAGTAAAGTTTAAAAAAATGGCATGAGCATGTTGTACAGTTGGATATATAATACTATGAAAATGTTAATGTTGTGGTCATTTAGTTTTTTCCGCCCTGATTATTATCTTTTTTTATTTTAGAATTTACAGCAAATCATGAATGAAATAAGACTAAATGCAGTAACAGCAAATCTAATAAAAACAGTGTTGATTCAATAAAAAACTAAGATGAAGCACAAGGACGTCTCTTATAAACAGGCTAGCAATAAAAGAAGAACCAGAATGAGTCATGGCAGATAAAATAGGACAAGGACAAGATGTAACGGTCAAAACAAGCAGGAAACAAGAACTATGAAAAAGGCAGAAGTCATAAAGCTCATATAAGATCAAAAACAGGACAGATAAAGGGAGCTTCGTCGAGTGGTATTTATAAAAGGTAAGGATGCAAAGAAATTTTTTAGAGAAGTGTCTCTAAAGGCCTTGAGAAAGAATACATTTGTATTTCATTTCACATCTTTATAGTTGCTGGCTACACCAAACTGCAAGGAGGCTTTGAATAGGGCTCTGAGGACTTTTAAAGGAAGCAATAAGTACATACTATGACTGGTGGGTATTATAAGTGCAGGAGGTGGAAAGGATCATAAGTAGATGAGCCATTATCACTCAATCTTGGCAGGAGCATGAGCTGCATATATAACAGCAGAGTGGTGCTCAGCATCTAGTTATTCAACCTGCTGCCACCACAAACAACTGGAGTGAGAAAACACCGGTGCTTATCTGTATGTGTGTGTTTCCACAGAGCGCATAACTCAGAGTATTCTCAAGTCTCACTTGGAGACGTGTCAGTACAGCGCCGAGGACATGAAGAGATTCACCTGGGCACAATACACACCTGAGGAAACGCGTGCTTTTCAAAACAAGGTACAGGATGAATTCCATGTGTAGTTTGTCAAGTCTCATGAATAACATCTCAGTATCGGCTTACAATGAATCATTTTAACAGTGTTTGAAATGCAATATTACATATAAACATATGTATTTTTAATAACTTAATTAGCTTACTTTGCTGATATATCGTTTTAGTCGAATGTTTTATTATCGGGACTATCAGTGTACTGATCTGATGTTGAACAACTACTACGATGATATTTACTTTCACTGTGACTTACTGTCACTTTTTTTCAGTCAGCAGAGTGGATGTGGCAGCAGTGTGCACACCACATCACCAATGCCATCCAGTATGTGGTGGAGTTTGCCAAACGCATTGCTGGCTTCATGGACCTATGCCAGAATGATCAGATTATATTGCTGAAAGCAGGTCAGTGTACTAAAAATGCAGACCTCTCAAATACTTGATTTATAGAGTTAATGCTTGCAAAGTAAACAAAGTGCGAAACTTGCAATCTTCTGTTACTTCCTGTTTGTTTGTTTTATTTTTGTCTCCATCTTTGGGGATATTCCTGTTATCCTGTTGACTTTTAAATGGTTCAGAAATATCATTGCATATGCTGTGCACCAATCTGGGTCTTCTTTATCCATGTCTTTGCCTCTATCTGTGGCTACCCTTCAGGCTGTCTCGAGGTCCTGCTGATACGCATGTGCCGAGCTTTCAACGTCAACAACAGCAGCATTTTCTTCAATGGAAAGTTTGCCCTGGCTCAACTCTTCAAAGCGCTTGGTGAGGATCAGATGTAGTTGTGTAAGCTCTCAAGGATTCAGACGATTTGCAGGGTGGCACAGGGACGCCTCTTAGTTTTCTCACTCTTTCTGTAAATTAAAAAAGTATTTTTCACACACAAAATGCCTCTGCACTGACTGAAGTAACTCATTATTTTGAACGACGTAAGTGTGGCAATTGTTCTTAAAATGACTCTATCAGACTGTCAGCTTCACTCGTATCAACACCAGAACTGGCTTTGAAGAGATGTACTTGAAAGCCTCCAGCTGGAGCTGAGGAGTATTCAAGCTATTATTGTTAACAATTAAAGTATTGATTTCCTGGGTTTATGCAGGTTGTGATGACCTGGTCAGTGCAGTGTTCGACGTGGGGAAAGGACTCTGCCGTCTACAGCTGTCTGATGAAGAGATGGCCCTGTTTAGCGCTGCTGTTCTTCTTTCTCCAGGTGATTATTTCCTCCTTTATCTCTCTCTCTTGCTCTCACAAACAATACAAGTATTGTATTGTATGTGAGAGCATACAATGCATATAAGTGCACATAATACTGCCAATTCATAGTCGTCTATAATAGACTATTCAATGCTGTTCAGTCCTTGGAAGGCCACAGTGATATTCAAGTGTGACTGTAGGATGTCCATTCTCAACATACACATTCAACACATATGATGTGTTTTTTTGTAATAGTCTTACACATGTAGGTTTTCATTTTGTTTTTGCAGATTATTTCATCCATTTTCCCCCATGTGTCTACATATCAACTTCTGACTTCAGAAAGCAAAGACAGAACTTAATACATGTTGTCATCTCTTAATTAATGCTTAACATCTTTTAAAGCAGTTAATCTTGTGCAGCCATACAATAAATTCACAAAACTCAATTGTAAATATTAATGGCGTTTCCAAACATATGAAATATGTCAGGCTGAATTTTGGAGTAATGTGTAAAAATGATGCGCAAGACTTGATTGAATGGTACATCGAGCCATATACCAGATATACTGTCGGACAATGTGTATTGAAGTTACTTAAAGAGAAACAAAACTGTATGTGAATGGGGAATATTTTCTTTCCTGTAGATCGGCACTGGCTAACAGAAGGCCAAAAGATTAAAAAACTCCAGGAGAAGGTCTACCTGGCTCTGCAGCACAGTCTGCACAAGAGTGGAGCTTCAGAGGAGAAACTGGACAAGGTAAAGACAAGCAGTCACAACTCCTTCTAAACACATACAAAGGTACACACATAAAGAAGCATAGACATGAACTTACCTTTTGTATATCTTCTTCCCATGCAGTTGGTGTCCAAGCTGCCCATGATGAAGTCTATCTGTAACCTCCACATAGATAAACTTGAGTTTTTCCGTCTGTTGCACCCAGAGACCGCCTACAGTTTTCCACCACTGTACCGGGAAGTGTTTGGCAGCGAGATGTCTCTGCCGAACTCCACCAACAGCTAGACAGACAGAAAGGCAAACAAAGACAGATGGAGAGTGTATTAATAAGTAGGGAAGCAAAAAGGAGAGACAGAAAAGGATAGAGATGTTGAAGCTCAACAACCAGCAGTTAAGAGACAATCCAGGACTTTAAGTACTCCGTCTCCCATGATCCCAAAGAAGTCCTCCACTTTCCCAGCAGGCCAAGCACCTTACACTACAGACCACTCAAGCTCACGGTCCTCTGCATATTGTAGCATTAACAACAAGCGGCTGGGCATCGTAATGATAACAGCCCACTAGACGTGAGACAGCTTCAGGCTCAAACACTTGTTTAACATCAGATCCACTGTGGATCACCCAACCATTCATGAATGTACCTCATCGATGAGCACCAGTGCACAAGCCAGAACCCAACAACAGTGAATGTACAAACCTGCCACTCTTAGACAGAGTTTTACACAAAGTATTAGAATGAAGTCAAGTTGATCAACAGATCTCACTATTAATACAGCTCCCAGTCAATATTTCTCTCTATATTAATACATCTCAGTATGGTACGCCTGCGTATTCATACAGACAATATCCTTGAACTGACCATCACTTTGGGACCAATATATTGAGCCATTTTCTCTGATATGAAACACACAGATATGACATGACTCTCGGCTTAGGCCAACCTTTTTAATCAGCTGAGAACCGGTTTCACACACAGTTAGACAGTGTTCGGTGCTGCCTTTTTGTAGGCTCTTGTAATGCAATGAGAAACCTCAGTCCCACACACCCCTTTCCTTGTAAATGCCACTTAGAGACAGGACAAGATGAAATTATCTTTAATTTATATACACATTTATAAACAAATATTTTAAATAAGAATGTAAATAGATGACTATATAAGTATATGGAGAGTATATACCAACGTATGTGTGAGTTCAGAGAGAGAGGGAGAGAAAAGTGCGTCGTAAGATATAGAGAAAAGATGGATATTTCAGGAAAGCTGATATTTGAACAAATCGTTTTCTGGACTACCTCCCCTCCTAGCAGTTCTCTCAGGTTTCCATGGCAACAATCCCCTCTTGCACTGACGGCAAAACCCAGCTGGGTTAGGGGAGTTCATCACGCAAGCGACGGGATGGACACTTGTTGCAGATGCGACACAGCAGGGGGGGCAGTGTACCCAAACAAAGACGAAAAAACATTGTATTTAAATGACTTTTCAGTCTGCGCTGCTGCGCCTCTGCCGAAAGAGACACTGAGGAGAAGAGAAAGCAAGGCAAAAGATGACTTCATGAACTATATAATGAATGGGATACACAGGCTCTCAACCACCTGTTTCTAACCAGCAGTCAGTACAGTTAGTGTAGTGTAGTGTAAATGTCACTCACAATGTTTCAGTTGGGGAAAGGCCGGAACGACGATAATCCATAATGTGTATCATAAACCCTCCTTGCTGGTTGAAAAAAACTGTATTATTTTGTATATTCGCTGTTCCTCTCTCCTTTCGTCCCTATCCCAACACTTGTCCAAACCAAGCACTTGTACTTTCCTCTTCCTCACTGGACACTAGTCTAAGGACAGACAGAGCTCCCAGCTGCCCCCCTGAGTGGGGGGCATCAATGCCAGTAGGACTTTAGAGTCAATCTGTTCTTATTATTTTTGTTTTTTATTCCATAGCCGACACACAAGGTCACCCATAACTGTTTACATTGTTCATGTACATAAATAACACACTCTCTGGAGGTTGTTACATTGAGATGATAATAATGTCTTACTCGGGGTGTTGTGAAGTTCTTGAGCAGAGTCTGAGGACCTTCTGCCTACCGCTCAGGGAGATGGCTGTGGTCTCTTGTCCCTTTTATTACCAGTGTCGTCTTTTAGCCTAGTGCTCCTCACACCTTCTCACCTAAAATAAGATCCGTAACGATAATCACTGTGGACGTGAGTTCTATTTTTGTGAATGTCACTCACAAAGTGTCAACGCCCTTCCCATTTGTCCTAATATTATGAGATCAAATTTTCAAGACATAGGAATTGGAAAAAAATAATCAGTTAGCATTAAAGATGAATTCATTATAAGGGTTTAATGTATCTTTTTGCTGTGGTTTTCATTTATTTGGCAGTCTTTTGTCCACCTTTTTCTTTGTGTCTCCACTTTTGTCTCGTAAAGTCAGTGATCTATTTTTTTTAATTGAAGAAAAACTAGATACAAACAAAAAATATTAGTGTGTCTCCCTTCTCTTTCCTTGTATGACAAAATGTACAAGAGGTATATTACTAGTCCAAGAGTAACTGAGTTACACAGCTCTATATATATTGTTGTCCAATGGGATACATTATATGTGGTTTTAAGAATGTAATAAATGTTTCTTTTTCTTTTGAATTGGTTCATTGAGTCTTATTTGAGTTGAATTTGGCGTTCATGTTTATATACATGTAAAATGAGTCTTTGCATATTTTTTACTCATCAGAGGTCTAATCCGTCTCTGAAATCACCAATCTGATATTCTAATCCCGTTCATGTACTGTAAATGGCCACGGCCCAGACTAGCATTTGTGTTGTGTGCTTACGTATTTCCTCCATCCCATTATCTTAGTAGTGCAACAAGAAGTTAATTATTCAATTGACCAAAAAAACTATTATCTGCCACAAAACCAATAAATGTTAAACCACAACAGTGTTTTATAAATCCACAAATCTAAAACATTATCTGGTTGCATTTTAAGGATGTTTTGCCTTTCTCTGTTATATATCTGAAATTGAATATCATCGATTAACATTCAACATTTCAAGCTTACCTTGGAAATAATAGTTTGACCCCAAAAAAAGTCTCATCATTAGGGCTATTTTACATCTTTTTATGGAGCTTTAAACCATCTCTCAAAGTCTTCCTTCCTTAGTGGATGGTGGTTTTTCAAGGACCTGAGAAATTAAAACGTTTTTAAATAGTTTTACTACTGGTTTGCCTAAACAAAAGTATACAGCAGCAATATACAGTGAATTCATGTTTTATGGGGATTGAGGAACGTCTGTTTCAGTTTAAATCAAAGTATAAACTACGTTGTTGTGTTTTCTGACCCACTTAATCCGCTCGGACGGGGCCTCCCACACATGAAGATGCGGCCAGGAACTTGTGGTTGCTTAGCAAGTTTTACGTCCACAGTGCAACGTTGGGAGAAGTGCTGTGCGGCTGCTGCTTGTGCTGTAAACGTAAAACTAACAGCAACTATTTTAAAACTCAATTCCCCCTTTCGAGGTCCAGGTGGCAACACTGACGGTGCAAGATGTCCGTGGCAGGATTTAAGAAACAATTCTACAAAGCCAGTCAGGTAAAAGCGCGACTTAAAATAGACACGAACGTTAGCCGATAGCTTAGCTCAGGCTAACTGTCTGTACTTTTATTGCTAGTTTACGCTAGCTTGAAGCTAACCGTGGCTGGTTAACCACAGTGTTGACGTTAGTTACCAGCTAACGTTATAAGACACGCTTTAACTTGTTGAAAAGTGCATATCTAGCGTTAGCTATATTGTTGTTGAACTTTGAAGTAACTGTCAAACGTGTTGCGGCTCACAGGTAACGTCAACATTGACCCGTAACGTTAGCTTTACGTTAACTAACGTTAATCGAGAGAGATGGTGAACTGACTCTCACGCTAACTTGGTTGTTGTTTTTTTGCTGTTAGCTTTCGTAGTAGGGTTTTCATCGCTGTATTGAAGCGCTTCCATTAGTGGGGTAAATTAAGTTAATCGACTGTAGGTTAGGCTAACGTTAATGTTCTGTTAATTGTAAAAGTTTGTGTCGAACAAATTACACAGCGTTAGATTGTATTCCTCACTAATTTGACGATTGAATACAAGTTTGCCTCTTTCTGACACAGAACTAGGGCATTGAGAGGACGAATCTCTGGTTGGATGGTTGCTTTCGTCGTGTTTTGCTGTGATGTTAAACAGCGAGTAGATCATCTCGTGTTAATAATACCCTAAAGTGATGTTCATGTTTGTTATTTCTAACGTGCTGGATTACACAATGTTTTCAAAAACACTTGTCTCATGACAAAGTGGCCAACGTGTTGGGATACTATAATTAAAATCGCACAACTCATGTTTGCTGTCAGCTGGATGTGTCTCATGTTTCCAATAATAGACCCAAAATGTGAGCCATGGATTATATCATGACATAAAAAGTCAATATGTATTTATGTAAATTAGAACATTACCACACCTCCACAGTCTCACGTTATCAGCCCTGCTGATCTGAAGTCATCTATTTACTTCTAACATGTTCAAATTTGCAATGTCATACAGACACTGGTATTATTAACTACCATGTAAACTATTAAATCCAGGCTCATGTTTGTATCTTTGGTGATACTGTTTCCTTTGACGTAGCATGACTATGAACTTAAAAGCACAAGTTACCCCTGGTGCCAGATGGATATGGAAGCTTAGAGAAGCAAGTCACATATTTACTCAAATGGACCCGTCTGTCAAATGTCTACCTGCCAAATTGTGAACAGACATTCATAGTAGTCCTATAGAAAATCACATTTAATTTATTGAGTCGGGTTTGTCTTGTGCTTCTAATTTTCCAATGGCAGTCATTCCTCTCTGAAAGAAATATAACTGTTGGCTCTTGAGACAACTATTAAACTCACCCCCATGAACATGAAGCTCAACAAAACATGGGCTGCAAAACCGGTGGCCTGTGTTTAGATGACAACTGCCTTGCAACAGGTCCTTGCTTTGGGCTAACATTATGTGACATGCAAGTGACGCCTCCCTTCTCAGTGGGTGTGTATTGGAATCCAAGTTATGTGACTACTCTGCCCAAACAAGCTTCACCCAGTAGACACAGACTAAGTCCTTACATTGACAATACAGCAACAGTAACAAACCAGGGGTAAGTGCACAGAAAGCTTTTGCAAAATGTAAGCAGTGCTGGCCAACTCGCAATGCAAAATCCTCAGCTATTTAGACGTAGAGTATAGCTGGTAACCTATAGAACACCATGTCCTCTGGTAGCACAGGCCTGGCCAACAAGCCCTTCAGGTTATTAAAATCAATAAAACCGAGTGGAGGAGTATAATCAGTTCTGTAAGTTAGTTGCCTAATAAGCTCCACGTCATACCGTCATAAAAATAGGCTTTATTCAATCAATGATTGAACCAAAATGTCAGCTAAGTTGCTGAGTAAACATACAGTATATAGCTGACATTGTGCACACAGTTTTTTAAATTGTGCACCTGACACCTGCTCTTTCATTTTATTCCGCATTATATTCTATATCTTGCTTTTATTATTCACCAACAAGACTAAACTCACATACTTTCTACAAATGTGCTGATCTCTTTTTAAACCGCATATTTATTTGACTTATTTAGGTTTAGCTTTTAGCAAATCTAAGTAACAAAATGTACTTGAAATATTTTGCAATGTCATGTAACTAGCATGAACACAAGTTTTTCCAGATAGACTACATACTCTAGTCAGACCAGGATGGGCAGGTTTATTAGTCATGGAGAACAAAAAGCGTGTGCTACAATGAAGCCAAATGGGCTGCTCAAAGTGTGTTTGTGTTTGGATTTCAGACATCTACAACTTCCCATCTGGTACCAAGAGATTCATTATTGCATAATAAAATGCTGTTTATTAGACTAAATAATTGGGAAACATTTGGTGCTGAATTATGTCCCATGACTTAATTGGCAATCAGTGCTTCCTGTATTTTCACAGCCACCAACTGTTTCATACAAAATCTGGTCATAGAGTTTTATCTGCAGTGTGGTTCCGACAGCTGCACCGGTTTGAACCAAATGAGAAAACACACACAATGAGTCTCTGTTTGGCCTGCAAGCCAACTGCACTGGATTTTAAAGTTTGTAGCTCTGGATGAGTGGAGAATGTATGTGCCATGTGTGAATCAGGGTATGAATTAAGAGCAGGATGAAGTAAGCGCACGCATGTGTGTATGTTTAGTAAAAGTATCCATGGATGTGGTTGTAGTGTAGGAAACTGCAATGTGTGTGCTGACCTGATGAAGAAAAAAGGAAAACTCTGAGTCTCTCAGTAGAGAGGAAAGTCCAGTTTTCAGCATTCCTTCCTTCATGCAGACTTGAGGTTCCTCCACTGATGGAAAACATGGGTATGTCTTGAAATCTGAGAATTGTGTTAACCAGGCCTGGAAAAAAAATGAATTGTGGAAATTGTTAAATATCCATTTCAATTTGGAAATGGACAGCATAGGTTCTTACCAGTTGCAGTTTCCAACCTGTGGCGTATTCATCCATCAGGCGGCTTTATTACTGTGATTGCTCTGTGTTCACAGATGGTGAGTGAGAAGGTTGGAGGTGCAGAGGGAACCAAACTGGATGAAGACTTCAAGGACCTTGAAAGGGTAACATGCATACATTTTAAGAATATATATATACACACACACACACACACACACACACACTAAACATGAATAATAACAAGATGTTCTTTTTGTTTTACTGAAAGTTAAATGATGAAGTTGTCCTCATTCACTTAAACACTCTTAAAGGTATCATACTGGGCATATGCACACAAGCATCATTTGTTGTCGCTCTCTAACCTGTACCACCAGAGAGCAGATATTACCAGCAAAGCTGTGGTGGAAGTCCTCAATAAAACATCAGAGTACCTCCAGCCCAACCCGGCAACAAGAGCTAAGCTTTCCATGCTCAACACGGTGTCCAAAATGCGTGGGCAAGTCAATAGTCCTGGCTACCCCCAGCCTGAGGGCCTCCTGGGGGAGTGCATGACGAAGTATGGACGGGATATGGGCGAGGACACCAACTTTGGTAAGAACTTTTGAAGCATTTTGAGGATGTAGGGTGAAAGAGAGATGACCATTATGGTTATGGTATATGTTTGTTCATGGGGGTCCATGAATCTACTTATTGTGGAACCAATGATTATTAGTACCATGTCTCACACGCCGTAATGCTGGCTTTTTGCACGTGTGTACTGCAGGTGGGGCTCTAACAGACATTGGAGAGACAATGAAAAGGATGTCTGAGGTCAAGGACTCTCTGGATATTGATGTGAAGCAGAACTTTATTGATCCACTGCAAGCAGTCGCCGAGAAGGATATTAAAGACATTCAGGTAGAATCAAATAAGTATTATGCTTCTGCACTTACAGGCCAGGCATTAACTAATGAGCTCCGCAGTCAACTGCAATAGTATGAAAAAAGTAATTCACGGTCCTGGTGCATAATCTTGAAACTACATAAAAATGGTTAAATCACACAATTTTCTCAAAACTATCATAAACGAGGGGAAATACTGTCCTGCAAAACCCCAACCTTCCAATCCCAACACTTTCACCCCTTCAGCACCACCTGAAGAAGATGGAGGGCCGTCGTCTCGACTATGATTATAAAAAGAAACGTCAAGGTAAAATCCAAGATGAAGAGATCAGGCAAGCCCTGGAGAAGTTCCATGAGTCAAAAGAGATGGCTGAGGGCTCCATGTACAACCTGCTGGAAACGGATGTGAGTAACATGTAGACTGATCACACTTTGCATTGCAAATGAAACTACAATAACTCTTATTTTCACTAGAGGTTTATCTAGTGTCTTTTTTTTTTTTTTTTTAACTAATCCTGTTGTCAATGAAGTAGGAAAAGTAATGTCAACATGTCCAAATTCAGAAAACATTGTTTTTAACGATACAATCATCATCCATAGTTGGCTTAACGTGATAAATAAGCCAACTGATTCAATCCTTGGAAATGCTGCATTTCCTTAATGGGTGGTTTAATAGCTTAGTAGAGTTAACACAAGGCTAAAGTTGTAAAATGCTGTCTAGTTTCTGTGAATGTTAGTTTTTAGTAGAGTGACACGAGCAATACATTTAATGACATCTAATACAATTAAAAGCATTTGAAATTGCATATTTTATAATAGTGCATTAATGTAGTGAATTAATTTCCTGCCCATAAGAACTAGTTTGACAAACTCCAAATAGAAGGGAGAAATGCGTGTTGCTTGGTGCTCACAGCTTCACAGCTAGTAAGCCACATGTTACTTCTCTAAGTATTTGTCAGGTGACATGTTTTTTTTTTTTTTTTCCCACAATGACTTGCAGTAGTGTGAGCTCGTCAGATCTGTTTGCTTTGTATTTACCATTTTCACACTTGGCATTATGAGGTATTTCAGAGTGAGGTCATTGTGATGAACAAGTCTGACGGAATGATGGAATGTAACGACTAGAATGATGTGATACCGGAATGCAAACGATTAACCAGTAAAGAATGCTCTGAATGACTACTGCCGTTTCCGTGGTTGGTCTCATCCTAAAATATTTTTTTCTGCATGTAGGTGGAGCAGGTGAGTCAGCTGTCTTCTTTTGTGGAGTCTCTTCTGCAGTACCACAAACAGGCTTCGGAGATCCTGGTGGAGCTTTCTGCCAAACTGAGCGAAAGGTCAGTGCCATGACTATTTGTGGAAGATTAGCATACCTTTCGTATGTTGAGGCTGTGTCCTCTAACTCGTGATAAGGGATGATTAAACTGTACCATATCTTCTTCTACCTATCTGATTACAAGTAATAAGTGTCAAGTGGTAGCGGATGCCGAGTACAAATCACTAATTTCTATTTTTTTACTCAATAATATAGATTTGGATTATTGTCTTTTTGTTTTGCAGGCACAGATTTGTACAGAAATAATATATTTTAATTTTGATATTTTTAACACTGATTTGAAGTTGTAGTAATTGAATTATATCCCACAAGAAAATGAATGAACATCTCTTGTTTATAACCAGCCTGTATCTGTGCATCCCCCCCCCTTGTGAGCTCATAGAGGTAATTTCCTTTATTCTGATTGTGTGCAGGGTGAATGAAGCTCAGTCTCGTCCAAGACGTGAATACACACCCAGACCCAAACCTGTCTATGACTATGGAGAGGTAGAAAACTCTAATGGAGGATACTCAACGGCTGCAACAACCCCTCCGACTTACTCTTCTGGTAAACTTACTTTTGTAAATATTGTTCAGGCGGCAAGCCAATGCGGAAGTGTCTTAAACTTGCGTTCTCTCCACTGACCAGCAGGGGTGCAAAAATAAGTCTGATTGTATAGAAATCTATAAGAAAATGACCCTCCTTCTCACTTGATTTATTACCCTTAGTAAACATTGTAAACATGCGTTTATTGTCTCAATTGCTAGTTCCAAGTCTTCAATACAAAGTTATGTTAATTTACTAAATTATGTTCCAATTTAGAGTAAAATAGAAGGAGTATGCTTTAGGGCGGCGCTATCGTGTTATTGACAGGTCTCTACCATACCGGAGACGTATACAATGTCTCTATGCCACTACTCCGCCATCCAAATATGGTCACTTCCGTTCATTGGGTGGAAAAAATCCAAGATGGCGACAGCCATAATCCAAGATGGCAACAGCCATAATCCAAGCTGGCAACAGCCAAATTGACGAATTTGAGGCTTCAAAACGGCTTCAAAACGTCACAATGACTACGTCCGCTTCTTGTATACCGTATAGGATGTTAAAGTGTGCAAGTCAATCTCATTCTTAAGACTAATGTGTCTTTCATTTTGCGATATTGACCAGCCCCCGCACAATATCCAGGTCCGTCCTTCCAAAGAACCTCCATCAAGAGTCGACCGTGTGAGTGAGACAGATGAAGATAACATGTCACTTACCCAGAACTAGAAAGTTTCACTACTTTCACTTACACTGGTGCACATCTGTGTGGCAGAGAGCTGCATGTTGGTGTGATGGTAAAGTAGTTGACTAACATTGTTGAAAGGTATTTCTCGGGTCCACTGTGTCCAGTTTGTCAGGTTCCCAGAACAAGACACGGCTTGTTAGATATATATTTTTCAGCAAACCATGTGTGTGTTTTTTCATCAGTGACTGTGGTGTTTTTAATCAGTTTGTGAACCAAATCTAAAATTTTAACCAACAATGTTTTTTACCCGCAGTCATTATTTTTTGCTGATTTGTATGTATCTATCTGTATATATACCTGTTCACTAACGGATGATCCTCCTGAACCTCAAGAAAAATCCCTTCACGCCACCTGGTTCATTTCATAGATGTAGTCGGTGTGAATCTAATATCATTCACCTCCTCATTCAAACAGGAGAAAATGCATGTCTTGGCCTAAAACTTGAACGTGGTCATTATGGATTGAGTTTTAGGAACGTTTGTAACATGTGATCTTGAGCTTCAGGAGGATTCTTCCTTACCACTTACTGATAACTAACATATAGACATCTTCGGTTTTAATAACTTTGGTTGTATGGTCCTATTGGAAAACTTACTGGTGACACAGGATATACTTATCTTATTAAAAAGAAGAAGAAACAAAAAATATATTTTCACAACACAGCACTATTTCTTCTTTCTCTCTATTTTGTGTCTCCTCCTGCAGCCGAGCCGTGCTGTAAAGCTCTGTATGACTTTGAGCCAGAGAACGAAGGAGAGCTGGGCTTCCACGAGGGGGACATCATCACCTTGGTCAATCAAATTGATGAGAACTGGTTTGAGGGAGCCATTCGTGGCAAAACGGGATACTTCCCCAACAACTATGTTGAAGTGGTGGTACCTCTGCAACACTGAAAACAGCAAGGCGAGAGGGAAACGGCAAGATCGAGAGAATAAAATGGGGGATGGTAGTGGATTATCAATTCTCAATAACCAAAAAATATCTAATCTTTATTTCAATTAAAAGGTAAATGAAGACGGGGACCTAATTTGTTCTAGGAGTTATTTGAGTAAAGGGCCTTTTCTTTTTCTTTTTTTATTGTCAGATTCATTTTTTATTTTTATTTTTAAACGAAAGAGGGATGTTCAGTCAAAAAATTGCACCGTAATGTGAGCATTTACCATATCCAGAGTATTTACATTCATTCTCTATGCACCTGTGCACTTTCTACACTACACCTCCATCACCGGGACTGACGAAGCAAGATCAAGAGAGAATGACATCTGTAATGTTCAGCTGTATCCACAAACACTAAGAAGTGCAAGTACTTTTTCTATATTACTAACCTATTTGATATTCACAAGATGACAATTCTTTGATATTGGTACTACACACATGCATGTATTCTTTCAGACACCGTTATTGACAATACCAGTTTTCACATTTGTGCCTTCTGGCTTTAGTACTGTTGTCTACATGGACTAGTTTGAGTCAACATGGAGGAGTGGCCACCCTCTGTTGATGTTTGAGACTATCCTCCACTGCCATCTGGTGGTTCTAAAGATCACTCTTGGCTATTGGTTTGAGTGCCACTGTCATGCGGCCTTCATCTCTTCCCAAATCCACGTTTGGTGTCTTATGTTTTAGTGTGGATTTTCTTTTCTTTCAAATAGCTGGAGCCAGTCAACAGGTAGCATTGACTGACTGCTGTATTAAATGTTTTTTCATTAGTCCACCACTGCCAATCAGATAAACTCTGTGGTAGTTTGTTCGAGACCAAAACATTGTTTTACAGTCTATTCCAAAGAGCTGGAGGGTTTCCATATATACTTTAATCGCATAAATTGTTGCTACTTTGTTAATGATTTACAAACTGTAAATTTACCAACAGCCCTTCCAATGTTTCAACTGCACTCCACTCGATTATTATTATTCCCACCTTGAACGAGACTGCTGTTTGTCATTAAATTAAACATATTTCAATACAGCCTCGTGCCTACAATTCTGCAAAATGTATATTATATGCAAACACTTGTTCCTTTTATATACTTCACGTTTTATAGAAGAAACTTTGGTTTCCATTTGAGTGTAACCCACAACAATGTAACGTGATTCACCCCCACGTCATTACACAACATTACACCAAAGCCATAAGCGTCCTTCAGTTCCTCTATTTTCTCAGGCTGTATTGATACTGCTGGCAGTGTCGCGCACAATGTTTTTGTGGGCTTTTTACCCAACTGTTTGACAATGAATTTCAGTCTGTTTTTGTTTCCCCCCCATAGTGCTGGGGTAAGCTTGCCTTTAGTACTCTAACCTATAATTTGGAGCATGTAAATTAATCTGATGTGTTTTGTACCTGCCTCAGTTTTCAGGCTGAACTGTGCACCAAACCTGACAGAAAATACTGCATAACTATCACCAAACAAATGTGTACCGAATTTACTAATAATGAGGACGGCCTCTGCACAATAGCCAGTTTCAGTTTCAATTAAGTCTTTTACAAGCGGACTATGAACTGTGAGGGTTTGTGCGCTTCACTAAAATACCAACTTTCTCTTCCTGTCATGATCCCCTTGTTAGACCCACAGCTCCCCGCCCCACTCATCTCTCCCATCTCTGTTTTAAACTGGGAGTGGAACAGACAGGTCTTTTCAGAAGGGAGGCGCACAGCAGTGGATTATGCCCTCCCTCCCCCACTAGTCTTTATTCACCACCTGCCTCTGTACCCCTACCCCCTTCCTCATTATCTGCCCCATCCCGATCCCTTGGCGCCTCTGGAGTCTCCTGGTCCACTCCTGGAATAATCTCCTTTATAATTTTTTTTATCAGAGTCTGTGCCTCGTACATGTTATGTTTGCATGTCTCCAATGTTAATCATGTTATATAGGGCCGTCATCTCTGGCTGTGCTGAGTAGTAGCAGTGTGGTTCAGGTGTGGGTTTACATGCCTCATTACACTAAATAGAAAGCCCTGAGTTTGAGAGAGGGGAAGAGGGTCAGGGGTTCAGGTTGAGCTATTATGCAGCTTGTATAATATTATTGATAAATAATGTTATCGTGCAAAGGGCTTTTTTTTTTAGTAGTAGTAGTGGTCTTAATGCCGCAGTTGACATTTATTGCAACACTACATTCTATGATTGCTCGTATTGTATTCATAACCATGAGTCTCTCAACTATGCAATATTGATGTATGAAGTATTATCTGACTTTTAAGCTTTATTTTATTATGCACAATCTTAATGGAATTTGTGTTCAAATGTAACTGCTTTGCATGAGTCTTCATTACAGCCTCTGTGTCTTACGCGATGCCTTATTTTTGTAACTGTGACACTGTGGGGAGGCTAAAAGTGGGATTATCCTGGATTAGTTTTAGGATATATGGATTACCTCTGTACTAAATGTAATCATTTGTCTATTGTATACTTTTATTACCATGTAAAGGAAAATGAATGCTGCATTCACTTCTAATAAATATTAAGTAAGTTGGTTCCCAGTGTGTTCTTACAGCCCTGTGAATTGACCTTTTTCAATTCAAATAGGAAGTATGTACACTGATGCAGGACATAAAGAGCCGTAGGATCATCCCTTTTTAAATGCGCCGGATTCTTATTGAAATCTATCAATTGACATTTGGACAACTGCTCTTTTAAAAAAAATAATTTTCTCTAGATATTTTGGACATTTATCTCCCAACCACCCCATCTGCACGATCCCCAGACACAGAAGGCTTCAGCAGCCAGCTGTTGGATTATTGCCACAGCACTATCTCATCGGGGAAGGCGTGTCACTCTCCGAATTACTCTGCGCCCCTTTGTCCTCGGTCGGTGCCCAGCCAGCGACACTCATGGCGGCTGCACCCGTCAGGCAGCGCTCCGGGCCGGGGGGACCCCGGGCGCAGCTCCCGCCCTGCTACTACGAAGGCTACCTGGAGAAGCGAGGACCGAAAGAAAAGGTAGGCTCGCCCAGTGCAGTGCCATGTTGTTTCCAGTGCATGCTGTGTGGGGAGCGGTGGTCAGTGTGTGTGTGCGTGCACTTCACACCGGCTTATGATCCCCCATTCCCAGAGAGCTGTCAACTTCCTTATTGTGTTAAAATGGGCGAAGCGAGGCTGGACACTGATGCTGGTGGGGATCGCTTCACAGAGTTGTCCTATTGAGCCGGGTTTTGCGAGAATCTGACAGGGATAGTGTGCAACGATTCATTAACGAATCACGACGTATGCATTGTGGAAGCCCGGTTGCTGTCAAACATTGCATGCCATTTAAATCTCATCACTTGGTTGTATCTTGATAACAAGGCATCGGTGTCGCATAGGAGACAGGATGCATGTCTGTCAAGCATTTGCGTCAACCAGAATTAAGTCAGCGAATAAATACTCTTTGACATATTGTTCTGATCCCTGAAGTGCATCTTCAATCTCTCAAATACAAAGTAGTGTACAGTAAAAATGTTCCTCAATAACTCTTTTGCATATTGTTTTTATTTCTATATAAGGTGATAAATACAGAATGGGATACCCTCCCCCAAGGCCCAGTCTCTCATTAAGCTTGTTTTAAGGCAATATAGACATGTAATGTGAGCCGGGCTCAGGTGCAGGGTTTTGCTGATCCATGGCCACAGATTGACAGCAGCTGTGGCTCACTTCCTATTCATCTCTTGGGACAGGAAATGGGGTGGTGATAAAAAGGGAAATATCCATTACACACATGTGACAGCAGTGTGTCCTTTTATTTCTCATGTCTGCTTCTTTCTCTGTGTGACAGGCGGCCAGGCGACTGTGGACCTGTCTGTGTGGGAATTCTTTGTATTTCTTCAATAATGCCAAGGACAGTCATGTAGGTTCCAGACCACATATGATGTGTTGTTTGTGCATCATAGTGAGTTGGCACTGAAATGTGTGTGTGTGTGTGTGTGTGTGTGTGTGTGTGTGTGTGTGTGTGTGTGTGTGTGTGTGTGTGTATGTGTTACAGTATGTGGAGAAGCTGGACCTCAGTGGGTTTGTGTCCCTGAAGGACGACTGCAGCCGGGACAGAAACCTGGAGGCAGCCAGACTCATCTTACGCATGAAGGATGGAGAGACCAAACTCACAGTAATGCACATGAAGACACACACGCAGACACACGCACACATACAAATTATCACTTTTTGTAAGGTGTAACAGTGCTGTTGTCTTTACCAGGCACCTAACTTGGAATCAAGGGAGCTGTGGAAAGGTTTCCTCTACTCCGTTGTAGATGTAAATATTAATATTTTACACTCTTGCATCCCTGCATCAATCTTTATCTCTTGTGCCGGACTAAAAGCATTTTCCCCTCTGTCACAGCTGAATGTACCATCCTGTCTCACGTTGCTGCCGGGCCAGCTGCAGATGCTGAAGGAGATGGTGGACAGAGAACGGTCCAGGCGGAGAAATCGCACTCCCACGCGTGCGCCTCCGTCGCCCCTCTCCGTGCCTTTAGTGGGGGAGATCCCACCGTGAGTTCTCCTTGAGAGAATGCACTGTAGCTATAGTACCTTTTTAGTGTATGAGCGTGACTGCGTTATCATCATTATTAATGTGTGCGTGACGTGCAGGTGTTTTCGACCGGTGTCTCGAACAGAGGCTGAAGTCCTTCTAGAGAGACACCCAGACTGTGGCAACATGTTGCTCCGTCCAGGCAGAGATGGATGCTCATTGGCTGTCACCACCCGGCAGGACCTCAATGGGTAAACGCCTGCTGAACATCTGAACAAATGTAGTCGGGACGCAACCTTCACTGCAAATTTGACAAGTTTCGTGTTTGTGTCTTTTGCTCTAGGTCAGTGTTCAGACATTACCGTGTGACTCAGAGGGACCAAGGTGGTTATGTCATTGACGTAGAAAACCCTGTGAGTGATTAATACTTGCAGATACACTTCAACACTTATTAAAAAAAAATGTAACGGTGGAAACATTCTGTACATGTTTGACTACTATTTACTTTCTGTTATTATCATTTTGTATTACATATTATTATTGTGTATTAACAGGAGAAATCTCATGTTAGGGATGCATCTATCCAACTTTTTAACTCCCAATACAGATTCTAATACTTTAATTCAAGGTATCTGGTACCGATACCAGTGCTCTCTTTAACCAGATTTATAATTTATATACCTCTACACTGAAAATATGGGTGCGTGACTTCCCGTAATTAATGTGACTGACACATCATTTTATCATTTATAAGTCAGCACAAAGATAAGTTTGTAAGAAATATAGAACACGCAAATGACAAATATGAGTAATGCTTTGAGATCACCACAAACTGTGTGTCAAAAGCATTAACCAACCAGCTGCTTTAGGCGTGTAACACAACAGGCTTCCTCTTCCAGATTCCCTGTGCTACACTTCACGAGGTCATCGACGCTCTGGTCGAGAAAACAGCGGGAACTTTGCAGCCTTTCCTGCTGGAGGAGCCGTACGAAGAGAATATCAGTGAGGCAACCATGCAGCACACACATATTCTCAAGATTATTTTTTTGTCTTCCTAATTTTCGTTACAAAGTAATCAATAAGGCTGCCCAACTTACATTCTCTTTGTGTCATCAGCATACGTTTCCGCCAATGATGAGAACGGAGAAAGGATCCTCCACACTGCCCCCTCCAGCCCCCTTCCAAAGGCTCCTGCCCTGCCTCCAAAACAGGGTTTGTCTCTGCCACATAAACCAAATGCAGACAGTCGCAGGCAGACAGCAATAATGAGCACTGCTTTTGTCCTGGTGCAGATCGTTGGCCCAACAGCCCCCTGTCCAGGTCTCCTGCCCCCGACCGCCGCATCCTGACCTCACCAGTGCCGGCCTCGCCCACCAACCCGATGAGACGGCTCATCCTCTCCCCTTCCCCTCTCGCACAGAGTGAGTTCATGCAGATCTCACCTGCTGCAATCCATCCTGATTTACAGTTTAATAAAGCAATCAAACATGTTTTTTTCTAGAAACAGGTATATCTACTGTATATGAAAGAGACATAACATGATGTGTTTCCTCTTCTTTTTTTTTCACAGCACTCAATGAGGAACTAAAAATGAAGCTTGAGAAGAGACGAGTCTGTCAGGAGTGATTCACTCATAAGGAACAACCTCTTGTCACATCAAACTCAATCTTCAGTGCCAAACCCCTTCTCACCACAGCTATGTATTCATCCTGTGCCTTCGAGGTGGAAGACAAGGGACTACAAATACCACCACCTTCTTGTATAGGGAGATACAAAATGTTGGACTTAGACGGTCGAATGAACTCTGGTTAGCTCCATAAGAGCAAGATTGGCTGGTAAATACTGGATAGGTTCATAAAACCTCATAAAGCGCAGCCTGCCTTGGTCGGGGTAACAATCCCCTAGTTCTTCGTCCACTTTCATAACGCTGTTTACAAACTGCCTCTGAGCAAAAGAAGTAGTGCCACATCAAATGATCTTCCTTCAGATCAGAGTCCACACTGAATCCGCATATCTGGCAGCTAAACTTACCGGAGAAGCACTAACATGTTCAGGACCACCAACTGAGCCTGGTGTTTTCTTGTCTAAGCCCATGTCTGAGTGCTGAGCTGCTGATGTTACTGCTGCAACACTGGAGAAGAAGAACAAACAAACCACAGACTGCCAAGATCAACACCGGAGACCTGAGACACTTTATCTGCTCTGAAAGTAAAATAACCAAGGATTGCTCAGGTTTCAGCTCAGCAATTCTCTTCCCTCACCTCATCATCACATTTAACGTGACTGAAAAAAAACATGTTTCTGTCACAGTCGAGCTGGCCAGAATCTGAAAACTGCACAATCTCTGCCTGCTGCTCACGAGTGATGACTGCTCTGTTTGTGATTGATGAGCAACCATTAACGTATTGTTGATTCAATGACACTGTAAACTGTACTGTTGGTGCTTATTTTAAAATGTTTCCTTATTCTCTCTTCTACTGTGTTCATGCTACTGTATAATGCAATGACTCCCTGGTGCTCAGACCTGCCTGAAAACTCCAGGTGATTTCTGTTCCTCTTCAAGCAAATGAACTGTATTCATACGTGAGACTGCCGTCTAGTGGAATGTCTGTCAACTAAAGGGACAGAAACCTTATCGGCACACGGCCTTTACAAAGTACACAAGTACAAAACACTTTGCAGACTGAACCAGCCTTTTGGCGTCATCGCACCACTTGTCTACCTTTTTAACAGGATTAGAATTTGTTCTGTCTGAAGGTGCTTAAACATAAAGGCATGTATTTCAACATTAACATGTATTATGCCAATCGGCCAGTAGATTTGTGTCTGAGTGGCAAACTGTGATCCACTGACTCATGTGTCCTCTTACAATGAACAGTTTCTTGTATGTTTGTACATGCTGTGTTGTGTCTACTTGATCACTATCAAAGAATAGTGTTTGTTAGATATCAAGGGCATTAAATGGTTTTGCATGGATGTGATTTGTCCTTGTTGTGAATCCTCAAAAGTGCCCCACTTCTTCTTTTTTCTTAAAGGTCAGGCTGTTCATTGAAACAGGAAAAATGAGGATATTTCGATCACGTTGGACTTAATCAATACTATGAGTTTATCACAGAAACATAGAAGAAAAGTGAAAATGTGTCAGCAAAGTTAGCAAAAGTCATTTTTCCAACAGTTTAACATGGAGGTTATTGTATTGTTGTGTAGTCTTCCTTGTTCCTTCAGTAGATGGTCTACCATGATCTCACACACGTTCAGATACATTTATATTGGAAATAAACGGTTTCTCTATATGTATTTATTTTTGCAATTAGATTACTTTCATCATTACAATGAAACAGCTATGCTTATTTAATTCTGAAACAAGGTTGTTTTTTTTCATCACGCAATATTTCTCTTTATTCATTAGGCAACATTCCCTACACTTTTTCATTTACAGCAAATCCACTATTATTTTTATTAGGCGTGTATATTTATTAGTATTTTTTCTCTTGATTTGGGAAATTTGTAACGTGAAATTAATATAAATTTAAAAAAGAGAACAAACAAAAACAGTAAATAGGTCAGTTATTTAAGATGGAGGGACTTGATCACACATTAGACCCAAGATGTGTGTTGATGTGTGTGTATGTATATATATATATATTTGCACTGCACCAGGAACCTGTATTGTGGACAAAATAACAGCATTGGATTGCACATTTTGCAGGAGGTTATGTTGTATCAACCAGAAATTGCATTTGCAGGTGCAAGAGCAATACAT
Source organism: Myoxocephalus aenaeus (assembly GCA_038501785.1). Taxonomy (NCBI): domain Eukaryota; kingdom Metazoa; phylum Chordata; class Actinopteri; order Perciformes; family Cottidae; genus Myoxocephalus; species Myoxocephalus aenaeus. The sequence continues at coordinate 3,862,204 of JBAMJR010000073.1, read as the reverse complement.
ATCAAAATGCATCCTGTATTGATAAGAAAAACACCGTGCAGGACAGGCACCTCCCACAACACACAACTCCTGTTTGTACGTGTTGCACAAGTCAAAGAGAAACGTGCCGACACAAACGCCCACCAGCTGCGTGTATCTTCAACCGCGACCGTCCTGAATCAGCGGTGCCCTCCACCGACAGATACAAGTATACGAGGACAATGAACACTTAATCCGACCTGAGATCAGCGTCTTCCTCCGCCTCAAGGGAGTACCAAAAACAACCTGCGGGGCCAAGCGGAGCAGCCGCTCAGATCCCTCTCGCTCTCCGCGGGATGCGAGCGTCTCCACACTAACGGATGACTGCTGTGACTTTGAGAGGACCCGACAGAGACCCACTGGCTGCTGAGTCGTTTGAGAGGAACTGTTTCTGCTGTCTGAGGTCAGAGAAGTTGAACGTTAAACCCGCTGCAGCGTCTCAACCATTGCGACCTGAAGAGAAGTTACTTGAAAGCTAGCGCGAATAGAAGAGTCACGTTGTCACGTCCCGTTCGGCCTTAATCACGCTCTTCAGGCGTTTGTGAACGTTATGAGCTGCTTTTACTACCAACCTGTTCGTTAGTGAGAAGGTTAAAGAAAGAAAACTACGCTTAAACAGGTGTTGTGATATTTCTTTTCCCCCAAGGAAGTCTCCGCAGTCTTGGGCGTGTCGGTGCGCAGGTAAGTGATTAACTTTGAGTGGGTTGACGGTTAACCTCTCGAGCTCGTGCACGCTGCCATTACTTGTGTGCGTTGGCTTTTGTGTAAAGTTGAACTTAAAGCTGTGTTACATCTAGCTTAGTACAACTCACTTAAAAACAGCACCTTGTATTCCAAGAAGCTAAAACAACTCGCACGCTTAAATTGCTCGAAGCTGCATTTACGACTCTACTGATTTCAGACCAACTTTAATGCCTGAAGCCGAAGTTGCCGACGAGCTTGTTCTCGCTGCGACGGTATCTGGCGCATACGTGCATAAACGCCAAGGTGCAGCGTGTGCGAGTGTGTTGTGTTTGCAGAAAGGCGTTGAGTGTCGCTACCTGTGGCCCCAGGGCCAAATATGTGAGGCATCTTATCGGGGCTGCATTCTCTGACAAGCCGCAGCTCATCAGTCTCTTGGGAAAGAAGCACCTATAATGTACACACCTACTCAGCGGGCTGTTGTAAACTCTGTGTGGGTGTGAAACCGCGCTTGCAACAAAATTGGTGCAAGAGCTCTGTGAACTCATTGTGCGCCTGTTTGGTGCTGCAGGAGAGCTGGAGTTGACATCCCTGCACCCTGCTGAATGCCTTTCATGGCTCTGCATTAACATCACTATGGCACTGACAGAATTACTGCCGCGCTGACTTTAGCTCACTCAGCCCTTTTCTGGCTATCACCCTATGCTCTTTTCTTTGCTTCTCTCTCTCTCTCTCTCTCTCTCTCTCTCTCTCTCTCTCTCTTTTGTTTTTAAACAAATTAAATGTCTTCTCTTCACATGTTTTCTTATTTGCCGTGTGTGTTTGTTTGTTTCCCGTCAGGTGAATTTGCTTGTGATATTCATCCAACCGTGTGTCTTTCAGCCCTCCTCGGCTTCGTTTCTTTGGTCTGTGCCATCCATCTCGCCATGGACGGCCCGCTGAGCGGGGCCAGTAAAGGGGCCCGGGCCCTTCACTCTGAACAGACCTCAATGCGTCATAGATGCCGCTCGCTGTCTTTGGCCCTGTATGAGTAACTGTTGGGGAAACAATCAAGCTTAAATTCCTCTTCGTTTTGAACAAAAGAGCCATGCATCCGCTGCTGCCCCTCTGCGTCTTTTGGCTGCTGCCCCTGGCTTGGACGCTGGAGGAAGACTCGCCACTGGACTGTGTCCCCCGTAGATCTTTGCCCTACCATCGTGAGTGTTGCCATCTGCCTTGTGTGTAACCGTGGCTTACAATGTCTCAACTTATGTTGCGTCATATGGTTTGAGTAAGTTTGGGCACACTCATTTGGGAAACAGGGTTTTGTCACTAGTGGTTGCTGAGTTAATTGTTCGTATCTTCTGTCTTTAGGGGACAACGCCCACCTGTTCCATGAGGAGGGAGTGTTCAACTACTCCACCATACTGTTGAGAGAAGATCTGGACCTGCTATTGCTGGGTGCCAGGGAGGCAGTGTATGCTCTTGACCTCAAGGACATCTCCAAGAAACTTGCTTCAGTAAGAGCACCGACGTTAACAATGCAGTTCAGGCCAATTCTGATCACAATACTCAAACCTTTGAGTTGTTCCTGCCTGCGAGCCTCGGCAGACAAGCAGCTTTGCACTGTGTTTTAAGACCTTTTGCACAGCCACTTAAACTTCAACACATAATCAACAGATACTAAAACCATCCATCTTTCCTGGAAGTTGTTTGCTGACTCCAGATGTTACACCTCCACTTCAGTTACATTTGCAAGGGCATTTTACCTGCTTGTTACACTTCTATTATCCTAACAACCGCATTGTTTCCACAGTAATGTGTATTTAAATGGTAAGAAGTGTTGCTTTGGGTGCCTTTGTAGCATGTCATGCCTCTCTCTCCCCACCTCTTTGTTTTAAACTCTTTTAGGTGAAATGGGAAGTGACCCAACAGCAAAAAGATGAGTGTAAAAACAAAGGAAAAGATCTTGAGGTGGGCCCCTTTTTGGACTTCTTGCCGTTTATAACATATTGCATAGTGAATAGAAGTAGTCATTGCTTTTTTAAATGCATTTGCAGACTGATTGCCAGAACTATATCAGGATCCTGCATCAGACGGAGGATGATAGGATGTATGTGTGTGGAACCAATGCTTTTGATCCCGAGTGTGATTACATGGTGAGACAAATTCAGAGCCCGGTGCTCGTTTAGCCCACTTCATATTCCATACTGAATAAATTGATGCTGTGTAGTTTATTACATCAAAATCAGAGTGTATGTAAAATAACTGTAAGACATAGAGACTGGGAGTTGCAGTGCCTCTGTTTGTCTGTGCAGTCCTACGCAAATGGGAAGCTGACTCTTGAGAAGAAAGGAGAGGATGGCAAAGGGAAGTGTCCTTTTGATCCTTTCCAGAGATATGCCTCCATCATGGTTGGTGAGTAGCAATTATACAACGGATAAGACATTGAAGAAAAACGTGAAACAATATTAATCCACTGTGTCCACTGTCCTGTCTTTCCAGAAAACAACCTCTACTCGGCCACTTCAATTAACTTTCTGGGCTCTGAACCCGTCCTGACGCGCAGCTCTCCCATCTCCATACGCACTGAGTTCAAGAGCTCCTGGCTTAATGGTAGTAGATGCAATAGATGTGTTTTTTCTAAGATGCTACAGTAAGTTTATGCAAAATGATTTGCTTAGTAGCTCAGTCAAAGTTGATGTGTTTCCCCTCTCTCCATGCCAGAGCCCAACTTTGTGTCCATGACTCAGATGCCAGAGAGTTCTATGAGCGAGGAGGGAGATGATGACAAGGTTTACCTGTTCTTCAGTGAGACAGCTGTGGAGTGCGACTGCTACAACAAACTGGTGGTTTCCCGCGTGGCTCGTGTCTGCAAGGTGAAAAAGAGTTTATCCTGCATGCACTTATTTGTCGCTGCTCCATTTCCCAAAACGACAATAGCATATAAACGGCACTTCCTCAGTTGTGCTCATTCCGCCCTTTCCGATGCCTGATTGTGCATCCCGTTTGACGTCAGTGTGACATATGGTGTCTTTCTGTGCTCACAGGGGGATCTTGGAGGTCAGAGGACCTTGCAGAAGAAATGGACATCCTTCCTGAAGGCCAGAATGGACTGTCCAGTGCTGGAGTCTCAGCTGCCGTACATTATCCAGGACACTTACCGCTTGTGTGACCCACAGCAGGGCTGGAAGGACTGTTTGTTCTACGCCATCTTCACACCACAGTCGTACGTTTGAATTGACAAACGTGTTTGTGTGTTTGAGGGCGCAGGGTCTCTTTCTCTTTAATGATCTTTGGCACACCACTTGGCTCCCATTTTCGGTGTGTGTGTGTGTTTCAGGGACGCATCAGATCTGTCTGCAGTGTGTGCGTACCGCGTGTCTGACATCAGCAGAGTGTTTGCGGAGGGGAAGTACAAGACCCCAGTCCCCGTAGAAACCTCTTTTGTTAAGTGGGTGATGTACAGCGGAGATGTCCCAGTCCCTCGGCCCGGAGCTGTGAGTCCGCCCACTATTTTGTGTGTGTGTGTGGGGAAAACAAAGGCAAAACTCAAAAGGCAACTCTATTTCTTTTTTTTGGGGGGGCTTTCACGAGTGTCCCAGCAGGAAACTGATTCCTTTTGTACTCCGACTCTGTTCTCTCTTTTCTCTTTCCTTCCCCTCTTCCCCCGCCAGTGTATAGACAATGCGGCTCGTAAAGCGGGCATAAATCAGACCCTGGACCTCCCAGACCGGACCCTTCAATTTATCAAAGATAGGCCCCTCATGGACCAAGCTATCCAGCCAATAGGAGAGAAGCCTCTTCTGGTGCGAAGGGGAGCTAGATTCACACGCATCGTAGTCAACCAAGTGCAGGCAGCCGATGGAGAGCAGTACCGTGTGATGTTCATAGGCACAGGTGTGTGTATCAGTACAGCACACTGCCACTTCCTGTATATATTTCACTTTGCTGCTTTGAATAACTTGACATCAGTGGTAAGCATCAGACAACATGTCGGCATGTAAATATCATATGTGTCTATTTTTTATACATAAAGAGGAAGGCACAATGCTGAAAGCGGTGAACTTTGACGGAGAGATGTTCATCATCGAGGAAGTGCAACTCTTCCAGACCCGAGAGCCAATCAAGATTTTGAAATTTTCTAACGTCACGGTAATCTAAAACCCTGTCTAAGCCTAAAGTATGGCGGATAACTTTTAAATCACTATTTAAGTGTGCGTTCATCGTATATCACGGTAAAGCACCTCTGCTCTGTGTCTGCTTTATGTGTGTGATGAAACCTTTGTGTGCAGGATCAGCTCTATGCAGGCTCAGACTACGGAGCAGCACAGATACCACTGGCCACCTGTGGGAGGTCCTTATCCTGTATGGACTGTGTTCTAGCCAGAGACCCATACTGCGGCTGGGACAAAGATGTTAAGAGATGTGTCTTCCTGTCTAATTCACCAAGGTAGGCAGCTGTACCAAGAGTAAGCGCTGATATCGGTTGGATCCTAAATAATTTTAAATCATTGTATCTTTTGCTTTAGAGGACTCATCCAAAGTGTGAAGGAGGGAGATGCCTCTCTCTGCCCAGATGCTGGTGAGTCAGTGCACACTGTCACCTAAAGAATACAAACTGAACCTGGGAGGATTTGCCTCATTTCCAACTCCTTAAACATGAAAGAACCACAATTGCGGTCGATCGTGGGTCGTTAAAAATCTAAATGTGAAGGACCGCCGTTATGTTTTCAGATCCTGTGAAGCCTATGAATCGGTCCATCTGGCCAAGGGGAAACCTGAAGCTCCGTTGCCCATCGCCTTCCAACCTGTCAAAAACCAGTTGGGAGAGGGATGGCAGCCCTGTGATGGCATCTACTCGCCTTCAGCTTCTGCAAGACGGACTGCTTATCCTCAATGCCACCGACTCCGACACCGGTCGGTACCGCTGCCTGTCTGTCGAGCGCTCCAAAGCTGGCAGGTATACAGCTACTGTGGCTGAGTACCGGGTCCGCGTGGATCCAGCAGGATCTGGCGATGGGCGTGTGATTTTACCCGAGGCTCGGATGGATGGCCCCTCTGTGGCTGGACTGCAGGCTTTAGTCGGGCTCCTCGTAGTTTCTCTTCTTGCCCTTTTGGCGTGGAACTTTTACAAAGGCCACCTTCCGCTGCCCTGGAACTGCTTAAAGAAGAAGAATGAAGTGCCAACCCAGGAGACTCATGAGCAGGGTGGTCTGGACGCCTACCAGGATGCAGTGATGTCTGCACCGGCAGAGGACAAGCCCCTGGTGTCCGGCGCAAACAACGGCCAAAGTAACAACCACACGGGGAGGGAGGCGGCATTCAGTGCGGCTAAGGAGGACAATGATGGCCCAAAGGTTTCTCTTCCATCTCTCCAGTATATTGATGACGAGTCAGACGTTTGAAAATGTCAAGCGCGTTACTGTATTCAGTTTGAGGTAATGACCCAAACTATTTGTTTCTGGGCAGAACTATTGGATTCATCAATTCAGGTGTAATGTTTTGAATTGAAATCTTAATGAGTATGAAACATGAAATGTTAAGCCACCAAAATATTCTATAATAGGATTTTTGTTTATTGTAAGAGACACTTGGATTTCTGCTTAACTTTTGAATGTTTTACAATTGTGCGTACATTTGTAGTGTTTTAGCTTCCTATTAATTGTAAAATCCCATTATTGATTTGAAATATCTTATATCTATATTTAGATATAAGATATCGGTATGATTTTCACAGGGAAATGTAAAATAACCGAAATTGTGCCATTTTATTTCTAACCACTAGCTGTCGAGATTATTTTATTGTATTAAACATTTTCTACCTGGTCCTTGAGTTGTTTCTGTGTATCTAAATATAGCCAACAGGGTTTACTAGTTTTAAACAAGACTGGACTTGCCAAGAATGTGAAGAACAGATGTGGAAGATACCTGCAGTTATGAATTTTCTTTCTTCTTTTGTGTACGTGATCCAGCCTCGTTCTCAAGATGACCAAGTTTCAGATGTTCAATGTTGAAATTACATGTTTTTAAATGTGTCCACAACAGAAAACCAACAACCAGTGGAAACTTGCAAAGTGTAAAAAGGGGGGGGGGGGGGAATCTTTAATGAGTAATTTTCTGCACTACATTGCAAATGACTTTCAGACAACAGTAAAGAATAATTCGTAGCTTTAACAAACTGCTTTTGGCATTACAGCAGCTAAAAACAATAAAACAAAGTACTTTTACTGTACAGCCCACATAATATAGAAATGATGGTTAAAACCCTGGAACTGGGGTTTTGGGGCATCCTGGTCTGTGGCCTCTATCTCCTGTAGCGGTACCTCTTGAAGTGGAACCACAGCTGGAAGATACCGTTGGAGAACTGACAGCGGAAGCCGTGTCGATGAGAGTACTCCCACTCCCTGTTTACGATCTTAAAAGCAATGTCCTCGTACGGAGGACCAGCGTGGAACCGCAAGATCCCAAAGTCCTTGTTGTCGAGACTGGGCTCGAGGAAGTACTGCGGGGTTGAGCGCTTGTCGATCAGGTCCGGGTAGAAGATGTTGAACTTGTAACCCTGGACAATCTTGGGTGGAGGGTTGTCGAAGTCGTAATGGGTCTGGTTGTATTTGTTCCACTCGAAGCCTGTGTGGACCCTGTTAAAGAAGCGGGGTTTCCTGGGACGGTATTTGTCCGCCCATAGGTACATCTTCCCAGTGACGGGAAACTCCACGCTGAACTGGGCCTCATCGTTGCCCATGCCCTGTTTTGCGCGGCGTACGAAGGCGTCCTCGGCGCTCTCGCAGGCTTCACCTGTTAAAGAGGTCAAAGAAGCAACAATGGGTGGGTTGGGGAGAAACGAGATAGATAGATAGATAGATAGATAGTGTTCGACTCTGTGGGTGTAACAATCTCATACCTGTGACTTGTAGCTGTGTGCGTGCTAACTTCAGCCTGTGCTCGTCCTCTTCAGGCGTGATCGTGTGCGTGTCCGCCGGCAGCTCGGAGGACGTGAGCAGCGGGGGGCTGTAGCGACCAGAGTCGTACTCCGCCTGACTCTGCTGGATCAAATCCTCCTCCGTCAGCACGGCCTCCACCACCTCGCCCTCTTTCTCTTCATTCTTCTTGTCACCCTTGTCTTCTCCGTCCCCATCTTGCTTTCCTTCTGTGGATGTAGATGGACCTGCCACCTCATCATCCTCTTCGGTGTCTTTGTTCTTCTTTTTCGTGGAGGATGACGATTGGCCAGGCTCCCCTGCCCTTTTTTTTGGAAACACAGAATTGAGAATTGACACATTGTCAAGTGAATACCGTCACCTGACAGTATGCAAAGTAACTGAAAGAGCCTTCATGTCCCCGCGCTTTCAGGATGCGTGTTGTAACTTACTCATCATCACTCCTCTGCTCGTCTTTGATGATGGGGAACAAAGGTTCACTTTCCACCCCTTGTTCCTGTTTCAGCTTGAACAGCTTCTGACGCAACACATCTTGATGTCTCTCTCTCAACCTGGGACATACAATTGCAGTTTTACACACATTTGTCCACTGTTTATTAGCCAAATGGTGAACTTCTCATAAATGATTAAAAAAAGCATAAACAGAATAGGGGTTCCCCCACATTCGTACCTCGCCCTGGACATGTAGACTCTGACTTGCTGCAGCAGACTCTCCCAGTAACCGACATCGAGATTGGATCCTCCAGCCCGGATCTTTGTCTCAATGTTCAGGTGCAGCGCCTGCAGCTGGCTGTATGTCTTTCCTTTGAACACTGTCTGGACATCAATGCTCACAGCTGTGTTGATGCCCTCCCGCCGATCACCTGAGAATTAAAAAGGTTGCATCGAAGATATAGGAGGACACGTGGTTGAACGTGTTGCACATGAAGTTCACAGAGACGGCTACAAGTTAAATTATTAGTCAGAGGAGCACACATGTAAAAACAAAAAGCAGGGGAAATGACATACCTGGTCCTTTCCCAGAAGCCTCCAGTTTTCTCAGTTTGCTGATCTCATCCTCAGTAATGGTAGTCATGTCTCTCCAGAAGTCCACGTTCTTCCCTTGCTCCAACTCCATATACACCTACCAGCACAACAACACTCGGTTAACCACATACAGATGAAGCTCTTTTGAAGAGTAACAGGTGTGAAGCACACGTTCACACATATTTGGTCTCCACTTTGGGCTGTGTTATCATTCAAGATCAACGATGCGTCTACATTTCACTGCATTTTAACACATCTTGTATTGGCACATTGTTGTTCACCAATTTCATGCCTCAATGAATAAGTTGAATTTAACCAGAAACTGTCAGAGTGAGACGTCTTAAATGCTTTATTTAAATGTTAGATGTTTGGTGCCCCTCAGTGGCAGTTAATAGAAAAAGACACCGGCAGACAGATCGAACTCGGGGACAGTAAGATTAATCTGTTGAAGGCCACTGTCAGTGGGACGGTCTTGGTTTTCTACAAGTAATATCTTGTACCACCAGAATCATTTGAATACTGCTGTAATCACATACAAATTATGCATATAATGGATTTAACTTGCACAATTAATGTTAATGTTTCAAATCTCAACTAGACTAGACTTATTCAGGCGGTGGCATCTCACATTGAGGTGATTACAGCAGGTTGTTCAATCGCTAAGAAAATGATGCTAATCACAAGCTCAAGCTCGTTTATTTGAACATGGCGCGCTTTATGTGTGTTAACTGGACATTTTACAAGAGTAGAAAGAGGCTGCCCCGATAAAAAGCGACCTGTGTGATTAGAGAGGTTTTAAAATGGTATTTTACACTTCAGTGGACACATAACGTCATACCTTAATGTCCTCCAGCAGGTCGTCCATGTCGGTGACCGTGAGCCCGTTGAGGAAGGTATAAGGCTCGTGCATCTCTACGGCGAGATCGTCATCTTCTGCACTGATGTACTTCGCCAGCAGGTCGATGGGCTTGGCACGGCCATCACGGATTCGGATCTTAGACCTGGACACACAATACACACAATATTGTGAGACAGCGCATACACTGCATTTATTAAGAGATACTCGTGGGAGCCTGGAACTTAACGGAAATTGTGCAAGAAAAGAGGACAGCAAGAGACATCCTCTGACATGAAGCGAGGATATACAGCACTTGTTGATGCACACTTGCCTGAGTTTGGCCTGATGCAGATGGAAGTTGTCCTCCTGCTCAGCCCAGGTCTTGAAATGCTCTGCCTCCTTTTCTCTCTGAAGCATCTCCAGCTCAGTCTCTCTCATGGCCTTTTCTCGCTCCCTCTCCAGACGCAGCTGTTTCACCTACATATGCAACGTTAGCATGATTAATGAAAGGGGCCGGTACTCATAACTCTGTGACATTATACTGCCACAAAATACAGCACATACCTTCTGCAGCTCTCTGCGATTCTCCTCTTGAATACATTTGTTCCGGTCTTTAAGATCTTTTTCTCCCAGATGGCCAATGCCTTTCTTATCCAACGCCTGAAAAAAAATACACACAAAACAAGATTCTTTTTTCTTAAATGGAGGTACAATACTCAGAGATAGGACAGAAAACTTTCCAAACTTTTGGGGATGCGTACAAATTGACTAATACAAGTTACAGTAACAACTCATCAAATGCTGTTGAAAACTGCTCCCCAACTCACCTTCTGCCATTTGAATGTGCCCAATAAGTTGTTGTCACCAAAGGGATTGTCTGCGTTGGTGTATCCCATGTATTCTTCACTCCAGCCCATCTTTTCTCTCCTTTTCTTCTCCTTTGTTTCCTTCTTGGTCAGTCTCCTGGCCCTCTTCTCCTCTGGTGTCTCCAGCGCTTTCATCATCTCCCTCTGATTTTTCTTGTCCTCCTTTTCTTTGACCACGCGGCCGCCATGATCAGACTCTGAGCTATCAGACGACTCGGGTGAAATGGAGCGCTGCCTCCCTCTGTCGGCCCTCTCACTCCCTCTGTCGGCCCTCTCACTCCCTCTGTCGGCCCTCTCACTCCTCCCTTGCTCCACGTCTTCACTCCTCTTCCTGCGCTCAAGGCTTTTGTCTACGTCTCCTTTTCTTTCCTTGTCTCTCTTGTTGCTCTCCCACTTCTCTCTATCTTTGTCTCGGTCTTGCTCCCTCCTCTGTCTGTCTCTCGTGGGACTCCCTCTGTCAGGGCTTCTCCGCCTTCTCCTTTCTATGTCGCTGCCTTCATCATGGGAGTCAGAGCTGGACTGGGATCTTTCCCTCCTCCTCTCTCGAGATGCTCCTCTCCGGTTCTCCATTTCCTTTCTCTGCCTCCTCACTTTGGGATCGCCTGAATCAGAACTGAGACAGAAAAGATGATTCAGTACATTTTCATTCCTGGATGGAGACTAAACGAACACGTGTTTTGAATGACCGAGATGGCATGAGCTGTGGGGTATTTAGTTTGTGGCAGAATCATTTTGAGTTGATCGGTTAACCCTAAACTCTCTAAAACCTAGATCCAGATGCCCCAGAAACTGATTGACAATTAGTGGGCTATGGAAAGGTGGAATGACGAGCCGGTTAATTCGCACAAGTATACTTACTTGATACTTAAAGTATCAAAAAATGTGTCGGATACATTGGCTCGGCTTCATTTGAATGGCTCCGTGTACAATTAAATTCGCGGATTAACACGAGCGTGACTGTATTCAACGCCATTAGCTCGTGATACAATGTTAACCAGCATGACCATTACAACAGGTGGACTCGAGCCGAGAAACGTGTTGAACACCGTCACAAACCAACGAGCACCAGACAGTTACCTGGATGAACGAGCCCTCGCCTTGCTGCCGGCCCGGGGTGGGCCTCGCCTCCGGTCGCTCTCCGAGTCGCTCCGGGACCCCGGACGGTCCCTGTGTTGAGGCCGACGGCGGTCCGGAGAGCCATCGCTGGAGTTCCTGCTGCCCGATCGTCCCCGACCACGAGCGGGTTTTTTCGAATCCAAAGACGGACTGCGGTGCCTCCTTTCCTCCGGAGATCGAGACCTGCTGACCCTGGATCTGTTTCGCCGATCCCGGCTCCGACTTCTGGACTTAGAGCGGGACCGACGTCGTGATTTCGGATCCATCACGAACTTTTCCGTTGTGCGGGGTCTTACGTGGACTTTGTCGCGTAAATAAGAGGTAACAAAGAAAACGGTTGGCTGTCTTTACACCGTGTAAGGTATTCCTGTGTATTTGTAAAACATGTAATGAAGTAAATCAACCTCCATTTGATACGCGTATGAAAACTGTGAGGTAAATAGTCTGGATTCAAAATATTTTGATCAGACAGGCAGCAGGAAACAGCTTTAAAGGGGCTTTCTAGAAAGTGGCGCATATTTTAGACGTCATGAGTAAAGATTGCGAAAACAAATTTTAATACATACAATTTAAATTAATTGCAGTATGTACAGTACACGGGGCATCTACCATTAGTTTAACATCATTGAAATATGTTATTTTGTCATAATAACACGAGAGTAAAAATTAGGTCAAAGCTGCTTTTCAGAACACAAACAACATTCGCGTTTCTGTGACGTCAGGCAAATGTAGTTGTCTCCATTCACTCTTTAAATAATAGTTAATAATAATGGTGACATATGCATTTTCCCTTGAGTACAACTGTGTTCATATCAACAAGTATTGTTCAACACCATTGTGTGGCTTTTCCCCTCGCTTGCACGGTTAAAAGTCGTGTTTGCAGATGACGCGGGGACTACGAATCCCAGACAACACCGCGCCGTTGCCTGTGTTGAAAGGAGAGGAGACTCCTTTCAGCAACATTCTTCTTTACCCTTTCTCCTGTCAGGGCGTTATAAACTACACTTGTGACTTGTCGTCAGAGTTTTTGTTTACTCGCATTTCAGATCGGTAGTTTAGTTTTATTCTCTCGTCTGGAGTTAGAAACTATTCCCGCCGAGGTAAACTCGTCTTCAGCTGGTCCGGAATTGAGCGTGTGAGCTAGTTTACATTAGCCAGCAGCTACTAGTAGATTTACGGCTTATATCCGGGGCTGCCAGGTAAATCAACTAAAGCTGGAGGCGCTTGTCAGCCACCATGGTTTGGTCAGTTCACCTAAGTATTGATAACACTTGTAAATAATTCATCTGATTCTGGGGGAAATCAACGCAACCTTTGTTTGACTTGTGCGCAGCCAGTCTGGTTTGGCCTGTCTCATTGTCTCCGAACACCGAAAACAGGCAAGTGAGTTTTATTCTTTTTATTTCCCCCTCAGTGTCGGTAGGTTGTTTGGCTCGTGAGGCAAACTCAGCCTTGTTCGCGTAAACAAAGCGGTCAGCTGTCGACTCCAGATAATCGAGAACGCTACGTAGTTCAGTATGGCGCAACACGAGCACACTCGTGTAGCCAGTTCACAGAAAGCACTCATGTTGGAAATGAAGAGCCTGCAGGAGGAGCCTGTCGAAGGATTCAAAATAACACTGGTGGACGAGGCTGACATGTACAACTGGGAGGTGGCCATCTTCGGGCCCCCAAACACTCATTATGAAGGGGGCTATTTTAAGGTAAGAATACAACTTTCTTTGTCTTTGGCACATCTGACAGGTCATTAAAACAGTACGAATTCTTCAAATAGCACCCATCACACTGTACCACATGAAATCTATGACGATCAAGCCTGTCAGTAAAATGGGTATATTGTAGTAATGATGACCTGTTGTGTGTCCCCAGGCTCGGATCAAGTTCCCTATAGACTACCCTTACTCCCCGCCTGCCTTCCGGTTCCTCACCAAGATGTGGCACCCCAACATCTACGAGGTAACGTATCAAACCCTGATTCTATTTCATAACATTAAATGTGGTGACTTTTTGTGCCTTTGTCATTCGCTGTCTTTCATGTGTTATATGATGCATTGCATAATGAAAGGAGTTGCTTTCCTCCGTTTTTAGAATGGAGATGTGTGTATCTCTATATTGCACCCTCCAGTGGACGACCCGCAGAGTGGAGAGCTGCCTTCAGAGAGGTGGAATCCCACCCAGAATGTCCGGTGAGCGCTCTCCCTCGATATCTCTCCTCATCTGTCACTCCTTTCTGGGTGCCTCCCTTCTTTGTCTTCTCTCAACCACCTCAATGACTGACCTGACTCGCACCCTTACCACATGACATTTGTCTTCAGTGGAGTCCCTTCAGAATTCCTGTCTGGGTATTCGTTACCACATGTGTAACCTGTTTTTGGCCAGTGCTGTCATTAGATATCTCTCTTTTGAATGTTGGTTTGTTGTGCAATATTTGTATATCCATAAAATGCGTCAGGCATTACCAAGCAGTAAAAATATTTGTAGTGTTTCCTTTAAACAAAAGTGGCTTATGTTGGATTTGTCAGAGCTCCATTTCTCCCAAAATATTTATCAAACAATAATTTATTAAGCAATGTATTAAAATACAGATGTAATCGGAGTCGAAGTTATAATTGTTGATGAATACTACAAATTAATGAAATTAATGAATCCCTATAGCTGTGTACACGTAAGTGTGTTCTAAGCAATTATTTATATATGTGTGTATATTAATACATCAATGATGACTAGGGGCATTTCATGTTGGGTATTTTTTTTATTATCAAAAAATGCGATATTTTATATAATTAATTAGTTCATATTTTTTTAGGTTAAAAGCTGCAACTTGTCACTAGGGCTGTCAAAATTGCTAAAAAATGACGTTCGAATATTCCCTTTAATAAAACACATATATTCGAATATATGTGTCTTCAGTTTAGGTGTTCACTCACTTTTTACATTCGAAATTCTGTTTTTAACAACTATTCGAATATATATTCGAATTTCGATTATTCGTTGACAGCCCTACTTGTCACTAACTTTTGTGTTCCCTCCCAGGACGATTTTGCTGAGCGTGATCTCTCTGCTGAATGAACCCAACACCTTCTCCCCGGCCAACGTGGACGCCTCCGTCATGTACCGCAAATGGAGGGACAGCAAGGGCAAGGACCGCGAGTACGTCGAGATCATCAGGTAAACAGGCGCACTTTATTATTGCAACTCGCAAAAGATTACTCCCAAGAGTCGACCACATTTCTAAAGCCTCTTGGTCAAGTGTCAGTCGTCATGTGTGTATTCTTTACTCCCCTCAGGAAACAGGTATTGGCCACGAAGGCCGAAGCCGAGCGCGACGGCGTGGCGGTGCCCACCACACTGGCCGAGTACTGCATCCGCACGCGCGTCCCGGCCCCCGACGAAGGCTCCGACCTCTTCTATGACTATTACTATGACGACGACGATGTGGACGGCGAGGACGGCGACTGCTGCTATGATGAAGACGACTCGGGCAACGAGGAGTCGTGACGTGCTTTTTCACTGCATCCCAACCGTAGTTGACACGTGCTACCCGTTTTTTTTCCTGTCTGGGTTGCCAGAAATTCTTGGTCGACACCCAAGAAAGATTTGAAGCTTCCCACTTCTTAACCAATGAAAAGAGCTGTTTTTGTTTCCTGAGTCTCTGAATTATTTTCAGATGCAAACCTCGATGCACTGAGGGGAGTCAAATTTGCACCAGCACAAAAGTCACCAGTTTCCTCAGTTTTCCGTTATCATTTTCATTATCACCTAAAACCTTACTTTCAGAGAATATTACTTAATCCTATTGCGTTGTCACGGTCTCCCGGACAGTACATAGTATTGTGGGGTTAATACCACTTTTAACAATCTCAACATTTGCATTGGTGCAAACCCTTCCAAACTTTACTCCGCGTCTCTCTCGCATATCTTTATTTCCCTAATTGTAACGGGGTGTTGCTCAACAGTAGTTGGTCTCAGTGACTGACCGAAGATTGAGGGCTTCAAGCACTTTGTGTTTGTACTGAACAATCTACTGCAAATCCGTTGACTCAAGACATTTTTCAAGTTTCACATTTTGCCGATCTTCGATAAGACGGGATGTCACAGGACATTGTTTTCAAAGTTCTTGTGCATGCTCGGTGAGAAGAAAGACTCACGTTGACGGCGATGCCAGAGAACTTTGTATCTGGAGGACCGGCCGGCTGAGTCAGTGGGTCAAATCCTCATGTGAACAGTTTTGGTAACAAGAAAATTTATCTTTTGCTGTGTTTCTTCTGGTTACTGTTGGATGTGTTTCCGTGTCATTTTGAGTGTGGGGTCATGTTACTTGAAGTAGCTCAGATGTAATAGTCGTGTAGGGAAGTTATTCAGGGGGGCAGAACTAATTACTGATCAGAACTGTATTTCTCCTCAGGGTTGCTCTCTGAGAGGCCTGACGGAGCCAAAGACGTAAACGAAAGCCCAAAACTGTTGTATTCTTGTCTTTGGTTGCTCTCCTGCAGGCTTTGTTATTTTAGTCTCTTTCTTTGGTTAGACATTATGCCTGCAATCTCTTGCTTGGATTGATTTATGTGATGCGATTTGGTTTGATTGGCAAAAAATGCTTCTATAGGAAAAATGTCTGTCAAAAAGTGTTGTTGCGGTATCGGTCAGAATTATCAGAAGTTTTTCAGTCCCTGAATTGAAAGAACAAGGCCGTCATGTTCTATTCTCATTTATATTCTTTGTGTCTGCAGAGAGTAGACAGGTTTTGATATCATTTTTAGAGTGCATGGGTCTTTTTGTGTATTTTTGCAGATGCAATATTGATTGTTTAATTAACTCAAATTAGGACTTCATACTGAATTTCTCAGGATAATGAATTGCATATGACAAAACAATTAATACAAGCAACTATTATATTCTTTTAGGTGGTCATCAGAGTTGAGCTTCAGCAGGAACCATAACTGATATGCACATGTAGCTGTATGGATGATTGCTGTATTGTTTTATTCACCTGTGTTTTATTTTTTTATTTTCGGCTATTTAAACTGAAAAATAAAAATTTATTGGGGAAAAAATGAACAGTCTTGTTGTGCTTGGATTGGTAGCCCTTTCAACATTGGCTGGCTTGAAAGTAATTTTAAAGTATATTCACCTTTTTGATTTAATAAAAACTGTCTTTTTTTTTTTTAATGGCTCATAGTTCTGTACATGAGCTTTCCCTTGTCTTTAAGGATACAAACGCCATCTGTCCTGCGTCACAATATTCCCTCTCTTTGTATGAATGGAATTGTGTATTAGACAGATTTTAAAGGTGAATTTACACATTTCAGCATTCTTCTTTAACTATGGTGCATATTTATAGATGATAATATCCCATTTGTCTGTCTGTTTTACTGTAGGCTAGCTGCCGTCTATAGATATCTGGCATGTTAATGTTTATTATATAATGTAGGAAATCCATTAGTATCTCACAAGAAAATGATTATTTCACGATTGTGAAGACACTGTGCTGCATTCAAGTCACATGAGAAAATTGGATATTATCTACATAGTTTAAAAGCAACAGCCTTCTGAGTGACTTTACTTTGACGCCCTGAAGATGTACTTGTTGTGAATCAGAATCAGAATCAGCTTTAATGGCCATATAAATTTGCAGATACATGGAATTTGACTCCGGTTTCACTGGCTCTTCGTACTTTTTTCACACACAATATACAAGATAATTTGAAGCTTCACAGATTCAAATAGAGTTCATAAAGAGCTCAAAATGCTGCATTAGGCCGACTCCGGTTACTTTTAGTCTGTATTACCGGAGCAGAGGAATGGGATGGGGCCTTCCTGAGGGGCACTTCATAAACTTAAGAGGGAGATACATTTAAGTTTGTGTGTTGGCCACTCTGTCCAACTTTGCAGTGCAATATTTGTGAAATCCAGATTAATAACAGGATTTGGGGAAACGTTATCTGAAATGTACAAACGTTTGTTTTGATAATAAAAAATAAAAAGACATCGTACAGTTTGCTGGGAAGCTTTATTTTGTATTAACGTCACAGATATGTGAAAAGTAAACAGATAACCGGTTTCAGGGGTTTGAAGCGGAGATGTCGGGCATTTCCTCAATTTTGTGAACGCAGCTCACGTTGTCGCTTAGTGATGACGTCAGCCAAACAACACGATTAAAGAACCGCCCGGGCAATTATTCATCTTTATGATACAGGAAAAACACAACAATAATAAAGCCATTATACCAACAACAGCCATGTCTGTGAACTATGCTGCTGGTCTCTCCCCGTACGCGGACAAAGGAGTGTGTGGTCTCCCCGAGGTAAACACATCTACTGTGAGCTTACGTAGCTTCTTTCAACTGCTAGCATGTTAGCCGTGTTCAGACCATGTAGGAGGTATTTTAACAATATATATATTAGAATAGCACGATACACTTCACGATAAGTAAAGCTTCTGCTTTCCATCGTTCACCGAGTAAAACTTACGTAAATGTTAGAGCAACAACAGAAAGCCCTGAAGCAACGTTCAATCGGTCATTGGTCTTTGTTAAGAATGGGTCCATTCACAGTTTCACATTAGTTTTACACCACTAGCTCACGTGCAATCAATGTCCTAACGTCAGCTGGTGCAGGAGGTAGCTGAACGAGCATGGAGTCGTATTTTTACCCTCTAATGTAGACAACATGTATATGGTATGCAGAAACCCACGGTCCCCAATTTGGTGATGTCATTTTATGTTTTACATGTAAAACCTGGATTATTTTTAAAGAGAGGTCCAAACTAGGCTAAAACAGTCACTTTAGCAATCAGATACATTTGAGAAGAAAAGGGGCAATACGCTCAAAATATATATATATATTTGTTTTAATGCTGCCAATACATCAAAACTGTACACTAATGAAAGTGAATATATTGTGTTACATTCCACCCTAAACATAATGTGACATTCTCTTTGTTATATACTTGACAATTCTGTCATAAAAGCTGTCACATGTTTAGTAAAAGCTCTGATCAGGTCCAATAATAATACACCCGCCACTTAAAAAAAACATGAAAAGTTATCCCAACTTGAAAGAAGCATGATGTGCAAAATCCAGCGCAAATTTTCTTGAGTAATTACACTTCTCCAGTTGCAGTGGCTTTTGTCCCACTGGAGATTTTGGGCTGGATTACAAAGTCTTGGACGCTCTTCACACCAACATTGGACCAAATCTCTCAATCCTGTTTGGATAAAATACTGTATGAAAGCATCCCTTTCCGACCCTTGTCATTGGTCATGGTATTGTTTCAGAAGTAATGTGATATTTGATTGTGCCAGAATCAGCCAGTTGTTCTAACCGGATTTGTCTTGCTCTGTGCAGGTGTTTGACAGTCCTGAGGAGCGAAAGGCCAAGGTGGAGACCCTCGCCCAGTTGATAAAAGATTCTCAATACTTGGTTGTCCACTCTGGAGCAGGAATCAGCACCTCAGTAGGCATCCCTGACTTCAGGTAAAGCACAAACAAAGTCACTCGTACCCTTTTTCTGTCACCCTTTTTCACAAACGCACACTTCCTTTCTCTCTGAACCGTGTTTCATGAACATGATGAAAGGCAACTCTGACCTCACACATTCTGTCTCTTGTAAAGTTTCCTTTACAAAAAAATGCTTCTAATTAACCTGTTACAGGAATGGTTTGGAATACCAGCAGTACTTTGTTTATGTTTATCCATATGGTGTCTCCTACCTGTTTTTTTTGTATGCCTTCACACTGGCGAGTCATTATTGTCATTGTCATTAGTCATAAATTCTCCTGTTGTATGTACGTCCAGTCCATTCCTTTGAACGCGATATCTCAGGAACGCCTTGAGTTAATTGCTTCAAATATGGCACAAATTTCCACTTGCACTCCATAATGAACTGATTATAATTTAGGGGTCAAAGGCTGAAACTGAAACCACACGTCCATCCCATCCTCTTAAACGCAATATCTAAGGCACGCCCTTAGTTCATTTCTTTAAATTTGGCCCAACTTTGACTCAAGGACGTACTGATCAGATTTGTGTGGTCAAATGTCACTGACCTCACAATACAAGTTTCCGTTATGTTGGCCATAAGCAAACTATAATTAAAATGCTAATTATGACAATTTCGCACTAATGTCATGGAGGATAACCTGATGAAGAGATGATATTTTGGACAGACATGGATGTCAACTGTAAATTGACTGGTTGGGCGAGGCGTACAACCACAAGGTGGTCATTCTAGTTAATGTATATTCTAATGCTCATGTGCATGTAGCTTCCATAGGAAATAAACATTCATTTTAGCATGTTTTAATTTATTTAAAATTAACTTAATTTAGACTGGAATCCTAATCATACAGCTTATTATTAAGGTCCAAATAAAACAATATAAAGTGGTTCTGTGGTTATAATACAAGGATATAAGTACAGGTCCATTGCTATGGTGGTTGTGAATCAACAAGATAATCTGATAAAATGGTCCATTTCCAAAAGTGTCTGTGCCAGCTCATGTTCAGAGAATTACAGTCATTCTGGAGATGGCCTTGTTGCTGTATAAGCACTGAGGCCAGAGAAACAAACGGTCGAGAGAGAGAAGAAAAGGACTCTTTAACTGCAAAGGACCATTCAAGAGTTTTGACAGCCTTGGAAAGATTATGATAATATGCATAACATAGTGGAGATTCCTGTATTTTCCTGTTTTGAATAGGCACAACACACATGGCAAATGGATTATATAAAAATATATAATGGATTATATAACATTACGAGTCTGAAGATGACTTGTGGACAACTACCAACTTTATGCCACAGCATCTAATACAAATACTGCTTTCAAATAAACTGCATAATCAGTGAATCCAGGCTAGAAATAATCTTTTAGCTTGAAACGTTTTTTTTCTTGATTTCTGGTGGACCTCTTCACGTATCCTCCTGCTTTCTCTTGTAGTACCACTGTATGAGCAGATGAGGGCAGTACTTGCTTATTATTTCTCAAATCCAGCTCTTTGTAAAACAATATCACACACATTCTTATAACTCCTGCCTCAGTCTGTGTTCTTCCTTTATAGTGCAATAATTTCCTATGATACTGTGCAAACACGTATTTTGCCGTAATAGCTGAGCTGAGGCACATAAAATAGAGAACTTTTGACTCTTTCATTCTAGTGTGAATGTCAGATATTTACAAGTGAGAATTCATACATTTGTATATGTTTGCTGGAGACCTGACTAATTAATATTTGATTGGTCAGGTAGAGTCGCCCTTTGCCAGTAAAGTCAAGGTTATTATGTCCACATCAGTCACACACACATACATGCTCCCCAGCTGACAGGTAGAAATTTAGCTCCTCGGGTTGATATTATTGACGACATTTGCCTTGTGAATACACCTGCTTCACAGATCCTCCGTGGCTTTAAATGTCCCACAGCATCGTTCTCGTGGTGATAAGCGCGTAATAAGCGACGTACAGACCAATCCATTAATGCTGGTACGTCTTTGAACTGGTCTTGGCTGAGGGGGTCAGTGAATCATATTGGTGTTGAGGATTCACTGGATGCGTTCCCTCATCTGATGCATCAAGATCAGTTGTGTACCCTGGAAGTAACTGGGCAACTGTGAGGGTTTTAAACGGCACCAGTTCGTCCCTCATTTAGACACCCAAAACTGACTGTTTAATCAAAGAAACGTGAATCGGACAGATTAGATTGGACAACAGACTTCACACATTTAATCTCCTATTGTCTTTGTAGTTGGAAAATCTTTGTAAATTGTTTTGGTTGGTCTCTTGTATTTCTACGCACCAGTTGTCGACACGAAAGGCCACCAGTCCACCCACTGCGTTACAACCTGTACTTGATTATAACTATCAGTCATCTCTTCATCTCTACATTCTCTTTCAGGGGTCCAAAGGGTGTGTGGACGTTAGAAGAAAAGGGGGAGTCACCTCACTTTGACACCACATTTGAAGATGCCCGACCCAGCTTCACTCACATGGCTCTCCTGGGACTGCAGAGGGCCGGCTACCTGAAGTATCTCATCAGCCAGAATGTGGACGGCCTACATGTCCGATCCGGCTTCCCCAGGTAACCCCGCCCTGCCTCCCATCCTGTAGCATGATATACACACAAGTAGGTAACTCAAATCATTGTTGTTAGTGGGCATGGAGCAATGCAATATTTCACAGGTTATAGGTGCAGTGTAAGTTGCTCTGATTGATTTTTTTCTGTGAGCGAATCTGGCAAGAAAACACACTGATAATCTATTAATAAAATAAAGGACTATTTTATAAATTATATAAATTAAACTGATTCTGCTAAATGATAAGTACGGTAGATTTCCCGGCCCCAGAAAGAGACAAGCAGACACACACACACACACACACACACACACACACACACACACACACACACACACACACACACACACACACACACACACACACACTGTTCAAAATGTCTGGTGAAAATAAATCCCTTGAAGCACAATTTGAATTTAATTAAAAAAAGTCACGAACTTTCCTTCAATTTATTTTGTATTGTATGAATGTGCAGCTGATCAATAACCCATCAGTACAGCCTCCTTTTCTGTCAGTGAGGGAAACGGTAGAACAGTTTCTGAACTGCAGTGAAAATGTGTTTGAAAGGCTGAATGACAACAAATATGGATTGAAGCAGAATATTTCACAGCTAATAACACGTTGTGAACTGTAGAAATGATTACCTCTGTCTTTTCTAAATAAATGTAGACCTTTGGACTCTACAAAGCTTTGGAGACATGTTTGTGTCCACCTTTCTAAATGCTCCACTGTTTTCACCAGCTATGCTAACTTTAGTAGTCGGTTTATAAGAGCTTAAAAACAGCTGCCTGCTGCTGCTGCTGGAAACAAGGTGGATGAGAGCAGTGAGAGTGAACCAAAACATGTAAATTGC
The DNA here is from genome assembly GCA_038501785.1 of Myoxocephalus aenaeus. NCBI lineage: Eukaryota > Metazoa > Chordata > Actinopteri > Perciformes > Cottidae > Myoxocephalus > Myoxocephalus aenaeus. Next base: position 3,839,824 of record JBAMJR010000073.1, on the reverse strand, counting down.
GGGCCATAAAACCAAAACTATGGGCTGGAAGAGAGCAGCATTGAGTTTAGGGGGTAAATCACTCTGGGTTTGTCACTACGAGTCACCTCTTTCCCATTAAATTACTTATTAGTGCACCTTTTTAAAGATGTATCATCCTATCAAACACTGTATGACTTAGGTTACTTTATTTGTACCCGTAGGTAGACTTGGTTTGCAATAGAAAGCGAGGCATCCATCTCGACACACATTACAATCAACACAGACCACAAGACAAACATGATGATAATAGTACACAAAGCTACAGATCAGTGCGCTGTTATAATTATAATTTGTTCACCTGAATGATGGCTGCTGGAACAAAGCTGTTTTCATAACTCTTCGTTCTAGACCGTGGTACTAAATACCTCCATCTAGAAGGGAGAAGCTGAAATTCCCTGTGCAAAGGGTGGGAGTTGTCCTTTAAACTGGAGCCGGTTATCCGTTGTAACTGTCTGGTGTACAGGGACTCTGGGCTAAGCTGTGACTCACCAATCAGCCTGCTAGACCATTTAACAATCTGATGCAGAGAGTTGCTGTTCTTCTACTGACTGCAGTAAATGTCCTTGTTTTCACAAAAAGATCCATATATATGAGGAAAAGGTTCTCCATGTGCAAACATATGTTACATTTTAGATTGCATCGCTGTGCTGTGCAGAATATTTTGGAGTTGAAGCAGAGTGAGAAGAGAGGGAATGAATAAGTGAGAAGTGGACGTGAGGTATATATTTAGAGGAAAAGTTAACTTGCAAAATGCAGTGAATTCCTTAATGTGGAGGAAACAACCACATTATAGTTAGTTTGATCTTTATTCATTTCTAATTATTCACAAATATACAGCATTGTAAGTTGTGTGAGATATATTGTTTCACGCCAGTTTGTTTCATAGATTTTTGTGAAACATGAAGCTGCTGCTTTGTGATAACTGCTGTAGCAGCGCCCGAAATGAGGAGCTCTTTGAATACGGCATAGTAAATTCAAATGATGCTCGTGTGTGTGTGTGTGTGTGTGTGTGTGTGTGTGTGTATATATATATATATATATATATATATATATATATATATATATATATATATATATATATATATATATATATATATATATATATATATATATATACACACACACACACACACATACATACATACATGAGGCTAGTGAGCGAAATTGTAGTTCTCTGAGGAAATCATTGAGAGAACGGACAAACTGGTTGTCAAACATCAGCCAAGATGCCGAGTGGAATGCAGAAATAAATACGAGGCCTCCAGAATATTAATCAAAGAGGGACTGCATAAAAATTCTGTTCAAGAGACATTCATTTTGGAGAAAAACATTAAAGTGAATCTGATCTTTTTATTTTTCTAGGGATGTGTTATCAGAACTCCATGGAAACATGTTTGTGGAGGAGTGTGAGAAGTGTGGCAGGTATGTACACACACGCACACATTTGGATCTTGAAACTGTGATAATTCCCATCTTTCACTGAAATCCGTTTTGAGGCCATTCTGATTGGTACCTTGTTAAAACAAACGGCCATGTTAAACCATGTTTAAAGCATACTAGGTATAAACCATGTTTAAAGCATAGCGACTAGGTATGCGCCCATGACCCATCCTGCCTTGTGTCAAAGATAAAAGCGGCTGCTGTGCTGAACAGCCACACCACCTGTTACTAATGGAAAGGTCCAGCAGGGTAATGTATCCTGTCACACAGCGCTCATTACCTTAAAAGGATTCTGGGATTATGACCGTGACTTGATTTCACTCCAGTGACCTGCAGTGGTCAGATCTCATCCAGGTAGATTTCCTTTGGGATGAGGTAGAAGAGAGACTCACATGCATGTTGGCAGCCGCTACATGATGCCATTAAGTCCCCGATACCCTTTAAGGGAGTTTCAAGAATCATGTTGAGTCCACATCTTGAAGACCATGGTCTGAAGTCAAAAGTAGTCTGGTCTATCTAATAGAGGGGCCACAGAGTCTATACTGTTGGTGGTTATGTGTATGAATTAATGTGTATGAATGATTGTAACTTAAACCAAATCAGCTCGACAAACCCCCATTTGGGTCTCCACCTCTTTCCCCCCGTGTTCCCCAAATGAGTTCTAATACTTGTGTTATTTTATATGAATTTTTCAGAATTTTCTTGGGAATAAAATGTATATTTTCAAAATAAATCACTTTTATACCATACTTTGATCATAACTATGAACATCCAGCATGATATGAGCAAGATTCCCCAAAAATGTCTCCTCGAGCGGCTCCTGAGTTTTTCAAACTGTATGGTTCAGGGCCTTAACAACAGCCCCCCTACGAATAAGGGACTTTTTTTTTGAAAATCACAATAAAACAAAGCATTGGCATGTTAGGAAGGATATTCAGTCAACAAACTGTCATTCGGTTCAAAAATGGAAAACTTACTTATTTTATGGCAAAACATTGTCCGATTTAGGCATGCTGGGTACCGAAATGTTCAGCAGCTTCCGCATGTGCTGTATGGCGCGGTTTTAGAAATGTGGACGGACCAGGGAGGCTTCAGGACTCGGAAAATGACATGAAAATGTGCGTTGAAAAAATAAACTCCGGCTGTTTTGTGACTTTACAGGTACTGATACAGGGTTTATAAGGATTTGTGTTGCTTTGTTAGACTCTCACAAGCCCGTACGGTTACGGAGGTGTGTGTGTGTGTGTGTGTGTGTGTGTGTGTGTGTGTGTGTGTGTGTGTGTGTGTGTGTGTGTGTGTGTGTGTGTGTGTGTGTGTGTGTGTGTGTGTGTGTGTGTGTGTGTGTGTGTGTGTGTGTGTGTGTGTGTGTGTGTGTGTGTTAGTGAAATCCGACGTTGTAAGGGATACTTATTAATGGTTTAGTGAAACCTTACGGTCGCCGCGGCAAGTTGGCGGAGTTTACGTAAGTACTTAAACATTTTTTTAACTATATTTCTCTTCTCACAAGGGTTACGGTATTGTAGCAATTTAAATGAAGTTAAACAACCATGTGGTTGCGAAGATAATTAAGGAAACGTTAAAACAAATTGTTGTCCAAGAATAGGCGCGGGGGGCTTGGTGCTGGCTTGGTGCTTATAAAGCTGATCTGGTCAGATGGAGAAGTAACCTGTAGGAGACTTGGTTTTCTAGGCAGTATGTCAGAGAAAAAGTGATCGGTGTGATGGGACTGAAACCGACCGGACGTCACTGCGATGTGCTCCGATCCAGGGGACTGAGAGCCTGCAGGTAATGCATGCTTTCACTGCATTTTGAAATATCCAATAATGAAATATGATCCCTTTATTAGTATGTCAGAGTAATCTTTTACCAAAACAGGGGAAAGCTGATGAGCACGATACTGGACTGGGAGGATGCTCTTCCTGACACAGACCTGAACAAAGCAGAGGATGCCAGCAGGTGTGCTCCATTGTTTCCTTATTACTTATTATAATTATTATACTATTGTCTGTTTTGGTTTTGATTCAGTATTTGTCCTGATTTAATCCAGTTAAACACCATACATACTTGTATCTACCCTGCTTTCCACGTGTGTATCTACGTGTGTTCAAACGTGTCCTGTGAACTGAGAAATCTGAAATCTATCTGTGTGGCTTTTCTGTCAGTGTCCTGATATGAAAATGCTTCACAGTCTGCTTTAATGTTACCATTTCTCTCTGTCAATGGTTCCCTGTAATCTTTTGTGCGTCTACAAAATGGCAAGATGAATTGAATGTTTGTGCTTCAGATTGATGTACCCAGTGACCCATAATAGATGCATAATTACCATTTAAACTACAAAGATGATATTTGGAGCTCTAACCGATGTGCAATGTGTTGTGTAGAGCTGGAGTTGCATCCAGGTAGCTTCTATTTCACTTTGTTTCATTACTGAAAAGGAGTCTAATCTTGGGGAGCTGCCGTGTTTGGGCTCTTTCATTCATTATGACGTGAATGTGTTACTGAAACAGCAGATAACAGCTTGTGCCTCTCATGTATTACATTTGAGTCACAGCGCTAAGCACCCGTTTTCAAGGTATTTCAAGGATCCATAAAGAAAAACATGCATTATTTTTCTCATACTTCTCATACTGACAGACCCCCGTCCTCTGAAATGAATCAAATTTCCTCTGATTTGAAGATGGTGCACCTTTTGCAAAGAGAGTTCTCGAGCTGTGGTTGGAAATACTAAAATGGGGGGCGGTATATTCTGATGAATCTGCATGTGACATAGAAAGGAGAGCCAAATCTGAATGGCTTTGTTGACTCATATTTTCTGACTCAGGCAGCCAAAGAAAAACTCACTGAGTTGTCTTATTTCACAGTTTGTGGGTTGGTGGGCACTCCAGATTCCCAAATGTATGAGCCCAAGCACTGACGAAGGGAGTTTTTTTAATGATATGTCCCCTTTTTTTTGACAATTTTTGAAAAAAAGTTGTGATTATTTTTACTGGCATGGCAATTGCAATGTGATTTGCTATACTATTGGGACTGGTAATTATTACATCTTTATTCAAATTTTCCTTGAAAAACATGTTTAAATGATTATAGTGTTATTTTTGTGGGGATCTTTACCAAACAAAGATGCCTGGGTATCTCTGCAGCACCACAATATTTAATTAGGATATAGCAATATAGGCCAGATTGCTATTTCAATGAATTGTGAATCCCTACTTTAATGTTTTTCTCACTCCCAAAAATGTCTACCAGCATTGGAAACTCAATTTAAAGACATATTTTTCTCCTGTCTGCACCCAGACGAGCCGACCTGGCCCTGACGCTTGGCACCTCCCTGCAGATCAAACCCAGTGGAGACCTTCCACTTCTCACCAAGCGCAAAGGAGGGAAACTGGCCATCGTCAACCTGCAGGCCACGAAACACGTCAGTCTCATTAATGCAGTGTTTATATTCTGCTCATGTGCTTTGTCCAGCATCTCCGGGTTTACCGTTTCACACTCGTAATTTTCTGTTTTGTAGGACAAGCATGCGCACCTGCGTATCCATAGTTACGTGGATGAGGTCATGAAACAGCTAATGGAGCTGCTGGGAGTGGACATCCCAAAGTGGGACGGTCCGACTGTCTGCGAGAGCTCCAAAGCCACCTCGGAGTCCACCACCGATGTCAAACCACCACGCGCAGTTACAGCAAAGAAGAAGGTGAAAAGGGAGCCGGTTAAGAAGGAGAGAAAAAGAGACACGACGGCACTAACAGACGATGGGAGTGTTAAAGAGGAGATTGTCTCGGTGAAGAGGGAGAGAGCGGACTCTCCAGTCGAGTTCAAAGAAGAGAAATAGCGTCAACTTCACAACACAAACCTGTCCAGAAATAGACTTTACAACAAAAGGGGCTCGAGTACAAAGGTTCTTCTCATCTTCTTCACACTCTCTGGAGCAAAGACTCTTCTTACCACAGTGGTTTTATTAGTCCCATATTTCTTTTACATCCCCTTGACAGCGACGATACACAGCAATATGAAACTGACTCCTCAGCTGAAGGTGAAAGTTGACCACCTGATGAAGCAACATTAGCTCCGTGATTGACTCCAGGGTAAAAGGATGACTCCTCATTAGGTGGTTCTTTGACGTGTTTTCCTTTTTAATTTCTGGTCAAACAACATGCCTTAAAAGTACATTTACCAATACGTGACACAACTTGGGGCTTTAGTTTACTTTGAGAACCAGTCTCTAACAGACAAGACGGCACAGTTATAAATAAAGCTTCTAATAAGGTGTGTAAGGTTGTTGCAGCTTTATTTATAACCACGCGCTCCAGATCTTATTCCTACAAATCCAGTCTTAAAAGACGGCGTGGTTCGACACTTCGCGAGAAGAGCTATCGAGTGAGCAGCTCAACGTCCGATTGACAGTCTCGTACAGTTGTGCTTCTCTCATTGTACCAATGAATTCACTTCCTCTGGTGAGATGTATAATTCCATATGATTTTGTACATACAGTAAGTGGAGCGCCTGCTGCTGCATGGCTATAAATGGACCATAATCACACTGCGTTTCTCTCGAAATGTTTTTCTCAGGAAAAGAAATACATTGTACTCTGAGAGAAAAGGTCACTTCACTGTTTTCTTTTTTTATATGTATATAAATGACTTTTGGCAATAAACACAAAAGGTTTCTGGTAGAACCTCCTGTGCGCTGTATGTCGGTTACTGTTAACCGCAGTGACCTAGTTGCAAATGTAAAACAACGGTTCAAAGGAAATGGAGACTGCATGCGTTTGTTTACTTGAGATAATGGTAGGATTCTTTGTTTGACATGAAACCTCATTAACATCTCCAAAGGTACATGTTTTTACACTTTGGTCGTTATAAAATTGCATTATGCTTCGCTGCTTTGTGACTGGACATGATCATCAAATCTCCTTTCTTCTAAGAGCCAATGGAAGGAGGACCAAGTACCAACAAAACAATGGGCTGTGTGTGTGTGTGTGTGTGTGTGTGTGTGTGTGTGTGTGTGTGTGTGTGTGTGTGTGTGTGTGTGTGTGTGTGTGTGTGTGTGTGTGTGTGTGTGTGTGTGTGTGTGTGTGTGTGGATAATTACTGCAGGAAACATGTTGCTGAATATGCGTCATGCCATTAAGGCACTTTCTCTCTTCACATTTGTCAACAAGATCAAACACAACAGCTGCAACTCAAATGTTGCGTAGAGCCTGAATGAGTCGTTACACAGTCCTCATTACAGCTCTCACTGTGCTGATGAGCTGACTGTTCTTCCTCTGCGTTTTCTATGTACTCGCCCTCTTTTTATGCCTCCGTGACCACCGCAGAGGCGTTTTCTTTTCGAGTCCGTCCAGTTCATTCTCATGAACACCATGAGGGAATTTCTTCAAATTTAGCACATATGTCCACTTTTACTCAAGGATGGCCTAATTAGATTTTGTTGTTCAAAGTTCACTGTGACCTCACAAAACAAGTTGTTGGCCGTAACGCCAGAATTCAGTCGCTAATTAGGACATGAGTGTTTTAAGACAACATTTTGAACTGAGCCAAGCTGACATTTCAGAATGAAACAGCTCATATATGATGTTAATGAAGTACACCTTGATTTGTGAGGTATTGTATTCTCCAGATTTGCCAAGATGTTATTTTATCTATCAACAATGTGACAGTTGAGTTTTTGAAAAAATTAACTATATTGTCAAATGTATCGCCAATAGATTTACTTATTGTGAAAGAGGATTTTGTGAACTCAAAAAGTGAAAATATTCAAGTTAAGTTTGATGCTCCATGTGGACAAAAGTGTTTGTGTTTCTGAGAGCCAGATTATTTTTTAGAAAACCTAATGTTACTGCAGCAGGATCCACTCGGTCCTGGTTTTGGTGGGTCAAGCTCCAAAAAAGTGATGCAGCCTACATTTCCCATACTGCAACCAATGGCATCTTTCAGTAAACCCTGCCTGGTTAAAAAAAAACATGTCTTTCAAACTCCATGCACCTTCTTTGTAACGTAGGTTTTCTGTCAAAACAGAAAGCCTTCGGAGAATAAGCAGACTGAGGCGGACAGTAACAACAGTGCTAATCACAGGAGCATATCTGGATGCTCAGCACGTCAAACTTTTGAGTGGACGGTACAGCAGCAGGAGACCAGCGGGTTCCTTTCTTGTCCGCTAAGAGCAGGACTCCACACTCTGGATTCTGATTGACTGAAAAGTGAGGCTAAAGTGGGCACAGGCTCACCAAAACTCGTCAGTGGGAGATTCAAAACACGCCTGCTGCAACATGAAAAGGTAGAGCCGTGGATCCATTCGGCCTTGCATCAAGGCTCGAGACTGATGGTGATGCAATTGTGTTCTTGGCACACATTAGGCCCCTTAATACTAAAGCTGATTATGATTGTGAATACCAAGTGAGCATGGTTCAACTACCACAGCCTACCTGATTATTGTAACTGATGTATAACACTGTAAGGCCATAGTCTATTCATCTCCGAATGGATACTTCAACAGGATAACTCCCTATGACGCAAAGCACACATCTCAAGCTGGTTCCACCAACACCATGAAGACTTCATGGCCTTCACAGTCGCATATTGGGATGTTGTTGAAGACGGGAGATGTACGTCTCTAAAACTTGCTTTACCCGATCAGTTCAAACGACAGGAAACGGATAATAAAGCATACCGTCTCTCCCCGGCAGCACTCGGATGACTGAGTAGTTCAGAGCCATACACTCTAAGGCGCTGGGTAGCATTCAGAGACAAACTTGTGAGGAGGCACAGCACGGAAGAGCTACATGAAACAGTCTCTGAAGTGTTTGTGTTCACAGGTTCCCTCATTAGAAATTGAAAAAGTTATTCATCCCCAGACAGATTCTTCCTTCAGCTGCTCCAGTTGTTACAGTTCTTCACAGGTCTGTGTCAAATGGCAGAATGGACATCAGGAGTCCGTGACGGCATGCCTGGGGTTGGCACGAAGAGAGTAGAAGACTGCATCAAAGATATTTTTGTCGGACTCAAATTCCCCAGTTGTAATTCAAAGTGCTGCGTCTGGAGGGAAGCAGCACAGCGCATTAACCATTTAACTAACCATTTAGCGTGAAGCCGCCTCCCTGCTGCAGCAGGGAGGCGGCTTCACGCTTCATTAAAGAGTTCCTCTGACAGTCACAGAGACATTTTTCAGACGGTGAGAACATTCACCAATCCTCTTGAGAAGAAATGACTTCTTAAAACCCACATGCGCAATTTTCAGGATTCTGACATTACCAATGTTTTCTTATTTGAGATTTGTTCTTCGATGAGAACAGAAACGAAGCACACTCGAGTATGCAAAGTCATGGGTTCATGTGTTTTCTTTAATGCCACATGAATCATGTAATATTTAAATGTTATTTTAATAATTTTATTACATTATTATGGTCTTTTAGAATAAATATAAACTACGCTAAACTAAACAAGTAATAGCATCAAGGGTGCCAGTAGTAGGAGGTCCAAGATGGCTTTTTACAGTCTAATTCAGAGGCTCCTAATTCAGCATATAATACAGCTCAAGCACAATTATAATTGGCTGCATTCAGATTCATATTTCAGATTCATCACAACCAGTATTGAAGGAGACTAATCCCTTGAGAGGAGTGTTTTTCCTTTGGATTACAGTGCAGCGTAAATGTTTTTGTCTGAAAATTAATGGTAATATCAATGATGTGGTCTCAGGAAAGATATAACATAACAAAGCAGCAAATGCAGCCAAATAAAACCAAGGAGAAAGAAGCGTTAAGATTTAGTTCTGGGTTTTAACTTGACATCACACATCTAGAGAAGCGGACTTGCATGTGGTGAAAAAGCTTTCAACCGCAAACGACCCGCCGGACTGTATTTCACCTCGTGCACAGTTAGTGAACTCTCTACTTACTGGCCTGCTGCTTGCTTTTTTAGAAATGATGTGTGGTCAGGGCTCTTATTTCCCCTTTGAGCTCCAAACACCGGAGTGCACAGATTTACAATACAAATACCTGCATATAAAAAAAGCTTCTCTGCTGTTAATTTATGAATAGACATAGCAGTCATGCTGTTTTCCGAACAGCTTTACTTGCTGAGTTTTAAAGATGTATCATGTCTTATACTTCACATCAACTCTGAGTGTGACTGACTTTGACCTATTTTAAGGCGTATTTAATCATTCAACTCCTGTTGGAAAATAAACTTCTTGAGCTTGTAATTGCTTGAAACAATCAATCCCTACCGGCCAAACATGGACGGCATGACAACTGGCTTTAGTCAGTGTGATTCTGTGAAATGACTTCCTGTGCTTAGAGATAATTAGCTGGACACCCATAAGCTTGTGATTCTTGTTCCTGTCAGATGGCGCTTGTTTTCTGTGAACTGCTCTGAGATGGAAAGCGGCGTCTGGGTATGATGTGCTGTTCATTGTGTAGAATTTGATGAGAAGACTGTCGCGTCCAAGGGAACAAACATTAAATCAGAGGCAACAATACCAGAAGATTTTCTTTTGATAACACAGCGAACAGCAAAGTGTTGGGCAGAAATCGGAACAAGAGAATTGGCGCACACTTTTTGGACAAATGCTTGTTCTGAAATCACACTTTTGATGGTTTTTCATTCACAGCTTGAAGATGCTGTTTTCCTCGCTGGCCTTTTTTAGCAGCCTCACAGCCTGCCATACAGAGACCTGCATATAAATGCGTGTGTCTGATTGGAGGAGTAATTACTACCAAAATGGCACACAATGAGGGGACTGTGGTGGAGAATGTGTGCGGTATCAGCTGATGATGGTTATCCATGTTCAGACTTTAAAGGTTGCAAAAGGGCAAAAATGCGGTTGACTCATTTGTGTTCATCTTCCCGGTGTTGTGGCTGTTGCGACTGCAGACAAGATTAACTTTCCAGAGACGTCACTGAACTCTTTTGTCCTCTCGTTTTATTCAATGTCACTTTACATACGTGTAGCCACAAAACGATTCCCAGCGGTACAGCAAGGCAGACACCGAGAGACATGACAAGAGACGGCAGTTTCATGCTGGATTCTGCTGCAGGGTCCTGATCGAGGTAACAATAACACAAATAAATATGAAGCACATCAATCCTTGTGGAAATGAACACGTATGAATAACACGTGTGAATATGTAACAATTTTACGGCCCTCGTGATTGCCTGTGTCAGTGTTTTGAGATGAAAAGTAAACAAATAATTTTTTACTATTCAAGTTCACAGTGTAATGAAGAGCCGGCTTAGTCAGGTTTGAGGACTGACAGGAATGTACTTGTCACCAGATATTACTTCCATGTTGGCATGTTTCACAAAAAGTGCATAATGAAGCTCAAACACATAGCTGTTCAGGTTTGTCTGCAAAAGGTCAGGATACTAAAGTGTGTGTTTCTGTCCAGTTTGAGGACTGAAATAAATTAAACATGATAGGAAATACAGGAACATGATTAGAAAATGGCACCAAATCAAATATGGCACATAAAGTTTACTCTGAAAGGAACATTTTCTTTAGTAGAGAAGAAAAAGTTTGACAATTTGGGAAATGCGTTTTCTTCAGCTTCACACAAAGACTGGAAGCGGAAACATCTCGGCTCTGTCCAGAGGTAATTACATCCACCTACCAACGCCTCTGAACATCACTTATTAAAGCAACAGTGTGTAGCATTTAGGGGGATCTATTGGCAGGAATATAATATGTATAACTGTTTTCATTAGTGTGATCATCTGAAAATAGGAACTGTTTGGGTTTTCGTTACCTTAGAACGAGTCCTTCATATCTAGAGGGCGGTTCCCCTTCCAGCAGTCCGCTATGTTGCACCGCCATGTTTCTACAGAAGCCCAGAACAGACTAACCACATTTTGCATTTTCACATTACACGAGGGCCTTCCTAGTTCTCCGTCATGTTTGTGTTAACTGCTGTAAAATGAGCCGTCTGAATTTCGTTGCTCCTAAGAGAGGCGAAGGTCCTGAACGATAACACGGCGTTGCTACGGTTTGCACGTGGTTGGTCACGTTCCCGGTAGCTTTGGAAAGAGCCAGGACAGCTGGTCTAAGATGACAACCTGTAAACATGGAGGGTGGGAATACTCTTCAAAGGGAATAATTGCATTCACCAAAATGTCAAATTTGTTCTTTTAGTGCATCATATATTGATGTATTTGTCTGTCATAACCAGGCTGGGTGGGACCTCCTCCACTCTCCTCCCTCTCACAGCCAGAGTGAGAACACTTTGGATGGAGTGGGACACTCTCAGCAGGAGCTCCTTCAGTCCAGCTCTGTACTCTTTTCGGATCAGGCAGTAGAGCACCGGGTTCAGGCAGCTGTTTGCGTGAGCCAAGCACACAGTCATGGGGAAGGCGTACTCCTGGGTGTTGTAGAAGGCTTTACTGAAGGGCACCAGGTCAAACTTGATGAGCACCCCCCACAGGGTGAGAGCCTGGTTGGGCAGCCAACAGATGAAGAAGGACAGAACTACGATGGTTACAGAGCGGGTGACTTTGGAGCGGCGGCGGTGGCGTCCTCTCTCACACTCTGACCTCTCCGTGACACTCCCGCTGACTATGCTGCCCACGACGCGCCGGCTCAGGATGAATCTCAGGAGGAGGAGGTAGCACACAGAGATGACAATCAAGGGAACTACAAATCCCAGGAGGACTTTCTGTGTTTGATAGAGTCCAAGCAGGAATTGAGGATCCCAGTGGCCTGAGTCGGAGTCAGAGAACCGCACTAAGCACAGCACGTCGTCTTCAGACAGCTGTAAACACAACAACAACAACAGCATGAGAGGTTTCAAACAGAAAGAATGTAAGCACATCGAAATCATTGCAGTTCAGTCTGAATTCAACAAACCTGGACTGTGGTGGAGTAGAAAGCATGAGGCAGCGTAGCCACCAGTGACACCAACCAAATGGTTAAACTGGCCCATTTGGCACGAGCAGTGCCGGTCCGAGGGCTGCCCATCTTCAGAGAGGTGACCAGGGAGTGGTAGCGGGTCACGCTCATGGCGGTGAGGAAGAAGACGCTGGCGTACATGTTCAGGGTGGTGACCGAGCTCACGATCTTGCACATGACCTTGCCAAAGGGCCAGCGGAAGTCCAGCACCGTGTCCACGGCCCAGAAGGGCAAGGTGAGGACAAACTGAAGGTCTGTCAGCGCCAGGCTCATCACGAAGCAGTCGATGGAAGAGTGCCGTTGGCCCCGGTGGTGGGAGTGGAGCAGGAACAGCGCCAGGAGGTTACCCACAAGCCCCAGAACACACACCGCCAGGTAGACCAGGGCAATGACAACTCGGACCTGTCAAACACATCCAGTACAGTTAATGTTGTCATCTTGGACCTAAAAGGTAAAAAAAAAAAAAAAGTGCACTCAAGGAAATTAAAGGTAAAAACACAACATGCATCATCAAAGCACCCTCTTATATGTTTAGGGAATTCACGCACAAATGATCATGGACAAACATGCATTTGTTTAATTCATCTGGATTGGTAAGGAAGGTGAATCCTGAGCTCAACCTACTGCCAGGTTTGCGGTGTCTGCGTGCAGGTCCAGCGAGGACTCCTTGGAGAGGATGTGGAGCCAGCAGTTCAGTGAAAGGTTCAAAGCTGCGAGATGAGAGGCTGCTCCTGTGGGGCTGATAAGTTTGGAGAGCTCGCGCTCATCCTCCTCTCCTCCGCACAGGCTCAGGGCGGCCATGGGTCCGAAGGCGCTGCCGTTGCCCTGCATCATTCAGGAAAATTACTCTCTTTTTCTTTTTCTTTCTTCTTTCAAAGTAACAAGTTACGGCAGGTTTCCCATCCTCTTTGCGGCTAACTTCCCAAGTGTTGGTGCGCAGTTGTGGATGGATAAATCCCCATCGTCTTCGTCCTGTATTTAGTCGTGTTCAAAGCCCCCGAGTTGCAGGATTTATCCTAAACTTGCATTTTTACAAGAGTAAAATCCAGTTCACACATGAGGTATAAAGGCTGGTGAATGCGCTTCGGAGCGTTCAGAGTCAGACTGAATTCTGCCGTGATGCAGCCGCTTCTTCTGTCAGACTCTCCGACAGCATCCTGAGACTTTTATAGTCGCTGAGGCGCTGCTCCACCGCTCGATGGCGCAGCGCCTGAGCGCGCACACGGCGGCTCGAGTGCTATGTGATGATCACAGTAGATACTTGGGAGGAATGAAGCGCCACTCTAAACAATTCTGGCTTTAAAGTCAGATGAAGCTTCCATTTGATGATTGACCTCCAATCAGATGTTTGTTCTCCTGGATAAAACAACCAGGGAAAAGGCTTGTGTTGCATGGTGGGAAAGATAATTTAGCAGTCTGATAAAGTCTGTTTTCTGAAGTTGCTTGGCTCTTAGATGATTGGATAGATTTTCTAGCTCAGAAACACAGCTTGAAATACATGTTTTTTTTCTGCTTTCTTTAAATTCTGAGTATTTGTATATGCTTTAAGCTTGCTATTGGTTGTTTGTGGAATGTCCCCTTTTTGATTTATCAGCGAATCCCCCTCTCTGATGTCATGTCCAAAAATCACCTTTAATATTTCTGCATATGATGTGAAGTTAAATTACACTGGATAGTATTTTCAGAAAGGCTTCCTTGACCTTCAAGAGATTTGTTAACGCACATCTGAAACAATGTACATCAGAGGAATAATCAATTAGATTAAAACAACTTTCAGTCTTTGTGAGGGAGCCGGCGAGAGCCAGATAGATGTCTGTGTTTCTGATTTGCATTTCTTTAGGTCACTGTCAGTATTCACACAGCGCACCAGTTTGGTCAGGTGTGTGTGCATTAGAGAGAAATTGAGGCTAGAAAGAGTAATTTTCTAAAGCAGCCTAAACTGTTTTGACTGGATTAGCTCTGACAGTCTGTAATTTATCAAAAGCTTCGCACAAATCTGATTTAAAGTCAGTTAAAGACAGTTTACAATCCTCTCTCATCCCTTCCCTTTGTGTTTGGCTTCATATGCTGTCATGGACCACTTGAAAAACATCACTAATGGGTTGACAGTTCCCTAAGGATCTCTGTGAAGCTGCTAATTTGCATTCTGTTGAAGCTTTCCAAGACACTGGAAGAAGTTATTTCATTGTCACACTTTTATGTTTTGACTGCCTCTTTTTAGTCGAGGGTAAAGTAAGAAATTTTTTGTGAAAGTGAACATTTCTCTTGATCAATGTGAAAATACAGAATACCATTTGTTATTCATTAGAGGAAAGAGCCTATATGAAAATGTGATTATATCAGATTATAAATGAGAGTGCATGGCATACAGCTCTCAAATCTTTTGTGCTTGATTGTATTCATACTACTCTTAACTGTGAGCTCCATAAGGGGTCCATGCTAATCAGTTCTTTGCTGACCAACAACATATATTGTGCTTTGTCTCTTTCTTTGGAGAATCTCGCAGACAAAGTGAGTTGAACTCTCTGAGCGGCTTCCTCCAACCATTGCTGCAATGTGGGATCAAACAAATCTGCTTCTAATAAAGCTTTTTATTCAAGCAATGATCTTAATAGAATTCCAGCGTGGGTAAAAAGCAGAGAAAGTATTTAAATCAAAAAATGCATTAAAAAAATGAATAATTTAATACACATAATCCAGTCAGTAGGCCTAAAAGTTCCAATAAACCCACCTAAAGTTGTACACGTATACCATTTAAAATGAATAACAGTGATTTTTAATGATAATCTAAATAAACAGCAACATTTGTAAATGTGTATCATCATTAGGCAGCAAAATGTGAAGTACCCCAGCTCATGATTGCAGAAATTATTATTTTTCTGCTTCTTTGCTAAAGATTTCATGAAACCACAAAATGGACAAAGCTTGCAAGAATAATTGCAGGAATGAATTATCTTTCCCCCAGCAGCACTCTGCTCAACTCTCACATGATTGCTTATCTGATGTTTACTTTCTAAGTGGATCTACAGGCTGCCTCTATATCACTCCACCACAAATGTCCCTGCTTAAAGCCGATAGTGTACTCACTATTTTTATTTTGTGAAGTTTTGTTCACCTCCTAAGTTCTTGTAACATCTTGTACAAACAACACTCAGAGATAACTGTTAAATGTAAATGACACCTCTTCTGCAAACAAGGCAGAACCCCGAAGAAGCTTTTGACAAGCCACCTACCAAACTCTCTCGAGTATTAAACAATAATCACAACTACTAATTGTTATCTCCTTTCCTTATGGTCTGATGCCAGGTATGTAACCCTGGTGGAGAGAATAAAGTATTTAAACATATTTATAGTTGTTAGCCATGCTAGTGGCCTGGCTTTAGGATTGGCAATGTTTGATGTTCAGTTAGTCCACCACTTTGGTTCACACTGAAATATCTCAACAACTATTGGATTGTTTGTCTTGTAATTTTGTACAGACATACATTCATTGTTCTCAGAGGATGACGCCGACTGACTCTGGTGATCACCTGACGTTTCCTCTGCCACCAGCAGTTTGGCATTATTAGGCATGGTTATCATGAAATGTCCCCTATATGATGTAATCACATTGGTGATCCCCTTAACATTTCATCCAACCCAAGCTAAACCATCATCAGATCAAAATATGAATGTGTCCATACTAAATGGTAGTAATTTCCCAAAATGTTATGAAGGACATGACCTTGTATTGTCCTCAATGTTTGAATGCTGTCTGCAAACTGCATTCCAGTGACATTTCATCACATGCTGTGTGTAAAGACCATCTTATGGTACTGGCGTCAACTGAGTTCATGTTATTTCAGTGAGCAAAGGATGCTTGAACATCAGCGTTTCATAAATCCACATTTGACCTTGATGTTGCTCTCGTTCTTTCGCTGGGAAGGTATCAATCTGATGAAATGTTTTTTGAGATGCAAATTTTGTCCCAGACTTGCAGCTGCGAAGAGGATTCTGCAAAACAGATACACTGAATTCTGATGCATTACGTTAAAGAACGGAGACGAGGAAGAAAACAATGGATGTTCTGGACAGAATGTGGGGCAGAATCAGAATCAGAATCAGAATCAGAATCAGAATCAGAAACCGTTTATTTGCCAGGAATGTTTTCACACAAACAAGGAATTTTTTGAGGCGGAAGGTGCATACATTGGACATGGACATGGGACGTAAGACGAGACAAACAACAATCAACAATCAACAATCAACAATCAACAATCAACAAAAACAACAGTGCAATTGGTATTAAAATATGTGTAAGATAAGCAAGTGCTCAGTCAACAGATTATACGTTACACGTTAATGTGAATGTTACACGTTAATGTGAATGTACGTTAAAGTGACATGTGTATTTAAGTTAAAGTGTATGTTAAAGTGACGAGTGTTTAAGTATACGGTGTGCAGAGGAGTGAATGGTAAAGAGAAATAAAGAAGAGAAAATAAAAATAAAAATAAAAATTAAGAGTTAAAATTAAAAATTAAAAATTAAAATAGCTGGGGGTGACAGAGACAGTCAGTGGGGGACCCGAGCCCCATTGATGAGCCCGACTGCTGACGGGAAGAAACTGTTTGTGTGGCGTGAGGTCTTGGTCCTGATGGACCTCAGCCTCCTGCCAGAGGGGAGGGACTCGAACAGGATATGTCCAGGGTGAGAGGAGTCAGCTGCAATCTTCCTAGATTGCAGCTGACCCCTCTCTTATGTGCAGCACCAGCAGACCAGAGACAATTATTAACCGGTGAAGTGTTGTTTTAATGGATGGACTCCATGTAACAGAAGGCAGTTTCAGTTACTGTCCTTAAAATGCATTAAATGACAGCCTGTGTTACAACAATTTTCTTTGGCCTCACTGGAAAAAGGCACTTAATATAATTACATGACCAGCCGATAATTATCTTTCCACAAATAAAATAACAAAGCCTTTTGCTCAAAAATGTAGATATAATATCCATTATTTTTACAACCTGAAGCCCACTCTTCCACATTGACAGCTTTCATGAAAATGAGGCTCATTATAACTTGTTTTCATTGAAGTGATAAGTCCATTAGCTTATGCTCATATACCGTAGTAATGATTTTTTTTTAGTTTTTCACATATTGCCTCATTATTTTTGTGACGCAAATCTCTTCAAGACTAGACACATGGCATTCCTGAGAGAAACAAATCCCTTCAGGGGTTTCCAAAAATCACTCAAGTAAACATTTTAATTCGCATGTGCTTTGTCAGCATTGCAAACTAAACTGTTACAAAGTGCAAATCTTTTTTGATGAATATTTTTCTTAACATATACTTTAAAAGTAAATAATA
The DNA here is from genome assembly GCA_038501785.1 of Myoxocephalus aenaeus. Taxonomy (NCBI): domain Eukaryota; kingdom Metazoa; phylum Chordata; class Actinopteri; order Perciformes; family Cottidae; genus Myoxocephalus; species Myoxocephalus aenaeus. The sequence continues at coordinate 3,822,138 of JBAMJR010000073.1, read as the reverse complement.
AAATACAGTGTTTGCAGCATTTACATATAATACATGCTCCACCAGGTCCCTGAGGCGGGTTTCCAAAGCAACATGAACGATTACACATGTTTGAACGACCTCCCCGCTGACCTCCATCTGAGTGAGTGAAATTCTGTTAAATATTTTAACTAGCAGCTTGTAGTGGATGGCAAACACGTCATAACACTTCACTATCAGTCTCTGCAGTAAGAAACAGATTTTGAAAAGCAATCAAAATTGCTCATTTGGATCCTGCGCCTGCAAGCAAGCCTGCTTTCCTAGGCTACGTCTTTCTTTTGGGGGTCCCAAGGAGATCCTGGTGGTGGGAGGATGTGTCCAGGGTCAGAGCTTCTCCATCAGCCGACACAGAGCCTCAAAGCCCCTGGAGATGGAGAAGAGAGGAATAGGAGCGACGTCTCGCACTTCCTCCATCGACTGCAGGCTGCGGGACGGCACTGAGGGGCAGAGACGTGGTGGAGAGGAGTGAGTGCATGTTTGTGTGTGTGTGTGTGTGTGTGTGTGTGTTATAAAAGAGAAAATGTGTTTATATTTGCACACCTTTGGTCTGTGTGTACTCTCCCCGGCTGGGTTGGCTGTAGGGGTCTGGCTGAAGATTTGAGGAAATGAGCAGGGAGAAGGAGAGGAGGAAAACCTGGACATGAAAAAAGAAAGCAGGACAAAAACAGGCCAAAGACAGAAGACAGAGGCCAAAGGGAAATGGAAATCTTAGGCATAACCTACAAACCATTTTGCACAAAACTAAAACCTCACATGTAATCACAGCAGTAGTCAACAGTGGAGCACAGGCAGTGGTTTAATGATGTGCTCAGGCACTGTAGTGTCTATTATACATCCATACCAATATATTATTCAGTTGTTGCAGATTATGCAGTCTGGGAAAATTCTCAATGGTTGTGTTATATTTCTCACCAGGAGGCAGGTTCCTCTGTGCGTTGTTTTGCTGGAGCTGCTAGGGAGGAGAGCCTGTAGCTGGCTTAGCTGTTCCAGCAGATCACTGCGATGAAAATACAAAGAGGAAGAAGAGAGCGACTGTAACATTTTTACATGAGGGCCCACAGGTATTATTTTTCACTGGCAACTAAAACAACTAAAAGAAGAGTGTAGGTACATGGTCTCTTTTCCCGTTTTGTTTCAATTCGCCACAGCACTCTGCCAGCGTCAGGAAGAAAGCAACATAATGAGATGGCAGGATGAAGAGGAGAACGCTGCATGCTTTATAAATTGAAGGGGATTTGTACTCTGGTAATTTTACACTCAGCCTCCTCCGTCCTAATTTTAAATACGTTCAAAGTTGTCTGAACTGGGTTGTCAGCATCTGAGGCGGGAGGGTCCAGGGACAGAATAAAGATGAGGACTTACTTGTTGGTCTCCTCCAGCTGCTGGATCTTTCTCTGCAGCTTGAGGTTGTGAGCGCCACATGCAGACATCCTACAGAAAGCGACAGAAGAGAAAGAGAGGAAATATAGATAAAATTAGGAAATAAGGGTATCATACTGTGTTATGGTGTTGTTTTGTGTCTCCATTTGTTTCTCTCTTTGCCTATATCCGTCTGCTGGGTGTTATCTTGCACCCCATTCTGTCATTCAGTGAATCCACTCCCCTCCCTCCTTCTTCTGCTGTGGCTCATTTCTTTAAGTCTATTTGAGTCATGCTCCATTATGGCCCAATGACTGAGCTGAACCACAACTGATAATGACACCATGACCATGTTGATGTGCTTCGCCAGCAGCTGGCTTGAAATGATGACTCTGCTCACTGGGAGTGATAATCTCATCATCAGAATCAGAATCAGCTTTAATGGCCATGTAAATTTGCACATACATGGAATTTAACTCCGGTTTCACTTGCTCTTCGTACTTTTTTCCACACACAATATACAAGATAAATATAAAAAATATAAATAAGGACATTAAAGACAGTAGTAAAACAAAAACAAAAGTGCAGATAGTGCAGATGAAGAGTCTGTTTAACTGTTCATCAGAGTGACGGCCAGTGGAAAGAAGCTGTTCCTGTGTCTGGTGGTTTTGGCGTACAGTGCTCTGTAGCGCCTACCAGAGGGGAGGAGTTGGAACAGCTTGTGTCCAGGGTGAGAGGGGTCTGTGGTGATCTTTACAGCCCGCTTCCTGACTCTGGCGGTGTGCAAGTCCAGGATGGAGAGCAGGCTGGAACCAATGGTTCTCTCTGCAGACCTGACGATCCGTTGGAGTCTGACTCTGTCCTGTTTGGTGGCCGATCCAAACCACACAGTGATGGAAGAGCAGAGGACAGACTGGATGATGGCGGAGTAAAACAGGATCAGCAGCTCCTGAGGCAGGTTGAACTTCCTGAGCTGGCGCAGGAAGTACAGCCTCTGCTGGCCCTTTTTCCGGATGGTGTTGATGTTGGAGGCCCACTTCAGGTCCCGGGAGATTGTGGATCCCAGAAACTTGAAGGTCTCCACCGCAGAAACAGTGCTGTTGTGTATTGTGAGGGGGGGGTAGTGTTGGGGGGGCTCCTCATGAAACTTTTGTTGTACGGAGGCAACAGAGCTTGTGCTTGAATGTGATGTCGATATCACTCGCGATCAGATATTTAAATCTCCTATTTGGTTAATAAGGTTTCTAAATGGTTAAATGCATAAACATTTGTTTGGCGACTTTCAGGCTCCGCATACTTTTGCATTAAGTTTGAAAGACGTTTGAAACACACAAACTGTTGTCAGACTTCAGATATAATTAAATTGCATCGTTATTGATTCAGGTGTAAAACAACATGGTTTCTTGGTTTATAGATTACCACTTGCTGGCCACAGAAACTCTCAATCTATTCTCCTCATTACATCTCTGATTTCCCATTCAATTTGGGTCCTGGCAGCTCCACACAGTCTCAGACGATTCAGCTATTCTGAAGTGAATCACTGATGGTTTAGAGTTCAGTGGCGCAATCACCTGAAGCTCAGTATTAGTCAGATAAAGCAGTCCTATAAATACTTGTGGGGATACTCCTGCATTGCTCTTTCTTTCAACATACAAATTAAACTACACACTCTACCACTCTGCATTGTTTGCGGAGGTGTGATGGGGAGGAAGAGCCAACATGGGGGAGGCAGGCAGGATTAACACAGCTGGGGATTTGGGCATTCTTTACAGCCTGGAGGAAGAGGAGGAGGAGGAGGTGGAGGCGCCGCAGTAAACTGAGCTCCATCTTGGCAAAACCTCCTGCTCCTCTATTGTGAGATGATGCATCTCCACAGCATCTTCATCTACCGCTTAATCTCCTTCCAGCTGCAACACAGAGTGTTTTCTGTCCAACTGACCTCAGGGCCCTATTTCTCGTACCTGGCTTACTGAGTTAGCGGGCTAATTTTCAGGATAAGATGACGTAGGTCAGGCTTTTCGGTTTCTCGAAGCAAGCTTAGATAAATCACCATAGCAACACAGCCAAAAATGTAAACCTGCTCCTGCGCAGGCTTACTGAAATTCACTGGATAAGATGGCCACTCCCACCGGACAAAAAAGGCAGCTCCCTTCCTCATTGATGAAGGAGCGATATTAGTTATATTAGTTTTATAGGGAGAGAGTTCTTCCAGATCGCCAAGATCCGTCCTCACATCCTCATGACTTCCTGTACGCGGCGCAATAGATTCTGCCGAAAAGGACTCATTTATTTAAGAGAGCTTCTCAAACCGCGGACACTGATCACCACAGGCGCAGCCGATCGCCCGTCTCACAGACATAGACTATCACCCGCTGCATGCCGCGCTGTTCTTAAGTTTATTTAGCGCTTAAGAACCTTATGGATGTGTTGAAAGCACTCATAATTATATGACATTGTTATTAGTACACCATACATATCATTATTGTAGAACATGATTAAGGATATCGTGATAAGAATACAGAGAATCACACACAGTTTCTTTTCACTGCTTCAATTGATTGAATTTCTGATTATGAATAATACATACATACTAATCCGCCCATACACATATTCAAACTCCTAGTTATATGGTAATCTACACATACATGTACAGCTACCATACATTATTATATAGTACATGATACATACGCACATACATACGCACATACAGTACATATATCCTCATAAGTATATATTAATGTGTATACTACTGCCAGCAGATACATTTAAATAAATATATATTTATATATAAATAAATATAATCTGATTGATTTGGGTGACTGTTAGAACATCGTGGTCAGTGCTCGATTATTATCCCTTCTGAAGAAGAGTGGGCACGCGCATTTATCCAGATGACTGACGTCTGGTTCGAATTAACGAGACCGTTTCAGCACGGATCTTCTGTGGAGAAACCGAGTTAGCCTGACGTCAATCATCTCGCTAATTTAAGATGGATAATAGGACATTTGCTCGACTTTGTTGAGCCAGGTACGAGAAATAGGGCCCAGATCAGACAAGGAAAGCTCACTGCTGCACCGTTTATTTTTAAATCGTTGCTGTAAAATCTGTCCTAAGCATGCTAACAAACTAAACTAAGTTGTGTTATCATTTATCAATGTACCTGAGAACAGCCTTTGGAAGGTGCCAGCTGTACTCATCATACTCCCATATTACTTTAATTTACCATCGAAATAGGCTGATATAATACATTTGTGATTGTTTATTCTGGAAAAATCTGCAGTTTGGTTGTAGAAAGTGGCTCTTTATATAGCTCGTAATTCTTTTGAGTGTTAATTATTAAAAATATCAGTCGATAGTGAAAGTAAAAATCTGCAGGATCCTTGTGTTTTACTTTTGCCGACATCAGGGATATCTCTTATTTCTTTCATGTCTTGCCTCTGAATTCCCCTGATATCAATTCACTTTGGGTACAGCTCTGTGAAGCTCTTCTCTTGTGAAAAAGTTTGAGTTTCTGTAAGTATGGGATCTTTCTTTATTTGCTCAGTGGTGACAGCTGCCGCCACTCGGCTTTATGTCTTCTAGTCCAAACAAACCAATTCTGTGAATTTCCTGTGGTGTTGAGAAACTTTTTCAAGGAAAGACTTGATCGACTGAAAGAAAAGGCTTTCATGAAGTCTGCTTCATTAACAATGATTAAGTAAAATGGATATTTTTCTTTAAAATGTTCTCATCCCTGCAGCAGTTTGTTAAAGCTCATTACGTGCCAGACAGAACAGATTCAACATTGGTGCTTAAGAGCACAACAAATCACCACCGATAACGGTTTCAAGACCGATGCACGCAGAGATTATGTGGTGTTGAGTGAGGTTGCTGAGTGCAGCCGGCTCCTACCTTCCCTCCAGACTATCAACATATTCTCTCTTCTTCTTCCGACTTTCTTGAGCTGAGTGCTTGTTGCGGATTTTCCGCCGGATCTTCTTCAAAACCCTCTCTTCAAACTTGTCAGGGTGATGAAACACATGCGAGGATAGGGACAAGAGAGAATGAAGAGGGAAAGGGTAAGTGAGAAAACTGGGTTGTGGGGGGACAACTGGCAGAGGTTGTGTAACTGGGGATACAGATTTAGATTTTGATGCATGCGTGTGTCTGTGTGCCAGAGAGAGAGGAGGCGGTGAATGTGTGTGGTGTGTGAAGACGTCTGGCCTACATGCGTGTAAGGGTGCTCATGTACCTTGGACAAGGGCAGTTTGTTGGGTAAGTTCACCCCTTCTTTAACCAGGAGCTTCTTCTCATCCTCATTGAGAACAAGCTCCTGCAGGGAATGCTGGGGGATTCGCTGCGCCTGTAAACCAGATAGACAGAATATTCCAGTTAAAGAGACTCTCCGGTTAGTTTACTTAAAGAAGGCACTGCATGAAGTGGACCGGTTCATAACATTCTCTTTATTTTGGTGCAAAGGGTGCTCGCTTGCTCTCAGAGTGGGACAGGTCACCTCAAAAATGTCTCTGGTCATATTTTACAGAGAAGTAGTGGACCGTACAGTTAGTTCATATTTTATTCATTCAGAGCCCGGAGACTGAATTCTTTTTATTTAATGACTAGAAAGTCAAATGAAGTCAAGTGAAGTTTGGTTGGAACTCATTCCACAATATTCCACTCTTCTCTCCTTACTTTCTGTCCCGGACTGGAAAGCAGCAGGTCCTTCACTGTGAGAGTCTGACTGGAGGTTTGGTTCGTGGTGAGGTAGTGTGCGATGCCAAACGGCTCTTGGAGGTCATCAGACTCCCAGCCTGCAGATTGAACCAGTACATTTCACAAAATTGCCCTCATATGCAATTCAAACAAAACGCACCATATTTTGGTTGAAGCCCTTTTTCCTTGAATTACCTGAGACTGCGGCACCCAGCTGTACTTAAAAACTCACACACTTTTCTCTGTGTTCGATATTTTTTTGTCATTCATAGCTCATATGGAAAGTGTTTTAGCAGTGGGCGGTCAATAATCAGCCCACTTTGACCATATTTCAAAAGAGCACTAAAAAGACAATTTCCTCAAGGGATGAATTGCATGAATTGCACCTTTTATCCTTTATATATACTCAGAAATGGGAAAACCAAATGATTGGCTCTCTGAAAGGACCATGAACTGTCAAAAGTCTCAGATAGCAGCTCTCGTTATTCTGCAACAGAAAATCAGAAGGATGAATCTCACACCAAGGGTCTGTCCAGTGCTCTGGTTCACATTGTTCCTCTAGTTGTTGTGCATCTTAACATGACATTGGTGCTCACTATTGAAACAATCTACTGTTTCCCAGCTCACTCTGTAGCTGCAAGTATCACAGTGGGTTTTTCACCACTATAAAGTTTATAATTCTATAATTTTCCTGTTCACATCTTGTCCTACCTAGATCAATGGAAACGTCAGTTGTTCTTTCATGCGGTGGCGGCTGGTTCTCTGGAAGTGGAGGCTGAGGGAAAGGGGTGTCAAAGGGTGGAAAAACTGAGCAGAAGGGCGGATAAAGGCTCTCTCTGGGGTCGGCCGGTGCGTCCTCATTGATGCCGCTGTCAGTGGTGCCGGGTGACCACAGGGGGGATGCTGGAGCAGAGGAGGATACGCTCCCACCCAGCAGGACATCCAGTAAGTCATCAGCAGCACTTCTTTCGGGGCTCGGGATCTGAGGAGGATGAGGGGAGTATGTAAGCATCATCCCACAACAAGACCACCCCCTGAATAGACTTCTACACTTAATCAGATAATCATACTCCCACACACGAGCACAGACAAGAACACACCGGCCATTCATTTCCTGAAACTCATCAGCTCGTGTCTCATTGTTGTCACAGTTGCAACCATATGAGGAAACACAATGAAACTGAATATACTCAGTAAGACGTGACCCTTGTTGAGAGTGCAGAGCACACTCAGATGACTCTCCTGTTGAGATTGGTGACAACCACCAATCTCAACAGGAGAGTGCTCAGTTTGCTCCTGACCACTCGCGGGACAACATGATCACAACGATCATGTTGTCCCCCGAGTGGTCAGGAGCAAACTGAGCAGAATTACCGCCGCACTCACTTCATTAATTGTGATAGTACACGGTTGGTTGCTGTGGTAACCAGTGGTTTCGTCCGGGTTCCTGAGAAAGAGGTCAATGAAGTCCATCCCACTATTCACCTGAAACATAAAACTACTCTGAGCATCGAGTTTAACATTTTATTGTATTTTATTGTATTTCCCATACTTAATATTTGTATATTTACTATATAACGTGCTTGCTGCTGCCACAAACACATTTCCCCCTGGTGATAAAGTATCTATCTATCTAACATGGAGATGATCGTCAGTTTCTTAGAAAGAAAGCTGTGTCCCCGACTGCTTGTTTTTAAACAACATGACTCAAATCTTCAGTGAGGTCGTTCCACACTTGCCTCGGACAAAGACTCCTCAAGTTAATATACATTTAACTTAAGTTAAAACTGGTTTTTTTAAGCACACTCTTACACGCATAGTTGCATCCTCTGGTCCGATAACAAATGTGTCTTACCGTGTCTGTATTCAGTTTCATAATTCCAGCATTAAAGCAGCAGCTGATGAAATTACAGTGAAACTACCAGTAGGAATAAACACACAGAGCTGTACGTTCCTTTCTGTGCCTTCGATGTCTTGGAGGAATGCCTGAGTCTGTTGAAAGGGACAAAGTTGAAAGGCCATATCACACAACTGTATTCTCCGAACCCAGCTTATCACTGTCCAATCAAGTCTTTAGCAGACAGCTGAGCCAATCGGCACCAAAAGAAGACTTCCTGACAGATGAACTACTCAAAGTTGCTCACAGGTGACCTTTGATGTCAACATGATAAAGATTTGATTCCCTGTGTAGTTTCACATTCATTTGTTGTTGGGCAGGGTGGATTTAGAGCTTCTTTTTGTTTTGTTTTATTCCTTTCAAATATATATATATTTTTGCACAATCCCAGGTATTTCTATTTTATTTTATTATTATTATTATTATTATTATTATTTTTATTATTATTGTATATATCTTTTATCTTTCGTCCTGCTGTTTTTGTTTATTTTGTTGTAAGTTGCTGCTACCCCGACACCAAATTTCCCCTCGGGGATTAATAAAGTATATATTCATATTCATTCATTCATTCATTCATTCATTCAGAAGGTGAGGGAGTTGTGTTTTTTTCCACTGTCAGTAAAATTTATTTGGTGAGATTATTGCCTGATCCCTCACTCGGGGTGGTACAAACAGTTTCTTCAGTCATCAGTTAACTTTTTCTTGAAATCAAACTGATTGCGTGTATTTCACGATTTTTTATGAATATCATTTTGTAAACACCTTTTTTTCTCCACTCAGTCACATGACAGTGGGTCCTGACCTAATGGGGACATTCATGAGATAATTAACAGGAGAAAACATGTCTGCCATTTCACAAAATTATGTTTATTTTTTGCTGTGCTAGCAGTGTGTAATTTTGGGACAGACATTCATGGTCCACACTGACTTTGGTGTCGACCCTGGCTTTTAATCTCATGGCACCATGACGTTGACATTAGTGATTTTGAGTGAAATATCTCTACAACGTTGTGAACAACTGCTCTTTCACACTAACCAAACTTTTACAAAACTGACTCACTCTAAATTGTATTTAGATCTTCTCCAAATTGGTCAAAGTGGACTTTCAAAAAAAAGAAATCCACTGTTTCTTTGTGTCTATCAAAGAGAGACTCGCTGCTGTGTCGTTTCAATCTATTACTGAAGTTGAACAATGACAATTTATGTCAGAACAACCTCACTGTGACTCACTGTTGCTTATCTTTATTACTATAATTAGGAGCATCTGTTTCGTGCTATTTGGAAGCACATCATAAAGCAAAGAAATTACGTAACATAACGTAACAACAGCAATAATACAAGAGGAACATACACACTTGTGAAGAAGTATCACACTATTATCACAGTGGGGAAGATATTCTTTCAGTGGCAGAGCTTTGATAATAAGTATAGAAACAGTACAATCAATAGTTTGCCGTCTAGTTTCCAGAAGTAATAACATCAGCACAATCCTTCCATCACTCTCTCGGCTTCAAGTGTTGCACCTCTGGGGAAAGAGACTCAGCCTCCTATGTATCTGGTAGCTCAAATAATTAAATACAATGTTCTTTTCTCGTTACATGATTTCTTTTGACATTTTTACCTTCGTCAGTCAGTTAAAAGTTGACCAAGACATTAATATATTTCCTTTTGATTTCTTATTTATTTCTATTTTCTCAGGGACATTATCCCCTAATCCGTTCAAAAGGTTCAGAGTGGGGAGGACAGAAAAGGAGACTCTCATGCCACAAAGGTCCTGGGTCAGATTCAGGACTTTATGTGGCACAAACCTTTGAGAAACATTTCTATGAACTATAAAACATGGAAGGACTTATTTGTTTCTCATCTTTGTGTCAGGCACAACACAATTTGAATGAATCAAATCAAACTGTGGAGCAGCTCTTAAGAGTTCGATTTCAACACTTTGTGGAGACTGGCATTCATTTTACAGCTCATGTCTTTTCAAAGAGTCTTTGCAGAATAGAAATGTAGTTCAAGAATGTCTAATATAACAAAAATAAACATATACAAGGTGATAATATACCAGGATAAGGTTCAAGAGTAGTACATGTAATCATTGTGGAGCCAGAGTGAGTTAGGGTTTCAATAATTCATGAAGAACCAGGCCATCAACATCTCTCAGTCTTTCAATCACTTGCCTTAAATATATATTTGTTGCATTAAACTTCAATACCCTATGACAGAGCGCCCAGGATTATCAGTCCTGTAATAAGTGTAATTGCATGACTAGCGGAGCCCTGCTATCTTTATTGTTGTTCTTTCTTAGATTAGAGAGTTTCGAAGTACATGCAGATATGATCTAACCAGGACACGTTCAGCACTAGATATGAATAATAGTTTTCAGCTCAGTACAGATAATTGCTGTGTTATTGCAGATTGCTGATATCGCACTGGCAATCCATGTTATCGTGTCCATTTTAGATGCACGTGACTGAGGGTCAAGAAGAGTTACATCCTCTCATGGGTATAGTGAGGATGAAAGGAGACATATTCAACATTTCTGGAAGTGCTTCACCAAATAATTAGAAATTTACCATGAAATCACCATCAAGCGGGTGAATCTGGCGGGTGAAGAAAAGTCGCAGGTACTGAGAAGTTTTTCATATCCACAAGACAGAGAGGCAGAGACTGTGCTCTAAGAATGCAGCCTTATCACCGCACCAACCGTGAAATGCATGTTGGATGGCTCTTATCTGGAGCTCAGTGATAACTCTGATGTGCACAAAATGATTCAGTACCTGCAGCTTGTGGGAAATTCTCAGTGAGTCACAAATAAGAGAAACAAAATCAATTGTGTGCTGTGTGGAGTGAAATTGGTTGTTCAGGTTTGGAGCATTTCCTAACTGGTAAAACCTCACATTCAGCTTGTGGAGATGAAGATTAAACACACCTCAAAACAATCTGGCAACTCAGCACGTTGTCATTACCCATCCTTCAATAACACCATAAACACAAGCCTCACGCCACACAAACAGTTTCTTCCCGTCAGCAGTCGGGCTCATCAATGGGGCTCGGGTTCCCCACTGACTGTCTCTGTCACCCCCAGCTATTTTAATTTTTAATTTTTAATTTTAAACTCTTAATTTTTATTTTTATTTTTATTTTCTCTTCTTTATTTTTATTTCTCTTTACCATTCACTCCTCTGCACACCGCATACTTAAACACTCGTCACTTTAACATACACTTTAACTTAAATACACATGTCACTTTAACATACACTTTAACTTAAATACACATGTCACTTTAACGTACATTCACATTAACGTATCTGTTGACTGAGCACTTGCTTATCTTACACATATTTTAATACCAATTGCACTGTTGTTTTCGTTGATTGTTGATTGTTGTTTGTCTCGTCTTACGTCCCATGTCCATGTCCAATGTATGCACCTTCCGCCTCAAAAAATTCCTCGTTTGTGTGAAAACATTCCTGGCAAATAAACGGTTTCTGATTCTGATTCTGATTAACTTCCTCGCTACAAGCGTCTAAGTGGTTTCTCGACTGCAGGACTTTTTTCAGTTGGTCAGCTCGAACATTTCTTTAAAGAGCTTGACCTGTAGTTACTCATTATAAGTCTAGATTTAGATCAGTTTCTGCACTGTTCCTCTGGGAAGGGGTAAAAACCATTGGTATTGTTCCCAAATATGCCATCAGCAAAGGAACCAATATTTAAATGATGCAACTTCCACACCTGTGTTCAGTGGCAAAATATATTTACATACATTTGATTATCTAATCCTATAATTGTAATTGGTATTTATTATTTGTATTTTAATCTTCTACTGTTACGTTTAGGAGCCAATTCTATGCCTTTCTAAAACCTTTTGTGATAAGCAATGGGAGCAGATTTCAGATTCAGATTTATCTCCTTGATTTTTACAAACGCTTGTTTCTACTTGAAGCAGCAGTGCGATAGTCAACAATCTACCAGGGGAAGCTTCAAGGTGACACCAACTGTTCAAAGAAGATAGGGAGAAATGTTTGGCAATGTTATGCCATAAAACAGGCACTATGTTTTAATGCAAAGTAATGGGTGCTCATGTTCTTGAGTGACTGGACACCTGGCAGCAGGCTGCATTCGCACCAAGCATCACTGTTAGGAGGTCACCTCCACTGGTGGAAACATGACGCAGTGCTACTGAATATAAATTGTTTTTTGGCTCTCACCAGAAACTTTAATATCTTGCCTCCCTGGTGTTCATAAAGGTCTGTTTTTACAGAGTTTTGTTTTTTACCTGTACCATGGTTAAAAATGGGTTAGTGTTGTATACGTGCAAAATTTATGAAAAGGTATGAAAAATACATTTTGCTAGTGTGTATCCTCCTCCAGCAAAGCCTCGCTGTGTTATTTCATCTTCCTGTTAAATTCATAGGAAAAGTTAGCCCCTTGCCTTCTGAAAAAATAACTGAAAAGCATCTGGACAAAAAAATATTTATTGTTAATCATTTTTCTTCTGTTGAAAGAAACATGTCCATTCAAAACATTTTGTGACATAATTTGTTGTGTTGCCCTTAGTTTACAATATTTGTTATATTTGTGTATCTTGTCTATTGTTATTTCAAAAAAATTGAAACTAAAACTAAATTCTTCCACTGCAAAAAACTATCATGTCAGGTACTCATCTGCTCTCGTGAGGGCCCATGATATGCCCGTTATGGTACATCCTTGAAAAATCGATGTTTCAATGCTCCTCTGAGCATGTTGAGTCTAAGGTAACAGGACACATCCCACTATCCTCTGCAAACACACGTGCGCATGTTCATATGAACATGTGCACCAAAGCACTCGGCTTTTCCTCATTCTGTTCTCATTTTATTGTCCCAATTCAGATTGTGTCAACCATCCTAAGATGTTTTACCCTGCTCTGCCCTCAGCTGGTGGAAGACTGCTGCAACATCCTGAAACAGTACAGCCTTTTCTTTGTTCACATGAGGATCCATATTTTCCAATAAGAAAAGCTGTTTACACTCTTTATTAAAGGCATAGAGCCAACAGCAATGGTGGTGCTCAAAGTGGTAGACCTGTCTTGACTACCTGCTAAAATGTCATCAACACAAAGACAATCATGTGAACAGGATGACCACTTTGCTCAATTTTTTAATTAGGATTTAATCACAATATAGTAATCTAAAGTATGTAAATACCAAATTAAATCAACACTGTTAACAGATACAAATTGTCCTACAAAGGAATTTTTAAGTAGAGCTACCTTTTTCTATATTTGTATATCAGTGTAAGTGAATATCTACAATAATGTGCCACTTTATTCAGTTTTGGACTTATAACATAGTTTAGGAAATGGTAAGGCTCGTTCAAATTAAGTCAAAACTTTAAAGATGAAGCTGACAAGATGATGGAAATAGACCTGCAAAGTCATGTTCTAAAATAACCACAATAAAGAGGATAAACCATTCAAATCTAGCTCACAAAATGGCCCTTCTTCTGGCTCCCAAGGATGCAATTTTGCAGCAGAAAAAAAAAAAACTGTCTTGCAATTTCCTCTTTGATTATAAACCCATTAAGGGAATCTGTAATGATTGCTTGAACGACAACTGAGTCACAGGCAAGAGTCGGCCTACAAGAGTGATACCCGGTATGGGCTTGAACACCTACCAGTTGCACAAGATATGAATTCTTACTTCTGGTTTGTCTTGTCCCAGTGATGAAGATCATGGCCAAGATACCTCGTCTCAGCAGGTTCCCCCTGAATCGAGAAAGTTGACAATTAAATATTGTTAAAGCAAACTTGGCAAGACTGACACTTCCTTTTCAACTGACTCCTAAATGTAGTGTTTTTATATTTCAAATGTAATATCACTTTTCTAATCATGAAGTAATTGGTTAAAATGGATAACTGAGACAAACCTGACCAAAGGATTCACCTAAGGTCAACACCAGTGGCGTCCCTAGGCTAAAACATCCGGGGCTAAAGCCCCGGATGTTTTTTAATTAGCCCCGAATATTAAAAAATAAATAAAAAAACGTCATTCACCCAAAACAGCGGCGTCAGGCAGCAGGCGCACTTGCAGTGTTTCCCCACCGTTATAATAGCGGGGCGCCCCCCTGAAGAAACCCCCCGCCGCCCTGTAATTTTCTGTCTCTAAATAGTCGCGTTAACACTTAACACGCGCGCGCACACAGGTGAGCACACACACCAGCAGCGGACAGAGAGCGTCGAAAAATATGTCGTGTGAAAAGCAGACCGCTATATATCTGCGTTTTAAACGCTCCCAGGGTGGAGATGGCAACAGCAGCTCTGATGTGAGGAACAACGGAGCAGCTCCTCACACCGGAGCAGCTCCTCACACCGGAGCAGCTCTCCTGCAGCTCTCCTGCTCCAAGTGAAACGAGCCAAAGTGCTCGTGTCTTCTACCAACACTGAGCTGCTGGCTTCACTTATTACAAAAGTACAAAGTACACGGACATAAAACTAAGTCATTCATAAATACATGGAGAAATGCTGTACTTTCGGGTAAATGTTTACGCCGTTAACAGGTTCGCTTATTTTTTGGCGTTTTGCCAGAAGTCTCCGTGAGGTCTTTTCTGCTGCTGCGTCTCAAAACAGAAAACAGATCTCAACGTTGAACATGAATTGTATCAAATCTACAACCCTGTTTTAAAAGATGTGTAGAGGAAAGCAGCTCACTGCTCCACTAATACTGATGCAACCTGATACTCACATATCTGCACTCATTCTGTTTTGTTTGGCAAAAATAAATAAAAAATAGCTTATTGTTTTCCACAATGAGCTATTTAGTAGTAACTAAATATTAGTATTTTTTTTGCACAGATATAACTTTATTTTCATTGTTCTAAGTGATTGCAATTAAAACATTACAAAAATTGTCTGATGGAGCAATCTGATTTACTTGAAACTTTAAGTTACAGATGGAGTCACAAAATGAAGTTATTTACAGAAAACATTTGAGAACCACTACTTTAAGTGTTTGTGTTGGTGGAGCACTATTAGCATTATTAGCATCTTATGTCTAAATATTATGTTAAAGAGTATGTTATGTTAAATAATGTTAAAGAATATGTAAAGAATAAATACATATGAGTATGTAAAGAGCATTAAATGTACAAAGTAAAACAATGTAAACACTGTACATGACAAGATGCATGGTTCATTAAACATCTCAATGTTTACTGTTGCTGTTGGTATGTTCAACATGATGAATGGGGCATTTTTGTGCCTGGGCTATTGAGGGAAGTTTGTGAAAATTGCTAGCCTATTTGGTATTAACTGGTAACCATGAAATGCCTCAATTCAATTCAGTCCAGAAGAGCAGGTACCTGTAGGGTATGTGGAGAATGTTTCAATGTCTAAACATTTCGCTGCTTCACTCATCTGCTTCACTCTTCTGGGCTAAGCCCCAGATGTGTCAAAATCCTAGAGACGCCCCTGGTCAACACTCAATTACAAAATGTGTTAATTGTGCAGTTACAGAACAGTTAAACACATTGCTCCAGCAAGAGACCCCAGCACTTTTAACGGCTAGCCTTGATTTGTAGCTTAAGCGACATTTAAATAGTGATACTTACTTTTCCATATAGTTGGCCATTTCTTGTCATTTACATATTTACATTTCAATGCACTACTATTCTGGTAAATTGGTTTGTTATCACGCATTAAGTAGTTTAATTCACTAATGGAGATTTAAAACAGCTAAATTGGTCCTGCTAAAAAGGTAACTAGCCTAATTTAGCTAGTAATCTAACTGCCATTTTAGCTTTTGACTCAAGTGACATTCAAATTTTCTGTTTGCTTTTGTCGGGATTTAAAATAATAAATACTTGCACAAAATGTAATTAAAATACATAAAATACATGGTGATGTTATGTTTCTTTCTCACGCAGACACAAACATACTTTACACGTAGCAGCAGAGGACTCAGCAGTACAACAGTGGGCAAACGTCCAGACGGGAATAGGACACCCGGCTGTTGAGCGACAGCGCCCCCTGCTGCTGGAGCCGCTGTATTGAACCGCTACACGACATCCGCAGCAGCAGCAGCAGCAGCAGCAGCGTCTCTCCTGTCACCACCGGGACTGCCTGTCCTCCGAGGCAGTGTGTTACAGCAATAAACCGTTAGACGCAAAGACCAACCATCTGCAGACAAAATGGTGAGTATATACTTGAGCAAATATTCGCAGATGATTGTGTCTTTAATATATTTGTAGCAGGTTAAAAAACGGGCTGTCAGCCGCCCCAGCCTGCAACTTTTAATGTATAGTTGCAATGGCTTCGGTGCAACAAGCTGCAATGAAGCTAGCTGAGTCAGGTGTGTGTGTGTGTGTGTGTGTGTGTGTGTGTGTGTGTGTGTGTGTGTGTGTGTGTGTGTGTGTGTGTGTGTGTGTGTGTGTGTGTGTGTGTGTGTGTGTGAAAAGGATGCCGACGCTCTGGGTCATGTGTGGTCATAGAAAGGCTCTGCAGGCGGTCTGTGGAGACATACGCAGCTGCAGCCAGCTGATAAGGCAGCAGGGCCTTTACTTGCACGGCCCGCTCTGCCTCACTGTGATGTTCATAAATCCTTTAATATCAAGCTGCTGCTGGAGCATGACTGCACAAATATCGTGTGTCAACACACTGTGACACATCCAATTTCCATATGGGGGAATCATGTTTCTACTCAATTGTAGATTAGATTACAAGAGATTGCGCCATAACCATACTCTATATCTCATATAACAAAATGACAAAATATGTTATTACATAGAATATGTCACCGACAGCGAGAGCTGCAGTTTGTTTCAATGGTGGATGGTGATTTATAATGGTATATAATGAATTATGATTAGCCTTTGATTGTCTCAGTGAATGTCTGGGCATCCCAAAACTTCATATTTCTATAATTATAACGTCAGGACAGAAGGCATTTAACATGCTAGGCATTGTGTTAATAATGCTGCTCTTTTCTTCTTAACAAATAAATAAATGATACTGAAGCCCAGATAGGCCTACAGTGAAAATGTGATTTCCCTATAGAACAAACTTCTTAAAAAGCCTTCGTCATCTTTAAAAATGCCTTAGTCTCTTCTTAATGTATGCATACATACATTGTATTCCTCAATTTTAGATCTCCCTTGTATCTTGTGTTTGTGATCTGAGAGGATTGAGCATGAGGAACATATATTGCATGAAAAATGTAATTCAACATGTACAGTACATTCCACTTAAATATGAATAATTCAAGGTATAAGATTTGGACATGCTGTTCCCTCGTGAAATGGTTCAGCTCGGCCCAGTCAGCTGCAGCATGGTGACTCAGTCATTCCTGATGTGTTGCCTGATTAGGAACTAGAAGGTAAAGTCTGTATGCAGTGTCCACACTCCTTCCTCGTAGTGAGGCTGATGGATTCAGTTTCAAGTTTATTTATTTTTATAGCTCTACTTGGAACGACTGCAGGGGTCTGAGTTGAAATATTATATGATGAATAAGATGAGCCCCTGGTTGTAAATGGATGAATGTGACCCCCCCAAACTCAACCCCCACCAGGTGAACTTCACTGTGGATCAGATCCGTGCCATCATGGACAAGAAGTCCAACATCAGGAACATGTCTGTGATTGCCCACGTGGATCATGGGAAGTCCACTCTGACGGACTCGCTGGTGTCGATGGCGGGGATCATTGCCTCATCCCGTGCCGGAGAGACACGTTTTACAGACACCCGCAAAGACGAGCAGGAGCGCTGCATCACCATCAAATCAACGTATGTGGTTCATGGGTTTAGAAACAGTTCTGTGCTTTTTGGTGCAACCTATTAAATGTGGTGAAACTTGTATGTGTTTCTCTAATACAGCAAATATCATGACTAAATAAGCAACAATTAAAGTAAAATTTGGGTTAAGACACATACTATTTAATAAGATTTGACCCTCAAAGTCTCCGTGAATCTGCTTCATCAGGACTGTTTGGGTGCAGGTTGATGAGATCGACTGACAACAGAAGGCAACAACCCAATACTGTCATCAGATCTTGATTCAAATGTTTCCAAATACGGATTAGTGCACAGAAATGACATCATATTTTTCCAACTGAGCCCCGACCATTTAAAACAAGTGCGACGAGCACAAAGAAAAGAGTGCGGACGGAAATCTCTCAGTTGAAATAATTTGTTTAGGAGAAAAAAAGGTTTTGTTATTGTTATGTTCCAGAGGAGAAACACACATATAGTTGTACAGGTCTGTGCTGAACTTAGTTATTCACAATAAATACTTCAATGCTCACACAGTGTCAGATCTCCTATTATATTTGAGCCTTTAGATGGCCACTATTTCTACTGTCTTGCTCCTTTGGACTATGCCAAAGTACACACACGGTTGATTTAAAGTTGTCTTTCTTTGCAGGTTGTTAATAGAATTATTAAAACTATCGAAGCAATAACTTTGTAAAGGCAGAACACATGTTTGTACCAGGAAATCCTTATAGGAGCCAAGTCCCATTTTTAGCATCCGAAGGATTTTTTTACTTCCTTTAATTAAATGTTGTGTTCAAAGATGTTTAGTGGAGATGCTGCATTCTCAAAAGTCTGAAAAACTAAATATTCACTGAAATCATTCCAGTCAAGCCAGTTTGAATCATTTGAACTGGAAAGTCTCCCCTCAGCATGTCTGCCTCGTTTAAGTTCGGGGACCATCTGGCTCATTCCAGTATTGTGATGACTCAGTTTAGAAATTAATTCAGTTGAATTTAATTCAATTGAACTTCATTTCATCCATCCTGGTCTTTACTTTTATTTTAATTAGGTAGTGATAGGTGAACAGTGAGCAAGCCTTTTCCTGTCCCCTCTGTCATGCAGGGCCATCTCTTTGTACTATGAGCTTGGAGAAAACGACATGGCGTTTATCAAGCACAGTAAAGACGGAAACGGCTTCCTCATCAACCTGATTGATTCTCCTGGTCACGTTGACTTCTCGTCGGAGGTCACTGCTGCCCTCAGGGTAACTGACGGAGCCCTGGTGGTGGTGGACTGTGTCTCGGGTAATAATAACACCCTCGCCTCCACAACCCACACTCGCACCATCGCTTTTCACAAAGGCTCACCGGTTTGTGTCCTCCGACAGGTGTGTGTGTGCAGACAGAGACTGTGCTGAGGCAGGCGATCGCTGAGCGCATCAAGCCGGTCCTGATGATGAACAAGATGGACCGGGCCCTGCTTGAGCTGCAGCTGGAGCCAGATGAACTCTTCCAGACTTTTCAGCGCATCGTAGAGAACGTCAACGTCATTATCTCCACCTATGGAGAGGATGAGGGGGGGCCCATGGGGAACATCATGGTGAGGCAGATGCTCAAACACAACTCAGACACAAAGATATGCTAAAATAGCTGCAATTTGTTGCTATACATTTACTATAGCTGCGATTTCTGAGAATGCTGAACCTTTTTCCTCTCAGATTGACCCTGTTATTGGTACAGTTGGGTTCGGCTCAGGCCTCCATGGCTGGGCTTTCACCTTAAAGCAGTTTGCTGAGATGTATGTGGCGAAGTTCACCTCGAAATATACTCAACTGGGACCAGCAGCGAGGTGTAAGAAAGTGGAGGATATGATGAAGAAACTGTGGGGAGATAGGTAAACTTGATGATCCACATGTCCAGACAGAAGCATGCTTCACATAGTAACTTAACATGAGGCTGAAAAGCAGCATTTGACTACCCTCAGTGGTTGAAAGTTTCAAGTTTGTTCCATCTCAGAAGTGTGCTCTGTTGCACCTGTAACCCCACGTGATACATGGTGCACAAACCACACACTGAAGTACACTTCTACATCAACCCACCAGAGGTCAGCAAAACCTAGATTTTCAGCTGGTGTTAAGTTGCTCTTTAAAAATGTTTTGCACACACAAAGACATGTTCATAATAACTTGCATATATTGCACAATTAGACAGGATTATGAGCTAGATGTCAATCATCTGAGTGTCATGATGTTGTGCAATAATTTATATACAGATATTTTGATCCAAATGCCGGCAAGTTCAGTAAGACTGCCACCGGTCCTGATGGACAGAAACTTCCCCGCACCTTCAGCCAGCTCGTTTTGGACCCCATCTTTAAGGTGAATGGAGAGGGAAAAAAAGTGACATAAATCTACAATTAATATGTTTACGTAAGTAATTCCGGCCTTAATTGTCTGATGACCTTCACTCGTCTCTATTGTTAAATATATATTTAAAACATGTACGATTTTAACATGTCTGTCCTTAGCACCTTTTAGTGGTAATACCCAACAAAAAGTGGTTGACAGAAAAGGTATACAGCCAGGAGGACACTAAGATGAAGAGGCTGAAAGCAACACATAGACTGCACAGATTTTCACCAGTATTTCTCGAACAAAAACTAGGATTTTTACAAAGAAGTTAGACTTTGGGATTGAGTTTGATGCCGTCGTTTTGCCCGTTCTCACTGTCTAGGTATTTGATGCCATCATGAATTTCAAGAAGGACGAGATAGCCAAACTAATTGAGAAGCTGGACGTCAAACTAGACTCGGAGGACAAGGAGAAAGAGGGGAAGCCCCTGCTGAAGGCTGTGATGCGTCGTTGGCTGCCTGCTGGGGAGGCCCTGCTCCAGATGATCACCATCCACCTGCCCTCCCCCGTCACTGCACAGAAATACCGCTGTGAGCTGCTCTATGAAGGGCCAGGAGATGACGAGGCTGCCATGGGTCAGTGGAACCTTTTCACAGCACCACACACCTTTACACTCTGGAGAAGACATCATTTGAGATGGAGCGTTTAATTATTTGGTTTCATAAATTACTGACCTAATTTGTAAACTGTATTTTAGCTTTACGATATTCAGGGCTTACTATCTCTGCTGTCTTCTCAGGTATTAAGAACTGCGATCCTAAGGCTCCTCTGATCATGTACATTTCCAAGATGGTCCCAACTACGGACAAGGGTCGTTTCTACGCATTTGGCCGTGTATTCTCCGGCTGCGTGTCCACTGGCCTGAAAGTGTGTATCATGGGGCCAAATTACACCCCTGGCAAGAAGGACGACCTTTACATCAAACCAATCCAGAGGTGAGTATGTTGAGGAAAAAAACACTCCACTGAGGCCTGAGATGGTAGAAAAGCAAAGAAAATGAGTTTGTTTGTCTTCTCATATTTTGGTTTTCATGTTTTTGTTGGCAACGTTTTTATATCCATTTCCTTCTTTCCCTTCATCCAGGACTATTCTGATGATGGGCCGGTACGTGGAGCCCATAGAAGATGTCCCATGTGGCAACATCGTGGGTCTTGTCGGAGTAGACCAGTTCCTGATTAAGACCGGGACTATTACCACCTTTGAACACGTAGCGTATCGCTTTTTTTGCCCCTATTTATTGTAGATCAAATACTGGTGCGCGACACAGTGGATCATTAGTTATTTATACTGAGTTATTGCTTGCCGTCGGCATAATTCTTCCTGTTGCAACAACCCTTTTAGCTTGGTGACTCTGGCTCTGTCTGCAGGCCCACAACTTGAGGGTGATGAAGTTCAGTGTGAGCCCTGTGGTCAGAGTCGCTGTGGAGGCCAAGAACCCCGCTGACCTGCCCAAGCTAGTGGAGGGACTGAAGCGTCTGGCCAAGTCTGACCCCATGGTGCAGTGCATCATCGAGGAGTCCGGGGAGCACATCATTGCTGGAGCGGGAGAGCTGCATCTGGAGATCTGCCTGAAGGACCTGGAGGAAGACCACGCCGGCATTCCACTGAAGGTGTGACGAGGAGAACCAAGATGTGTCTGTATTAAACTTAAGGCTCTTTACATAGTGTGAATGTATATCGTAAGTATCATTTGACCACAGATATTCATGACAGCAAAAGCTTGGAAAAAAGGCCCAATGTAATAATAATGAGAAGGATTCGTTCAGAAACACTTAAAAAGATTTTAGGAGATTATACACAATAAATGCACATTTGCTGCTCACTTTGTTGCACCATCACCCATACTCTCAATTTTGACTCCCAGTTTCTTCATCTCATTCCAGAAATCAGACCCAGTCGTGTCTTACAGAGAGACGGTGATGGAAGAATCAGATCAGATGTGTCTGTCCAAGTCCCCCAACAAGCACAATCGTCTCTTCATGAAGTCCCGCCCTTTCCCCGACGGCCTGGCTGAAGATATCGAAAAGGGGGAAGTCAGCCATCGCCAGGAGCTCAAGGCCCGTGCACGTTACCTCGCCGACAAGTATGAGTGGGAGGTGACAGAGGCCAGGAAGATCTGGTGCTTCGGTCCAGACGGAAGCGGGGCCAACCTGCTGATCGACATGACAAAGGGGGTTCAGTACCTCAACGAGATCAAGGACAGCGTCGTGGCTGGTTTCCAGTGGGCAACTAAAGAGGTGGGCAGCAGTTCACTTTGACTGCAAGTACATTAGCCTTCTGTAATTAGACACAATGTTGTTCTGATGAATTTGTGATAGTGTTCTTTTAAAAAGTGTGTGCTTGAGTTAGTAAGGTTGCAGTCTCTGTCATCATCATGCAGGGTGCTCTGTGTGAGGAGAATATGCGGGCAGTTCGCTTTGACATTCATGACGTGACGCTGCACGCGGACGCCATCCACCGTGGTGGAGGACAGATTATTCCCACAGCTCGTAGGGTCCTGTACGCCTGCCAGCTCACTGCTCAGCCGCGACTCATGGAGCCTATATACCTGGTGGAGATACAGGTGTGTATGGAGGCAGATTACCTCTAAAATGAGTCCTTAAAACAACACTGTGAAATTGTGCAAAAGATCCCAAATCAGTTTAGTAAATCTATAAATATTATTGTGACATTCAAGTTTCTGTTATAATTGATATCTGCACAGACTACACTTGATTATGTTAAGATCAGCAAATAGAGAGCATGACTTATAAGGCACTTAAAGGAAAACAGGAACAGAACATGGCATATCTATAAAAGGGAGATTTGTAAGTGATTTCAGGTTCCAAATATTGTTTTTTTTATGACTACCATTATGGGATTATGTAAAAATAGTTGAATGTGAAAAAAACACTTCATCCCTGACTGCTCTGCTTCTTCTCTGTGCAGTGCCCAGAGCAGGTGGTCGGTGGCATCTATGGTGTGTTGAACAGGAAGCGAGGTCATGTGTTTGAGGAATCCCAAGTGATTGGCACTCCCATGTTTGTGGTGAAAGCCTACCTGCCGGTCAATGAGTCCTTTGGTGAGTTTGTTGTTTAGTGCTGTATGATGGCTTTACTTTGTGGGATCTAATCCTCGCTCACGTAGTTTCAGGATGAATCTGTATGAATCCGACTAGATTCTCAATAGTTACACACAAATGTAATGATTTTTTTTTTAATGCAATAACATTTTTAATATCATTTATTGATTTGGTCTCAGGTCGTTATGTCCTTATTAATGGCACTATTTTTAAACATTAATATGTATGTGTATGTATTGCCTCCAGGGTTCACAGCTGACCTGCGCAGCAACACTGGAGGCCAGGCCTTTCCTCAGTGCGTGTTCGACCACTGGCAGATTCTTCAGGGAGACCCCAGCGACTCCACCTCCAGACCCTTCCAGGTTGTCGCTGAAATTAGGAAACGCAAAGGTCTGAAAGAAGGCATTCCGGCCCTCGACAACTACTTGGACAAATTGTAAACATTGAGTTTGGATTATTTAATACCAAATCAATCACTAAACCCTGTGGGCACTTTAACATTTTTGCACAGGCTTAAACACCTCACAAGTTGTTTTGACTTTGAGTCCAGAGCAGAGACAAAGCTTTAAGCTTTTATTGTAGGCTAGTTCATTTCACAGCTACAGTACACCAAGTGCCTAGGGCGAGGGTTTTGGGGAACAATTGGATAGCAGTTATATACCTTGTTTCTTCTATTCCTCCACATCCCTATACAGTGCACTGTGATACTGCTGCAATAATGCATATTTAAATATCATGGCCAGATTAAACCATGGAAACCACAATAAAGTGTTACAGAAGTCAAACTCCCTGGATTGGACCTTTGTTCAGTGGAGGTCATTAATAAAAACATTCAACTCATGATGAAATTGTGACTCCCGACATACTGTTAGTTCTCTAGTGGACTTCAGGGAATAGTTCACCATTTTGGGAAATATCTTATTTGCTTTTGGCAGTGAATTCAATGAGAAGATCAATACCATTCTCACATTTATATGGTGAATATAGCCTGAGGCTATAGCCCGCAGCCGGTTAACTTAGCTTTGCACAAAAACTGAAAACAGAGAAAACATTCTTCTATCTTCCTAATTCATCTGAGACAAACAGCTAGTCAGCCTCAGTATCACAATTTAAAGCTCACCAGTTAACACAATATATATATATATATATGTAAACTCTATACAAAAAACAGTGTTAAAACAACAATTAGTCATTTTACAGGGGTCATGGCTAAGAGACGTTTTCAGGCAACCACCAGAAATCAGCGTTTCTGTACCGAGTGAAAAATGTAAATATTAGGTTAAAACACAAAACATGGAAAATACTAGTCTTGTACTTATCTTGCCGATACATTTTTTTGTTTTATTTAACAGAAAATAAGCAGTACTTGTATGACTATTACATTGTGTAATAAGAAAGCTGAATGACTGCAAATAAGTGTATCAATTATAATGTCTTCTGTTGTTTTAAGTTCATATTCTTGCTTTTTTTTCTTCCTATTACTTCTGCACTATGGACTTCCTCATACCATTTAGTTCACAGGGAAAATTAATAAAAAGTTCCAATCAAAACCCTGTCCGTTTTTTTTTTTTAACTTTAAAAAAGGTGCTGGAAGGCGATGGACAGAGCCGGGCTGTTTCCCTGTATCCCTGTTTCTAGACTTTATGGTAAGATAAGTTAACCGGTTGATGGGTTTAGCCTGGGCTTATATTTAGCAGACAAATAGACATTTGTTTATTATTTTTATTTTCTTTCACCAAAATAATTAGTTTTGCTACTGATTAAGTGTTACTCGTGAGATGGGTTCTTTTCCAAAAACACAAGCAACACAATATCCTTTTCACGCTTTAATCAATAGTAATTTCAAGTTACATATATAATGTTAATAAATGACACTTTAATATACAACCCTTTAAATTCCACACCAAGAGGGAAAGCTCTTCCATCCACACTTTTTAAAACAAAGCTAAAAAGAAACTTATCTGAAGAGTTAGTGTGCATCCATAGAACAAACAAATGAACATATGCAAGGCCGAGAAGTGCAAGGTATCTTGGGAATAGGCAACTACCAAGCAAGGACACAAGAAATCACAGATTGTACTTTATGTAGAAACCTGGAAATTGCTTACCATTTCATGTTGTTAAGATTAATATGAAGTCTGGTTCAAAGAGTTTGACGCCTAAGAGGTCTACTGGTCTATGGAAGTTACAGCTGATGTGAAATTGAGTGAAACGCTGGTCTGTACCGAGCATTGATGGGGTTCTTGTCTTGGCAGATCTGTACATTCAGACAGTTTGCGACTCCTTTGCACTAATTCTGTGGAGTACAGGAAGGGGAATTGTACAGCTTAAGTAGAATTCAGTGTCAAGCTTTATGCCGTCAATCCACAGCAGTGCATCGATACTGTGAAAAATCTGAGAGGCTCCTCCCACTTCTTTTCCTCCCTTGTGAAGTCGTAACAGTCATGTCTGTCTCAGAGGCTGGCATCATTACAACACAAAGGGATAAAAGGAAGCTGCTGATAAAGAGAGGCAGCATCTCAAATGACAAGCTACGCCCCATGTAGTGACCTACATTGCTTTTTGGCTATTTGTCTTCCCATGTGGCCAACAGTAGTGCACTATATGGAGGGAACAGTATGATGTCCGAGAGATTAGTCCCCAGAACGGCTGCTGAGGTGTGGCCCCGCGCTGGTGTCAGGTTGTCACATTTGATGGAAGATCTTTTCAATGTCAGAGGTGTCTATGTGTAGAAGATGACCTCAGGAATCTGTCCATCCTCTACAGAAGTGCCGTTGTTGTTGCCTGCCGCGTAGCAGAAAGTGAAACACGTCTTTGTGCCAGTAGATGATGACTCGTGCGTTACCTTCCGCATTCCCTTCGTCCCATAATGAGAGTCTGGGCCCTGTAAAACAGACAGACGGACAGACAGAGTAAAGCCAACGCTGCATAGTGACAGATTAGATATTAAAATAAAATAAAAAATAATAATAAAATTTCCACTGAAAAAAAGAGCATATTTTCCTATACTGGAATGCACTCCTAAAAAGCATAGTACTGCATGTGTACGTGGTATTATCATCAACACATTACAAACCTTCAGTGTAGCACAGGCAGTGTAGTTGACGTTGGGTAATATCTCCACCGGTTCTTTGAACATGACTCTGAAGGTGTTGGATGACCCATCACAGCTAAAGCCTGTATCATTCTGGCCCAGCACCGTGTTGCTGTCTGTGTGAATGATCTGCATTGAGAAAAACAGTCACAAACATCCAAAATATGTTATAGTACATGCATACAACGTACAGTGAAACCAGACAAACTTTGTGAAAGGTTCAGGGTCCACACCTGTATGTTAACTTGGTAGTCTGTGGGTCCGTGTATCGATCCGTAGAGACCGAACCCAACCACAAATATCCTTCTGTTTACTGAGAACCTGGGAGGGAGAACAGAACGGGAACACATTAAGAGGGGCGAGCGTATGATAGTTAACTGTGTGGAGATGCATGTACAATGGTCGACTAAAATCATGGGTATTTTCAGTTCAAAGACAATAACTAAATATTTACAAAGTCATTGATGCTTTCATTAATATAACCTCACTAACTTCAACGTAATAAAAAAAAAAAAAAGTACGCTGTAATTATCTTTTTAAACTGCTCTGCTCCTCACTCACCGTATGCGGTCGCTTGTCCCGCTGTAACCCCAGCGGCTCTCCACCTGTCCAAAACGTGTGATGTTGCACTCCTTCCCACGGAGGCAGCAGCGAGGGCGGTCAATAAATTCAACGCGAGGCTTCGGGTTTACAGTGAAGTGAAGGAAGAGAGTCACCACCTCTCGGTCAGTCAGAATACTGGACTGGGCTGGACCTGACGAGACGAAGACAGGACCAGAGGACAAGGATCAGGCTCAAAAGCACAGGATGTGTGTGTGTGTGTGTGTAAAGCTACAGTGTTGGCTTAATTGTGTTTCTGTTCACCTGCAGCAAACTCCTCAATGGTCATGAGAGGGAAGCGGATGAGTGTGAGAGCTTTGCCCAGCACTTTGCGTTTGTTCTCGGGTGTGGGCTGCAGCTGCTGCCTGTGAGTCTCTGCGTCTGCCCAGCGCACCGAAGCGCCAAACAAACGCACCTCCCTCACCCCAAGAGTATCCCTCTCCAACACTGCCACCAATGTATCTAAGAGAGGGAGAAGTGGAAACTCAATGGTCAGTTAGGCCATTATTCTGAAAAATAACATGTGGCAATAATGACATTCACAAGGTGAAATTACCCAAATCTACATCCGTAAAGCCTTCAGCGGCGAGAGCATCTCCAGTGTTCTTATCAATGTTCTCTAGACAAAGGCTGGCAAGCTGCGGCTCGTCAAACAACCGTGCCTAAAACGATGAATACACCACCAGTTAAAGAAACATTTTACATCAAGTCACATGCAAGAACTGGTCTATATTCATTGCTGGAGGAAGCAAACCTGTGTGAGCAGCATGAACGCGTTGTCTGCTCGAAGATTCTTCTTGAGGAACTCCACACAGTGAGCCTCCAGTGCTGGCACTGCATACTTTTTAGCTGTATATAGTGTGGTCATCACTGTCTCAGGCCCAATCTGGACTTCATCAGAGTAGAGAAACCTGCAGTAGGCCCACAAGTTATATCAGACATTGCAAATTTCAAATGTATTGCTGGATGAATTCTAATCAAATAATAAACACATAGACAATGCAACACACAATTGTATGAGCTGAATTACACAAATTCTTGCCATTTCCAAAATGCTGTGATGATAAAAAATAATTTAATTAATTAATTAAAAAAACGCCCACTTTCAGGACACCGAAACCATCAGTTTAAACGGCACGCCCTCGCGCGCTCCTTACTTTAGCAGGGCCAGAAAGGCAGCCGGCTCCACATCAGGAAGCTCGATCTCCGTTGAGGTCGTCGCCATCCCGCCGTTGAACATGGCATCAAACACTGCGCTCCCCACCGCCAGAACAAACCTGACAACGTCAACAATCAGCAACAGCAGAGAAACAGAAGTCTTTTCGCTTTTCAGATTCACAGTTGGCGAGCTAATATTTTGCAAAAAAGCATTGCTACCGAGGAGTCTTATTAACGTTACCTGTGCGCAGGTATCCTCTGAACCCCCATTCCTTTGCCCACCAAAAAATGAACGTCACTGAGCACCTCGTTGTTGAAGAGGAAAGCAAATCTCTCCTTGACGGTGCTCTTCGTCGCCTGCCAGTTGTACACCGGCTCTCGGTACACCAGCACAGACGCAGCCGCCGGAGTGGCGGTCGGTGCCGCCGACGCCGACGCGTTTGACGCTGCGGTGGTTGCCATGTTGGACGCCGGGGTGGCCATTACTCCCGCTGCCGCAGCACCTGCCGCAGCGGACTGCTGCAGGGAGTTCTGCGCAGTCGGCTGAGCTCCGCTCGAAACACCGTTGCTGTCTCCGCCGCCAGGCCCCAGCTGCGGGTTGGGACGCCGCGCCGCTCCCTGCGCTCCGCCGGCGGCACCGCCCGCTCCGCCGTTGGACGCCGGCATGGAGAAAACGCTGTTGCTGGGCTGGCTATTTCCCAAAGGACCCGGCCCGGAGAAATTAAGGCACGGAGGCCTACCGCTGTTGTCTCCAGCAGCCATCTTGAACTGAGTGTAGGCGTAAACAACACTCTTCGTCGCTTTAAGTATTTCTCGTGCTCGACGGTCATAGCGGCCCTGAGCTGCCCCCTGGCGGCTGTTGTTGGGACTACTGCGTGCTCCCCTGAGCAGGAGGTCCATTTTCCTCTCACACTTTATTCTATACTATAGAAAATACGTCTGTTTATGATTGCTTATATCTAAAATAGGCTATTGACTTTTCGGGTTATCGTGAGGCAAAATCATTTGCTTTGGTAGTCCCTGTTTTAAATATCTCCACTGAGGAGAGTTTGAAAACTGTCCATTAGAGTCCAGACCTCTGCCCAAAACTGTCCATATCATCATTATTGCCGACTGATGAAAGTGATGTATATACAAAATGCAGCTGCAGCACCCTCCCCAGCTGTTATTAACAAAAAACATATGTTGAAGTTGCTCTATTTGACTTGACAATACATATAAGAATACATATAAGATTAGGATTGCATGAAAGAAGTAAATCTTTTATAATCCCAGTTCATCAACATTTCTTCAGTAACAACAGAAAGCCTGCAAAATGCCACTGAGACTTTGGTTCTAACAAACATATTACAAATGACTGCTTGTCTAATTGAGCAAACAAATTACTTTGGAAAATATATTTTTTATAAAATGTTCCTTATTTTCCTTACTTTCCATGTTTCCATGTAATATTTGTAGAAAGTGCAATCTTTGTTGAGTAAATATTAGGATACACTTAATTACACAAAATCAATAATAATAGCAAGTCAACCGACATGACTTACTATTATTATTGATCATGTACTCTGTATTTTTCTGGGAACACAAGGGTTTTAGGGGAGTTTACATTCAACAATTGAAACTACATAAATTGGTTCACATATAGGCTGATTCTTGTATTTTAATTGAATCGTATTATACCTGCAGGTCAACCTGAATATAATCCACCCTATAATAATGTTATCCCTGGTAGAGTGAAGATTTAAAGGAGGACTTGGGCCGTCATATGGGAAATACATTTGAAAAACTGGCTACTCAGTGGTTGGGTCTCAAGAACCAAAATGGAAGGATTATTATGTCATAAAGAGTGTGAACCTGTATGAGACACTTAGCATTGTAATATAGAACTATGTGGCCTACCATGCCACTGGCCAATGTAAGAGAGAAATAAGTAGGCCCGAAAAAGATCTGCTCAAGCAGATGCCTCCATATATACACCGCGTTCCACATTATTAGGCAAATTGTATTTAAGGGTCATAAACATTAATTCTTTGGTTTTTCAATGAAACTCATGGATGGTATTGTGTCTCATGGCTATTTGGATGATTGAAATCATCCAAATAGTAATAATAATAATTAGTTTGCCAGGTGAGCCCAATCAAAGGAAAACTACTTAAGAAGGATGTTCCACATTATTAAGCAAGCTACATGTTTCAGGCAAAATGGGGAAGAAAAAGGATCTCTCTGCTGCTGAAAAGCGGCAAATAGTGCAATACCTTGGTCAAGGTATCACAACATTGGATATTTCCAAAAGAATTGCGTGTGATCATCGGACGGTGAAGAAATTTGTCACCGATTCACAGCACAAGCGGGTTCGTTCAGACAAAGGCAAAATAAGGAAGATTTCTGCCAAACAAATGCGTAGGGTTAAGAGAGCAGACACTAAAATGCCATTGAATAGCAGCAAACAGGTGTTTGAAGCCGCTGGTGCCTCTGGAGTCTCGCGAACTTCAAGATGTAGGATGCTCAAGAGGTTTGCAAGTGTCCTTAAACCTGTTATTCGGCCACCCCTAAACCAAGCTCACAAGCAAAAAAGGTTGCAGTGGGCTCAGGACTACATGAAGACTAACTTTCAAACTGTTTTGTTTACGGATGAGTGCCGTGCAACCCTTGATGGTCCTGATGGATGGAGTAGTGGATGGTTGGTGAATGGCCACCATGTCCCAACAAGGCTGAGACATCAACAAGGAGGTGGCGGAGTCATGTTTTGGGCCGGAATCATGGGGAGAGAGGTGGTAGGCCCCTTCAGGGTCCCTGACGGTGTGAAAATGACCTCGGCAAAGTATGTAGAGTTTCTGACTGACCACTTTCTTCTGTGGTACAAAAAGAAGAACCGTGCCTTCCGTAGCAAAATCATATTCATGCATGACAATGCACCAGGTCATGCTGCAAAGAATACCTCTGGGGCATTGGCTGCTATGGGCATAAAAGGAGAGAAACTCATGGTGTGGCCCCCATCTTCCCCTGACCTTAACCCTATTGAGAACCTTTGGAGCATCATCAAGCAAAAGATCTATGTGGGTGGAACACATACACATCCAAGCAGGTGCTCTGGGAGGCTATTATGGCATCCTGCAAAGACATTAAAGCAGAAACTATCAAAGAACTCACAAGTTCAATGGATGCAAGAATTGTGAAGTTGATATCAAAGAAGGGGTCCTATGTTAACATGTAACTTGACCTGTTAAGATGTTTTTGATTCAAACTTTTCTTGATTTCAGTAAATATGACCTCCTAATGCTGCAAATTCAACAAATGACAATTTTTTGTTCTTTACAACCTATAACATATCTTGAAACTCTGAAATTCTGAAATTCTGCATAATAATTTGGAACACTGCATTTTGAGTTTTTTATTTTTGAAAAAAATACTGTTATCATTAGGAGGTTTGTTCAATAGAATTTGACTTATACTCTAACAGTTGATGACTTGAAAATGATACTGACTGACTGTGCATTACTATTTAGGAAAATCTGAGCAAAGTGTAATTTGCATAATAATGTGGAACGCGGTGTACCAAGCAAAGCCGTGTGGAATATCGTTTCTTCCATAAGTAAGTTGTATTTCAGTTTGTTTGCTGGAATATGGTTGATATCTTGCTGAGGCTGAGTCTGACAGTGGTTTTGACGCAATTGGCGGATTGCGTAGGTCGTGAGTTTTCCAGAAAGGTGCACCAATCATGTGTGGCATCAAGCTAGGGATATCAAAATGTATATTTTCATAACTTTCGAGCCCTCTCGAGTCATATTTATGGTTTATGTTAATATTTATGGTTGAATTGTGTTATAAACATGTAAATTTGACTTATATACTCTTGCATTAATACAAATAAATACATAATCAATCAAGTTGTCTTTTAATAGCTTTGCTTATAGTTACACTGACATTCTGTGACTTTTCTTCCTTTTTGTGGGGTTCACCAGAGCTTTGTGTACATTATATAGCCCAAAAATGAATGCTCAGCTATACCAAATTGTGAGAAAACGGCAAATCTAGAAAAAAGTATTTCCTAAAAATACAAAATACTTGTATTGTATTTTGTTACATTTTCTGGTATTTTGTATGTCATTTTAATACATTTATTTGAGGGGTATTTTGTATCAAAATACATTTGTATGTATTTTTGCCTATCTCTGCATGCAGTTAAGATATGAAGTAATTGAAACATCTGTCAGGGTGCTGTGTATAAGCAAGTGCAATTTAATAAATACAATAATACATTTTAAATGAACTTTACAAAGCTGGGTAAATTAGATAAAGTAAATTAGATCTAGTAAATACTACTGTAGAAAAGACAACTTTTCTGAAATGCTTTGCAACTGAAAACAATGAATGAAAACCCTCGAAGACATCATTGAGTGCACCACACCGGCCAGCCCGGTATTCAGCCCCATCCCGTCTGTGTCTCCTCCGCTCACCCCACCGCTCGACCCTCTCTCTCTCTCTCTCTCTCTCTCTCTCTCTCTCTCTCTCTCTCTCTCTCTGCCTGCTACTCATCACCCGTGACGTCAGGGCGGCACGGGGGAACTGTCCTCGCGCGCAGGGTGCTGCTGCTGCTGCTGCTGCTGAAACAAGATGGCTGTGCGCGCAGGAGGAGCCGCGGAAGAGAGCTGAGGCAATGCAGAGGAGTAAAAAGAGCGGGGCGAGGATTTCACTCTCGTGTGTCTTGTCCTGTCAAAAGAGCAGCAGCTCTGCGGAGAAACAGACGAGCGGTATCTGGCGTGACGCTAGTTGGTTTCCGTTACCATTTAGGGTGACGGTTGGGCGGGTTTTTTTGTAACCAAGAGACGAACGGACGGACCAAACAAATCCCGGAGCTCTCAGTAGAGGACAGCCGGGGACGCTCACACCGCGACCAGAGATGTCCCTGCTATGTGTGGGAGGTAAGAGAGGAACCCAAAGGAGGGACGAAACCCTCTGTTTGATGTTATTGAAGTGTCACTTCCTCCAGGTTTGGCTGCACCAGTTGTCTGACAGCGCCTGCGGGCATCAGCTCCGTGGAAAAGTCCGTGTACCGTTAATAGCAGCGGGTTTGTGCTGATCCATCATTAAATCACACGGAGCCCGTCTCAGTGGCACGTTTTGGGGATGCCACTGATGGGATACTTTAAACGGCACTGTTGCTGAGTGACATGTTGTTTAATTGACTCATATAACGATGTCTTGTGTGAATGGGTGATCTGATAGTAAAACATAAAATAGACAGAATCGTTATGCCAGCACACATTCATTGTCTCCTTTTGAGTTTGTAAATGTCTTCATGGAGGAGAACCGGTTTACTGTTGCGGCGTGTTTGTGTGTTTGTGTGTGTGTGTGTGTGTGTGTGTGTGTGTGTGTGTGTGTGTGTGTGTGTGTGTCTGTCATCGGCTGTGTTCATTCATGCGTGGGCAGTCAAAGGAGGCGGAGGACGAGGAAAAGCCCCTGGTGCTGATGCTGATGATGCTGATGCTGCTGCCGCACCGCCGCCGCCTCCGCGCTGCCGCTCCGCTGTAGTCGTGAGGGAATACTTGTGTAGTCGGCTGGAGATGCTCGTCCCCCTTCTCAACGTTTTCCCTGAAGCGATGCGTCACCCTTCCCACCAGACTCCCCGATAGCTCCTCATGCTGACACTGTTTCCTCTCAGTGCAACGAATAAGCATCTGCTGTGATTGCTCATAAAGTAGCACCACCTCCAGCTTCTCATCCAGGGTGCAGTAATTAGGGGATTGTACAACTTGGGTTTAGAGGGGACCCTGCTAACACGCATGGTGTGGTCCTCCAGTGCGTTGTCGGCTTTCGGTGAACAGATAGAGGTTGAATCAGCATAATTGCAAAAACAACTCCACTCACTGAGTGTTGTGTTAACTCATTGAAACATACAGGGGTGAGAATTAGCAAGGGTTTGCTTTGCAATTCTACTGCAACGTGACTTGATTTTAAACAGAAGAGGACCTGAAGTGTGTTTAGTATTTTTCTACTAACCACTAAACTGTCAATCAGCAATCTGCATAGCCATTATTAAGTGTGTATATTAAGTGTGTATATTAATTGTGTATATTTTTTCAATTAATCGATCAATTGTTGGTCTCTAAGATCCCAAAGTCCCAAAAATATTTTATGTTTGAAAACAAAAGACCAAAAAATTACAAATATTGATTATCAAAAAATTTGCAGATTATTCTTCTATTGATCACCTAATTAATTAATCGAGGAATCCTTTAAGCTCTAAATCTGATCAAGCCCTGGTCAGTAAATGAGTGTGGAGGTGTGTTTGAGTTCCAGACATGTAGATGGATCAATGGCAACATGGAGGCAAAAGGAAAATGAAAGTGGTTTCAAAGTCACCTTTTATACATCAGGTCCATTATGGATGTTTCCCCACCTCATCCTGTCCTGCCAGTTCCGCCCACCTCCTGTCCCTGCACTGAGTCCGTCCCAGGTGTCATTAAGACCCTGAGCGTTATTCATTCATAAACATCGGCTGCGGCTGTCAGTGTCGTAGACTACGAGACTTGGCAGAGAGCCGACTTTCTGCTCCTGTTACATCATTCATGCTTACCTGACTGGAGCTATTTCTGGCCTCCACAGTACTTTGTGCCTCTTGAATAGGCAGCATTTTTTGGAGCATCTGCAGACCAAGCAGAATCCAGACACAGATACAGATTAACTCTGAAAAACTTGGCATCTTTTCCTGCAGATATTACACATTTTCAAAATTAAGTTTTCTCTGTGTCCCGTGATCTGGGAGAGCAATGTCTCTGTCAGCAGTTGCAAGGACTACTGCAGGTCTGCACGTATGTATAATCCTTAAAAATAAGGCGCCGTCTATCTGAATCATGTCAGCCCTCATTTTGGACGGCTGAACTCGGCTCACCCACTCCCTACTTTACATTCCCTGACAGTTCATGTTGAAGGGTTTCTTGATTCCCTGTCAAGTCTCTGTTTTCTTGGCAATCCGCTTAGTTCCCATAAGTCAGAGTCTGCTGTGTCAGAGCAGAGGTACTTCCTGAATGAAGTAAATGGGGCTGCGGTTGGGTCTTGCAGAATATGCTGCACCTTCTCTGATTAAAGAATAAAAGATGTCCTTAAATACATTTAATCAGATTTTGATCGATAGTAATAGCTTTGACCTCATTGTCTAGGCTACTTACCTATAACCTACATTTGAGTCAGTTTATCCAATCTTTATTGTTTATGAGTTATAGGCCCTGACGTGTACAGTATTTGTGTTGTGGTCCTCCTATCTGCTTTGATACATTTGTGGAGCTTGTGGACATTTTACATTGTAACTCACCTTGTCATAGAGATTTATGAGTGTGTGGTATTATTAAGCTTCAGCTTTCCACTGTCAAAAATCCAATTCCTTTTTTATTGATCCTCCTCATGTTCTGATATATTTCCAGGGCTGTTTTAGTGTTGACACTATAGGACAGCAGGAAGCCAGCTTTGATGTGGTCTGCCGAAGCAATGTAAAGGGACTGCCAAAAACACAGCTTGGTTCCTTTCTTGTCTAAGGACATAATTCATTGTCTTGAATTATGTCCTTTTCTTTAACATTTACAGCGAGCATTCTAGCTGCATGTGTTAAAAACTGAACTGGACATCAAATGGATGTTGAGTCAGTGCCGGAGCAGAAGGGCAGAGCATGTGTGTTTATGTCGGTTACATTTTGAGTTTAAATTAAGATTGGTGAGGTATGAATGGAAGCAGAGATTTCTATTTTTATTTATTTTTGCGTCATTACTGCAGGTGTATGTGAGTGAGTCACTGCAGTTGAGTGTGTGTGTGTCTGTGTGTGTGAGTGCTTTTGTGCCTGCTGATGTAACAGCATGGCACTTAAGCTGCAGATTGAGCTTGGATTTATGTGTTTCATGAAAGAAATACGAAGTGAAAGTAGTGAGAAATAGAAACAAGAAAAGTGCGTTGCTGACTCAGGGCAATTTTATGTCAACTTTTATTTTTTGGGTGGTTACTATGGCGACCGGTTCTGGTGAGGACGGTCTGCGGAGAACATTGTGAGATAAGTCGGGAATTGGTGTTCGCGTTGCGTTTCTCAAGAGGTGCTAAAGGTGCAGGTTTGGTAGCATCATGAAGTCTTTTGAGCGCCTGGTCCTGTCCCACCTCAAAACCCTGACTGACCCACTCCTGGACCCTCTGCAGTTCGCCTACAGGGCCAACAGGTCTGTAGACGATGCTGTCAACATGGTCCTCCACTACATCCTCCAGCATCTCATTTTTATTTTTTCTC
Source organism: Myoxocephalus aenaeus (assembly GCA_038501785.1). Lineage (NCBI taxonomy): Eukaryota > Metazoa > Chordata > Actinopteri > Perciformes > Cottidae > Myoxocephalus > Myoxocephalus aenaeus. The sequence continues at coordinate 3,785,859 of JBAMJR010000073.1, read as the reverse complement.
TTTCTTTCTCTTTACCGTTCACTCCTCTGCACACCTCATATTTAAACACTCATGCCACTAACATACACTTTTAACTTAAACACTCGTCACTTTAACATACACTTTAACTTAAACACACATGTCACTTTAACGTACACTCACATTAACGTATCTGTTGTCTGAGCACTTTCTTATCTTACACTTATTTAATACCCACTGCACTGTTGTTATCGTTATCGTTGATTGTTGATTGTTGTTTGTCTCGTCTAACGTCCTATGTCCATGTCCAATGTATGCACCTTCCGCCTCGTAAAATTCCTCGTTTGTGAAAACATTCCTGGCTAATAAACAGTTTCTGATTCTGATTCTGATTCTGATATTCAGCTTTATTTGCATGTTAATAATGTAAAAGTGTGGGGATCTGAAGTGTGGTGGGGAGCAGCAGGTAGTGGAGCATTAAAAATGTATGTGTGAGTTACATCAAAGCTGCTAAAAATGGAATTCCTTCTCATAAAACATGGAAATATGAGTATGTAGGTCATCTCTTTCAAATCTGTGCTATACGGTTCTTTTTATTTGCATGTAGGTATATTGTACTTCCAGGTTTTGTATCCCATACTGATGAAGCACAGCAGGAAATCTGTCCATGTTTTTCCAGCGCTGTGTGTTTCTATGTTTTGCTGCCACACTCAGTGCCAACATGCTGGACCTTATGGCAAAAAAGAGCACTTATTCCAAATCTGCAGAGTTGCAAATTCAGTTTCCTGGGTTAACACTCAAGTAGTAAGTGAGTATCCACTCAGTGGGGATTAGAACATATGTCTAACATGTATTAATATTGTTAGTCCAGTTTATTGTAACATAGTTCACATACTGTGTCTTAATTTATCACACTTATCCTCTTGTTGCCTGTTCTCTGTGTGAAAGCCAGAAAAGAGGAGGCAGGAGCACTCTGAGGTGAAAGCAGATGGTGTTCCTCTGTGTGACTTTGTCCCTCTCTGTGTCCACAGTGAAGAAAGCCAAGCTGGATGGACCCCAAGGTAAGACCTGGGATCCTGGCAATAGAAAGAGAGAGAGAGACTCGCTGTTATCTGACATAAATCTTTAAGCAGGCTGAGGACACATTACATGCTGCAGCCATTACTGGAATTGAAGGGATGGGAAGTCAGTTACTCTGTAGAATGTAATATCTATATCTCACATTATTATTTCCGGATGCAGACACATTTCAGTGTAACCCATCTCTTTCTTCATCCCTCTCTCCTGAACAGAGAAATTCAACACTTATGTGACGCTAAAGGTACAAAATGTGAAGAGCACAACCATTGCTGTCAGGGGCAACTTGCCCAGCTGGGAGCAAGACTTCATGTTGTGAGTCCCTCATTATCTTCAGACAGAACTCTCTCTTCTTCTTCTATTCCTCCCTCTCCCTCGCTCTTTCCTCTGCTTTATCTTTTCATCCTCTCATCTACTCTCCACTTCAGCAGCTTGAGGGCTTTTATGTTTTTTTTATTTTCCCCCTCTCCTCTCTTTTCACTCCTTCATCCCTGTATTGTTTCAAGCTGCTCTTCCTCTCCACATCCGCACCTCCAACAACCGCCTCATCCTCTTTTTCATCTGCTCCCCCTCGACACTATTGCCCCTCTCATCCTCATTCTCAACCTTGGCACCTTCCCAGCCCATCCTTCCTCTTCCCTGTCACTTCTTCTAAACACGACTCCTTGATCTTCATCTACTCGGCCCCTCCTCCTCCTCCTCCTCCTCTTTCCATTTCAACCTTACCTTTCCCCGCATATTCCCTCTCCTCTTATTTATGCTCTCTAGGCGTCATGAGCAGCATTTCTCACTTTTAAATGAGTTTGTTTGAGATTGTGTTTCATTAAGTATTGGAATGATAGCTTGTTGCAATAATTAAAACATTATACAACACAGAGTTTTTAGCATGCAAGGCGATTACCAGAGTAGCATTGACAATGAAGCAGCATATGGGCGATAAATGGTGAGAATCGTTTCGCATGTGGGATGCGGCAGGCAGGCTGACTGCGGAGTCCTGTGCATTGTAAGATGTTCGGAGGCGTTAAGCATTGTACTGCATGGGGTTGTATCAGTGAAGCTGTTATGTAATGTTTGGGCTGCAGAGAGAGCCTCATCCCTCCTTCAAACTGCCTTTAAATGACCGGCCCCTCTCAGTCACAGCCATGCAAACAGACACGTTTCCTTAAAGGAGTCACCACTGAGACGGGAAATCCAGTCCCCTATTTCTTAAATAAACTTCCCACTCTCTTCCTCCAGGCATGCGATCCAATCACCTCCTCCACTACCTTCACCACAATACTCTTCTTTCCTCCCTTCCTTCATCTCTCTCTCTCTCTGTCTGTCTGTCTGTCTGTCTCTCTGTCTGTCGGTCTGTCCTACTTCCTGCTGTCTTGTAAATGTTTTATGTTAGGTTATTTCAGCCTTGCTCCCACAGAGACATGTCTTATATTTGGCACAATGAAGCCCACAAGTACTTACTGTGCATCGTGTGTGTATATGACTGCCTCTGTGTGTTTAGCATTTTTAAATGGTGATAGAAGAAGTCCTTTGTTCAAACACTTAAGTAAAAGTATTTTCAGCAAAATATATTTTTCTCAAATTCTTGTCCTGTGAAATATTGGATAATTTGACCTTGAACGACTACAGGTTTAATCTTTAACAATGCACTGTATATTATAAATTAATGATATGTTCATTTATGTAAAATCTTAATCTGAAAAGTAACTACAGTGTCAAATAAATATTTCCTTTTGAAATCTAGTAGAGTATAATTATTAATAGCAAAAATTAAATGCAAGTAAAGTACAAATACCTAAAAAAATGTACCTAATTCTAGTAGTTCAGTAAATTAACTCAATTACTTTGCACAGCTGTCTTTACATTTCTTTTTTACACCAAAGCACTTATGTTTACTTTTGGCTTTTAAAGTTTTTGTTTGTCTTTCTCTTCCTATCCAGCGAAATTAACCGCTTGGACCTGGGTCTGACAGTAGAGGTGTGGAACAAAGGGTTAATCTGGGACACCATGGTTGGCACTGTGTGGATTCCCCTCCATAGCATCCGACAGTCAAATGAGGTTTGCCACTAATCACTTGAGAAATAGTGTAGTTGAACACTCTGCACTAAGCTATACTCAAGGGACTCACTCCGTTGGTGGTTGGCCATGTTTTCATCATGCTCATCCATTTGTACGGCACGTTGTTTGTGTGTCAGCTGCAAAATGTCTTTCTGTATGCAGGAGGGTCCGGGGGAGTGGCTCACACTGGACTCTCAGGTCATCATGGCTGATAATGAGATCTGTGGCACCAAAGAGCCTACTCTCCACCTGGTGCTGCTCGACACACGCTTTGAACTGCCCCTTGGTGAGAAATCAATATTCACATCAAAGTCAGAAACTGTCAATAGGATGGAGAAGATGAGAATATGAAAATATAGGAAATCATCAACCCTTGAAGGAAGGAGAAGAGGACTTGAATAAATGATGTCTCTGTATATTTCCACAGCCAACAGTGATAGATGAACACCAATAATCTCTGACTGTGTAATTGAACTGACCCACTTTTCAGGGATGTGTAATCAACTCTGTCTGTGTGTATGTGGGGGAAGTGTTAGTGTCTTTTCTCTCTCAGGGATCTAGCTGTGTTCCTCTTAACATTGATTGGGTGTTTTCTTACTGTTTCCTCTTCCTCAAGTCGATACTTTACACCTGACTGATAGGGGTTTGGCTTTAAGGCTGTAAGGGAAAAGGCCAATTTTCTATGTCACAGGCCAAAGTATATGGGTCAAATAATAATCGAAAATGGGTTGTATTAAATGACTTTGTTAGAATTCTTTTGAGTTTGTACAGAGAACAAAAACAGTTTTGTGAACAACTATTTTAACAGCCTTCAGAGGCAGAGCTTCATATGGGTGGTTTTTGCCACCTGAAACTGTTTGGCTTGTTGTTTTCAGATATCCCCGAGGATGAGGCACGATACTGGGCTAAAAAACTGGAGCAGCTCAATGCCATGAGGGACCAAGATGTAAGCTGTCAACCCATTTTATTTAATACCCCAGCAATCACATTTTAGGAGCATGCCAACATGATTAATTGGAGTATTTACTATATCATACTTTATAAGATGAAATCCAACTGTACATTTTCTCCATATCCTGCATATAGGAAAAACATTTATATTTTGATTAAAAGTTAGTCCCTTTCATAGTGTAAGTTTTATATTTGTCTGACTTCTTACCAGGAGGAGCAGGAACGCCCTCTACGTGTGCCAGGAACCCAGTGCTGTAAGTGACAATCACTGTTCCTATAAACCACTCATTTGTTTGTGCTGGTCAAGAGAATGATGAGTTTAACTGTTAAGATGTAGTTAGATTGCTTACACTGGGTGCGTTATGCGTGTAACCAAACAATGGTTTTTGTATGTTAAATGGTAAAAGATTGCTCCACTGTTAAGGATCGATAGGGGCATCAGATGTCTGCAGGTATGTTCCACCAAGATGCTGCCGAGCCTGCTGAACAAGCTGTCAGGTGCAGGTGGAAAGACTTGGTGGCGCAGCACTCCCTCTGTGCTCTCTTTCTATTCACCCGCTCAATGTGGGAACACTAATGCTTTAATTGTGGAAATGCATCTTTATGTTTGCACACCAGTGCAATTTATAATCAATACTGACACCAATCTGTCTTATTGCAGGTAACTGGAGTCTATGGGGAGAACAACAAAGTAAGTGTACATACATCAGTTCATCAGTTTCTGGGGAATGAAATATACGGGTGTTGCCTTTTCAGCTTCAATCTGAGGGTGCTAAAATGTATATTGGATGAACAGTGGAGGACTTGCGCTCTTATTTTTGTGCCACATGACAAGTTGTCAACTGGGATTATTACTTTCATTCTGTCATTCTTTCATTTTCACTTTCTTATCTCTTTCTCTCACTTTTCTGTTCTCCCTTCACTGCACATTGTGAGGAGACCTAAAAGACCGCTGAATGCTTTTCTCTTGCCATGCGCATGTTCCTCTGTGCAGATGAAGACCCAGACAGTGCTGTGGACGACAGGGACAGCGACTATCGCAGTGAAACCAGTAACAGCATCCCCCCTCCCTACTACAGCACATCCCAGCCCAACGCTTCTGTCCACCAGTATCCCATCAGCCAACAGCACCGCAGCTCCAGAAGCTTGACTTACCCACAATCTGGCATCAGCCATGACCTCGACTACCAACATCAGAGGACTGTCAGGTGTGTACCTGCTTCCGTGCTATTAGAAAGTTAAAGTCGTGATTATTTTCATTATCAGTTTTTGTTTTGTTTGATCAATTATTTTGTGTATGAAATTTTGAAAACTGGGCATTGCAATCTAGTGCTTGAGGTGACTTCAGATTGCTGGCTTTGTCAGTTCACAATGATTAAAAACAGAAAACCACGGCAAATTCTCCTATTCGACTTTGTAACGTATAAAAATAGAAATAACACCATCTCCCTTTACAAATGAAAACTTAAATTCATCAGCAAATAGCCACATTTAAAACACTAATGTTGGCAAACTTTAGAGATATTTTACTGTGTAACTGATATTTCTTAGTTAGCTTGCTGACTTTATGACCCTTCTCTACTGTTATAGCTAATTTTTTCACATTTCACATTTTATGGGACATATCAGGCTCATTTTGTATGTATTTTAGAATTTTACTCATACATGTTTACATGCTTTAATGTTAAAACATCTTTAAGTCACTCTTTCCGTAAAAGTCCAGTCTGCTCTGATTAGCTTTCGAGAAAAGTTGAGTTGAGCTATTCAGATAGAAAGGGGAGCTAAATCTGAGTGGGTTGTTGAATCACAACATTTCTAAGCAGCCAACAAGAAAATGACGTGGTTGTCTTATTTCACAGTGTGTGGGTTGGTAGGCACTCCAGATACCCAAATGTTTGTGCATGAACACTGAACATGTGAGTTTTCATGATATATTCACTTTTAAATAATCAATTTATAACCAAAATGACTAATTGACGTTCATTTTATGTCGATTTACTTAACGATTAATTATATATTATATTATTAATTATGCTTTGAGAAGAAACTGCTCCCCAGCACCCCTCCTGTTGACGCTGCAGTCCCACAACTGATACCCCTGAAATGAAGAGAACTTTCTAGTGAAGTTTGCAGATGACACTACCGTCGTCGGAAGATTACAAACAACATTGAAACTGTTCGAGGAAATCAACAATCTTTCCGAGTGGTTCTCAAAGAACATTCTACTGTTTAACATCCATAAAACCAAGGACCTGATTGTTCATTTTAGGAAAGGGAGGCAAAGACACACACCCCCTCTACATTAATGGACAAGTGAACAGTTTTAAATTCCTGGTAATCTGCATCACAGACAACCTGACTTGGTCACCATCATTCTGTTAATTATTTACACCTGTCCTTTTCCTACTGTGACATGTCAAAATGTCCTCAGACAAAAAGGGCCACTTGTAAATGAACATAGTCAATGACTATCTACCGTGTGTGTGTGTGTGTGTGTGTGTGTGTGTGTGTGTGTGTGTGTGTGTGTGTGTGTGTGTGTGTGTGTGTGTGTGTGTGTGTGTGTGTGTCAGTCCTTCATTAGGTCTTATGGACCAAATGCTATTTCTCTTTCACAGTTGTTTAGAATACTGTTTAATTTCTCCTCTTGTATTGACATATTTCTCACGGTCTGGGATTGAAACTATGCATCCCTTCACCTCTTGCTTTATGAATTATTCAACTACCAAGCTAATGGTCAATACTGCACATACGATTAGCTGCTTGTGTGAGTGTATTGGACAGGGCAACCTCCTCTCCCCCCTGCCCATTGTTATTCGTCTCTTTCCTCTCCGCTCTCTACACTCACTCTCTCACTCCCTGTGCGCTCTCCTTCTATTTTGTCTCTGTGCTCACCACTCCCTTCTTGTCTTCATTATCTCCCTCTACCGCCAACCATCCTCCTTCCTCTCTGTGCCTCTATTCTGTTTTTAATATCCCCATTCATCAAGGACTATAAATACTTTTTTCCTGTTTGTTGAATTTCTGGATGCTTGTTCTTTTTCTTTTGTCCGCTTTCTGGAGGCCTCTCACCTTTCTGTTCTGCTCTATTTCTCACTGCTTGTCTGGTACTCTTGTATCTCCAGTGCTTTTCATTGATTAGCTATACACATTATTCCTGGCTGCCAAAAGACATGTAGAAAAGGTTTTTAGTAAGGCTGTCCGAGTGCAAAGTGTACAGGCCATTTAGCGCTCTAATAAATTGCTCTGGAAGCATTTTTGAAATTATGGTTCATAAAGGGAGGGAAAACCAATTATTTCATATGTGTACATGTATACATGCAATAATAACCTGAATGAAAGTGCCTCTACATTCATGTAAAAAACTGTATCCCTCTTAAGTACTTTAATAATTAGCCTCTTCTGGGCTTTCTCTTCACTTCTCCCTTCAGTCCGTCGGGGAGCTATGCTTCGTCTGCAGAGCTGAGTCGGTGCAGCAGTCAGCTGAGCGAGGAGGACTATGGTGTTGAATATGTAGAGAGGGACCCTTACGACGAGAACGACTCTTACCACTCCTGCCACTCCTCGGTTAGCTACAGTAAAGGCTCTCCAGACTGGGACCCTGATGAGACCCAGGGGGCGTACAGCGATGAGGGCGGCTACAGCAAAGACGGAGGCGAGGAGGCGGCTCTATACGAGGAGGATGACGGAGGACTGTATGAGGGAGAAGTGGAGGGCCTCTATGAGGATGAGGAGATTATATATGATGATGAGGATTTGTACAACTTGGATGGGACCCTCAGTGAGGACATTGAGCCTCCATTTACCCCCACCCCAACGTCAACAGCTCCCCCAACTCTGGATGTACCCAGCTCCAGACCTCCTCTGGAGAAACAGCCGTCTTTACACCAACAGCAGCCCCCTACTCAACCTCCCAACCAAACATCCAACCAGTCTCATCCACCTGGCGTGGCCCCATCAGCACAGCCCCCCTCTGGTCAACCAACAGCCCAACCACCTAAACAGCCCCAGCCACAAGCACAGCCTCAGCCGCAGCCAGCCTCATCTGCCGCTTCCTTCTTCTCAATGGCCAAACCTTTAACTGCTGCAGTCACAGGCTTGGCCTCTACTTTCTTGTCTTCTGTTCCCACCGGGCAGCCTGCCCAGTCTCACCCTCCAGCCTCAGCCGTACCTCAGCCAAACCAGTCTGCCGCAGCCACTGTTGTCCCTCCATCCCACCCATCCCACCCATCCACCGTGACTAACTCGGCCTCCCAGCCCCCCTCGACTGCCATGGGCCCTTCCTCCCAACAGACCCAATCCTCTGGGCAGCCTCAATCCCAGCTTGATGGTGCTGCCACAACACAGTCAGCTGCCCCTGAGGACCAGGCTCTCCAGCTGGAGGAAGAGCTTTGGTTAGAGGAGGAAATGATGTTGAAAAAAGAGTCCAGGACGCCCCCTGCTCAGCCAGAGGAGACATTCCCCATGGAGGAGAAAGAGGAGTATTTTGACGAGAGCAGGCCGCCAACACCAGTAGAGGAAGAAGAGATGTCGCCTGAAAGGTAGGGGAGAAGGGTGAACGGAATCAGATCAATTCATTCAACAACAAAAAATAGGCTAGAGGAGCAACAGCACATTTACCACCAATCATAGAAATATATCAGCTCAAGACATTTTGACTGTTTTTGTTTTAGTCCTCCAGTCATAGAAGAGCCCAAAGAGCCAGTGGATCCAGCAGTCAGAGCCAAAGAGAACTGGCTACGGCTCTACAATAAAGTCTTAGAACAGCTTCGGGAGGTAAGATCACTGGTTTGAACCCCACCCTCTCATTCCAAATTCCAATTCTGTCCTCCTCAACAGTCCAGTCCGAATCCTTTTAAGAGTTCCACCCTGTTATCTAAAAGATATACCCGAGTTCAAGAGACTCTAAAAATGTCTTCAAAGTTTTTGAAATATGAATGTGCAGTGCATTATTGATGTGAAAGACAGGGTAAGTTCTTGAGTTCTATTTTGATCATGTTTTTTGCAAGACAGCAGAAAGCAGACTTAACGTGTTTCATATTCTATGACTGCTACCTTATAGTTTTCTTAAAATAAAAATCGTGATGGCTCCACAGACAGCACACTTTTTATTTGAGTTGAGGTGCAGCACCACACCACTCCTCGACAAAATTGCTTGACATTTTTTACACGTTCAATTTTGCTTGATCAGTTTTCACTTGCATATTTTATTCACATATTATGTTGCTATTCATTACCTTTGAATTCAGTTGTGCAGAGAATTAATCACTTGCTTTTTGATGTTTATGTTGATGTGTGTCACGTTGCGTTTTTGTCCACTTGGCTTCCTTTTGCTTGTCTTTTTATTTCTTTTGTTTGTGCCGAACCCCACTTTGTTTGCTTTCCAGTTTCATGTCATTGCCATAGTGACACTCGCATGCACTTTGCTCGGCCATCATTGGAGCATGCTGACAGGTAGGTACAACCTGATTGGATGCTTGAGAGAAAGAAGGAAAGGAAACTTCTCACTGTGTGTAACTAGGCAACTTCACTATGCTCACTCATCTTCACAACAATTTGATCTTTTCTGTTATATCAAGAGCTGTGATTATAAGCCACACTGCATCAGATTCTCCAAATTAATAAAAAAATTAGACAAAGCATTATTTTGCAAAGATGCCAAACATGTATTCTCTAATGACATGAATAAGGGGGACATTTACTGAATAACTAGTTCCCATTTATGCTTGCCTATGGATCAAGTCTTAGCCGGTTTATTTCCCAGTTGTATAAATTGTGAGTCATCTCTGATATTATGCTGTTGCTCAAGAATCTCTGAGTTTTTATTGACCCAGCCCACTTTCGACAAATGAGATCCAAATTGAAATGCAAAAAGCCAAATGTTGCTGTTTCATAATCAGATAATTAAACTACTGAGGCAGCCTTATTTATACAGTATATGAATTCTAGAAAAGGCTGCAAGGATGAACTTATGGTTGCTTGTTTCTTAGTCTGACAATCCTTCTTTGTTTCTCTCAGGCTCGAGGAGAGACCTCCAGCTCGCTATGGTTTGGTAAAGGAGGGTAAGTGTCTCCTGTCATTTCCTCAAGTAATTCACTTTCTTCTACATGGAACACATTATAAATCACACATTGTATTAGTCAAGCTAATGCAATAACTCCATAACGTCAACTAAAATGATTCATTCAGATCATTGTGAAAACCTGCCACCACTGCTTTGGATTGAAAATGCCCTTCTTTAGTCTGGGAATCCTCCGTTCAGGCTCATTCAGTTTATGGCATTTGGCCAGTGAGTATTAAATGTGGTGGGCTGCCCCGACTTTGCTGGCAGGTCATTTGTAGATGAGGCAGACCTCAGAGTGGAACTGAGGCTGCATACTGAATAGGTGCTAAGTTAGCAAAATAAAAACCCAGCAATTATACCTAGGTGTGTGTAGTGTCATTCCCAATATTTGAGACAAGGCAGTCTGCATAATTAAACTCTCCGAGACGAGAGCAGCGTTAGGGACAATGATAGAGGGAATTATATCTGCCCCATAGTAACAAAACACAATCTCATAGGAAGACATTTTGATGAGCGTTAGATCTGCTGCAAGTATTGATAAACATATTTATATAAATGTTTAATGGTTTATTCCTTTCTCATTCAGAGTGGGAGGTGCACTCTACAGTATTGACAGCATGCCTGACCTTCGCAAGAGGAAAGCCATTCCTCCTATCCGAGATCTGGTGAGAAACAAACATGGACACAGATACAGGCAATAATGTTCAACAATCATTCTTGTTGCAAACATTATCATTTTCGCTAAGTCTCAGTTTACTCTAAAACAATAATCTATTCCTGTCTCTATTGCTTTAGTTATAGTGAGTTTTCCTTACTCTGAAAACAGCTAAACATATGTCTTCTTTACTTCCCAGCATTCCCTTTTTTCTGTAATCCAAAGTGAATATACTCATAAAGGCTACTCATGTTGATCCACAGCTGTCATATGTTTGATTTGTTGATGAATGAAATGTTTGGATATCTGATGTGTTATTATAATTATAGTAATTAATCAATGTAGTTTAAATGTTCTCTGGAGTTTAGGGCATACCTTTCAGATGCATAGTGGCTCACACACACACACACACACACACACACACACACACACACACACACACACACACACACACACACACACACACACTGCATCATACATACTTCTACAGCTCGTTGTTTGAAATTCCTAATAGATTGTTTCTTTGTCTCCTCTCCTCCTCTGTTCCATCACTGCCTGGACTCATCAGTTGATGGTGAGTGCTTGTTCATCCCGTACAAATGTATTCATTGCTAAATCAAACAATATGAAGTTCACTGTGTAGTTCACATTCAAACATAAACCATTTTGTTGTGTTTGCCCTCTTGTCCCCAGTCTCTAGTGCAGAACTCTCGTAAGGCTGGAATCACCTCCGCCATGGCTTCCACCACTCTCGGCAATGAAGAGCTAGTGGGTTTCCTCATCTCACTTTGACAAAATTCTGTTCAGGATGCTCCAACCTTTAATCACTGTTGGTATCAAACTCACATTTCTCTCCTTCATGCCCTTTGCAGAAAAGTCATGTCTATAAAAAGACCCTGCAGGCTCTGATCTACCCCATCTCCTCCACTACTCCACACAACTTTGAGGTGTGGACTGCCACCACACCCACCTACTGCTACGAATGCGAGGGGCTGCTTTGGGGTATCGCCCGACAAGGCATGCGCTGCTCTGAGTGCGGCGTCAAATGCCACGATAAGTGCCAAGATCTGCTCAATGCCGACTGTCTGCAGAGTAAGGATCGCAGAATTAACTCCCGCATACATTTTTTGCACACCTGCACAAAGACACACTTTTAACCATATGCATATTTTTACTTTGGCACACACATACTCATCCCTCCACACAAACCCTAAGCCTATTTTAGCACCTCTTCTGAATCCTTCTGCCCGATTGACATCCCATTATTCTTATTCTCTATCCACTCTCACATTCTCCTCCCTCTTCCTTTCCAATTTATCTCTTGAGTAATGTGCTGTCATACCCCTGCCTCTCCTTTCTTTTCTACTCATAGCCTTTGCATCCATACTACTTGGACTAATTCAGCTCCACATGGGGTGACTTATCCAATTCCCATTCTGATTTTGGAGTCAATCTATGCAATGCATAATTCATCACTCTGCTGTGTCCAAATAGTCTCATAAGATCTTGACACCATCTGTTGGTCTTTTACTCTCTGACTATCTACTTATTCCTGTCCAGATCAGAGGTTAAGTGGGTACAGTTTCCGCCATAATATTGGAATGTTTTGGGGATGATCCCTGGTTTTCTTGGGTTGCAGGGAAACAGAAAATAAGCTGCTAGCATATGTACCATATTGCCTTGAATATATTTTACACTATAAACTGTTCTTCCTACATCCCTCTCTTCGTTCATCCGTCTCATCAGGAGCTGCAGAGAAGAGCTCCAAGCACGGGGCGGAGGACCGAACACAGAATATCATCATGGTCCTGAAGGACCGCATGAAAATCCGAGAGAGGAACAAACCAGAAATCTTTGAACTAATCCTGGAAGTGTTCGCCCTCGATAAAACAACACATGGCACACAAATGAAACAAATCAAGCAGAGTGTGCTTGATGGGACCTCCAAATGGTCAGCGAAGATCAGCATCACCGGTGAGTTACGGGTGTCATATGTTGCACATATTGTAAAGTCCATTGAGGCAAAATTGGTTATTTTGGGTTATATAAATAAAACTGACATGCGGTTTCTAATATTAAATATCATGGCTGTTGTTTTCTTTTGTTTATTTTTTATTTAAAAAATGATAATAGTCAGCCAGCTGTATGGGTAATTGATTTAATGTCTCTTCCTCAGTGGTTTGTGCTCAAGGCCTGCAGGCTAAAGACAAAACAGGCTCCAGTGACCCTTATGTAACTGTTCAAGTTGGAAAGACCAAGAAGAGAACCAAGACCATCTATGGAAACCTTAACCCTGTCTGGGAAGAAAACTTTCACTTGTGAGTACAGTGGAATGTTTCAAATGCTGATATGTCATTTATTATGTCACTATATTGGATGGTGTAGTGCTCTATTTTAGGGTTATATCTCAGAAAATGTATTTAAAACACTAACATGCGGTACTTGAGATGAGTCTGTTTCCCCTTGTTTCTTCCACCATTATGATTATGTTCTCTGCATCACAGTCGTTGACTTCTACTGTTGCCAACAATTTCGGTCTCTGCATTATACAGTGAATGCCACAACTCGTCTGACCGTATCAAGGTTCGCGTGTGGGACGAGGATGATGACATCAAGTCACGCGTGAAACAGAGGTTCAAACGTGAGAGCGATGACTTCCTGGGCCAAACCATCATCGAAGTCCGGACTCTGAGTGGGGAGATGGACGTCTGGTACAACCTGGGTGAGTTTCAAGTTAAGAGAAAAGATGCTGGAGAATTAGAGACAGATGAGAGGAGCAGCAAGTCACACTGAGATACCAGAACAATAAACAGATAATGTAATGCTTGTCTCTTGTAGATACAACAGATTCCCATCAACTAAGAAAGCATGTATATCTTACGTTCTTTTGACAGACAAGAGAACTGATAAGTCTGCTGTGTCAGGAGCCATCCGGATGCACATCAGTGTGGAGATCAAAGGAGAGGAGACGGTTGCTCCTTACCATGTCCAGTACACCTGTTTACATGAGGTCAGTCTAGTTTTACAGTTTAATTGTCAAGAATTATTGAGCCATTTTCATAAATATAGGGGTGTATGGACTCCCTGGATATTCAACAGGCACGGACACAGTTTTTCATATGATACTCCCATGAAGTGCAATTGACTATTTCACAGTTTCGTATATAATCCTGTTAAACTGCAGGATTGTAAGAAGGGGATGAAATTATTGAGGAGCAGGGAAACGCTTTGGCAATCAGCTGTGTTCAAATGATGAATTTGAGAGTCACGGTGGATTTGGACATATTTTTTGTTTGACATTGTTTTCAACATTGTTCTGTATCTGAGCAAGAAAGAAGTGGATGTGTGTTGTGTTGTGTTGTTTCAGCTTATCAGACTGTTTACCTGAACCAAATGTATCTGTCCCTTTCTTGTCTCTTTACTCCAGCTGGATGTGCATTTTAGATTAGATAAACAGATAATTCAAAAGTCTTCTAATCACATATACATAAATAAGTTGATGTGTTTCCTCACGGTCACTCGGTTGGCATCATTAAGGCTTCTGACTATCCAAGCATCAACGCTTACAGTAGATCTAAGGCCTCTGAAATGTATCTGTATGACCTTGCCTTTATTAGATGTAGATGTATTTGAAATGCTATTTATTTTATTTATTTTCAGCATCTGTTCCAATACACCACTGAGGAGCAGAATGCCGGTGTAGTAAAGATCCCTGATGCCAAAGGGGACGATGCCTGGAAGGTGTATTTTGAGGAGACTCCCCAGGAGATAGTGGATGAGTTTGCCATGAGATATGGAGTAGAGTCCATCTACCAGGCCATGACGTCAGTCCCTCAGCCATTACTCTTTGCTTACCTTTGAAAGTTAAATACAAAATATCATATCCTGAGTTAGAAGCATTGGATTTATTCCACTTGTTTTTAAACAGGGATATTTTGACTACATATAGTTTATTTCTAATACATGGGTAACAGAAGCAAGTAAAAGCACTAAATGTTCTTTTTGCCACTTCCACAGCCACTTTGCCTGCTTGTCATCTAAGTACATGTGCCCAGGAGTGCCGGCTGTGATGAGCACCCTGCTTGCCAATATCAACGCTTACTACGCCCACACCACCCAGTCCTCCAACAATGTTTCGGCCTCGGACAGATTTGCTGCATCAAACTTTGGCGTGAGTCCATTCTTCAGATATGTGACCATATTCTACAAGAAGCCCCATATTCAAACTGAAAAATGCTATACTTCAGAATATTGATTTTAAAAACTCCTAAGAAATGACTAGCAGGTGTTCCCTTAGGCTGTAGAGGAAAGTCAGTTTAATTTGGCCCTGCCTACTTCTCCAAACGTCCAATAGGCTGAGCCTTGTCAGTTACAGCCTGGGGGTTGTGTATTTACATTGTAACAAATTATATTTTAGCTGTGGTATTTTTCTGAGTGGTTTCTTCTGTTTTGTGTCTTTTCTTGTTTAGAAGGAGAGGTTTGTCAAACTGTTGGATCAACTGCACAACTCGCTGAGGATTGACCTGTCCATGTACCGGGTACTGACTACTTCTCTGTCACGACAAATGCAAAACGCTTCGATTCTAAGTTACTTACTGCTTCAATACACCTTAGGTTCTGCTATTTCTGTGTTTAGGAATGTCTGTTGATCAGAATTAAGTTTTGATACGGTCACTGCTGTGTGGAATGTTTATTTCCTTCATATTACTACATGAAGAAAAAGAAACTTGCGTGAACATTTTGTGCCGTTTGTAATTCTCACTTTGTTTGTTTGTCAATGTGCTCTCAGAATAATTTCCCTGCCAGTAGTCCTGAAAGACTACAAGACCTTAAGTCTACAGTTGATCTCTTGACAAGCATCACATTCTTCAGGATGAAGGTAAGGATGACTTAAAGATTGATCTTTTCTTTTCACATTAGCACATTTAAAAACTAACAAGGTACAACTTTCCAGTACTTTCTGGATAGTAGCCTAAGGCATGAACTGAGAATCAGCTTAACATTACCCTATCCTAACATAAGCTATGGTCATATAACTCTGTGTGAGTGTGTGTCAGGGTGTTAATGCATTTCGGTGGGATTTGTGCAGCTCAGTGAGTTTATGGTTAAATTCCTACTAAGATAACCTCCGAGACTGTCTGACAGCTCTTTGAGGTGAATTGTATTCAACCATATTGTTGTGTAACATTTGTGTTCAGGTTCAAGAGTTGCAGAGTCCCCCCAGGGCGAGCCAGGTGGTGAAGGACTGTGTGAAAGCCTGTCTTAACTCCACCTACGAGTACATTTTCAACAACTGCCACGACCTCTACAACAGGGAATATCAGACAGACCCTGTAAGTGTGTGTGTGTGTGTGTGTGTGTGTGTGTGTGTGTGTGTGTGTGTGTGTGTGTGTGTGCGTGCGTGCGTGCGTGTGTGCGTGTGTGCGTGCGTGCGTGCGTGTGTTTGCGATCTACAGCATTGCAGTAATCCTGCTCTTTAGTGCCGATACTGTGCTCTCACTGCAAATAAATTCTTGATAAATGTAACTGTTAAGATATGAATCCATAACTTATTTTTGTCTCCAGTCAAAGGCAGTCCCTCCAGATGAGCAGGGCCCCAGCACCAAGAACCTGGACTTCTGGTCCAAACTTATCACACTCATCGTCTCCATCATAGAGGAGGACAAAAACTCCTACACTCCTTGCCTTAATCAGTGAGTCTCTGCAATAACATCGACCTAATTCCTCTAATTATTCATGCAGAGGCACTGTTGGGAGTTTTAAGACCAGTCTAGGAAAAACTAAGACTTCATGAGTAGCAGCTGTATGGGATTTGTTTAAATAAAAAAAAAGGCAAACAGAATATAAGGAGAGGAGTGTTGCGCTATTTTTTTACTGTGTATACAGACGAGTCATTCCTGTACAACAGCTGCTGTGGTGGGTGGGTGTAGTTTGATTCGGATCCAATGCTACTTTTTAAATCCATGAATTTCATATTTATGATTATTAATTTAAAAGAACTCACTGGCTTTGTTTTGGGTGACAATGATGATAACTGTGTCTTGTTAATATAGAAATGCAAAATAAAATACAGAAGAAACACTGATGGAGTTAGATAAATAATGAGGCTGGGGTATCTTGTTAAATAATAGATTACCATTACTGGATACAGAGCTGGATTTAAGACCGAGTACTGTCTCTTATAGGTTTCCCCAGGAACTGAACGTGGGCAAAATCAGCGCTGAAGTCATGTGGAACATGTTTGCACAAGATATGAAATACGCCATGGAGGGTAGGTGTTTGTGTGTTGTTGGGATGAGGGAGATCACAGGAGTCATTAGTTTGTGTTTTGTGTGTAAACTACTGTATATAAGGAAAAAGAGTGATTAAATGGGACTTTGTTTCTCTTTGATATTCAGAGCATGAAAAGAACCGCCTTTGTAAAAGTGCAGATTACATGAATTTACACTTCAAGGTGAAGTGGCTCTACAATGAGTACGTCAAGGAGCTGTCCACTTTCCAGAAGCACGTACCTGAATATCCAGCGTAAGTATCTTATAAACAGCATCCAAATGTGTCCTCCTACAGCTACCTCTTTGGCACAGAGACTCATGTTGTCTTTGCTCGTTCCTTGTCTTGCAGCTGGTTTGAACCATTTGTCGTCATGTGGTTGGACGAGAATGAAGAAGTGTCCAGAGATTTTCTGCATGGAGCCTTGGAAAGGGACAAAAAAGACGGGGTACTTGCTTTCATCTACCTCCTTCATTAATAAAATGCTAGCCTACTAGCATACTAACAGGTGTTGTCACTAAATAAGTCACAGTCTGTTGCTAGCATTTCTGCAAGTGCTATAAAACATAAACACATAAAACTCTAAATACGAGACTACACCCAAAATGTTCCTTTTAAAATGCCAGGTTTAAGTTTTTTTTTCTCCTCTAATTTTCATTTATAGAACTACTTTTGATATTCTGGGAAACACATTTATTTTATTTTTGTCCAATAATTAGACGAGAGAGGATTGATACCACTCAAACACTCTTTAAAGTATGCAACTACCATCAGCAGCTGGCTAATTTAGCTTAGCATTAGGACGGGAGGAAACTGTCAGCTGGGCTCTGAACAAAAGTAACAAAATCTACCGACCAACACCTGTAAAGCTCACTAATTAACATGTTATCCGTTTTTGTTGAATACATAAAAACAATGTATAAAAACAACACTGGTTTTACTGGTTTTACGGGTGGTGACTGACTGTTTCTTGGTAGGGTGCAAAGTCTTCCTGTAGACTGTTTTCAGTCTCTGTCCTAAGAGAAGCTTGCTGTAGGTGAAGGCTTCAAATTTACTGAACAGTGGTATCATCCAATTTCAGAAAAAAAAAGAAACAAGTATATTTCTCAAAATGTCTAACCGTCCCTTTATTAAACAATGTTAGCTTTCCACAGCAAAGTGTGCAGGAAAAATGTGGAGAAAAGAGTTTTGAAAGAAACAGGCAGTCACGTGAGACTAAAGTTTGACTAAAATTCAACAATCCAATTCTGCTGAGACGGTAATAAAATACACTATGAAAGCTTAAATCTGACCGCCTACCTGGAGCATTTCCCTCTCATAAAATGTATTCATGCATTTCTCATGCAAATTCAGGCAGCTCACACCATTTCTCCTGACTCAGCACATTCAAGAGGCTGAGAAGATCAGGTTGAAGGCCTCAAGGCAATCAATAATGACTCAATACCAAAGGCAAATGAAAAAAAAAACTTCAATGCGGAGGAGTGCAGATGCAACAGCATAAGTCGATGTATGCACACAACACACATACCATACTCAGTCTCGCCTACATACCCACACAGCAAGAAGGTCGATTCATAGCAGTTGAAGATTCCCCAAGCTCATATGTCAGGACTCCTTTGGGTCCCATTACTATCGCCAGATGCAGAAGCTGCATCTGGCGTGTCAGCAGAAATAGCGGCTCCCAGGCCCAGTCACATACCATAACACTATTCACTAATGGCCGAGCTGTTAATGAAGGTCCTGCAACTCTTCATAACCCTCTGATTACCTTCATCTCTCTCATCCAAAGGCTTTAAGAGGATCCACTTCTATAGTCACGTGCAGTAGAAAAAGGGGTCAATTTAATTGTCGATGAAGTGTAGCAGCACTGTGAACTTCTCCCACGGGTGGCCTTCAGAGGAATCCTACTCCTCCCTTAGTTGAGCTGGGATTACGGTGCTGCAGCATCACACATTCACACTTTTCCCCCTTTTCTTCTTGTTCTCCAGTTCCAGGTCACATCAGAGCACGCTTTGTTCTCCTGCTCAGTCGTAGACGTGTTCTCTCAGCTCAATCAGAGTTTTGAAATCATCCGCAAACTGGAGTGTCCCGACCCTCAGATCGTTGGCAACTACATGAAGAGATTTGCTAAGGTGACTTTCAGCGGCTAATGCTCTCGCAGACTGCATTTACCTGAGTAGTCACTCTTAACCCAATATACTGTGTTTCTCACTGCACTGTGCACTTATTCCACTATTTGTTCTTTCTCTTAGACCATTGGCAATGTCCTGCTGTCTTACGCTGACATCATTGATAAGGAATTTCCAAATCATGTCAAGAAGGAGAAAGTGGTAGGTGTTAACAATGTTTTAAAGTAGAATACATAAAAGTGTGTAAAAAAGTTTGAAATAACAAGGCACCAGATGGAAATTATTATTCAGTGGAATAAGTGACTGAATTAATGGTTTAATTTGAGCTCCATCAAGAGTATTGGTGTAGGTGGTGGGGTTGATTAATTTTAGCAGAATAAACTGCTCTTTACTGTTGTAGGTTGCAGTGTTTCAAAGTGAATTAGAGCTGTGTAATGAGCTAAATGTGGCGTAGGCTCAGTGGGCTGCTCTCCCAGAGAGAGACCAGGAGCCCCTGGAGGAGCAGTAATTACTGAAAACCCGTGCTTCTCCTGACCTGCATCACCAAGAGTTATTTTGCCAAAGATGCAATAAAAAAGTTAGGATGACTAACCTTGATTGATTACAATAAAACACAGGGAGCAGACAGAGGAAAGGGAGTGAGCAGTGTGTAATGATTTTTTCTTTTTCTCCCCTCAGCCGTGTATCATCATCAATAACATCCAGCAGCTAAGAGTCCAGTTGGAGAAGATGTTTGAGGCCATGGGAGGCAAAGATGTGAGTTCCCATACATGCTGTTGTTGTGATTGTGCTATAACAACATGGTTCTTGTATTCATCCCATTTGCCTTCTTCCAGCTGAATCTGGAGGCTAGTGACTTCCTCAAGGAGCTGCAGAACAAACTCAACAGCGTTATGGACGACCTCAGCCGCATCTTTGCTGTCAGGTGGGTGTGTCTGTTTGATTCCCGTGTGGAACTAAGATATATTGGAATCAGTTTCTCCTGCTGATTTCAAAGTATGTTTGCATGTTGTTCTTTTTGTGTGGTGATTCAGTTTCCAGCCTCAGATCGAGGACAACGTGAGGCAAATGGGAGACATCCTAGCGCAGGTAAAAGGTCAAACTGTCCCGGCCAACGGCAGCGTGGTTCAGGATGCCGACAACGTCCTGCAGCCCATAATGGACTTCCTGGACAGCAAGTGAGTTTGACTGGAACATCAATACTGTTAAATAATTGATTGAATGCGTCTCTGAAGTGGGCATCGAATGTTTGGTCTGATTCTTAGTCTTAGACTTTCTTTGATCAAGATCATGATTTTACCATTTTTAAGGGACACTGCTTTTACTAAGATTTTGTTAGAGGAATACATTATTTATAGAAAAAATATATAGATTTTCCTCAAACTAAGCAACTGAAAATAAGTTTTGTTTAGATACTGACACTCAAATATCGTACGGTATCAAACAACTTCAAACGATACCAAGTCTAACAAGTGATGTTTATTCTTATTACCTTTATGAATGTTAACATGGCCTCAACACACTCCACTAATATGTGTTCCAGTGCTGCCTACATGTCTGTCAGTTAAAGCTTGTGTGTTTTTGTGTTTCAGCCTGTCGTTGTTTGCTAAGATCTGTGAGAAGACCGTCCTAAAGAGAGTGCTGAAGGAGCTGTGGAAACTAGTGATGAATACAATGGAAAAAACTATTGTGCTTCCAACGCTCACTGACACGACGGTATGTGGAAAAAAAGACATCTACTCCTAATTTCTTCACCTTTCATAGATTTGGTCCATTGTGATCGTACATTAACCCATCTACCCGGCCATTCTCTCGCCCTTCCTTCCTTTCTTAGGTTATTGTAAGTATGTGTGCGCGTGTGTGTGTGTGTGTCCGTGTGTGTGTGTGTGTGTGTGTGTGTGTGTGTGTGTGTGTGTGTGTGTGTGTGTGTGTGTGTGTGTGTGTGTGTGTGTGTGTGTGTGTGCGTGCGTGTGCTTGCGCGTGCATGTGCGTGTGTGTATTTGCAGAATCTGTCTGCATGAAGAAACACTTTTTACCAGGAGCCTTACCACCTCTGTAGACTTTGTTTTTTTGTTTTACAATTCTTTCTCCTTCTCTGTGGATATCAGTGCATCAAACCTGATTTAGATGGCAGCACGTTGCACCAGAGGCAACATTTCCTGCCCATGAGTCCCTGCAATACGGACTGATCACCAAAGCACTAAAACCTTCTTCCTCTCCCAAGATATAGCTTGTTTATTCTGAATGTTTATTTAGTATACAGTATATATAGATTGGTATGGAATTTGCCGTTTTACTCTTTTCCCCTCACTCTTCAAACTCTTTTCTTGTATATGCTGCTGTCCGTCCTCACTAAACCTCCTGAACTCACATCTCACTAAACTGCACATTTCTCAAACACCACCTTTGTGTTTCTCTCCCTTCTCTACTCACTTGTCTGGCTTTCCATGACAGGGCACTCAGATGATCTTCAACGCTGCTAAGGAGTTGGGCCAGCTCTCCAAGCTGAAGGTGATGCAAATAGAAAGCGTCAAACCAAACAAATTAACGAAAAATATACACTACCGTTCAAAGGTTTGGGGTCACTTAGAAATGTCCTTATTTTTCAAAGAAAAACACTCTTTTTTTTCAATGAAGATAACATTAAATTAATCAGAAATACACTATACATTGTTAATGTGGTAAATGACTATTCTAGGTGGAAACGTCTGGTTTTTAATGAAATATCTACATAGGTGTATAGAGGCCCATTTCCAGAAACTATCACTCCAGTGTTCTAATGGTACATTGTGTTTGCTCATCGCATAGAAGACTAATGGATGATTAGAAAACCCTTGTGCAATTATGTTAGCACAGCTTAAAACAGTTATGCTGGTTCGAGAAGCTATACAACTGGCCTTCCTTTGAGCTCGTTGAGTATCTGGAGCATCACATTTGTGGGTTCCATTATACTCTCAAAATGGCCAGAAAAAGAGAACTTTCATGTGAAACTCGCCAGTCTATTCTTGTTCTTAGAAATGAAGGCTATTCCATGCGAGAAATTGCGAAGAAACTGAAAATTTGTCTGGGTGACCCCAAACTTTTGAACAGTAGTGTATACCACATCTTAGAGGCAACTGTTTTATAGACTGACTCCTTTGTTTGATCTGTCCTGCAGGAGCACATGGGCCGAGAGGAGGCCAAAGCCCTCAGTCCCAAACAGTGTGCAGTAATAGAGCTGGCACTGGACACTATTAAGGTAATGTAAGATGTGTTACACAAACAGAACAGCTGGCAGGGAAATTGGTGCTCTTGTGTTTTACTTTAACAATATATAGTTTGAGTAACAAAGAAATATCAAAAGAACAAAGAGTTTGTGTATGTGAATCTTTGGGTTCAAGATCAGGGAGATGGGATGCTCTTCAACCCTACAAATCTAATGTATTTTATATTTGAATATAAATCAATGAATTATGAAAAATTTATAATCCAAACATCATAAACATCGTGTTTGGTGTAAATTAGTGTTTCGAGGAGTTTGAGCTGTAAAACCAGCTTCAAATCCCTTTTCCTTTGCTCCATAGCTCTAGGGCTGACTCCTTGTATCTTGTTCTCCTCTGTCTGTCTTTCTGCCTGTTCACTTGCCGTCTACCCATCTATAATACGTGTGTCACCTATCTGTTACGCAGCAATACTTCCATGCCGGTGGTGTGGGCCTGAAGAAGACGTTCTTGGAAAAGAGTCCAGACCTACAGTCTCTGCGCTACGCCTTATCTCTGTACACCCAGGCCACAGACAAGCTCATCAGGAAGTTTGTCCTCTCGCAGAGCGCTCAGGGTACGGACAGAAACGCTTTCAGTTATTCTCAAAGAGCTCAACTGCTTATTCATACTCTTACCTAGGTTTATGGAATTAAAATTGGATTATGAGATTAAAAATAATAACCTGTTTACGGTGTTGGTAGAAAATATTTAATGAATTGCTCGTGGAATTACAGTAGCTATACCAGCAAATACTGGTTTTAGTTATACGCAATATACCTCTAAATGCCCTCAGATGGATTTTAGGGGAGCAGGAAACGTGATTGATAAATACTTTTAAATGTCTTGCTCATGGACACCATAAGTGTCTAGGTATTTATATAATCCGCCATAACACTTTCCTTTGCTGTTTTACCTTTTCTTTATACACGCTCTTCTCCTGTTTTACAAAATAACACTTGGTTGCCATCCTCTAATGCTGACTATTCCTTTGTCACATCTCAGTCCACGGAGGGAAAGGGCTCAGGTGCACGGCGAATGAAGACACACCGCCAGAGAAAGGTATGTGTCAACAGTGTTATGTAAAGTCTGCATGTCCCCCCCCCCCAGCAACCTGCAGCAGCAGCAGCTCAGACTTGTGCTCAGACATCTTTGTGATCAAACCGTCAGAAACCAAAGATAACCCAAGACAGTGAGTAGTGTTAGACAGAGTCCTGGAGACACCTACTGTTGCGGGAACGACCACAGAAGCACCTTGCCAGGTGTTGACTGGGTTTTCCCGGCTCAGGATGTGCCTATCAGGGTTGAAAACGCAAGACACCACATTCAGTCCGTGGACACGAAAGTCTTATTTGACAGAAATCTATGCATTTTCCTGTTCTGACCATTTGATAAACAAAAATGTTGCACAGTTTACATCCATGTCTGTCCAAAATCTCACCACCTCATCATTTCATCCTATTAGACATTTGTGTGAAATGTCATAATTAGCATAATCAGTAATGAGTCCAAGTCGACGTTAGTGCCAAATCTGAAGATTCCCTCACGTTCACAAGAATGGACCGGACGGACAACCCCAAAAAATGCCTCAAGGTTACAGCTGTAACCGGAATGGAGGCATAACAATGTCATAAAAGAGTCATGGTATATTATATTATATATGGTCATAAAAAGCAATAGTATATAGAATGTCATATGTAGTATGCCATACAAATCCCAAAACACTTTTTAAATGCCATTAAAATATCATGAAAATATCATACAGTCATATATATATATATATATATATATATATATATATATATATATATATATATATATATATATATATGTATAACATTTTTAAATGGCATACAAATGCTATTAAAAAATCATAGTATCATAGAAAAGTAAAAGTATATGTCATAAACAATGTCTTAAATATCTTACCAAAACACTGCAAAAAAACTACATATTTCAAAAGTAATAGTATGTTGTTAAAATTATGCCCAAAATTTTTTAAACAAATAAAAAGCCATAGTATAGAATACCATACATTTAGAATGAATGTTCTTGCAGTTTTATGCCTCCACCAACAAGTCAAGTTTACATCCATGTCTGTCCAAAATGTCACTACTTTATCCGATCCAACAGTTGTGTGAAGTTGTCATAATTATCTTGTGAATTCTGGAGTTATGGACAACATGCGTTTTGTGAGGTCACAGTGACCTTGACCTTTGAACACCAAATTCTACTAAGTTCATCCTTGAGTCCAAGTGGATGTTTGTGCCAAATTTGAAGAAAGAATCGGTAGCGCCAAGATCAAAAAGTGGCCAATGGAATGCCAGCATACACAGGATTTTCTTTTATGAAAATTAAATTGTATGTTCATAATAAAACAGTGACTTTTACATTACAAGATTGACATTTTCTCTAAAACTTTGGAGTTATAAGACCTTCCTATGAGCCTTATTTTATGCTTCTTCCTCCATGGCTTATTTTGGACTTGCAGGTGTTACCTGTAAGTCCAAAATGGTGAGCTTTATGTCTTCTTCACACACGATGAAGAACTTCCACTCCGCCAACATACTGTGTGTATGTGTGTAGTTCTGCATGTTTAAATTTAGTTCAAAATCTGCTGATGCATCCCAGTTCTATATCTCAGCTGTGCTACATTCTGGACTACAAAAAACACTGGTTATGGCCAGCTAAGTTTAATGGGCACACATTCAACGAGGTAATAATGGAGTATGTCTTTACAGCATCTGGAGTGGATGCAGTGGGCGAGGTGGTCATGTGCGTGGACATTTTACCCCAACCTAATGGAGAGCACAAGATCAGTGTCAAAGGTAAAACATAAAAATAAAAACACCTGAGCAGACGGCGACGTTGTCTCAATTTTATTCTGACATTTTCTTTCTTTAATTTAACCTACGTCTATCCTCCAGTGGTGGCCGCTAATGACCTGAAATGGAAGGCTCAGGGCTTCAGGCCCTTCGTGGAGGTCTACATCATCGGCCCTCACCTCAGCGACAAGAAAAGGAAATTTGCCACAAAGTCCAAGAACAACAGCTGGTCACCAAAGTTCATTGAGAGCTTCCAGTTGTGAGTATCAGCCATTTCTGCTGGATTTGATTGTCTTCATTCTTGATTCCCCCCTAGTTTCACACTTGTAGTGCAACAGGACAGACAGAACAACATGCAACACAGCAGACTAACCAAGCATCAAACTATAATAGACGTATTGAAATACAATAAATACGTCAATACAGTGAAGACAATACGATGAAAACAACATGTATGTTTACTGTTCAAGAGTTGAATAGCCTGAGGCAATGTATTTCATAACTTTTTACCAGGTGATTTTACCAGAAAGGTTGTATACAGGTTGACTGAAATGCATGGGAAGAGTTTGAAATACTTGACTATTGAATAATAGTATAAAACCACTTAATAAGGCAAACAGTGAAGTAAAACATGGACATGATTCTTTCTTGTTTTAGCTCCTTGGGAACTGAGGTTGGGCCAGAGAGCTACGAGCTGCAGGTGTGCGTGAAGGACTACTGCTTCGCCAGAGAGGACCGCACCGTGGGCATGGCCGTGGTGCAGGTGAAGGACATAGCCAGCAAGGGCAGCGTCACCTGCTGGATGCCGCTGGGCAGACGCGTCCACATGGACGAGACGGGCCTGACGGTGCTGCGCATCCTCTCTCAGCGCAACAACGACGACGTGGCCAAAGAGTTCGTCAAGCTCAAATCGGACCAGCGCTCCGCTGAGGAGGGCCGCAGTTGAGGGGGGCCGAGAGAGCGAGGACACGCGTGTGCACACGAACACCAGACACTATCCTGCACACCGATGATAGTCACACCTACATAGATAAACAACTGTGTGCACTACACAAGCACACACATGAAGATGCTCTATTGTACATAGACCTGCATACATTATGCAACATTCACATTATCAATGCAAACATAAAGGAATATGTTTATAAATATTCATGTTTAATTTTGAATATTTCAACAGCTCAACTCAAAGCTTTCAGTTTAGGGTTAGCCTCACATTAATTAGCAAGCACTTGTCGACCCTTCACTCAATCTTTTCCATAACACATCGCACCTTTTATACGCTGTACATTTAGGTGTGATAAAATGCAACGCAGAACGACAACTAAACCACGTGAAAGGTTTGAGGACGACCACTTTGCACTTTTGCTTCTCTGTGTCTTCAGGAGAACTGTCCTTGCATAGCTATGCTCTCCGTCCGTCCGTCCGTCCGTCCGTCCGTCCGTCCGTCTGCTTGCCTGCCCAGCTGTGTGTCGTTCTTCCAGTCCGTTGGTCTTTCTCTCCCCGCCCCTCCCTCCCCCCCCCCCCCCCCCCCTCGTCGTTTGCTCTGGGTAGTCTCCTCCCCTCCCGGTGTGATGTGTTGCGTAGGTTGGACTTCAGGCACAGATCTATGGTCAGCTGGCCACAAATCAGTGCAGCGTCACTGCTAGTCTGTCCTTAAATGTACTAACGTCCTGCATGTTGACCCCAGGAACACTGTGATTCACTTTGCTGTAACCATGGCAACCGTACCCCCCCCCCCCCCCCCCCACATAAAAGTTGTGGGCCATCAATATTTTAACCTGTGTGAGCATGGTGCATATATATAACCCCGGTATAATACGGTTTTATAACTATGACCTGACTAACCGTCACTATCACGGAGTGGAAACATGCTTGATGTGTGTTGATGAGGAAGAAGGTCGTGGCCACAATGCTTTTTTCTTTTCTCTTTTACTCTTCTTGCTTCACATCCCAACAAACGAAGCAATACCCCAGTGTCTAACACATCCACTCCCCTAGAGTGCACATTAACTCCAAAAAGGGCTACAGGATTAGTGGTCTGGGAAGTTTTTTTATGCACTAATACATACTGTCCACGCTTCTTTTGGCAAATTGACCCCAACGTTTCCCCCCGTGCTCCCTCTTCCTCCTCCTCCTCCTCCTCGACCATAGATACACCGCCACACAGAGTCTTTCATGAGTGACACTATGGAGGAAGCCCAAAGGACATGCGATGTAGGAGGACACTTCCCTCCTGATTGCCTGCACACTAAACCCATCTCTTTAAGGCAATAGTGGTTTGTTTGTTTGTATGTTCACGGAACCTTGTGGTTTTTACGAAGAACAAACCCCCTGAGAACACTGGCGTGTCTTTTGTTATTGTGTGTGTGTGGGTGTCGGATGATTGTCACACCTGACAAAATGGGATTTGAGATTGTGAGCAATATATTGTATTTACACACCTACATGTATGCGCTGTCGATATAAATACAGGAGCACCAACTGCAATATCCAGATCCAAGAAATGAGAAAGTTATTATAAATATTTTTTTTAATTTTTTGGGGCTCCCGCTGGAAGTGTGGAAGCTTTTTCTCACATTTTGGATAACAAAGAAAGTGTTTTGTCCTTGAATTCCTATTTGCCTTCAGGACCAAATTTGCACGAACCATAGCTCGTTTTTTTTTCCTCTCAAATAAAGAAGCCATCGGAGTCACCGCCAAGCATTTATGTTGTGTTCAGTCTTGTCATGTGTGAACCCATAATGAACCCTTTACTAAAAAAGAGCAAACACTAACAGTCATAGTCCGGCTTGTTTGTAGACTCTATGTGAAACTTAATGATGTCAGTGACTGAGGTTTTCCTGTCGCTGAGTAGAGCTACACCGACTGTCACTGCTGGCCTGTCACATATTGTCTTTACTGAATACTGTTGAATTCTACCAAAAACAAAACTTCTGAATGTTATTAATCCTCAGCAGAGCCTTCTTTTTACGATCAAAGGGACAGTTCAACCCAAAACCACGACTATCATGCCTTTTAATGAAGGCATCCAAATTTCACTGAAATAAAAATAAGATAATTTTGGGTGAACTAGACTTTTAAAAAGAGCTTTACACCACAGTAAACACACACAGTGCAGTTGCATTGTTTTTACGTGTTAAATAAGTAATTCCAGGGTACAAGACAAAACTTGACATGTCAGGTTGTCGCTGAAAAAGCAACAAAAAAACAAAACACATTTGTAACCGATCATCCAGTTTCGGGCTCGTTGGTTGCCTGCTTCATGTGTGTACACACACACATACTACTGCACACTGACGACACGCAGGCCTACACACACATCTACACATCGATCTCTGCTCAAGCACAAAAGGGCACATGTAAGATGACACACGCATGCATGCACGCCGACACAACTGCACGGAGACCAATGACGCCCACCCTGTGAATAAAATCTACTTACAACTGCATGACGGGAAACTTTATCGTGCCAGCACGTGTCTCTTTGATGTAACTTTTTCATTTCCTTTTCTTTTTCATTTCCATAGCTATGTAATGATAAGTCATCAATGTGTTGGTTGTTTTTTTTTTTATTCAAAAGGCTTGTGAATATGTCATCTGTAATCAATATGAATGTAGTGTCAACACAGAACTCGCATGAGAGAATTATTTTCTACAAAGGATGTTTCTAATTTGTTTCTTATCATTATTGATTGTTCTTTAATGAGGAGAAAGTGGAACTGGAATGCAGCCTGATTGTGATCTGCTTCCTATTAAAGGGACATTTGTGTCATGATCTAGACGTCTGTTTTATTTATTATTGCTACCCAAGGGATCACATTACTGCTCTTTGGTATGTATGTGTGGGAATGTGTTGGTTCAGTTATTAAATCTCAGAATACAATACGTATGTTTACCAGAAGCCTTCAAAGCAATAAGTTATGAAAAATGTGTAAGTTCCAAAATGTGTTTTCCGTCAGATGCTTTTCCCTCGCAGATGAAGACAACGGGGTGTTCTATTGACACAAAGCTTCAGCCACTTCATTTCAGTGAGTCCGTTCTCAATGTGCCCTCTGACCTCTCTGTGGATGGGGGAGGGGAATATCACTTTCCAGCAGTTTTCAGACTGGACCAGGTGTCATAGCTCCTTGACAGTCAACAGAGGTGTGAAAAAAAAAACTCAGTTGCATTTAGACAACACAAATGTGCTTTTCACACTTAACTTTACACTGTGACATTTTTTTGTCATTTAAATTTGTATTTGTTTTAACATATTGACATTACACATAAATAACACAAAAAATAATCGGCCTGGTGGAAAAAGGGATTTATCCCCAATTGTAGGGATTCTAGTGATGGCCGTTTGAGCCCTTCAGTACAACCTTCTAAAAAAGCAGTACTACGGAACAATCCCATAGGCCATAGAGAACTGTGCCCATTTCTTTGTTGCATTCCCAACATTTAGGATCCTGCACGCGGCTCCTTTTAAACAGTTTCAAGGGTCTAAAATAATATCTATAAAGTTGCTTCTTGCATCTCTTGTAGCCCAGCCTACATTTGATATTATCTCCTGCCATACATCTCTAATCTCATTACCAAGATCCTTTTGCCAAAACAGTCTAAGGCATTCACATGTTGTAAAAATGTCATAAAAAATAATGTCATAACAATGCTATTACAATGTATAGTAATAGTGTAATAATCCATACAAATGTCATTAAAACTATTGTTTCAGTACTATATCGGTTTATAAAATTACTGAAAACTGAATGATTTCCATTAGAAAGTCTCTGAATCCAAACTGACATTACTTAACTTGTTTTACAATCAGTTTAATTCATAATAATATAAAATAAAACACATATAAAAAATGCACTTTTGCCTGATAAAGGACCATAAACAAACTAAAAAGGTTCATTTACTGTTGACTGATGCTTTCAGCACCAATCCTAACACAATACTTTCCTTCCAAAGCTACACCTACTTAAGTGTTTTATTGCGGCCCATCCCAATGTTCTATTTATAAACTAAAGTATGAACTGATGTCATTTTGGTCTCGCCTGAACTGCAGATTTCAGTCATGCGTTTATCTGCTGGAGGCGTGTCCGTACTGCCACCGTGTGGCAAAGACTGCAGAACCATTCTGAACCCAACACAAATAAAGACACCAGACACAAGTTCTTATTTTACAGTAAAAAAATGAAACCAAAAACAAGACTTTATTAAAGAAGCATAAAAAATAAAACTCTTGATACATTTCTCATAACCGTCAAGTCAGCTCAAATTATATGATTATACAATTTTTCCGGCTCTTGGTTAAAAGGTCCATAAACTTTCAAATAAAATATATTTCAATTTTAAAATTTCTTCAATATTTTTTCTCATTTTGTTATAAATTGCCTATATGTAGTACACAGGAAATAAGGAAAATAAAAAAAATGGAAAATAAAAATAAATTTGAAGTAATAAAAGGGGTCACATTATTGTCTGGGATATTTAGGTAAGCAAATAAATTGTAAAAAATAAAGTGTAAAAAGTTTTTGTTTTTTTATCTTAAAAATTATTAGCTAATGCCAGATGGCTTGAAGACATGCAGATGGTTAACTTACAAATAATGATACATGTTCTTTAGAAACTACACTTATCTTCATTTAAGTCATTTTGCTTTTGAAAACAAGATCCCAATGATTGTATTCAGGGTATATACACACAGGCCAGGCCTGAAACCTAGTTTGTCAACGTTTTACATTTTGGTTCTGCATACAAAGAATTAAAGCCAAAAATAGGAGAGCGGCGGCTTGAGGGGTGTCACCCCCTTACTGGCATGGCTCTCTTTGCATCCCCCCCCCTCTAATCACAAGAAAGGTCAGAGGTCACTGGCTAGCATGACTCAGGAAACCCTGTTTTCAAACCTTTAGGAAGGAAATGGGGGAGGGGCGATTTTGGCTAAAAAAAATAAAAATCAGCAGTCAATCTGAAAAACTTTGTACCTTTTAAACAATTAAACTACTGTACATTAAACCCTAACATCCTCTCATTGGCCAGAAACATCCTAGTGCAACACCAGGATATACATTAGACCCATCTGGCAAATACAACACTTTTAATTCCTTTAACATGTTGCCTTGAACAGTTTGAAAAGGGGCTTTAAGATTGGCCTCAGACTCATAAGACAGTCTCGACGGATCTGTTCATTTTGGACGCGTTCACGGCCCTGCATCTGTTTCGAGTGCGCAAAAGTAATGCAACGTTCGACACCAGAGCCAGACGAGGGGGTGGGTTGCCACTTTTGACGGGAATGATAACAGGGTTGTCAGGTCTACTGTGCACTGCAGAGGTTTAGTTTGAGAACCGAGAGGCCTCCCACTACTAACTGTTTTTTTTTTTTTTTTGATCGCAGTGTTTCAGTAGGGAGTTGCACCAAAGCACCATGGGATAGTCTTCACAAAGACTTCCGCTTTAGCTCCTGGGCAGATTTTTCCTACACATGTGGGCACATGAATTAGTGCATTACTGCAACAGGACAGCGGCTTATTAGATTCCTCTGTGCAGCTGCCCTCGTCACCTAACTTTGCAAATGAACAATCGGACAGCAAATAAGCCTAACATCATACTGGCTGGAGCACTCTAAAGCACAGCAGAAACTGCTCACAAATTATTTACTCAAGTAGTTACCCTTTTTTCCCTCGATATTAAAACCCGTCCTGATCTGAGACTACGTCCAGAGAGGAGGACACACTGGGACTGCAATGCCCTATGCTGTATTGACAGGATACGGATGTGATGACTGTATAGGAACAGTTAGGAAAGAAACATTTTTTTTTTTTAAAGGAAAGAAAAACATTCTGCAGCTGCTGGGATTTGAACACAAAGTGTGCCTGGAAGCCCTGGATGACCTAGCTACTAGCTGCCATAAAGGAAAGGTTATACCTACTGCGTGTGAGCCTGAAAGTGTGATTGTGTGTCTGTGCAGAGGAAGCCCTTGAGAATTAAATGTGTCGTTTAAATTCTGTTGTCATGGCTTGTCTCATTCAATGAGCTGATTCCATGCATGTTCAAAAAGGGCGACAAACGGAAACTGTGTACCATCGCACCGACGTCGCCCAAGTCATACGTACAGTATTAACACTATAGGAGGCGGTTACTGCAAACTCACACTGAATTCTTTAAAAACCACTAACACAAAACAGAATGCAACCGCCTCATCTGGAGTTACTCAGTAATGCTTTGAAAACATTGGACAAAAGCTCAAACAACTAACCATATCGTGCACCACATTTGGCCAGGAGTACAGCGCTGTATGGGTACGAGAGCGTCGTCTGAGAGAGTGCCATACAGCTTTGCTGTGAGAGTGGGGTGGAAGACCAAAACAGTAAGAGCCGTTTCTTTACTTTTTAGAGGGGCCAGGAGTTACAGTGCATGAAAATAAATTGTTCTATCAAGCCCCTTGTTATTGTTCCATGTGGGGCGGAGATGCCGCCCCTCCGTAACTGTATTGGACAAAACATTCATGTGTGATATCAGAAAAGCCCTATCTTATCCTAAAGTTCAAAATATGTCTGCGAGCCACACACACACTTGACAGTCACGAGTCAAATACTAGTAAAAAATAAAACGCTAAATGAGCCGATCCGAGTGTAACCGACAGGATGTGAAAGAAAAATGTCCTGGTGTGGATGAATCAAAGCGATGTCCTCCTGTAAGACTGAGAGTGAAGGAGAGGGGCAGCAGGACAGAAACCAGATCTTCTCCTGGTGAGGACACACAATGGTGCCGTGTGAAAACGGCACGAGTGGGCATTATTCACAAACACGCAAGAAAGCGAGAGAGAGAGATGTGGGAATTGTACAGAGAACTGACCTCAGAAACATTCCTATAGTATCACTAAGGGTACGTTGCTCCCGAATTAAAAGGATAATTCATGTGAATTAATGCAGCGGTCACATTTGAAATGTAGGGCATCCAAATTCATCCAACACATTAGTGAATTTGATCAATTTAAGATAAGTCTATTAATAGCCTTCATTTGGCATTACTGGTGGCTTTTTTGTGTGGCAAAGAGAAACAGGAAGTCATCCTTAAGAGGTCCCTCGGTGTATTGTTCCGATAGGTGCCTGACTACATGTGGACCTTTAAAAAAGTTCCAAGCTTGCAGAAAAATAGCAACCCTGCCGCTTAAACAACAGCAAGAGGAGAAAAGCAAGGGGGTTAGTTGGAACGGTTTGCGTCCTGTCAAGAACATTAAAACAACGAGTAAAAAAGTGCAGGCAATCATTGAAAAATATCTGTTAAGTACAAAAGTGTCAAAAGGAAAGGCTGTGAGAGAGAAAGCAGGTAGAGATCTGAAGAAGCCAGAATGAAGAAGTGTTGAGACAGACCGGCAGCCAGCCGTGCAGCAGGCTGCTCCAGGTCGAAATGAAGGCCTGAAGAGAGATAAGACACTAGTTTCCTTCCAAAAGTTCACCACAGAGACTGAGCCCCAACTGTCTGAAGATCCAGTTTAAATTAGCTTCGCTCTGAAAATAAGTCATTGTAATTATTATTATTGTTGTTATTATTAATCTTGACAGTAACCAGCAAAAAAAAAAAAAAAAAAGTCAACATCCGTATCGTATCATCATCTCTATTATGCATTTATTATGGTCCATCACGTGTGTGAATGTTATTAGTGTGAATCCTTCCATTGCCTCCGCCACAGCTGATGCCCTACTTGAGTCTTCTTCCTGCCCCCTCATATTTTACTTTCCATCCCACTCCCCGGCCAGGGCATTAGGAGAAGATGCGGATGCACTGTGTAGTGGGGGTGTGGCAGACGGGGCACTCTGGGTCAGCTGACTGGCAGATTTGCCCAGCGCACTCCATGCAGAACAGGTTGTGGCCACAAGGCACCAGGGCCGCTGTCACCTCGCTCTCAAAACACACAAAGCAGTCCCTGTTGATCCCAGGGCCGACTCCGACAAGACCCGGGACCCCGGGGCCAGAGCTTCCTTTCAGCCGGCTCAGCATCACAGAACTGAGGCCCACACCGCTGCCACCGCCCTCGGAGTCAGTGGGTGAGCCGCCAGGCAGGGAGGAGGCTGAGCAAGAGGAGTACCCGGTCGACGAGCCACCGGAGCTGGAGCTAGACGCTCCAGAGAAGGAGCCGCCTCCTGCACTGCCGGACTGTAACCAGGAGAGAGTGCTGAGGGGGTCGCTCTGTGCACGGCGGGCTAAGGGATGATCCAGGGGGCCCACGCCCGTGTCCTGAGGCAGAGTTGGAGACAATCGTGGAGTGATGGCACCGCCACTGAGGCCGCTGCTGTTGCGCCGTAGAGGCTGCTGCTGGGAGGAGCCAGCCGTCTTATTGCCTGGTCCACCGTTGACGAAAGGTGCCCAGATGTTAGCGGCACTGAACTCAAAGCCCAGTTCATCTGAGGAGGGCAGTCCTGGGGTGGAGTCGCCCCCGAAAGTAAACCCCCCTCCAGCACTGCTGGAACCTGTGCTAAAAGGGCTAGTGGGGCTGCCTCCCTCGTTGGCCTTGCGATTGCTGCTAAAGTTGTCTGAGCTTATCGCACCGTT
Source organism: Myoxocephalus aenaeus (assembly GCA_038501785.1). Lineage (NCBI taxonomy): Eukaryota > Metazoa > Chordata > Actinopteri > Perciformes > Cottidae > Myoxocephalus > Myoxocephalus aenaeus. Next base: position 3,751,099 of record JBAMJR010000073.1, on the reverse strand, counting down.
GTGAGTGTGATAGGTTACTGAGGACGACATCTTCCGGTTAGATGAGTGATGCATGGACATGGGAATAGGAGGAGGAGGTGAAGAAGGGGGAGGAGGAGGAGGGGGGGCAGAATGGTGGCCAGTCGCCCTGGACCACAGAGACGACCCGAGTCCTCCGCTCAGGGCGCCCAGGCCTTCTAGACTGACATCGGTGCCGTTGGAGTGGAAGTCATTGTCTCCCTGCAGGTCTACAAAGGTTCCAGTTCTCAGGGTGATGTGGGTCTCGATCTCCTCTCTCGCTCGGTCCACGTTCTCTGGCATGCCGGTCACCTCGAACACTGGGTCTTTCTCTCTACTCGGTGTCACGATGTAGGTGTGGGTCTGCTGCTGGATGCGCTTAATTGTTGCTCCTTTTGGTCCAACAACTAAACCAACTACCCTGTAGGGTACCCTCACCTGGATGAGTGATAAAAGAAATGCTTTAATGCAACTACAGGAATCGTATTGTACTTTTAAAAGAAAAAACACGTTTAACCAGTTAAACCTTTGATATCCGGCGGAGTAAAACAATAACACAGTATGACGACTAAGCCACAGGGTTTCTGTACCTGTATGGTGGTCTGTCCAGGTAAGTGTGGTGGTCCAGGAAGAGAGCCACTCCCACCGCTGCTGCTGCTGCCTCCTCCTGCTGCTGATGCTGCTGCTGCTCCTCCTCCCGCTGCTCCAGGCCCTCCAGCTTTGCAGCGGGACGCCCGGATCATGGAGAAATGCTCAGCCGCAGAGACAATTTCACGCTTGGCCATCTCCACATCCTCCCTGCGTCCCGTCACAATGAAAACTGGCTCCTCACCTCGGACTGGAGTCTTTATGTAGGTATTCGTTTTGGCACGCAAGGCCTTAATCTTACAACCTGGAAGATGCATAAACACAAACATCTTAATTTTTACAAATTCAAAACACACGATAAATACACATTTAAAAAAAATAGTGTTTAATTTGCTAGTGTTTATAGTATTTGGCTGAGCTTAGATATAAATGAGGTAACTATTATATCAGACTCCATACATTTAAACTAAAGTATGTGTACCTAATTAACTGGAAACTGTGTTATAGGCTACACAAAACATGTAGTCAATTTAAAACTGTTAGATACGTTTCCAATGCAGAACTGAACACGCCTGGTTGCATTAACATGTTAACAGAAATAACACACATGTCGCAACAAAAGCAGTCGACACTATGCAGGATATTCCCGAGGGAGTCTGTCAAAACACCAAGTCAATGGCTGCTGCAACGCGAGTTCTGTTTCTTTAAATATGGACGCTTCGTTCCCGGCGACCAATAAGGCTCGCGGAGTGTGATGTCATTCTGGGAAGCAGAAAGCATGGCTTTTTCAAACAAAGAGAACAATGCCGTAACGCTGCCGCGGCTGCGACGGGCGAACCAACCCCACATCATTGGAATATTTAAAGTAGAGACCATATACTGTTTAAAAACCACTGATAAAAAATGTAAAATGACATGTAAACAACTGGTACTCGAGCAGCAGCATCGGCAGACGGCGCTGGGTGCAGGGCGTAACACCGCCCAGTCCCGTGTTTGTGCGTCTGCTGCCCCGTTTCAGCTTAAAATCTGCTCAGCAGAGACAATAATAAAATACCCCAAACGTGTACATGAGATATAACTATGAGTTCCGGGTCCACAGCTGCCTCTCAAGATATGCGATACATAAAATGAGCATATTTCCTTTGTTTGGCGCAGGCTGCTAGACATGTCCAGACTCCCGACAATCTGCCGCTTTGTCTGACCCTCTCCCACCCCTCCCCCTCTCTCCTGCTCATCAACCGCACTCTCTCACCCACTCCACGTTGAGGCATTGTCTCAGTGTGGTTAAAACATGAAATGTGAATATAGCAGGTGAGAGCTTTTTGCTGGAGTTCCCGCAGTATGCTGACATTTAAGATAGAAACAGCGGATGCATGCAGAGGACAGCACAGCACCCGGTTGTAAAAGTTCAGAGACCCACATCTCACCAGACTGCCACCCAAACAAAGGACACCCGGGCTGCACGCTGCCTCCACAAGCGGGACATAAACAAACACCAAATAATTCTCCCTAACTAAACATACACACTCTCTCTCGTAGTCTTACCTTGTCTGCCCACTATCTCCGCCACATGTTCAGAGCTGGGCACAGGCACACATTCAGTCATGTTGACACTTCTCTTCCTGCTGCAGAGGACGGAGCTTTGTTCTCCGTGGAGCATCGCGTGGGAGCCGGCCATGTGGTACCCGCCCGAGCCGTAGTACTCCGGGGATGGAGAACAAGACGTCGGCGAGTCCTGGGACCCGTTGGGATGCTCCAGCATCTGCAGGTCCACGTAGCCCCCTCCGCCGTTGCAGCCCTCGGAACCGGGACCATGGGTCCCGTCCAGGGTGTCGACAAGCCCGCCACAGTCCACCTTCTCCAGGGCCATGAGTGACAGCTGGTCCAGGGCGTAGCGGAGCGCCTCTTGGTGCTCCTCGTCCCGGGACTCCTGGTCTGTCTCTCGGGTCAGACCGACCCCGTTGTGCTGGCTGCTGATCCCCACGTCGTGGTCCATAATCTCGGGGTGGAATAAAGGACTAGGCATAGTGTCTCCGTGGATCTCACATCAGATCGCGAGTGCCTGATGGGAGTGAGCTCACCCTCTTCTGAAAATTTTAAAAACACACAAAAGGAGTCAAGCGTTTGTTTACAATTAAAACCTCCAGCCGGAGCGGAGCTGGTCCCCGTGCAGCCACCTGTCCCCACGAGCAGCAGCGGGCTGGTTTGGGCGCCTCGCTTTGTCTGCTGTTGCTTCTCGTCTGACAACTGAAACCATCCAGGAGGCAGAAAAGAGCCTCTCTGTCTAAAACACACGTGAACAAAGTATTCTCCTGCGCACACACGAATAACCCGCGTGGCACTAAGTCCAGACCCCCGCACGTGTTCTGATGGTATTAAAAAACATAAAAGAGTGCTATATATATTCTGTTGTTAGCTTCAGCTAACGGCTAACAGGCTCCACACAGTCACGTTGTCGACCCCTTTGTTTGGGAGCACAGCTAGCACGCTTAGCTCCGCTCTGACAGTCTCGTGCTCGCTCTCAAAGCCAGCCGCGTGGCTTTTTTAGAATTAAACAAGTGCGGAAACCCCACGAACTTACTTTATCTCGCCTTTGTCGACGAGGTCCTGTCTTCGCTCGACGCCCAGTTCTCAGAGGAAGATGAGGAGCAGCCGGGAGACCAGGGAGCTAGCGGGTTAGCTTGCTAGCTCTCCGAACGGGGGGCGTTAGAGAAAAACGTTGAAACCCAAAAAGAGAGCGCTGTTGTTTTTTTCTCTTTCTGCGGGAGTCAACGCGTATTCCTGGGTGTGTCACTGGGTCTTCATGCTGCGCACCGTCGGGAGGACGGCGGTTGAAATCCAAGGTTAGCGATTACCTTTTAGTTAAAACACACACACACAGTGGCTCTCGGCTCTCTGCTGCTGCCTGACCCCGGTCGGTCCGCCGCCTTTGTCTCGCCAGGCGCACACGCCGCTCCGTCTCCCGCACACGGCACTGACGTCACCCGCGACACAACAATAGGTTCAAAGGCCACATGCAGCAAGGGGGAGAGCATCCACGGCGAGTCACCTCTGCTGGCACTATTGTGTCTGTCAGTCTGCAGGGCACTATTTTCATCTCCCTTCTCTCTCTTCATGCACGTTGTGCCAGCCGACAGTCAACGCATTGATACACGTTTTAAAAAAAAAAAAAAAAGGGTCATATTTGGGTGTGTTCATCATGGCTACCAATGAAGAGTTTTGGGTGGTTCGTTGCATGGTGCTCATGCAGTGTGTGTCGACTGTTACTTGTGCTTTCTAGGTTGTAAGAAAATAATAAAGAATCCTTGGCAATATGTTCTTTTCAAAGCATGTACACACGTTCAATTATTCAAGGCACCACCCTTTCTTGCACAAGGAGCTGAAATGAATAAAAGGATAGGTTTGTATTTTTCACATTTTGACAAAAACAATTAATTAATACCAACAGTGACGGAGTAAAGATCATTGAAGCTGTTCATCCCGACTGTAAAGATATTCCCTCTTAAAAATATGTTTTTTGTATCAAGCTCTCTTTGTTCCCCCAGGTATTGTCTCCTTGCTAAGATACAAAGGGGGAGTTTATTAGGTATCACATATATGAGAATAGCACTATGTGATCAATTTAACTTATGTTCTCTTAGAAATGAAGTGTTGAGACCTTTTTTCAGAAGAAAAGCCCTGCCAGGGATTGAGGTCACACATTAGCCATGGCATGAAATCCTATACGCAACACATCTGTATTATGCATTTGTAACCTGGGACAATGATTAATGCATCGTCCCTGACAAATAACTTAAATAGTACTAAAAAGATTGTAGCTTTGAAAGATACCAACTTATGAGCTTTAGCTCAACAGACAGTGGATTTTGGAAAGGAGGTATCATTACAGGGACTAACGTCAACATACATGTGGGCAATCCCTCCTTTTAAATTAGATGGAGCTTTAAATCACAACCTCCTAGATTTGAGAATGATAATGACCAAGAAAAAAACTAAACACCAGCCATGAAAGAGCTGCATTTATTTCACAGTGGTAGAGACAAATAACGATTATTGTAATGAGGTACAGTACATCATGTTACGAGGTACATCAGTGTTTTATTGGTTTTTGTATTTTCTGAAGGTACACACACACACTTTTTCTGTTACATACTAAACTCAAATGTAGCTGACAAAACAGTACTGACAATTATTTTGTCAACAGAAATACCATGACTTAAACTTCAAAACCATGTAAACTCAAGTTATTGTGAGAAATAACACTGCTTTGAACTGTAATTTTTTTTAGATCAAACAAACTAAATTTGATTATTCACAGCCACAACAGTGCCGTGTGCATGTAAACATACTGCAACCTTTCTGTGCTTCCAAATATAAACACAATACCTGCAGTGCCAGAGTAAAATATAAAAGAGCAACATGTCAAAAAAGAAACACACTTAAGACGCCAACATGAAATGATACATTCAACACAAGCACACACATACACACACATACATACAGTTTTTTTTTTTTTTCAACTTTACTTTGAGCTTGAACAGCGGTTTATTAACTGTAACACTGCATTGTGTAGAGAATCACCCACAACTGCCGTAAACTGCCTCTAAAGTCAAACTACTTACAGGAACAGTAATTTCGTTTGACTCAATATAGTATCAATGATGAAAAGGTGATGTCATTGTGACATGAAAACGCTAAACAGTATGGAAAGTCTAAAGAAAGTTGCCTTACATTAGTAGAGGTAAAAATGAACTGGAAATCCAAAGCACCCTTCCAGAATTACACTATTGAATGTAAAAAATTAAAATAATAATAATAATAATAAAGAAAACAGTCTTTGTTTAGGTAAACAAAATCTGCAGAATGTCTGCATGTAGGGTCTATTTCAGTTCAAAGTGTATAAAAATCTTCATGGAGCCAATTATTTGAAAATGAAAGGAGTTTACCAGCAAACTTCATGTCAAACAAGCCTGTGTGGGAGAGAGGAGAAAGAGACACGTTACATGTACTGAAGTTCATAACAATGCAAGACCATCAAACAGAGGGCATGGATGACCTAACGGAAAAGGATTTAGCGACTCTGAAACCGGTTCTGCAGTTGTGTACCTTGGCTATAATTCCTCCTTGTCCACCTGCTCAACCTTCTCCTCCACTTTGTTGGCTACTGCTGCTTCTGCTGCTTCTGCTTCTGCTGCTGCTGCTGCGTCTGCAGTGGCGTCCTCTATATGAGCCAACATATCAGCGGTGAGGGCTTCCTCGAGCCGCCTCCTCACATTCTGCACCAGGTCCTCTTGCTTCCTAAGAGACACAGACAAGGATTAGGGCTACGGTTAACGATTATTGTTCGATTACATCTGCCAATTAATATTTTCTTTGGTCTCAAATGTCAGAAAATAGTGAAAACTGTCCATCCCAGTTCCTCAAAGTCCAAGATGATGTCTTTAAATGTATTGTTTGGTCAGTCCAAACCCCCTTTGTGCATGCGTGAGGGACTGCTTGCTCTCTGCACCTCGTCTCTGTGCCCACTGAGCTTCACAGGAGGTTATTTGCATCAACACGAGACAACATCAGTGGAGTAGCGTTGAGAACCGTGTCAAAATCTGCCAGTCACCCATTTAGTCAGAACATAGTATCCTGTATGAGTTAGTTAACGATACGGTCTTAACCAGGGTCTCTTCATCTACACGCCGCAAGATTCCCTTCACCAGAGCGTTAATACGGTCCTTAAATAGATTTTCGGCAGAGTAGGTTACATTTAACATCCAACTGCTGAGCACAATGTATTGTGTATTATTTACAATGAATTCATGATATTGATCAACTCTACATTAGAGGTGTGGAAAGTACTCAATTCTAGGGTCTATCGCAATGTGGACATGGACGATTCTGCATTGATGCAGGGAAAGAACATAATCAGGAGTATGGATTAACTTTAGCGCAGTAAATCTTAAATGTGCTTTGCCGTCATTCACTGGTGCGTCCTCTCTCCTCTGCGTAGAGCAGAGAGACGACACTCTGGAGTCCCCTTGCTTGTTGCTCTTGCTACCAAAATTAGCTGCTCTGTTTCAACAATGTTGGGCTGAGAAAAAATGCTTGCAGACTGAAATTCAACCGTGGTGTTGTTAACTCTGTCGGGAGATGCTGTGACTTAAACCAAGAAACAGTAGAAGAGCTATGAGTAAGGAAAACTCCGCTAGGCAAATTTATGCAGTGTCAAATGTGATAGACATTCAGGAGGTGCCCTGTTAGCGTTATGTCAAAACCATATTTTTGTATATTACAGCACTCTTGCTGCGCTGCAGAAGGATTTACGTATTGTTTTTGTAATGAGGTGGATCCCATAGACATTGATGTTACATTATAAGTCTGATTTTTGAAAGCACTTTTTAGATAAAATGGCAGTTCAGACTTTTCTGACTGATTGTTAATTGAAGAAAAGTGCAGTAATATAAAAAAATTGACAATGCAATGCATTAAGATGCATCGAGGATCATTGTGCTTTCAAATGGTTGACAGGTGAATCGTAATTGAATTGTGAGGCCTGTGAAGAGTCACATTTCTACTCTACGGTGGTACAGATGTGCTGCTTGTGTGAACATCTTACCTGATGTCATCATCAGTCACTACAAAGGCTTTGCAGAGAGGTTGTGATGTGTTGAGCCAGACTCCAGGATTTTTCTCCACAGCAGCAGTGAGTTGTCCAGTGACAGGAGAGGGGCTGGTGTGCAGAGCACTGGCGATGGCAGAAAGAAGTGTTTTATCTGAACATGCAGGCCCAACACCTAGAAAGAGGACAACAGGAACGCATAAGACAAGCAAAAAGGAGTTGCTTTGAATCACACAATGTTGTCATATTGTTTTGGTTACTCTCACCCTGTAAGCCTTTGGGAAGATCCATAGTTTTCACCAGCTCCTCTGCGATATCAAATGCATTTAACCCGCCCAGCTTCCTCTCCCAGAACAACTGAAGATTGAAGCAAACCAAAAATACTAAAATAATTTCTGTGTTACGTTTCGAGCACAATTTTTTACAAACTGAATATGTGAATCACTGTATAATGTGTAAGGGTATTGAAAAAGGTTGAATCAACCCTTCAGCGCCCATAACAGCAAACACAGAAAGACATAAGACAGAACACTAACTTTCATAGTAGTGAGACAGCTACTTACAGGAACAGCAATACAATTTGCCTTTCTACAGTATTAATGAATTGAAGAACTGAAATGTGCATGTTTTCTGCTCTTTGACTTACTTGTTTCGGTTGGTCCACAGCCTTCTGTGGGTCTGTCTTCACCTTGTTGTTGGGATGATTTGTAACCTTGGTCACTGGTTGTTTGAAGATGGATGCTGTCTGTCGAACTGGTAGTGTTGTGTTTAAATCAGGCTTGGTCTTTTGGGGAGACAATATGACAACTTTTTAGAATGACATTTGTGACACACAAGTTACTGTACAAACCTACATAGTTGTATGAGTTATTGTTAGTTTTGTCAGTACCGAACAACTGTGGCATCCCTAAATGAATTCCTTGGAGGGTGAAGAGACGATGTAACCATTACAAAGAACTGGGATGATTATGAACAAAAATATGTCCTTCAGCTGAACAGCAGAAATAAAAAAGGCAGTAATGATGTCACCGTTTCACAAAAGCAGTGAATATCCCTTGTAGCAGTCATCAGTCATAAACCAGTGTCTGTCGGAGAGGTTTACCGTTAAGGGAGGTAACAACACGGTAACTCTGAAGGAGCACCAGGTTCACAATGCTAAGATTTAAGAATCTAGATGTGTCCAAAATCATTTGCTACCTAGTAAACTATACATAGTGTCAAAATTCACACAAAATATATATCTATATACTCCTGTCAGAAATCTAGATTTGAAGCTCACTAGAGTACACTATTTAATGTTTATCATGTAGACCATAGTAACTATGTAACAACTGTTGCCTGGGCCATTTATTGGTTGCAACTCTACAGCAGGGTGGCAAAGAAAAAGCAACTGTTAAAAATAAGTCTGAAGATGTATCAACTAGTGTTAAAAAAAAAAATGGTATTTGGATTAATATTAAGTAAAAGGGAAGGAGGTGCTATGATCCAATGAGACTTAAACTGAGCTATTTGACCGTACTATTTATACTTAACTATGTTTGGGTTCAAAGACAAGCTTGGGATGTATCCTAGAGACCCTAATGCTGCGTTCACACCAAAAGCAGTGTGAATTATTTGCGCGAGTAGATTACATGCAAAGTCAATGCACAGACAAAGTTTCTGGCGGGCGGCGCGAATGAGGCAAAAAAAAGCGTTGCGCTGAGTTGCAAAGGCCAATCAGCGTTGAGATGCTCCACCCGACATCACTGCCGTCCTGTCGTTGCTGAATTCAACTGGCTGCTGGTCCGCCTGAAGTCGCGGCAGTCATTCAGACACAGGTCGGAGCTGTGTGTGCCTACGGATAATATTATGAAGCCAGACACGATGGCGTTTGATGTTTCAACGTTTGTGGGACTTCCACAACAAGTATAAAGCAGAACTAGTGGTTATTTCAATTGAGGAAACAGTAACTGTTTTCATGGAGTAAAGCTACGAAAAAGCCGCCCCCCTTTCCTCCGCGAAAAAGCAAATGACTCAAATTAACCACATAAACTCGAGCGAGTAAACTCAGGTGAAAGAAAGTTGCGAAAATTCGTAACACTTTTGGTGTGAACGCAGCATGAGTCAATCCAAAATTGGTGGCAGGGCCACATGTAATTTGGGTTTGAGCAGGTTTGCATGGCAGTCTGAAGAAAAACTGCAGTATCAAAATGTACAATGCTGACACAAGCCTATGGCTGTACTTATTGCCAACTGTGCCTCACCGAGAACTGTGGTTACCTTTCACATTGAGATATGAAACTGTTGGTTATTGTCAGAAAGTTTATTTAAAACCCCATCTAGTCAATTGTGTAAAAACAATTACATGAACACCTCCAGGGTGTGAATTACTTTTAAGGATATATGCACTAATTTAATGGTCCAGAGATCCCTTCAAGTAGCACTGCACAGTCCTTTACGCCTCATAAATACCAAAACCAAACACATTCTCACCCTGATTTGATGGTTGATTTCATACAGATTCTTGTGCCTGCTGCGCTGCACTTTGCTCAGGAGCGACCATCCAGCCCGGGAGTGGCCAGCATTCACATCCGTGTGGAGGTTGCTGCCCAAACTGCGGACTATCTGGGGCTTGTTGAGGATGCGCTTAATAGGTACACTAGAGAGAGAGAAAACAGAAAACTGGTCATCACAAGGTTTACCTCTTCAATAACTGAGCCATTAAAGCACTCAAGACACCCAAACATGGCTTCTGAGTTATACTAAATGGTTGGAGTGGGCCATAGTTTTGTGGGGGAGACTGCAACTTTAAAAAATAAATAAAAAAATAAAAAGTTGTAGGTTGTCCCGCCGGTGTTATAACAGGTGTAGTAATATCAAGGAGTCTGGAAAGGTCAGGCAAACACACATCTGCACCCGCCCACAGGTGGTGAAGTAACTAATCAGTCAGGTAACCTCCTGTGTGGAGATCTCTGGGTGCGGAGGAGGAGCCGCGAGCTGGAGACTTGTTAACTGTAACACAACAGGCTTCTTTCCAAGCGTACCACTGACGTCACTAACGTTACTCACATAAGGGATTTGCAAAACGGATAAGTGAAGTACACACGAGGCAGCGTCTCCTTCATCACCCACTAGTTTTAACACGGCCACAGAGCCTCCAGCCGATGTTTTGTGTCGTTCACTCGGCCTTGGCGCGGACGAGCCGCGGCCCGACGCACCGCAAGTCATGCGTGTGTAAACAATGAAACTTAGCTAGCTAATCAAGCTAGCAGCGTCAACGTACCAGCGACCGCTTTATCAATTACTATTGTTCAAAGTTGCAAGTTTACAAACTTAATTAAGTCAAAACGGTCTGACGCCCACGTTTAGCTAACGTAACAAAAGTGTAAATAACACAGACTTGACAATTAGCGTAGTGTTGTTCTCAACTGCATAACGCATGTATGCATGCGTGCATTTCCTGCAGAGAAACTTTCATCTTAAGTCCTTCGACTGAGCGGTTTAAAGTCTCACCCTTTTCTTTCCATGGTCTTGGTTGTCTTGATTCTCTTGCCGGGGATTCTGGCTTATAACAGATAAGAAGCCAGCTAGCTGCCTATTGTTGCAGTCATAATTTTTCACCGAGTCTGGTTTGTTATCGATCCACTGCCTGTCTTCCTTCAGGACCTTCACAACTGCAGATCACTCCGCCAGAGGGCCTTGTAACACAATGAGCGGAAAGCATCCGCGACACTCCTGTAAAATAGTCCGAAAATGACGCGCTAGGTCTCAAATGATCCGTTAGCGGTCAGAGCGGAGAGTAACTCATCTTGAAGTACATTTAATCAAGTACCATAATTTATACAACGTTAAGATCCTTTGCACTCCACTATATTTAAGAAAAAATAATTATACTTCCTAACTCACAACTCTGCAAACGGAGTGGTTGCGTGACAACACTGTAAATATATCTATAAATCAAACTGAGTAAAGTAGTTTGACACAACACAACCTGGCTACATTAAAATGCTGCTTAAACTTATACTTATCAAAACAGTAATTTTAATTATGATATTCAAAACATTTTGCTGCCATGTCCTTTTGTGCAATTTTATTCAAGAACCAATACCAGTAATTGGCTCACTTTACATTATTGCATTATATTTACTTTGTAACCTGCAGTTACACTTGGAAAAAGTAGCCCTACTAACTAAAATCTAAATTTAGTATGGGAACGATCCTCTGTCAGATCGCTTGGCTGCTCTTTTCATTCATGGACTACATATTCTGATGATTTCCAAGGGCTTGTTTTCATCATTGATGCCCATTAACACAGCCTTGATTATGATCAGCTGTAGTTTTTAGTTAGAGACCAACAAATCAGAGGCTTAATTCAGGATTTTTAATTACTCTGACCCAATGTTAAGTCCAAGGAATGTGTACTGGGCTGCATTCAGGATACAAACACACATCCATTTATTTGACTTAATATTGGACCATTGCAAGGGAAATAATTATACACAACCACAATATAGGATACATCTCACATACTTTACTTCCCTTCAAAACAATTACAGTGTGACATGAAGACAGATTTTTCCATTTGTGAATCAGGTCTAACACACGAGACTGATGATTCAAATAAATACCTGACCCCCAAACTAAGTATGAAAAGAAAACAAAAGTCCATTTATTGTTGGTGTTTTCATATTCCTTCCATCCACGTTTTCACTGGTTGAGGAACTTTGAAATGCCAAACTCCAGCGCATTTCATGTGATGATGGTGAACAGTTCAATGTTGACTGAGCTGCCGGATGAAGACCACAGCTTTCAGTGGCCTGGCACGCGATGCGGGCTGCAGCCGTTCTGGTTCATTATTGAAGTCTTTGCGTAAAAAACAGCACCGACCTGACTGGAGAAAAACAAAGTCATTAGTTTGAACAGTAGACATTTGGTTTTGCTGTGACAGACAAATCAAAGCTGGATGTAAAGTCAGCAAGTTCAGTGGAAAAAATGTTATGCTTAAGTGACACTTGAAAGACCATTTGTATTTGTTTGTTCATAAATTCTGCGCTTTGATGCTTTTTTTGGGTCACAATCCAAAAGTCACTCAACATCAAACACTTTATTGGATTTGTGGGTTATACATCTACCGATTTTGACATTTTCAAGCCAAATAACTAAGCTGCAGAGTGGTTGAAGGTTTAAGAGGCATTCCTGTCCTCTGTGAAGCTGCTCCATATGGTCTTAAATAGGTCACCGTCCTGGATTCTGGTCCCCTGACACCTCTGAATTTCACTTTATCGTTTCCTCTGTCCTGACAGTTTCCTGAGACCTGTTTCATAAAGCGAGTTTCCCAAATAAGCAAGGCTAATTTCAGGTGGTCTGACTCATTTTCAGTTGATTTGGTTCCATAAAGCAAATTCAACATCGGTTTGTGCTGGGAAACTGACCAGGTTTGGAGCAAGCGAACTGTCTAAGCCTGAGTCCATGTCTAACCAGGGTTCCTGTAACACAGACCTGACAGGAAAGCAATTATTCTACCACTGACTTTCTGGAGGGCTGACATATTATTTGACCTTATAAACCACCATCAGTCAAAAACTTGAAAGAAAATCTACTTAAATAAACTAAATTAATTATACAGTGATACCGGATAAGCTGTAGACTAACATACTCGTTTATTTATATGGTACGGGATATAAAATGTTTAGGCTTATGCAATATAAAATAATTCTTAATCTAAATTACCCAGAATAAAATGATAACAGCTACATAAGGTAACCATACAATTGCAGAAAATTGCATTGGCAAGAAACGCAGTATCTAAATCTACATGCATGCATCCTAGATAGATAAATCGTGTTTGAAAATGTACTGGTTAATGCATTGGTTATTATATTCAAAACAATGTAAAAAAGTAAATTTAGACATGTTTGGTGGGAGTATGTTTTTTGTAATGAATTAAAGTCGTGCTGGTGGTGAACATCCCTCTTCTTTACACAAGCTGCAAATAATAAACATGAGATTGTACAGTTGTCGCATCAAGCTAATTATGCTTAAGTGCTTATTTAACCTAAAGGCTTACTTACCATCCTGAACAACATATTTTATTCCATTTTAATCTGTTCAAATTCCTTGAACATTCGAATGGACAACACTTTTCTGGGATGTCCAGATCAATGAGCACTGTCATCTGACTCCACTCGAATGGACTTCGTATTTGACAGAATTTCTCAGCCAATCACTGTGTTCCACATCATCTAAAGTGGACCGCTGCTTAAGAGTAGTGTGCACACTCAAGTATCTTGAAACCTGTCTGTATTTCACCTGATTGTGTGACTTGAATTTACCTTTAAGGAATTGCTTTAGCCTAGTGTTGTTAGGTTCATTAAAGTCAGGTTTTACTGAGCACATTCTATGGAACGGGTCCCTGGTCGCCGCTGATGAGAAGCATCCCATAAGTGTGTTTCCACCATTTACCATCAGGTTTCACCAAAGGAATCGTGTTCGCCAGGTGATGAGATCCATGTATTTGGTTTTTGGCTGGACTTAGTCAAGTACTGTGTCAGACCAGAGTTATGAAAATAGTGGAGTTTTGCATTCCCAGATCAATAAGTCTCGAGATGTAAAGACGATGGTTTCACACTATAGGTATACACACACTCACTTCTCTTTTACATTTTGTTTCATCACAACAATATGTGTGGTAAAAACAACAACTGTGTCTGGCCATTTCCTGCTTGGGACAAAACAACAACTTTTTCACAATAGTTCTAATGTGAACAAAAGCAGAACCGGTTCTGCTTTTGTGCATGCAGTTATGTCTGGAGTCTCAGACTTATTTAATAAACAAACAAACAACACTCTTCATTGAAATACATAGAATATGCCACCTAATGCAATACTAGGGTTGCGATGTGTGTTTAATATTTTTTTAGACATCAACGTTGTTCTATCAGATGGAGACGGCTGCAGACTTGTACCGGATGTGCGCACAGTTTCATACGATAGTTGATGGTCCGCGTCGGCCTGGCGTTCCATACATGTGCATTTCCTGATCCACAAGCCATTCCAGTTGGTGGCGGTAAGGCACCTGGCCTTGTTTTCCAGGAGTTCAATGACATTTATCTGCATTTGTTTCCCTTTAAGACAAATTATATAGATGTGGGTAACAGCGGATCTCCTTGCATAACGTCTCTTAAAACAAGCATCCACTTTGTTATTTTCTTGACAAAACAGCTGGCGGTCCATACGCCACCAACTGGACTGGACTGTGGAACGAAACTGTCGGTCACAAAATATGGACTGCACGCAAACGTCCACATAGTTTGCACGGACATGGGTGGATGATGACATTTACGTCACACTGACCACAAGGGACACGCAGACGGGAAAGAATGAATTGACCTTAAGGCCACCTGTGCGATTCCATGGTTCATTCACATTTTTCCGAATAAATTTCCATGACTTAAAAAAAAAACGTCTTCTTTTTTCCATGTTAAGAACAAGATTTACAACCCTTTTAAATGTCAATGACCACTATGAACACCTAAATCAACACGAGGCTACATAAAATGTATCACACTACAGTCATAAAATATTCAGCTCTGATAAAGCTGTGTGTGCAAAGCTCCTTTTGCATGAAAAAGGATCCTGGTCATGAGATGGCAAAGTAAAGACCTGGCATTTCGAGAATTTACATGTCAAAAAGTACAAGCTGCCTCTCAGGTTGGAGTGTAACTTTACCCCACGCAGAGAACGACCAAATGTTCAGTGACTTAGCTGACCAGCCCGACCAATAAAGCAATGTTTAAACAAGATAGACTTCTGTTTGCTTTGTAATTAGCATTATTAATATCAAATGTTTGATGTTGATTATTAGAAATAGATAGCTGTAGAGCATTTTAAATTAACACAACATGTAAGAATTGAGAGTCTGTATAGCTTTAGAAGCCAGTCTAACTCAGATGTAACGATGACCAAAATGTGATCATTCTTCAACTGTGCTTATTCATCACATGCTGCTGCAGCTCCTCTGTTATCGCAGTAGACATCTGGACACATCCATTCCCTGAGACCAACCTGAGTGTCGCTACTCGTCCTTCTTGAATTTGCCGCTGATGTAGGGGACATTATCCAAAATCAATCGCCAATCTGTGAAGTGGACCAGAGCCACGCCTCCGGCTGTGCCCCAAACCGCCAAAGTTGGGATCCTGTGGAGTGAAAACATGTCAATATGTACGAATCGCTCTCCCATTTAAAATGGATTCACACAAGCAAACATTAAGCTGACTAGTTAAGCGAGAGGTAGTTTGAGTGACTAGTGTCAAAAAGGAGCAACTTTAATCTTGATAGTCTATTGCTTTGTTTATTGTGGAAAAACCATCAATAGATCTGCTGATTAAATCTTTATCAACACAAATGGTGTTACTTGTTCTAAAGTACTGTTATCTGTTGGTTGTTTACCATATGTATATATTATTGCACTATGTTTATTGTTTTATTCTATGTTTATTGTTATGCACCTTTCACTGAGTCAAATTCCTTGTATGTGCAACGTACTTGGCCAATAAATGATTCTAATGTGTAGAGTTCAGTTCACACCAGTAACGTGTTAGACTGCGTACACATGTAAAATGCATCAGCTTGACCTTAAACCTGATTCTAGACTAAATGATGAAAGGACAAACGAGCTTTTTGACTCATCTATAACAAAACTAACAGCTCGAGCCCTTCAAGAGGGAAAATTAGTATCTAGTTGGTGAACTTAAAACGGAATTCCCATTTTTGCTGTGATCATGTACAAAATGACCGTCATCGAGGAAAGGTAACGCTGACTTTCTTTACTTCGTCATAACGGTGTGTTTAGGCACCCTTTAGTTGAGCAACTCTAGAGTTGAGCTGCCAGTAGGTAAAGTCAAAGCTATGACCTCGGCTAGCCTAACAGCTAAGTTAACGAGTATGTCAGCGAAGGACACATCGAGAATCTGTTGACCGAAAGTCTCCCGCTTTTCACCCCCAGTACAATAGAGACAACACATACCATGATTTGGCAATGGCCACATACTTCGGACCGACCACTTTACTGATCATGTTGGCTGAATTGTGTCCTCCACCAAGCGCAGGACGTGCCGCTTGAAAAGCTGTAAAATAACTTCCGAGGTGGTTTGATGACTATGACTAGTGCGCATGTGCGTATACTACTTCCGGTTACTCGACAAACACAATAATAATTACAAATAGATCAAATTAAATAGCAAATCGTAGCCTTTCTAACCAACGGTGATACCCTGTCTCACGTTGAGGATACTATTTAAAAAACACATGTTACACCTTTATTATTTCAGTTAAGATGCTCTTACATGGTGCTTATTGAAAATATATATATGCGTTTATTCAAACTAATACATACTAATTTACATACAGCAAACCATATAATACTCCAGCAGAGGAGGGCCGATTTGTTTGTCAGGCTCTGTTAAAAGAAATGTGTATTCAAGTGAGTGCAGGACTTCGTTGGCAATGGGAGTTTGTGAGCGCAGCTCTTCTCTGCCCCACAGCGGGCAAATCGAGGCGAGGCGCGTCCGTCCCGGTTGGGTAAACTCAATCCCACAAACCAAACTGGATCGGCGGCTACCCTAGGCCTGTAGCACGGAGCAGGGTGTGTAGTTAGCGAGGTGACGTCAGGATAACTTCTTCTACCGGGATAGATCCCCACGGTGAGATCGACTCGTGTAAAAGCACCGCCTACTGACCAATCAAAGCGGTACGGAGATCGGAAATTAATATTACACAATTACGAGAAATTAAATGTCCTAATCCAGAAATCCACAGTTTAAACAGTCGCATGCTATAAAAGGACAGCTGGCAATAAATCGCCGACTGTGTAAATGTTTAAACTAACATGTTTATCATATCACTGCTTTATCTAGAGCACATCTGAATATATACATGTGTGTATTCTGTTAAATGAATGCGTGCAGATGTATTCTGATGGCGTGAACACGGATTTAGGAATAACTAAATCAATATATATATATTCTGTTTTATCATTCACTTACCCGTGTCAGCCTCTTGAGCCGTGTGTTGCAGTGTGACGTGTCGGACTCGGGTCTTAGTCAGACTGGATGCAGTGTTACTTTGCTGTACACTGTATATGTTATGGATGGAAACCTTCTTACTGCTTATAATTATGTTTTAAAATGTATTTTGTATTAGCTCCCAAGTCCTTTTTCACACCGCCGGGGCTGCAGCTGAAGGATATTGTCACGCCAAAAGAAAGCATCTCAGCACACATAGCAGTCAGCTCTACTCGTGCTCTCAGCGACCATTTTGGCTAGATCTGTCAGATTACACATTCCCACAGAAGGCAATGTACCACCAAACTGCCCCTCCTTCATTTGGCAGTTTAAACTGTTACCTTCAACCCCAATTCCTGGTTGTTTGGGGTTAGTTAAGCCAGAGAACCAAAAGAGAACCTGGGTATGTTGAACTTGCTTCGTGCTGCAGGCCTCTGGTTGCATTGCAGAAAGAAAAATGCACTTGTATTTTTATTCACGGCTTGAAAAAAAGACATGGGATAAACGTGGTGTTTGTTATTAAAAATGGCACATTTATTGCTACATTACTGTTATATACACAACAGTTCTCTATATCTACTTTATATATAAAAAATAGGAAACTGAAGGCACTTTGAGGACATAGCCTACATAGATGTTGTCCCCAAACATGAGTGAAGACAGAGAGATTTGTAGCAGGTCATCTGTTGTAGAGGACAAAAAGGGTCTGTTAACAAATAATATCCGGTGCATTTTTGATCCTTGGATACGGCAGACATATCTTTCATGTAAAGAAATAAAAGTACAAGTCTTTAGTAGAGATTTTTCATATCACAACAACACCACGTTTTTCAGCAGAAAGGTTAGAGTGACTTGACAAAGAAAATAATGTTTGGGGCTCGTCCGCGGGGCAAGATTTGGGATAAAATGACAGGTAGAAAACCAAATACTGTTACATATCAGTATCAGCTTATAATGATAAAGCTGATATATCACAGCTGTACATACATATCAATGCACATGCCAGTCAAGGACAAAATTATACTTAACAAAATCAGTACATAAAAGATGAAACATATTAAGTAGTTTTCAGCGTCAAAGTTGAAGACCGGGTTATTAGTCATCTTACATTTAATGACACACACACTGAAGCAGTCAGCATCAGTGGTGTGATTCTTCATTTAGATGTTCTGAGACACTGTCAGATGTTACTGAAGTATATATGTTTTTATACATCTGTATTATAAAAAGGTACAACCTATAAATCATCAAATGCAACATCATCCACCATGTAGCAGAGAAGTATTCAGGCACTGGTGAGTAACCATTATCAAAACTCCCAAAGTCAGGAAAATGACTAAGGCCACCCTTTTTGATTCGTTTTATGCTTCATATCATAATGAAACAGTGAATTGTGTTGCAGATTGTGCAGACCGCCCCTTCTGCCCCTTCCTCAAACGAATCAACAAGCCCGTCAGAGAGCTGGATATCCAAGGAGAGCAGAGGGGGGTGTGCTGAAGAAAAATATTGTGTTTCATTTAAGAAAAACTGTCGCAAACACCAGAACAATCCAATTACAACTGGCATGACAGGTTTGTTTTCAAACATGCATTTAAAAAAAAAAAAAAAAGAGAGCAATATCACAACATGTGATGTTACAGCCAGATAAGTTTGTCATTTCTAACATTTCTAAGCACCTGGCACAAAAGAAAACACCTCACTTTGTTCCTGGAATCTAAATTGAGAGTCGTCTTACATTTAAACAACGTAAACAAAAAAAAGATAGAGCATTCCAAATGATAAAAACAAAACTCATACAACTATCTTACAAAGTAAAAAACAAAAAAAAACAATAAAAAACCATGATAAATCAATTCTACAAAAGGAAGATCCTTACAACAGGCTTTGCAATTGTTCAAAAGGGGGGGAAAAACAAAACACCAAATGCTCAACACACAGCAACAACCAAAACAAGTCCGTCAATGGCGAGTGAATTCTCTACAGGGTAGCAGGAACACTCATGATCCCTTTCAATACTCAATTATTTCTGTCTTCTAGCAAAATGTGATTTACCATAATACAAATTGCTCGGAGACTTCAGTTTAGTAAGTTCACCATGCTGTAACAGAGTCTTCAGGTATGATTCGACAGGGGCAGGCGGATGTGACACTGACCGCGAGGCTGAGAGCGACTGATGCTGGGCAGTGAGAATGAGATCTGAATGCTCGAGTCCAACCTGTTGGCATGTGCATCTGCACATTAGATTCAACATCACTGTGGTTCCTGGATTTGGATTGAGTCTTTGCTTGTGTCAGTGGAGGGTCTCTCTCCAGCAGTCTCAACAATTAAAAATGAACAAAAAATAACCGACCACATGTGGGTCAGTGACTGTAGATCCTTTTCAGCCAAAGCAAGAAATAATAATAAAAAATAAAAAACACATCCAGAAACTCCCAGCATACCACAAAGAACGGAGTCAGCTCTCTGATGTCTCCAAACCTACCTCTGTAATTCAGTCATTATGAAAGATAATAATGATGGCTATTTTATCTGAATGAAACACTATGCATTCGGCCTCATTTGGGCACATGTTTAAACAGGTTTTGTCCAATCGGAAGATATAAACCCGGGTGTCCCTCTTTGCCTGTGAAGAATGTAAGACCTGCTTTTCAGATGGGAATGCCAATAATCATCCAACAATACAAATCCTAACTCTGCTTACACAAGCAGTTGATCCAAAAGGTTTCATTTGATCCAAACAAGTTTTGCTCCCAACATGTAAAGCAATTTTTCAAAATGTCTTACAAAAACATGATCATAAGAATGTCCTTATGTCCAATTTCCACTGTCTCCAAACCGGTGTCCTCGGTTCAAAGTGTTGTCTTGTTAAGATTAATACATTTTCCCTCTTCCTGTAAGAGTGTGCTTGTTACTTTTGTATTCATAGTCAGGAATGTGGCCACCTGCTTTGTCAGTAATGAGGTGTGTGCGTGTGTGCTTTCCAAAAGTTGATTAACACACACTGAGATGCATGACAATGATAGATTAAGGCCACGTGTTCTAAGGGCTGTACAATCAACAGGAACTGGAAGGGAAAGGAGAAAAAATAATGAACATTTTCCCATAACACAAAACAAGCTATTGTTCATTAAATTATTGTGCAGCGAACGCACCACAAATCCCACTGTACAAACTCTGTAGACTGACCTGAGAATCACATATGTCCATCTCCAAGACCAGGGTGACCCCCACCAAGCTGCATCTGGGGGTCAACGCCTGACACCTTTTCCTCCTCTCTCCTCTTGAGGCAGGCAGCCTTTGGGTTCAAATTACGCTCTTTGAAAAAAGGACCAACACGTTAATTAAAAAACAGTAAGGGAAAAAGTATCAGAATTATTGCGATTATATCATTATGCTTCTCCTTTAGACATATTTTAAGACATTAAAGCAGAGTTTTGAACATAAAAAAGGTCAACAACAGACTGGGAGAACGGAAAATGGGAAAAGCAAGAAAAGGAAAAGAGAGACGAGAATTGCAGACGTTTGGCAGAAAAGCAGGGTTATACTTCCTCAAAATATTCTCCCCTTCTTCTCCATTTTTTAAAGTGATATGAGCAAATAGCAAAGAGAAAGCCAAAGTGAATGCCACACAGTAATAAGTAATATCAAAATTAAAGAGGAGATTTTGCTATGGGTGAATGACTGGCAACTTGTCCAGCTATGATACGAGATGGTTGGTTGTTTATGTGGATCAGACCTTCCTGTATTGGCTGACCTACCTCGCACCTGCTTCTCCAGGCCCATTATGATCTGGACAGCCTGTTGCAGGATGATAAGCTTGGTCTGGGCCTTGTCACTCTGCAGGTGGACCTGACACATCCTGCCCAGGTCTCTGAAGGCTTCGTTAATGTCACGCACACGCACCCTCTCCCTAGTGTTGTTAGCATGGCGGCGCTCACGCTCCCTCAGCTCCTTCTCCTCGGCAGTCAGGTTCTCATCGGTCACCGAAACAACACTGCAGCCAGGAGGAGAAGTGGGGGTTGGAGGGGCTGGTTAACAAACCCAAATCACAGCCCTCGCTGAACCCAGGCTAGAAGTTCTCCCTTTAACTGCAATTATACGTCTTCAGCCTATGATATGACTTTTTTTTTAGTTAAGTTTTTCTACACATAACCCTTGTTTTGTTATTCGTAATTTTTGTTTTTGTCCTGTTTATGTATGATTCTAATTTCAAGTTCTTTAACCAAGAGGAGACCAGTGGAAAGGCTGAAGAAGATCCCAGTCGAGTAGGGCTGTGTTGCAGGAGAGGGAGCGGAGGGGTGGTAACAGTTTTTTCGCAGATCTACAAATATGAATGATAAATAATACATCTTTGTAAACACGAATGAACGTAATGTCAATCAGTCAGAACTTTAAGCGTTGTGGGTTGAGCAAGCGCGACACTAAACGATCTTAAGCCGAGATACAACAGTCAACCTGAGCGACAAGGTCTAATTAATCTGTCCTGAAATCTAACCAACCAACATTTGAATTTGGTCATTGGGGTCCAGGATGGAAGTTGAGGGGATTTGGTGACTGTCCAGCAGAATGAGAGAAGTTATGAGGAGGGAGAGAGAAAGGGAGAGAGGAAGCAACACCCTCTGCCAACATAGAAAGAGCCACAGAGAGACACAAAGAAGAGAGACTGAGGGCATCATGTTAAATACATCAGCAGTAGATGTATTTATCTGAATGTGAGGAAGAGGAGGTCCCTGTTGACATCTGTAAAAAGAAAATGACAGACTGGGGAGTGAATGAAGAAATGAAAAGGTTTGTCTCAAAAATAGGATGGCAAAAAAAAAAGAAGGGTCAATGCTTTAAAGGCGGTGACATGCAGCACAGAGACAGACACTGCAACAAAGCTGAAGACGGGTTAATACACAAGACTACTGACAGCCCTGCTTTCATGCTAAACAGGGTGCCAGTGGACAGACAGACAAACAGACAGGTACACTATGAGGGAAAGGTAAAAAAAAAAAAAAAAGCTATTGTGAAGCTGGAATAACTTGAAATTCTGAATTTGCTAAATGAGGCAACAGTGGAAAAAGTAAATGAGCACTAAAAGATGTGTTAATACAGTCAACGGGTAAGGCGGAGAGACATATAAGCATTTTCACAGTGAAAACAGACGGCCAATTATGAGACAAGGTAACACATACTGCATCAGGACAAACAGTAGTCCTGTATGTGTTACCAGAGGACGAAAACCGTAGAAGATGAACAGGAGAATGGGCATGTCTTAAAAACAGTCACACAGCCTAATTTCCTTCTGCTCTGCCCTCACGTTATTGATAATTTTTAGGATGGACTGTAAAATGTGCGTTGACTCACTGGTATTAAGCAGGGACAATGGGCCTCATTCACAAACAGGATGGACAGTATGCACTACTCTGTGCTTAAACCATGCATACTCACGTTTTACGCACAAATCCAGGTTTCATCAGTATTTTCTTACATTCATTTGCATTTATAAAAAGAAAAAAGCTCTAATAGACCACATTATTTATAAACCTTAGTTTACTAATGCATTGGTCAAATGTAATAACTATGACATTGAAGCCCATTTATCCTTATCAATTATTGTCATAATTCAAATATATTGTATGTTTTTAAGCGCTATTGAGGTTTTGTAATGAAAGTTCAAATGTCTGCCGTCATATTTTATGACGCCATCACACGAAAAGAAAAAACAATATGATTTTATTTTATTGTGATTATATAACTGTAACTGATGGTGTTGGATTGCTGCCCGACTGCCCAGTTAAGCGTTCCGTCAAGCAGCAGAGCAAACTGCATTTTGTCAGCATGAAAATGTGGCTTTTGAAAGCTTAAATGAAAATCTATATAGATTGAAGCAGAATATATTGATAGCTAAAAACATGGTTACTTCTTTCTTTTCTCAATTTGTTTTGACTTTTGGACTTAACAACACATGGGAGTTATTGGAAATGTTTGAATCACAAAAGTCATAAAACAACGTAGCCACCACTGTAATCCGAGTCTACAAATAGTATAATACTAATAGGATTAGTGTAGCCTGATCTTTATCTGCAACTGTGCAAAATACAGAATTAGAAGTATGAATAGACATACAAAAATAGAAGCGTTGCAGCATTCGAATGTTGATTTAGAATTAAAATGTCAACGTTATGACTGAGGCTTCAAACTATTTGGTACGGCACTTATGTACCAATTATGAAACAAATTACATCTCGGTGAAAGTCTTTGCTGGATGTCATCACTTTCACCCTCGTTTCTTTGGCACTTATGGATTATGAGTCTCTCTGACAAATCAGATGGTCCTTGTCCTCCTCCTCCACCTGTTTCCTTATTTTTCTTCATAAACTTTAATAACAAACCTGAGCCACACTCCGTATCTCAGGGGACACAACATTCATCACCTGCCTCAAATGTCTTTAAAAAAAAAAAAAAGTATCCTCGTCACTCCTGTGGAAACATTTTGTAAAGGTGTGCCTTTTCTGCCTTCCACCTCGGGACACCATTGACTGAAATGTCTTCAGTAGTTTTTTTCTTCAAGTAAGGGCTATGCTTCTCCTTTTTACAACTTCAACGCTTTCTCCATAATAATCCTCGAGTCACATCCCCATGTTTAGAAAAATGGGGATGTGGCAGTATGCTGAGCGAGAATAGCGGGCACGCGCCTTTCAATTTTTGTGGTTAAAACTAAATTGGCAGGTGAGGACATGTCATCACTTATTTTCTGTCACGTGATAGCATGTATTAGTGAATGAGGCCCAGTGTGTTTACCACCACAATGAAGTCAGATGAGGTTCCACAAGTAATAAAATATTTTAAATAAGGACATGGAAAGGAGCTGGGAAGTGAAGCTGTGGGAGTTTTATTCTGTAAGGAGGCCCTTCCCCTCCTCTTCCTTCCTCCCTGGACACCCACTGACCTCGAACTTGCTGCTCCAGGTTGAGTATAACGTTAACGGCCTGTTGCAGTACGATCAATTTGGTCTGCGGTTTCTCGTGGCTCAGATGGAGCTGACACATGCGGCCCAGCTCCTTAAAAGCCTCGTTGATGTCCCGCACACGTAGTCGTTCACGGGTGTTGTTTGCCATCCTCCTCACTTTCTCCCGCTCAGCCTTAACCTCCACTGGTAGATCTTCATCGTCTTCCTCATCATCCAGACTAGCAAAGAGCCAATGGCAGATGAGGCAGGAATGAAACAAAAGTATGGGTACAGTTCACTGATAATAGGTTTCTAATTATGGTGTGAAATCTATTTTGAGTAAAGTCAACGCCACATGTAGAGGGGCAAAACTCTGGGGTAATTTCATGACAATTACAAACACTGCTACAAAAGTAGGTAACATTAGGGTTTGGCCATGGCAATTTGTCAGTTTTTTACCAAACAGTACCAGGAACAATGAAGCCCCAGGAACTAAAGTCAGGAACTAAATGTTTTCACCACCTCCATGAAGATGAAGATTAACTAAATGACAGTGAGAGAAAGGTTAAAACGCTTTTCTGAACTACAGCAAAGCGTGCAAACCTACATCTGAACTTGGTTCCTGTGGTCGCAATGCTGCTAAAGAATCCAGAGAACATATACCAGACGGAAATAAACTAAGATAATGTGATCGACAACTGTGGCAGTGTTTACAATTGTGATTTATTTGCTTTCAGGTTGAAGTCCCATTGCATGAAGAGTTGATCTCGTTTAAACGCTACAATATTTTGTCTGTACCTTTGTCTACTAAATTAGGGCATTTTCTGTTAATTGACCTTTATATTTGATACAGATGTTGTTACACCTGTAAGGATGTTAGATTTAGGAAAGGAGTTTTCATTTTACTCTGCCATATCTTGGATGTGAATTTAGATGTTTGGTCTCTACTGGTTATATTTGGTTTTATAGTTTCCTCTTTAATCCTCCAAAAGCTCCAGCTAGTGAGGTATCCTAGTTAACAGAAGATGAATCTTTTAAAAAACAGGATTGATTGAATAACAGGTAGGTTATTTATTTTATATATATATATATATATATATTATATATATATATATATCAGTCAGTCAGTCAGTCTCTCTTACCATGCAAGAGAAGACTGGGGCGCAACTGAAGTCCTTTCAAAATTAATTATTGCCTGTTTTGATTTTGTTGAATTAAATAAGAAATTAATGACCTTCAAGATTCATATCTAGAAAGGCTGCACGACCATTTCCTGACACATATTATACTTAAACCACAGCAGCAGCATATGCCATGAAATCTCATGCAGTGATAAAGGAGTATAAATCTTGTGTGGAAAAAAAGGTTTAAGACACCTTGTTCTTAGGCGGTCCTTCATGTCTTTTTTCTCATCCTCTGACCTGTCGGTGATGGAGCAGTTTTCATCGTCCTCCTTGTCCTCTCGTTTGATATCAGAACCACTGGAGCGCTTCAGGCTACCAGACAGGCCTGCACCGGGAGTTCAGAAAAAAGGATACGAAATAAGATAATAGATAAACCCAAAAAATATTACTTAAGCTCCAATGGTACTACCGTCCTTTCTGATATGAAAAATAAATAGAGGATTAAAGAACAGATAAACTCACCTGTAAAACCTTCAGGCTGAGAGCCTGGCTGGACAGATGTGGGGCCGTGGTGACCATGCATAAGTCCCCCACTAGAGGGCAGACCCGCAGAGTCCTCATGGAGACCAGACATCTTCAGGACAACAATTAAACAGTGGTTCAAATACCTTGCACAAAGTTTGTAGTACGATCATAAGAGCAACAAAACAGGTATACCGCTCTCACAATTCACCGTTACTTTAATTTGAAATATCACACTTTTTACACAATTTAGTCATTTGTGGATAGATTTCCTGTGCAGCTATCAATTAATCTCACCAGTCCAGGCAGGCGACTGGCCAATCCAAGTGCTGCACTGGTGAAGGCTGGAGGTAACCCTAAACCAGACGAGAGCAGATTGTGCATCTCAGCCAGGCCTGGCACTCCTTGTCCGCTGGCGTGACGCTGTAGAACATGGATGGCTTCGTCCAGACGGTCCTCCATTTTACTCGGCTACAGAGAATGAAGAATAACGGACGATGAGACTGCAGAAGGCTATGCGTGAATGACTGTAGCATCCTGTATTTGCCTCTGTAATTTACTTCAACATTCTTTCGTTGCATCTCTCACATGAAAAGAAAAAGAAAAGACATGTTGACTTACCATGGACTGAATTCCACCCTCAAAGTTGGGTGAAGGTGTGGCCTGGCCAGAAGACCGAGTCCACTGTGATGCAGAGCCTAGAAGAAAGAAGATGCATGGTTTTGCTCAGTACATTCGCCCCTCATTGACTGATACTGACATGTTTAACACATAATTAATATTGATGATACTCCCATTTATCTAAAAATGGATATTGTATTTTTTTGCTTGCCCCCCGTGTTCACAGGGAGATGGGTGCTGGATCGGTCCACAGGAACCACTCCTGGAAATACACTTTTCATGTCTCACTAAGAAACACTACAGAGTAGATGACTGATTCAACTACTGCTGGAGATTGTCGTATTTGAGTCAATTTAGAAAACGGAAGAAATTTCAACAAAAATATGGACATAACACCAACACAAGTATGTTTTAATCTTGAAAAGATTTCAGCGAATAAGTGAGACATTTCTTACAACTAGCTTATTGGTATATCAGATGTCAAGGCAACAATCTTTTGAATATGTAAATGTTGTAAACCAATCCAGACCCTAAACTGTGCTAGCTTCAGCCATGCTTACTTATTTAAATACAGTACATACTTTTTTGTTTGTAGCTTATACACTGCATGTATGTATGTATGTATGTATGTATGTATGGTTCAGACACATACACTAGTCATCATTTCAAACATAAATTGAACAGAAAGTTTTACTTTCACCTTAACCCAATAGATGGAGCTGCATTGTTATTAAGAACCATTCAGTCTCAGTGAGAATGAGAACAATGCAGTTTTAAAGATCCTATCATCCCCCTTACACAACAGGAAGTATAGGAATCAACAAAACAGCGTAGGAAAATAGGACTCGAGCTATTCCCTCACCTGAAACAGCCTGGGGAGAGCCAGAGGGAGTAGACGGAGACGGAGGGAAGGTGTTACTGTGTGGGTCTGAAGGATAGATCTGAACAGAGGAAAAATTTGTTTTGAATTAAATGAAACATATTCCTTTACATTTATAATATTATATAAATGTGATAATATACAACATTTAAAGGCTTGTATTAAAGAATTGCCAATAAATATGTATTCTATTATTACTTACAGATGCCAGGGCTTTTCCAATTTCATCTCCTGAACTTCCAGGTACTGATCCTCGATTGGCTTTTAGGAAACAAAAAAGTATGTCAATTGGATCCTATGGTCAATACATATTCTGCTATGTGACCATTTTCACAAAGAAAAGAGCATGCATTAAAGGGTTTACCCATAATAGGGTCAGCCATAGGGGGGGTGTGGCTGGGGACCCCAAAGCTGTTGGGGCCAGAGTGGGGGCCAGAGTGGAAGCCAGAGGGATGAGTCCCGTTCACCTCACTGCCATGCATGGGGAAGTTCTGGGGAGAGAGGGGCAGTGGCTGCCGTTTCTGGAAAGCAAAGACACAAAAATAATTTACACAAAACCAGATAGAAGCCCTCAACGATGCATTAGTCAAAAAGTGTCAAAGACCTTGTTATGCCTTCAGAGATAAACAAGACCAAAGTGAGAAGGCACAACTCACCAGTCTGTCTTGGGGGTTGATGGCAGTGAAGGGAGCATGCTGGCTCAGATGGGGGGAGTTGCCCAGCATGGCAGAATAACCAGGCTGAACCATCGACCTGGCAGAGCCCCATGGATCAGAGGGCGGGTGGAGGCCTTCTGTAAGGGGGCATCCAGCGGAGGAGGGGGAGTCAGAGGGGCGAGGGATAACCAGCCACAGGAGATGAGAAGACAATAAAGGCCACATATGAGACATGTCACATTACCGTGATGACTTCATTCAACTGTAATGCACTATTCGGCACCCAGGAACCATAGGGTGTTCACTGGCATACGGCACCTAGGTTCATCCAGACTTCCCTAAGGATATTGTGGGGACCTATATTCACAACCATACTGGCTATAAAGGAATATTATTATCTTTGTAAGTGTCTGATACATTTACCCCCATTAATAAAAAGTGTCTCAGTCAGACTGAACTTTTCAGCCCACAACAATGAACAAGGGGAGGCTCTGAAAGCAAGTCTTGTTTTGACTGACCTGGCACATAGAATGGTGGTGGGAAGACGTTTCCTGTCTTGGAGACCGGGTAGCCAGCATTGTCCCTGTTAAAATGATCTTCTGAGTCAGGTGCATAAACCTACAAAGGAGACACAGAAGAAAAAAAGAACTGTTCAGCTCAGTGCTTGTAAACTTTGTCACAAATACCTATCATACTAGAAGCAAACTACATAGTATAACTTACTCGTTGCATGAACGACATGATACTATATATGTACATACAATATGGTATATTACGTTTGAGATACTCATCCGAAAGTTCCCTGGGAGCTTTCTACTGAGGAGGATGACGACCAATTGATTTCTCCATAAAATAGTATCGGTACCTGAGTTAAATTTCCAAAAGAAAAATGCATTGAATACCGAATTAAGCACAGCACTTAAAAGTATGTGTTCCTTACTAGCTAGAATCTATTTTTACGATCTGGTTTTACTACTTAATTCAATAAACAGGCTGTTGCAACATTTCTGTAGACTGGAGCACTGAGCATTATGTATCGAATATGCAGTGTCAGTGAATGTATTGGGCTCTGTCTCCCACCACTGTAGGGCTTTTACATTTTATTCTGTTGAACAGAAACACACTGCGAATGGTTTACAGATACATAATTCACACTCTTTAACACAGTGAGATGAGACCACACAATGGGAGATGCAGTCAGATTTAGTGCATATAATGGATGTTAAGGAACCAATGTTCTGTACCACAATAACATTCTCAATCAAGACTATTCTCGAAGAAAAGCAAGTATCAAACTGCATCTGCAATACTCGAATCCAAATGGACTGAAGTTTTCTTCTGTAATTTGATTAAACAGAGAGAAAAGGAGAGAAAAAGAGGGGAGAGGAGAAGAGGGAACGAAGAGATGCACTCCTAATTACTGAACCATCTGCCGAATGCTGGATGGCAGCCAACTCCACTGGCAGCTGGGAAAGAGGGATGGGGGAGGGAGAGAGAAAGAAAGGGGAGGGAGGCGGAGGGAAGGAGAGGGAGGCGGGGGAGGGGGAGGGGGGTGTGGGGTAGAGAGGAGGGGGAGGGGGTACCGAAGAAACAGGAAGAAAAAGAGTGTCCAGAGAGCGAGAGTGGGAGGGAAAAAATGAGGTGGAGTACAAACCCCAGTATACATTTCCTTCAGTGATCCAAAGTAGCCATAAAGTAAAGTGCCTACAAATACAACACACTATAAATACATACTGCAAATAAGTGACTGGGTTAATGAGTGGCTTTTTCCCCTGCTTTTCCTTTTGGTGGTGTAGATACACAGCTGTAAGAGCTGGATGTCCTGTATAGCAGCAATTCTCCTTCTTTGCAAGTTAAGGAGAGGCTTAAGATGTCGAATGGTATGTGAAAAGGGGCGTAAACATGACAACATAAGCTCCCATGGACTGACTGCAATAGCTGAGATAGTTCCTGGCTGTTTTTGATGCTAGTACTCACCGAGGAGGGCAGGCCAGGGGGCACCTTCCTGATCTTTTTGGGCTGTGGTCCTGAGGGAAGGAAGAAGGAGGGAAATCACATAAGCATTCATATACACACACACACACACACACACACACACACACACACACACACACACACACACACACACACACACACACACACACACACACACAAAGCTTAACTGAAGTGACTTTACAACCACCAATGTAGGGGTTCATTCATATAGCGCACTTCTTTCCAAAGTCCTTCTCAAATCCTGCTAATGCTGCTAATCCAATCTAACCATCTGTCTTGTGACCACTCATTAATGTGTAATCAAAAGGTATTCTCGTCGGATGTTTTTCAATGTCAGACTTTCCTCAGTGATTTCACTTTCTTAAACTAAGCAGAAGTGTGATTTCTCAAACACTTTCAAAAACCTCAGCAGGAGAAGTGAATATATACACAGAATTATAAATATAAATCAGAACAAAGAACACTTTAAATTTTTTTTATATCTTATGACTATGTTCAACACTGTGCTTGAAACTATCCTTAAAAATCATACCAATGGGCTCCTGTGAGGGTCTCCTGCGAGAGTTGCTTCCCTCATAGGAGGAATAAAACTGGGAGTTGGACTTCAGGCCAGATGGGGAGAGGGCATCAGGACTGGGCATGGGCATCTCACTGGGCATGAAGCCCGGCTAGAGACGGTGAAAAAAAAAGTACAAGCTTGTGTAGGAAGTAAAGTAATTCATTGTGGCAGTAAATTCTGAATGATACAGGAGGAGAAAACTGACTAAGTTTCACTTAAAGAGCATGAGGAGAGACGGGGTGATACGTCTGACTGGTTTACCTGTGTTGCAAATGACGAGTATGGTCCTCGCTCAGCCTTCCCTGTTAGGAGAACGGAATATAAAATCAGGTCATGATCGTGAACATTGGGCTTTTATGTCAGTATTCAATCTCAATCTGGTCATTCCCCTTTCTCCATTTGGGTGCCTCCCATCTGCTGTGTGAGTGTATTATGATGATGTGTGGTATTTATGGCCGTGGACAGCAAAACAACAACAAATTGGCCCATTATATTTGGTTCAGGGGCAATTGTGCCAAACCTCTGTCCCCTCCCCTGACAGTTAAACAGAGGAGAGCTATAGGCTACCATAGTCCCATGGGACAGCCTTGTTTGTGCATGGGTGCCCTTTACCCCCCACACCCCCTCCTGCCCTGAACACACAAACTGCAACAACAACACACAAGAAGAAAAAACCTCCTCCACATCCTCCCTGATTACTCTGTTCCCTTCATCCACTGCCACCTAAGCATAAATATGGCTTGCACTAAAGTGGTACATTAGTGTCTAACCTATGAACGACTGCCCTCTTAAACAAACAACTCATTGTGTGGGTTCAGTCCCTCAGTCCATTGATACAAACGTGTGCATTTCAATCAGCATGTTCTTCTGTCATCAAGTCCTACTATTAGAAACACAGGCCCCAAATTTCCAGATTCTCTTTGGTTTTTATTTAAAGAAAAGTTGCGGTTTCTATGCTTCAGCAGCTTAGTTCAATTGAAACCTTACCAACAATCCCTGATCCATACATGGGGGCAGAGGCAATGCCCTCTTGCTCATTGTAAAGACCTTGTTCTGCATAACCCTGTGGGAAAGACAACAGAGGCATTAGGTATATAAAAATAGATACAAATAAATTAAGCCCCAAATAAACCGTTGTGTGTTCATGTGAATGGGTCGAGAAAGATTATGCAACTTGGCTCTGAGACCGTGCACCATACCTAGTTTTAAAAGGCAGGTTTTGGGATGAAAGGGTCATTATGGGAATCTTCAGAAACTACAGGGTCACAATAAAATAACCGCTGGATTACTATAGAAATGTACCAATATTTCGTATTGTATCTAATGAAAAACAGATTAATTTTTTTAAACAGAAAAGTATATTTGGATTATTTAGTTAGAAATGGGGACAGGTTGACATGCCAGTCAGAATATCCATATATTTGCATAAGGTATAAAAAATTAAGCAAATAAATCCAGTAGGATCTGAATCATCATGACATTTAATCTTCCCAAGATACCCCGGTACCTACCCGGTTCTAGATATCTCAGATGAAATATGGCATTGTTAGTACCTATATTAAACTCAGTATATCTGGTAATTTGATTGTTTAGAAATTAGATCATAGCCCTTCTGAATTGCTGCTCCAACAAATGCAAACCCCTTTCATATTAGTAAGAATCTGGACGGTAAAATTAAGGCTGTTTGAGCTTCACAATATTCTGTAATGTGTGAAGAACCATTATTTTGTGATTCAGTGTGAATATGTTTATGTTGTTGTTTATAGATCACATGTCAAATGTCTCCCCATGTGTGTAATATATCTTAATTTATCTTAACTCCTCAAATCTGAGCCTGGTCTAAGCAGTAAAGTGTTTTTAAACTAAGAGTTTTACCAATGACCAAATTGGCGCCGTATCAGTGGTCCAAATTGTATTAACCCATATTATACATTTTGTTTGTGTGTGAGACTGGTATAAATTGCATGATCACTCAAAACTTGCATTGTGTTTCACTCAATAGCATGACATCTACAAGGCCAGATAAAACTTACCCTTCCCTGGTTGAAAGATGGACTGTTCTGTTCTCCTGGTCCCCAGGGACCGGACCCACTCCTGTCATCCATACCTGTAAGACAAAGAACTGGGTTAGGCCTATTAACCACGAAAAGGCACACATTCTTAACAAGGATTTACACTCAGGCTTGGCAAAACTGAGTCTAACTTCAGAGAATGATGAAGTTGACCTGCTTTGATTCAGTTTTTTCAGGCTGCTCAGAGTAACCTCAATTGAAGAGCTTCACTTCACAGCTCACACAGAGACAGCATAGTGACAGCGCTGTCACATAGCGTGGATATGAGCTGTAGGAAGTTTGAATAATTAACACCCAGTATGAGGTTCCCAGAATCATCCTCGACATTCTTCATTCTCCCACTCCACTCCTTTACATTTTCCATGGCAACAGTCACTCGTCCCCCATCCATTCTCTCACATTCAGCCAACACCTTTGTCTTAACACAGGACGCATGCTGAAGGTCTCAATCTTACATAGTTGACACGCGTTATCCCTGGCCAAAGCTCCACAGCTTTCAGAAAAGTAAACGTGTTTAAAAAGGAGTGATTTTAAAGATTGGTGAAGCAGAAATTCCTGCCCGCCCCCTTTCTCTCAATCTCCTCTCGTACTGCAACACAGCATCTCTGGGGGAAAGCTGACGCTTAATTGCGTACTGATTTGCATAATTGTGCATATTAATGAAGCTCGGTCCTATGAATATTCATATTTTTGTTTTGTTGTCTAATTAAAAAGGGGAGAAGGCAGCGGGGAGGGGGTAGAGGAGGGCTAGAATCATGACAGGATCAGCAGTAGAACAGACTGATGGGTCCACAGTGCTGAGAGCAGCTAGATTGCCGTGACAACTCTGATCTATACACACGACACCAGCAGAATAAGAGATGAAGGAGACAATGTCTTGTTCCCTCTCTATGGCTGACTGTCACTCTCCACGTCAATCAAACACAATAAAGAAAATATACGAACTATTTGTTTCAGCTGTAAGTCATCAGGACCCAAACGCCAGACAAGTAAAGGGTCCAATTCAACGTTTAATGTTCGAGACCCGCATGACAGTTTTCAGGGTAAAACTGTTTCAGTTTTGTTATCAATACTAAATTTAAGTAAGCTAGTTGCAGTGTCAAACAAAGTATTGCCAGACAAGTTGAACAAGCTTACATTTTTGTGGCAACATGTTATCTTCCACTCATCTACATTATTACCATGAATTCAGAACCAGGTAGGATATCAGAACAGTCTGGGAAAAAAAAGATGTAAAGCTAATTATCGAGAAATTTTTACCCTCTTTAGAAGAACTGAGGCTTGTAAGGCACTCGAAAAAAAGCACAAACTGTCACCTTTCATTCCACAAATAGCAGGGTGCATATAGCACTTTGTAGAAAACTAACACACAATCTCTCATATAAGAATACCCGTTTCAAGGATCTTGAGTGTAGGCTGAACAGGTGTTAGTGATACATGAATTTTCAAATTTAATTGAATCAATGGATTGTGTGAGGAAATAATGGGAGGATTAATGTGAATAGTCACACCTGAAGGAGTGGAATTATGGGATAAAAGCGAGAGGAAATAAGATAAACCAAGAGTCAGTAGAGAACAATTTTAATTAAAGTAAATTATTTCTAATCAACTGATCTGGTGATAAGCACATGAACAAAACTGAGTGAACTCCCTTTAATCAATTAGAAATGTCATCTTGCTGTTAACTTTATATAAATGAGATTTAACACAACAATCTGATTATATCAGGGGTTCTATCATCGTGGTCACTGTATTGTGTATTTATATTAATGTGCTGGAAAAATAATCAAGTACTTCTATACACAAATATATTGTGGTTTGAACCACAAGAGTAAAACAATAGAAATAGCATGCAAATATAAATATATGCGTATGAAAATAATAGAGGGAGAAAGAGGAGGAGGCTGATAGTGAGGGAAAGACAACAAGAGGTTCCGACTTACTCGCCACTAATGATGAGGCAGGAAGAGACTGACTGAGCCAGTGTCATTGATTATGATGGAGTATGTACTCAGATATTTTACTTCAGTAAAAGTACTAAAACCACTGTCCTGAGAAAATGTACTTTACGGTTCTCTAGATGACATTCAGGGCATTAATATAGCAGCAATACACCATTATCTATGTTCAGATATAGTGGAGTATACTCGAGTACCTGAGCAGAGTATGATGCCACTCTCCCTCTGTGTGTGTTGTAATCCGAGCTTCTGTATGTTTTGTTTACATAGCCGGGCCGCCCGCATGTGCCTTTTACTGCCTGCGCTCATACAGCGGTTACAGCTGATAACAGCATCATCGTAGAAGCGTAGCACCCTCGTAGCACCCACCCTTCAGTTCCCCCTCAGCTTAACACGGTTAGCTCTGTCAGCACTATTAGCTGTGAGCTGCTTGCAGAGCGTCGCCATGTTGAGGCAATAGAAACCCTGTGAATTTTGACTTTAGCACCTTTAAAGTACAACGGTCAAAGTATTCACTGTGAAGCCAAATGGGCTCTTTAGTTGTTACATTATAATATACTAAAATATTAGATTCATATTATTAGTGATACAGTAACATGTAAGATGCTTTTAAATAGTGTCGCTGATTGCAATGTAGCCAATTTTATAATGTTTTATACTGTTGGGTGGTTTAATTTACTGTGTAACAATGCATTGTGTTTACTTAGAAATAAATATAGTTTAGTAAAGACTGACCAACTGAGTCCTGAGTGATGTTACCTTGTCTGAGTGACTACCCGACACACATAGCAATAGAATCCGGATTTAATGGGGAACCACTTAATAGTTAGCAACTTGACAACTGTGATGTTGTTTTGGTGACGTTTAAGGTCCCTTTGATACTTTTATTATTTCACAGAAGATCCAAGAAATGAACCTCGCTGCAGCTCAGATGCATCCAGTGATCCCGTTTACTGTACATCAGCTAGGTTGAAACAGTTAACTGCCGGCAAAGCATTCATGTGAAAATGGTGTAGTTGACTTGTTTTGGTCATTTTGTTATCTTATTGATGTGGTCCAGATAAACTAGGCTTGCCTGGTCTTCTCTGCCTATGCATGTTAGCTTGTTCCGATGGGCAGGTGGCACCTTGCATGGTAGCCCCTGCCATCAGTGTGTGAATGAGTGTATGAACGGTGGTGACTGTGTGAATGACATGTAGTGTTAAAGTGCTTTGAGTGGTCGGAAGACTAGAAAAGCGCTACCATTTCAGCTGGTTGGATGAATATGTCTCCATACGCTGCTAGAAAAGTTAATACTTTTGACCGTATAGACATCTAGCTTGGGTCTTTACAATATCGAAATACAGTAGCATCATAAAAAGGCATGTACCCACTTACCCCTTGTGCCTCAATAATGAAAGCAAATTATTATCATTTGATTAAAAAATAATAATCAATTTTCATGTTGTGAACACGCACAATGTTTTTGTCAGAACTGGGGTTAGATACGTTTTTCTTTCTCACTATTGCCAGCGGGGTTTCTTTGATTCAGACACATTTTGTTAATTCAGTTGGTATTACAGTTAGTTAGTTAGTTATTTCTTTTTTCTTCTTCTTTGTAATGAGTTGCTTTTTCCTTAGATTCCTGTGTCATTTTTACGATTTCCATTAGCGACACCAGAAGAGCCAAAACCATTAGAAAACCATGAGTAGTGCACCACTCAGACAGTCTACCGGGACTGGAGAAAGAAAAATGAAGAAAAGGGTGAGTAACATCAGACCAATTCACTGGTGAACCCCAATGCACTTCTCCTCCCAGCATGAAACGCCCCTTTAAGCATGGCTAGTCTTTAATTACACAGGAAGAGATACTGGAAACAGACAACCAGCCTGAGTCACAGGCTTCATGAGCAAAACTCCTGCACATACATTGACCAAACTTGCAGACATGCCTGGGCTTTTATGTGAACAGAGCCCCAGGCACCTAAAACTGAGTGTGCCATTTTGTCTACACACCTTCTTCCTTCCTTTGGCCAAATGAGTCACACAGACACAACGCATGATGTCAGGTCAAATCTTACACTGTTAATGAAGAAATGAACAATGTACAATAACACAGGTCTGGTTGTTTTAACCTGTGAGTCACTGGTGGCTTCTGAAACACAACAGTATGCATCAACCCACTAACAAATACAGGAACATCCTAGTTCTGACACTGTATGAAATCATATACATGTTAACAGCAATATGAGCCCAAAATAGGAATGCACCAATACCAATAAATCACAATTCAGTAAAATTGTATCCGAGTATTTAATTGTTGTATTTTGTATTACAAAGTTAGGAAAGCAATGTTTCAGTCAAGTCTGATGTTACCTTACACATAAAAGAATGACCCCAGTCACTTCCACATAGTGAGGCAAACAGCATATTAAACAAACACTGGTATCGAATCGGTACTGAAAACTTCGGATCAGTGCATCCCTAGCCGGAAATTCCAATTTGAAACAGCAAATTACTTGTGACTTAAACATCCTTTAGTGTTTGTGATTCTCCAACACTTCTATTTGAAAAAAGAAAGAAGAAAAAAAAAGCATGCAAATTTCAAACTCTTCCCCTTCTGCATTTCAGCCATACCCAAGTTTAAAAATACATTATAGGATTCTCAGTTTCCAGTCACCAAAAAACGAAAGTGCACTGAAATTACTTTAACTGACTAGTGACGGGGATTGAACAGGCGCAAATGACCAGAGCAGAGATATTATCATCACCGTAGACTCTAAAAAGGAGGTTCCCCATAGCCACACATGTTAAACCTCCACATATCCCAAACCTTAACCATACTGGGGAAAATGGGATCCAACTGACTTTATAAGGAAAACACGTGGCAGCTGCTCCACAAAGAGCAGAACTACAGAGACCAAGTCAGGTTCTTTGAAACTAATCTTATGAGGTATCCAGAAAAAAACGAAAAGCATTTACCAACTTTACTACATACAGACGTGCATTTTTCTTCAAAATTGTTCTTTTAGCCACATATGACATGACAGTATTCAGCAGTACTGCTCCAACCTACCCCACTTTCAAAGTATCTTAAACAAAAAGTATGGCCTTGTGCAAGATGGAATAATTTAACATTTGGGGAAATATGCTTTCTTTCTGAGAGTGAGCACATATTTTAGTATAGGTCTCTGTACAGGCTTTGTGGCATCAAACCTGGCAACCTCAACAAGACGTCAGATAGCACTGCATCCACCAGTTGTTCACCAAAAATGTGTTACAGCATCTAACTACTCCTAAAACCACAAATGTTTTTTTTACATTTCTGTTTCTATACAGATTAAACTAATGGGATAAAAACCTGTAATCTAATTTAATAAGTGAGCTTTAGAGATGTTGGTAGACATATTTGTTTACTTTGGAGAGAGCCCGGCTTGCAATTACCCCCCATCCAGTCTTGATGGCTAAGCGACGCAAACGGTTTCCTGGCCCCAGCTTTGTAGTTAACATTCAGGCATGAGTGCCACACATTAACCCTCTGTAATCTTGAAAGATGTCAAAAATCCTCATTTGCTCCTTCACAAAAAACAGTAGTGATGTAGTCAACCAAAGAAACTACCTATTTTTCAACCAATGGATTGATCAATGAGTGGAAAACACTATTATGTTAGTTACCATTTAGATTAACAAAATGGCCACAATGCACTCCTGGTAGCCTAAATAAATGATAAATAATGCACTATTAAAAAGGAACAGTGTAACATTTACAGGGGCTTATTTGCAGATCTTGAATATCATATGCATAACTATGTTTTAATCAGTGTATAATCACCCGGTACTAAGA
The DNA here is from genome assembly GCA_038501785.1 of Myoxocephalus aenaeus. Classification (NCBI taxonomy): domain Eukaryota; kingdom Metazoa; phylum Chordata; class Actinopteri; order Perciformes; family Cottidae; genus Myoxocephalus; species Myoxocephalus aenaeus. Next base: position 3,712,723 of record JBAMJR010000073.1, on the reverse strand, counting down.
ATCACTATGTTTTCCTTAGCTTAGAAAAAGCCATCTATATCTACCTGGGGAGCGGGTCCTCCTCCTTGAAGTCTGCCATCTTGCATCATGTTTCTACAGCAGCCCAGATTGAACACTGGCTCTGGCGAGAGCCTTTCATATTTTACATTATCTGAAGGTATGGATGCGTTCCGAAACCCAGTATTAAACAGGTGCCGGTGCTAAATAATTAAAGATCGTAGTATTGAAAAGCCCCAACGTCACTGGTGCTTTTTAATGTTTTGGTGTCATGTATTATCACACAGCATTTACTCTGCTCTCTGTCGGGCTGATCTAACTCCAACTACACTCACACATAGACACACACGCACAAGCACAAGCAGATAGGCCGCTAGTGAAGATTACTCGAGTTGACGGCAGCTACGCTTGTTGCTGTATGTGCAATAAAATATTGTATATAAAAAGCCAATATTTGTATCACTATATCTGTGCAACAACCACAGACATGTAAATGAAAGTTTACGAAATTCTATATATCGTTTTAAAAAACAATTATTCAGTCATGTAGAAAAGCAGAGGATTGATACGATTAGTTTCTAGTTGTACTAAAATCGTAAAAGATACCTATCCATAACTGTAGGCCATCGTATTTCTCCAACCTGCTTTGAAAGGGAGGGGTGGGCTGAGGGGTATTTAGTTGGTTGCAACCTGCCACAAATCACTAGATACCACTAAACATACACACACACACACACACACACACACACACACACACACACACACACACACACACACACACACACACACACACACACACGTTACCTCTAATATAATTTCTGTAAATAACATTTCTGTAAATAGAACCATCTAAGCTGTCATAGTGCAGTTATATTATAATAATATATCACACTCACACATGCCACACTCACACACATACACACACACGTCCCTTCCTCCCCCAAAAAATAATGGGTTTAGAGACGCTTATCTTCTTAAACCTAACAATGAGAATTTGGTCGGACAATAGCATATCGACCAACCCATTGACCCACGGACCAGAATGTGGCAGCTCTTAAGAACAGCCACTGTGGTAAACTTAATTAGTAACAATAATTGAGATTGTAATGATTTTTCACAGCAGTGGAAAAAGAAGTATCAAACTTCCACATAAATGTTTTATACCACTGCAGCATCCCACTCTACATCTCTACTGTTCTGTTGCTTATTATGTTCACAGATATAATTGGTTTGACTGTATGGCTAAATACCCTGGAATATACTGAAAGGGCAGGTGGACAGCGGCAGAAGTGCTTTTCACGTTTCTATGGACCTCATGAAACTTTGTTCCTGATGTGAAAACGTATCTCTATAGGAATCCACTGTAAACAGCATGAATTTAAGCAGACCGCAGTAGCTGTTCTTTGTGACATGCATTTTATTTTGATCAGCAACCAAAGGTGAGTGTTTGGTACTTAAAATGATTTTGGGAGGAGTATAATTTTAAGCCTGAGGGACAATGCCACGAGCAGCCGTTGGATTGATAACATCAATGTTTCTCTTTTGTAAGTACACACCTTGCTCTAACAAGAGAACATGCACGTGGCTCATAGTGACTGGAAGAAATAGAGCCCCCTAAACTCCACCCAGTCAACGTTCGTCTTGTCTTTCATCTTAGCTTCAATATCCTGTTTCATTTATATTACCAACCAAAAGACCTATTGCACTTCTGGAGATTCAAGGGTGACAGAGAAAGATTCATGCAGAGGTAAGTGGATCTACAACAGTAGGAATAGCAATGGACAGGGAGTCATTTTTAAAAGCCAACTACTTTTTGTGTATGACATACAAATATAAAATAAAGGAAACTGATATTGATATTGAGTATCTCCGAAGCTGTTGGTTTACAGTAACCTGCATGCATGTCTCAAATCTGATGGGCTAACTTATAGGCTAAGCTAATAGTGAGGATGTGGGGGCTCCAAGTGAAAATGAGTTATGTGAAGAGGATAAGTAGGGTGCAAGATTGCAGGACAAGGGAAAGCACTTAGTCACAGTGTAAGCAGAGAAGATTAATTGGGCTGTTCCCATCAACTCCCACCCTCTGCCTTTATCCATAAGTGATTGAATGGCAATAGCTGAGAACGTGAGGGAAGGACACCTGCAAGGCGAGGATGAGAAAGTGCTGAGGAGATGACGCTTGATCTACATAAGATAAAATAAACTGGTAATTTTCCTGAAGTTTCTTCCAATAATTTGTGATCTGAAACGCAATTAATGAGAACAAGAGGAGAACCGGAACAATTTCCTTTTCTATTACCATTCAAAACACCACGAATTAATGAAAGGTGGAGTAGGGAGATGACAAGAAACTGCGATGCTTTACTTTCAGGAGATGTACTAGGGAGCATTACAAACTATTACAAAGCTTTATGCGAGAGGAAGGAAAGTATTTTTTTCTTTTCTTTGTCTTTACATTTTAATGACATTTCTTTTTTATAATCAAGATAATGTATTCCAAAAGAATGGAGCATTTAATTTATTCTGGAAGTCAGGAAGACAAAGTAAAGCAGAAAAAAAAAATGTTAAGAGAAAATAATCTGTTTTTGTCTTACCTGAACCTCCAAACTGACTGCTGGCGAGAGTAGTCGGACGGTTCTTTCCGTTTGTAACTGGAGGCTCAAACATCTGAAGAGAGAGAAATTAAATTGTTAACTGTAATCCATCTAATACTTTGCCGAGTTGTATTCTCTTTACCTGTGTAAAGGTTGATTTAGGTGGTAATTCAAAGTATTCTTTCATGTATCCTATCCTATCCTATTCATGAAGTGATCTACACATTCCCACTTTGACTGAGTGACTGCTAACGTTTAAGTGACACAACAACAATCTCATAAAATAATGTCATGCTGCAATCGCTGAAAAGCCTGACCGACTGGCCCATTCATGGATGCTCTGATATTCAATCACATTTCAACCTACTTGACAACTGTTTGGGATTCATACAAGTTTAATAAAATTGTGTGCAAGCATAGAATGAAATATATAGGATGCACATTCAATTCAAGCAATGTTCAGAGATCTTACCGCGCTAAAATCCAGCAAGTCGTTGAGCTCCTTGTCTGTTTCCACTGCAGCCATTCTCTGCTGCTGTTAACTTGGCCGTTTCAGTCTCAGCAAGCGACTACAAGCAGAGGTAAGGAGAATATGAGTAAATTTTGCCCTATTCTGACCAGCAAAGGTATGCAGGAGTAGAGCTAGTTAAAACCAAAGTCAAGTATCAGTGTTTTTCCATTCCTCAATAATGTGACAATATTGTGACTATTGGTATATACTAAGCAATTTCATGCATTCATTTGTTTTCATTCAGCTGGAACAGTCCATTAAAAGTTTGGGAAATTGCATTTGCAGCCTTTCAAAGTAACATTATCCTTTCAAAGTAACATTATCCTATACGTTATACAAATTAAGTCTTATTTTCAGTGTTTTGTTCATATTGTGTTTATGGTAACGGTTCAAGTGATTATATATTGTCATGGGCAACTGGTGTCTTCCGTTTCACTGACAAATAAGTGGTTCAGAAAATATTGTTAAACTGGAGCCTCATTTTAACATTTTTTAGTGAGTGTCCGAATTGGTGCCTCTTCCATTGCTAAGTTGTTTCTAGGGGTGTTGTTGAGTACCCATAGCTCAACAATAAAGCTGATGAATAAAATGTTTTCACATCCAATAGGAATGGTGGCCAAAGTTATGAGAATTTAAAAAAAAGATCTTGCTTCAGAAAATATTACAATAAACACTACTCCAGACAATGTCCAAACCTATATCCATTATCAATCTAATATTGATTTATTGTACCATTATACAGAACATAAGGATTCAGATGACTCAAAAGTATTCAGTTTGCTCAATATGAATATGAAAAATAAATTAAATGACATGGCGGGGAAGCCTGACATTTAACCAACAAAAAAAAAAAACGTCACGCAGACACAGAAAATGTTTCTACCGTTGATACAATTAAGGCGTTTTAGTTTGAAAACCGCGGGGTTGTGTTTTAGTCTGAACGGGCAGTAGCAAGGATATGGCTTCTACTGCCTACATGCGCAGGGGGCAAGCTAATAGTTGAGTGCTTTGCAACTATTCCCGTGTCCAGCGGCGTTGCTAGCCCTACATGAGGAACTGGTCTCGGGTAAAAACAGGAGGACAGGAAGAGCGCATGGTGGGATAATTCCAGTGTATGTGAATGTTTATGTGATAAGCATTTTCAGGCATGGTAGTATGGTTTCCCGAACTGGGCTGAAACGCTCATCTAGAAGGAATTTATCTTTATTCAAAATGAAAATGTGGTACTATAGATGGAGCCTTCTTGCGAGACCATCAAACAAGTATTGAGAAATCCACTTAGTTCTAAGAGTTTCTCTGGTAGCCCACATCTAACATGTGTGACTATGGTTCAGCCACAGGCCACATTGCATTCGTTGTTAGTTCGGCCCTGGACTCAGGCAGCTTCCTCTACCTCAAATACCAACATGCTCCAACAGCTCTTTTGAAAAACTTACAGAGTAATAACAGGACATGCTTAATTCTCAAATAAGAAATGTATGATCTGACCAGCTGGTATCAAATGCAAATTCAGGCCATGTGTGTTAAACATCTAAATAAGTCATCATTTTTACACAAGGTGAGCAAACCAGCAGACGTTTTGCAATACAAAAGCACCGCAGTAAATACCAGCAGGGCAAAATCATAATGTTATGATGATATGCCACTTTAAATTGATTTGAATTGTTTGACAATGATGCAGAAACTGTGTACCTCTGTTAATTGCCCCCAAAAAACTGAAGTATAGCATCTACTATAACTTCAAAAACATATATACAATTGAATTAGAAATGTGGCAGTTAATCAACAAAAGCAATGAAATGTTCCAAATGTATATTGTGTCCAATATGTTGTTCGTTGTTGCAAGTAGTTAGTCCGGTCAAGAAGGGAACAAAAAGGTAAAATAACAAATACTACAACAGTCATAGAGTATTATAAACAATTTGGGTGGGGTTTTAGATTGTTCTGAGTCATGACCTCAAGTAGGAGGTCCTGGGATGATTTCACTTCTACCACTAAAATAACTGAGTATCATTTTTCGGGCATGACTGCAGATTCACTTTTAGTCTAAAAGGATGTACTAGACACAGAAAAGGCCAATTATTTTAAGTAATTTTAGCTGTTCATGGTAACTACACTATCTAACTTTATACCTATGTTATATGCATTACAATACAACTTTTACCAGTGATACTCCTGGAAATATTGGGAGTAATGTCACTACTTTGTTTATAACCAAGTAAATCTGCATAACACCAAATATAAAAATAATAATAATAATAACATCAACATCGGATTCTGAAGGTATGAAAGGATGCAACCATTAAATCAAGCCTAACAGAAAAACAAATATGCAAATAATGGTACAACATTAAGAAATGCATGTGTTCTTACATAAGAACAAGCGAAAATACGTTGGCACTACATAATCTGGTAATTTCTGTCTTCCACTGGGCTGAGGTCAAAATGGGGGATAAGTGTTAGCCCCTCCTAACAAATGGAAGTTGCATACGCTTGTCTTGAGCACCCCCACCTCCGGCCTTCCCATTTGGCGAAAAGTTTTAAGGCAGAAATACCCCCACAACATTCATACCTGGAGTCCAAAAAGGAGATTTCAGAGTTTTAACGCCTCATCGGGAGGTTTAAACCCGGTGGGATGTTTAAAAGGGCATTAAAACCTGTTGCCTGCCCCTCACGTCGAGCAGGAGAATGGGGCACTAGTGAACACAAAGACTCGGGCCACCAAAGTTTCAGTTGAACGGCCACAATGCAACAAAATGAGAATAAAAGTCACGGATTCTTGAAATAATTGTTCGAAACGTGTTTTAAATTCAGCAAGATGGAGTAAATCAGGCGTTAGCTGCATTCGTGTTGCTCGTTAAAGTGGTTTGCTGTTGGTGGAGGGAGGTAAAAAAAAAAAAAAAAAAAAAAAAAAGAGAGAGAGAATACCCCCAGAGTTATACTTATAACTAGGATTTTATTATCATTGCACAATGTTGTTTTTTTACACCTACGAGTACAGCGACCTAAGATACACGAGTGAAACTATTACATATTGATAGCAGGCGTAAAATACTGACATTGTAGGTCCTACCGGGACCGTCGTACCGTTAGACCGAACAACCACCATCGTATGTCGACGGTAACGCTTCACGGCTAACGTTCACACGTTTGCTTCTATAAACCCGACATACTACAGACACAGACATCCTGGGGGAGCTCATTTAGTCCGGCAGTATGCTAATGTACCGTAACAGCTAACGTTAGAGCCCACTGAAGTGAACAAAGAAACCTTTTCCACCACATATGAGCGGCTGGTACTCGGAATAGTAACAACGCCGCGAGCTCGTTCAGGCCGAAGGGACGAAAATCCAAGACCCCGCTTTTCCCGGCTGTGGCACTCGGTTACAACTTGAACGATGCGCTTAAAACTTGATTATTACGCCGGTAACAACGCGACAGACGACTTCTGTTTGACATGCATACGTTTCTCACCGATGTATATGTACACACATATTTACCTGGATTCAATTATATGGCATCCAACAGGGAGAAATCGACGGCTGCAGTAGAGAGAAAAACAAAGTTGGGGATCGGATCCTTCCCCCCGTGGTCCGGACTGTGGGCTCGATGAAAAGGAGGAAAGACAATATGAACCACCCCTCCGTCGCCTCGTCTTCTTGTTGTTTTCGTCACGAAACTGAAAACACGTTACTAACCATAACGCTGAAGCCGCTCTGTTTCCTTATTCTTAGAGAAAATGTAACAATTTCATTTTCCAAGTAGACATTTTAACAGCCTCCACATTGTCGGTTCCAATGAAGTAAAGATCACTCCGCAGCAGCACAGCCTACGGGGGGACATGGACGCTGAAACATCAGCGATGTCCAATCTCGATTCAAACGAAGAAACCAAACAAAGCAGGCTTCAATAATCCGTGTATTGACGCGTCAGTTATCTTAAATAAAACAAAATACCTCTGTTTTGTGGGTGTAAACACGACACAAAACGACCGTACTAAGCAATTCACAGGGACCTATGTCGACTGGCGGATGAGGACAGCGGAAAACCCAACAGCCTCGACCAGTAGAAGATGGAATGATAATATCAGAGGGTGGACCAATGGGATACGACGAACATTTGATTGACAAGTGAAACGTCCAAGTATATTTCATCCTCCAGCTTTAGGGCAGGCTCATTTTGCCTTAGGGTTGCTTGCGTTTTAATTTTGTTCTCAAGCGGTCCCTGCGCTACAAAAAAAATTCGCGTTTGTTTGGTAGTCAAATATAGGAGTCCACCATCGTCAGTTATGCTCTTATGCTAAACATGGATTAGACAGTAAGAAAGTTTTTCTTTTGAGGATTGTAATTGGCCACGTTGTCTAAATGCATAGCCAAAAACCTATTGTGCGACCTGGCTGTGGATAAATGCCACAATGAGCTATATATTTGATACCATGTAAAATCTTGCAATATTACTTATTATGTATTCGCAATACCCATTTTTTCTTCAAATAGTTTCAGTTTAGTGCCCAATTCCCGGGTTAGGGTTAGTAGTACATGAATATATCCCTAATAAGTAGCTCATTTATAACCATAACAGTAGCCCCTAAAATAATCTTTTAGTATTATACATTCATAATGTGTCCAAAGGTTATAGCTTAGGTTTAGCTTAGTGATTAGGGAGGAACAATAACATTTGCAGTTAGAGAATGAGTGCAACATGTGTGAATGCATGAGTGTGTGTTTTTATGTGTGAGAGAGAGGGAAAGACTGTGACAAAAAATATGGGACGGCTACTTTCTTTTGCCAAGCTGGAATCAAAAGAGTTTGCATGAACCCAGATCTAACTCACAAAAATGGCCTGGCTGCTGTTTTCTCATGAATTTTACCTTGGTGGTTATGTAAACAAGACTGCAGTTAATGTCAGCGTTTGTTTTGAAACCTTTCTAAAGTAAACCTCAACTGCTTTGAGGGGAAACAACCTAAATAACATCTGTGCTGGCCTTTACGAGAAAACGCAGCCATCCACTTTGTGGTTCACACACACATGCTCAGCATGCGTTGCACACATGCAACTCAAGCACACACCTGTATGTCATTAACAGTGGTACTAAAGACTGGTTACCATGTTACCCTTTTAGGACTAAATAAATGTATTAAAATGTAGGCTACAATAGTATATTCTACTTAGCCACAGAGACAGACAACGCATGCTTAGAAATGCATTGTTAAAGAGAGATGCAGTTAAATGCATCTTCATGTTTTTTCAACAGGGTGAGGAACATTCAGTCAATGCGAGCAGATCAACCTCATTATGACAAAACTGGTCTCATGTCACAGATTCACTTGAGAAGCTCCTACAGCACACCTGGGGGAAGATGGTGCATGTATATGCCATGGAAGTGATCATATCACAGCTCTGCACAAAACATCAAACAATGTTTGGTTTGTTGCCTTTTAAAAAGTAGGACAAATGGCATGAAGGCAAACCAACGTCAAGCGTGTACGAAAAGGTGCAAGACACAAAACAAAGCTATATTTAGAGTGGAATTCAATTTTCCTAACCCCCAAATGTGTACCCTCCCCTCCACCCACTCTTTCCTGGGCTCTCTCTTCTTCAAGATGATAGCTTTGTAAATGGGTTACCCCCATGCAGCCACCCACTCATCAGGTACAGTATGAAAACCTGGGGCATCCTGTTATGACTTCTGGTTTCCTGTTTCCTGCGAAAAATACAGCCCCCTCTCTCTTTCACACACATGCAAACACACTCATATACTCCACCACTCGTCACATAGAGCAGACCTGGGATCAGCTGCTATAACAACCCATTCCAAATATATCAGTTTGAGTGTGTGTACTTTTAATCCTGGCTCAAGTATTTGGGAGTGTACTCAAAATATAAATATAAAATGTATTGAGTGACGTGCTTTCTCTTTCGGGATTATTCCCAACAAGATTCCATTTAATATCCAATGTATTTTTGACTGGGGTATCACAGAAATTTGACATTGTTGTGGCAAATATGCAGCCCTGTGAAAAACTGCTGCATTGTGAGAACGTCATTATGCTATAAGGTGACAAGAGCAGCTGTTTTGCCCCATTCTTCACAACATTTAATTTGTTTTTATTCCTTGTATACACATTCTCATTTCACATGCCAAGGATGGAGGAAGATGTACAAGTGTCAAGGGACCACTGAAACAACGATAACAGCAGTGTGTGCTCATGTGTGAACTGTAGGCGCCCGTTCTCCAGATATATGAAAATAACACTGTTTGTGACACACAACATGCTGCCACTGCACACCCCCTGCCAAGGTACCTGAGCATCTCTCTCAACAGGGGTCAGCTACATCGCTCCAGAAATCTCTCTTCCTTCCTGTGGTGGGTTTAGTGCGCCATGCCGAATGCTTAGTGACGGTGTACATGGTTAATTGTTTTGGCACAAACTCATAGCCCCATTTCCCCCTTTTATGCTGTGGCTTCTAGTGCTCAAACAGAAGTATAACATACTCACTCGTGACATGCGATTCTTTTTTTCTAATCAGCTTTGTTGGGGCGTTGTCGTCTTTTTTCTATTGGATGCGTCTAAAAGCATCAATGTTCAGTATTTTCTTCTGTTAAATAGGGCCTTTACATTCTATAGACCACTCAATATTCTTTCTTGTTTTTTTGCAAGCACAATAGCATCCTGTTCTTTTTTTTTCGTTTTTTTAGCTCATCCTCCCCTCCCCCTTTATTGCAGATTTGAATTCATTAGCAATCAAAGAGCCACTGACAAACGCCCAATCTTAATTACCCTCTCATTTGCATATTTGCATATTAATGACTGCAGACTTTGCTGTTTTTCTGCTGCAGTAGTCCCCCTCCCATCAACATTGCTCAGACTAGCCACCCCACACATTGCAACACTACGTCTTTCTTTAGCTCAATGCCTCACATCTTCAGCCCGAAGTTGAGAAGACATTCAAGGGAAGACATTTCGTTATTACTCCAGACATGAGCCAAACAGACGAATCATTGTGCTAGTAATTTAAATGGAGGACTAATCTATTTCAGCAGGGTTTTCCTTTTACGGTCCTGCTTTTCATTTCAGTCAACATAGGCATGAGTTAACTTGGTTGCAGCAATGTAGGCACAATACACTACACATACAGTATCAAGTATATTATGATATTTCTGTTTGGTTGTAATACTTTTGTTAGTAATTGAACCAAAGTCCACAATGCATTTCATGTGAGTGCTTCCCCCTTCTGGTGAAATGAGTGCGGAAACAGTGAAGTGATAGTCTGGCAAATGCAGACATAATCTTACAATACATGCCAAGTATTGACAATTCAGACTTCATAAAGAAAAAACTTTCAATGATATTACCATAAAAAACAAACATATATGTTGTTACTTAAAGGAGGAAGTAGACAAATAGAATAAAACAAAGGAGAAAAATGCCCTGATTCTGCTTCAACACAGGATGCACTTCAATGGCAAATCCATGTCCTGTTGTTAACATTACTGCAAATACAATGCAATAATAATTTGCTTCCGCTGAGACGGCTCTGAGAGCCGCGATGCAGCTTGCTCACATGATAAAGGCCGTCTTGTTACAGCAGGTATTGTCCAGGGATGAATCTCCAGTATGTTCAAAGGCAACCTCTGCCCCAGTGGAGCTAATCTGAAGCTAATGCTAACACAATCCTGACCTACAGAGGCAACAGAGAGTGCATTTACTGTTGTAACTTCTTTTTTGTTAGGTTGGTAAAGCCCCATGGTTTTACAAAGTCACCCAGCAAAGTCTACCTGCTCCACCTCAGGCCGCTTGATAAATATATGGTTCTGCAACAAAACATACAATCAATACAAATACCGTGCTGGATATTAAAACATCATTCATATAACAGAACAAAGTTTTCTGCTGGTGACCCTCACTTTAAGTGGGTGAGAATATAACACTTGCCTTCACAAAATGTAACAGAGTTTAACCCAAGTTTATGATCTAGACCTTGAACCTGTCAGACATTGCCCATTTAAAAGAAAAATGTAATAATGTAATAAATTCAAAATTAAGCCATAGTCTACCTGAGGACACTCACCGTCTACATATTCAAGTCAGCCCTGTCTGCTGGATTTTTTATGAGACTGAAAGGAGGAGAGAGGACTCTTTCGGGGAGAACTTTTCACCCATGAATAAAAGAAAAAGATCATGTGGATGTGAAAAGGGCACGTTAACTGTTTTCACGCTAAAATGTTGTCTCACCACTTTGTCACAAAGTCCTGGAAATCAGAGGTGAAGACGGCCATGTGGTAGTTTAGGAGGAGGCTGGAGGAGGAAGTTGAATGAACATGTCAACAACCTAATTTTGCAAGGATGAAAGTAAATACAACGGGTCGTAATACAAATCTATAAAAAGCACATGCTGTCTAAAATGGTAATCCAAAGGATCACATCTTTCCCATTATTGTTATGTGTTATTTCTGAATAAGCACAGGTCTTCTGTGGAACATATACAGGTCCGATACAGTAATTTAATTTCACGATTATCACAATACATTTGTTTTACATTTTACCATAAAAAATAAATCTAAATTAAATTGACATGTAATCATTCAGCAAATGATTTGCACTGAAGTTAGGTACAATCCAACCACAGTAGATCAAGGAGAATTTGAGAATAGCATTTGAATTGTTTATCATTTGATTTATATTTACTTAAACATGGGAGTCTAGGAGCCATTGTCAGTTAAAGGTTTTCTGTACCTGACCTTCAGTAGGGGTACATAAGATAATACAAATGTGCAAAATAATATAATATCCCTTTGAGGATGAATTGATCAATACAGAAATACCCTTAATACCATAACCTGCTACCCTCACACAGTCACTGCCTCCAATTTTCTCACCATGTGCTCCATGCAGACGCTGAGCTCATCATGGCTGTAAAATTCTCCATAGCAGCCCACAATGTAGGGAGCACCCGAAGCTCTCGGATGATCTGGTTTCTGATTGCAGGTTTAATTTCAAGATGAATAAACTGAAAAGAGTTTTTTTTTGTACAGCAACAGAAATTTGATCACATTCATATCATTAGTATAATTTGTAGCTCACCTTTCTGGTCATGATTATTCCTGAAGATTTTTGGCATTCCTTATTGATAACTCCACCATTGCCTGCACCTAACTCACCCACCTTGGCCTTCTGGGTAAGAAAAGCTTCTAACCTTTTCTTCTATTGTTCATCTAAGTCCAACTCTTTCAATATTCTTTTATGTGCCTCTAAATTGGCCCTCAGAAAACCGATATAGAACAGGAGTAAAGCATCTTTCACACAAACGACTGAATTATTTAGTTTATTTTACTTTCCGTACCATGTTTGGATAATTTTTTTTTAGGGTGGCTGTAGCTCAGGGGGATGAGTGGTCGTCCCGCAACCACAAGGTAGCCGGTTCGATCCCCAGTCCCCCCCATAGCTCACATGTCGAAGTGTCCCTGAGCAAGACACTTACCCCTCAACTGCTCCCCGGGCGCCTCACAGGGCTGCCCACTGCTCCCTATCCAGGGATGGGTCAAATGCAGAGAAGAATTTCCCCAAGGGGATTAATAAAGTGCAAGTTTCTTTTCTTTTTCTTTCTTAAATGGTTAAATAGCAAAACAGGTACTATCGTGAAGGTGCTATCTGGACTAACTCCTGTAAGAGAACTGTCAGTTATTAGGTGGGACTGTTAACAAAGGTGAATGTGACCTAACACAAGTATTGGGCTCAGCATTTTAAGCTTTGCTTTAGACTCTGCTTAAAGGATCAGTCTGCGATTCAAAATACTGTAATGTGCAACACTGTAAATACTAAAAACAGTGAGGCCCTGCAACCCTCACTCCCTCAGATTATAGTCACATTGTCAAATTGTCTCCCCTCTGAACTAGATTATAGTCACGTTGTCTAGTTGTCTCCCCTCTGAACTAGATTATAGTCACGTTGTCTCCCCTCTGAACTAGATTATAGTCACGTTGTCTAGTTGTCTCCCCTCTGAACTAGATTATAGTCACATTGTCAAATTGTCTCCCCTCTGAACTAGATTATAGTCACGTTGTCTAGTTGTCTCCCCTCAAAAATAGATTATAGTCACGTTGTCTCCCCTCTGAACTAGATTATAGTCACATTATCAAATTGTCTCCCCTCTGAACTAAATTATAGTCACATTATCAAATTGTCTCCCCTCTGAACTAGATTATAGTCACATTGTCTAGTTGTCTCCCCTCAAAACTAGATTATAGTCATGTTGTCTCCCCTCTGAACTAGATTATAGTCACGTTGTCTAGTTGTCGCCCATCTGAACTATAGTCACGTTGTCTAGTTGTCTCCACTCAGAGCTAGATTATAGTCTAGTTCAGTGATTTTCAACCTTTTTTGAGCCGCGGCACATATTCTACAATATTTTTTTTTTACAAAATGTCACATTGTAGCATAATACAGCATATATGGTAGGTAATTATTGTGCTACCTACTGGCATGGAAGAGTATTTCATTACTCGGCCAGCCAATATATTGCAGGCTCAGACGCTCAACAATGGAACATTATTTGCGACAACTAAATAATATTTTTTGGGACCGATTTAGTGAAACTGGACATTTTCCCACGCCACACCTGACGATCTCTCATGGCACACTGGTTGAAAATCACTCCTCTAGTTGTCTCCCCTCTGAACTAGATTATAGTCACGTTGCCTAGTTGTCTCCCCTCAAAACTAGATTATAGTCACTTGTCTCCCCTCTGAACTAGTCACGTTGTCTCGTTGTCTCCCCTCTGAACTAGATTATAGTCACATTGTCTCCCCTCTGAACTAGATTATACTCATGTTGTCTAGTTGTCTCCCCTCTGAACTAGATTATAGTCACGTTGTCTCCCCTCTGAACTAGATTATAGTCACATTGTCTCCCCTCTGAACTAGATTATACTCATGTTGTCTAGTTGTCTCCCCTCTGAACTAGATTATAGTCACGTTGTCTCCCCTCTGAACTAGATTATAGTCACGTTGTCTAGTTGTCTCCCCTCTGAGTTAGATTATAGTCACGTTAGCTACACTGGTAAACACGATAACTAGCATTATGGCCACTGCACTAAAGGGAAATATGTGAGTTTTAGCTACAACACAACATATTTAAAACCCACAGCCGTCCACAGCAGCACCTCACGTGAGCTAGCTTGCTTCACCTGCTCGCTAGTGAGCTGCTGCATGATGATAGCAACACATGTACCGCTAGCTGATAGCAAACGACTGTTTCCCTGCGGACGCGGTGACCGTGTCCTGTCCCCCCCGGTTGTTTACGTCAGAAACACTAACGGGGCTGTAGGGTCCGACTAGTTTGATCCTCGCCCCATATTCCCTCGAGCAGGTATGTGGTCGCTCCAGACAGACAGACAGACACCGGTGTAGTATTACAGCCACACACGCCGGACTCTGACAGAGGAGCGCTGGCAGCCATAGCTTTTGCCACATGTGGGGGAAGTTCGCATTCAAGACTTTATTGCCAGAAATATAATTAGGTTTGGAAAGCCCTGAAGGCAACCTTGTGCTCGTTTGTTTGTCTAACCATCCTATGAAAAACGCAGGGAAATGGGATTATGTCGTGGCCAAACTCTTTAGCCTATGTTCCAAGCATGTATTATGTTATATCTTTGCAATATTTGCTGTGGGGCCCTTATTGTACCACCCATTATCACCCCCTACCCACTGCTCTGTGTATTGTGAATGAACTGTGTTACAAGTTCCTATTTGGAACAGTACACAGTCAATGCATGGCTACATTTTGAGGTATATTGTTCTACCAGGGCTGTTTTCAAGTTAAATATCATTCCAAAGAGTTGTGGTATTGTTATTAAACAGCAGTACTTAGTTTTAGCAATATGACAGCACAATATTTACCATAATAAAAAGTACTTTTTGAATCAAACTGATTACTAAAAGTAATTATCATGCAGCGATTTTTTTGTTGACTTTTTGGAGCCTCTCCTGTGGGACAAGAATCAGGTGCGATAGCTATGACTTCTCAACATCTTGAAAGAATACTGCTCTGCTATCCTTGGTCATAAAATAATCTTTGCGGATAGTGTGTGTGCCCTCTCCAGCTGGGCAGGTAGACTCGTCATCGTCAAGTACTCAAGGAATTCACTAATGTACACTGTTGTTGTTGTTCTTCTTCTTTTGTGTGTGCGTGTGCGTGCGTGCGTGCGTGTAGCATAAAGGGACAGAAAATGCATTTGGTTGTGCAATCATGTGTTGTACATTAACAATAAATAAATCCTGAATCTGTATCCTTAATGTCTGGATTTTCAAAAATAAACTATAGTTTCAGAAAATGTACCTTTATGTATAAACACTGATACACATCTTTTCAAGATGATATAAATGTTTATGAAAAGACCTGAGAATCTCAGAAGTTCCCTCCAATAAACAACATTAATGTCTGCCCAACACATCAGAAAACAGTGAACTGCTTATGTGTGTATTCACTACACTCTTACTGTGATATTTTCTTTCAGCAGAGAGCGCTCTTGCTCCTTTCTTTAAAGAGTTGTATCTGACTCGGCTGTAGCATGGATGTATTAAACCTATTTAATCCAATTGGTAAAAATAATTAGTCAATAATGTATCAATGCATTTCCAGCAAATATTGAAATACTAATAGGTGTAAATGTGTGCAGAGCCACATGTTTAGTACATGGTCACATGACCAGAGCTGTTTACTTCCTTATTGCATCATGACAAGAGGATGGCTGCATTAAAACTCTCAGACAAAATGATACTAAAGAATCTTAAAATGAAGATAGGACAAAGATGTTTGATACTGTAGTGTTTTTTAAGCTTAGTTGGTCAAATTTAGACATGCACAGTGTATGTCTACATTACAATGCATGATATATGATAATTAATAAGGGATATTATTATGCAGAATGTGTAATTGTATGCATATGAAGGTCACTGTTTTTATTAATGATTAATGTGTGAATGGATTTTAAAACAACGTTTGGATAGTGCATGTGGATGCCAGTGGACTGTTTTATTAGAAGGACGTGTAGTTCCCCTATTCGACTGAAGGCGAGGGAGCTGGACATTGACACCGTAAATTGCGCGGGATCTACCTTTTTCCTGGGAAGAAGAAGAATAGCGCGCTCCTGAAAACAGTTTTGGGCCAACGGACACACAGGAACTACGGAGAGGTGTTTAGGGGCGGGTAGAACTAAACCAATGAAAGGGCCTTAAGCTCTGTGAATGTCTGATATAAACTAACATGCGCGAGACTGGAAGGGTCTTCTCTTGCACCACGGAGGCGGCAGGTAACTGGGGAACAGACTGTGAATCTGTGAGAAAGAGAGGGCCTCAATCGAGAATGCATAAGCTGTTTTTTGTGATCAACCTTTTATTAAATAGTTTTTAATTATAACTCCTTGCATTCTGGACTTTCACTTCCCATGACCACCCGGGATTTTAAGAATACTTTACAATACACATCATCTTTAGGTGTCTATGTTTACATATCAGAATCAGAATCAGCTTTATTGGCCATGTGTGCATACATGGAATTTGACTCCGGTTTCACGTAGCTCTCATCGTACATATTATATACAATAAACAAGATAAATATAAAAAAGACAATAAAGACAACAGAGACAAAAAGACAACAGAGTAGTCAGAGTAGTGCAAGTAGTGCAGATGGAGGTGTCTGATTATATCAGAGTGACAGCCAGTGGAAAGAAGCTGTTTCTGTGTCTGGTGGTTTTGGCTTACAGAGCTCTGTAGCGCCTACCAGAGGGGAGGAGTTGGAACAGCTTGTGTCCAGGGTGCATCTGCAATTACTCAACTTTGTTCAGTGTGTTCATAAAATGACTAAACATGTTGACGGCAACAACAGTAGGTCATTTCACTTTTCTCTTCCCATCCTTCTGGTGCAAGTTAATCTTGGTTTCATCTTCCAAAGAAGCTTCATCTAAAAGATGTTTTCTGGCAAAGTCAAATCTGGCCTTCCTGCTCTTCAGTGTTCCCAGTGGTTTGCACCTCATTGTAAACCTTCTGTATTCAGATTAATGAAGGCGTCTCTCAATTGAAGACTTTGACAAAGACAGGCCTTCCTCCTCCAGAGTATTCTTGACCTCGGTATTCATGTTTTTTTCTTCCCCAAGGAACAAATTTGGCTACTTCTACTTTTGCTGTTGGTGGGCTTGCCAGTACATTCCTTATTTTTAGAAATGTACCAAACTGTTGATTTGGTCAATCCTGATGTTTCTGCTATCTGCCTGATAGATTTGTGTAGTTTGTCAGCCTTTTAATGGCCTCCTTCACTTGCATTAACACCTCTTTGGTCCTCATGCTGAGAGTTCCCTGGACCAGCTAACAAATGCAAACTCAACATTTTGAATCATCTCTAGACCTTTTATAGCTGCTTAATTTGTCATTAAATAACGAGGGAACAGGCCACACCTGGCCATCACACCATTTCAGAGCCTCTGAAAATGTGGGACTGTATAAAAATGGTTGTAATTCCTAAACGGTTAATGCGATACTTTTGTTTGAAAGTCTATACTTCAACCACATATTGACTGCGTCGTTTCAAATCTGTGTAAAGTCGTATAAAGAGGATAATAAGAAAAATGGTGTCACAGTCCAAAATACTTATGGCCCTGACTGTACAACAACAACAACAGCAACAACAGAAGAAAGACCCCAAAATGACTGACCCATGTAAATCACATAGGGACAAATGATGGTGCCATGTTCCTGCACAATGGGATCAGCTGAGTGAAAAACACATAGATCATGCTGTAAGCAGCAGACACACCAATCTTTCCCACCACGGCTAACACCTGGAGCATGACATGCATGTATAAGAACAACAAACAAGATCATTAGACAAGGCATACAATCTTACACATGCATAGTGTCTTCTGGTACTTTCAGGGATGCCGGATTCAGTCAATATTGCATTGAGTATCCCTTCAGGCACCAGCTTGATAATGAGCATCATGATGCCACAGAACGTCAGAGTGGAGAAGAGGATTGTAGGTCGTGCCACGTGCCAGCACCCAAGTGGCTCATACACCACAATGTCAATGACTGCTGAAATGAAGCAGTTGAGGTAGAGACCTCCATTCAGGTTACTGGTATTGAGAGAGAGAGACCATAGAAGACCACGGCGGTGGACATCCTGCAGAAATACAAAATCAAGATAAAGGTGGAAGGCAGTGTGTTTAAATAATGCACTGATCTCAAAAGAGCTTTTTACTTTTTCACAATCAGAATGTATATTGTGCCTTATGTAATTAAGATAATAAATACAGTTTTCTAAACTCTCCAATTGAACACATTCTAACTGTTATTGATCTTGTTATTGATCCTTTTCTAACCTACACTTGTTTGAAAAATTCCTGAGGTTCGAACAAAGAAAAGAAGTCATGTTACCATGAAAACACATTTTAATGGTACGTATCACGTTCAGATATGTCTGCTCCTCTTCACCTTTATTTTGCTTGATTAGACAGATATGAAAAGAAACAGAGCGGTCACATTGTATACTGTGCAATGTAATTCTAGTCAAAAGTGCCACCTGACTCACAGTTTTGATTTCATACTGGAGCACAATAGGAGTAAAAATGGAGTAAATACCATGCGCTTCAATCACTCGTCAGCTCTGAATATGACCGCAGGAGCAGGGACTCTGGCCTTTTGGCAGAAACGCGGATTACAACCTCCTCCACACAACCTTTCTGCAGAAGCCACAGAGAAGACTCAGGAATCACCCTTAACAGAAACAGAAGGACAGAATGTCATTGATCTTTGGCAGTTATTTAAAAGAATGAAACACTTCAAGACGTTATTCATACTTGGTAATACATGGACTATGTCACAGAGAACATTAGAGTATGCACAGGTTTTATGACGTAAGAGAGGGAACAAAAATGGTCTGTTATGCTAAAACTTAAAACAGTATCATCACTTTTGAATTGATTCTGACTGAACTTTGGTATTAATAAACTAGTTTTATGCGTTTGCGAAAAATCGTGATGGTAGACCATTATTTTGAGTTGTTTGGATTTATCAAATTTTATTTTCCCTTTTCAATATGTCCTCAGTTAATTCTGTGTTTTTTATTCTTATTTTATGATAATCAATCAAAGTTACAAGCGGTACAACAATCATTGGCATCGGGACCACTCCGACATTTTGTTATGAGACACACTAGTTAAAAGGGGAATATAAATCCTAGTCCTTACACAGGACATATCATTGAACAAATATGTTCGTCAGCCAACCTACCAGACCTACCACCATGTTGGATTAAATAGGAAGGCGGGGATGGCAGTAGCAACCAGCAGCATTCTCCAGCCTCGTATGAAGTATATGCAACAACAGCAACAAGGCGAATCCAACACCAAAACCTACACTGTGGCCCAGCAGAGTGAAGCTCGTCCTGGCAGTCTGGCTCAGCATCTCAGACCCGAACCAAGAAGTTGTGATAAAAAAAATAATTGAAAACTTTAGCCCTTTAGAGAAAAGTTCATTGCTTTCTTCAACGACCCGAGCACAAGGCAATGACCTTGTACAGCTTGCCTCATCGGAAAACTACAACAAGTAAGCTGTGCTTGGTCACAGAAAGATATTGGAGAAGACATAAAGACAGGGACTCTTTTGAGACCAATTGAAGTGCATGTGCTTCCTCACCCAGTCCCAATGACGCAACGTATTTGGATAGGCCAAGTCCTCTCAGAACGTTGAGGATACAGAACATGACCCAACTGTCGGAGGAGGCCTGGATCAAGGGAGTGACTGTTAGTAAGGCCATGGTGGAAAAAAAAAACTTGTTTTATATCAAGGAGATTTCATTTTGATATTTAAATTAAATTAGACAATTTGAAAAAAAACTAATCTATTATATTCTAAATGTCAGGTGTGGGGTAAGGAGAGGACCCAAACGCACGAGCAACAGTTGAAAGTAAATTTAATCCACAAAATAAAACTCAGGCTTCCAGAGACAGGGAGGAGGAACGCACAAACAAAAGAGTAATCCAAAAGGTGAGCAAGTGCAGGAACACAGAGGACACACAAGACAAGGACTTCACAATAAGACAGGACACCAAACAAACCAACATCATAACAAGATTATTGGCTGATGTGTATTTCAATGAAATGTTGGTAATATAATTGTATTCTTTAAAGGCACCACCCACTCTATTCAGTCAGAAATACACACAGAAGGTCTTTGTTTAAGTTTGACCCTGGCGTTCCCTGCTGCTCTCTTATTTAAACAGTAAATGTTAAACTTATTTTTTCGACTTTATTTATGAACATCACATTCGTAATTGTGCTGTCTGTTGAGGACCCATGCAGTCCCTTCTGTTGATGGAGATCTAATGCTCAGCTTAATTTCAATAAAAATATATGCATGACAACGTTTTTTATTAAAAGTTAGAAAAATAAATAGATAAAACAGACCAACTGAAACTGGAACAGGCAGCACCACATTTGTAACTGCTCTTAGGATCAGCTACAAGAGGAATTAAAGTCTTTTGGAAATTATCTGTCAAGATGAACAACTAAATGTGTTTGAAATAGCCTTTTTTTTCTCATAAATGATTTATCAACTTCATGTACTGCAACTTGTTATTATTATTATTATTATTATTATTATTATTATTATTATTATTATTATTATCAATAATAATAATAATAATAATCATCATCATTAGTCCCACAAAAAAACAGGATTTACCGATCACTAATAAAGGATCCAATCAGGACTCCTACAAAGAATAACGAGGTGGAAAAAGGGACCTTCCATGCATTGTCACACACCAGATGCCACTGGAGGTAACAGAGAAGATAGTTGCAGTAAAACATACGATTCTGACATTGAAGTCAAATCTAATCTAAAATAATCTCATGGAAAGTTTTCAAAAAAGTTTCAGCTGACTTCGAATGTCAGAAAGCCAAAGATACGAGGTCCTGTAATCTCAAAACGTTTTCAAATTAAAGGAAACAACACTCATCTTCATGAACAAAGGATTTAGGCCCACGTCCAATTATTTTAGCATACTCATTATTCTTTAAATATACCTCAGACATAATGGTGGCGGTGTATCTCTCGGTGCTAAACACCATCCAGACCTCGCTCCGTGCCATTGCACCGGTCTCGCTGTATCCGTCCAGTTCCCGCCCACTTTGTACCGGGAACATCTGTCCGATCCAGCTGCTTTGCTCTCGGAAGTGAACCTCCACATCCGAGTTGATCGATAGTTTGCACTGGTGCTCGGGTCTATCCGAAACAAAAACCACGATAATTCCCGTGAATTCCGTATACAACTGCGCTGAAACTGAGCAGAACAATTATTAGAATTGAGAGAAGCCATAGACGCCGGAACGAAAGACGTAATGTCATCGAAGTCTTTTTCATTTTCTTGTTTCTTGTGCACCATGCTTGTTATATATAATTATATAAAATGTGTTTGCTTGTTGGAGACGTCTTCGTTAGTTTGACAGGTTGTTCACCCCTGCATCAAGGAGCATTCTGGGAAACAGCTTTGACCATCTCTTGTTTGCCTGGATTTGCTGAGTCAGGAGGCTGCAGGCAGTGTTATGATAGCCTGTATGTATGCAATTCAAAAGCAGCCAGAACACTATAATCACAAGGTAATAACAATACACTGTCCTAAAATATGTCTTTACTGACTGTTAGCATGTGTAAACATGTACTCTCACCGTGGCAGTATTCACACAGACACATTTTGGGGACTCCTTTCACATTTAACTCTGTACATAATGTCCTCAACTAAATATTTTGTAATTTGTTTGCAAGATAAAACAGGCAGAGGACATAAAATAAAAAGCAGAACAGAGAAGGAAACATAAATACATATAAGTGTTTTATTTATACCAGTAGCACCAAGAGTAAAGAGAAACAGTCATAAAGAACCCCACATGTGTACAACCACCACAAGATGGTGCAACAACGCATGAAATAGTCAGTGATGTGCTGGTAGTAAAGGTCGTGCTTCGACCCAGATATTTGTTTTCCCAGGCGTGAGGTCAGCTGATGTGCCTTACATTTTAAGCTTGCGAATAAAGCAGTTGTGGAATAAGTATTGTATCATCATGTAGTACCACCACCCGATATAAAAAGGCAGATACAGTGGTTTGGCACTGGGTCACTTTTAAAAAGGGATGTCAAAGAACCAGGTCGATAAGCAGAAGTAGTGCAAGAAAAGTGTAATTTGTTAACAAAACATTTACTGAAAGAAAGGACAAAAATGAAATGTGGTTATTCAGTTAACTCTGAATTGAACTACAGAAAAAGGCCACCAAATAAATTGGAACTGCCCAGGTCAATTTAGGGTGAGGTAAACCGAGCAAACACCCACATTCACACAGAACAATGGACACACCATACAAGATCTATAAATTACTGCTGACATCACAATATATCTATGGGCAGTCATTACTGAGCACATATAACATTATAATTATGTGCAGAACTATCTTACCTGTCTTCCTGCATGTTAACAGTGCTCAGCCCCTCCCTGCTAAGAAGATGTAATGAGGCATAATTTACCTTGATTGAGCTGCTGAGCAGCTGCTCTACCACAACATACCAGGCCGAAAAAAAGAAATCCAACGAACCCATAAAAAAAAAATATTTTGGGGAATGGAGCCTGGTGAAAAAGGTGAATAGCAACCTTTCCCCAATCAATGTTGACAGCTATAGCTGTGAGATGAATATAGTAGAGTAAAATACAACATTTCCTTTTGAAATGTAATGAAGTAAAAGTGTAAAGGAGCATACAATGGGAGTATCGCAAAAGTGTACTGAAGTGCAGTACAAGAGTAAATAGTTACATTCCACCACTAAATAAATATATGTTTTATTTACAAAACAGATGAAACAATGCACCATTACAAGACCGACCTTTGATCATGTTCAGAATTACATTTCTCAAACCTTGGAGTCAAACATTAGAGTTCACCATCTTGATATCTAGTTTCCTTAACTTTTTTAAATGCTGCACGGCATCAAATAAGTAATCAAGTTAGTGAATCACTTCTGATAGATGGGCCGAGTTAATTTGCATTCGTTAGAAGCCTTGCAGCATGAAATCATATTGGGATGGTAACTGAAGCTGACAGACACACCTGGAAACATCTTCCCCCGCTGCCACCGAATGCAGCTTAAACAAGTCGAGTAACATCGCATCGCTGCTCGGTCCAGCCAAACTGACCCCTCTCCTCCTGATTGCCACACCTCGCCATTCTTCTGCCAGAGCTGTTACCATAGTAACGCCTCTCTCTCTCTGGCCAGCACATGGCCATGCCCTCTGACCCCTGGAGAGGAGACCTTTGGCCTGAGGGTCATCATACGGGGTCAGGGGGTCAGCTCTAGCTCGAGGACAGTAGAAGCACTTCAATGATTGGCTATCATTTGCCCTTTCTATACCCTCATCTATGTGATTGGCATATTGACAAACTGGCCCTTTGCACATTGTTAGCAGCACCTTGTCCAGTTTACATAGGAGCAAGAGAAGCGTGGAGGGTGGGGATATTTATGTGTCTGGTAATTTTTTTGTAAAAAGTGTGTTTGCCTCTTGCTTCCATCTCTAATGCTTTCTGAGTCATAGAGAAAGTAAATCAACCGATGAAGGACTTCAGTCGACAACGTTGAGAAGCTGGTGGATGTTTGCTGGGCAACCAGAGAAAGCTAACCAGCTGCTTGTAGGGTGGATGATAGGGAAACCCCTCCATCCATTTGGCATGGCCACATCCCAGCCCTCTTTTCTCCTCCTCTCCGTCCTGATGATCCACGCCTCCCAGGCCCATCACTTGTCAATATTTCTACATTAATTTGAGAGACTGCGTGTCAGCGGAGAAACTGGGGGTGGGGGAGGGGCTCTCTGAGCAGGTAGAAGGAGGCATGGAGGGGGAGTAGTGGTACACAGGAGACAAGGACATAAGAAGGAGAGAGCCAGGTAGAGGAGGAGAAACAAGAGAAAAATTAGGAAATGGAAGCGGGATGAATAATGGGAGAGCCGAGCGGGTGGGAAAGAGTTGACCGGACAAAGAGGCTGTGTTTTGCACATTAACCATCCCTATACATGGCTTCCCTCAAATATCAAAACCCCTCTCCATTTGTCCAAATCAGCAGGATCTGTAATGATAATGGTTGTTTGAGAGCCTAGCCCCAATGCCAGGAGTATCCATCATTCTCCGCCATCAAATCTCCAAAGCCTCTGCAAAGAGAAAGTGGAGCACAGCGGTGATTCATGAGAAGAAAACAGACATGTGTTTATGTCGATGGAGAAATATCACATACCTGCACTGATACCCGACTCCATTTTGGGTGCTATGACCCAAAATGCTGTAATGAAAGACTTCCGGTATATCGGAGCTGACAATAAAAAATGATGGCTTGTTCAATAAACATCTTCTCCTCTATTACTCTGACATCCGTTCTTTGGGCTCTGTGGTATTTTCAGGGACCAAAAGTGAGCCTTCACCTCTCGCCTCTCAACTCTGACCCCAGCCTGCATGGTCCAGATTACACCAGGGAGCGACAAACCATGTAACATCATGACCTCTTTACTGGTGACACACACATACAAAGACACCGGCACAGAAATATACACACAAAGTGTCATCTCTCTGTGTCAACTGATTTCATTAGCTTGTTGTGTTAGTTGTTTTTTTAAAGAATTATCTCTCCGTTTCCATTTTTCAGACTCCAATATCCGCTGAGCTCGGCTGCTCGGAGGCCCGAGGGACTGGGTGGGTAACAGCCATGTTTGTCATCATCTGATTATTTGTACAACATCTATATCATCTTGCTGTTTAATTCTCTGAACAGAGAATATTCACTAACACGTTTGTCTTTTTGCAGCCCAACATCAGCAAAAAAAAAAGTAAGTGGAGTTTGGTAGCTTTGTTTCTTTTCTGCTTTTGTTTGCATTCAAATTTGTCACCCGTTTCTAATAGACTTATTGCAGAGCATTTAAAAAGGCTTCAGGGTGAGTATCGAGTGAGACTTGCTTCAGTGAATGTTTCTGCCTAGAGGAATTCTTTGAAGTAATGGTCTGCTAAGTAACTTCACCGCATTGAGCTCAATAGTTCCTCCACACTACTTACAGAAATGATTTTTCTTTTGCATGCGGCCATATCAACAAATCGCCTGAAAACATTTACCAGCATGTGTATGTGTGTGTGCGTGTGTGCGTGCGTGCGTGTGTGTGTGTGTGTGTGTGTGTGTGTGTGTGTGTGTGTGTGTGTGTGTGTGTGCGCAGCAGGAAGGATTTCCAGATTGCCCAGCTCTCCTGCAATCTAATGGGTTATTTGTCATCTGCAGAGTAAAGGATTTTTAAAAGTCAAGTCAGGACCGACTCCCTCCCTATCCTTTCTCTCACCCTCTCACCCTCCTTCTCTTTCCCACTACCCCCCTGACACTCGCAATGGGAGATCGATAGGTTATTGATCAACTCTCTCTATCGCCAACCCACCAGACTAATCACCTTAACACCAGCCCAACTCTCTCCCTTCCCCTCTCTCTCCTCTTCTTCTTCCCTGTTGCTCTCAGTTTCCGTCCCTCACTCTGTTGCTCTGTGTCACGCTCGTTCGCAGAGTAAACACCATTTTTTTCCGCATTTGGAGCTCGAAGTCTGCTTCATGAGCGTTTCGAACGTTTAAATTCCCCCAATATTTAATGCCCTTCCATGTATCTCCTTTTCCAGTTGCCAATAACCGGCATTAAAAAGTCTATTTGGCCGTGTGTTAGATAAAACAAGAAATGTTTACCTTGCCAAGTGCTATTTATCCATCTCTCATTTCTCTCCTCCTCTCCTCCACTCCCTGCCTCCATCTCTCTCCGTCCGTCTTTGTTCAAGGGCAAAATCGATGGAGTGTATGAAACCAGCATATTTCTCTGCCTCCTGCTGTAAGAGACCTGAAGGAAACTAACATGAAGAAGGTGGTTTAAAGTTAAGCTTCACATTTACTTCAATTTTTGTTGGTTATAGTGTATCAATCTTTAAAACATTGGAAGCTCGGTTAGTAAACATTGAAGCCATGGGGAACAGAAATCTCATATATTTTCAAGGAGAAGTTAGAAAAGCTGAGCTGAGTGAGGTGTATTTTCACAGAGAGTTATTTGTATTTACCGTTTCCACATCACGATCAACTGTGACCTTCCCCGGCATAAACCAGGTGCACTATGCATCATTTTATTTTATTTATGTACCAAAAATCACTAATTTGTCTCTAAGGGGATTACAATCTGTACAACATATGACCCCTATATGGGTGACAAAAAACTCGACACACATAAAAAATAACCCTCTTTCATCTGTTGAATTAATAATACAAAACAGATTTTAAAGATTCACCAATTCAGTTCAACAATGTGTTTTTACAAAGAGTCTAAACAAGAGCATCAAACTCAAACGAGAGGTCAGGATTGTTTGTTTTTGTTTGTGTTTTTTGAGCTGTTTTCGATCCGGGGCGAGCGAATGATGTCCAATGCATCCCTTTTGGGTAAGGTCTTCCAGTGCTGCAGCTGACTAATAATCTGTTACTTTGGCTCTGTATGGCGAAGATAAGACTTTCCCTTATAAACGCCTCAAACTGTAGAGTGATGTGCGAAAAATCAGATAATCCCTGGAGGAGAAGCCCGGTGACCTTTGCCCTTTGGATTTAAAACGGTTGAAGATTATGTTGCTCTCGATATTAAGTGGTTGAAATGACAAGTGTGGGAAACTATCCTATAATTTGTGATCTGATCCATTGATATTGTAATCTACTTTCCAATATTTAATTGCTGAGGAAAAAGGGATGATTCAAATATTATATTCTGACTCATAGACATACAGTGAACTGCAGAAACAATATAGCAGTGCAATACACACACACACACACACACACACACACACACACACACACACACACACACACACACACACACACACACACCTCACAGAAGAATTGATTGACTATTCTGTCTCAATACATCTCTCCTTCTGTTACTTAGCAACCGGTGTCTGAGAGGATATGGATGCTGGAGAAGTTGTACTGCTGTGCATTTTCAGTTGATAAAGAGATATGATTAATGAAAATGTCACCGTCTCTATGCAGTGAAATGCTAGAAAAAAACTACTAAGAAAGAATAGATGTTGTCATCGTCTTGACTTACAATACGCAGAGAGTGACAAATCTAACAATATTTACTTTAATGTATGTCTTATGTGCATTTTCATTCTTTCATAATCACAGCAAAAATGTAAGAATGCTGTTTTATATTTTCTGTAATATTGTTTAATTTCCTTCTTGGTCAGATTTATTAGATTATATGGTATTCTTTCATCTTAAAAAAGATGATAATAGATTGTGTTTTCAGAGTTCTCACTTCATACAATGGCAATGTAAATATCCACTACATCACTCAGATGATGCTTTATAAATCTGTAATATCTTATGTGTCAGGTTTCATACAAAACACTGGATATTTAACAACTCTTTTAATGATGTTCTTGTTGCAGTGAAATACTCTAATTAAAACTCAAACTACCATGTGTTGTATTGACTCATTGAACATTCAAAAAGCTGAATTTCCCTTTAATGCCTTTAAACCACACATTATTTCCCATATATATATATATATATATATATATATATATATATATATATATATATATATATATATATATATATATATATATATACACACACACAGTGAAACATTTAGGATGCTTTGATTCAATAAATAACACAAATACATGTGACAGACATCCCTCAGCGTTCTGCCTCAGAAGATGTGCTCTATGTGGGGAAAATAAAAAAGTAAATCAATGTTTTACTTAATTTATTATTTATAAATGTATAGTTTTAAACACAGATGTGGAAAGCTTGAGTCTGCAGAAAACATTTGTTGTTGCTCCAGGGCGTTTCTTGTAATGTATTAATGTTTCAAGTTAAATAAGCATTTGTCTTTCTCGCCAACATATATATTACGTCACACTTTACGTTACACGTTACACTTTACGTTACACACCGTCTTAATCCATTTTGGTATTCTTTTTGTAAAACATGCAATCAATTCCATGTGTTAAGTTGACTAGACAGCAGATAAGCAGATGGGACTTTTTGTCAGCTATTTGCACATAAATAAGCAGCAGTGTCCTCTAATGATACTTGCAGTGCACTTCAGCACTCTTTAAATGTTTTGAATGAGCTTGTTAGATGTTGATCATTATATTTTGCCACAACTCACCAGTCTCTCTCTAAGACGAAGGTGGTGAATTTTGCAGACAAGGGTGACTGTGAATTATGGCAAATACTGAAGAAATGCAAACATTGAAAGGTAGGTGGACACAAATAAAAATCTACCATTCATTCTGCCGATATTTAATTTAAATATAGGTAAATAGATAAATGATCGATGCACTGTCATATTGCTTTATGTAACACTCGAATCTCACCCCATATCAAATGACATTTAATCTGCCTTTCACAATTACAAACACGTGTATTATCGTCGCGGGAAACCCACGATAATAGCCTTGAAGTGCAGAGAAATGTGTTAAGGCCAATGCAAAACCAAAATGATTAGTTTGTTGTGTTACTGTAACAAATAGGACGGACGACGAATAAAACACTTTTTTTTAATTAAATAAAGAGGAAGAATGTTTTGTTGTCATTATCATCATCGAAATAACGTCTTGCCTGTGAACCACGTCAGAGAAAGAAGCTGAATTACAGGCCCACGTGGATATTATTATCAATTTATTAAAGGGAGGAGGAAGCCCACGTTTTTAATGGCCTTTTGCTCAATAAGATAATACAACTACACAGCTGACGTTTATTTTATTATTTTTTGTATTCAACTTATACCTGGTGTCCGTCATTCATGTGCTACAGGTCAACGCCTAAACACTGAAACGATCTCACACAAATGCCTCTGTGTTTAAGAAACAACGCCGAGCTAGATGGAAGCGATCGATGATCAATAAATTGAACGCGGCGATCTATTTCTGAACTTTAGAGGAAACAGCCAAACCATGCAGCTTTATGATATCCGGGAATAACAGTTAGAATGGATGGACTTTTCCGGTTTAATTCACAGGTTATGCTTGGTTTTAAAATAAAAAAAAAGTCACCTCATGAATTCGTGATTAAAATCTGGCAAAAAGAAAAAATCTGAACAAGTGCAATTAATAAGATTCGTCTCAGTCTTTATCTTTATGGTTTATTGGGTTCGTATACGACAGGAGGCCCGTCGCTCAGACAATTACATTTGCTGTGTGTGTGTGTGTGTGTGTGTGTGTGTGTGTGTGTGTGTGTGTGTGTGTGTGTGTGTGTGTGTGTGTGTGTGTGTGTGTGTGTGTGTGGTCGTTATGCTCTTTAATTCTTAAAAAATAAGAAGCCTCATATTGAAAATTATATTTAGGTTTATTTCAGGTTTAAAAAAAGAACGAACACATATTTTGGTGCCCTTTGGAGCATAGTTCAGCATTTAATGGCAAGGACTATTATTTAATTGCCTTGTTTCAATTAATTCAAAGTATTGACTACGTTGTAAAACATCCTTTTCTAAAAAGCTCTTTTAGCTTTATTTAGTGGGCTACTTTGGCTGACCCATTGTCACGGT
Organism: Myoxocephalus aenaeus; assembly: GCA_038501785.1. NCBI lineage: Eukaryota > Metazoa > Chordata > Actinopteri > Perciformes > Cottidae > Myoxocephalus > Myoxocephalus aenaeus. The sequence goes on along the minus strand of JBAMJR010000073.1, from coordinate 3,682,979 downwards.
TGAATTAAAGGCAGGCTGTCTTTCTTTCTGTGAATATTCTGTTCTGTTAATGGATCATGAACAAACTTAATAATACAGAAAATAACTTTAAATATCTTTCTTTTCGATGTCATTACTTAATTTGCCCTTTGCAGCAAACTAAATAACAGATAACGATTTAAAATCATTCTAGAATATTTAAAACGAAAAAGAGACTATTTAACACAACTAATTGTCACAACTACTTCATAAATGTCCTTAATACACACACACACACACACACACACACACACACACACACACACACACACACACACACACACACACACACACACACGCGCACACAGCCGTGGTTGAAGAAGCGGATGGCACCAACATGCATCAGCACGGTGATCTGCTCCCCGAGCATGAGAGCTTTGACAGAACACACTGATCAACAATATCTGACTGTCTGCAAAATAAATAACAACTAATGTTTAGTACACAATACAATACAAGAAATATAGGCTTCTATTATTATTATTATTATTATTATTATTATTATTATTATTATTATTATTATTATTATTATTATTTTAATAATAATTATATTGCATTATGCATGCTGTTATTATTCTATCCTTAAATGGCATTGGTCAAACGTCAACTCTTTACATTTTTATATTTCACATTCCTGGTGATGCAAACGAATGATTTAACATGACATATATTAGAAGTCATGAGGATATAGTCTATTTATTCATGTAAAGGTTATGATTTTTATCAATGTTATAAATTCCATTTAATTGAAAACATCTTGCCCTGTAAGGCTAAAAGTCCACTTTTCACTTTTGGTGTGTCATATGAAAAATATAGTGTACACAATATTTTTTTTGGAAACAATTGTTCTAAGCAGATGAAATCACACACTGAACTTCATCTCTAACCTTGCTGAACTTCGCACAAACCACAACCAGTGGGCTGTTTTCTCATTGGTCTGCAGCGTTGGGATCCTAACTCACTTTGTGACCTCCGTCACCTCCTCACAAACCCCCCTTACCGGCCTGCGCCACGTCATTAATCTCTGTCAATCAATACTTCGATCAGGTTTATCACTAAGCGCATGAATGCAAAACCATACAGTCCGTGGGAAAACAAAGTTTATCTGTAAGGAACTCCTGTATCCGGAAACTGATCTTGACTGTATTTTACACATATTCACGTCAGACCATCACCTGTCTGATTGTCATGTGTTTACAGCTGCACGCGCGCTTCATGCGCGCACACGCCCATATATAAACGTCAGATGCTATTTAAAATAACTTCAAACAAATTAAAAAAGATATTCATGTTAGTTTATAACTGTGAGTTATCCGTTGTGAGACGTTATGATTTCCCCGGACGTTTTTTCATCCCAAGTGAGGAAGACTTTTAAAAAGAACTCTGCTCGTACCCGCCCCACATTTTAAATATAGGCGCGCTCCCATCTCTCTGACACGCGGCTCAGCCTGCTCTTAGTGGAAGCGCTGTTGGACCAGAGATGAGATACAGCCCTGGAGAGCTCCCAACCACATGCATGCATAAAGCGCTACGGCGCCGCGGAGACGCTCGGTTCTGCACCTTCCTCGGAACATCAGAACTTATCTGCACCACACCGAATTGATCGGGAGAGTTGTGATCAATGGATTGGCATTCAAACGGTTTGGTAATTGTATCTCTCCAGGAGGGCTAGGGAGCGCGTCTGAGTGAGCGTGAGACACCGGAGCGAGAGGTAGAGACAGGGGGAGAGGGTGGGGAGGGTGGGACAGGGGAACTCATATCCTTCCAGCAATGGAGCTCACCATGGAGAACCTTCACAGCGTCTCCTCGCACTCCCAGGTGGGAGACCTCATGGGCTCTCCGCACGGGCGACCGTCGCCGTCTCCCCGGAATCTGGTCTCGCATACTCCCGGTGCGCGGTCAGCCATGGTCTCCGGCATGGCCTCACTCCTGGAGGGCTCCGGCGGGGACTACCGGACAGATCCGTCGCTGTCCGGACACCTGCACCCGTCCATCAGCATGTGCGAGACCGGGATGAGCCTTAGTAACACGTACACCACACTGACCCCTCTGCAGCATCTACCTCCAATATCCACCGTCTCGGATAAGTTTCACCACCCGCACTCACACCATCATGCTGCCGCCCATCAACGACTCTCCGCCGGGAACGTCAGCGGCAGCTTCACGCTGATGCGGGACGACCACCGGGGGCTCGCCTCCATGGGCAATCTGTACAGCCACTACCCCAAAGAGATGTCCGTGTCCGGTATGGGTCACAGCTCGCTCTCCCCGCTGTCCAGCGGGCTGGGCTCTTTGCACAACTCCCAGCAGCCGCTGTCAGCCTACGGTCCGAGCGCACACCTCTCTACCGACGGCAAGATGCTCTCTCCGGTGTCAGGATTTGAGTCCCACGCCTCCATGCTGTCCCGAAGTGACCAAGAGCACCTAGCTAGGAGTTTAGGGGGCCACGGCCACGGTATGATCTCCAACCTCAACGGCATGCACCACCACCCGCACAGTCACCTCCACTCACAGGCGAACGGCGCGGTGATGCTGGGGGACCGAGAGAGGCACGGCCACGGAGCCGGGCAGGCAGGATCAGGCATGCAGGGGGAAGAAATCAACACAAAGGAGGTTGCTCAGCGGATAACGGCCGAGTTAAAGCGGTACTCCATCCCTCAGGCCATATTCGCCCAGAGGATCTTGAGCCGGTCGCAGGGAACCCTCTCAGACCTGCTACGGAACCCCAAACCCTGGAGTAAGCTCAAGTCAGGCCGGGAGACCTTCAGGAGGATGTGGAAGTGGCTGCAGGAGCCTGAGTTTCAACGGATGTCTGCTCTCCGTCTGGCCGGTAAGATGGGTTACTGTCCCTTTGTTATTAATATTAATACTTCACAATAAAACTGATCCATCTTAGAGTAACAGGCCGGCCACCTTCCGTCGGTTTTGATTTCCAAATCAGGCTGTTTGTTATCAGGCCCACTGAACTTGCGCAGGCCTGAAAGATTCAGCACCACGGACAGTTCAACCGATTAAAACAGAGCGCGCGGTGGCATAGCAGCTTCACCACTAAAATGATATATTTATTTCAACAAACCTGAAACAAATATAGATTGTAGTAGAATAATAGTGCATTTATAACTCTATACACCAAATCATTTAATGGTTGTTTTGGGCGTATACATTTGCGTTCACGCGGGCTTTTGTAGGCTACATTTGCAGGTCTATATTTTTGATCGGCTCAAAGCAAATCGCCATTGATTCACAATAAACCTCCAAATAGTTGCCCTCCCACGACGCCTTTTTTTTCTCCCTCTCTCTGTCCGACTACAAACACACAGCGGTGGTGGGGTTACATGGGCCAACTAGTTGCGCGGGAGAAGCGGGGTGACCCCAGGTTGCCTGATCAATACGCCAGTTCCCACTCTCCTTTTAAAATGTGGCACACAGATCAATACCCGTATCGGAGCTGAAAGACGCAATAACCACATGCACGGTCTCTCCGGCCGTGTAAAAGCTCTAAATTTAGAACATAGACAGCTATGATCGCTGGTGTGATGCAGGACAGGCACTTCTTCCAGTTCTGTCATCATGATTTAATTGAATTAAATCTGCAAAACCCTTATCATACAGGACACAATTCCTATAATAACAAATGTAAAACAATACAACCTTAAACACATGATTTAGGATAGCCGCTACTGCAAATCGGGTCCCCCAAAATCAAGGAAACCATAAGCTAAAACTGTTCTGATGAAATATTGATTGCAACTGGGATGGGGAGTGCTAACAGGGACCAGTACAGAGAAGAACATATAGACTATACATATTTGTCTGATCTTGAATATGAGAATAATGAAAATTGAGAATGCTGCACAACGCCATGCATTCTGCCACTGTTGGTTTTCATAACTCAGAAGATATCCATCCAGTATCCTTATCACACTAAAGTGAATCACAGTTATACCATTGATATCCTTCTTTTCCAGATTGTAATCCATCACAGTTCATGGACAACAACATTATATTAAACAGGATGCAGTGTCTTTACATAAGTGATAAATAGGGGGACTAAAAAGTATTCACTCTGCTTGGTAGCCTGGTTCTTATGTTTTAAAACATTGAATCAGAGGGGTTTTAACCTGAGAGATAGATAGATAGATAGATAGATAGATAGATAGATAGATAGATAGATAGATAGATAGATAGATAGATAGATAGATAGATAGATAGATAGATAGATAAGGATTAGTATCTGAGGCTGTGAGTGTCATTAATAGTGTAGCTCTGTCCTCTCTGTGTTTGCCTGGCTTTGCACATAGGAGATCAATAAGGCCGTTTCCCCTTTCCAACCCCCTCCTCTCCCACTCCCTGGTGTTCTCTCTCTCTCTCTCTCTCTCTCTCTCTCTCTCTCTCTCTCTCTCTCTCTCTCTCTCTCTCTCTCTCTCTCTCTCTGCAGCATATGGCAATAATATCACTAATCTTTCACTGGTTAACGTGGCAACAGGCAGGCAGGTTGTTTGGCTTCAGGAGACCAGCGCCACAGAACAAAACAAAACAAAAAATAATCATCGCCTGGAGGACGAGGATGAATAAGAGCTGTTTCATAAAGTCAAACAACACACAGCCATTTTCCACTGTCTCTGCTCTCTCACCAGACCCATCTTTTAATGCCCATCAAACTTGCTTGTGGCATGAAAGATTAATATCAATCTGTGGTTTCTCATATTTCTGAAGAATCCGAATGGACTACATTGGATGTACAAAACTTAATTCAGCCAGATTTAAGAGCAAAAGCGAGAAAAGCAAAACTGACATGTGGAAAAAGAGCGGGCAGAGGCCATTGATTGAGTGAGGGCAGGCTGGTTTGGTCTTTGTGTGAACAGCCATATAGAGGCAGGATAGGGAAAGGATCAATACCAACCTTAATAATTGATAAGTATAAGGGAGACGAAGGGGAGAGGGGAAGAAAGAGAGAAGCAGAGAGCGGTGGTGTTAGAGCTTGTAACAGCATCTTCTAGGTAAGCAAAGTCAAATCTGTGGTTAACAGCTGAGGACCACACACCTAAACACCATGGCACAGAGCGTGTAAGTGGTTTTGAAGAATTCTGTTTACGCCCCAAAACATCCTGTGAAATACCAACAGCACTGATCTGACACCAACATGTATGGTGTAGACTTCCAGCGCTGAAAAAGAAAAATCACATTATGAGGCTGGAAACAAGCCTGTCTGACAATATGAAACAAAAGAACTGTTTGTATATATAATATTTGTAGTGAGATCAGGGAGGTTTGAACAAACATAAAAAGATCAGAGCTTAAGAGCTTCTTACAGTAGACAAAGAGCACCAGAGCGTCCAGTTGCCTATCGAGTCGTCGTAATGAGTGCTTTCTGCTCATGTCAGCGAATCTTCAAAGCAATCCAAGGTTGTGATGTCATTTGATTTTAAAGGTTGCAATGCTTTATGGGGTTTGTAATGCGCCTTTATGGAGGCATGCAAGCACATTTCAACCAGTGCGTGTGTGTGTGTGTGCAAGTGTGTGTGTGTGTGTATGTATGTGTGAGTGCTTACACACGCACATGTGTGTGTGTGTGTGTGTGTGTGTGTGTGTGTGTGTGTGTGTGTGTGTGTGTGTGACTGGTTTATAGAGTGTGTCTGCACTATACATTGTTCAGGCTTATCTGACTCACTCTGAATCGGTATTGATTTCCTCTCCTCTGCTCTCTTCGACTCTCTCATTCTCTCTCTCTCTCTCTCCCTCGCTGCCTTTCCTCCTTCCTCCCCCTTCTTTCTCGTCTGGCTCTGTACCAGCATCAGCAAAGCAGATCAGTTGCCTTCCACCCTTATTTCAGTTCTGCTCTCCGGTCATCTCTCTCTGTAACAGACATAACTCACTTTGGCCCACTGGAGACAAATATTTTGACACTCAGTATAAATGAGAATGAATGTGTCTGGACCTCGGAAAATATAAAAATATACCACAACATAATGTAGAAATGCAAACTGCAAAACAACCGCACACCAAATATTTGAAATGACGTTTCACGACATACAACTGATGGACATATTAGTGGCAGTTATGACCAAGCCCACATTATGAACAATCATGTCTCATTATTTTAACTTCATCAAACTATATGGTCGTGCATAGGATGCAGGGCTGCAACATTTATTACAAAAATTAATGGGAACTAAATGTTGAAGCCTTGCATATCATCGTGATCTCTCACATCCCTCCACTGCCTGCTATTGAGTAAACATGTCTCATGATAAATATGAATACATAATAATTATACAAATATAAGCAGGCAGATCATAAGGTTGTTAATTTGATGCATCTCCATATCCAAGCTCTTAATTTGTAGTAATTTAGTAATTTGGTCTTACTTTGGTAAAACTTCACTAATTGCCTCGTTTGGAAAAGGCCTCCTGATCTCAGCAGCAGATTGGGGTTAAAGGTGCTGATTAATCTGATTAGTCAGGATTAAATTAGTCTGTAACTTTTCAACATCAACTTTATTTACTTAAGTAAATGCATCACACAGACACGTTTTCAACATTATTGTCTCTGTAGCTGTGTGTGTGTGTGTGTGTGTGTGTGTGTGTGTGTGTGTGTGTGTGTGTGTGTGTGTGTGAGTATCGTTTTAGCAAACCATATAAAGCTACATTTTTCCCCATTTAGCCAATTTATCAATTGACCGAAACAGACTGAATCGTTTCTATTAAGTGAATTCTTACGATGATACCCGTTTTTTTTGTTTTTTTTTTAAAGATGTACTGCCACCCAAAAAAGGTTTTGTTAAAAACAGGTTTTCGGTATAGTGCACAACTTCCCACACTATTAATAGTCCTTCAAACGGGAGCAGGTCGCACATATGGCATTTCAGGCTCAACACTGTTCCGGTTCGGATCAAATAAAAGCTGAAACGATAAAACACATGCTGATAATAACATAAATAAATACAAAATACTTCCGGACAATTAAAACAGTTAAAGAGACATTGTTTGTGACTTCACTAAAACTATAATTTGAATCATAGAAAATGTAACATCCGTCTAATCAAGGTTTCTAAGTCATTCTATATTTCTCAACACCGCAGACATTTCTCTTAACTTTTCCCTCAGTGGCTTTCTCGTTTGGATCGCGAACTCGTTTTATTCTCTTTAACAGCAAATGTTTGATGGAAGCTGCATTGGGCAGTTTATTCTGAGATGTTTTGGAGTAGCTAAATAAAGTAAACCGTTTGGTTAGGAGAACAGGGAGAGGCATTAAACACGGTTTATAGACTACAAGCCAATATCTGATAGGTTGTAAAGCGGCCGATCTCTCGTCTCAACAGGACAACACAAGCTTTACATTGACAAATAAACGAAAGCTTTCAAATAAACCAATCCTAATCAATTGAGAGTATTTTATTTTAGGACGGGTTGCTTTGGTTTCGCCGCTGCTGTGTTGTTAATGCCGGTGGGGTTGATGGCGTTTTCCTTTCCCAGCAATGAATAGGCCTATAATATGATCAATACAATCAATAACCGTACATCTGAGAGGTGTGACAGAGAGTGATTGACGCCAAACTGTTTCTCGCCTGCAGTAGTCCGTCCAGGGCGGGAGAGGGCCCGTCTCAGCGGACACAAAGCCCGATCTCATCCGTCCGTCCAGGCGTCGACTAGCAGCAGCACGGTGCGGTTAGTTCACCGTCTGCCTCCTCATGCCCCATCTGCCCCAACACACACGCACGCACACACACACACACACACACACACACACACACACACACACACACACACACACACACACACACACACACGCACACACACACACACACACACACACAGCATACTGCACTTCCATCTAATTATTTATTTATTTATATTAGTTTCTCTGCCTTTTGAGGATTGCCCTGATATCAAAGCTGCTTTGTCATTTCACCACATGGATATAGATAGATAGGTGGCCTTTTCCATGTGACTTATTGGTTTTCATTTCTTTTTATTTACACTGTACCTGGGAGGCCTAAGCTGCCATCTAATAACATGTTACTCCTGCACATTTAACATTTAAAAACAGAGCAGGCAGAGTGTCTTCACCCAAAATCCTATTGTTAACTGGAGTCTGAAGGCATTGCCATACAATACAATCAAATGTGTTTAATAAATACTTATTAAGGAGGGCATATAGAGCCCCCCCTTCACTCAAACATGTCTTTTGCACTTGGATGTTTGAGCTTCACTGTGCATAATGATCCATGTGCAGAGTTCAACACTTTTCTCCTTCAACTGCTGAAGGGGGAAGTTTGTCTGTGTTCACCTGAGCCAATCGTGGGTCAATATGCAATTTATACAAGTGTGATGTGGACACTTGAAGCCTCCAGTCCACCCGCAGTTAGAATGGACTTTTCAGTGAAGACAACTTGTGTGTTGTAATTAAACCCTTGAAATGAAAAATATTATGCATAGATTCTGGATTAGGTTGTGAAGGAATGGATGCAATTTTAAGAGTTGTGGGATAAACATATCTAACATTGTATTTTTTGAATGTCCTAAAACTCGTCTGGAAGCGGATCTTTAAATAAATGGACAGAATATGTTGTTCAATCCAGTGTTTTTTGTGAGCTAGCCCACTCTTAGCTGTAGCTGTCCCCCGTGCTATCATATATACTGTATAGACTCAAAGACAAAAGTCAACCATTGTCCACCTGCTCTTCCCGTCTTCACAAGTGCACAGTCTACCAGCCACTTGATGATAGAGCAGAGCGGATCTTAAAGGACCCGGTGATTTAATCTCTAAATTAGCAAGAGGTTGAGATTAAGCAAAGTACTTTTAGCATCATTGACACCAGGACATATGAAAGAGACGACACAAGCAAGTGCCACTTGAGACTGCTGAGCGTCACCACTTGTCTCTTCAGAAAAGCCCATTTGGTAATGAGGCAAGTAAAGATACCCTAACACTGTGGTTCTCATCTCAAGAGAGGTGTTTTAATGAGCAGCTCCCTCTTTCCCTTCCCTGTGGTCCTATTCATTGCTGTGGAAGGTGATGTTTAGGGGTTTCATTTTAAATGGATCTATTGATTATCTGAAATATGTATTGACCAGGCCCAGGCTTTGTGTCATAGCTCCTTGGTTTAGCATGGTTGGGTTGTGACGCTCTGCAAGCCTCACAGTTGCAGTTCAGCTGATGGAGGAGAACCAGAGTAGTGTTGGCATTGTAAAATGGCCGGTAGCACAAGTTGTTCGAAAACAGGCATTACATATTAAATTATCACTATATTAGCACTAGCATTCAGTCATTACATTAGGGAGTATTGAGTTTGGTTTGAGACAGCACTTAGAGAGCCGCGAGGAGATTCTGGCATGGCTGGGCCTGAACCAATTGAATAAACGTTCCATGGAATGGTTCTGAAGTGAGGATCAATCAATATGGGGGCTATCAATCTGAGGGCAAATTAAAACAATTGAGAAAAACAACAAGAGGGAAACAGTTGAAGAAGTCCAGGGGGTATCTGTGGAGGCTCTAATGTAGGGACAAACATATACACTCTGCAGGAAAACATCTTAATTATGCTTTGCTTGCAGTAACAAAGCACGAACAATGGCAATTCAAACATGCACGCTCACACACAGGCATGCATACACATGTGCACATTCTTATTGATCTCCCCCACAGTCAAATCTGTTTACTGCTGTTGTCTAAACCTGCTATAAAGTCATCAATCATTTGCATACATCACCTCCACACTGCAGCCTTTCTCCCCTCACTCCCTCCTTGTATCCCCTCACCCTTTCCTATTTTTCTCCCTTCCTCTCCTACACGTGTGCACAAACACCCCAAGCCTGCATGGGATGAATATAATTCCTCACTTTGTTTCTTTCTTTCATGCAAGCCAGCAGACCACAATCTCGTGCACGCGAGCACACTTAAAAAAACAAAAAACAATCGTAGCCTAATATGAAAAGACATTCCCTTTGTCCTCTCTCAGACTGGATGACTGCCTCTTTTCCACCACATCTCCTTTGTTCTTCCACAGATAAACAATTTCTTCTCCATCTGTCTGTCACAAAGCGCGCTCCCGAGCTATACTCCCCAATGCGAGGCAAGGCAGGCGCAACACACACACACACACACACACACACACACACACACACACACACACACACACACACACACACACACACACACACACACACACACACACACCTCGGTCTCGCGGATCGATGGGGATCGATCGGGTGGGGAAGGGAGCCCTGATTACTGGACCACGTGTTCAGGAGAAAACCGCGGAAAATCGATCATTGCAGCTTTTTAGGGCAGCAGAACAGAACAGACTCCCTTCAGTCTCCACAGCTACAGCCGGTATACTGACGGTGCATCCAGGCACGGCACTCCGCTTCTTTGTCAGCATTTCACATCACGCTCCTCCAGTTTCAACAAGACACAGACCCGCAATGTAAACCAGGCTTTTTTTTTACCCACAATAACCTTTTTTTTTTTTTTTTTTAGATCTGTATCATTAGATCAAGAGAGTACAATGAAACCTATAGCATATATTTGCTCACACAACAATTAATACACACATTTCGACACCGTAGCCTAAACTTTAAATGACCCAGTGATGTGTTGCATGTCGCAGCCCATACTCCATGTACAACCCACTTTAAATTACTGATGACCATTTCAAAGCCTTCTGTAGTTTTTACATTGATTTCCTATCCTCCAGGCGGCCGTTGCTTTCAGCTCATTTCACTGCACTTTAAAAAAAAATCAACTTGTAGAGATTTAAAACTTCCTTGACATAGGGAATCCATCCCGATGAACAATTAGCCTCATTAATGTTCGTTTATTTTATTTTATTTACTTTATACATTTTAATTTACGTTCAACAACAGATGTTAGCAGGGGACATTAAATACACTATCCTTTGTGTAGCATTTAAGGGTAGTTGGACATCTGGAAGTTGATACTCGCCTGCTGGAAAGAATTATTAAATCAAACATGTTCGTTGTTTCCTCTGTGCAAAAATATTTACTGTTTAACAACTGAGTCTCAAATCTCCGAGTCTTCTTGAATACAACAACAGGAAGAGTTTTCAAAACTATTATTGACTTTGTCAAGAACACGAAGACAACTTAGCTTTCAAGCAATATTTAGACATCCTCAAATTGATTGTCATTCCACAATGAAATAAATGGAAAGCAAAAACTGCTTGGAAGGTAAGAAATCAATCTAAAAACTCTTAGTGTACTTCAGCAATTAGCATCAATATAAGATATACAACATTCTAAAGGTTGAAACTTGCAAAAGCCACAGTAATGGCCATAACAGATCCCAAGGGTCCCACTTTGAAGGATATATAGTTTACAGAATATGAAAATCAGTTTGAATTGGTCTTTCACTCATAAGTGGCGACTCACTGACTCGTGCCTTTCCTGTCTGCCTTTCCACTTTTCCATTCTCTCGTTTGCAGCCTACCCTCCTGTTACCCTCCCTATGTTACATGTAATGTTAATATCAACTCCAAATGTCTTTCTTTCTCCCTGTACCAGACAGTCATTATGTATATCTGCAGTTCGGCTGAAATTTGAGAACTCGTATTGCACAAATACATCGATGCACACCAACACCTGCATTAGTTCATTTTTAACCATTTTGGTTTCACCGTTTGATTAGCTCTTTAGTCATTTTAATTGATAGTCTAACATTCTTCAGCATATCCCTCTATGTCATAATTAGTTTTTTTAAAGGCACCTCACCTCATCTTGCAGCCATATATTGCATTATGTGTTATTTTCAACCCAATTCTGTGTTTTGTTTTCAGTAGATTTAAAGGAATATTTTGAGTATTTCAATGGCAATGAAACTCCTTCCTTTTGTTCTGTCCTCCCCCCTCTTTTCCTCGGCCCCTTCCCTTCCCCTCTCCAGCATGTAAACGTAAGGAGGAGGACCGAGGACGAGAGCGCAACCAGTTGCCAAAGAAGCAGCGACTGGTCTTCACCGACCTGCAGCGTCGCACCTTGGTAGCCATCTACAGAGAGAACCGCCGCCCCTCCAAGGAGATGCAGATCACCATCTCCCAGCAGCTGGGCCTGGAGCTCTCCACCGTCTCCAACTTCTTTATGAACGCACGCCGCCGCTGTACGGACCGCTGGGACACGGAGGAGCACAGTCATGGGGTGCACGGCCACGGCCACGTGCACACTCCTCACGGAAACAGCAACAACAACAACTCACCGATCCTACCCGGTACCTCCTCTGCCGCCTCTTTCTCTACGGCCTGACGGTGGCAGGATGGATGGTTGAACAGATACTTGGAGGACGGAGGGGGGGATGTTTTTCGCTAAAGCACTCCAATCATCCTGCAGAGCTACAGGGTGTGTAGCTCCAGGACAATCATCTGATTCATCTGCTCAGAGTGCTGATGACTTGAGCAGATGAATCAGATCTTCTTAATGATCCATGTGATTTCTTTTAATCTGAATGTTACTAATAGGGATTAACATGCATTTCAAATTGTGACTTTTTTCAAACCAAAGATCCAGCAGCTTTGAGCAAGTTGCCCTCAAACAACCACACATGGCTCTTAGTGCACCCACCTAACAAACCAAAGAAAATCCATCTACACTAAACTCTATGTGGGTCTGTGTTGAAGCCTTGAAAAGGGAGGGTTTTGCTTTAGGAACCTCTGCTGGTTGTGAGGATGTAAACACACCAAAGATTCACTCTTGACAGGGAGCAGATAGCTTTAAGGCAGGAAACCTCGAGCAGCCGCACGTTGGTCTTCTCACTCCTCATTTCAGTAACAGACACTGAGGCTGATTGAGAGGTGCATTTGTGTGTCAAGTGTCTGTGAAACGCTCCCGACAGGTCCTTTGACCCGTTAACCACATACCACCTCGCCGCTCTGCTTCACTGCAGGCTGTGTTGCTTCTGGGGTGTAATTCTTCTGCAGTGATTCGGCCTACTTCCATGTCAGGGTAACAGTGCCACCTGCTGTCCATTTAATCCACATCTAAACATGTTTTGAGCATGTGTTGACGGCCCATGTCTCCAACAGGCCAGCCGCAACACACTGTAACCTGCAGTGCAGATTTCTATTAGGATAAGGATACCAAAACCCAATATAAGCAGATGTGTAGCCCTGCAAACACCAAACAAACTGACAAAACACGATTAATCCCAAACCCTTTGATACACATTTGAATGTTTGTTTCTTAAAACTGTCTCGTTGTACGGCTGCACGGTCATACACCGTGCAGCCACGTGAGAGGTTATTTTCAGGTTACAAAAGGAGAACAATCAAATAGGGGTGACACTCCCCGCGTTTAAAAAGTGTTGTGCCCGAGTGTAGGGGGTGAGGGACGGGGGGTCTGCTCTGTTCTAGTGGCCAAACGCAGAGGTCAAATGTCACAATATAGGATCCTGAGTGCCAATGATGTTTGCCTCTTTATGATAATCAGAGAACAGGAGCAGCCCGCTCCGTCGCCATGCGTCTGGCCTGTGTCATTACAACCGTCAAGCTGCGAGCACTACACGGGCACGTTGCCTATTCCATACCTCAGAAAAAACATTGATGTGATCGACAAGAAACACAATGACTGTAAATAGTGTTTAATTTCATCTCTCTTTCTCTCTCTGTCTTATCTATTCTCTATTTATCTATACTCTCTTGCTACTCCCCCTGTTGTGTCTCTTTCATTTCTCCCTCCTTAACTACTGATGCGGGTAATAATAGTACCATAGACACATGGTTTCTCTTTTGGGACTATTGTGCTATGTTGTGCTAAAACTTTATGTAAAGAAGCACCTTGTCGACAAAATGTAAAAACTTAAAGATGAAAAAAAATGAAGAATCAACATAAACTGATCTTATGCACAGAGGAGGAAGGAATACCACAAATGAACTGTGCATATTTGTGAATACCTGAGTGATGGAAGGCCCCTGATCCTTGATCTCTGAACGATGCGCCCTTTGAACTGGACTGTCACTGCATTCCTCTGGTAATGCTGTGTTTTGGTTACCATGAGAACCGCCTCATTTCTCTGTGTCTTCTTTTATTTATTTGTATTTATTTGGTGGACAAAGCCACTTGTTGTGTAGCATCTTCTAGCGGGAGATAATCATATTAGAGAGAAGACAGGAGGAAGAAGGGTGCAGCAGGAGCATCAGAGGCCCATCATCAGAAACATTTATGTGACATTCCTCCACAGTTTGGGTTCTGGTCGTGCACTAAAACAGATTCCCTGTTGGTGGAGGTCTCACTTAAGACGTCTCATAGAGTCCAAAAGGGAAAAACTGTCGCGTTTCAGTGCAGATATTTGAAGCTCAGACCCAGAGAGTGATGGGAACAGTTGTATGTGTGGGTGTGGCTACCTCACAGAATAGAGTGGACTGTGACACAGCCATCGATACCAAAGATACTTCAAGCCTGCCGTGTTCACACTGGACCTGGGACGTGAGCACACATGCAAACACTACACACATGCAAACACACACATGCAGATGTGCTACTTAGTGCACATACACACTTCCACAGAGCAGTCGTGCTGCATGGCAAATACACGGAGGTGTTTGTTATGTGGGAAGAGTTGAGTGCCTTTTTCCTTCAACCAGGGGTTGGACTGCTCTGCACACATAGACACACATAAACACACACAGTGTTTAGGGTGAAGGGGGCACACACTGGGTGAAGGGGGAGCAACACACGAGCGGGTCCCCATGACATAAAAACACACTTTTGTTTTAATTTTTCCACTCAAAGAAGGAAAATATATTATTCGCCACCACCGTTTAAGTTTTTACATGCTGGTGAGACGATGTCATCTCACAGAGTCCTCTCCACGATACACACATGCACACACACTCAAACCAGAGATATTTTTGTGTAATTTGTAACTCGAGTGTATGTGTGTGTGTGTCTCTGATTGTTTACAAAGCCCTCTAACCCCGCTCTCTCATTGGCTCGCATCTAAAACTTTAACCTTTGTATCAAGCAACTGATGATCAATCAGTACAGAAACGATGAGACCTTTCAGCTCCAAAAGACACATGAAGCCCACCAGTCAACCCCACCCATCCAAACCCTTTGCTGGTCCCTCCGTCCAGGGTAGCATCACAACGAGGCAGGCATGTGTAGACAATTCATCTTGATATACCTCAAATCTTTATTGTAAAGGTTAATGTAGTGAAACAATAATGACAATGTTTAGCTATGGGAGTGACATTAAAGTCACAGCAAAAATGATTGTTTGTTTTTAAAATATTTATTTAAGTTAATTTAATTTAATTAGTGTGTGCAGTATAAGCCGTCTTATCGTTGGACA
Source organism: Myoxocephalus aenaeus (assembly GCA_038501785.1). Taxonomy (NCBI): domain Eukaryota; kingdom Metazoa; phylum Chordata; class Actinopteri; order Perciformes; family Cottidae; genus Myoxocephalus; species Myoxocephalus aenaeus. The sequence goes on along the minus strand of JBAMJR010000073.1, from coordinate 3,667,661 downwards.
TCTTTTTGAGTTGGTTAATTTATTGTTTGTAGGTTTGCACGTTGTCCTTTTTGGAGTTAGGAGAAACTCTAAAAGGAGGATTAAGAATAATTGATCAGGTAAGAAAGGACATAATATATGACGATGTAGCAGTAGAGGACAAAGAAATCAGTGACATGATTATGAATATATGTTAAGATGTAGAAATGGAGAAAAGTGGTCAAGATCAAGGTGAAAATGAAACATAAAAGATGCACTAATTTCTGTTTTGCATCACTTTTTGGCTTATTTTGTGTTTAATGAATGTTTCCGAAGTGTGTTAAAGTGATTTACATATTAAAAAAAGACAACCGACCAAAGCACCTCCGTCATTATGGTTGGGATGAGCGATTCTTTTATGCATGGATACTATATATATGTATATAAACTGCAGGATGAATTGTACCTCTACAGGTGAAGAGGGGGAGAAACAGGGAAAAAAACATTCTTTTTAGGTCTGTGTCTTATATGAAATATTTGTGTATTTGTTCAAAAATAAGTGTGTATTTGTACGTGTATCAGCTTCATCTGTGCGTCTGCCCTTCCTGTTGTAACCCTTCCCTTTGTGTGGAAATAGTCTCCACACCTCCATGTCTGTACCTGCCCTTTGTTTCGTCACACAGGTGTGAGTGAACTTCTCTGTTTTGTTCCTGTGTTTCCGCTCATCCGTATTTAATCTAAATTTGATCCGCCTGTGTGCTTGTCTGCTTTAGTAGAAACATAAACAAACAGACAGCCAGGCAGCTGAAATGCGGGTTTCCTCCAGTGCATCAAAATGGCGTCGTTTCCTTTTTCCTTCTGACAGACCTCAGAGCTCTGGAAGACCCAGTGTCGATGTTCTCTCCCTCTTCCCTTACCAATCAATCAGAACCAAGTGTCTTTGTGATGGTAGAAGACAATCAATTTCAAATAGAGCAGAGACAAAAAAGAAGGAGAGAGAGAAAGAGAGTGATGGAGGAGGGCAGAGAAAATGACTGGACAAGAGAAATGGGAGGAGAGGAGGAAGGATGGCTCTCAGTGTATGTGTGTGTGGTCACCTTTAACCTCTGCAGAGTGACCTTTACAGTGGGGGCTGAGGCACCCGGGACCCTCCCCCGGCCACGATGGAGGTGTAGGTGTATGTGGTGGGGGGATCTGACTTGTTAAGTGGACAACTAATCGAAGATTTTGATCAAATGCCTGCACACACACAAACGTTACCCAGAGAGCCTTTCTTCTGATCTTCACCTCCCAGCAACACAGTGAGTCCGCCAGTCACGTTGGTCTGCCTTCAGCCTGTGGAGGGACACTCACGTAATGACTGGGATAAATGATACACCAAGTGAAACCAGGATGGTTAAATTGTGTGTTTTGACTAAAACAAATAAAGAAACAAGCGATTGGCTGACTTAGTTAATTTCTGTGTGATGGTTTCTGACTGTGGAGCTCTGCTGCCATCTGGTGGTGTAAAATAACTGGACAATCCAGTCCAGGAAATGTACAGCATAGGGATCATAGCCAGGATTTTGGAAACACTGATGCACCTCACATGTCTGTGGATCACAATCAAAATATGTATACATTTGTTTATTAATTTTCATTTTTTTTTTTACATTTGATTTACTCAGTTAACCTTTCAGTTAAATATTATATTTACGTCATAAGGCTACTGTATATAGGTGTATACTAATTGTCATTTTGTCAGTAGACAAAGATATCAATATACTTTACCATTTTATACTGACAGGAAATATACAATTCACATGAGATGCTGGATGTCAATCAAACTGCGACATCACAAAGAGACATCAAGATGTTTTTCCTGAGATTTACTTATACTTTTTGGTCTTCCAAGATATTTTGGAGCTGATTCACCACCACCTACAGTTTATGTAAATGTTTCCAGCTTTGAGCTTGTCCTCCACTTCCTTTGTGCTTTGCATTGAGGGAGAATATGCCAAACAGCACACAAAAAAATAACCTGTAATTAATGTGAAGTTAACGAACGACATACTCAAAACCAGCTCAGAACCAATATGTAAGAATTGGGACATGGCATAAATAATATCATATCATCAGCATTTGTCAATCAAGACAAACAAGAGTCAGTTATGTGATTGGCTGTCCATTCATTCAGTCTGACGCAACAGACACAAAATGGCAAAAGATGAACTAGCATTACGGAATAAATCGTTCTGCTTTAATTACATTTTTATTTTTTTTAAGGATTATAATAAACTGCTTTTGTGAAAATAAATAATACTGAGTTTCAAAATATTTTACCAACCCCTAAATTTATTAGAGCAGCTTTAACTGTTATGTGTATCTATTCATATAATTATATATATCATAATGTCTTTTATATTTCATTTCATATTTGAACCCAACTTCAACACATGACAGCTGAATGGGAGCAAATCCTGCAGCCAGGTCCTAAAATCTTGTGGGAAGCCATCCAGAAGAGTGGAGGCTGTTATGGCACTCGATCAATGCCCATGGTTTTTGAACGACATGCTAAACACTCATACTGGCCGTGTGGTGTAGCTTTGTGAATGTTAGCGGCGGGCAACACAAGCAGGTAACGAGAAGAGACACAGGACACGTTTGACAGAGTCACATCATGCTTTTATGACGAAAGGAGTTCATTTACAAGACAGACAGTATATAAAACATATATTGAAATAAAAAAAGAAGTAATATGTGTTTTATAGACAAGTACATTATTGTCTAATCTTTCCCTTTGAGACCAAGCAGCCATGGGACTGAGCAAAACCCGGGTGATCCCTGGAGAAAAGAAGCAGCAGTTAAATCCTATATTACTATAACTACACTATTTACAGTTCAACAGTCATTTTCCTCTGTCAGACAAGGAGGTCTACAGATTTGATGACATGATATGGCTAATAAATCTAATATGTACAGGTTCTGCTCTTCACACCCAAAGATCCACACATCGCGTGCAAAATTGAAATCTTATAATTCTGGTACAGTCTGATGTTCTTGCGACCAGAGAGGAATTTGGTATTTACTGTATAACAGCCTAGATTATGAGCCATCATATGCTTTATGGTTGATCAGTCCAGTAAATGTGACTAGCTGAACAACCTGTCTTAATGTTAGCTCTGCATTACATTGGAGCGCTCAGCACCCATTCCTAGGTTTCAGGGGTCAGTAATGACCGTGTCATCAGGCTACAAATACGCATTAGCACAAAAACTAAGTGATTGATAGAAAAATGTTGAGAAATGTTTAACGAGGTCAGTGCCAAATTGAAAGAGAGACAGAGAGGAAAGACAGAGAGAGAAAAGAGAGAGAAAGAGAGAAGAGAAAATAAGTAAGCCAATTTGAGAACTTTACTAATAACTAAGAGGGCTCCAACAAATACAGAGCTAGACCATAGTGACAGCTTCCTCTGAAGAGTGGGAGAGCGATACATTGGCTCAGACCTGGTGAAAAAAAATGTGTCAAAATCTGGCACCATCTCGTTCTTAAAAGAGGAAAATCATCTTAAAAGGTACTGTGGAAACCTAGGAATGAGTGCCAACCAGGTCTGTAAGAGCTTTGCACGCCTCCTCCTACTTCAGAGGGATTCTGGGAGAGTGGTAAGGTTCAAGACAGATCAATGAAAGTATGCCATTAATTATCCAATCCCCATACAGCATTGATCAGTCCCACCATCCTGCTTGGAATATCAATCATTTTATCTACAGCTAAACACATCCTCTGTGTGTGAATAGATACGTGTAAAAGTACAATCATCCCAAGTAAACAAATGCTTCTTTTTCAAGATGCACACTTCTTTAAATATATGTGAATGCACATGCAGGTGATTACCAGATTAAACACACTGTAATGGTCCCACCTGCTCTCGCAGTAAGTCTGTTTCAACCAGTCCCATGGCCAGCAAAAATGGCACCCATAGCTCTCCGTACAAGTGTAGCTGAGAGTTTGGCACGACCAATTACTGTATACAAAAGGCATGCATAGATTAAACCTGCTAAAACCAAAAGAAAGAAAGTGATTGAAAGTGAGACTGATTTATGTTCATCTCTCAGCCATATTCAGAGAAAGAAGGATGCTGTGATATTTTTATCATGTTTTGTTATTGTTTGTTGTGAAAGTGGGGAGACTCGTGGGGGCGTCAGAAAGTATTTCTCTAATCTACAGACTGAGTCTCAGCAAACCAGGTCAGAACTGTTCTGCCTCTCCTTATAACTCTCTCACAGGTAGCTGAGAGCAATCATTTCCCTGGACACCTTCAGCGGAGAGGAGGTCACGCTATGGCTACAAGAAAAATCAGTGAAGCATGAATCAAACTGTTAATTTGTTCTCTTTAGTGTTTTGTATGAGACCCAGTGCTTGATTTATTTCCCCACCACATACAATAATACTGGTACGTCAGCGTCATGGTCCCATTTTGTTGCTGTTACACACATTGACCACTTGGGGTCAGTATTGCCACATAGAAAGTGGGGCAGTTGCAGTTGTCTGGTCAAGGTCAAGATGAAGCAGTTGTCTGCTCAAGGTGCTTTAAACAATCCTTTATCAATGCTCTGCCACCTGCACAATTAACCTGAGGGTCAGTTAACAATGACTGCTTTGTATTACCATCTCTTTGTCCAATTAGAGGAAACTACCATATGTAATATTTTTATCTAACATTTATGTACACATGCTGAAATAACACCATGAATTCAGCCTCCAGTATTCGCATGACACACTGTCATGAGAGGTCTGTTATGGAAATGAGATTAATAAACCCAGTAATCACCCAATCAGTCGAGCTCATTTCTCCGTCATCCCATTACTGCTCCTCTCAGCTCTGATAATTCAACTCAAATCTAATCCAATCGAAACCGCAGCTGTAGGATCTGGAGCAGGAGATGGATGCAAGAGCAAATCTCAGAAACGAGAGGAAACCAAGGAAATGCATGAAGAAATGCAGTCTTGTCAGGCAAATAATGAGAGCACAGCTAAAACTGGTCCCGTTATTGAGAAATAATGTTTAGAAAACCCAAATAATTCAGGCTCAGCTCATGATTAAGCCATGATTATTGGTGTCTAAGGGTCTTTGAAGAGTTACCCAGCGGAAGGTATCCTAATAGTGAGGTTGCTGCTGCTGTAAATGGGGCGTCTAGACTACAGTACATCAACCCGAGGCAGGGGCGAACCGGAGAAGGGAGGAGGGGATTGCTCAGCCTACTTTCTTAAGTATTACAGTGGAGGAAATGAATCAAGCTCCAGCTCCACTGGTATCTAAAACACAGAGAATATGTCAGGCTGACTGAGGCAATGGCTTGCCTGCAAAGCTGTGTGTACTGGAATATTTGTTTGGCAAAGCATCTATCAATTTAAATGTTTAATGTATTTCTAAAGTCTTTGATAATGAATCTTTGGCAGAAAATTAAAGAGGAGGGGGGGGGGGGGGGGGGGACAGGAAAGATTTTGTTTAAAAACCTCTGCTAGCTTTCAAGGGCTTATGGGGCTTGAATAGATACAAACGCGTATTTTTAACCCTGACCAATATGATGATGTCTGTTTTCAGTGAATGGGCTGCTTCCTCGACTAAATTACTTTGTGAACCACAGTAGGCAGAAAGTGAGTGTAGGCTCATAGTCACAGTATTAAAACAACCCAACCCCATATTCTACATTTGTAAGTTAAAGTGTGACTATCATCTAAGATATCATCAGAGAAAATACATACAGTACAGTCTGTGGATTTTCATATCCAGAGAAAGATCCCACAGCGGCACTGTGCAGAGCGGGAAAGTTCCAGAAGTGATTTTTTAGGAATGAGTGGGACGTGAAATGTGAATCTGTTTATTTTTTATTTTTTTGGGAACCTGGGTCACCCCTTTCATCTTTTGTCTCCACTGATCCGATCAACACTCCGTGTTCGATGGCACCACAAGGAGCAACAAATCATAACACAACAACACGGACTCACCGACCACACAGAATACGTGTCTACTACCACACAACCATAATCCAGCCTAATACTGTGAACGGGGACAACGAGGGGTGGAAATGTTAAGAAGACAGGGGAAAGGAAGAGGGGAGGAGTAAGGTAGAGAGGGGGAGAAGGAGGAGATGATAATAAAACAACACACACCCTCATCTACGCCTACCTTTGTGACTGTTTGCACAATAACGCCATCTACAATCACGAGACATTCTCACTGTCTTCTAAACCTAGTTGTCACTGAGAGATACCAGGGAATGGAAACACAAAAGGGTTGGCGCAGGGAGAGGAGACGTCCATGTAGGCGACGTCCTGTTCTCAACACAAAAAAATGGCTGCTGACGGCGGTGTTAAAAAACCAGGCCGATTTAATCAAAGTCTCATTCGGCCTCATGAATCTTTAACAGCTGTTGAGTAATTCATCCTGACACAGAAGCCGTGGTTTCATCATCCCTCACGAGGGACAAAAATGGAGTTTGCAGGATATATTTAGAAAAGGTTTTGAGAGTTTAAAGTTGTATCTTACCTGGGCAAATTGTTTCCAAACCGTACGCTTGGTTTTATACAGTGTTTAGGTATGCTTTAGATAGCGGTTCCCAATTGTGTACAGTTCTTAAAAGTGAAGTAATGCTCCTCATTATTGCACACATCAATGAATTTATCAGCACCGGCAATGTGTAAATCCGCCCCTAAGTTTGTGTATCCTTCAAAACTTCCTATTAACGACTAGCTGGTTTAAACATGTAAAATATAGATTACATTTAACAGCCGGTGCTCTGCATATGGTATGATTTTGTTAGAATTCCGCATAAATCTTGCACAATCTTGTCACACACACCCACTCCCGACAATAGCAAAGCAGATAATTGCTATGCCACCATGCAACTCCCATCCTGCAAAACAGACAGACAGAAACTAAGTGTTATAGCGGGAACGTGGTATAAATAGATACACTGTAACCATTTGCTGTTAGCAACGCAGAAGGACCTGGTTAGATCTCAATGTAAGAGGCAGTCTGGGTGGTGCAACCAGTTTTAATATAACGATGTGTACATTTCTAGTTAATTACTACTTTTAACTATAGGCTAACGTTATGTTAGCCTAGAAGGTATAACTATTCAGTATACATTTTGATACAAATATTAAAGATATAATAACTTTGTGGAGGGGACCTATGTTTTCTTCATTCATATTCTGTCAACCACCTGGTGACACCTCCAATTTAATTTGTGACACTATGTTACCACCACTGCTTTAGATTATGTATTTTTTCTTAAGTCCTGGTTCCAGTTGACATGCACACCGTAATGCGAACAGGCACAAGTGAGGTCTAGTGTGTGGGAACAATTTGATGTGTTGAGAACAGAACAGTCCCAGACGGAGGATGGTGAACTTTAAAAACAGTAAACTGTTAAAAGGTTACGGAGAACAACAACTGAGGAAATTAAAATAGAGGACAAACAAGAAGCAACAGAACACTTCAAAGAAAAGTTTTTTTTTTTTTTTTTTTTTTTTTAAACCACAGTACTTACTACTCTCCACTCTACGATGCACATGGCGTGGGTAGGGTTAACACGACTTCATTTACATTTTAAATCCTCGTTCTCCAGCCAGGGACCCCTCCCAAAGGAGGACCCAGTGGGGGTGTGTTGGGGGTGGGGTGGGGTGGGGTGAGGAGGGGGGATGCACTGGGCTAGGGGGGCAGAGACATTCACACACTGACCGTCTCAGAGACAGAGAGAGAGCAGTGTCATACTTTGCTGCGGCGCTTCATCAATTTGTATGTTCATTGACGTGTAACTGATTGTTGTTTCTATAAATCCAAGTAACCTTGATGAGGTTTTACCACCTCTATGTGTGTGTGTGTGTGTGTCGGTGTGTGTGTGTGTGTCGGTGTGTGTCGGTGTGTGTTATGGGGTGCAACTTTATGCAAGCCCAGTGACAGCAGATGGTCTTGTGATCATCCCACCAGCTTGTAAAATGGCAGTAGCAATACTTATTATCATATAACTGAATCATGCACACGGCTCGCTATAAAAAAAACATCCTACACATACTATGGCTTTGTTTCTTCACTCAAACATTTACAGTTCTCTCTTAGAGAATGGATTTTGGCTTTATGGCTCTACATACAGTATTGCTGGAATGTAATATTTGAACAGAGCATGTATGTGTGCTTACACTCACTCTGGAGGCTAGTTATTTCACTTTTCCTGAGAAAAGGTGCTATACATATGTTGCTATGTGTGTTTATCCGCTTCTAGAATGACAGTGTGTGTTTACTTGACCCCGGCAGTGGTACTGTGCGTCCTCTGTCTGCCTCTGAGTGCGACCCAACCCTCCGGGCTGCTCCCCCCTGGCAGCGCTGGGAAGGTCAGGCGTCCACCAACACAGGAGAGGGCAGGGACAAAGGGAGGAGGCCGGCAGGTTGAGCATCTCTTGTTGATGAAAGAGCATCGATTGGGTGGTGTAGGGATCTCTTTTTCCCATTCCCTTCAACCCAGTGACCCTCCTGTGGCCACCAGCCTGGTCCCCATTGCTCTCTATTGTGTTGGTTGCTATAATTACAGTGGCTGCCCGTGTCCGGTGGGCTTGACTTCCTAACCAAACCCTCCGGGCCACGGGCAGCCACGGCAGCTCTCGACCAGTGTGCTCGCTCCAAACTCACACAGCTAACGTTGCAAAAATCTCACAAAGAAGAAAAGGCCAAATCTTTTGTCTATTTGTCATCTATGGGAATGGTCCAAATCCAGCGCTTCTTATCAGATATTACTCATCAGATTGTATTTTACAGCCTTTAAACTTGACATAACATAATGCTAATGAAGAACCCTCCTCACTATTCAGCCGTGGTCAATATAAATAAAGGAGGCTCTCATATGTTCTATAGAAAAACATATTCAAAATGTCTTTCAAAACAATTTGTTTTATTCGGTGGCATGAACTCACAACTTAACTCTCAACTGCATTTCTTCATGCATGATTCTTAACAGGGCAGACTTTAGAAGAGCATAGCTACAACTTATATAAAGGGATGGTAGCCAGGTCTCCCTGCAACACATTTCTTTTAAAATCCCTGACTGTACAGAATACAGTAAAGGGAAATTTAAATGAAAGAGGAACTCATTATCTCATTAATGTAACAGAGAAACAGGGCTACCGGTATCCCAGAGCTCATTAATCGTGCCAATTTCCAAAACTTATCTCCGATAATTCTTAACTCTATTGTTCTTATCAAGCACAGACGACAAGCAACTCCTTCAAATCTATCAATACTGTAGTTCTTAACAGTATTAAACATGTTTTTAACCACAAGCTGAATAAAACCACTGAAAGGCAGGGTGATCAGGGTCGTTTAGTTTTCATTCACAAATCAAACCAAATCGTGTCATGGCTCTGGTTTTGATGTGGGCGCTCAATTTTGAATACAGCCAATAGACAGGAACCTATATTGTGCTTTAACACTTCTTTGCGAGTCAGTGGCTGTGTGTGTTTGCGCGTGTCAAACACGTTTTTGGGACGTGCTCATGCCTCCCCTGAGCGACCCCTGGCTGCGTTGTTTCATATCATCTTCATGTTGAACTTCCTGGTCCCTCCTGAGGAGCTGCCGGTGACGGGTTCAGATTTCCGGAAGGAGTACTCCACTGTGAAGTTGTTCTTGCGTTGGCCGCGTCCCCGGCTCCACACGAACAACAGCAGGAAACAGAAGAGGACCACCCCCAGAAAGGTGATGCAACCCATTGCCGTGGAGACCAAGATGGTGGTCAGGTCCAAGGTGAACTTGAGGAAAACGCGCGTATTGTTTAGATTTGTGTCGTTGAAGAACTCGCCACTGTACAGCGAGCGGTTGAGAAAGAAGGCTGAGGCGGCATCTAGTGGCTGGCCACGCACTGTGAGTGTAGCAAAGTAGGTGTCATTGCCTCCGGCATTACTGGCGATGCAGATGTATGTTCCGCTGTCAGTAAGCTGGGCGTAGCGGATCTCCAGGGTGCCACTAGGGAGAACAGTAATGCGCCCTGAACTTTTAGCTGTGATCCGTCTGCGCTGTGGGGAAATCCAGATTATAGCAGGTGCAGGTTCTCCTTCAGCCCGACACAGAAAACTCACAGGTTGGCCCTCACGAGCGACCACCTGTGAAAGGTAGAGGAAAGGAGTGAATGAAATAATAAATGCAGAAAAATATGTGCACTACAAAATCTGGCACTATCACAGAAAATAATTGTTGTGCTTGCAGAAGTAATGACAGTAAACTCAATGGTAAAACAATAGGCAAATTATCAAAGTTTTGCTAAATATTAAAGCTAAATGCAGTCATATTCATTACCTGCTGCAGCTTACGGTTGCGTATCTTAGGTTTCTGGCATGTAAAGTGGTCGAAGAGTGCAGAATCGGTGAAGGTGCTGAGGCTGACCCCTTGCACCTCCACCGGCCCGGCACACACCGGCACTCTGCCGTCAAAGTTGAGGGTCTTGCGTCTTTGCAGGATCCACAAGAGACGGCAGTCACACATCAGGGGGTTCCCATCCACTCTGAGGGTCTCCAGACTGTTGACAGAGTGGAAGGAGCCCTCTTCAAGAGTTTGCAGGTCGTTGGAGGAGAAGTTGAGGACCCGGATCTGCCGAAGGCCGCCAAGGGCATGTAGCTCCACTGTCATCAACCCTGTGCTTACCATGATGAGGTCCTTCAGCCTCAGCAGGTCCTTGAAGGCCCAGGGCTCTAGTGTGGTGATGGGATTGTAGGACAAGTTGAGGTGGGTGAGGTGCACCTGGTTTTTGAAGGAAGCGGAGGGGACAGAGGTGATGTTGGTGTTGGTGATGGAGAGCCGGTGGAGGTCCAGGCCCTGGAAACTAAGAGGGGATATGTACTCCAGGTACGGCCAGTGATCGATGTCCAGACCCCGCAGGTTAGAGAGCTTGCGGAAGTTCTGGTCCTCCAGGGCAATGATGCTGAGGTGATGGAGGCGAAGGGTGACCAGGCTGCGCAGGTACGATAGGGTCTGTCCAGAGATGGATGTCAGGTTACAGCGCTCTATTGTGAGATCTTCCAGCCCCACCAGCCCCGAGAATGCCTATAAATCAAGAAGATAAAGGGGTTTAAAACCTAAAATAAAATATATTTACTTATTTGACATGTATGCATAATGTCCAGCAGAGGATGTTCAATTTTGATGTTAAACAAACAGTGAAAAAACAATATGTTCACACCTAATTGAGGTCCATTATAATATGAGTAAATTAGTAGGGATGCAAAATATTGACCAAGAATTTATATTAAAAATAAATAAAAACAACATAAACATGAATTTTAATTACTGTGTTTCCTTTTGGTTCAGTTTGAAACAAATCACAAGCATTAATGTCCTCTTTCAGGAAAGTTTAATTTTTGAATGAATCAATCCTCATCTAACTCTCTTCAAGAAAGCCAACATGCCCATTTCTCCAAATGTTGAATGACATATTTATGTTTATTTAGAACCACAGAGAATATTCCACTACTATCAATAAGAAAGAGTGATTGTCTGGACCTAATGTCCTGGGATTTGTTTAAATAAATGGAATGTTCCTCCCTCCACTTTTTGCGATGATACAAACAAAATGCTGGAGAGCCTACCTTGTGGGAGATATATACCAGGTCGTTGTCTCCCACCTCCAAATGTTTCAGACCCCTCAGATCCTGAAAGGTGTAGTCCAATAAAATCACCATCTTGTTCTCGCTCAGGTCTAAGCTGGTCAGATTGCCAAGCTTGGCAAAAGCACCCATGGGCACTAACTTCAGCTGGTTTCCCCTTAACTTCAGCACTTTAAGACTCTGGAGGGTGGCGAAGGCATTGGGCTCCAATGTGGCGATGAGGTTCTCACTGAGGTCCACTTCCTCCAGCCGCGGGTACGGTGCCAGGTCACCTGCTTGAACCCAGCGGATTCGGTTCTTGCTGAGGTCCAGAAGTTTTGTCTCCGTGGGGATGCCCTCTGGGATGTTGACCAGCCGCCGCCGCTGGCACGACACCGACCTCAGCTGAGCCGAGCACTCGCACCGTGGTGGACAGGCCTGGCTATTTCCTGGCAGCGTCAAGGTTATTATGGCAACCAAAGAAGCAGCCAGGATCCACCGCCGCACCCTTTGCCATGGCACTAAGGCATGCCCACCAGGGCCAGGAGAGCCAGTCATGGCCCTGGTCCTCCAACTCCTTGCCTTTTGAAGGCAGGGTCAGTGCACCATACACCTGCAAGATGAGACAGAGGGGCAAAATGAACAGGAGAGAAGCAACGAGAGAGGAGAAATAGGAAACATGAGGATAATGAATGATATTAGAAAAAGAGGATGTGAAAATGATCTTCTCCAAGGCTCATAAAATTGCATTAACACGGCTGTGAATTATCTATGTTTAGTTTAAGTAATATTTCCCCAAAAGCTCTGGATATTTGAGACATATCATGACACGGCATTAAAATACAACTGATGAGACCAAATTACAGGAACGAAAGATATTTAAGATCATTTGTCTTTTCACAAATGTATATATGCTTTCAGCTGGAGAACTGGGACACTGGGAGCCATGTGAGGGAGCTTCCTGCTTCAGCTGAATTCATGCACGTTGCACCTCCTCAGCTCTCCTTGCAGCACTGAGGCCGTCTGCTCCATTTAGACAAATACAATTAATTTATTATCAGCACGCATAAACACAGACTGAGCTCCTCATCATTCACATTATGCCTGGAAACCATGCACGCTATGAAATGTGAAGAGAAGTAAGTGTTTGAATCATTGTGTACTCAAGTCACATAATGTGTTTGATCAGGTATGTGCTGATGCATGTATGCGTAGGACGTGGCATTTTGCTGGGTATGAATTTAAAAGTTTTTCTTTTTTTTTCTTGCGCGGTGATGAGATGAATCACTCGTGCTTCAACATTCCTTCAGGCTACTTGTCATCTCTCCCACACACCGTTTTCAACTCAGAGACAGTCAAAGAGCACCTGGCCATTAGATCTGAAACGCAACGCAGTGTCCATCTCGTTAGCAGTAAGTGGAGACACTTTTACACTTGAGGAAAAAACGTGTGCGAGCCACATTTTCTGCTCTCATGCTCAAAATCCTCAAACCCCAGATGATAAAATATTAACTATTTGCTTGTTTATTTTACAGATGAAGTATATCATCACCACAAGGGAGTATCATGTTAAAATGCACTCTTATGCTGGCAGTAGAGGAAGGAAGAGTCAAACAGATTAATAATATATGGGTTGGTTTATGCTGAATGGGCGGTCTTTAGAACAGTTAAAGGAGTAAGTTGTCAGTCTCTCCTTGCTTTGCTTTGCCTCAAGTCTCTCCTGTAATAAATTGGATTCTGAAAATAGCCACTTGAACGCCTAATCATATCACACTGTTTCAATGTGTTGCCATCAATTGGATCCAACTGGATGAAATGGGATTTAAGCAAAATTGAAATGATAGCGGTCGTAAATTCTCGCACACATGCTCAAAATTCATATTTTCACACATGATCACACACTCACAGTAAAACCCCAGAGATTTTGTGTCTCATCTACTAAGCCCCAGGGTGGATAGTCCAACAATTGTTTGACATATCCGAAAAATACATTGTTTACAGATCCTATATTTGAAGGATCTGGTTGAAATCTGGCACACTTTTCCATTTGCTGAGACAAAACGCAAGCAGAAGGAGGCTGACCCAGTTCTCAGCAGCAACTCAGCCTCACACTATTAACCAGCAACAACTCCCCATGACCACAACAACAGAGCTGCAAACCTCAGCGTCTCCGTGGAGTAAAGCCCAGGAGAGTAACTGAGAGATCTGATAAACAAACACGAGTATACAGGTGTTCCCAAATAACAAACTATTTATAAGACAAAAATCAAACAAAACCAGCATTCGCATCCCAGCACCAGCTAAATGACATGATACTATTTCCTCACTTCTTACTCCCTACTAGAGGTCCCCAAAGGGACTTTGGTGATAACCCGACGTTTCCTCTAACGAATGAGGTTGAAATTTGAGTTTCTTATTGAGATAAACAGAGAGAAAAACTATCAGCTATGAGCTTTTCCTCTTAACTGTACCTTAACGTCACCAACCATCATTTGTATATATTTTATGCAAACGGTTTATTATTTTCCGTGTCTGACTTACCACACAGTCTGAATAAATGCAATCCATTTTGGGTGCTTGAGTATGTCTAGTAAAGTCTGGTCTCATTCTCTATAGTCTATATAATCTAGAAGGTCTTGTTTAGACTACGAGCTCAATTCCTATTTTGGCATATCCATATTAATTTGAGAAACTCTGGACAGCTAAAAAAACACATGAAATGCAATTTTGGCAAATCAGATCCAAACCATATTTTAAAGTGATTTGAAAAGCGATTCTAATCAGATTTCTAGAGATGCGTCTCAGTTTGTATGCTCTGGCTGCTCAAATTGGATTACAAAGTGTGGAAGTGCTGAGCAGAGTCCATGCTGTTTACTGGCACTTTCACTTTTACTCCCTGCTGCTTCCCCATCACAATGTTTACCAGCCTCTTCTGTCGCTGAGGTAGTCTGGTGTGAGGGTGGAGTTCTGCACCATGACTGTGCATTGTTTCAAAGGGGAATGCTTCCTTGTATCACCAGCAATGCTATGTAGCGAGTGATGCCTATGGTGTCACCATAGCAACCCATGCGGATAAATTGGGGATGTCTGAAGACAAAGGTCCAATCTGATCACTTGCAAATAACAGTGTGGACAGTCTGCCTTCAAGATCTGATTATTTGCCTCCAGTTTGAACGGTTTAACGTAAACATCCAAGTATTTCTCCTATACATATCATTTGCATACTATGCGGTTGGAACGCCCTTTATACTCAGTTTCATGTCATGTAATAGTATGTTAGTATGCGCGTGTCTTGTGTCTGTGTCAGTGAACTCTTCGGCCATGTGATGGATGCAGCCTGTCCTCCCCCATGAGAGTCATCCTACGGATCAGTGGCAGTTGCAGCATGAATCAGTGCGCTGACACCGTGGAGGCAGACAAGGTCCTCACTGCTGGACTCAAGGACAGGCAGAAATCTTTAAAGCACACACACACACTTCATTAAACCCATAGACCCAGAAGAGTTCAGTGTGCAGACGAATACATGGCAAACACTGAAGATGTATCTGTTCTAGTTTTGTTGCAGCAGGTGGTTTCATCAGCCGCCTGTGTCTCTGTTCTACTTCAAACGAGCTCAGTGTAAGTCTTGCAGCTCGTTCCCACATCTGGACAGCCAAGACGCACAAAATCACACTAGGAGGCCCCAAATTGACACCACAAACTGCAAATTAACATTTGCCAGATGTTAAGGTAATAGCAGTGTCAAATCCAACAACTATCCTGACAGATTCTGCAGCAGGCCAGCTGTCCAGGCAGAGAGAGAGAGAGAGATGGAGAAGAATGGGAGGAAAATCTGCCCGGAAGAAAAAAATAATTAACTTTCAGATAGCTGACCCGATGAACAGATGTTGGGGAACAACATCCCCGTCCAATCACAGATGCATCAGCCTGCTCTGACCACGGCCAGATGTCTCAAACACCGGTTGTTTCACCTGATTTTCACAGACAGGGTAGCCTGATTAAAAACACCATGTTGCCATGAAAGAACGCTTGAAAGAATACTGTGGAGAAAAATGAGGTTGTGGTCATTGTCTGATGTGTATTTGTGTGGCAGTGTGTCTGACCGTAAATAGGTCATCCATGTTGACTGGTAGCCTTTACAAGCCTTTATATTCGGCCAGCAGAGCGTGGATCTCCTCAACCGTCATATCCCTCCTTCCTAAGCTTTGTCTAGCTTTTTTGCTTTTGCATGCAACCCCCCCCCCCCCCCCCCCCCCCCCCTCCCACACACACACACACACACACCGAGGTGCAAACTTGACAAGTTTTTACTTTTCAGAGGTAAGCTGACAGTTTGTGCTTTCCATTGCTAAGTAGCTATAAGTCCAATATTAAATCTGTGCTTAGTCACTCCATTTTAAGCCCAAATCAAGTGTGGAGTACAGCTAGCAGCTCTCTAATACAGATGCACTGAATAGGGGGAGAGAAGGGGATGACAATGGGAGGGAAGACAACTGTGGTAAATTTGTTCAAAGCGAAGAGTTATGATTTTATTTAAGGCTGGAAATTCTCAGTTTTGTCATGTTAATCTAGTCAACATCAAGTCCACGTCAACATGAAAGATTCATTTGTAAGTTTGAAAAGTCGATTTAAGTTTATCTGTATCTCCTCTAATCAAAGTTTGAGTCACAGAAAGGTTTTACAATGCTCAGATTGTAATCTAGTCAGTGAAAACAAAAACAACGACGCCCAAACTTAGACCCTCGATGATAACAAAGGAAAACTGTCATCACAAAGTAATTAGGCGGAAAGAAATAGAAGAAGCCCAAAGAGCAGGATCCCCACACTGATGAGGCGTACAACGCCGGGAGTGGAAACACAAAGATAAACTCTAAATAAAAAACTGAAAGAAAGAACACATAAAGAATCAACTGAATATAAACATCTAGTCAACATTGGCTAACTCTTGATCGCTTGTCTACATCAGTGGTCCTCAAATGTGAAGACACTCCAGGGGGTACGTGAGATTGCAAGTATGCAAACTGCATACTTGACTGATGCACTAGTGTTTTATTGCACAGACAAATGGAATATCTAATATTTAAACAATACATTAAAGAAATGGTCTCCAGTAAGAAAATCTCCATGAACAGTGGGGCAGATGAGAGGTAAGTACTTGATTGTGATTGGCTATTCCTGCACAGAACATGTGTGTGTGATTGATGAAGTGAGAGCTGCTCTTAAAGCAATTTAACAATGTTGTTGTGATGCAGAGATGTACCCCAGACCCTGTGACATTACTATAGGTGCAACAAGCTTCAGACGTTCAACCACAGAGCATTAGACAGCTTTTCAGGGTGTTAAGTTACTATTTAAAGGTTTCTCTGACATGTTTGCTCTAAGTTGAAGTGAGATGATCAATACATTTGAATTGTTCTTCATTTTTAGCAAAACTATTAAAATGACTAGAAAGTGGCTCTTGAAAGCATTTCAATTGTAATTCTTTGAAGTTTGAAAGGCATGGGCCCAAGTCACACACACACACACACACACACACACACACACACACACACACACACACACACACACACACACACACACACACACACACACACACACACACACACAGCCACTGCATACACCGAGTAGACGGGCTGCTGAGCTGAGGATACAAGGTAACATATCCATACTGTCAGTCTCAATCCTCTCATCTACTCCTGAGAACTCGAGTCTGCAGCAAAGCAAGAGGCTTACACCACACAACACGCAACACGCAACACGCAACACGCAACACGCAACACGCAAAACGCAACACACACACCCTTTGGGGAAGCATCACTCCCGTAATGATGACTGTCTTCTCGTGCAGGGGATGATGTTCCCCCAAACTAGAGACAGTTTCTGACTCATCCAACTGTACTGTTTATCATCTGAATGGGTGATCCCAAAACCCTTGACAGATCTGTGTGATTTCTCTGAGCTGATGTCTTTCTGTCTGCATCTTTCATGCGAAGCACAGCAAAGTGAAACGCCACCAATACCGAGAGTTATTTAGTTAAAAGTGGCATGAGTTGAGGATGCCAAACTCCATGGCCTCTGTTCTCCAACTGCTTCAAAGTCAGCCATAATCACACTGAAACTGAACGTCAGTGGAGAACGCACAGTGCATCAAGAACAATGCCTGACAGCCACAGAGGAACAACAACACAACAAACAAAAGCTAAAACAAGCTAAGATAAAACCCCACAAGACAAAAAACAACAACAACCATGTGCTGCTTGTTCATTAAGGGGGAAAGAATCTCAGTCCTCAAATGACTTTTCCAACAAACACCACCCCCCCAAAAACTATTTACTTCATCATCTAAAAATACATTTCATATTGGAATAACTCTTGTGAATAATACTCCAACACACACATACACACACACACACACACACACACACACACACACACACACACACACACACACACACACACACACACACACACACACAAACACACACACACACACACACACACACACACACACACACACACACACACACACACTATAAATGTCCCTGCATTCAGACAGGAGCTGTCTGGGTTGATGTGTGGGCAGAAGGTAGACGACGCTTAGTGGATCAGAATGGAGATGAGCCCAAAAGGTTGTTTCATCCCTGTGTGTGTGTGTGTGTGTGTGTGTGTGTGTGTGTGTGTGTGTGTGTGTGTGTGTGAGAGAGAGAGAGAGAGAGAGAGAGAGAGAGAGAGAGAGAGCGTGTGTGTATGCATGTGTGTCTGTCAAATGTTTTCCCTTTGAACTTCACCAACGCAGAGACCTCAGTGAGGGGCGGCGGGCACAGCAGAGAGTCTGAAATCCCATGACACTGATAGCTTTGGTCTGTATCAGTTTCTCTCGATGCAGCACAAGTTCCTCAAAGTGATCCATATAGTATGGAGGCAATTAATCAATGATTATTCTCTGAACTAAATACAGTAAATTATACCTGTTCTGTCCAACACTTGAACACTAGGTAAATGATGAAAGAGGTTCTGCAGGGTTGACAGAGTTAAATGTCAGACTTTCTAACAGCTTTCACACCTACATAGCAAGCAATTAAACACATGTTTCGCGATCATATATTCCGGATAAGAGCCGGATAAGCGTCATGAAATGGATGAATGTATTAACCAATACAAATGATGAACTCAACATATATGCTCATTTTCTGGTTTGTACTTGTATTTGGGGTTTCTACTAGAACATGTTTACATCATACTGTCTGAATTAACCTTCGCTACAAGTCTGATGGTGCTGACTGAAAGCCATGTCAAATGTCAAAAGTGCAAATGTGCATGTCAGATGTACATTTGCACAATTTTTATTTTATAACTAACATTACTGCCCTCGATAGGCAATTTAGAATATCCAGGACTCTTGTAAATTACATTTCAAACATTGCCCTTTCTTGAGGGAACTGATTTAAATGCTTTTAAAATATGTTAAGGATTCCACGATTGTCTATCACTATATGTGAATTTAGATAAGCATTGAAACTACTCAAATTTAGATGCTAATGAAAACACATTTGATTATTAAAATGACAAATGTGGCCTGTGTGGCCTCGATGGGGATATGGGCTGTCTGAGGATTATCCATCTTCAAGAATTTCAGTTTGTGTTTTGACTGTTTCACTCCCTTGTTCTCTTCAACTAAAATAACCATGTCAGTATCTAGTGCCCTTGATTGGTATCCAGACACAGCTGTTCTCGCTGTTCCTATCGAACTTCAGCGGGTAAGGTGTTTAATCAAATGTGTCGTTGAGAACATGCACATTGAGAAAGAGAGATACAATATGCTTGCTTCACTTCTTTGATGCATGGTGTTACTTTGTTCCTTGCTTGATTTTGCTCCCACTCAATACTGGCTTTGTTATTTTCCTCTCTGTCACAATGAGCAACAGGGCTGTGCAGTCCAGAGAATCAAATCCATGACAAACATCAATGATGTGTGTGTGTGTGTGTGTGTGTGTGTGTGTGTGTGTGTGTGTGTGTGTGTGGTGGGGGGTGGGGGTGTGGTTCAATCCTCTGAAGTAAGAGTATCTTTATATAATTTCTTTTGAGCAGTAATTACATTTTTGGTGCTCACTGCAAGAGAGACCAGAAAGATAATCAGTGAAACGCTTTACTTAACCATCCACCTGTCGAAAAATAACCCACCCTCTGTATCTAGGCAATCAGATTACATTAACTGACAATTGTCAAACAATAAATTTGGTAGAAAGTATTCCTGATCACAAAAGTAATCACTAGATAGTTTTCAGTGTCTCAGCTTTCACAGCATTGGTATTTCAACCTTTACGTGAAATCCCCTGTGCACCCAAAATAGATTAAACTGGAATCCTACACTCTCTCTCTCAGTCTCTCTCTTTCTCCCTCTGTCTCTGTTATCTCTTTTTTCTTTCTGGGTGTAATCTGACAGTTGAAGAGAGTCCCATGTTTGACAGTTGTGATGAATATACACAGAGGGATGGTGGGATTAAAGGGAAAAACAAAAACAAGACACTGCAGCATCCAATGAATCATTTCAAACACCGTTTGTTCTCAAAAGTAGAACCAACATCTTTGAATTTATCTATAACCCCTGTTGTGCCCCATCTGTGGCAGCATTGCATTACTGACCTGTATGGAACAAACACACATTGAGATTAATGAAGAAATAATTCCCATTAATACAGTGATAAGACAATCATATACACTACACACACGACAAAACAGATGTCAAAAATGAAATATACTGTCCTGAAGTTAAACCCCTTCAGATGTGTCTAACTTTACTCAGTCCTGCCAGAACTTTCCTTCTCATCCCTCACCACTTTGATAAGACAAACATTAACATGATATAGGAAACATGTTTTATGGTTGACATGATTTTCACAGCTACAAAACAAATCTAAGTCTACAGCTCTGTGAGACTATACTTAGGGCACAGTGCTGATTTGGGCTAAATGATGCTCACATTGACAATGTTAACAAGTTGATGTTTACCATCCAATTGTTCCCCATTTTAGTTCTGCATGTTAGCATGCTAACTTTGCTAATTGGCACTGAACAAACAAAATGATGGCGGCGCTAGAGAAAAAGTTAGAGAATCACCAAAATCCTAAAGATTCATCCTCAGAGCATCATAAACGTCTGTACAAAAGTTCACAGAAATCCTTCTGATTGTTGTTGAGAATGAGATACTTTAGTCTGGCGTAAATGACAATTTTCCTTGGCACAGACTTAAATATAGTAGACAGTGGGTCTAAAGGGGTTAATAGTTTCTCTGGCCATCTAAACTTGTAATATGTTAAAAACAAAGAGGATTCCAGTCAGCGCTCACATTTAGAGGATCACAACATGGATCCTTTTGTTTTACGCAACGGCCTGGCACATTTAATTAGTGGTAGCTATTCTGATGATTCTCACACCCTGCTGTGTTTTGACCTGCTTTTCTCTGGCTCAAACATGGATACACATACTGAGAGCACAGACACATGAAAAGACAAACACACACAGACACACAGATACATATAGTGTAGTACACAGACAACAGAGGGCGGCCCAGGGATCCGGCTTATTAGATGGGTAACTTTGCCTGCAACCATATGGTCTCTGCTCAGGTTTTACGTTTGTGCGTTTTCAGTTGTAGTGCACCCAGAAACACCATTTCTACCTTGTGACGTCACTTTTCCCCCTCCACCTTTTAAGGAAGTCATGTGATCTGGATGTTCAGGGATTACGCCTTAGTCGGCAGACACTTGTGAAATGCCAGGTCTAAAGTGGGAACGGATTAGTTTACATATTAGGTCACCCACACATTATCACAAATTTATGGTCTGTTTATGCTCCCAACATATATTCACTTATGTCACTGGCAGCTCTGACTCATATGTACACAAACACTCAAAGCCTAAATACATGGACATATGGGCAAGTCCTTAAACTTTAATTATCACAAGACGATGGAAATGTTACGTAGCTCACAAGTATAGTACAAGAATGTTTCCCTGAACAAGGGATTTTACTTGTCGACACATTTCAACCTCATTCATCTCCATTCAGCAGTTTCAGTATAGCAGTGTCACTACAAGCGCCTGTTATCCAGGATGCGACTTTGCCTCATTAACGAGCAGGTTGGAGCAACTACAGAGCCCATTTTCACATCCTGAAGATAAAATAAATTTAAAAAAATCTTTCTGTTTTCGATTCCGATCCGAGCAGAATCGCTGTGATGTGTTGAAATGTCCTCTGTGATACGGTGCTCTACATGCTCATGATGTCTTTTCAGGAAACATGAGGAGCTTGCTATGTAGACCAGGCGTTTGGACACCCGCCAGCTGTTAGGCAGATAGAGAACTTACACATCATTAAGTCGACACGTGCACTACTGAAGCTACACAAATTGTGCCTGTGCATGCATGCGAATAAGCCTGTGTTTACATGGCTTTTTAAAAGTTTATTCAGGAAAATTTTTGTGGAAAGTGCTTATCCTGAGGTGCAATTAACCAACAAGTGCAGATATTATTATGAGCAAGAGTTCAAGTTAGAGGGAAAGAGTTAAGAATAGCATGAGATAAAATCATTTAATCAAACTTGACCTGTCTTCTGGGAAAAACTTTCACACATGCAGACACCAATCATTTTGAGTGACACACAGTCTGACAAGTGACTGAACAGCCTTGAATTAGTCTTGCCCTTTGGGGATCTGTGGCCTTATTACTCGCGTGGATTGAAATGACTCATTCATTATCTCAGACGTGCTTCCAAAAAAGCTTGGTCAGCGCCGTGAGCTATTTCCACGTTTGTGAAATACGTGCAGAATATTCAGCAGTAGTAGTAGTGCTCGTGCAGTATTGTGTGGGTCATGCTGATAAAGGAGGTCTTATATTGATTGTCGGAGAAGACAAATCTCTCCTTCGCGTAAACACGAGACTGTCATCGCGGTTGTGATTACCGAGTTCATTTCTGGTGTCATTTCCTTTCTAAAGGCTAATGAATTTCCAGATGACAAAATGGTGGGGTGATCTGGAGGGTTGGTCATTGGGAAGTGAAATCACGTCTTCTTCTCAGCACCAACGGAGCAGCCGCAGATTGCGTTCATAGCTGGGCGATTGCTTCTAAGGAAAACATTTCCTTGGAGACATCTCACCTGGAAGGCAACGGCTCCTTTTTCACCCTGTACAGCTTAGCGTGTGTGTGCGTGTTTGGGAGTGTGTATGAGTTGTGGCAGTGTGTTTCTATATCCCTTCGGTGTTGAGAAGAAAATGAATTAATTCAATTCTCCAGCTCGTTAGATATGTGAAAGCCAAACAGGGAATTTTAAACCAAGACAGACGACGCCTCCTTGAGATACCGCCGCAAATAGGACAACTGCAGGAAGAAGCGTGATCACAACAAATTGAAGGGAGGAGAATGAAAAAGATAAGTGCAGAGCTGCATAATATGACCACAATGTGAGCAACTGATATATTTGGGTATCTGGGGAGGAGATGATGGACATGCAGGACAAGAAAGAAGCGAGTATATAAAGAGGAGAGAGAGAGCGAACAGGCGGGAGGTAAGAGGGACACTTTGACTGTCTCACTCTGTCACTAATGATGGAGGAAGGTCAAAGCTATTCCACAGTTGAGAGAATCTAATGATGCAAATTAGGTTACGCTCAGTCAGATGCCAGAAGAGAGGCCCAGGAATCCTGATGTTGCTCGATAACACATTGTGAGAATTTTTTTATTCTAAATATTCTCTGTTTATAACACAAGACGTCGGTGAAAAGGCAATATCTGTCTGAAGAAGGAAAAGAGGAAAGCTGAAACGCAGCCTGGCTGACTGTCTGGTACAAATATATATAACTGTCTCTGTGGCAAGTAAATAGCGAGAAAAGGAATGAGTTGGAGAAAGAAGGGGGAGGGGAGGAGTGTGACAGCGTTCCATCCCCAGTCTTTGAAGAGCAGCATGGTGCCAGATTCACATGTGGGAGAATTTGCAATAAATATGTACATAGCTTTGACCTGAATGCATAAACTGATTGCAAATGTATGTCAAATCGCACAGAAGCTAACAGTTTCTCAATTCAATTTTCTAAAATTGCATTTTGTCTAAAAATGCACAAAAGAAATGTGGAAAATGGAATAACTTGACATCAAATGATCCCCCAACATATAACATTACCTTTCCTTTCAGCCAAGGTGTTGCTGTGAATACATCATATAACCAAGAAGGATTTTCATGTACAGTAGAAATGTGCAGTATAGGTACAAGGATGGAAAAAACAAACATTGCATATGCATACATGGCAGGGACATAGATGGCAGAGTAATTGCAGCGCTTCATGGATAATAGTGACCTTGTTAGCCCAAAAGCTTATTGGCTGCCGGTTTTACTGACTCTGTCTGCGCAACCAATGGGGGCGGTCGCTATACCGTTTCAGATGTGGGGATGAAGGGGCAGAAAGAGGGGGTGGGGGTGGGAAGCACAGAGAAATAGAGGTGAAGGCAGAAAAAAATGGGAATGGATGACGTGGGGAGCGAAATGGAGAGTGACAAGGATGGAGATGCAGAATAAAAGCGGGACAGAGCTAAATCCTTTGTACTGAGGAAACAAAGGCGGCAATCCCTGAGCACTGATAAAACCGTTCAGCTTGTGGTTGTACAACACCATCAGAGCATACTGTCATTGGGTGCTAATCACATTTTCTAGATCCTTTTCTCACCAGAGATCCATTCAGAGGAAGGTACAGAAACCCCTATATACACATGTATGTAGACACACATATGGTTGTGAAGGCTTTGTAAACACTGCAGAGCAAGATGGTGAGAAGAAACAGATCATTGTGAGGAGGAGGAAGAAGAGGAGAAGGAGACGTGGGATCACAGGGGAGGAAGTTTCTGGAAAGGTCCTAAAAGCAGTTGAAAGATAAGGGAGAAGGGAAATAGATGAGAGCTGGAAATTAAAGGGACAATGAGTTAGAGTAAGAGAGCGGTAGAGAGAGCTTGAACTCTGCCAGGTTTGGGCAGAGTTCAAGGTTATTTTGTTTATTGACAGCAAACTATCTGCAGTGACAGCCTGCCAGTCCATGTCTGCACCTCCATACACGTGTTCACACACTTTGACAATACAAGGAAATTCTACTTTTATATAATCTTAATATAATAGTTTTGGCCGACACTATAACATTGGTAAACATGTTCTCACTAAATGTATAGCTTAGATTCAGAGAGATGGGAGGATATATGCAACAGAGAAATTCATGGTCACGTCTTAACTATAGAGCACCAGAGCACCCCCAATCAGACTTTGAACAACTCCCAGGTAACGAGTAATTTACACATCTAGTTAACGTTAATTCTTGACCTTGAAACAATAGAAAAGGGGAAAAAACTTTCCAAGGTCAACAATTAACTGGAAGATCAAGTGATACGATCAAAAGCCCGAAAACAACCACTAATGAGATCGCTTTGTCAGCGACTGTTTCCAAGCTCAAGAATGTTTGTAACCTGCAATCTTGCGGACAACTCTTTTTGTTGGGATCTTGAAAGGCAGTGAATGTTTACCTCCATCCCTAAAGTAGCTTTATGTTTAGTTTCTGTGACTGTGTGTAACCCAAATTAAATGAAGCAAAGGGCAAGCGGTGTGCAGTGCTAAAAAACACAGACCCCCCATGACCTCCCACCACCCAGCTCAAGTGAAATGATGCCACTGGGACTTAGTCAAGCCCACATGATGGTGCTTCATAGTTGAAGCCTATAGCATGTCCTGCAAGCAGCTTGTACCGCCTCAAGACTGGGTGTTGATTTGGGTAATTTGTTGCTTTATTTACAACCTCTCTTCAACAAAGCCGCTGTGTTCTCAGTTCTCAACAATTACCTTGGGTGAGCGCAATGTTATCATAACTGACAGAAAGAGTGGCTAAAACTACAAACATGAAACACACATTGCAAGAAACACACACCATTATAGGGATGATGTAGTTGAACCCTGATCACATTACAGATAACAGATAGTGACATTTATCCTCTGGTACATCCTCTGCTCTGGAAGAATTGACTACCGCTGGAGGAATGTCATTATCCAGCGCTAAAACCGGATAAGAGAAACCCTTTGCTACTGATTCATCAAATGATTTCCCCCAAAAAAGAAGCTAGAAAGTCAGACGAGCTTCCCTGACAGAATATCAGAGCAGTCAGGCTCCTTGCGCTCCGAAAGGAAGCTGTGGGACTCTGGCATTGAAGACACACAGCGATGATGGGAATTCTCCCCAGGGAGCATCCGGTTAAAATTCAAGGACTCTTTCATTTTCGCTCCCTCTAATGCTCATTTCGCTCCCTCTCTCCCTCTTAGCGAGGTCACGGCTGAAAAGTTTCAATGTTGCCCCAGGAGGCCGAGAATAATCATCCAAGTGTGCATCTGCGTCCATGTGTGTGTATCCAGGCGCGTGATTGACCTTATGTGTGCACAGAGATTGTGTGTCTGTCTTTTTGTCCACGTAAAGACGATGTATAGACGTGTGGTTCACCGCCTGGTGGCCTCTGTCACACCCTCGCAGGGTCCTCAGATCCCCTTCCGCACTATTTTGCTTCCCAATCAGGCCGTCTGATGTGAAGAGATAAGCACTTCAGCCTCTCCCCTGTGATTTCCTCTCCGCATAAAATGCAAACTGAGAGCTAGTGGAACTCCTTTTGGAGCATTCAATAGTGACACACTCCACATCTAAAACATCGAATGCGAGTCAAAGAGAGTGAGATGGGAAGCTCTCCCTAATGAGATGAATGGCCGTCTTTGAGTTGAAAGCTGGTGAAATAAACTGTTGAATGCTATGCCATCAAAGCTATTCAGCAGAAATCTGCAAAATAGCATCCGTAATCACCACTTAAGTACTGACAAACAACCCCAGGGAGTAGTACAAATGCGCAAACCTATCAACAAACACCGTAAAGACAGCCAAGAAAAAAAAGTACAACAAATGTAAACACACCCATAGCATTTTTGTATAAAAGCAACAAGCACACAAAGGACAAGGCTGACAATCCCATCATATCTACACAGTACTTCCCGAGGACAGAGAAGGCAGAGAAGAATATATTTCTATCTTCATATGATCGTGATTGAACTGGTGGGAGGAATGATAGAGAGCGAGAAGAGAGGGAGAAGAAAGAGTGAGTGCTACAGGAAAGGCGCTGACAGCCCGCCATTCGAAAATAGCCAGAATAGAGCGGCTCCATAATAATTCTCTTTTTTTTCCCCTGATCCAAAATTCAACCACTATGGCTGCATTATTCATTTCTAGACCAATGACATGCAGAGATGGGGACAAAGAGTCATTCCTCTATTTTGATTCACATAATAAATTCATGACTCGATGTTTAAAAGGAGGGAGGAAAAGACAGAGGAGGGGAAGGAAGGGGAGACGGTGGAAGGCTCGGGTCGGGTTAAGAGTTACGGAAAGTGTAAAACAAGGATGAAACAGGAAGGAGCGGAAGGAGGAGAAACAGGAGATCGAGGAATCAAGACTGGAAAGGATGTGTGTGTTTGGAGATAAATGGGTTTCAGTAGCTTCTCTGTAAAAATCCACACACACACATGAAGGTGCGGCTGACACAGCATATTAACCCGGGATCAGCTGAGAGTGAAACTGACAGGCTGCAAGCAAAACCAAAAAGGAGAAGAGTGAATTACAAGATTATAAATACTGTATTGGCACAGATATGAGACACTATTTCATGTCAGATTCTTAGACTAGATATTTATGTATTCACAACATCACATATTCTTTTTGAATGTGACACTGGCTCCTAAAGAGTGTTGCATTATGGGTCGTTTGGAGTCTTAATGTTGCGGCTCACAACCGAAATGGGCCAAACTGAATCATCTGTGGAATAATAATAATCTGTCAACAATCATGACGAGGAGCTCAAAACAATTGAAACTTGTGAAAATGCTAACAACAAGAACAAATGATTGTGATCGATTCAAGAGCCTGGCAGGAGAGTGTGAGAGTAAACTATTATACTTATATAAGTATTGCATATTTTGCTTTTACAGGAGGAAAGGTTTTAAGAATGAGAACTATCTTCTCTTTTGGCATAGTATATCTCGTGGGCAACTGTTATAATAAATTGTTTATAATAAATTGTTTATCTTCAACCCCCCCCCCCCCTATTTAAAACAGCTGTTGGAAAAGACATTTTAAAATGCAGTTAGTTTGCAGAAAACAAGGTCAAGATAATAACAGGAGGAGAGGCAAGAAGACAAAGATGGAGAAAAGCAACTTGCCACTGGCTTTTCCCCCCTCACTAAACAAACAACAATCACTTTAACAAGTCAGTCAGGGGACACTCGACTCCACACAGGCTGGTGATGCAAGTTCAGCCACACTTCCACTTCCTCTTCCTTTAGCCTGGAAACGCAGCACGCCTTTCCCTCTTAGTTTTTTACGTTCAGAGCAACATAGGAAGTGCTCCGGAGATGCAGTCTCTCTTCTCTGAAATTTGTTTTCAAATGCTATAAAAGGACCCCGGCTGCCTTGCTAAAGGGCAACAATTCTCGAGCCAGTTTTACTGGTGAGGTCGAGACGCAATGAAGCAGATGATTCAGGAGAGTTTTGCTGTATAAACAAGAGGAGAAGCCGAGAAAAAAGGTTTAATATTAAAGAGGCGACTAACCTTTAGCTCTAGATCCTTAACAGATACTATACAGTTACTCAACTGCTGGCCTCTTTGTTATACGTGACACATATAAGGGACAAAGTCACACATATGTGCTGGCATCTTCAAGTGACTTCCACATGCCTCCAGTCCTGCAGCAAGGGTGACGCAGTGTGTTCCTCTGTATGTCCGCGTAGCACACACACACACACACACACACACACACACACACACTCACACACACACACACACACACACACACACACACACACACACACACACACACACACACACACACACACACACACACACACACACACACCAATGGTGAACAGTCCCTAGGCTTCTGCAAGCCTGTTTGTGTAACAGTGAGGCAGAAATAATGTTTGAATCTGTGCTCCCTCAGAGCAAAATGAATGAATGTGTGTGTGTGTGTGTGTGTGTGTGTGTGTGTGTGTGTGTGTGTGTGTGTGTGTGTGTGTGTGTGTGTGTGTGGAATAGGGGGTCAGTGCTGAAGGACATTATAGAAAATCTGTCCATCTACATTCACCCAAACCAATTATTCCCACAGCAGGGTGGAGAACAGATTAAAATGACATCTCACAATGATAATCATTGCATTTGAGCGTGATGTATGTTTTAAAGGTGCAGTGTGAAGGATTTGGCAGCATCTAGCGGTGAGGTTGCAGATTACAACCAGATTAAATTGATCCCCATGCAGTGCCAACCAGGAGAACAATTGTGGCTGATATGAAAACGCAATTAGAGAAATAGAGCATGAGTTGGCTCCGTGAAGAGGACCTGCTCCATATAAACGGTTCATTTTAAGGTAAAAAAAATCACTACAATTCTTATTTTCAGTAAACACAATACACACTAAATAATAAATACCCATTCATATTATATCCAAGTATATATATCCAAGTATTCTAATATATCCCCTCAATGCTACACACTGTTCCTTTAATGCAAAATAAACACTTTTTTTTCTTTTCACAGTGGTGTAAAATGGCCTTATATCTCACACAATTTCAGCTCAAATGCCAAAACATTACTTTCCTGATCCTATCTTACATTATTTCATAGAAGGCAGGCCATTTTAATTTCTGCGAGTAACAGAGAGCATTGTTCAAGAAATTATACTTGACTCATTCAAATCCAATTTGCAGGACCGGGTCACAACACTCCATCACAGCTATCAACCGAGCACTCCTTCCCACATCGCAGGAAAACATGGATTGTATTGTGCCTGAACAAATGGAGGGATTGGAAGAGAAATCAATAACAATACAGCATTAATCTAACAGAGTCCTTATGGATCAGAACGCTGTTCATCCACTCAGAATCACAGCTGAAAGAGTGAAAGACAAGAGAGAGGACAGGAGAAAAGTGAAGCGTACAAGTGAGACCTTATGTGGGTAGAAAGCATACACACACACACACACACACACACACACACACACACACACACACACACACACACACACACACACACACACTTTAACAGTGCTCTTGCCTTTAAGTCATGCAGCTAAAGTTAATGAATAACGTACCCCCTGCCCCAAAGGTCTGTTCTACAGATGGCATTAGATGGTAAAACACGCACACACACACACACACACACACACACACACACACACACACACACACACACACACACACACACACACACATTTACATGCACACTACAGGCCATCAGGGCATAACTAACAGCAAATGTGTGTGTATATTCAAATTTCATACAGCAGTTATAATATCAATTCAAACCAGCATAAAAATAACAAAAACTGATTTCCATCTCTCTCACACACACACACACACACACACACACACACGTGTGTGGCAGAAAGGGAAGACAATCGAGAAAGACAGAGGAGTAAAGGAAATTAGAGCTCCTGAATTCGGCGTGTGGCCATTAATAGAGTTGCATTATTAAAATGCAAGGTGATATTATTTAACCTACATTAACATTCAATTAACAATCACAGATATGGGCACGGGTGCACTTTCACTCACACAGATACAGTAAAGGGTATTTTCATTGACCTGCATTTACATCTGCAAATGACCCACATCAACATTTAATGAAGTCTGAGAAACATGAATCCTTAATTCAAGCAGATCATGAGATATCATAATTATTAAGTCAGATTATTTCTAATATAGCTAATGACCTAAAGTATTTATTATCATCATCAACTGAGTTTAAACTGTTTTGGTCCATCTCATTGTCTTTAGTTTAAGTATTTTTACCTTGCTTTGTGCATAAAGGGGCAGATGATTATTTTGAAGATGTGGGAATATTCAAAGTGATGCACTTTTCAACAGCCTCCTTTGCAAATTGGATATCTATCTATCGCACAACTCAAATCTACAAATCAATTTGCAGATATCCCCAATGCCCACACTGACGATTTAAGGCTCTTAATGGCGGATATCAGGCTGGAATGTCACTTCCCTCTTACATTTTTACATTTTCTTCTCAACGCTTCAGGTGAGCGGCACGAATCTCAAACACCAAACACATCGTGATTCACACGAGAGGAGTTCACCTCACACAATCAAAATTACTCGCAAGAATTGTGTTCACAGAGAAACAATGTAGGAGTCAGGACACCATAGATATCGTAGATTTTATAATTCTTACAGTTATGAAATGTTTTGTAACCGCTGTTAAATCGGTTCAACCTGACAACCCTATCACACACACACACACACACACACACACACACACACACACACACACACACACACACACACACACACACACACACAGTTCTATTGACATTTTTCATTCAGCCGACTCTCCTAACACACAGAATCAGATATTATGACGAGGAAAAGGCTCCTTCGTTAACTCTAATAAGCATTAATTTTAGGTCACATGTTGTAGACAGAAGTGATATCTTTCAAGTTACATGAGTCTCATTTGTAGCAACGACAGAAATCTTGTGTTACAAATGTTCTGTGAAGACCAGACCAAAATGGGTCACAGCACAGTCAGACAGAAGAGGTCAAAATCTGCAGAACTCGCGAGTCAGAAAAGGATGTCGACACACTCAGTTATTGATTTACTGTTAATGAACGAGAGGATGGAAGTCTGCAGTGAGATTGGTCCTTATTGGTCCAAATACTTCATGTCTCTTCACATCTTTATGTTAACATTGTAAATAGTAGTGGCCACGTTGTTTTTGCGTCTTCATCTGCTGCTTCAGAACCAGTGAAAGTACATTTACTGATTTAACTGAAAATCCCAGAGTAGACTTGCTAGCTTATAGCAACAACATGGCAGTGTCTGTTCAAGGCTCAGCGTGAAGGTCAATACATTGATGCTGTTGTCTCCATTGTAAGAACCAAACTGGATTTTTACTAAGCCAGTGTGAATTCATGATGTTTTTTTTACTCTCCTTTGTAGAAGCAGTTTAATAATATTGACTGTTGTAACATTAACTGTAGTTACGTGATGTTGTGACTATTTGTCTTAAATAGTTATGTTTTTTTTGCTTTCTGCGGTTGAACAAGAAACCTTATTAGGAAGGCTCAAAGTGACGTGTTGAACTAAGAAGCTTTCTTCTGAATGAGACAACTGTAACTGTAAACAACCAAATAAAGTAATCTATATATATTTGCATTGATTTGACAGAGAAAAACCTTGAAAATCAATGAAATATGTCCCTTTTCTCATTTTTAAATGAATCTTTACCGAGTTGAGTAGTCTCTGGTCACAGCGGTGTTGAATTATTTAACAGGAAAACGGGAAAGGCTTTGTATCTCTCCAAGATTTTTGTAATTTGAAATGAAAGATTCAATCATCCCCAAATTCAATATAATAGTGTATTTGAAAGAGAATGACTCCAGGGACGGTTGTCAGACTAAATAATGAAGCAAAGCTAAATGCAAATTTATTATGAGCGTTATGCGAGAGATACCAGGTGACCTTAAAATCAGACCCAAGCAGACGAGAGAGAGGGAGAAAAGGAGAGAGAAAGTTAAGGAGGCTGACAGACAGACAGCAACTGTGAGCAGTAGGATCTAAAGGCACGGGTGTCACGTCAGAGAAAATGCAGCCGGGAAAGAAAATGAAAGTAAGCAAAATGGAAAGCGCAGAATGAGAAAAATAGGGAATGTGCGAGAGAGAATAATTTATCTTGAGGGAGGGAGTGAAATGAATAGAAACGGCTAGAGGAGGAGGAGGAGTTGGGGAAGAAGGTCAGGAGGTCGTAATAGAGCAGTGAGACTGCAGATAAGTTGAGTTCCCACCTGCTGGTTATTTGCCCGAAGACCAAAGCCCACTTGTTCAATATTGACTGGTATCATGCCTTTAATTCCACACTGTACATGTGAGACAACACTAGCGGTAAAAGCCTAATAACCTCTGTGTGTCTGCACAATTAATGGACATTTTATTAAAATTGTAATATGGCCTAGAGGAATTTACTAAACGCAAGAGGTGGAATATTTGTTAAAGGTTAAATGTGTGCCAAAAATACTATTCTAAACAAACATATTGTTGTGATGTAAAAACATCTGTGTTTGGCACAGATCCCTGCAAAAATCCCATAATAATAATTTTGTATCTATTTTTCAATGATGCAAAAATTCTGATTCTCTTTAATATTACATATCATATTGCAATTGCATTATCAGACAAAAGAAAATGCAATTAGATATTATTTTATAATTATTCAGCCCTACATCTGGACACTAAGAAAGACCATTAAATCCAGTTTTGTGATCTAAGCTCTATATTGTAAATCCACAGCTTAATAAAGACTGGTGTTTAATCGCAAGTGAGTGAGTGTGTGTGTGTGTGTGTGTGTGTGTGTGTGTGTGTGTGTGTGTGTGTGTATTGGCATGGAGGTGTGTGTGCAGATAATAGCTGTTGACGTTGCCCCCGTCTCCATGCATGCAACTCCATCACCATCCAGGATTCTAATAGGAGCAATTTTCCACTAAGGACATCTTTCAAGACCCTTGCTAGTGCATTTCTCAAGGTCAACCATCCTGCTCACACGGACACACTTGTGCACACACCAAGCACAAAAGCTGCTTCAACACGCCCACATACCCACGGTCACCTTCCCAATCAAATCCTCTCACTACGCAGCCAATCATAGCTCCTTCGCTCCTCTCATCACACGCTCACATTTTTCTCTCTGAAGTCCTAACCTTCTATGTTTCTGAATCTCCCATGTCACCTGAACTCCCCACTCTGCTGAGGCGTTTAAGCCTTAAATGGAAATTCTGGTTCCATATAACCTTTGTCTTAGTATTCATAGCTTTGACCATCCATTGTTTTGGTTTTAATAAAACGGTATTCACCAGTTGCTAAAAAGAGTCATGAGACATGATCACGCAAGTTTGGATTAGAATGAACAATGTGGAACTGCCATCTTTAATTACTATCTTATATGTTTACCTTTTTTTTTTATTTGCTAATTTTACTTACCTTTAATAATTTATTGTACTACACTGTGCACTGTGTGGGAGTTTGACGCAAAAACATTTAACATTTAACTGAACTGCACCATGTTAGAAAAACATGTTTTGAAGAGAAAACAAATGTGAAATGTAACATTTATGCCCAATCTGTCTGTTGTAAACGTTCATCCAAGTTTACAGATGGACTTTATACTTAAATATTAACCAAATGGACCCATTTGTAAAGCCAATTCTTACATACACCGTCAAATCTTAAATGTCCACAAGCTGTGACATTAAGAGGTCCATATAAACATTTGGTTCTCAATCTATATACAAACAGTACAACAATGCAGAGCTCTGCAATCTCAATGCTACACTGCTGTCTGATCCTATGTAAGCATTTATATGTCTGCCAATTTTGAATCGATGTTAAAGCCTTAAGTCTGGCTTGGACAAGCCCAACAAGCTGTAAACACAACATTTACATTTCCCCATATTAAGTTGTTGTGCAAGCATGTTAACAAACAGTTGCATATGTTCACGTCCAGAAGATATAAAGCAACATTATCAGTAAGTTGCACACTGTAAAACTAAAGAAATGACCCTGATGAAAGTTTTGCAGGAGTATTTGACTGTACTAAAAGTAGCGAAAATGTCAGTGTGATTAACACCTTTT
This sequence comes from Myoxocephalus aenaeus, assembly GCA_038501785.1. Taxonomy (NCBI): domain Eukaryota; kingdom Metazoa; phylum Chordata; class Actinopteri; order Perciformes; family Cottidae; genus Myoxocephalus; species Myoxocephalus aenaeus. Next base: position 3,633,347 of record JBAMJR010000073.1, on the reverse strand, counting down.
ACATTACACATCATTTACACGTCATTTGACAAGAGGTGAACATCAAATTGCCATAAAGTGGTAACAGGTGTCGTTGTATTGGAGTAGTTTTTACAAGTATGAGTACATGATCACAGTTTTGGACCTCATACCCGATAATCGGTACATCTCTACATTCATGTGAGTACAACATTATAACTGGCAGGAATGATGACCAAAACTACAAAAAATGACCCAACTTAATAAACATAATAAACCAGAATTTTCCTTCAAGAGGCAGCTGAATGCTCTTATTAATAAATCAAACACCCTGTGGCAATCTCTGTCTCCTCCTCTCTCTGTCTCTTTCTTCACCTTTCTTCCCCAGGGGCCTGAAAACTACTTGAAAAGACATCCGCAATCAGCACCTGTCAACAGTGAGGCCGAACATTTCCACCAACATTCTCTCATTTTTCAGTCACCGTCTGGACTTTCTTTCCCTTTGACTCCCTACCTTATTCCATAATCGCCTCAGTCTTATTTATTTTTTTATTAAAACTGTAGTTGGATACATAAAGGAGGGAAAGAAATCAGCGGAGAAGAAAAGTTGTAATAGGAGGAAAGTCTTTCCTCTCTCAGACACCAACAGCAAGTTTGCCCATATGCTGAGAGCGATGTGCCCGCCAGCTCTGTCTGGGTGAATTTGTTCTTTTTTTTTTCTTCAGGAAGACGAGACTGTGAACAGCGATAAAGTTAGAAACCCAAACAAGTTAATGAGGAGCCGGAAATAATGAGCTGATTGCATGATTAGAGGCATAATTCTTCGGCAGACTAAAAAAAAACACAGACATTTCCTATTTACATATCTTTTCTGGATCTGAGTGCAGCAATAATATGAAGTAGCTGCCGTGTTCAGACTTTACTGAGGTCACTCTTTGATAAAGTTGTGGCAATGTCCATGAAATCACCACCCATCCTTCACTTTGATTGTGCAAAAGGCAGACATGAAACTAGCCAGCCATGCTGTCCGGAGGGGCAGAGTCAGGTAAAGGTAATTGCTTAGCAAAAGAAAGAAACAGCAGATAGGATCAGAGGGAAAGGAAGAGAGGTGACAACCTATAATTGGAAACGGAGAAAAGAGAAAGATGGAGGAAAAAGAGGGATAGAGAGAGAGAGAGAGAGAGAGGGGGTAGGAGGGCTGATACACCTCATGCAAACCTGCTGTCATAAGCCATATGCCCCCTGCCACAACATGACATAACACATGGCCATGCATGTCATCCACCACACATGGCATCCTGCAGTGTAGCGTGGGCAAGCAGAGCTATACGTGTCTCAGACCAGAGTGCACAAACAGCAGCCACACATACCCTTTCAGATATTTTTGGAGTGCACAATTTATGGCTGCAAATAACTCACATACAAAATTTATGTAATGAGCAATGTTACAGCCACAAAAAAAGAAGTGTTAAATCAGAGTGACTGTTTAATTTGTCTGGCTGACGTGAAACACGGCAACGTTCCACCAGTGAAGGTTTATTTACATGCATCACTCTGACAGCCTACGAAACCCATTATGAAATGCCTCCAGTGCTATACAATGATGTTATAACGGGATGTAGATGGTAAGAAAGCATGACCAGGCACACACACACACACACACACACACACACACACACACACACACACACACACACACACACACACACACACACACACACACACACACACACACACACACACACAATCGCTCCTCCTGATCCTTCCTTTGCTGCAAGTATCTAAGGGCAAGTAGGGAGCCTTGTCAGGGTGGATAGTCGTCAACCCTGAAGATCTGCGAGCATGCACTGTTGCGTTTTAAGTGTTTCTGTGTTCTATTGGTAAAATCACAGCAAACATTGAGTACAAAATCTACATACCTGTTTGTATGAGTGTGTGTAGTATAAGTGAACATACCCAGGACTGAAGCGTGGTCCCTGATGCCTCCTCATCTGTCCAGCTGTCCGCGTTTGTGAATCTATTTTTCTCTCCTCTCGGCCCACAAGTTGCCAACACTGCTCCACACGTGCCAGCTCCTCCACTCCTCAGTCCGTCTCTGTCTCACTCTCAGACTCTGGCATCAGCAGCTGTACCAAAGCTGCCTCTCATCCCCCTCTTTTCGCTCTTACTCCCTCCTTCCTTCCTTCCCTCCCTCCCTCCCTCCCTCCCTCCAGCCGGCAGGCTCGTATGTGTACACACCTCCTTTCACTCCTTGTTGGTTATTGTCCCAAAATATGATCCAGGCACTCACGGGAGGGGGTTACTCATGTGAGATTTTCCTCTCCTTCAAACAGTGCTCCTCAGTGGGTCAGGGCGCCCTCCATCTCCCCCGGCGTGGACGTGGGATTATAAGAGGGAGGATGGAGAAGGAGCGTGCTGTTGCTGTAGCTGTTGCCTCTGCCTCCTTCAGTGTGAGCGCCTCTCTCTCGCTTAGCATGCTTTTCATCTTTTTGTCTCTCTCTCTCTCTCTCTCTCTCTCTCAGTAACCCCCCTCCCTCCCTTTTCTCAGTCACTGTCTATCTGCTGCTGCTCCGGCTGTTTGGATTCACAATTCAGTGGGCTGCCGGGCGTAAAGCTAAGGGAGTCTCTCTAATCATCCAGGCAGGAAGAAAAACGAACAGAGAGAAAGAGGAAATTCAGACGAGAGGGAGATGATTACATTTTGAACCTGGAAAAGATGGAGAAAAAAAAAAGAATAATTAAAAAAGAGTTAAAAGGTGCTTTACAAAAACAAAAACAAGAAAAGTTAAGATTTAGGTTAAATTAATATAGATACATCAGATTCAATAAAATACAATTTAGCAAATTAAATTAAAGCATCAAATGCATTAAATGCTTCATGTATTATAATTACATTTATTCAAATGCATGTCATGATAACACACTGCAGAAATACTAGCAAGGCTGTAGAATCCCTAAAGAATCTTCTGTACATCTGGATAAGAAATATATTTAAAAAAAAAAATCAATTTGACTAGTTACCAGTTAGTAAATGTATATATTTTCATAAATGATAGATGGAACATGTTTTCATTCAGAAGGTTAGAAAAGACATTGAGGATTCTGGAAATACCTTTAAAACACCAGTAAGTGTTGTTAAACTTTAAATCTTCTAGGTTTAACAAAGATCGATAGGGATTTAGCTTTCAGAAAAACAGAAGCTTCGCTTAGTGACTTGAATATAATGAATTATACACAAGACACACATCGGTGCTAAAAATAGACAAAGAATAGAAACAATTAAACGTTATTAAGAGACATTCAAACATATAAAGAACTAGCTTGCCTGATCTACTCCAGCAGGTTTATCCAGGCAAAAACTGGGAGCCAATCCCATAAGCGGTCATCAGAGGTGTGAATCTTTTGCTATCTGATGATTCAATGTCTTGAGATCACAATTTGATTCAAAATCTATTCCTGCTACATTTTTAGGATTTACTCTTGGCTAAATTGTATGCCATTTCCAGTAATATATATATATATATATTCAAATTTTGAATTTTTGCTCTACTGGGTCTTTTAAATGACTTGGCTGCACCATTCTGGATCAAAGAACCCCCCCCCAAAAAAGTATTTGGCAGTGTCATTCTTCAAGTGGGTTTGTTCTGTTTAATCATCTACCCCATTTCGCCTGAAGCATGTGGAGAGAGAGAGAGCAAACGAGATAGAGAAAATAGACATTTTTATTGTTCAGTCCTGTGGCCTTGTCAGGGTAAATCAGATCAAAAGAACTGAGGTTCAAACAAACACACACACACACACACACACACACACACACACACACACACACACACACACACACACACACACACACACACACACACACACACGCACGCACACACACACACTCTCTTCTAGCCTGACTGACTGCCCCCGAGGTCAGTTAACAGCTCATCGCAGGAAAGAAGAAGTCTGGCCTGCGACCCTTAGGTCAGGTGTCGTGCTCGTCATGATGCCTGGTGGAGGCCAAGTCCAGCAAACACCTACCGCTCCAACCTCTGAGCCAATCCAAGACCTATTTGTACTCTTTAGGCAAAGGTTAGCTAGCTGCCTCTGCACACCTTCAGCTTACTAGTCCGTCCACTGACCATATTCAACATACTGTTTAGACAGCAAACAAGAAAACCTACCAAAGTAGGTCAGCTTTTTGTTTTTTAAGTCGAGGAGTGTTAACTGTAATGCAATTACTAAATTTGAAATTGTAATTCCTTACACTACTTTCTGTGTGTGTAATATTGCTCCAGACCGACGATCCAGTTGTTTAGTTGTATTTATGCTGATAAAGGTTGATAATGTTGTAGCCCACTCCTGGCTAAGTACACTTCACTCTAGGTTCAGAAAAAGCTAATTAAGTTAACTGTTACTTTAGTTTGCCTATGAATAGTAATGCATAATGAAACAAATCCCATCACATTTACATTAAACTAAAGACAATTGTCCTTGGTTTGGGGGCGATCACCTTAAGTCACTTTGGGAATCTGTCCTTATGTGAGGTTTCTCCAAAGTTTCAAGTAACTTCCAAGTCAATATCTGATGATCATCCAACTTTGCTGGAGTTCCGATCAGATGGAGGTCTAATCTGTCTGTACTCTGATGAGTCAGAGTACACTCTCTAAGTATACTGTATGTTCGGGCTGATATGAATCCATGTCGCTTGCACAATCCTGCCACAAAGCTAATTTCCACAAAGGCAATGGAGATACAGTTTCCAGGGAATCAAGCTGGGAGGTTCACCATCAACTGGAGTCATTGGATCTCCTCACTCAATGAAAGAGCTGACCTGTATTTACAAACAGGCTGATAGTCTTTGTTCTGCTTTCCTTCATATTTCATAAATGCTCTTCTTATGTTGAACAACACATACTAGATCATAAAACATCACAGTAAGCACTGACTGAATGCAAATACTTAAAATATTGAAAATGATGGTACTCTCGAGTTTGATTTCTAAATTCTAAAAAATAATATTGTTATTATGCTTAGCATTCAGGATTGACACAATATAATGATCAAACATTAAAACCAAATAAACTGTTAAACAGCCAATATTTGAGTCAGTACACAATAAACTTATATCGTTCACATGAATCCTACAAAGCTTATTCTCTCAGTGAAAGCTAAATGGTATTTTTCTGTAGAAAACGTACCTGTTTCACCAATCGAATAACCACAATCATTTACATTTTTACAAATACTCTTAGCGGTAACACTTAAACTAATGTTCGTAGTTCACTATTATTTATCACACATACTGTTTGACAAATCACTTGATTACCTTTAGCAACACGGACAGTAACTGTAAAGTGATTAAAAAAAAAAGCTTTTAGAAACAAAGTGAATTACTAAGAAACGTACACTTGAAACATGAAGTCCATTTCCATTAAAACACTTGATATTCACTACAGTTAAATGCTAGAGTAGGCGTAACATGAAAATAAGTGTGTTGCTAACACACAACAAAACTAGCAAAACAGGGCCCTATTCTTCGTAGCTGGCTTACTGAGTTAGCGGGCTAATTTTCAGGATAAGATGGGGGTAGTGTATAGCATGCCGCATATGAAAATATGTGAATGCATACAAATGAAATGACAAAAATGACACAAATGACTATATGAACATCTGTTTATTGAACTTTAACAAAATTGCAAAGTGAAAATGTAAAACAAATCTTTTTTGTGGCATTTAGTCCAGTGCTTCTTTAATGTGTCTTGTCCATATATTGAAGCAATAACGATAACAAATAAAAAATTCTAAATAATAAATACTTTATATAGCCACATATTAAAATAAGAAAATGAAGACACTTTTCAGTCCTCCTCATATATTAAAGCAATAATGATAACAAATACAATATTCTAAATAATAAATTATTAATATGGCCACATATTAAAATAAGATGTGGCAAGGTGCTCAGTGTTGCCAGATTGGAAATGGCGAAGTATCGTACCAAAGGCTCAAAATGGTCGTATTTGGAGGATAATTATCATGCATCTGGCAACACTGAGATCGGTCGACCAATGACAGTTCTCTCTACAGTCAGAGCTCGCGCAAGAAGGTGGAACGTGAGGGAGATACCATTTCCAAAACTTGTAAGGGCGTAATAACTAGTTTGTGAAAGACCCAGAGAAACACAAATATCCAACGAGGCAAAATCCCGGACGTTTTTGGAATCCCTGCCGGACGCATTTTTTAGGTCTCGAAAAGAGGACATGTCCGGGAAAAAGAGGACGTCTGGTCACCCTAGTACAAGGAGCCTCTACTTCCAACTCAACATGGCGACTCGGAAGTACTCTCTACCTACATTGGGACGGGACTTAGGCCCAATCCCCATGTCCCCCCTAAGGCCTTAAACCCTAAACCCTCAAGGACGTACTGATGTCACCTTTTAAACGTTTCAGTGTGAGAGACTGTGAGGGCTTGACATGGTGTAAATACGAATGGGACAGCACTTTGCTGCAACATATCACCTCACCGTGACAACAATATGATGGTGGGGTGCGGGACCTTTATCTTATACTTTTTACTCCCTGATTTGTCTTCCAGGCTCTTTCCTCACAAGATGAGGTCATTTCAAATAATCAATTTACTTGTTTTTGTCAAAATTCCCTTCTTTTTTTTGTCAAATTCCCTTGGGCAAAGTCTGCATCTAATCCTGATTTACGGAAAAGGTTCATAAAGGGCTCAAAATGTCTGTGAAAGTCTGTGAGTGTGGAGATTGAGATTGAACCTTTCATTTGTGTTTGCGAACAACACTTCAAAACTTCCGGCTGCTGTTAGTAACTGGCGAACTTTCAGGATGCGACAGTAATGAGTGAAAGTTATCACAACGGTAGATTCTAACATGAGAAATAAAAGCATTACATTAAAAGTTAAATTGTTTATAACTTTATTTATTTTGATTTTAGTCAGTTTTGTAAAGTTGCTCTATGCATTGATTTATGAGCAGCAGTATTTTATTTATGGATGAATAAACTGCAGCATTGACTGTTATGACCGAGTCGGATTGGGTTCTTATCTGACACTGAAACCCTTGTGCTATCAATGATTGGTGCACATCTAGCAGACTTGCTTATGCCTCGATGTGGAGAAGTTTCAAAGAAACGTTTTGTTTTTACTTTCTCAACTGCAGATCTAATTTGATAAATTACATCTTGGTTGAATGTGTATGTTCTCCTTAACAGATGAATGGGTGACTTCCTGCGAGAGCCTGCAACATAATCTGCTGCGACATTTGTTAGTCGGGCCATTTATTTATGTTTCAGATTTATTGAGACATTATTGATGGTACGGCATCTGATGCAAACACCAGAGGAGCAGGTGGTGTTTTTCTACTGTTTTCCTGCTGTACTTGAATAATTAAGTAATTAAATCGTGTGCCAGACGACAAATAAATAAATGAATGAGCTAAATGTAGGAAATGAGAAAAGTACTTGTGTCTCAGGATTTAACATTACTTGAACCAGATAGTTTTATGAACAATATTAGTGTTGAAGTATGTTTTACATCCATAATTGCTGAAACAGACATGTAGAAATCCAATCCTTCTGTAACCTTTCCCTCTACTTCAAGGTCATGAAATCATTTCCAGTTCAACTGACAATTCTGGTATTTGCTTTGTGGCTCCACCTTAAACGATGGCAAAGGCATCCTGGTGGGTGTAGACTGACTGCATACACAAGATGTCATCACAGTGGGTGCAGAGCGTGAAGATTATGGCTGCAAATGTAAGTAAGACTTTGATACCAGCGTGGGTCTTACACGGCAGCCAAGTGACAGCCTCCTTCCTAAAAGCCGCTCTTTTGGGAGGGCTTTCATTTGCACTGACATTTAGGACAGAATAGGATGACATTTGAGATGTGAGAGTATGGGGGACGTGGGTCGGACATAAATGTATCAGATGGCTTGGATAGAATATTGCAGGAAACTGACTGGTACACATCATACCCGTTTAAGAGAGTGGAATGTGAGGAAAGCACATGCAATAAATGGAGCTTCTGAGTCTGTTTTTCATTATCATCAAAGGGATGTTTTAATTTCAGTCATGGTTATGATTCATGCTCACAACTATCTTTCCCTGTCATCATATGTGTATGTACCTCAAGATGTGCAAATTAATCCTATAATAAGAGGAACTTCTCAATGAATCAGGAAATTTGATTTAAACATGCATACATTATGGATGTCTTTTTTGTTCTAAGTGACATGCTCCCTTTCAGCAGCTGTGCCCTGAAACTAATCACAGCCTTGTTCATTGCTGTTTCATTTGGCAACTTCTCTGCATTTCAGCCTGTTCAAAAGGCCGACAGTCAAGAGCCAAGTGGAATTACATCTCTGACTGTGGTCACACTCACAAAAATACCACACACTTCTCATATGACCTGAACTATTTATCATCAAGTAACTCAATACTGAGGATGCAGTGCTCTGGAAACTCCAAAACATAAAGCTGTTAAATGCTACAGATGTATTATACATGTAATATATTTCAGTTATTTAGTTCTAAATATCCATATAGAATAGGTTCATATTTTCTAAGTATATCTCAATTTTGTTCATTGAAAGAGTTATTGGTTTCTGTAATCAATCTCCTGTTTGTACTGGCCGCTATATATAAGAGATCGCTTGCTATCCCGACTACAGTGGTGGGGGCAAAATCCACAGTTCAGCTGAAGTTAAAATGACTTGCCATATCAACTGCATTTGCGTCACAGCGGATGCAGCAAGTCAAATACAACAGCAGCACCAAGTTACAGCTGGCGACACTAAAAACTGCCGTATTTAGTAAAAGGCTACCTCATATTACCTCATAGTAAAAGGCTACCTCATATTGTTTCAACTGAACAAGGACTGTGGGTTTTGTTCAACATCTCTTGCACAGCCAATATAATGCATAATTACAGTGACCAATAACTCTTTTATTGTACATATGAGTGCTGTATTAAGATAGACCTCTTAATACGTATATCCTCCAACATCCTAAAGATGCTAAAAAAAAATCCTAATTCAGTTTTTCACAATTTTGAGATCTGTTAAAAAATTCTTACTCGACACCGGTTGTAAAATCATTAATCAGGACATTTAATCTTTTCAAAAAAAGAGTCAGAAATACAACGTAATGCTTAACAAATTGCATATCCAAGTCTGCACTCCGGACACTCGGAGAGTCTCCCTTATATACATAAAATACACAATCACAGAAGTCCTCATGACGTCTTGCACTTATTGTGAACCTCCCCCCAGCCATCCCATAGATATGTTTTTCCTCAGCCCTAGCCATAAGAACAACAATGATATGTGCGTTCTTCAGTCAAGGATATACAGATACAACAGATCACTTGACTCTTAAACAGAGCCACGTAGCTTGCTTGTTTCATTAAGTAGGGGAGAGTTCACACAGGAGTCACAGGCCATAAAACTGCAGGAAATCTGTTTTTCTCCAACAAGACCCTAATTCAGTCCAAACCTCAAGGAGCCTATATAATAACCCAACTATATCAAAGTAAAATCCATGCTAAACAAAGTCTACTTATTCACAGTAGAAATTCTGAAATATATGCCCCACTTCTGTTTGTGTTATGCTCTAAATTAAAATATCATCACTTCAAAAATGATACTTGTATACAATATGTTTGTGTCATTCTCCTCAGGAATGCCTGCAATAAGGTCAGATAAATGTTGTGTTAATTGAGACTTGTGTTTAGTGCTGCTTGAAAGGCCATTTTGACTTGTCACAGTAGGAAAAAAACAGGTGTTACTCATAACACTAACGAGCGCTCGATTCAAGTGTTCCAGGGACAATGAACAAGCATGCATGATACCAGGACCCTGACATAAAAGCATCAATAATGTCATTATTTATGTCTGTGTTTTTCCTTCTGTGACAAGTCAAAATGTCTTCCTTGAAAAAGGCCAATTGGGAAAGTCTCAGACAGATAATGACAACAATAAACTGACTGACCATAACTCAGCCTGTGGTCTCAGACAGAGCAGCATATTCACCACTCTTGCTAACTGAGCCAACCATTACATGCCAGGTAATAACTTAATTTTCAGTGCAGCCCCAAACAATTCTGGATTAAATAAAACAAACTTTTTGTCCTGTTTTGTTCATCTTCTCCCTCTCTCCATTCTTTTTTTTTTGTTTCTCATCTACTCACCGCTTCTATTTGGCTCAGAGAGAAAGATCACTGATGACACATTCATTAGCGATGATATTAGGGAAGAGAGGAATAGCAGTTAACTATGATGCTAACTATGTTGGCAATGCAACATCGTTATCTCTTCCACTGCGTGTTGCTGACAGTCTTATCAGTGGAAACAGACCTGGACGTGAGCAGGGTGGCGAGCAGGAGGAGGACGTTGAGGGGGAGGAGGGGGTAGAAAAGCAGCAGTGAAATTAAAGGATATAGAAATAGGAGACTGGAGGAGATGTGGAGATGGACGATAGACACATGGAGGATATCAAAAAGGTACAATGCTTTGTGAACGAGGAGAATGCGAGATAAATTACAAAAAAGGAGGATAGTTGCAGGGAAATGGGGATAACATGGGACGTGATCCGGCTGGAAAGTGGGAGCAGAGGGAGGGACTGGGAGGAGGAGGACAACGGAGTTGGTCGAGGGAGAAGATGCCAAAAAGGTGATAAGGAAGACTGGGCGAGGGGAGACAGGCTTCAGAAATTAAGTTTCTGATGGACTGATCTTCCGTGCAAGTGCCTGGAGGGTGGGCAGATGCCACTAATCTCTCGCTTATGGCTCAGAGTATTGCCATGCTGGTTTAGTCTGGCCTGAAGGCTCTAATATACATAACGTCTAAAGTATTCTGAACCTTGGTATATACAATGGTGGCTGGAATCACTCCTATTTTTATAAATATGTACGAATTGCCTTCAAAGTCTCACAATGGCACAAACAACACGTAGCATCCAAAGTATAATTCAACACTGACAGGCAGTGTCCCTCAGGAAGACATCATTCAATTATCCCCCAGTGCAATTTGTATCCACAACACTGCTACCTCATGTCCCATATTTTAAAAGTTGGAAATGTTACAGTATATGTACGAATAAACAGGTTCACGATTGAACATCCTGAAGAGGTTGTTGTGTCTGGGAGTCAGAAAACATTTGTGAGCACTATGTGCAGTTAGTTGTGTTTGTGTTTTGCTCCAAACAATCAGTGTGAAAACACATGCACATCTATCTTGTCCAGATGCTGGATCCAAAACACTGTGATTCATATCTCCTTGTACTCACAACATCATCTGCTCCCAATGAAATGTATTCTCTATTACATGAAGAATAGTGTAATGTTTTGACAACAAACGGGCGACTTGAAAAATAGGTTCAGGTTTGTGTCCAAGAATTTGTCTGAAAGTCTCACCAATAAGTGTTGTTACAGCCAACACATCCAGGCCTGGTCTTCAAATAAAACATTTACAAATTACTGCACAAATGTCTGTAAACATATCCGGCATGCTCCACTATCACGTCACATGTTCATGATGGTATCATACAGTCTTTGAATATCAGATGAAGTGGTTTGCTCACTTGTCATTGAATTGATTTTATGATGTTCCATCATTCTGACCACTTTTACAACTTCTCGTATGTAAGTGATGTATTTTCCTATTTTCGTTTATTGGTAATTGAACTGTTGGACATTTTTCATTGGTCATTTATTTATATTTGTTGCATTTAAAAACACAAAAATCACACACGCTGCATATATGAAAACATTTAAATAAAGTTTATTATCATGAGGTTTCTATGTTGCCTCGTGGTCTAAGACCATGTGATCGCAACATCACTCTGGTTTGATTCCAGCTTGTTGCATGTCATCACCATCGCTTCTTCCCTGTGTCTCCAGTCAACCTTGCTGTCGTCTGTGAAAATAAAAGCAAAAGATGATTCACAAAAAGTTTTGTTCCATGATATAAAAAAGAATTTCCAGCATACAAAAGAAGTTCTCAACCATGAAAAATAATTAAGTAGCAATCAATAAAAAAATTAAGACTTGAGTGCTTTTCTAATTTGATGGCTCAACCTCCGTGTCACCTGCTATCCTTCCCTCCTCAACCAATTGTTTGATGTACTGGAGCTACGCATGTAATGTTGAGTTTATAAAGCCATGCATGTTTTTCAAAAACCTGTTTCAGGCTATGCAAAAATGTTTTTGTACCTTTGCAGAAGCATGTTTCAGCATGTTTCACACATGGGTTTTACACAGACCTTCTACAGGCAGAATTGTGAATTCACAGCTGTACAATGTTTCTCTCCTTTACCTCCACAGCAACCGCTGTGCAGCAACAAGCAAAGCAAACTCTCTGAACTGGATATAGATCTTCAGCATGGCACAGAGGCACAGTGTGTTTTTCTCAGTGATACCATCAGAGAGAAAAGGGGCATTATCGGCATTTTACCCGACAAATGCTTTGCAGCTATGCAGCGCCCTGAAGGCAGTAAACACACATTGCCTCACTCAGACGCCACAGCAGGCAGGCAGAGCCAATGTGTGTGAAGTCCAACAGAAAGTCAGAACAAAAACACAGACATAAAAAGACAGGTGAGGAGAGGGGAGATGAAAAGGAACGTCAAAGAAATGTAAAAAAGCGAGTGGGACACAGCTAAGTCGGGTGGAGATATTAGAGGAGATAGAAAAGTAGAAAAAGAGATTACGAAAAATCATATCTGCAAGGGAAAGGCAGATCCAGTGTATGCCTGCCAGAGATAGCTGGAGATAGAAAAGTGATAAAGAGGGAGGGCGTGATTTTGTGATTTAGTTTGTGTGTGAAAATGGAAACAACCCTGCAAGGTGGAGAGCGATGGAGTGAGTGTGGGAATTAAGAGACATAGAGATATGGCAGCAGAGTTCTGGTAGAAATCAATAGATATGACTGGAGAGAGATAAAGTGGATTGAGGGAGAATTGGGGTATGGGAGGAAGGAGAATGGTGACAATAAAGCCGAAAGAAGGGTACGGAAGGCAGGGGGAAGGGGCGAAAGAGGAGATGAGAGGGTTAAAAGTAGAAAAAGAGAGGGAGAGGGTGTGAGGAATATAAGAGAGCGCTAGATGATGTGAGAGGAGCTGTTGTTTGTCCTCAGGCTGCTCTCTCCGAGGAAGGACAAGGATGTGGGGGTGGTTAGCAACATTTACTGACACACACTGTGAGCGTGTGCGTGTGTTCATTTTTCACAGCAACCAGCCACCAATAACATTATATAAGAATGATCAAAACAGAGGAAACCATGGCAACTGTAATCCAACAGCGACTAGCATAGAGGTAGCACACAATAATAGGTGTGACAGTGCAATTACAGATGCTACATATCTTTTCAGGTATCAACAAAAATATACCTTTCTTTAATAATCCACGCCTGACATAATACTTTTTTTTTTTCACCATGAGGAGAGAAGAGCTCACAGCCTAACGGGGAAGAGATGTTTTTGTTATCGTGCCACCGCAGACCACAGGGCTCTTACTTCGAAAATTCCTGACGGGAGCCCAGACAGTGACGGCCATAGCTTCTGGGAGATGAGTGTATATCGGGTTTGAAACAGAGGCCTGATGGACAGAAGATCACGTCATCTGGGTCACTGTCCCAAATGATTCTCTTGCTTCCAAAAACTCAGGCACGAGCCTCCAATGGCTGTCTGGATCCCCAGCTTAGGAGAGGATGAGGGGGATAAATGAGGTAGCTTCAGAGAATGTTGCTTCACTAGCTACAGCTTAAAAGCTCATTTACATCTGTTTCACCCTCACACAGGGCTAAACTGGGCCTCGGATGGCCTAAATACCAGTTACCCCACCTGTCTTTACTCTTCGACCCACAGACCATCAGAATCAACCAAACATTCCACCAAACTGATTGTTTGGCCTGAGCAGAGTCTGCAGTGAGACAGCTTCCCAGCATGCACTGTGTCTGAAGCTGCTGATGAAGCTACTTGCTAAAACTTTGATTCTACAAATGTCTATGAATGCACATTATTCAAATGTTCATGTATACAGTATGTGTGGTTAAAGGTGTTATTTTTCTTTTGCTGCAAGTTCAGTCCATGGTGTCTCTTTTTTGTGTAATAATGTCACTTGGTGTCGATGCACATTTTCCAAAAGTACTTTTTAATTAGCAACCCCTTTTGTGTATGCAATCACCAAAGGAGATGGGCATAGATCACGTTATGTTAACTGGAAACAAGAATCTACAACCATGTGAGGATGTAATGTTAACATTACTTAAGTAGCAATGCATTGTGCGAACTCCAAATGTCTGCATGATAGCGTGCTCACAATGACAATGCTAAAATGCTGATGATTAGCAGGCAAAATGTTTACCATCTACCATCTCAGTTTTGCTTGTTAGCATGCTAACAATTAACAGCCAACTCAAAATGCAATTGAAGCTAAAGGGAATGACATTACTTTGGATCTTTTGGGTCATAAACCAAAAGTGTTAGGATGAATCAAAATATTGACCTGATGATGGTGCTGGGTGAAAAGTCATGGGCTCACCAAAGATTCATACTCTGGGAACCACGAATGTTTTAAAAATAAATTTTTCATTTTCAAAGGCACTCCATCCAATAGCTGTTGAAATATTTTAGTCTGGACCAAAGTGGTGGACTGGCCGAAAGACATTGCCCTCTATTGAGTCATGCAATTACTTACCACAGTCGACCACAAAATATTGTCAGATTATAAAGTGATTGAGCACAACACATCATACTCTGAGAAACCACGCCCATCTGAGGGGAAACATAATAGTGCAAAATGTCAAAATTATTCATCTAATTTACAGATATCTAAGTCAGCCTAAAATTGACCTTTGGACAAATTTAGTGTCCGGATCCACAGTTTTTCTATTCTTGATGCTGATGCCGGACTTTTGTTTTCTTAAAGTCTCAGTTTTTTGTTGGGCAGCTTCTGGGTTCTGTACCCTGTTGCTAGTGCATCCCACCCCACAGCAGCTTTCAGGCATTCAGATTTGATAGTTTCTGAGTGATTCATTGTGGGCCCTCCAGTGTGGGCAGGACTTAAATGTATGCGTTATCTATAACAATAGGTATATCATTAAAAACTTTGTGGTATTTAATTTTCCCCCACACTATCCTACTAACAGCAAAGGAGACACAAATGAAATGAATGAATATACTGTGTGAGATTTCTGTCCAAATCTGTTTGATTTAGAGACTAAAAAAGAAAGGCTTGACTGCTTCTTGATTTTCATATCGACTCTAATGGTCAGGCCTCCTGCGGGGACCCGTGGGCTGTCTCATTGAAAATAAGGAAATAGCATACTTAAAAAAGGAATCAGACAGAAAATCCAGTGAGGCCTTTTAATGTGTTAATTAAAATGTAACTATCAAATCTGAAAATCACTCGAGGCAACTGCGGGGAAAGAGAGCAGCAGAGTCTAGTGTGTGTTTATATTTCATCAGTGGGACACACGTGGAGATTCTAGTGTATGTCTCAGCTTTCACATCTCAATTGTCCAGCTTGAGGTATATTATTTCTCATTGACTCCAAAAACATTAGTGTGCATGGAGTCGGTGGGTCGATCGTGGGCTTGTGGCTGATTGCCTACCTCTTAACATCACCTGCTGATTTAATATTGTCAAAAAATATGGCGCGAATAAACAGACGGCAGAAGGCATTCCTCCCTGTGAAGCAACAGTTTCCATTCAGAGCCAGAAATAGGGCATATGTCACAGTAGCTCATGCAATATTCCGTCACATATTCACTTACCATATCGGTTATAGACTAATTCTGGGAATATAACGAAGCATTTCGTTACAGTATGTTGTTTTTCTTTGTTGTGATTGCAACCGAAGTGATGACGCTGAGGACGAATTCATTCACAGACATATCATCCATTTATTGTGTGCAGGGTCACAGGGGTCTGCAGCCTATCCCAGCAGGGTGAGAGGTGAGGAACACACTGGACAGGTGGTGTTACACACACCCCGAATGATGTCAACTTCCATCCAAATAATTTGAGTGCACTGTAAACACAGAAAAAAGGACAGTCATGGAAGGTCGGCTTTCTTGTTTGCTGCTATCCTGATTGTCTCGTGCTCAGACTGGGCTACCTTCCTTCTAAGGAAGAAGAACCAGAAATAAATAAACCAAAAGTAATTTAGTGCACAAGCTAAATTAATCTGTCATTAAATACAATGAATTACCAATACACAATAGCAAATCTCTATTTCTAAATCTCTATTACTACAAAAGACTGCTTATATTAGCTACTGAACACAAAACCTTTACAACATATCACATGAGAATACAATTATTAAGTTAGTTCACTATCATAAATCCATATACAGTTAACATGTACATACTGGCCTAGAGTAGCAATTCAAACCAGCATTAGCTAGCTGCCTTACTTTCTAACATAGACATAGGAACAAATATAAATAAAATTAGCATGAATTTATTTGTGGCATTTGTGCACTTCCCTCACCTGGAAACACACTTTAAGGCCAGTCATGGATTAACATTGTCTTTGTTGTTTGCTGCTACCCTGAGGAAGAACAACAGCGTCAGTGGCTAACATAGCAAAACTGCTACTGCCAGCTACTGGTGAAAAATTATTTAGAAAAACTAAAATGTGTGATTTAGCAAATGTGGGGTGTTTTTTACTCATTTCAAAATAGGTCTGATAACGCTGTGTGATACTGTGTGGTGCCAATGTGTGCATATTTTATATCTGGTGCTGAATTGTATTCACAAATATCATCCTTGGAAGACAATGGAGCAATTGTTGAACAGCCGCCCTGTCTCCTTTGTTATAGGAGCTTCACTCCTATACCAGTTTTACTGGATACAAAGCTGCAGGAACATGGAAATTAACTTACTTTTTTTTTCATACACTTTAAACTTAATTTTTCTGTTCATAAAAAGAAATCACAATCATTTATGCACATATTCATCTTTATTGCTTTCCTTTTGTTGTTCGTCATAATGTCTCCAGTAGAGCTTAGTGTACACGCTGGATAGAGATGAAATGAAAGAAAGATGAGTCAATTAATGCGATGCAACACAAATAATGTCTTTTGACGTGTGGAATGTAGTCTGAGGCTCACATATTGTCACTGCAGATGTGCAAACACAAAAACACAATTACTGTGCCCATGCATCTCTGCAGTGTGTGTGTGTGTGTGTGTGTGTGTGTGTGTGTGTGTGTGTGTGTGTGTGTGTGTGTGTGTGTGTGTGTGTGTGTGTGTGTGTGTGTGTGTGTGTGTGTGTGTGTGAGAGTGTTTGCCTTGCATCTGATGATCTTTGCAAATGGTTTGTGACATGTGGTTGGCCAGAGGACACATCATTGAATCATATTGGTTGCTGCTCATATTAGATTCTCTTGTGTTCTTTTTGTCACGTGACACAAGACACATCTCCTACCTGAGGCTGCTCTCACCTTCCTTGTTAATGTGCATGGGGTTTCATTTTCTCACAGCATCGATGGACCGCAGATGTGGAGGAGGAAGAGAGAGAGGAAAGAGAGAGAGACAGAGAGAGACAGAGAGAGAGAGAGAGAGAGAGAGAGAGAGAGAGAGAGAGAGAGAGAGAGAGCTGTTGATTTTCTTTGAGTGTCGAAGCATTATCTGCTTTTTAGAGGGTGTTGTTGTTCAGAAGCAGCCGGCTGGAGAGCAGTTCCTGCTGTACCTAATCGGAACAGAGAGCGTGACGCCCTGATTAAAAAAAAACAATGAAAGCACTCTCACACACACACACACACACACACACACACACACACACACACACACACACACACACACACACACACACACACACACACGTATGCTTTGAAAACAACAACTCTCTCCAAACCTTCTCTTTGCTTAATTTACACACTTAGATGAAAGCACATTACGTTGGAGATGCACAGAAAAAGACAGCTATATCACAAACAGATTTCAGTGTATTCAATAGTGTGTTCTGCTCTGTGAAAATAATGTCTGTTCCCGGGAACCATGTCTAGAGATGGTATGCACTGGGTAAGGTACAGTCTTCCAGTGTGAAGGGTAACACTGATTAGCACATGATGTGGCTGTGGCTTGAATCCCAGAATGGCTGTGATTCCATATAGCTCCTAAAATGCTATAGCTATATGCTATCATCCTCCTCAGTCATCCAATGATTGTTATCCTCTTGCCTCTGCAATCTGTGTTGATGCACATTGCATGCCTCGTCTAGTCCAAAAATATATGTGCAGAGCACATGATGCCACAATGATCTTCACCATTTTGTCCACAGCTGCTGGTCCTCCATTGTCAGAGCACTATTGTTTCGCTTAGGGCAGATGCCGAAGGGGTAGGTGTGGGATATATAGGCATGTATGTCTTACAGGAGCTTGTACTGCATGGACTGTCTCTGGTCCATGAATGTCCCTTGGTCATCAACTATGGCTATGTATTGAATAGAAGGTATTTCTATTATTTCGGTAATTATGTAGGTGTAAAATAAAGTTACTGAAACATTTCCTCAATGTTAAAAAGTGCAGTGGATGTTTCCAAAACCGCTGCCTCGAGGACTCGCGTGGATGTTTTGGGCTGATGAAGCAGATGTCATATCAAAGCCTGGCAAGCCTTCTATGTGTGCCAACACACACACATACTGATGTATGTGGATACTACATCTAGTAGGCTGTTGGTGAAGGACAAGGCGGTTATTAATCTTTCACCCTCATCACTCTGCTCGCTCTCTCCGCCTCTCTGTTTCAGTATCTCCCTCTCTCCCCACTCTAACCTTTTATTCTCTGCCCTCCTCCAAGTTTTCCTCTCAACCCTATGGTCTCGAGCAGTGTGTGGGTATGTATATAAAAAAGAGTAGGGGAGGAGAGGGAGAATCTAAATTAATTTCCACGTTTATATCTCCCTCCACCTGCTCTAGTCCTAGCAGAATGTAACCTGGAGTCAAGCCCAAGCCTCCATGACGGGAGAATTGCAATTATTTCTTCAACCTCATAATCATCTTCATCCACCCAAGTTCTCTTTTTGAAAGCCTTTATTTAGAAAGAGCACAGATACACTTTTCCATAAGCGCTTAAGCTTACACAAGTAAATATATACACATCAAAGTTACCCAATGTGTCAATATTCTCCATTTACTACCTCAAAGCTCTGATAGCTGGAGTTGCAGATGTACACCAAACATGTTTTAGGTGGATGAGTTAACAACAAATAGAAAGCGTAACCCTGACTATATTTAATCTGTTCATGTATATAATATATAATACATTTTTGGGAGGTTTCCATTTTTTGGCCAAACAAAAACATGTATAATGTGATGAGAAGACAAGAATAATACCAAGTAAGTTATTTCTTAAAATGGATATGCAATAGTAAACTATTTGTCAGGTGTGGCTCAGGTGGTGGAGTGGGTTGTCTGCTAATGGATGATGGTTCAATTCTATTCAATTGGTGGGCCGATTCCTTACTCCTCCTGTCCTGCTGAAGAGTCCTTTTGAATGAAAAAAAAACTATTTTAGAAAGCCTAATGTTTCCACTATGGCTAAGAATGGCCTTTGTATTGTACAATTCTGCATGTCACAATTTAAAGTTCTCGCCGAATCACAGACCTGCAATGAATGCTTGTTTTTATATAGTGTATGACCACAATCTTTTCCAGATCTGAACCAAACAGTTGATAAATGAGTGGAAATCAGCAGCTGTTTGGAAGGGAGGGAAGATATATGAAGTTTGCACTTGACAGACTAAACATGCAAAACAACTTGTACTGACCCTCGAGGACCTTGCTCAGCGACACTGTTGTCGAAATCGCTGCAAGTTTTATTTATTCAACTCGGGCCGCCCACACGTTCCCAGACAGTGTGAGGATGATTTCACCTTTGCTCACCTTTACACCTCTACTGCTGCCCTGCATTAACTCCAAGAATATAAGGAGAGACATTTCTGCTATGAAAAAACACATGTAGTGAATGATAATAGGTTGTGCTCTATCCAGTATGGTCAAATCGGCACACTTCTCACCTGAAATGACTATTTCTTTAATGAAATTACTTCCTTTTTCCTGCTGCTACACTTCCTGTCCTTGTACTGCCTTTCCCCTCCTATGTCCGATCTGCATGAGGGGAGACAAGGCATGCATTAATCACCACTGGTACTACTTGCAACTCCCCTGACAATCTCTGAAGCACACACACACAAACATGAAAGATGATACACTTTGCACATCCTCAAGCTCTTTGAACCTTTATAAAACAGTTGTTTAAGAACTTGGGTCCTCTCACAGGGTTTAAAGAAGCAAGGCTTAGAGCCAGGTTGGAGAAGGTCAGGGAGAAGGGCACAGAGGATGGAGCTGAGAAAGAGGAAACAATCCTGGAAAGGAGGAAGGTGGACATTGGGAATTGGAGCACAGAGGGAGAGATTAACCGGCCTGAAAGAAGGAGGTCTAAATAAGAATATATAAAGTGTGAACAAGAGGAGGATTGACAAGTGAGTGGGTAGAAGTGAAGGGAAAATGGAGGCTTTGACAGAAATACAGTATGAAATTGGTTGCAGAGTTAGAGTGCATTTGGAGACACGCTGCCGGAGAGGCCATAAAATGAGAGGATTGTGCAAAGAGGATAAGGGAGAAAGAAAGTGAGAGACTGTTGAAGCCTTTGGTGGTTACCTCTATTCACCTCAGACTGAAAAATATATAAGCAAAACAACACACCCACGTGCATGTGCTCACTCTTTCTCTCTCACACTTAAACACACAGGATGCTGAGCCCTGGACCCTTGACTCAACCATTGAGCCTGTGTCACCACACTTTCTCTCTCTGTCTTTATCTCTCTGTCCCTCTATGACTGATGTGAAATCAGGCCTGAAACGCGAAGAGATTATTCCAGCACACTGCAGTTTATTACACCAGAACCACGCTCTGCTGCAGATGCATCCAGTGAAGAGCTTTCCCAATACAGTACACTGCACAGGCCCTCACCACTTGACTCATTGCTGTTGTTTTCCCTTTGGTAATGATTTTATATAAATATTATAAGGTAGAGACTAAACCTAGAAGGTGCACTTAGCCAAGTGAAGAGACAGTTAGCTTATGGCCAGCAAACCTTTTCATAAACAGAGACCAGGCAGTAACTGGCTGTAGCTGGCACATTGCATTTGACTGCACTGTGAACTCACTGATGTGATGTAATGCAGCATTATAGTTGCTTAAAATAGCCTGCTGTAGCCTTGCGATATACAGGGTATGTATGGCTCCATACAAACATGTATGGGGAGATTTGTAGTTCATGAAGAGCACTCTAAAAGATGAACAGGCAGTGATTTGTTATTTCATGTCCATAATAGGGACTCATGAGACACAGACTAATAACATAAAATAGTACAAATGGCCAAAGCCGTCATATCCTGACTTTTAGTCCTTTAGTCCAAAAAGCTGGATCCTTCCCATAATGCAACATCACCTGTTGTTGCACTCTCCTTACCACGTCTTTTGTAATGCAGGGTTACCCATTGCACTGTTGTTGTCGTTGATTGTTGATTGTTGTTTGTCTCGTCTAACGTCTCATGTCTAATGTATGCACCTTCCGCCTAGAAAAATTCCTCGTTTGTATAAACATTCCTGGCAAATAAACGGTTTCTGATTCTGATTCTGATTCTGTTATAAATCTGAAAATAAATCTGAATTCTCCAAGTCAAAGCCGAGATAACCCCGACGATCACCATCACTTCCTCAGGGTTATTTTTTTAGATGTGACAAAGCTCCTTCCAGAGCCACAGAGTACATTATGAGACTGTTGTACAGCTTGATTGTAGAAACTGACTATGACATAACAAAAATGGTGGAGTCTTCCTTTAACATAATATTTGCCATCAAGGCAACCTCTGTAGCTATGACTACGAGCGTGTGTGCACCAATGTGTATTCACATTCAAGTGTGTGTGTGTGTGTAATGCCTGTGTCCCATCAGTAGATTGCAACTGACAGACACACAAAAAGGTGTTATCCTGTTCCTGATTCCTTGATGTGTACGTTTGTGTAGTCAGTGTGTGTTTTCATACAGGGGTCCATAAGTGTTGATGTGTGCAGCGGTGCGCGGCCCACTCTTCGTCTGTGCAGGACATCTGATAATAAGCCAATCAACGTGGCTGATGGAGAGGGCTGAGTGATGACAGAGCTTTATCTCCCAGCGGAGAATGAGACTGAGGGGGATAGATGATGTGTTCGGATGCAGTCTGGGCTGCTTTCTATCTCTCATGACCGCCTAACACCTGAGACCAGGGCCATAGCAACCCAGGAAGCTATAGCTGATACAGGCCTCATTGTTAAAGAGAGCACATACCCAGTGAATTATTGGCTCAGCGGAAGCCTTGCCAATGTAACGACAGAAAAACACAGTTTGTTTTATAATGCATTGCATCTGCAGAGAGGGTTGATTCTAGTGTGAGCTCTGTTTACTTTCACACTGGACACCAATTATCTTGTGATATATTTGCAAGCAAAATGACATTTAATGCATACAGAAGAGAACACATTGATAAATGAGGCTCAGGTTTACATTAATCACTGCACTCTAACTGCGCTGAGAAACTAAATGGTAATCTTACTTAATTTTGGCACCTGGAGTGGGACTCCTTGCACAGCTGAAATGGAAACAGTCTTGGACTGTTGTTAGGAGGTATACATTGATCACCCTCTGATCACCAGCTGCAGGACCACAGAAACACACACAGAAATTCACTATCGAGCATTATACATACAGTTTACAAGCAGCTTGTCTCTATATAGATCCCATATTGATCGTTATTTTTTGCTGCAGTTTTATGTAGTTCTATGGGCTGTATATAACCGCTCCCTAGATTACTGTAAATGACAAATAGGCATGGAAGCACAACTCTCTACAGCGCTAAAAAAGCACACAAAAAGACCACCAGAATTTATAAATGATCTGTGATGGCACTACAGGGTCGCAATCATGCAAATAGCCCAGTGGGGATGAATCAAAGGAAACGGCAGCGAAATCCTTCCCATCTATGCAACCATTCACACATGCAAAATAATATATTCAGCTGGACAGGGGGGCATTTGGTCAAAGCATGCTTTTGCCCAACTATTCAAAAGGTATTGCTAGCCCCTGTTCTTTTTTAGAAAGAATAATCATCACGGCACACAAATAAGCACAGGCATGTACAACGTGCTCAACAGACAGCAATAAGAAATCTACCGTCAGGTGCCAGCTGACACTCAGTGGGCAGAGCAATCACATATGTGAGCCTGCATGGGAAATCAGAGTGCCTGCAGTGGCGAGATAAACAGAAAAGCAAGGCCTGCTCTTTTTTTCTGTGTGTGTGTGTGTGTGTGTGTGTGTGTGTGTGTGTGTGCATCAGCATCTGTGCTCTACCTTCCAGGACGATACAAGCCTGAAGGAGATAGGGGCACAGTTCAGTTCAATAATGATATACTTATTGCCATCTTTTCCCCCAATAGTTCTTCTATCTCCTGCTTCTCCTCTGGATGCCTCATTTCCCAGCCTATAAATAAAGAAAAACAATCAGGGTATTCTTGATTCATAATGTGAGCTCTGTTGCTTAAAAACTAAATATCTGACATAACTGGTAAAGCACCAACATATTTTTTGATGACTATATTTCTTTTTTGTACAAGGTTAATCCAAAAAGAGAAAAAAAGTCAGTAAAAAAGAAAAATCTTTTGATTATAACTTACAGTATTATATTTTACAGTGGAGTCACATTAGGAAGCGATATTTTTCACTGCCAGCATGGACAGGAGAAATTAATACAGCAATAATTTTTTCAAAGTACATATGAGGATGTGAGAATTGCATTAAGATAGATTTGAAAACATGACATGCACATATATAATACAAGCATAGACTGCAGTGCAACCATTGCCCTCCTCTGGACAATTGGCCTCCTGTCACTTTGAAGACCTTCTTGATTCTTCTGTTAACCTCTGAAGTCAGGAGAGACGCTGCTCATGATCAGCCACAGCAGCGAGAAAGCAGCCCTTATACTTACATCTCATTTATTTTAAAAAAAAATGAGAAAAAAAAACACAAATGTGCCTTAACTTTGTGTTTATTTTGGGATGGTTATATTTCCTTTTTTTATATGTATATCTTGTTCCTGTTGAGCCGGGGTTCTCAACCTTTTGTAACTTGAGACCGACTTCTGATTGGCATCACATTTCTAAGGACCACCTGCCCAAATAAATATAATTTTTTTTTTTTAAATGACAAAAAAGTAGAACAATTTAACTGGGCTGTAAATATGCATTAAACTGTCAGCTGTAATGACCAAAATAAATATTCTACTTACCTTACATCACTGCCTGCCATCCTGAATCCAAATATAAATGTGCTTTAAGTGAGATTGGGAACCTTTCTATTCTCTCTCAATGGCTCTCAGCATGGTGACAGCTGAGCCGGCGGCTCACAGCTAACAGTGCTAACAGTGCAAACAACGGCAAACATGTTGACAGGGACAGAACAGTGTTTACCTGAAGGGGAACTGGAGAGTAGGTGCTATGCTTCAGCGATGATGCTGTTGGTCAGGACGGCATTATCAGCTTTAACCACCATATGAGAGCAGTGCAGAGTGGCGGACGTGAGCTAACAAGAGAGCCCGCACACATCCACGAACATGCTGGCTATGTAAACAATGCACAAAGAAGCTCAGATTACAGAGAGGGAGAGCGACTTCATTCTCTGCTCTGGGAGACATCACTCCACGATATCGTTACATTGACAATAGTTGTTTCCTGCTCTACCAATGCTCTGAGTATCACATTTACCACTTTTAATGTATTCAGGGTCATATTTCCTCACCACATGCTTTGGAGCTTTTTATGGTTCAGGTTGTCTCCAACATCACTTTTTTTTTTTAAAACATGTAGTATATCTGGTGGTTTAATTGTGTTAGGTTTATAACAATCCATTTAGCATTCAGTTTTTCTTGAAACAAAATATTGTTACATTTGCAGAGGAGTTGGGGGTCCTGTTGGTTGATCCTACCGACAGACAACATCCTTATCCATAATTTTTTTCAAATTTGTCAACCCTGCATCTTCTTTTATCATAAGGAATATACTCATAAAACATAAAAAACAAGTTATTGCTTTTGGGTCCACTTTGAAAGCAATGTTCATCATGCATGTCAAGTGAGAGTCAAAGAGAAGGAGTATATGTGGGAGAGAAAGCATCAGTGTTATCTTTTTCTGCTTTGATCTCTTTTGCTATTATCCACTTTTGCCCGCGGTCAAGTGTGCAGCTGTCATGGCTCCCCATGAAACACGGAGGCAGACAGAAAGGGGGGCAGGGGTCCTGAGTGATGGCTGCGATGAGTCCTCAAGTCTTCGCTGTCACTGCACACAACGCAGCTTATGTAAGCAGGACGTGACGGAGGGAGATAGAGACGCAGAAGACAATGAGCAGAGAAAAGAGAAAGAAGGGGAAGAGAAAACTGCGTCAGGCAAGCAGGAAGAGAAAGAGAAGAAGATAGAGAAAGGGAGGAGAGCTGTCATCATAAAGAGTCTGACTCATTCCTACTGTTCTGGATATAGCACTGAGCTGAGAGGCATGTACGACAGCTCCAGAACAATTACATTCCTTCAAATCAGGATTAGTTTCATAATATGTGAGAGAACAAGCCAGCCTCTTCAAAACTACACAGATAAATAACTCAATTTACACTGAGACTGCCACCAAATCATTTCTAGTTACTATATTCCTCAATATAAAATTTAGACATTCATTCTAAGTCAAGATATTTGTTGTTACATTTGAAAGACTTTAAATTACATTTTGTAAGATTCCCGCTTGAAAAAAAAGGCATTAAAGAAAGATAATCGTCTTTCTGCATCGCTAAATGTTGCAGCATTTAATGTTTAGAAATATATTAATATTGTATCTTTGCTAATGCAAATTTCAGCTGTTTAGAAATTACCTGGAATACCTCATAGCAGCAGCATGGTCAGATATATGATTCAGCTTCTCTCCCATTGTGTCTGTAGTTATCTGCAGAGGCAGTTAAGGGCCTCTGCTTGGCATGTTCTCCCTCTGTAAGTGGCTCCAGAAAGGACTGGCTGTGAAAGCTGCAGTCAAATAGCTGTAATTATCTACAATCAGTTGACAACCAGGGGCCGGCTGAAAGGCTGCGAGCACACAAACACGGCAGTGGGAAAGAGGCATTGAAGGAGCAGAGCCTATAATATATCTGGGAAAAGAAAAGAAAATGGTCGTGATGTTAGTTTCAAAATCAGCCGATAACGGTTGTGAAAATCACGCTATAATTGAGATCATAAATGAAGCTGCAGCATGATGTGAATACTAATCAGAGTAAAACATGACAACGGGACTGACTCATGTCGTCTAAGCCTTTTTTTCTCCGATAAAACATTAATGTTTAACATTAATTATCAGAGGATGTTGTTTTAAAGGGAAAACATTATACACAACCTACTTTTCACAGTATATAACCCTTACTTTAGTCAAATATTTAAGTCAAGGCACAAGACTGCCACTTGTGCAGGATATTTTATGACACAATATTGCCCATAAAGCATGAGAAGATAATATTCCTAATGCACGGGTTGCTACTGATCGCGCAGACGGGCAGAGAGAAATCAAGTGCACGTAGGCTCCTATATTTTGTGGAGAAGAAGGCTGATGGAGGAGTACGGTTTAGGATGTTGTCATGCAGCAGTCATTCCTCTTAACAGCAATCGTATTAGAGCAAATGAGAGGCAACTATTTTAGCAAGATGAATTTACAATTTTATAAGACAAATGTGCTGTCAGACGTCCATCGGAGGGTAAAAAAAACTGAATGCTGAATGTCAGAGAGGATAAGAGCGCACAAATAGTAAACTGAGAAGCTTGGGATAATCAGCTCTGCATGTTTTTCATATTAAATATACACATCTTGTGTGCGTAACTGACACATGAGTGGTGTTAGTGGAGTGCAAATGACTTCTTGTGCTTATACATCAAATAGTGTCCAAAAACAAAACAAAAATCCCTCCTCTTCTTTCTCCGACCTCTCTCCAGCCTCCTGTCTTAACTCACTGTGTGCAAATGATAGATTTATCTGAAAGTGATTAGCAATTCCCAATCAGTTTCAGACACTGGAATGAGTTATTGATTATACAGGCCTGTGTGCCAACAACTAACATGAAGGAACATGCATTGAGTGGTGGGGCTTAAGACCTCAATGAAGACAAAAAGCATTTTATAATCCGTGATCACGTGACCAAAGCTGTCAAGACTGACGTGGTCATCGGCGAGCAGCAGTAATATATCACACTCTTCCTCAGCAAATGAGGTTGCACATTACTCGTCTCCCACAGGCACGCAAGCTTCTGCCAGAGCATTAAGGGCTGTGACAGAAGCTGTGAAGCATTGGCCTGGAACCGCTGCTCTGGAGCACACTGAAAGGCTGAACAGCCTCAGATGAATAGATGGTAATTAATACACATAGCACACACGAGACCGCAGTACAGTCTCAGGGCAAATTACCCTATCAATAAAAGGGCCAATAGACACAATGAGAGACAGAGAGTAGGGGGGGGGGGGGGGGGGGGGGGGGGGACTGCATATTAGGGCCAAGCAACTCTCAGGTGTGAAAGTGAAGTGGTTCATTTCTTAATAAAGAGACACTCAGTCATACCTCCCTGGAGAAATAAACACAAAAGACATTTTAAACGAGTTTTAAAAGGTGAAACAGAAGGTAAGATAATTTGTGGCAGGCTAACACAAAATATATCATAACACCAAAATATACAGTGGGCTCTGTAGCAGGGGGATCATAAAGTTGAACTTAATGTTCACAATGAAACACTATTAATTTCCTTGCCTTTTAAGAAATCCAATTCTCTCTTCTTTGCTTCTCACCTTCCCTCAATCTCCTGCATGCTCATCCCATAATGATGAAACAAGGCCTCAAGATGTTATAGAAAAGACCGATGAGGAAAATCTTTCTTCTAATCTTCTTCTCTGACCATCCCATCCACTGTGCAAGTCATCCACCGAGCATTCCTCTGGGTCAGCATCTCGCTCCTGCTCCTTCCTCTCAAACGTATCTCTCAGGACGTTACACCTCTGCTTACCCCTCTAACGATGGGGAAATGAGAGACAGTTTATCACATTGTTTGGACATTTGAACATTTATCT
The DNA here is from genome assembly GCA_038501785.1 of Myoxocephalus aenaeus. Classification (NCBI taxonomy): domain Eukaryota; kingdom Metazoa; phylum Chordata; class Actinopteri; order Perciformes; family Cottidae; genus Myoxocephalus; species Myoxocephalus aenaeus. The sequence goes on along the minus strand of JBAMJR010000073.1, from coordinate 3,605,201 downwards.
GCCTGAGGGCACGGTCCGGATAACATCAGAGCGCTCCCCCCAGTGAACTCAGCAGGATTCGCACTCATGATCCGGTCAGTTACATGTTGTGGTCTCCGAAAGATCAAAAGGCTGAGCAAGCTGCCTGAAGAGATACAGAGAAAAACACAAGTCCCACAGTGACTCCAAGAGAGCATGAAGGGTTTGGTTTGAGATTCAAAGTGAAAGGCGAGCAGCACTGAGACATATGACCGAATCCTTGTGGATCCAGTGTCATTCCTCTTCAAATACAGGTTTTACACTGTCAGCACATCTGAGAGGGAGGGTGTTTAACACAGGCAGATATCTGTGCCGAAAGGCAGGCAGGTTGACTTGTGAGGCTGTCTGGTAGCTGAGTGTTGATAGTTCAGTGCCACTAACTTACTCTCATGATGGCAGCTGCTTGTTTTGGCCATTTCATTTATATAAAATAGCATAGGGACAAAGTTACTGCCAGAATAATTACAAAATACAATACGAGCAGTTTAAAGTCTGGTTTATAGGAGAAATAAAAGATATGGGTTGTGCTCCACAGTATAAAGTATATAGGGAGTGTGTACTGCTGGGTCATTAACATAGTGAGCACAAAAGCACTAGTACATGTGTATAGACATAATTCACAACACTCACACACAAGGCAAAGGCCTAATTTAGTCTAAACTCTGTCATTCTTTAGAAGCATATAGTATGCAGAAACACTGTATTTGTAAATACAATGTATTCCATATCCTTCATCTGATTTTAGGATTTTTGCTGCTCCAAAAATGGTTGATTCGCTGAAGCACAGTACTCCAGTAAGAGCTGAACGTTATCTAATTCTGTTAGCAGCCTAATCTTCATCCCTATAGTGTCTATTTATCCATCATGCCAATCCAATTCTACTTCATCCTAACTTCATCTCCACTGTTTATGATGTTCATAATTCAAGACTTTTTTTTTTGTCCAAGGCCAAGTCAACAACAAGTGTCATAACTAAAATTCTTCAATACAAGTCCAAGTTAAGGCTTTTTCAAATTGAAAGACAAGATGCAAGTCTCTGCATTTTGATCATTAAGATGTAACAGTTTTCTTTCAAAACTGTGTTCAATCTCAAATCAAGGCCCACTTTAACCTGGAGCTTTCATAGTTGTTTTATTGTACTGCTATTTCCAATGTCAAGAATGAGCTTTCATGCTTAAATTGTAAGCCAACATTAATTAGAAGTGTGAAAGAAATATGAATAGAACGATAACGCCACTTTCATGTCAATGTACATCTGCATGTCAAAAAAGAAAAACTCCTTAAGAAGACCTTAAGATAAGGCTGAGGTCTCTGGAAAAGGCTTTGTAGACCTTGAGTTGTGATCGTTTCATCCAACTTTGCAAGATCAAGACAGAACTCATGTGCATAATGTATTTATAATATTTTTAAATAGCCATATAGGTAACAACAAGTCCTTTCAAAGAAATAGGCCTAATGGTTAAATATGCACGGCGTGGACTAGTTGAGTGTCACTTTTCTATTTAACCAAATGAGACATGAATGTGTTTATCTTCTAATCTCAAATTACGGTCTTCAAGGACAGAGAGTAAAAACTAAAGCAAATCAAGTCTCAGAAGAGTAAAGTAAAAGTTATGTCCTCACTTTTGTGAACTGAAGGGTTCAGTATGCTTCAAATTGCCTAGTTTGAACAAACTGTGATCTGAAGACGGCTTCAGTCAAAAGGCCTTATAGCTGTTGCAAATGGCCACACTCGGAGGTGGGACAACAATATATTTGTCATGGATGAGATGTGATACATTCTACAACTGGGTGCAAACCTTTTCCACACAAGCTTTCATGGTGTTGAACAAGTGGCAGAATGGGAAAAGTGAGCTTGTGAGAGAAGTACAGATACTTTCTCTTTGTAAGTTTTAAAAAGACTGTTGGTCTCAGCCCTCCTCACGATGGAAAGTTGTAAGGCGAGGTTATTTTTTACGCTTATACGGTCGGGGGAAGGATTTAGTTTGAACCATTCTGAGGCCTCAAGTCTGTCTATAGCTCTGGAAATATCATCTGTCAGCATTAGCTTTATAAAGACACATCAGCTCTTCCTTTACAATGACTTAAAAACACAACTACTAAAGGTGCAATATATGACATTCAGAGCATTAATAGAGTAGCAAACAACTCTGCTCTATGTAAATATATAGAGTGGTTAGTCGCTCTGCACTGCTCTCATACGGCTGTTACCCCACTGCGGGACTAATAAAGGATTATCTTATCGTATCTTATCTTATCTTATCTCTCTTACAGCTGATAACGCCATCCCGACCAATGGCGTCGTTGCAGAATCGTAGCTCCCACCCTCCGGTTCCCTCTCAGGTAAACACTGCTAGCTATCCCAGCATTTTTTCATACAGTTTGAACTGTTAGCGCTGTTAGCTGTGAGCCGCTGCCATGTTGAGAGACGTTTAGAGGCAATCAAAATGCTCCCAATCTCATATAAAGTATATTTAAATCCAATAGTTTTAAGTCCCCACAAGTCATTTCAGCCTGTGAGTTTGAAACAGTCTACACAGTTAATGTTGTTTCACGCTCCACTGTACTCCTCCCTCCTCAGTGTACGTGGGCCTAGAGCAGTTCCCACTGGGCGCTGGGCGGTCAGTGTGTCCTTGGAGCACAGTCCTCAATATGTAAGGACAAAAAGGAGGCCGAAAGCAGCTTGGATCTCTCCACTGACTTCATGTGGAATGTAGATGTCCGCGAGCAACATTTGCTCACTTTATTGGGCCCGACATGTCCACACAGGGCTTGTGTTGCCCTTGAAATATTCTTTAAGACTTTGGCACAGACTTGGCAGTTTCACTTTTTTACCTCAACACATGCTGAGAATAAGATAGAAGGAGCTCAGATTACTTATTGACATTCAGGAGGAAATCGCGAGGCTCCGTTTAATGTTGGAAGACTTAATTAATTCATCCAAATCAAATGGGCTTTTCAATTAGATGATGGAGTCTAACTAGTGATGAAGCTGTATCCTTGGGACTGCAGTGTAAGCACTGACAAATCAGTGGGGTGAGAGTGTGCACTTGGTCAATTATGTCTGCAGACAAGCTCATTATAGGCAAGAATAACACTAAAAGAACACATGATGCCACTATAATCGTCAGTGTGTGTTCTGTATACAGCAATATGAGAGGCCTCAGCACATCATACACACATACATGCTTAACATATTGTACACTTTGCGTTTTAAATAAACAAACAATAAACAGATCAGCTGAGGGTTGCACAGCACGTTATTTGTTGCCAACAAATATATATATATATTTTTTTTTTACAACAATATGAATTGTGCTATATTTGAGGCTATATCATGGCAATGTATCCAATAGTTGTTGAGATATTTCAGTCTGAACCAAAGTGGTGAGCCACCCAATTTTTATTTTATTTTTAAAAACACCACAACTGACAGAGATTGGTTGTGTCAGTTTTGGGACATAACATCATGTGATGCAGATCTGAGTACTATTTGAGACCCGGGCCTTCTCTTGGTCAGTCTACCCACGGCGAAAGGTTACAGAGCTTATGTCCACTTCAAAGTTATTACTGATGGGTAAAGTATGAATCATCAACATCGCCACAAGTCTGTTTATCAACACTTTCTCTCTCCTCCCACATGAAGGTGGCCTGCAACCATCTCACCCTGATATAACCCAATCATATTTACATCTGTTTACACTGCTTCCTGTTAGTGGCCTCCATCTCTCTCGCTCTCTGACACACACACACACACACACACACACACACACACACACACACACACACACACACACACACACACACACACACACACACACACGCACGAATGCACGCACGCACGCGCACGCACACACACACACACACACACACACACACACACACACACACACACACACACACACACACACACACACACACACAGTATGAGAGTAGTGATGCACTTCTGCAATAATGTCCGAAGGAAACAAAAAGATTAGAATTTGATTGACAAAACTCTCATATGTGTTTGATGTAGAGGCTGCGGCTGATGGTCAGCTCATTACAAGTGTGTCAGTCCTTCTGCTAATCTGAGTGTCAGCTAGTCTGTTAGACTACGGACTTCATTTGTGGAGCAAAGCAGCCTGAAACCCTGTCTCACAAGTACAGTGGTGCCCTCTGTTGGGGATTTATGAAAGTCAAAATAATGTCTAAAAAGGAGGCAAAAGGTGGGAAAATCCTCTACAAATAAATTCATAAACATCCACAACTCTAATTGTTTCTTCTGTTTTTAAAACACAATAAACAAAACAATTTGTTTTCCAAAACTCCAATGTGGCTTTCTTCTGCAACTCTGAGCCCTCTCTTGCAATTCGACAGCTGTATGGCACATGTTAATGTCAACCCTCCCTCAGTCAACGCCTCTGACTGACACTCAATTCTTTTCTGTTTTTTCATTCTCCTGCACCTGTGCTTGGCTGTCAGACAGTCCAGACCCTGACTCTGCCGCCATCTCTGCCGAGGAACAACAGGCTCTGTGACAAAGGTTTGCAGACGCTGCCCGGGGGGAACACAAATGTCGAGACAGGTAGGTCCTTATCTTAATCAGGGCCAAAGGTTAGGCTGCATCACAGAGGAAGGCTAGCTAGGGGTGTAATGGTGACATCAGCCCTTAGATTCAGTTTGTATCCATCGGTCTCTCCAGTGGCTTTGCTTCATCTATTTATAGGGATGCTAGGACATTAGCTCAATGTCTGGGTAGAAATGTCATGTAAGACATAAGGGCCTCACAGCTTTCATTTGTAAACGTGAAGGTCAAGAAACTGCTTTAAGTTTATTCATAAACTATGAATTGACCTTTTACTTCTTATCATTTGGTGAAGCCAATGTGAAACGCTGATGAGAAATGGAAATAACTTTTACAAAGGTAAGAATAGACAAAGACATTCTGGTCCGGTGAATCATCTTGTTTCTGGGATGTAATAGCTGGCACAAAAAAAAAGCATTTCTAGAAAATAACAACATAGGCTGAGCTGGCCTCTGACTACAGCCAGGATCTTATGCATATTACATGCAAATTATGGACTAAATCTGCTGACTCATTTTTAAACAAACTCAGTTTTGAGCTACATCCATCTTCTTCCCTCTCTTTCTCTCGGGAGGGATGGAAGAGAGCTATGAGACATTTGAAGAGGAGTTAAGGCCACCAAGAGCAGATCCTCCTCCACAGAAGCCTGTTCGACAGATCCTCAGACCAGGTGGCGACACACACACACACACACACGCGCGCACACGCACGCGCACACACAATCTGTAATGCCTGCACATAAAAGCCTTTGTACATATATTAAACAACTCTATAAATACATGGGAACAGCAGCACAGGGAGCCACTGAAACATGACCCCTTGTCAAAGGCAACACAGTGATAATGCTGAATGGATGGTGTGTGTAATACGCCTCACTCTACAAACAAACACCAAGTCCTGCTTGTGAGACATAGCTCTGAAAAGTCTAAAAAGACCATGTGGTCTGTTTATTTGCCAGCACTTTGGTCCAGACTGAAATCATTTTGTACAGTCATTCAAGGTCCCAAGTGACAATTTAATTTACCCAATACATTTATGACAAAATACTTGTAAAAGTATTGGAATTCCAAGGGGGCTCAGCTTGACTGTGTTTAGTGCTCATTAGTAAATAGTATACATGCTAACACACCAATAGGTTGAACGTGGTAAACATTATCTTAGCATGCCGGATGTTAGCATGTTGCTCAATGCACAGCCTCACAGAGTCGCTAGCACGGCTGTTGACTCTTAATCTGTTCTGTAATACAAAACTTTGTCATAGTAGACTTATATTTGATGTATATTAGAGTTGTTAATGTCAACCAATAATAAAGTTGAATATAAATTAAATGAATGTGGATAAATGGAGGGAATGGTTGTTTGTTGTTGTTTACCCCTCAGTACATTTCCATCTGTCTGTTTCAGAAATGTATGCGACGAGAAAGGTCAGAGAGGTTAGTTGGAAAACAGCCAACATGAACCATTTTTCACATCCCTAATACGTCTTTTTTTCTGAGCTACATGTTGTTCTCCAACAGGAAATGCCTCCGTTTTCACAGCAACCTAGAGCAGAACCCAAGATTTTCCCCAGGGAGCCCAGCTTCCCCAGAACAAGTGAGTCATTCCCATCTTTCTCCTCAACCCATGTAAGCTTTCAATGTTTACTCTACTGGATTACAATAAAAGCGTCTCCTCTTGCTTTCATTTCCTTCAGCAGCCTTACGTAAAGCCTCGTCCATCCAAAACTTGACCAAGATTGAAATGCCGTGGGAGAATGTCACCCTCAACCGCTGTCTGTTTGTGGCCATTACCATCCTGGTGCTCACCTCAGGCTTTCAGAGGCTTAATGGCAAGTAAACTAAAAGTAGAACCACAATTAAAAATGACATGCCTGCTGTGACTGAGTGGGCTCTTTTCGAAAAAAAACAACAGAAACCCTGCGTGGTAAGAGGGCAGCAGAGGAGGAAGAAGTTGAACTGACAGTGAGACGGACAGGATCATTACGACACAGGAGACAACCACCAGAGGTAAAGACAGTCACAAATAACCTATTTGACACATTTATTCACCGACATGTAGATAAACAGATGCATAGTGTCAACTACGTCACGTGTTCTCCCCCTCAGCCCGAGACAACTCTTTGGGAGGTCATGTTACAGTGGCTGCCAGACCTTGATGATGAAGAGGAGGACGACGACGACGATGAAGATGATGGACAAGTCAAAATAGAAAAGTCAAAGAGAGGAGCGACAGCACGAGCATCAAGAGGTCTCAGAAATAAGCCACTCCCGGACAAAAAACTCTTGAAACCAAGAGAGGGGAAATTTATGGAAAGGAGAGCAAAAAAAGCCAAGTACGAAGAAATTAAAGACAAGAAAGAAAAAGACAAAAAGGAGGAACCTGAAGCAGCAGGAGATGAGGAAGACGAGGATGGAGGAAAGGAAGAGGCAGAGAATAGAAAGCTGGAGGAAAAGAAAGAGAAGAAAAAGATTCAAAAGGGATGAGTTGATTCTTTTTACTGTGGCAGAGGCAAAGTATTTTCTAATGCATTTTCACCAGAATTGATTTGATAATTTTTGTGAAGGTGGGAATGTTGAATTCAATAGATATCCTCTGTCAAAACTTGCAAATACCACCACTGAGACTTCAAATAATGTTGTTGCTTTGCATAACATATGTGATTCTGTGTAATGAAACACTAAGTTACCTGTGAAGACATTTGCGTTTTCATTTCATCTTCTGGCAGCTTTATCTTAAATCATCATGTGATTGTTTGATTCCATTTAGTTTTGAAAGATCTACATACTTAATAAACTGCAGTTAATTGTCAATATTACCTCACTAGAAGGTATTGCATGTGGCAAACTAAAGATTGAGGTTGTGGGTTATGACAAACAGTAAAGTAAAGCTTTTATCCTGATCGGCAATCTCCATTTAGATATTTTAAGAACTTATCCAGGGTTGTTCTTCTCTTCTGCTATAACCCATTCACATGAGCAATGAATCTTTCTGTGTGATATCTTTGTCAAAACACAGACTTCGAGAGCCAAATGTTTTTCTCCACAGAATTTAATTACAAAAACAGAATGCTAAAAGATTAGCCATTTTCAATCATAGCTCCAAATTCAGAAACTAAGCATTTATACAAAACAGTGTGGTCATACGAGCTGACCTACACATTTACATAAAGCAAATAAATGTATAAAAATCTACTAAATGTAGACTTTAAACATCATTTAAAAAACAACATCAAAGACAGCAATCATGATTCACTGGTAGGGGATCAATTAGACATAAGGCCCTCAGGAGGAGGGGGCCTCATTGGCATGGGAGGCATGGGCATCTGAGGAGGCATATGGGGGGTTCCCGGAGCGCCAGGTGGGAGAGGGGGCATCCCTCCTGGAGGGGGAGGGGGCATAGAATCATGTGGCCGATGTCCAACTCCACTCATGAGAGGAGGGGGGCGCTTCACACCTGCAGGAGGTGGGGGTCCACTGGACTGGGGAATAGCTTTCTCCATTTTGAAGTGGAACTGTAGGAAGAACTGGGGGGGAAATAACATGGAAGACCAGTTAAACCATGTTTCCACAATCCTCACATGTGGTAACAAATGTTGATCCGCTTATCACTACCTGTTTAGTTTCCCTGTTCCAGTGGGTCCAGAAGCGGTTTTCTGCTTTATCAATTTCTCTACTGGGGACCTAAAAAAAAAGAAAAGATGTTATGTCACAGCAAGAATACCAATAGAAGAGGAGCACAGTAGAAGTGCAGCTTCCATTCACCTTAAAGGCAATAGTCTCATATGGTTCAGCAGCCAAAAGCAGGTACTGCCAGCGACGATCAGGAGGCTCGATGCGCTGTTCGTAAGCAGACATGAAGCGATGCCGGGGACCAATTCCTTCAGCGATCTCTGGGTAGTCGATCTGATGAACAGAGAAAGTGGATTTCAAATGCCGATAAAAAAAAACCTTATAGTGATTAATAGATTTTCTTGGACGTCATTGTCACACAAATATATCTAGCTTTGATTTTAGGTTTGATACAAACTATGTAGAATAAAAAGCAACAACATCTGCTCTTCTGTAAATCATTAAAAAAATCTAAGAAAGTATACCAATAAACTAAAAGAGAGTACTGACTTCAGCATGCGGTGCTGAATGAGACAGCTGTTTTTGACTGAGAAAAAAAAAAAAGGTTTCTTAGAAGTACAGGATATAGCCAGCCATGGGTGAGCGGGTATTGAGAAGCTGGAGAATATCTGTTTACAGTTGCTTCAGCGGTCAGTGGTGGAACACAACTTTACTTAAGCCAACTGACTAACTTTAAAGCATATATCTTAAGGGAAGATTTAATGTTGAAATACTCTGCAAAGGAAACTTTTGGAAAAATAAAAACTTTCAAACAAACCGAACACACTAACCTGGAAAAGTAAGGACTGCTGTCCAGTCTCTGAATCCCTCTGTTTGGTTACTATAAAGAAGAGAAAGACATGGACCATATGTTAAAATGCAATACATTTGCAGTGAAACCTCAATCCGCATAATGTAAATAATGACTGTACTGATTCATAACCACGCAGCCAGCTTACCTTTGTATCCTGGTCGGCCAATTTTGACAAACTTCTTGACCTCAACTTTCACTTTTGCTGGAGCTGGCTGAGCAGGAGCTTCTTTTGCCTCTTTGGCTGCTCTCCGCGCTCTGAAACAAACAAAATAAATATTTTTTAATTGTTAATCAACTACCTGGACCAAATGGGTCATTGTACTGTCAATTCACAGCAACCACGAAATAGCTGATGATCGGCTGATGACACGTCCTGAGAAAGTGAAGTGGAATAAATCAGTCACATAAAAGACAACATATAGAAATTACACATTGCACTTACAAGTTGGTCTGATGTTTCTTTCCTTGTGTGTGAGCCAAGTAGCTGCCCTGTAATTCAGAAAAAAGCAGTTTGTCAAACAAGATACACAATAAACAAGAATTAACCCCAAGTTCATAAAACATAAACTGGGAATATGTCAGTGTTTGCCTCCATACCTCATTGTTATGAAGTGTCAAGCAAAGTTTGCACTCGTATGATCCTAAATGATTTTTCATAAAGTAGGGGTCTTTATTGATGTCAATTGTCTCCAGAGCCAGCTGACGTAACCGCTCTCGCCTATCACGGTTACTCTCGGAGGCAGATGCCACCCCACCGCTCCCCGTCTTCCCTCCAGCTCGATGCTGGAAATCCATCTTTGCAAGGTGATGAGCTCAATCACCCAGACAGACACGTGTTTTCCCAGTCAGCACTGGACAGATGCCCCAAGTAAATCCTTCTTGATTATCTGAGAAAAGAAAAATAAAGCACTGTTTTTTACAAAGCATGTAGAGAAAGAAAAATATTTACAATTACTACCATCCTGGATTTTGGTGATACACCACTTATGAGTAAACGTTAGAACTGTATTTGCTGTATTGATACTTTACTTAATTGCTCAACATAGATAACATAGCTAACATGTGTATACAATTGCATGTTGTATGTGCATGCACATCATTTGAGAAGCAGATTAAGTAGAGGAAGTGCACCATTCATTTAAAAAAGGCATGTACAAAACAAATACACTCAGAACATGGTGGCAACTGATCACATGTTTAATTTGTCACTAGTCTAGCTTTTTACAATGCAATGACGCCTCAGACCCCTTTTGACTGGGATTGTGTATGCTAACTTCCCTCGCAATGGATCGGTCTAAATACTGGGAAGTAAAGCAAGAAAGTTAACAGAACAGTCATTTAGCCAATTATTTCCTTATAACCTAAATCTAATTTACACCAGTTAAGGGGGAGGTGGTTATCACGCCACAACACAAATAAACACTGGGGATCTTTACAAACTCCAGTGAGCTACAGCATTGTAAAGCACCGCTAGCTCCTCAATACAATGCGACACGGTGTATGCTAAGCTAGCGCTGTTCGCAGCTAATAGTTGATGGATTTTAAGAAATGTGAATGGTCAAACGACAAAATAAACATATCCAGCTCTGTATATATGAGCATAGAGTTGGTAGTTACACGACAAAGCGATAATTACACATGGAAATATATGCAAAAGTTAAATGTGTTCAAAACACTCACCGACTATACAACGTTAGGATCGTGCCAACGTAGGTTTGTCGTGCGCATGTCCAAGAAGATTCTTCTCAGGATTTTGTCGGTTTGCAAACCGCTTCAGGCGCATTACTGCCCCCTCCTGGACTGGAGCGAGGGCTGGCTGAACTTTCCTGATAAAGTAATCATGGACTGTATATTTTCTTGGAGTTAAATTTGTTTTTTTTATCAATAAGACAACCACCACAAACAGACCTTCAAAATAGAGTGATTAATTACAAAATAAAGCCGCATAAGGCCTCTTGCTGTGGCTGCATCTGTGGCAATGATCTGTGGTATTGTTTTACCCATGCACAATACTCTTAATTATATTATGGTCTTTTTAAATAAACGTTTCAAACTGAAACACGAAACTGTCTAAAAATCAAATAGAAAGTAGATCTGATTAGTCTCATCTGACCTATTCTTGATTAAATGAGCGTGTACGGTTTGTACAGTTCGCCTAGTTTGACCCTCACCTACCACCGTAAGTTACTATTACAGAGGAGTGTCACTACCATCCGAGAGGAAGGTGTGTGTGTCCGGTGTGTGACATGAAGGAGAAGTCCGTCTCCACTGTATTTGCTTCATACATACATTACTAAACACACCCCGTCGCATTTCGCGAAGACAAGACAGCGAGACAGCGACGTTGAACCGACGGTATTGACACGTTGCCACTACTTACCGTTCTTATCTCACTCCATTAGTATGCTGTCGGTGGGAAAGGCTCGGCTGTAGCCGAAATTTCCCCTTTAACCTGTTTGCCTGCGTCAGTGACCGTGATGCGTTTCAACGAGAAGGAGCTGGTGTCCCTGAGCCGCCAGCCCTCGGAGATGGCAGCCGAGCTGGGGATGCGAGGGCCCAAGAAAGGAGACGGTAACACGGTTTATTCCTGCTGCGATGCAGCTCTTATCACATCCACTTCCGTGTCATGTAGTGTGGACAGCGGACAGCTAATGCTGGGATCGGCAACCACCAAAGATACGCCAAGTTTATGTTATACTATAGTCTGTGCTGTGATATCTCATCTCAGTTCCCTTTTGTTATTATACAGTTGTAAAGAAGAGGCTGGTGAAACTCGTCGTTAACTTCCTCTTTTATTTCAGAACAGATGAGGAGGAGGTCAGTTGGATTAATACTCCTTATTTAATGTATTGCTTCACCATGTCCCTTCTGTATTCATTGTGGTTACCTATTCCTTATGAGAAAGTGGAACCAAAACATAAAGTCACTTTTTATTTGTCAGCCAATTGGAGCTTTGCTGCTGGAGCAGTGTCGGGTGGAGAGGGAGGACACTCAGGCTTTCTCCATTGGTGAGTTAACGTCCATTTCACATGACTCACTCTCACTTTCTCACTTGCTGACTGATTTCAAATCCTCATAAGTCAAATGAGTGGATTCACATTTGTGCTGATGCTATTCAAAATGCATTGTTGATATGTCACTGCACATGTATCCATTACCTATGACTGTATATTACAGTTACAGATTGTGCATTTTCTGATATGTATTTCTGAGTAATGGTATGTGTTTCTCTTTGTAGCATTTCTGGATGAAGCAGAGAGGAAGTATCTATTTGAGTGTAACTCAGAAGAGCAGTGTGGGGAGTGGGTCGACTCCATTATCAAGGCCAGGTAGGACTAGACTCTTTCCATCCTATTACAACAGACACCGCAATCATATTCACATGTCTGGGTATGTTCGGTTTAATCTGGAAAGATTCAACTTCTTTTTTAGAAGTGTTTTAGCCCCCCGTAAAAGACTTGCATGGGTGAAACCGTGAATGAAGTAGCCGTTTCCAGAGACCCATTGTCAAAAATGTGACTTGAGTTTAACATTTTTCAAATGATTCATCACTACTTGACCTTTTTATTTGTTCACTGGGAAAGCAATAATGCTCCAAAAACAGGGGATAATTTTCCTCATCCAGTGTCAAATACATTTTTCATCTCATCTCTTGCAGTTACGAGTTCATGAGGAAGAACCTGGTATTCTATCGAACTGAAATCCACAGGCTCACTGGCAAGGTAAGGTCCGTCACAGCAGAGGCACTAAACGCCACACAGATGGCGCTTCTATCGAACAGTGTCGTACTAGAATGGAATTGTGAAAGTGTATTCATGCCATGCTACTGAAATGCACAGTATCATCAAGATCAACAAAGGATAGATGGATCAGTCAGTATAGGAACATTCAGTTTAGGTTTTATTTAATAAGGTTTTGCTGTTTTATGATTTATGCCACAACCCACAAAACAATAGAGATATGTGGAATTGTATTTATGCTACTCAAAGCATACATTAATATTTTGGAAACGCTTAAAAGTCATATTTATTTTCAGAAAATATCTCATGACCACTTGGGGATCACTCGGGATGATCCAGAGACCGTTCTCAATGAAAACTGTTCATAGCAAAGTCTGTGAAGAATTATGGTTGTTGAGGTTATTAAATGTACTTTTTTTTTTTTTAAGAGCCACTAATTAAATTCCACTCCTCTATACTGTATTGTGGTGGAGACGGAAGTCTCAAAGATATCTAAACCCGAACTGAACATTTAATATAAAGTTTGATTCTGTGTCAATAACAGGGAATTTGCTCTCTACACTCTGAGCGTTTGTTTTATTACAGTCTTTACTCATCTTCTCCTTTCTCCCCAGGACCCCTTGGAGCAGTACGGTATATCAGAAGAAACTCGCTTCCAGGTCAACAATGGCCTGCAGCTTATGCCTCGGGATACATCCTCCCTGTAGACCAGCGACCTGTGTTCAGATGTACATTTTCTTTCACTTTAGTTCGCCCTGCCATTCCAACAATCTCTCCTCAATGGTTTGAAAACCATGGCATTACCATAAGCACACCTTTTTTTTTTTTTAGATCTTCACTGCTCTGAATGTATTTAGTGTGGCTCCAGACTTACAGAGACATTCTTATGCACACGTTACAACACAGTATCTGCAGCCATGCAAAGTAATGGGTTGATAAATCATTACAGGTAACACAGGACTGTTGAACTTGACACTTTGTTATTTTTGGTTTAGGGGATTTTTCAAGCCATTTTCTGTATAATTTTCAGACCTTTTCTTGGTTACTTAGTTGTCAGTATAACACATGTTTTATACTATGTTTTCTTGTGGACATACTCTACTGTTAGACAATGTGATTTGAGAGTGTCTGATTGTAATTGTGCTGTAGAGCTGCGACTATGACTTTCTTTTAGGACTGTTCGTAATATGAGCTTGACTGGGTTTAACAAGAATTAAATCCGGACATATGAATAATGGTAGTCATGATGATGTATGCTGTTTGAAGAAGCTGATGATTATTGCTCAATTCAGAAAAACCTTCAGCAGTTTTTGAACTGCATGGGCACTTTGATCTGCTGAGTTGAGCCACCCATTTTACTTCAGTTTTGTTTATAAGATGGAATTTTATTTTTAGCTATCCCAATATATATTTATCATCTTGCCCATTTAGACTATTTAGTTTTAAAAACTATACTTTTGCACATATTACTGGGTGTTGAGGGTTTTCTTTTTTAGATTTTCAATAATTTACTTGAAAGTACTGTATCTTTTCTGTGGCACTTTGAATCATATTCCTAGAGTTAAGCTGTTGGACTGGGCTCTTGACATGATTTTTGAATATCTCTCCAACTTGTTTGTCAGTGCAGCTTTGAGAGTTGCAGCTGGTGGTGAGCTGATTGTGCTCACAAGCACATTTCACGAGCAGTCCAGAGTCCACCAACAAACAGCATATGCTATTGAATTTGTCTTTATTTTTAAGCTTTTGCACATTAAATGTGTTTAGTCTGTTTTTACTTCATGTCAGATTGTGTGTTTCCCTTTCATCCCTTTTTTATTTTATTTTTACTAATAAAGCCATTTGAAAGATATGTGAATCGATGTGTTTTGTAATCTGTTAATTAGAATGAATTCGTCAAAAGTAAAATGTTATTTTATACATTATAGACAATCCCGTTCAACGGCTGGCAATGGTGCTGCAATGTGTCTCCATATAACAGTCACCTTCAACGATAAGAAGCCCAGCGTGTCTGGTTTGTCATGAAAAACACAGGCTTCATCACTCGTTTGTGCCAGTTCAGTGGATCATTTGACAAATCAGTTATCAAGATGTTCAAATTTGATTAGAACACTAAATGCATTTAACAACACTAATATTTACACATTAATTAATACAAGCAAAATAAAATAAATAATTAAGTTTAAACTATATGTATACTGTCATGGGGCTGCAGTGGCAGCACTGTCGCCTCACAGCAAGAGGGGCCTGGGCAGTTCTGTGTGGAGTTTGCATGTTCCCCCCGTGTCAGCGTGGGTTCCCTCCGGGTTCTCCGGCTTCCCACAGTCCAAAGACATGCAGCTTTGGTTAATTGTAGGCTTTAATTTTGAGGCGTGAATGGTTGTCTGTCCCAATGTCAGCTGGGATCGGCTCCAGCTCCCCTAAATAGGATGTGGTTCAGATAATGGAATGGAAAGGTATACTGTCATTATGAGGGGACTGGTGAGATCACTTGATGTGTAAAACCTGAAGCTATGTTCCTTATCTTTATGTTAAATGCTTTTTTGTTTCAAAAGATGTATTTTCTTATCTTTGCAAAAAGAGAGGACATAATTGTCCGTCTTTGTGACAGTGACACGTTTCCTTAGCAACGCAAAATGTGTGATTCAAAAAACCGTGACGTCACATCCTTCCCGTGATGCTTAGCGGACCCAAATTGAACGATCGGCAAAAGAAAACAATTGTGCTTTGCATGCTCTGTTTTAAAGAGTCAAACGAATAAAACAAGACATTTCAACTGGAATTAACACTGCAAATAAAAACACTTTAACGGTGCGGAACAAGAAGATTTACTCCGGTCACGGTGGGTGTACATGAAAGAGGAGATTGTGAACAAACAATGTCGCTAATGTATTAGCCGGGACAGCTAGCGTTAGCGTAGCTTTGAATGCTGGATGAGTGCATTATTTGGGTATTAAATAACTTCAGCGTCACGATTACAGATCAACAAGTACCACCACACCCGAGTTCGTTGTTCCGTGGAGCCAGCGTGTAACAACATTAAGCCATGGTGGTTTTTACAGCTGCCGTTACAAGTTGCTCACGTTAACTAGTTTTACGTTAATGTTGTTAGCAGAAGACGGAGCCTCTGCGCAGCTGATACTGTAACTACTGTAGTAGCTACTGTAACTCTAACTACTGTCAATGTCCTTTACGGACGGATTTGCCGCGAGTTAAAGTGGGGTTTAAATGAAGGCACAATAGTTTAACAGTTGTTTGCCATTATATCCACGATTGCTCTTTGAAGGTCACTTATCAAGTTTTCATTACCATCCAGTTCAATGCACTGTTACTTTCTTTAGCGTCACCTCACACGTCGATACCGGAGCTGACTATGTGATGCTCAGACAGCCTTCAGTAGTCAGTTTAGTGAAGTGGATCCTTTAAGTTGCCATGTCAAAAGATATAAATTATAGGTTAAGCTTCACTACACCGGAGTGTTGCTGAATCAATGAGTTTATTAATCAACGAGTGAATCTCCAGGAAACTAAAACATTTACGAACCATCCAAGGTTTTATTGTCATATAAAATACAGGATTTATGATGGAAATATGTGTTTATTATTCATACATTTACGTAATTATCAAGCTAAATAAATAAAAAAATGCAGGTTCCAGCTTCCTAAATATGCACACCAATGTTCTTGTTTTGATGTTGTTTAAAGTATATTTAATTGATATGAATTGATAATGATACATATGAAATTGATTGAAAACCCTATATGGTGGCATATCTTTTGCTCAACAGTAATTTATGAGCTAATTACACTTTGCTGTCAGTATCAGGACTGACCAGAAGTCCGCAAGTCATAGCTAACAGAGTACCAGTGTCCATTTCTAAACCTGTCATCGGACATGTGCATTCAGGAAATTGTTGTATGATTTTACAAGTGTGTTGATCGGTCTTAACCTGTTTTCAGGCATCATGGATCAGGACTATGAGTGCAGGCTGCTCAGGCAGATCAACATTCAAAATGAGAACGCAAGCCCCATAGTAAGTCTATTATACACACACACTTGTACATAAAGGAGCTGTGTTTCCTCCACTATTGCACGATGATAGCGCCTTCCAAAGAGGATTATCAACTAGCAAAATACATAGATGGGCAGAGATGGTGTTACTCTCCATGTGTTGGAAGAACAAACGTTTTAACAGGCCAGTCTTTTTTCTTTTTTTTTGACGGTGTCACGAGTGTTGAGTGAAAATAAGACCTCACCAGCCAAATGACTGGGTTTTGTGAATGATGCCTCCTGTTGTTGACACCTCAGACAAATGCACCATCTGCCACCTAAATGATCTTTCTGCTTTGACCAAGTTTTCACATCACTGTCCAAGGCCTGTTTGTATTTGGCCTCCAGTCAGAAAATGCTTTCTCCTCTCACCCAACTTGTGTAGAAAGCAGCAGGAGCAGTGCGGGCACTGACACCCACAAGCTCACCCTTGTCCTCCCCGAGTAAGCATGGTGATCGGTTTATTCCCTCCCGGGCTGGAGCCAACTGGAGTGTTAACTTCCACCGCATCAATGTGAGTCTGCCACAATACACCCAGGACTTCACTGTCTTTCCTACCAAAAGAACAGTGTTCTCAAGATCAAAGTGTTTATTATCGCCCACAAAGGGAAAACCCAACCCCTCGTTATTCTTATTTTGCTTGTCTAGAATTGCTTTTCAATAATTGCTTTTTATTCAATTTTCTCATGTAGGAAATTGAAAAGTCACACAATCAAAACAGAAAAACCAAAGATGGCACAACCGACAGCAACAAAGGTAATCAATCCGCCTTTATATCCAGAAACTAGGCATGGCACACTTTTTAATAATAGATCGTGATACACTGTTTTTCTCTTCAGTTTCATTGCTACTGTGATGTATTAAAAATGACTAGGGCTTAAACTAACATATATTTTCACTATCCATTA
This sequence comes from Myoxocephalus aenaeus, assembly GCA_038501785.1. Lineage (NCBI taxonomy): Eukaryota > Metazoa > Chordata > Actinopteri > Perciformes > Cottidae > Myoxocephalus > Myoxocephalus aenaeus. The sequence goes on along the minus strand of JBAMJR010000073.1, from coordinate 3,587,499 downwards.
CTTGTTTGGTGTATAGAGAATACTATAAATGTATGTACATAAAGGAATAAGAAATTAGACATTTTAATTTTTGCTTGAAAAACTACTGAAATGTCAAATAAATTATCAAAATTGGTGGAGATGTATCATGTCGATCGGCTCTAAAGATGACTGCCTTTTAGAATATTATGTATTTCAGAATTGCCGTTTACTGTGACACTTACGTTATTATAGGAACATTATTATGATAGTATTGCAATCCTGAGTTATCCTATGACTGTCTGCCCTTAAAAGACAAATACTCTCTGGTGTGAGTCCTGTCCTGTGTTGTCAGCTCATTTCTACACGTGCCTCTGTCTGCTCCAGTGACAGTCAAAGTTGATAATTTGACCTTTTCTTGTTTACTAAGCCTAGAAAGGCTCATGGAAACGGGAGATAAGGACGAAACAAAGCTTTGTGAAAAAATTCTCTCTGATCTTCAAAATGGGAGAGAGGGCTGTAAAATTGCAGAGGGAGCTGTGTTTGAACTTAATCATTTCGACAGCCTGGTTTGATTTCCCCTCTGTCTCTTCCTTTGCCTACAGCGGACGGTCTGGCTTACTCGGCTCTGCTGAAGAACGAGCTGTTAGGAGCGGGCATCGAGAAAGTCCAGGACCCCCAGTCAGAAGACCGCCGTCTGCAGCCATCTACTCCAGCCAAGAGAAGCCTATTTAGTGTAAAAATAGTTCACATGGCTGCAACTTTTAATGCACTAGTTTCATGGGGACTTTTTTTCGAGTCAGTAATCATCCGGTTTTGTTTTGTAGTATTCTATAAGTGCAAAGAGGGCTCTGCCAGAAGAGGATGGAAACACAGTCTCTCCGTATTCTCTATCGCCCGTCAGTAGCAACAGGTAATATGTTTTCCACGTCATTCCTCAAATGCCATCTCTACCGTTTTGGAAAAGTAGCATCGTATTCCTTACCTACTTGTGTGGTGCATTGCAGCCAGAAACTGCTGCGATCGCCAAGGAAACCTACACGCAAAATATCCAAAATACCTTTCAAAGTCTTGGATGCTCCAGAGCTTCAGGACGACTTCTACCTCAACCTAGTGGACTGGTCCTCTCTGAATGTACTCAGTGTTGGACTGGGTACCTGTGTGTACCTGTGGAGTGCCTGCACCAGCCAGGTGTGTGTGATCTGTCAACACAAAGAGTGCATTGAGCAAAGCAATGAGACAGCGAGGCATCCAGCAGAGAGTATACATTTCTCTCTCATATAATGTTTCCAATCACACTGGAGCTCTCGATCACTGGTTGTGTATCCCACATTAACTAAAAGAGTCTGAAGATGTAAGTAAGCTGCCTCTTGGACGTAATGTTAATCTGTACTTTTTTTTCCTCGCCATCTTTTTAGGTAACACGTCTATGCGACCTTTCTGTAGAAGGAGATTCTGTAACGTCCGTCGGCTGGTCAGAGAGGGTGAGTTTGTCATCTATTATCATCCTTTCATTTTTATGTCTGGTAGCATTTAAAACATCCAGCATCTCTACTATGTTTGTAGTACAACCTGCACACTAAAACGCTTTTCACATTTTTACTAATCAACCACAGAGTTGTTGATGAAATTACTCAGATTAACCTGAAAAAGATGCATCGTTTTTTGTTGTTGTCATTATCAACTCGTGGTGAAGATGGTATTCAAAGTGTGCTGTCTATTTTTAGGGTAACCTGGTGGCAGTGGGGACTCATAAAGGCTATGTACAGATCTGGGATGCAGCAGCAGGAAAAAAGCTCTCCGTACTAGAGGGACACACAGCCAGAGTGGGTGAGTTGTGATGGAGCGATGAAGGCGGAGACAGTCGCTGGAGTAGATATTACAACCTTTATTCATTTCACAGTTGTTTAGCAACATCTCTCATTCACGGTTGGTGAATCATCTTCCCTTCGATTTCATTCTTTGCTGCCAGGTGCGTTGGCATGGAATGCGGACCAGCTGTCGTCTGGGAGCCGTGATCGGGTGATCCTCCAGCGGGACATCAGGGCCCCGCCTCTGCAGTCAGAACGCCGTCTCCAAGGACACAGACAGGAAGTCTGCGGGCTCAAGTGGAGCACAGACCACCAGCTGTTAGCCTCGGGTGGAAATGACAACAAGGTATGTAGACGGAGAATCTCACCTGTCACGTCAGTATCGGGACCACTTTTTCATGAAACAGAATTTCTCTCCCCTCAACCTGCTGTCTGTAGTTACTCGTGTGGAACCACTCGAGCGTCCTCCCGGTGCAGCAGTACACGGAGCACTTGGCTGCAGTGAAGGCCATCGCCTGGTCTCCCCACCAACACGGCCTGCTGGCCTCCGGAGGCGGCACGGCCGACCGCTGCATCCGCTTCTGGAACACTCTCACTGGCCAGCCCTTACAGTGCACAGACACCGGCTCTCAGGTCTGCAACCTGGCCTGGTCCAAGCACACGAACGAACTGGTGAGTCGCCGGAAGTTTTGCTCGCCGATCATACAGCGTCTTCCTAATTACATTTCCATAGTGAAGCTGCTATTTGCAGACAACAGTAACTCTCAACTAAATTGAGGTGACTCCCGAATGTGTTGGTAAATATGTGAAAAACACTGTTTTCTGCAGGTCAGCACACATGGCTATTCCCAGAACCAGATCCTGGTGTGGAAGTATCCCTCTCTCACTCAAGTGGCCAAACTTACTGGACATTCCTACAGAGTACTCTACCTGGTCAGTATATACTCTGTGTATTTGTGCATCTGTCTGCAGAACAATGGGCCACATACGAGGACATTTCCGTTATTATTATTATCTTAACTTTCTCACTTTCTTTGTGTGCCACATCAGATTTAGACCAGCATAAACATAATGAATACCACCTGTGTTAAAATAGGTAATTAGCATAATTAACGACACAAAAATACACGTCCTGCCCCATAGGTCCTATATTGAAGCCTTGCTACATAAAGGAATGCATATATATAGTTCTAAATGTAATCATATAGCCTCACAACATGCCTATATATATATATATATATATATATATATATATATATATATATATATATATATATATATATATATATATATATATATATATATATATACACTCACCTAAAGGATTATTAGGAACACCTGTTCAATTTCTCATTAATGCAATTATCTAATCAACCAATCACATGGCAGTTGCTTCAATGCATTTAGGGGTGTGGTCCTGGTCAAGACAATCTCCTGAACTCCAAACTGAATGTCAGAATGGGAAAGAAAGGTGATTTAAGCAATTTTGAGCGTGGCATGGTTGTTGGTGCCAGACGGGCCGGTCTGAGTATTTCACAATCTGCTCAGTTACTGGGATTTTCACGCACAACCATTTCTAGGGTTTACAAAGAATGGTGTGAAAAGGGAAAAACATCCAGTATGCGGCAGTCCTGTGGACGAAAATGCCTTGTTGATGCTAGAGGTCAGAGGAGAATGGGCCGACTGATTCAAGCTGATAGAAGAGCAACTTTGACTGAAATAACCACTCGTTACAACCGAGGTATGCAGCAAAGCATTTGTGAAGCCACAACACGCACAACCTTGAGGCGGATGGGCTACAACAGCAGAAGACCCCACCGGGTACCACTCATCTCCACTACAAATAGGAAAAAGAGGCTACAATTTGCAAGAGCTCACCAAAATTGGACAGTTGAAGACTGGAAAAATGTTGCCTGGTCTGATGAGTCTCGATTTCTGTTGAGACATTCAGATGGTAGAGTCAGAATTTGGCGTAAACAGAATGAGAACATGGATCCATCATGCCTTGTTACCACTGTGCAGGCTGGTGGTGGTGGTGTACTGGTGTGGGGGATGTTTTCTTGGCACACTTTAGGCCCCTTAGTGCCAATTGGGCATCGTTTAAATGCCACGGCCTACCTGAGCATTGTTTCTGACCATGTCCATCCCTTTATGGCCACCATGTACCCATCCTCTGATGGCTACTTCCAGCAGGATAATGCACCATGTCACAAAGCTCGAATCATTTCAAATTGGTTTCTTGAACATGACAATGAGTTCACTGTACTAAAATGGCCCCCACAGTCACCAGATCTCAACCCAATAGAGCATCTTTGGGATGTGGTGGAACGGGAGCTTCGTGCCCTGGATGTGCATCCCACAAATCTCCATCAACTGCAAGATGCTATCCTATCAATATGGGCCAACATTTCTAAAGAATGCTTTCAGCACCTTGTTGAATCAATGCCACGTAGAATTAAGGCAGTTCTGAAGGCGAAAGGGGGTCAAACACAGTATTAGTATGGTGTTCCTAATAATCCTTTAGGTGAGTGTATGTATATAGGCATGTTGTGAGGCTATATGATTACATTTAGAATTGTATCATTAATATTGAATAGCAGAGTTAAATAGGATAATGTCATCCTAATTTTGAAGGATAATTTATGCAATAATTAAGAAAGTAATGAAGTATACAGTCCATTCGTAAAAATTGGATTACAGCAAACTAATTGCACATGACTACTACGATGTCTGGATAACTTGTAAATCATATTCGTACCTCAGAGAAAATTTGAAATACGAGATAATTGGTGAAAGTTCTTCTAAATCGCAAGCAACTTAACGAATCTAAATGAAGTGAAATTATTTAGCGTCCAATAAAAGAAGGGAACAGAACCCCAAATACCCCTGATCACTTTGATGTTGTACTATTCAGTGTGTAATAATGCGTTTGTTTGCAGGCCATGTCTCCTGACGGAGAGGCCATTGTGACGGGAGCTGGAGATGAAACACTTCGTTTTTGGAACGTCTTTAGTAAGATGAGATCCACTAAGGTATTTATCCTCTCCATTTCCCTTTCTCTGTTCTCTACCGTTCTCTGTCTGTCATGTTTGATTCACAGTGGTCTTTGTTTCACCATCTCCTTCTATCTTCCTCCCTCTTTTAGGAATCTGTGTCGGTGCTGAACCTCTTCACCAGAATCCGGTAGTTGGCGAGCCACTCCACTACGAGGGCATCATGTCGGGAAGGGAACTTAACTTTGCATGTATCAAACTGTAAATGGGCCCCTTCTTTTGAGTATTTACCTCAGTAGTCTGCAGAGGGCCCCCCTCGATAGCTCTTAGTTATTTAGCCAAGTTGTAGCTGGAGGTGGGAGGGAGCTGGAGAGATGCACAGCCGGGGTGTCGAGGGCAGAGGAGATACGCATGTACAGTATTCCACTTCCTCCTTAATGATGGAGCCACTGGCTCCTCCAACAGACCAGGGATCTCTGATGACGAGGAGAATGTGGGAGGCGTTTCTCTCCCAATGTGATTATGTTTTGTTTACAGACTGACATTGTGCTTTCCTGCCAAATATTGAGTTTGTCCTTTTGATTGTCTTATTTATTTTATTTTGCTTCTTTTTTTCTTTTTAAGGCTGGCAGATTTTCTTTTTTGTGTGTAACTGCAGTTTTTGGTGTGATCTGTGGACTATGTTTGCAAAACAAAATCCAGGCGTGTCTTTTTTAATTTTACTAAGAGACAATAATGTTTCATGTACACTGATAACCAATTACATAATCCTGTGCCGTTTCGACAACTGTAAATGCTTAACTAGGTTCGGACAAATCTGCCTGATCTCTTTTGTAAATCTTCTATTAAGTTAATTTTAGTCTATTGATATTAAGCAGTATTGGCTCGTTGTTTTCTAATCTCAAGAAAAATATTTGAATGGCAAATGGCACATTTTAGAAGAAAATCATTATTTGGTAACACTGTATATAAGAGTAGTTGCTTACAAAAGTTATCCACAGGAAAATTTTAAGATTTGAATGTGGCTTGTGTCTCACTCATCTTTTCTACTTTCTTGAGTGGAAAATCCAGCAAGGGGTGTTAAAATGAAACACTTTGTCTAAAGCACACAGTAAAAATATTTGGGATTAAATCAGAGTGGAAATGCTTTGAGAGAGTGCTTTGTGCTGTGTGCTAAGATATTCAAGCTTGAGGCACTTGTCTTTAGCTACTTCACACCGTGTCTGTGTTGAGCAGTCATGCAATTCTATTTTATGTTTGTTATATATCTGAGAAAAAAAAGATTTCATATCTTCAACATTTCCCCCAAATTTTGATTATCTTTTTTCCTCGTTTGAATGTTTGAGTCAACTAGCGTGCCACGTTTAAACCAATGCTATTTATTTGTGTTGTGAAGAAAGGTTATTGTACAGAAATGGCATGTTTGTTTACTAATAATATCTGGGGGAAGTTGATGGGCAGTTTCACTGCTAGACTGAGGACATTTATTTGAATGCCACTTCAAAATCAAGACAATGCTGCAAACTTGAATTACAGAAAGAATGTTAAAAATAAATATTTCTGTACTGAGAGATAATCAACAATTAAACGATCATATCTTGTACCTTATATCGTCGCTGTTTTATTGTGCAACAACTTAAGAGTAAAATCAGCCTGCTGCTGTGGAGGAAAATGGGCGATATCATCTTCTATCATTCTATCTCGCCCAGGTCAATGAATCGATCTGACAAACAAGTATTTGGTGCGTAGCCAAACTATAGAGCTTCATAACTATAAAAAGCATTTTATAATCCACAATGCTTCACTGCGTAACATGTTCCTTCATTACCATGAAGCTGTACTGTAGCTTTTCCTAATTCTGTTTTGGTACTGAATTAGGAGAACCAAATATGTTTTTCTCTCAACAAATGCACTATTTATTACTGTTGAAAGCTCATATTGATTGACCATTTTTATGTGGACAAATAATTAAAAAACAAACATCCACAGTGCTTTTAGAAATTTGCTTTTCCTAAAAAACATGGTTATGAATGAATTATTTAAAAAATATTGACGGGTCCAAAATAAATGTTTTGTTTATCTCTGTGGAAGATAATTGATGTTGGGTTGCCGCTTATAACAAGACTAATGAGCCAATAGTATAATGACGTTGGTATCATGTGGCATCTCTGTGTCGTCAGTGATCAAATTAGCAGTTAGTTTGGAAAAAACTGATAAATGGCTGCATTTGACAGTTTGAAGTTTCACTTTGGTACCGATCCCAAGTGCTGATGAACAAAAGGAGGCCATCTCTGCCTCGCTGACACTGGTGTCTCCATCAGGCTGCAGACTACGTGAATACTTATCGTGTCAAAAAGTGACAATTGACGTTAGCACATATTAGCTATTAGCTCATTTAGTTTGATAATCCATACAATTACAGTGTGGAAAAATAAGTAGGAATAAGTCGTGCAGTTCACCCTGCACTACACCGCTGCTTAGATGAGAAGCTAAACGTGACCTACAACTAACCAGCCATATCCTAAGATTACCAGACATTAAGTTACATGAACCTTGACACACCACCGCACAAAGTAACATAATGTAGTACAGCTAGATGATTCAACATTACTCTACCACGAGAGATGAATCACTTGACAAGACTGTTGAGTCTCACTCCGCTCGGCCATTAAATATACAGGTTTTGCAACAAACTTGTCAAGTAATGAGCCGTTGTTCTCGATTTATCTAATTTATGTAATGATTGTGCAGAATGTTCCTATGAGCTAACATACAACATCTGTACTCTCTTCAATTCTCTGTTTACGTCCTGAATTTCCAGCAATCCTGTCAAACCCTGAATACACAACATAGCTGTACTATAAATAAGGATGCACACTCCTACATACATTCTTGACAGAACTGGCAACCACTTGTTGTGAAGTGAATGCAATGGTCCAGGGCAGGGAGAATGCAACATCTCTTGGTGTAATTTTATCAATGTTATGAATGGCACCTTTAAAATGTAGCTAAAAACTACAGTGCCCAGCTGTTTTATAAAAATGATTTGCCTTTTCAAGAAGAAAAGAAACTACACAGTTTTAATCAATTTTTACAAGGAGTCAATGGGCTCGATGCTGAATGCGACACGCAGGCTAGAGAACTCAGAAAAGTACAGAGGGACTAAATAATTGCTGGTCTTATTAAGTTCATGGGATTCATTAACGTACACTTTTTCTTAAATGTTTCAATTCGATTGTGTTTTCAGAATATCCCAAAAGAAGTTCATGTGTCTCCACACCTATTTGTTAGTGGTAGCATTCTATTGTAAAGTTATGGCTTCTAGTGATTGGGAAAGCCATAGCGTATAATCAACATGTTTTACAGTAATCTGTCTTCATTTAATTTTTTCTCCACTCAATTGATCTGTTTTTCCAGATGAACACCAGAGGGAGCCATCCTATGAGCAGACCCTACACTGCTGCCACCACACCCATACTGTCAGCCTTCACCATGATACCCTGAAGGTGAGAATCAGATTTAACACTCACTAGAGGTGTATATCCTGCTCCGTTGACTGTCTTTTTTAACACGCTATGCAGAAAGTGAAACATCCGAACAAATTGTATCTGGTTTCATTGTATCCTCAGTTACGCATACACAATTAGAGTTTTTAATGGCTGCAAAACATGTGGCCTCACTTTGTTGCCTGCAAGTCTGCTAATTTTTAATTTTCATACTACCAGTCCTGCCCACACTAATTTCACCCAGAGCACGAAAAATTATAAATGTCCACTGCCTCCCAAAGCTCCTCCACCTCTGCTTGTGCCCTGTGGTCTAACCACACTCCCTCTTGCTGGTTTAATAAGCAGCAACTTTATGAGGTATTGCATGTTTAATGTCATCCACTTTCCAGAGAGACTACAGATGAAAATGAGCCTGTTTGGCTAAATCTGGCACTTTTACACAATGGCTCTGGTAAATAACAGCTAAGAGCTCTAAATACATATTTTCACTCCTGTGGTTAATTTACAGATCTCCGAAAATGGCTAATACTGAATACTGGCTGGCTATTAATATAGGTGGACTGAAAAAACGAAAGGTAGAAAAATATTTTTCAGTGTGATGAAGATCAGGTGCTGTAGTCCTCTGTGACTCAGCTCCTCTCAACGTCAGAGAGCCTGAGCTTTTCTCCCCTCCATTATAATGTCATCTAAATAACATGCATAGTCCGTTATAGTGATCAGAAAAATCATCTGAATGGAAGACATTGTTGGAAGAAATGCATTCAACACAGTCTTCCAGCTCATCTGTGGCTCTCGGTGGGCAGATGTTAACATTAAGCCCTGAAAGCAGACAGTAGGACAGAGGGGGATTGCTAATATGCATAATCCTACCTCCTGATGTTTCTATCAAGAGGCACAGAGTGTGATGTTCGTTATACAACTAAAGCCTCACAACACAGAGAGCAGGATCTTCCCCCAGGTTGCTCCATAAGCCAGACTCTTGAGTTGTATTGATAAACGGCCTACAGAGGTATCAAAGGAACAATGCTTTTGTGGGAACTAATGGCTGCAGCCACCCAGGCTTCTTTTGTAATTTTTTCAGAGCACAGAGGGGGTCACTCATGAATGTTATCCACAAATAGTATACTCACTCAACCCAGAAGCCCCTTTGCAGCCATAAACCGGGGGTTGATAGGGTGTTACTCCACAGCCAAACTGTGACAAACCCTGCTGTGACTACATCATTAATTGATTAATACTAGTGCAGTGACCATGAATTCATAAGAGTGATTCAAGTCATAAATACACTCTGGTCCACGGGAAAGAAACACGTGTAGGCGACGGTCTGGTGCCCAGAATTAAAAGGGCCCCCAACAACTGATTATGATGTTTAGATATACAAACTATTGAATCATGTTGTATGTAATAATACACATACAAAAGCATACGTGTGTCTTCAAATCACTAAATCCGCCCCAAAACACATCCAAGTCACAGCTAATTGTGGTCAGAAACACTGGTTTTACAATTAAGTTCTGAAGTCATTCAGAGTATATCAAAAGTATACATACTGTATATGCAGTGGCGGATTTAGCAAATTGGGGGCCCAAGGCGAAGGTATGTATGGTCCCCCCCATCCGATCTTTAAAAGAGAACGAAAATAGATTTTACCGACTGAATGGTGGATAGGCAGGTAAAGCTAATCTACAGGGAAGTAAAGGTTGGAGAGGAGAAAAAAAAAACTTCCCCTTTAAACCCTGCATACACTTCTTTACTCCAAAATGAAGATGGAAAGCAGAGAACCGAACAGAGAATACAGTTTCAGATAACACCTGTCTTTGCCAAAATGCCAGGAAAACCAGCACTGTTTATTGAGAGAGATCTCCACATCACACGCTTCTGACAGAGTCCTACTTGTTGACATTTTCTCACAGGTCTTCACACCAACATGATGCTTCTATCATGAAGTGAGAGGATAACAAAAAACAGCAGTCCATCATTGAGATTAAGAAATATGAATGTTTGTATTGTTAAATGATTACTTTCTCTCTTTTGTGTCTGTCCCTTCCTTTCTCTCCCCCATGTTTCTCTTCCTCCGTATGCCTGTTTTTACTCTTTCTCTCCCTTGTCTTTCTTTCTCTTCCTCTCCTCCTTTTTCTGTTCTTCTCCTGTTCTTCTTTATGACTGTGTTAGAGTGCTGAGTGTTCCATCTGCTTTTGTCTCTGTCCCTTACTCTCTTCCTCCCTCTCTTCCTCCTGATGCATTTTTTTGTCTTTCTCATGTTCATACCAATCTTACTCTGCGAGCCTTGGCCTCAGCAAATTTTATAACTATGGAGTCTGTATCAACAGTTTCCACTATCTCATGTTTGATGGAAATGACAGCCAGGGATGACAGTCTATCTTGGGGGACAGATGAGCGCAGATATGTTTTTAGTTGTTTCAGTGTAGAGAAACTTCTCTCACCTGATGCAACTGTAACAGGAAGAGTAAGCATGAGCCGCAGGGCTATGCTTACATTTGGATAAAGATCTTGGAGATTCTCTTTGTATATGTAGTTAAGAACTTCCAATGGTGATGAGATGTGTGGGGGAAAAGACCTAACAAATGTATGTGCCTATTTTGATTATCTTTTTGTTTTAACAATTTAACCTCATTTCAGTTGCAACCCCAGTGGAGCTAAAAGAACATGGGAGCAAGTTAAAACCAAATATAAGAACATAGTTCAAAGCGGTCAGTAAGTTTATTATAATATCTTCCAGGCTACATGTATGATGTGAACAATATTATACAATTATCCTTCTATTGTGAAAGTAACTTGAGTAACGTGTGGGTTGGGTTGGGGTTTCCCCCCACAGTGGATAGTGAGACCCTTAGGGTCACGCTGCTACCTAGACAAATGCCATCCGTGATAGAGGTAACAGTAAATTCAAACTGTCATACACTTACAGGCAATCTGTTGGTGCTGATCATGCATTAAAGAGGAAGAAATATTTTGCCACTTCTCATGTCGGCCACTGAGGAGGCAATAGATGAAGAGACGCTCTCTGCGGAGCGCTGCTCTTACTATCCGTGCGCCTTCCTCAACGGGATTCTGTAGAAATGGGCAGGCCATTTTTCCAAGACAATGATTGGCCAGTAGGCGGTCTTATAGACGGAAAACCCAGGGTTAATCCAGAAATTACCTCGCTAAGACGAAATCCAGCTTCGTGAGACAGGCCTCAGGGGAGTGAAAAAAAGTTTGGTTGTAAAGTTATCCAGCAGCAAAAGTGAATTGCAGTCAATGAGCGTCTGCATGTCGCTACTTGTGAACAAGTAATCATAAGATTCACATGGAATTATTAACAGGTTTCTTTTGTTTTTGTTTTCAAGTCATTGGCTGCATGGTCACAGCTTTTAATTTTATTGGAATGATTCCTCATACCTCCATAAGCTTCTTAATAACCCATGGCTTGCTGATCATTATTACAATTATGAATTCTAATTCACAAGGAGATAATCCAATCCTTACATAGACCAAACAAGTTTACATTCCATCAAAAAACAAATTGTAAAACACATAGGTCATTGTTTGGCAGTTTTCCTCTGGTTCAGATGAGCGAGGAGCCGTCAGAGTCATGAAGCCCAGAAGGACCCAGACACCTCTGCTGACTGGGAACATGTCCATTACTGTACTGGATGATACATCGAATATTATACCAATAATACTAAACTCAAACTCTTAAAAGTATAACAATTGCACATTTAAATCACTCCCCTTACAAGCCTACAACTAAATAAGGAGGTCAAAAACTATTATATCAAATAATTAGACACATTAGATCAGTTGTTATTGTCCACTACACTGACATGTTGTGTATACAATGATATGCATCATATGGTTTGTGATGCTGATGGATACTCTTGGGATTGCTTGTTGGTCATTTTAAGTTTTTGCTGTCTTATGTCCCAGTCTGGCTACTGTGTGTGATGTTTGTGTTTTGTGTGAGCTAAAACCAAACAGCTTTGTTAAAATGGCAACAACATATTGCATCTCAATGAAGATCAATTAGGCTCAAACTAAGCATGTACAACTCAACGTTGTTTATCTGCGCATGAAGATAAATTAAATTGTATTCAGCCCAGCCGTTTTTTCCAAAGCAATTAATTTTACCAATTACAATTTCCACTGCCCTTAAGGTATGTAACACGTCACTCGTAACACGTCTCATTGGTTGTTTCCCTCACCAATTAATGTGATGCATAATCTTGATCTGCACAATTCAGGTTTAATTCAATTACTTCTGAGCTCCTCACCCCAAGGTACTCAGTATTTTTGCACTCTTGGGACACATTTCAATTTAATTTGTATCTCTGTGTATGTGTGTGTGAGATGTTCCCTCGATCAGATTGCAATTTACGCGCCGACATAAAGTTAGAAAACGGCATTGATTTAACCACCAGTCCTAACATAGAAAGCTATGTTCCATCGGCAAACATGCTAAACCCCCACATGTTGTATTCATATGCATCCTAAACCTTCATATAATATAATTTGTCTGCTGGTTTGGGCCGCACCCTTAACAAGGTCTGGAGGAGAGAAAAAAAAAATCAGCGTCAATTGGCCTCCCCTTGCAGTCGTCACTCCACCTCGTCCCGCCTCCTCCCTGTCTTCTCCGGCCAGCAGACGTATATAAACACACTGATCCATCTTCCTCCAGCCTACCCAGTAACATCATGATAACCAGTACGTGGAGCTCGGCTGGGCGGGCGCAACAGCCCCAGATCGTGGCTGATTTCACCAGCAAACCCAACAGTCAAAGAGACGCAGCCGCGTCTACTCATCCAGCCCACGCGGCATAACATTGTGTCGGCATCACCTGTTGTTTCCATCGATGCACGGTAAGTCCACCGCTTACAGCCTTTGTCCTGCTCCTTTTATCAAGCGAATGCAATGTTAGGCTATTCAATGGGAAAACATGCATATGTTTGCAATGCCTCTCGCTCCACAACCTTTTTTTTTTGCACTTCAGGATTGAAAAACAAATACGATGAAGCAAGCGAAAAGACAAATACATAATAGACTCCGAGTCATAAAACGAAAACACGAATAGCTGTTCAAATCCCGACGGCGTCTACTGGAAATTAAATGACAATCCCTTCCTCCTTTTCCTGCCTCGCCTGAGAGGTGGGGGGAATGTTTATCATGTCGTCATGTTGCCGTGATTTGAGAGAGAAAACATATATATGACCTTACTTTTAGATAAGGAGCAGGGTCGCTGCACATTACATGTGTCACATATCAGAGGTCTTTTGGCTTTCCAACCTCCTGAGATAAAACTTCGGTGCAGCAACAGGTGGCATGTTTTTTTTTTCTTCTTTTTTCTTCTTCCCGGGCCGAAGTCGAGGCGAGATGCTGTTCAGGAGATGGACGTGGAGGAAGTAGGGCGTCATTCAGCACCAAGACACTGGACAGCTCCCACGTCGAGGGCTCATTTCTCTTTAGCTGCGATCTGGACGGAACAACAGGTTTATTTGTCGCTTTTATAGCCTACATTTTAAATCATGCTGAGACGTCCTGTGAATATTAACTAAACCCAATGCTCAGCATTCAAATGTCCCTGCTGCTTGGAAACTAAATGGACGATTTTTGAGAGGTAGATGCTTGAATTTGAGCATGCAAGAGCAACAGCAAAATAAGTCAATTGTTTTTCATCAACACTATATTAAAATGACTCTAGTGCATATTATTGATTAGCTCCTTTTGGGTCTCCTCTTGGTCTAAATAGAGTGCTGTCTCTGCCCAGCACTCCTCTTTTCTGTAGTTTACACTAACAGACCCCCCTTTCCTCCTTCCTTGCTTCCTTCCTCTCACTAAACTGTCCCCATCTTCCCATCCCCCTCTTCCACTGACTCCCAGTCTTGTTGCATAGCTACCAGCTCAGAAACATACTGGAGATGCAGGACAATCTATCTGTCTCATTTCTCTCCCTTTTTCTCTTTCAGTCCAAATGAGACTTATTGGAAAGAAAGCACATATCACTGAGTTGACGGCCTGCGTTCACATTTCCATTTTCTCATTTTAAATGGGGTGTAATTGCAAATTGTGCACAGCTTGGGGTTTCTGTTCATTGCATATGGTGAACAACGTTTATTCTAAGTGCTGTGCTGTGATCCTCTCTGTTCCTCCCCTCCTCCTCCTGTCTCCCTCTTTTGAGAGGAGCTGAAAGGTTGGCATTACAACAACAAAGGAGGGATGGAATGTCAACAGGCTTCAGAGAGAAATGGGTTGAGAAAAACACAGAGATGAGAATTGGATGTAGTCTTTCCATCTCCGACATTTGAAGTTCACCACCTGTCAACACACCACGAGCCGCTGGGTGCTCTGCAACACCTGTGCCACATGTATATCCTGAAATGCTCTGTGACTGGGGGTCAATGTGGAAACAGGGAAGGGAAGATACCAACTTAAGTATTTCAATGTCCTGTGGTGTTACAACTCTTTTTTCTTTTAATACAGATGCAGTGGATGTAGAGCTTCAAACCAAAAGGAGAAGATGCTTTGGAAAAGTCTTGGTGGTGCTGAGTGGAAGACTAGTGATTTTGTTGTGAAGCTGATCAAAGAACAACAAGTCCCAGTCTACCTCTCAGCACAAGCAGTGCTCTTCAGTCCACGTCAGCTTTCACCTGCAAGGCTCTTCAATTCAGAATGTGTTCACATTTTAATGTTGGCATTGTAACTGAGGTTTCCTATTTAAACAATATTTTATCTGCAGTTAAAAATTGACTTAAAATGTTCTGATTGATCCGTGCCTGCACGCCCCTTTGACTGGACCTTTATTTTGAGCATTTTATTTACTTGGAAAATTGCGATCAAAAGCATCATGCTACTCATGAAACTGATGCACAAACAATGAAAACCGCTCCAAAACCTCCGGTAGAAGCTGTAATAATAGCATACAGCGGCACACTTTGTACAAAACGGACCGTTTAAAAATAATAATTGTTCATTGTTCATTAATTAATCTGCATTTGACTTTTATAATGGAGAAATAAAATCTGGATGTACAACTGTTACGTGTATTTCTGCATTTCCTCAAATCAGCATCAACATGACAGCATTAAATGAACATATACACTATATATACGTCACACACCAGGTGCTGAGAAAATCCCAAAGAAGAAAAAAAAAAAACACTCTGGTCTTTCCTGGTCTTGTGTCCACTAACTACTCTCCATTCTCGACTCAAACGTATCACTGTTAGATGAGATGGCCTGCTCCAGAAAGCTTTACTTAACACTGTACTAGGTCCAACACTTTGAGCACTTAGAGGAAGAAATACACGTCAACCATCAATAAGAGTGGTCGAAATCCCTCTGTGGACTTCAGTGGCTGCCTCAGTCTCTGTAATGGACAGTGGATAGCACTTGCTTCCCATAGTGAGGTAGTTTCCTTGATATGAGTTTTGACTGACCAGGTGAACAAAGTGCAACCAGCAGGAGAGGTCCTCCTAGTGGTGTGAGAATACATGAATACATGCAACTTGAGTTTAATGCCACCAAATGTTGAAGATATCACAGAACCAACTATGCAGGCAAACATCCTAATTATTAAAAGAAGTGTTGGGAGGCTGACCCGACTTCCTGCATGGGGATTAACACATTGCTTTGAAGAGTGCACTAGTGGCAGTGCTAAGGGCCCATTAGGATCAGAAGTAATTAGGGAATGAGTCTCTTATACACAGTATCTATCCCTTTTTGTATGTTTTTTTCTTTTTATTACACTTCACTGCCAGTTTTTGTTCCGCTCACAGGGTGGATGCAGAGGCCTTTTCTGAGCTTTGATTAATATCAGTAAACACACCAGAGCAAATATAAAGATATCTAGTCACTACTCCTGAAGAAGTCTGAGAGGCATGCTCACACAACCCGCTCTCTGCTCTGATGCAGTATTCACATATCAGCAAATGTATCTCAAACCAAATAAATATATAGTAACAGACTCAGATGTACTACTAAAAGACTTAAAATCATGATGCTTCTGCATTATGTCAAATTCTTCCAGCTGTGCTTAAACATATAAAAACCAGTGGAGGTGAGCACAATTATTTCTTAGAAAATGGGATTTTGAAAAGATTGGATGAAAAGGAAATAAAGACTTGAGGCTTCAGACATTTTATTTTTATTTTTTAACACCACATATACTTAATCTGCCTCTCCCTCCCCAAGGATACCTGCATGAGTGACCTGACAGGATCCCCATTTATGTTACGAATGGCAAACGGTGCTGAGAACAGAAAGTCAAGCCCACCGCGAGTGGGAAAAATATGAATATCTTAATAAAGGCACTATATTTACGGAAATGTTATCTGATGAATGCAAGTCATTAAAATCCAAAGCTGACATGAACCCAACATGGAAGAACATTTGAATAACAAATCATCTTTATCTCCGCTGACACTACATGCAGAAATCAATCATGTCATTATCCCCCGTTAATAACAGACAGTGCTTACAGCCCTTTTCACTCAGAAAAGCTTGCAATGTTTGATTAAATATGCGTCGTGGCTGGTCTCATTCACACTGCACCCTGTAGGTCTCCAGATTGGCGGCATGCTGGTATTTCATATAGAAAAACCGGGGACTGGCTTGCGTTGCTAAGCAACACAAAAGAGTCAAGTGCGTTTGTTTATTGGCCAATAAGAATGCAGACAAAGTTTTAAGGTTTTCGCAGAAGGTCCTGTAATAATGTCTCTTCACAGAAAGAAAATTGTGCTACAACCTTCCATATATTCATGTTTCATACAAGTGTATAAATAGCGTTGTGCTTTCAGACGTTTCTGTCTCGCAGAGCTCATAAACGGCTCAGCTGGTTTGGTAAAGAGATTAAAAGGTGGTTGATATATTGTTGGTTCTAGCACCACAGAACAGAACCACAATTTATGAAAGAAACTATATACATGTACAAACTACTGAGATGGACAGTGGTGAATCTGACCCTTTTATAGTTCACTCTGACTATATACACTGACATATATATGACTATTGTTCATCAATAAAGAAAGGGATCAAAGGAACGCGTTACATAGCTGTCCAGTCTTTTGGGGCCCAAAGGACAGAATCACACATCACAGCCATAACCAGGCACACATGGTGCTTTATTTATCTGGTTGTGCCTGGATCAAAAATCAAAGCTACTATGACCTTGTGAGAAGAGATGGTCTCACAGCCAAAGACCTGTCTGACCAACGAAAGCAGTCGCCATGAGTCCAGGCTGACGGTTTCACAAAGAATACAAAATGCTTGGAAATAGTAGGGGATGTGTAAAAGGAAGTGCACAACAGGTGACAAAATGCATCAGACACATTCTCAAGAGCACAGACCTTGTGTAATGCATGTACTCGTTGTCATTACTATCTGGGCACCAAGCCTGGCAGGATGGTATGCCAACTGTTCCCCTGCTGTCTGTACTGGCACCTGTCACCAGCACCCTGGCACCTCGGAGGGACTCTGGGGGAGGGAGAGGCAGTCAGTAGTCAGCATGTGGCTACATATGCAGTCTGGTCGAGCAGGAATCAGGGGAGAATACGTCTGCTCGTCATCAAAGTGGGGCTGACATTTGATGAGCAGACACTCATCAACCCTTTTATGATACATAAGCTCCACCTCATGGCAGATTGTGCTTGGCATTAAATAATTACTAATATCTAAGCAGTGTCATCTCTAATATATTGTTGTTGATGATCAGCACTGTAGGACACATAACTGCTGCTTTCAGAAAATATAGGGGAAAGCGAATCACTTCAAAATAGTGGCCTTTTGCACTGTCAATGTGTGCGGCATCTATTCAGTAATAGCCCACTTTATGAGAATTACAAAGTAATCAATAAGGGTTATGGCAATGTTTAGCTTAGACAGTGTCTACTGTATAAATAAACAGACATTTAAATGATTCTGACACCAACTGTGTAAGTTAATAGTTTCTGATTTTATTGGCCTTTAAATAAAGACGCTAATCAGGAATCTGATTGAAATAGGCTGCACAAAAAGTGAAGCAGCTGAGCAAGAGGGCAACTATATTTAGTGAAACTATATCCTTAGTTACTTAACCTTTTACAGCATGACAAAGAACAGGAATTGTTACACTTATTGTATGTGTAATCGCCTGTTTTTTTACCATTATTATCTGAGCCTCTCAAAACAGCTTATGCCACGCTAGTAAACATGGAAGTCGGTCAGAATCTAAATGTTTCAATTAATAAGTTGAATAAAAAAAGACAGGTGATCGTCCCTCCATAAGTTTCTGATGCGGTCAACGCAATCCGTCCACTACGCACAGGCCACGAGCAGGAAAAGGAAACAAACAAAAAACACCTCACACAATAAACTCAATCATTCCCGGTGTTTTTTTCTTGTTTTGAAGTTGTACATATCAACATGCTGAAACTTGGAATGTGTCTTGCAAATCCAACTTAATTCTACTTGCTTTCTTTCTTTTTTTCCACATGTATTTACACAGGGAGGTTGACTGAGCTGTTCCTCAGCAATTAAAGGTGTTTTGACACAGTCACACCTGAGCTGTAGGAGTTAACTGATTTAAGTGAGTGACCTTCTTCTCGCTAAGAGCAAAGTAGTTAAATCGGTCTCGTGCTGTGATACAAGATCTTTTGTACTGTAATGTGTACAGCGCTCATAACACAAGACAGTGTTTCGGTCAGATGGAGGCAAAAATACATTACATTTGAAAGATGAAGATGGCAGCTTTGGGAAAAAAAATAGCTCTTGATTTAAGCAACATTTTTAACAACATGTCTAGACCCTATTCACTGTGTGTAAGTACTCACTGTTTCAAGTAAGATCAAGGAGAAACAGCTCTCATAAATTAATTATAGAGAGGGGCATTTCCCGTTCAGTTGCATGGTCACAGGTACTATATTTCATTAAAATACATTTACATTCTGAATGGATTAATTGTGCCACTATATCAGCAATATAAACATAATTTAGACATAATACTGCAGGTCGTATGGGCAGAGCTTTGGATTATTAATTATAGCGTTGTGGTCCATTAAATAAGCACTATCAAATCTCCACAGTACAATCACAGGGTCAAAGATATGCTAATCTGATAAATGTGCTCACTATTTGATTGACTTAATGTATGTACTTTCATCCATGGTGGAACTCATTAACACGGCAAACAGCATTTAACAATAACGCAACAGGAAAATCATTTTCAAGCAGCTTTGTTTCACGTTCATAAAAATGTCTCCAATTATATATACAGAACAGAACAAAACATATTTAGAGTCACAATGAACAATATTTTGAGGCTTGAATATGTCATATCACATTAGTCATTTTTTGGCAGATAACAGAGACTTCAGTCCAAAAATGTTGGTCGGCAATGTTAACTACATAGTGTGCAGCACAAACACCGTTGAAACAACTCAACATCAGTATTTTCCATATATTATCATAATGTAGAAAACTTGCAGTTTACATGATAAAACAGAGATATGATAAATTAGTTTTTTTAGAATAATCTGTGTTTGATATCCATGATGTGAGACAGTCAAGTCGCATCAATGCCTAAACACTTCAACAGAACTGCGATGGTACAATTAGCACACAAATTAATATTACTTCTATATTCAACAAACTGAGGCCACCCAGAGACACATAAAGCACAGCAGGCAAGTTTTGCCAAAATGTTACCAGCTGCACAGTCAGACATTCCAGGAGAAATAAACAGCACATACATATAAAAGTGAAATGACATACGAGTAAAACACAGAGGTAAAGGTAGGAAAGCTGAATTATTTTTAGTTTGATGTGTACCTTACAAAAAGTATGATTTTGAAGTTTGAAAGTTGCACTATACAAGTTTGAAATGATCAAAACAAAAGCCCAGTTCCTTTTTATCTGCTGGGCTATACAACCGGTCTGAGACCTGCTTTATTTACATTGAAGAGGACTTAAAAGTCATACATTAAGGTTAACTTAAAAGGCACAATGAGTAGGATATTCCTAAAACATAATGTATGGACTCAAACAAAAATAATCCCTCACAAAAATCACTGATGACCCATTAGTAGTGTGTGGCGGTGTCTGTATCTGCACACACTCTGCTTCCCCTTGCCTGTGTTTTCTCCTTTCTTTTCATTTTGCTGTGTTTTGGGACCTTTCTGGGCATCAACCTCTATAAAAACATAGTGACCAGATGTCAGATCGCACCCAGAGGCAGACACAGCAATTGTACTTATTGTGTCTAAAAAAGAAAGAAGAAGAAATGTCTGGTGACGTGAGAATGAAAGAAGCCACTGGAGGCCCCAAAAAAAAAGAAACAAAAAAGACAAGGCTTTTGATTTTCGACACATGCCTTCCGCTGGAAGAAAACTGAAATCTGTAACACTTTCACAGGTAACGGTTGGTCGGGTCACAGATGAGCCGTCAGCTGTAGATGATTCGGGACAGTCAGTACTAGGTGGTCTTCACCAGATCATAGACGTGGACGTGAACGTCATCGTCATATTTGATATAGTATACTGTGGGCTTCGCTGGGACCTGGTAGATGACCAAGCCCGTCCTCTTCAGACCGTTATCTGTGACGTACTCCACCTGTTTACCCACAAGGCTCTCTGGCTCCTCACCTGGCTTCCTGTCTGCTGGCAGCAGATGTTTGTTCTCTGGGTGATGGACAGATGATAACAAAATAAGTACAATGTAACAGGAGCAAGTAAATTCTTGGTTATTAACTTTAGAGTATTTCATGATCTATACCTTTTGATTCATGGAAATATTGTTTGGGCAAATATATACCCCTTCAATCTTCATAAGCTTTATTTGCTGTAAAAACTATTTGTAAGAAAGGCAACTTTCTCAAACTCTAACGAGGCCTCTATTCCACCAGTCAGGAAACTGAACATTCTCGCAGTATACGACATAAATATCCATAAGATATGCGTGTTTAATACATGGTCTGGCCTTTTTCCCTACCATCAGTGTTTAGCAACTTCTTCAAATTGAATTCCAAAATTGTGTGTGTAAATAAAATAATTAAATAAGCAGCCAAGTTTAAAAATTAGCAAATATAACAACAGCGAGGTTAAGATGGTAGTATCTGCAGTTTGAAGCTGAACCTGGTCCTCTACCAAACCAGTTTATTTGTTTGTGGTTTAGTGTTTCGTAATGCTGACTATGTACATTTGTCCTGCCCTCTTCCTCCCACCATCTAAAATATGAAACATTCACAGTTGTATGCATACGAAGACTAAATATCTTGTTACTTTACCTGATTCGGGCAGGACACGTAGATCTCCGTCCTTATAGTCGTCCCATAGCTGGTACATGTACAGCACCGGGTCCTTCTCGTAAGTGATGTAGTACCAGTGAGTCATGATGGGGGCTCGGGACAGCACCATGCCTCGCCACTCGTTTTTCCCACCATCCTCCTTCTCAAACAGATGCTCCACAGCACGGCCCACCAGCTCCTCCGCCCCGGGAGGCACCTTGATCTTATTGTTCACTGCGGGAAGAAGACACTTTGAAATGCCTGTGAACTGGAAAACTGTATAGATCCTAGTATCGTAGGACATTAAAATAATATCATATTATCTTACAATGCTGACAAAGCACTGATAGAATCTACAAAAACTATTTAACGGACTATCAGTCGTGCTTAATGTTAGCGTTATATTAGCTCACTGAAGTCGAGTTTTAGATTAACCAGAAAATTGTTTTGTCTGATATATCCAATAAAACTAATTTGTCTTCTCCTTAAAAAAGTCCAGCATAAAATGGGTTCTTTTTTTTTTTAAGTTAACGCATCACTTTCTTAATTATTTGTCTGCTTTCTACAACATACTCATTCATACTTAGACACAACATACGTGATGAGTTTCATGATTCTGAGAAGCACACAGTTTGACCAAGTGTGACCAGAGTAATTACCAAAATCCAACAAGCTAAAAATACTTCTCAGCACTTTACTGTTTACAATATGTACATCCAAGCAAATACAAAATGTGTCCATAATTAGAGATAGACAATGTCACACTCACCGACTTTCTCTGCCAACACCTGCAGGTTGGACACCCGGGTGTCTTTGAAGACCTCAATGCCATACACACAGTCAAAGCCATCATATTTGACCATGTAGAGAGAGGTGTTCACAGTTAGGCGCTCCAGAACGGTGCCTTTCCACTTGGTCACGTTACCCTTCTCCCTCCAGGAGTGTTGAATCCTTCGGCCCAGCAGGTTGTCGGGGTCTGGGCTCAGGGTCGCCACCGAGCTCTCACTCAGCTCTCCACTGCTACGCTTCCTATGAACATGGAGGGAATGAGGTCCATATTACTTTATGTGTAACGGTTGTAGACCTGAAGGCCTTTTGCAAACATCCAGGGTGCCAAATGGGTCCCAAACAGTGAACTTATAAAAATGCACACATGTGTTTAAGCCTGTCATATTGTTTTATATTCACATATGTCATACTACACCTTAACACATTTCCGGTCATGTTGGGTCGTCCTCCCATTGTACTCAATCTAAATGTGATTTGATCTTTAAGAGCTGGAATTAGCAAGCACATCGTATAAACGATGGTAAACAGTTTGGCATTTATGTTTAATTAAGTTTAAAGCCACGAGGCTGTGATTTTAATTCAAGGGGGAATACCTGATTAAAGTTCATGTTAAAAGGTATTGTTTTTGAAGGGGTGTCACAGACCACAGTAGACTATGTCCTGCTGTGTCGTTCTCGGTGCAAAGACAAGTACACGTTCATACAACACATCTGGGTCAAAGAGTTTTAGCAGATCTTACCTGCCCCGTTTCTTTGACATGTTTCCATAAATTCACACAGCCCTGCGAGACACAACACAGTTCAATTAGCCAACACGAACGGACCAGCTGACGATCAAATGCATATACATTAAAACAGTGTTACGTGGTTTTGATGTTAATCAGCAGGTCTGCTGCCCAGAGCTCAGTCAACCACAACCACGAAAACTAGCCCAATACCGGATGTAAACAACGTGGCTGCTAACTAACCTAGCATAGTACCGACTAACAGGTTGTATGTGTTTACACGGCCAGCCGACAGGAAAATACATGTGTAACTTCGCCAAGACGTGTGGCCAGGAATGTGAGGCTACAGTGAGTCTAAAATAGGAAACCGAGAGGTAACCAGCCTCAATAAAGCACTTCAGGGACTGTTCATTTCAAATGAGTAACATTTCTGAGCATTTCTACACATTAGCTAGCTGAACAAAAGGAAATGCATCGCCATGTATGCGCTGGTTTTACACACTGGTTGTCGACTAACGGACAAACAGAGGACCGAACAGAAGAAATTAACTGGCATGTTTAATCAGATAGAAAGGTGCGATTGGCGGGAGCCGGCAGAATGAAATGTTTGTCCTACCTGATCAATAACGTCACATGTGTCTGTCTTTACAGAGGAGATTCCACCAACTAACGTACGGTAAACACACGGAAACGATACTGATTTGTGGACTACAACTACCGGAAGGAACTCGCTGCTGTCTAATTACTCTGGGATTTGTAGTCACATCTATGTACTTCTCTGGTACTATCTTGTAATTTGGAGCAAAGTGTAATCACCTTTGTTGATTCCAGTGTTTTATGTATTTTCGAACAGTTAGATATTTGTATTAACACTTTGTTCTCTTTTATATGTTGAGGATATGGCGAGGCTTACGAAGCCTTGAAACTACATTTCCCAGAAATCCCCACAAAGCAAGCGCACATTCTTCCTTAAGTCGTTGACTGTTGCACATTTCCATGCGGAAGCCCATTTCCGACACAGCCGGTGAGTCATTACAATGATAAACTATTTCAAAATAAGGAATTAGTTTCTCAAAATAGTGAGGAACACTCTCAATATTTTGACTGAGTGTTTCATTGTTTGGAAATGCTAACTCATCATTTTGAGATGGTTTCTCATATCTTTTTTTTTCTTTGGATATTACATTCATGGAGAGAGCTAGGCCGTAAACTTTCTTTTCACACAACTGATTCTTAAAGTTTTATTTTAATAACATGAATGTATTTATTTGACATCTTTATTGGAAATATAGATACATTTCAACATATTTTAAATACTTTTTGTTTAAAAAAAAAACAAGCCTTGTGTTAAGATAAGATAAAATAAAATAAAATAATCCTTTATTAGTCCCTCAGTGGGGAAATTACAGGATTACAGCAGCCTTGCTCACAAGTGAATAAAAAGAATAAAAAGAAGAATAATACAGTAGAAACAAGTAATATAAATAAATATAAATGAGCAGTAAAACAGTAGAGAATATTAATATACAGACTGAATAGAAAAGTACTTAAACGTATTGCACGTAAATACACGTAATATACGTAATAATATTGCACCAGGTGAATGATAAAGTGACCAAGTTCAGTTCAATGATAAAGTGACCAAGTTCAGTTCAAGTGTTCAGTTGTCAGAGTGGTCAGAGTTAGCCTTTCAATATGGAACAAATCGCTGGATTGTTAGAGGATGTGAGTGACATTTATAACACAAAAGAAAGGCATGCAGAAAGTATTTATATTAAATTTAACTGCAAGCTATGTGTTTCAGCAATATACTGTTTTATAGGCTTGAATAACTTTTGTAATTCAAAAATTAGATTTTGAGAATTTTAGTGTTACATTTTTAATTTTTTTTTAAATTGTTTGTGTCATTTGACTGTCTATTAATCAATACTGGCAACAATTTTACCGTAAAATACTGGCAGCAGAGATGCCAGTATTTTAGTTATTTTACGAAGCAGCTATTGTATTATATTTTAGCGGTAATTTATTGTATATTGGATTACAGTATGTGATAGGAGAATAAGTGGGTTTCACGGTAATTGTACAGTTTATAACAGCATGTTACCGTGTATTTACAAAGGGTAATACAATCTTCCACTTTTACATGTATTTCTCCACAATTAAAAAAAAAAGAAGAAAAAAATAGAAAGCACAAGAATTTCTATACAATACAATATTGCTGTCGTTTATTACACAGCCCTCAATCATTAATACAGATTATTTTGTAAGACAAATACAATAAGGAACATTTTTATTCCAAAACTGAAGAGGTATGTTGAGAAGAAAACACTACACACATTTTACACCTGTCCATGTGTAGTTACTACATGACAGTGTAAAGGAGAAAGAGAAGAGAAGGAGGAAAGAGAGCAAACAGTGAGGGAAGATTTGACGGCCTCACTTCTTTGTCTTAGAGACACACTTTTAGAGGCATTTACAGGAGTCCATTCCCTTTTGAAAATCATCCCGTTCCTTCTGGTTTGTACTTCTACAGTCGGCTCTATATAGCAAAAAACAAATAGCACACAAAAAACACAGTTAGGTAACCAATGTTACATCTTCACATTCTAATTGGCAATTAACTTTACAAATGTTAACTTGGCTATGCTGCTATAACGTTACTGCAGCTACCTGAGCTCGAGCTTGGCTTAATTTTAGCAACCTGATGTCATGAAACAGACCAAATGAAACATTATCTGAGATAACAGTTCAACAATCATGAAGACAAAACAATACTGGAAAGTGTCAGTTTATAAGCCACGTGGCCGTGCTCAGAAGGATGACTGAAGTTGTGCTGTCCAAAATCACCATCAGGGACAGCCAATCACATCTTGTCACTCAAAAAAATATTAGTGGGCTATGAGCAGTTTGATTAATAAAATGTGCTATCATCCTAGCAGAAACATTAGCCTATCCATTAGCCAGTATGATGTTGATGGATCGTGACTCACTGAACTTGGTGAAGCGTATTTCCACCACTTCATTGAACATACTGTTATGCTGATAAATGGCGGTTATCTGCCGCTATGGTTAACTGTAAATCTACGAGCGATGGCTAAATACTTAACTGTAAGTTAGTTATTATGAAATACTGTAAGATACCGTCGTAAATCCCCGTGAATTTACAGCAATACATTACAGTGAAGGTATTGAGGACATGCCCAACCATTTAACTTATTATAAAATACACCTCAGGGTGTGCTTTAATATTCAAACAAAGTCTTTGATTGTAGCTGACATGCTAATGTCCACCACAAGATGTCACACTAAACACAAAAACTCAGCCACATGCTCTTTTAACAGACTTCAGATAATGGACTCACAAGTGTGGAGAGTGAATGATGCAGTACCCTTGGGTGCCTGTCTGACAGCTATTTCAGGGTGAAAGTGTTTGGTTTTTTCTTGTGCCAAACCACCTGTGTGTGTCTGTGTGTGTATGACTCACCTGTGATGTGAACACACTGCGTAAACCTTAACCTTCATGTATTGTAGCCCCATTTCTTTGAGAAAAAAATCATACAGCCTATTTATTCTTTCATTTATTCTTTCATTTATGGTAAATTCTATATTGATTAAAATACCAATACTTTGACACACAAATAGCCATTCATTTACATAATATAAATGTAATGACCAAACAGAGCAGTCAAAAGAAAAATAGGTTATTGGCCTTTGCTGAAAACAAATTAAGCAACAATCATTGCAAAGATGGAAAGCCAATCATTTGATTGAATTGATGTTTGCATGAAATTATTTTCTTTGTTCTAATTATGATTAGCATGAGCAGCAAGAGGTGTCGAGATGACACGTTGTGAAGAATGTTAACACGTCAAGTGAGTGTGTTCAGGGACAACATGTGTTGGTTTTGACAGAACATACAGTATAATTGCATAAACTGAGTTTATACAATTACATTCTGCTTACATTTTAAGAACATAATATAACACATGTGTAAAAATACAAAGTATTAAGTATATAATCACATGAAAATGTAGATAAAACTCATCAACTGTAGCTTCCTTAAAAAATATTACAAACCTTACACAAACCTTATTTATTGAGGATACCATGTCCCAAAAAACATTACGGTAACACTTAAATACAAAAGCTGTAGCAATATCATTAACAGTTGGGACAAGAGGACGACAAGCCCAGAGTAATCTGATTATAAAGTAACTAATTCACCATGCTCTAATAAAAACAAAAGTACTCTGTTATTAGATACTTAAAAAACATTGAAGACTTTTTAGATTAAAGTTATTTACATTAGAGACAATTAGAAAACATTTTCACCACTTAAATGGGGACTTTTAAAATGTTTCTAACTGTAATACATACTTTGTTTAATGTTTGAATAGAAAGCATGAGTATGTTTGAGTTCAAGACCAAGTTTGAGATTGTTACAGAATAAAGATTACAATATTAAAGCTGTTAAATACAATATGCTACACAATCTTGTACATAGGTATTAAGTTCATCAGTGTTGAAGGCCAACGTCAGTCTGCCCTATAATTTTGTACTTTTACATTTATTGTACAGCATAGGCATACACATGCTCAAAGTACATACAAACAGTAATAATGGACACTATAAATATGAACAATTTCCCCAAATGAAGCATCTCCCTTGTTGTTTACTTTAAGTTTTAGCACAGAACCAGTTCTGTAAGTTTGGCAAAGCACACCAACAACATGGGGGCTATGGGCAACATATACAGAGCTGTTAAAAGTAAGGTCATCATTCAAGGTCAACCTCAGATTGACCAACACAACATCTGCTTTCTATGAGGACCAAATGGTAACAGGGCTTGCTTTTGTAACAAAGATTTTGATCGAAAAAGGGTCACCTAACCCGAAGCTATACATTTGCTGAACTTGATGTTTATAACTCACATGCTTGTCAAAACATAACCATCATCCTCGGATAGTGCATCATGAAAAGAGGTTTCGGAACCAGATTCCATTCTTAGAGCTATTGAATAATGTGTGGTGCTCTACAATGTCTCTATATTGTTTCAGAAATACAACAAGTTCTCGTGTGAAAATGCTGCATATTTCTCTCAGCAAAATTAAGAAATGCAGATGTTGACTTCTCAACAAGATCCCCAACTAAAAGGGTAAAACCTGCTAAAGTCACCACATTTGTGAAGCAGTCTTCTTCACTGTATTTTTAGAAGTTCTCAGATTGATACTAACACTCAAAATATTGTTCTAATTTCCATACTCAGTCAAAACTGGAAATCATTACAGTGTGTTCTGGTTGCGTCCATGTCCATGCCAAGAAACAGCTGTTAGTCCTTTGAAATGTCTATATTTTCTGCCATATTAGTTAATACACAAATCTTCGAAGAGAACACATGCACTGTGTCCATCCATCCGGCCACAGTTAATACATTGTGTGCTGAAATGTGTGAAAATGCTGAAATGTGTGAAAATGCTGTTGACCCAAATTGTGTGCATTTTATTGACACATCTCTGAGAGTACACTGAGACCATACCCTTGTTTACCTGGCAATTTGCGAGTTTGGAGTGGATGTTTTAAAACGGATTACAGTATGTTTAGACTCATCATATTTAAATTGAAAAACCTTTGGACTAAAAGGAAATAAATGATTCAGTACCCCAAATCTTAATCCTGGCAGTGTGAAAGCATTCTAACAGCATTTAGATGTCGGGGAATGACATTTACAGAAACTGAAAAGTTAGCAGAATGAATAAAATATGATAAATAAATAGTTTGACCTCATTCGTGGCAAGTCCAATTTTGGAATGGGAACAGGAGGGATGTGGGGTGGGGTGGGGGGTGGGGGCTCACATCTTGGCTACAACCCTGATCATGATATGCTTATGTCCTGTATGTCTGCCTCAAAAATTGAGTGGAAAAAAAATGTTAAAAACAGAGGTGAATTTTTGTTCAGGTTAACCTCACCCACACTTCTCAAATTCATCATCAACCAGCGACCAGGGTCTAAACTCCACTTTGGCATTTCAGAAACAGTTTGCTCTCAACTAGATTTAGCTTATTTTACCCACAGAGAGAAATTGACTGTATTCCATTAGCAGCAGGTTAGTTTTCTCTAGTTTTCTCTTTCGGATAATCCAATTCTGGATTAAGAGAGTATGACCACATATAGGTAAAATGAGTCCTCTACGGACCAATTGGATGTGAGGTGAGAGTCAGTGTTGGTGCTGTGTAAAGCTGACAGTCTTCAAGAGAAAGCCAGTGTTGTATCGACACAAAGATATCTGGCTGTTTTGGCCTTGTTGTTGTCACAGCAACAGAAAGACCTGGATGTTGGAGAAATGGGCTGAGTCTTTTTTCTTTTTTTTTGTTACATTCAGTACCATGATGCTCACAGCAGGCGTTCAGTAAACCAGTGGAGGTCGCTCAGTTTTCAGGGCAAAACGAAGAATGGAGTGAGTCTCAGCACATTTTAGTTGTTACATCTCAGCCACCTGAATTTGTCGATTTATACTGACTGTTTTGCATATGCAAGGCTCCAAAATATAAATCCTTATGTTTACTCCTGACTGACGTCTCTTGCTGCTCGTCTCATGCAACATTTCTCAATGGCTGCCATCTGAGAAGGGGAGCCCACAGCGGCCGTCTCTCCTGGGACACCATACCGTCTCCAAAAATAGAGGTCTCCTTCTCTCCTTCCAACTCTTCAACTCTTCCAGGTGTCAGTCACTTCCATTTGCATTATTGGTTAGTGGAAAAAACTCACAGATCACCAGCACAGAAATTAGTGTGTGCGCAGTGATTAGATATCTCTATTATTAGCTACATCCCTATGCAACCTGAACTATGGCTTTAAAGGGATGGCATATCATGGCTGTGTCATACATATAGTGAATATAACTTGACTGTGATGTGTGTGTGTGTGTGTGTGTGTGTGTGTGTGTGTGTGTGTGTGTGTGTGTGTGTGTGTGTGTGTGTGTGTGTGTGTGTGTGTGTGTGTGTGTGTGAAGCGTGGTGTTGGAGCTAAAAAAGAAATGTGCTGCTGATGACGTTAATTAACAGGGTTGTGTTTCCTTCTGGAACACAGATCCTTTCCTCTCTGAAGACAAACAGGCAAATATGAACACGTTCAACAGAAACCCTGTGAGCCGAGTCAAGACCAAACATGAAGAAACAGTTTCTCGAGTGTTGTGATGTTGATTATGAATAGTTTTAGACTGTGAGAACCGTAGATACAGAACAACACATGAGCTTGTGTATTCGGATGGAGGCTGGCTATTCCTGTGTTTTTTTTTTCATGTTTCATCTATATGTAGATAAAGGCTCAAATCCTTTGCTGCCGAGATTGTTTCACATGTTGGTTTCTTTTTATATATATTTTTGTATGTTATGTGTGTAAATAAGACTTTTATCAAAGAGGCACCTGTATTTGGCTTATGACGGCACATCTTCATGTATTCAGTCTAAATGAAATTCCCCAAAGTCCAAATTCTCCATTTCTGATGAGAGAATGATTCACATTTGGATTGCATGTGTGTAATTAAATCTTATGGTACATCTGATGATGAAGTGCTGTTTCGTCAGGTTGACAGTTTGCGTCTCCCTGAGGTGTTTTGCTCGTCTATTCCTCAACCCATCTACAGCTATGTGTGAACATGCAAGCTTACAAGATGTATTTGGCCTCGTGCTTTGTGGACAATGTGGCGCTTGGTGTTTCCATCCTGTCGTACCTTCTGATTACACATGATGGGGATTTATGTGGTCTCATTGTCAGTGGTGAGATTCTTTTCAGCAGTTTGGGATTTCTTGCAGGGAGTCGATTTCTAGTAAAGACTGAAGCAAGCATTTATCTGTCTAATAGTATGTAGAGTATTTCAGAAGCACAAACAAACACAGTATGCTGCCTAAAATAACAATGGCTGATGCCACAAAGTTTGATTAAAGTGCCACAGACGTAACCACAAGATTAACAGCGGTCCCTTCTGAGAGCTGAAGGCGTAGCTTCTGCCACCCAGCGCTCAACCATAACACAAAATGTTTCAATATAATTATATCCAGTCGGTGTGATATAAGTAAATCCTATTATTAATTGGGTCTTATGATTGTGTAGCTCTTGCTGTCACAGCTAATTGACCCCAAAAATGAGGTGGAGTACACCTGCCTTAATTTATGCACAACTCTAATTAACACCACCACCAGAGATAGATACGTGTGTGTGTGCATACAGTACATCTCAGTGTGTGTGTGTGTGTGTGTGACATGGGATCAGGCTCATCTCATCCAGCATACGTTGGATCTAGTGACCCCAATCAACACAGTCAGACCAATATGGAGACTGAAGAGAGAGAGAAGTGACTTTATTTGGAGTCGTGTTTCTGTCCACTTGGCGAAAGTCCAACATCACCACTGTAGGCGCTAACTGTGGACCTGCTGTTCGGTGCTGAGCAAGTAGTGTACAGTGGGTTGTTAGAGCTTTTTAGCTAAAAGCATAAAACAAAGCTGATGAGAGTGGATATAAAATTAAAAATTTCCAAACTTCAAAATTGAACAGCAGGTCATATTGCTTTTTCTGCCAAAAATGTACTTTTTCAAATTCATTTCAAGGTCCATTCTTGCCAATCCAATCCCGAGTGACTGAAGTAAACGGGAGGGGTTTAGCGTCTTGCTCAAGGACACCTTTACAGGACATTGACGGACAGAGTAGCTGTGGTGGAGATGCAATCTAACACTGCTTATGGGACAGCCCCATTCACCATGAGGTAGCCACCTCAGAGGACACAGACGTCCATCCGTTTACTCTTCAAACTTTAAGAAATTAGCTGAGGTTTATGTTTCCCCGCTGAGATAATAATCAGTCTCTTCACCATCCAGAGGTGTTATTGCATATAATGTTGATTACAGTTTATTTTGATGAGTAAAATAGCTGTGTTACTTTCCAGCAGGCTCCTCTCTATCTGTCTGCCCACGCTTTCTCTCCCTTGTTCTTCAATCCTTTAATCTCAGCATAAACCCACTCTGACTTCATAGCCCTGAGTCCTACTGTATCAATTTAGACTCTCCTCTCCTCTCCTCTCCTCTCCTCTCCTCTCCTCTCCTCTCCTCTCCTTTTGTTTCTCTCAATATCTTTGTCAATGGATTGCTGATGCTGCATGCTGATTCCATAGGAGCTAATCTGATGGCTTTATATAGTGTTTGTGTGTGTGCGTTTATTTTTGTCTGCATTTGTGCATATTAAGTGTTATTTTCTTTACTGATGCAAAATTTGCAAGCAGCAACCTGCACTGAACAGGCACGTTTTTAATGGGCACTGTACTAGTAGAAGTATGAAGCAGCATAAAATAGAAATACTTTTGTAGAAATTGTACTTAACCTCTGTACTTGAGTAAATGCACTTCGTTACATTCCACAATTGTAAAACCATTACTTATAAATGGAACAAATCAGAGCCCAAATCAGTCAGCATCATTCTGGTTTTCAT
Source organism: Myoxocephalus aenaeus (assembly GCA_038501785.1). Classification (NCBI taxonomy): domain Eukaryota; kingdom Metazoa; phylum Chordata; class Actinopteri; order Perciformes; family Cottidae; genus Myoxocephalus; species Myoxocephalus aenaeus. The sequence goes on along the minus strand of JBAMJR010000073.1, from coordinate 3,554,989 downwards.
GAGAATATATCATAGCTTGTTGGCGGTAATTTGCAATTGTATCTTCCCAACACACTGCTGTTGTTATATATTCACTGTTGGCAAATACTACTATAAATGTAATCCATCCTGACCAATCAAATAAATGCTTTCTGCCCACTGAGCAGTAATAGTTAAGATTATCAAGCTTTGCCAATCACCGATTTGCACACACTAATTTCTAATCCGGAGGGCAGCGAGCTTTCCAGTAAATGGCGCATATGAGTTTGAATTATATACCATATATAAGTCAGAGATTTTTATAGCCACAGCACAACATATGTAAACGATGATTCATAGCATCCTCCAGATATTGCAGAAGCAAAATGAACAGTGATATGGTCAGATCAACATGATGCTTTGACTAGAGGCTGATCATTAAAATAGCGCTAAATTTCCAACCTGCTTTTTTTCTGGTAAATACTGGAACCCAGTGGCGGTGCGTCAATAGAGGGCGCTAGGGCGCCGCCCCTCCTAAAATTTTGCGATGAAAAAAAAAAAAGAAGAAAAAAAATAATAATATATACTGTCAAAAAACATTATATATCAAATAATTTAAATAAGAAATATACCGTGTTGCCGCGCTAAATGTGTGTGGGAGACCGTAAGCCCCTGTCAACAACCACTTAAGTTAAATATAATATATCGCCATTCATCATTACTGAGAAAAGCCCCTCCCCTCTCGGGGCGCCGGCCCAATGTGTGTCTATGGAAAGCTAACAAACATTTCACCCTCGTGACGGCAAGGACAGCTTCTCATTGGCGGATGAAACGTGAATCTTCGGGCGCACGAATCTGCGCCCTAGCCAATGACATCGTTTCTTATTGCAACGTGGTTGGACTATTCGTCCAATCAGAGACCTTTATCATTCCCTCACACCCCATATAGCTCCCACGTAGCTACGCGAGCAACACAGCTAGCAGAGACTTTGATTATGTTAGTATGGCGACTGAAAACTCTGTGGTATCTCTACGCGAAACACCTTTCAATCCACGATCAGATGTTGACCAGAAGAGGCTGAAAGAGTTGGGACCCGAACGTCCGGATTTAAATATTCAGCAGCAAAGCAGTGAAGCTACATGCACCAAGCTACATGCTAACCGGAGCTGCTAGCTGGAGGCTCAGTGTGCAGTGGCTCTGAGCAGCCGAGGAAGCGCCGGGCTGTGAAGGAAGATGAGCTTGAAGGATTGCTGCAGAGGTGAGTGTCAAAATCAGCAGATGCCTGTTAGAGTTTAATGTTTTATCTTTCCCACAGCAGAACACATGTTGGACATTGTTAGATTTGGGTGGATATCATATCAGGCTATAACTTTATCTAAAATACCAATTCAACCCCCAACAAGTTAGAGAGTGTGTGTGAGTGAGTGTGTGTGTGAGTGTGTGTGAGTGAGTGTGTGTGAGTGTGAGTGTGTGTGTGTGTGTCATAGCTACAGCCATCAAGGTGGCTCCTGGCCTTTTGTCTATGTTGCTGAGCCATCAAGACACACAAAACATAGTTTTTTGTCTGTAGTATGAAGCCTGTTTGTAGTAGATATTTCCCCACAACTTATCTTACTGTCTCTGTCTCTCTCTCTATATATTTATCTGTAGGTTTGTGACACCATACTTGGACACACCAGGGAACGCTTTGCCTTCAAAGACCACCTCAGTGCCACCTTACTGCAGGGCCCCCAGTTTGAATGCTACGTCAATGTATTCCCTGAAGTTGCTCTGGCCACCACATTGAATGTTTCTTAAACCATTCTGCTCTGAACCTCTCATGCCCAAAGTTACAGTTTGTTGATAGTTGTTATTGGACAGTGTTGAGCACTGTGTTTTCTTGAAATAAAGCTTTGTTTTTTAGAATATTCTACTCCAAACCTCTTTTCTTCTCATTGTGGAGTGCTATTTAAACCGCGCCGCCCAACTGCGCCCCCCCCAAAAAAAATGTCACCAGCCGCCACTGCTGGAACCTGCAACAATGTGAAGCCTGTGATTTGAACAACACATCAGGATGTGATGTCAACTATGCGTCATCTATGCTGCTTAAATTTGGAATAAATGTTTAGTTTTTCCTGTTTAATACAGTCTGGTTTGTTTGTAAGAGTCCGTATGGTGTAAGCAAAACCACAATTATACCACAGGATAGCTGTGGAGTAACAATATGCCCCATCCTGGGTTGTGATTGTGCGTGAGTGTGTGTTTGGTGGTGACGTGACAGTGGGGCGGGGACAAGCTGTGTGTCTTGGTCTGGAGCTTGTGGGTGAGGAAAAGACAGAAGGAAGCTGGGATGCAGCTTACCCTTCCAGTGACTCAGCAATTTCAGAGATGAGGTTTTTGTAAATAATCCCCTTTTCTCATTTCTGCTTCCTTCACTCCTTATCCCCTTTGCCCTTTTCGTACTCCATCACCGCCTCTGCCCCCCTCACTCCCAATAATCATTTATGTCTCATTACTTAATTGTTTTGTACATAAAAATAACATCTCATCACTGTAATGACTCTCAATTAGAGAAAAGAGGGACAGGAAATTTGATAACACATCCATTGTCTTAATATTGCTCCTTTTCTAGAACGAGGGATTAAGGTAACATTTAATATGGTGAAATAAAAAAAAGGGAAATCATTATTCAAATTCTGTTGGTTTGCAGTAGGTTCGTCATCTGAACGCCTATCACTGACAGCCCTCATCTGTTTAGTGCAGAAAAGAGAGACGTCAGTTGCACTTTGCTGAAAGCAGAGAGATGCAGGGACAGAAATAGACCATACTGGGATATCTGAAGAGAGGAGGAGAAGGGAGAGGCCCTGGGTATTCTGCCATCCTAGATAACACCGACTCTCCAGCGTGGTGGGGTGGAGAATGAACGCCAACAGAGACAATGAGGAGCATGAGCGGTCATGCACTGAACTTGTCTCTGTGTCTGCATGTGTGAGCAATGAGGTGGTCGCAGCAGCGATGGTGTGATGGAAGACAGAGGAAGGAAGGGGAAAGGAAATGAGCTCCCTATTAGATTAGGAAGAGAGACTACAAGAGACACTGGAGAACGTTTGCAATGCAAGAAAGCACATGTCATGGCTGTAGAATGTATAACGCAGCAGAAGATGTTGATCTTTTTTTCATTTTTCATTTGCCGTATTATCTTAATTATCTGCACATTTTGGTTTGAGGACTGACTTGATGTTAGTTTTACACCATTATTCAGTCTGCCATTGTGTTCTTGTTAAGACAGTTTCTGTTTGGGAGGGCAGTGACTAAGGCATCTGCCCACTTACGTTCAGTCACCACTGTTTCTCGGGATATTTACCTGAAGTTTTTCACACCAGCTGAGTAAATATGTCAATTGTGAGTTGTTATTTCTATACATTGACTTCCATGACGAAATTGGCTGTATCTACGGATACAGTGGTGCTTTCAACAAAATACTAACGTCAGCAGGCTAACGCTCACAAATGGCAATGCTAACAAGCTGATGTTTACATTTGATGATGTACACCGGCATTTTACTAATTAGCACGACACATTAAGTACAGCCGAGGCTGATGGGGATATCATTCATTTTGCTGGGATTTGATCAAAACCAGAGTGCGGGACAAAATTTGGTGCACAAGAGGAAAAGTCAGGGGATTAAGATTCATCATAAGAAACACAAATGTCTGTACAAAATGTCCATTCAATAGTTGTTGAGATATTTCACTGACATAAAGTCACGTCGCTAACACGGCTAACAACCTGCACAGCTGTGTCAATCTTTGTTATGCTTGTGGCCATTTTATGCAATTGTTTTTAATCACATTTAATGCCTTGGAGATAGCCAACAACGAGCACAAAAAGGAAAAATTCTGTTTTGTGTAGAGCCGTTCTGGGGTCTGGAACCGGACTAATGTTATGCAAGAACTCTTTGAGACAACGCTGTGACGCATCATGACAACATCAGCTATCAAGCATCCTCAGACTGGAGATCATGTCTCTCGCCATGTCAGTCCGAAGTCAGTGGCTTCCTCACGTTAGCCATGTCAGATTGAACAATGGGTCACTTTGACTGGTTTGACTTTTCCTCAAAGCTCACTGTGCCCAGACCTCACTCCCACTCATTCCCATTACTCACCACTTATTTATACGTATCCTATGAAGGCCAGATATGATGTAGATGGGTGTGCATGCCTCATTTGGTTTTGCCCGGATGACATGGGTTACAGAACAATAAAGTTGAAATGTCTTATTTTCATCATGGCTGCAAATATATCTGCTTAGCATGAAGGCAAGAAAGAGCCATCACTGGCTTGTTGAAAGGCACAAACAATTGAATTTAAACAATCAATTCAGACTAAATAGCTTGACTTTATTCTCATGAGCACAATAATTACTTTCTGCTTGCACATCCTTTAAAAAGATTGAGTTGTTCTCTTAGTAGCCACTGAAACAACTTATTTTCAGTGAATAGTTTAATGATGATCGGTAGTTTTGATAGGCTAAGTCGTCTAATTGGCACGCTGTTTCATATGCATATTTTCATATTCAATCCTCAACTTTGTCCCACAATTTTTAGCATATTATTTTAATCAGTAGCGGCATTCAAAGGGCGACAGACTGTTATTGGCCCTCCCTCTACCCTTCTCTTTTTCTCCCTGACACTGTATATGATTAGTTGGTATCATATCTTTCAGTTGTAAGAGATTCTACTCACCTTTCTGTGGATACAGGACACAGTTCTTCAGATAAACAGGAATACCGTTATTATCATAATTACAAATTATAGCGTGCAGGAGAATCAAATGAGTAAATGTACAGGGCTCAACAAAATGGTAAAAACTCACACATGAATCTGATTATTAAACATTGTTGGGTTTTACAACTGAATATTGTCGAATGAACACCTGATAGGAAGTTGTGTTAGGTCATACAAATAATTAAGTTAAACAAACTCATAAACACTATCAGCAAGTTATTTGAAAAGCAAATGTTTTATCAGTCCTTATTATTATTATTACACTTAAGCCACAGACTGCAACAACTACTAAAAAAAGGAGGCCTGAGATAATTAATTAAAGAGACAATCTCAAGATTCATAGAAACTTAAGAAAATACTGGATGGGCAATACAAAATAAATAATATGTATCAACAAGACAAGTTCAAGTAGGGTACATTGGTCCAGTCGATCAAAAACAACCACTTCAAGTATTTACAATTTTCACTTAAATCGTCTCTGTAAAGCAATATTTGAATGTCATTGCAGTTGGAAATGTGCAGAACATTCCTATATTCATCTGTAATTTGAACTAACATGTAAGTTTGCACAGCAACTGCAGTCCAGACCCGTGCTTTTAGCAAAACATTTGATTCTCCAAATCTGTGTTAAGCTGTAGCTCCCACGTCTAAACTTGTGTGGCTGTAATAGACACAAAAAAAACGAGCAAAGCTTCCTTAAAACAAAAAAAGATAAATATGTAATGTCATGGTGACAAACAAACATTTGGCATACTGTGCAGGCTCATGACACACTGTATGCTGAGCACGGAGCCTTTTAATATGTTTATATTGCATTTGTTTGTCTTAATTGGACTTACCTGAGGTCTGTTTGTTCCCGGGTGAGAGAGAGAGACGAGGGTGCTGTTAGGACCCAGGGGTGCTCTGTATGAATGTGATGAATGCTGTAGGGTTTCTCTATCCTCGCAACAATTACACAGCCACTGCTGTTCCCTCCTCACACAGAAACAGTGACCTGCTTGAGACGCCTCAGCACACTGTCATCAATCTTTGCTAAGGCCACTTAAAATCACTACGAGCGATTATGTTTCTGCACAGAGTTCTGGATTCCACTGGAAATAGCAAGGCCGCACAGTGTATTAGCTATTATGGTCACATAGCCAGACGCTATGACGGAGCAGAACAGACTGGCCCCTGGGCTAATGCTCCACAACAACGAAAAGCCCAACAGAGCCGGAATGTAATAGCGCTGTTAAAGGGTCACAGCAACAAATAGTTTATCTTGTTTATAGTTTTTCTCTGTTTTCTGTCACTTCCTCTCTGCCTCCCCTCACATCACATCTGAGCTGTTAGTAGTTTTCGCTCACACAATAAATCTGCTTCGAAACAGGAAGACTGGCCCAGTGATTTCTCTGTGCAACTGTCAAAATGAGAGAAATCCGTTTCTCCTCTTTTCAGTGACTTGGAAAATATAATTAAAAAGTATATTTTCACCACAAATTGACCTTGGAAAATATAATTTGGGAAATGTATATCCTCTAAACTTCCATTTTAAATAAATCATTCAGATCCCAATCCATTTAGCCATAACAGTTAAACCAGGGGGCTATGTTCTGTGTTTACTTTCACACTCAGAGACAAGCAGCATTTGAAATGATGAGTTTGTTTCCAGTGTCAGAATGCTGGTGCTGCTCACTCCAATGTGCTTTGTTTTTATTCATGTATTGCATTTTATTTACATATTCCGATATAACTGGACACATAGATGTTACCACGTGATGAATTGTACGAGACTCAATCAGACTCAGAGACAAGTGTTTGAAACAATTTACTTAAGAACACTTGCACAGTGTTAGGAGGCTTTACATTGAATGGATATACCTTCTGAAATTATGAGAGAGAGAGAGAGAGAGAGAGAGAGAGAGAGAGAGAGAGAGAGAGAGAGAGAGAGAGAGAGAGAGAGAGAGAGAGAGAGAGAGAGAGAGAGAGAGAGAGAGAGAGAGAGAGAGAGAGAGAGAGAGAGAGAGAGCTCTGATGAATAGCCACAGTGTCACTGAGTACAGACCTTGACAGACAGAGCAGAACAGATGAGATGATTCAGACGCCAAAGCATTGTCTTGGCTCTCATCACTTCAGTTGGCGGCCCAGAGCAAATATTATCGGTGGATGATGGAGTGAATTCATTGAGCGGGGGGGCTTTGTTTCCTGTCTCAAAACAATCACAGCTGAAACAGCCTAAAGACCTGGAGGAGATTAAATGTTTAGCAAACGATACAAAGTGCTTTGAGGGAAGAAAACAAAAAGGTAATGCCTGGAGTCTATGAATGATATTGTCTAATGCATATTGCTTTATTGCTTGCATATCACTGCTTTGCTTTTAAAAAAACTTTATTCTCTCCTCTTCTTTAAGCCAGAGGGCTCATGGACGTTTCTGGGTCGTCCGTAATGGGAAGTGTTTAGCAGAGCAGATGCATGGAGTGCTGCTCAGACCAGCTGCTCACAGAGAGCCAGCAGCCAGGAACCTTTCAGCCCCATCCTCTCTCCTCTGTTGCTTCTGTCATTTTATTTTCAAGAGAAGAAACATTTAGCAAAGATAGCTGAAAGACTGTTAAGTTCACAAGAAATAGTTGCTGAATTTACATTTTAACTTTGAAAACAGTATTCTGAGACTTTCTCAGGAAGGCACTTTCAAGCAGTTCACAATTTACATAAAACATTGTATTTATGAGCCGCATAGTGCATGCAGGATGTGCCCTTGTTACTGCTGTTGCCCTCCTCCTCCCTTCTCCTCCTCCTCAAGAGACATACTACTCATTACATAATTTGTTGCTTTAAGCACATATAACACAGTACTCGATTAGAAATGTTAAATTCTCGACTTTAGCTGTCAAATTATTGATTCTGAATTAACACCTCACTATTCATTAATGGTTTGTGTAAATCTAAGGTGTATACATTTTAAACATGTTTTATGTACATTTTTGATTAATGCCCTGAAATATACAGTGTAACACAATATTGATGAGAAAGTAGCTCCAATCATATAAAATTGGGAATAACAATGGAGCTTGGCTACATTTTAATAGCTGGTATAAATGGTTGGTTTTTAATAATTATTTGTTGTTCAATATAAGTAGACATTTTCACTATACAAAACAATCATAATACAGTTGAATTTATGTATGTTTAGTGGTGAGGAGGTGTTGACCAGAGGTTGTATATTGGTACGTGCTAATTATTGATCCCTGGACTCTGACATTTCTTGTCTTTTGATCTATGCGTGCAGTAAGTGTCCCACTGAATGGCGGACTGAATTACAGTTGGTTGTGAGTCACATGATTTAAAGGCCATGTGTCCTTGGATGAAGGCTGCATTGATCACTCAAAGGAGCATCTCTCTTTTTGCCTAAATGAGGACGTCAAACAAACCCCCCACAGGGACCAAAGATAAGAGGACCTATGAATTTGAATATGATGGACATAGTCTGTAGAAGACCACGTGACCCTTCCCTCCTGTCTCTTCCTGTGCATTTTTCTCTTGATCATTTCAGCTTGACGCACTTCTCACTTCCTCCCCAGCTCACTGTCCAGCAACTGTGATGCTACTGAGGCTGCCAGAGGCTGTAAGATGATTTACTCTCTCTCTCTCTCTCTCTCTCTCTCTCTCTCTCTCTCTCTCTCTCTCTCTCTCTGTGTCTTGCTCACTGACTCATTCATGGACTTAGAGCTTGGACCAAATGCAATCAGATTTGAGCTGTGTTCTCTAGATGCTCCCCGGTGCAGAGAGACATGGCCGAAACAGCTTCAGCAGAGATGAAATGTTACAGGGACAACGTTTATGTTGTTTGCCGTACACACTCATAGAGTTTCCTGGGTACATCCATACCTGCATAAATTACAATAGCAAGCTGCACAGGTGTTCTTATGAATCGCAGTTGCGGAAAATGCTCAAAAACAGTTTTAGCTTGTAAAAGCGGGCCAAATAGGAAGTTTGCACCCAGTAAAGGAGCAGTCCTAGGGACCTGGAGGAAGATGGATGGGACAGGGACGAGGATACCAGTACACGGCTAAATAAACAAATTGCCCTCTGGAGGTAAACAGCCTGGGGGGTAGGGAGGGAAATGCTGATATGATTAATTGAAGTAGGACAGCCACGGACACAGTAGAGGACCGGCACTGCAGAGGAAACCAGGTCGAGGACAATCCTCGGCCATATACAGGATGAAACTACTCAGACTACATATAGCTTCACAACTTGGTGTAGTATCTGCCTGCAGCTACTATCAGTACATTGGTTCCTCATTTAATTACAATGAAATGGATAGAGAGAGAGGAGTTGGTGTGTGTGTGTCAATAGAGCAGAAGAGAGAGAGAGAGAGAGGACATTATGTCACGTCAAGGTAAAACTATGTACACGCACTGCGGATGGCCTCACCCACATTTGTACCAGCCACATGTAGATCTGAGGAGGCAACATGAATGGTGTAAAGCTCTGTGTCGAAACCTCACCTTGCATGTGATTTTAATCTTTCTATCTCAGTGTACAATGCATAATCACTGAGGATCCAAACAGCAGTGTGTGTGCGTGCGTGCGTGCGTGCGTGTGCGTGTGTGTGTGTGTGTGTGTGTGTAAAGGAAATAGACAGAAAGGGAAAGGGTGGGTGCTGCTCCCAGGCTGCCAGAGGAGTTTGTCCTTGGACTGCCCTCTTCTGTGACGCACACACACATCAACCCTTTCACACACACACACACACATTCACTGCCACTGGTTCATTTACTCTCTCTCCGTATCAGACACATATAAAACTAGGCCTTGCATGTGCATACACGCGCTCTATAGGTACAGGAATAAATACACTTGCTGCCGTGCTGTGTGTGTTCAGACACACACACACAGTGGAAAGCTCTTAGACTGAGCTCAGACATCTCATCAAGGATGCAGCAGAGCCCTTGTCTGCAGAGAGAGAGGGATCTCATCTGATGTGGGGTAGGATGGGTTGCTGGCTGATTTACAAGGTTGAGGTGTGTGTGTGTGTGTGTGTGTGTGTGTGTGTTTTTTGCGTGTGTTTGCAGCTACCGTTAAACGCTCACATGTACTGAATCCAACACAGAGGGACAACCAGCAAAGACACACCAGTGAATAAAAGTCCACACACAGAGGTAAGTATGCCAATGCGCTCATATTTTTATTGCACAACAATGTATCGTCTTTTTACGAACGCTTAAACGACATTGCCACTGACTGACAGACCGGCTTATTGAGAGAGACCAGGGTGTGGCTCTGTGTTCTCGGCCAACAGAGGTGGTGGACAAGACAGCCTTTTGGACGCAGGCTCAAATCAGCCCCTGCGCCCATCGCCGCCATCTGTGCATCTCAGTCTGAAAAGACTTGACGGCCCAAAATATTACCAGCATCCAAATTATCCCCTTGATCCTTTGAGATCAGTTTTGGAAGTGCTGCGGCTCGGGCTGGGAGCTGATTTGTTCCTGGATTGTAGACATCAACTTAGACAGAGCTGGAGTTTTGCAATACTTGAACCTTTTTGTTAAGCAGAGCACAGCCTGAGATGGTTGCAGATTGGCCTCCAGAGAGAAAGAGAGAGAGGACACATGATGTGTCACATATCTGTGCTGCTGTCTACATGGTGCTGGTAAAGTGTGTCTGGGTGCCAACACCGAGCTGCTCTTGCAGGCTGTGGAATGCTACTAAGTCTATGGATGTGCAAGAGTCTTTTTTTAGGAGCATTACAGTGTTGTTGTTTTTCTTTCTTTTTTAACAAGTAGATTCGCGACCATGTAACACTTTCCAGCTTGTGCTGGCGTCTCTCTCAGCCTTACATGGGTTTCAAATGCCTAAATGGCATCATATTCTCAAGTGGGACCAACATTATAGAAGGAAAGGCACAGGAACACACATACACACACACACACACACACACACACACACACACACACACATACACACACAAACTCAAGCACACAATACACAAAGTCCTGAAGCAGAGAGAAGGCTTAGGTAAGCTAAGCAGGCTACAGTAGCTACGACACAAAGGTTTAACTGTTAGACTAAATAAAATCATTGTACAGTAGTTGGTTCACGACAATGTCTAGATTTGAAGGTCCCACTAAGAATCGTACACAGAACGCTCTCTGCTTAGATAAGAAAAATACAGCATGCACTCTGCTATTATCTGTCAAGGTAACTCAACTAGGGAGTCGAGCTTGTGACTGAATTCAGCCTTTTTTATTATTATGGCAAACCAGATCATGTGTGCAACCAGCATCAGAGAGACCTGTGCAACAATATGGTTTGAGAAAGACTTTCCAGCATGTGCACATTTTTCTTGTTTTGTTCCTGTATTTATGTTTGTGTGCAGGCATCTCCACAGTTTTAGTTAATATTTTTTTGTCATTTTTGGCTCTGTGCAGCAAGCAGGTAATCTAAGCTAACGTCTAGACTGCCGATATCCACCAGAAGCCTGTCAGAGCTCAACCTCTCACTGTAGAAAATGTATCTTATACAGGAGGTAGTGAAAAAACACAACAAAGTGCCCCACATCTCTGTGTATACCATATGTACAGAACATGAAAGTACAGAGTACAGCGCGCATGGTGTTGGAAGGCTCAAACCAACAAAAATGTGCAATTTTGTGTTTCCCAAATCAGGGAAAATTATATATACTGACATTGTCATTTTAATTCAGCAATACTAGTCTTCATCTAATGTTTTTTACATATATTGCAAGTTGAAAATAAAAACACATATTTGCATTTTTACAGGCACATACATACCACAAAAATAGACTGTGGAAACTAGATATACTAGGCACAAGGTATATACAGTCTGTGTGCATGGGGCACGTTGCAAAAACAATAAACAAATAAAATATACTGATAAATCAAAGACACTTTTACAGACAAAAAGAATACCCTGATTTGCTAACATATCAACACCAAGGCATTCAGTACCCTTAATATCTGGTACAGCGAGAATGAGAGGTCTGGAACTTAGATACTCTCAATAGTTGTCAGTCAGTGTCAAACATGTACGAGGGATTTAAATCCCACTTCACAGCTAGGTCCAGAAGAAGAACCGTTAGACAATCGCACTTTGAACCCCCCGTCATCAGGCAAATACAGCGCTATATCACACACACAATTCGAGAGTGGCTGTAAGCCAACTGACTGAACACACTTGTGACACAGACACAAAACAGATAACTGACAGAAGTATGTGCTTGGCCAGGGCTGTATCAGCTTCATGGCTGAGGGTTGAAACAGAGTGGTACTGATCAAAGTCTCGGGTATGCCATCCTTTGAGTGGGAGTGAATTACACACTACAGTATCTTACTGGATGGACGCAATGAAACAGAGACGGTGCCTGATATTGCCTGAAACATTAGCTCTTTAACTCTCCTTCCATCTTGCTTTCACTGACTGTGGACTCATTCAAATAATATCAGCACAGTCCTGATAGCAGCTTAATAGGGCAAACTCTGGTATTAGCACAAAGGAATAGGGAAGAGGACCAACTGATTGCACTGGAACAGTATTGAAGCACACAACAGCTATTGACTCAAATGGACTGGATTCATTCACAATCGTATTGGTATTTTGGCATCTACCTTTCCCATAGGAAAAAAGCAAAATAAAGTTCCCGTGCTGCTGATGGAGTGGGTTGCAGCACTGAGACCCAGGTACGACAATGAACAAGGTTTAGTGCATGTTACTGATCAAATGGAAAGTGGAAATGTGGCCACTCTAGAGTGACAATGAGCCAGGGTTTATAAGCCATATAATGAAGCCCTTGGATAAAACAATCACTTACACATTGTCTCAGGACTTAAGCAGCTCTCAAAGTGACCAAAACGGCAGCAAGTTTCATTAATAACAATCTGAGGGTTGTGTGTCCACTCGATAGCTCCTTGTTTTTCTCAGCCAATCAAAATTCAAGGGGAACCTTTCAGCATGGTTAAATCAACAAGTTGATTATGGGAGGATGGAGAAGACTACATAAATCAATGAACAGCCACGCTGCGGCAATCAATAGATCTCTCTAAAAAGGTAGCAAACCTGAGTGAAATGTCCATTCCATCGATTTTACAGTTTGGCTCTGGATCGATGCTCAGAGCTGAAAAAGTTGGTGTTTGTTTAACGCATTGAATCAGCTGCCTGTTTTCTTTCCCAATTGGATTCATTTTTCGTCCTTTATAGGTTAACCAGATAATGGGTCCAGAAGAAGTACTGCACCCATTTTCAGAGAATAGAGCATCGATTTTCAGTTTGACTACAAGGTCGAAGTGCAACCCAAGGTGGCTCACTGAATGTCCTCAATGCTTGCTTATGACCGAGGAGTTCAAAATGGTTACGACTCGTTCACACCCACTTCAATAAATGAAAAAAAAAAGGGATTCTCTCGTGATAGATCTGGGGATAGGATGTGGGGGTAACATACAGGTTAAATACAACAACGTTCTACCCAGAGAAGCATCATCAAAACCTAAAAAGATCACACAGACACTCAGCAACACATAGAGCAATGGCCACAACCCCCTTGCATCATGAAAAAGCCTCTTTAAATCTTTGTCCCTTTATTTACATGGCAGTTTATATCTGATTAGCTGTCTTCCTTCTCCTATGGCATACATTCAGCAAGAGAAGGCTTTTAGGTTCAACAGGATCAGAATATTTAGAACAAAGATAACCAAAGCCTGAACCCAATTGCAAAATTTTAACAATGGGTTTGTTGTGGATCAAAATATTGAGACATTCATGGGAGTTTTGGGTGATATAGGGCATATGGAGACTAGCAAAGAGTTTTTACAACTGAGGCATTTGTGCCCCATATTGCCCACCCCCATTCATCTTACAATTTAATATCTTCAAATGGGTTTTAAAGTGACGTTTTTGTGGATCTGACTTGCTGAACTTAAAGTGTGGATTCCTCCTGTGACTCTAAACCAGTTTTGAGCAGGTTGTCCCATCTGTTTTAACAAAAATGACACTGCACGTCCTCTCATTCCCTCCCAACATTTTTGGTTAAGGTAACAACATGGTCACTGGATTACAATACTTCAAGTGAAGCCACAATAGCTGCTGGATTCTTTAAGATTTCACATTAAAAAGAAAACAAAAGGAAAACTTTCCTGTACAGCATATGTAAAGATATTTATATTCATATATATTTATATATATAGGCGGGGTAGAGTATTGCAGAATTATATTGCATGTGTTAATCAATAAACCTAGACAAAAACAAGCAAGTATACAGTATGGGTTGTTCACAAATGTTTCCTTTCGATCAAAGCTCAAAATATTTAACCACCTTTGCCTTCAGGGTTACAATCAGTACGCTGACAAAACAGCTGACCGCCTCCCAGATGTTTCATGAAAACAGGTCAGTGCTGCCGTCAGCATGTGAAACCAATCGCGCTTGACAAAGCAAGTGTGTGAGTCCATTCTCTGAAAATTAAACCAAAACGTACCAACAAACTCATGCACACAAACTTACACCCACATATATACATACACACAAACCAAATATATGGCTTCTAACGTTGAATCAAGGCAGTTAAATAAATGGCATTTTCTTCTATGTTTCTTTTTTAGTTGATACAGACACAACCAGACTTTGTGTTCAAGCTCAACTTTGGTTTGGGTAGATACAATGAATATAATATCCCTCCGTACTTTTTTCATCAACTATTTACACATCGATGTAAGATCGACCAGCGGTCTAAAACACTATTTTCACTACTATTTTAAACAATATGAAGAGCAATGTGTTCTTTTGCTACGACAGCTTATACAGAAAAAGTACACTCAAAACACTTTTTAAACGCTTAAAATGTCATTGTCATTTGACCTCAAGTCCCTGATTTTCATTTTTAAGTCCAGCTCCTGCTAGATTGCATTGCATGGATTCTACACAGTATGCAATAGTTACATAAATCATACTTTTCTTCATACCTTTACAGTAAAGACAGCGATATACAGTAGGTGTTTGGAAGCAGAGTGTAAGGGGTGATACTAAGACTAAAGTTGCTGGCACAGTAGACTAGACCAGTTCCACCTTAAGTTATACTAGTTTAATTGTATAGACTCCTCCTAGCCAAAAGTGTCTAAAGACTTTGAGTTGCTCTTTTCCTTCTGCTGACACCAGCACACAGTGCATCCAGGTCCACTGACTGGTGCCGCTGGCGGTAGCTGATTGGTCAAGCTGACAGATCAGCTGGACTGACCGAAAACAAACAGATTCTCCTACAAAAAAAGGCCTCTTTCCTGAACTCTACCAGGGTCACAAGTTGGAAGACAGCCGGGATCTGGCAGAGTCTAGCTCTGGAAGGCTGACAATTGAATCTTTCTTGGGAACTCCAGAGTCTGGAGGTCCTGATCCAGCAGCTGCTGCTACTGCCCCCTTCCCAGCAGGTCCACTGGGAGGAGGTGTGGAGGCAAAGACCACCCTTTGTGGAGCTCCTGCCGATCTCCCCACCCCTGAGGGCCCTGGCAGGTTGGGGTGAGGGGGGTGAGGGGGCTGAGGGGGACCGATGGAGTTGTTGGAAGTGCGGGTGGATGGTGGAGGGCTTGGGGCTGCAGAGGCAGCTTGTTGTGTTCCCTCCTGGGGAAGTGAAAGCTGGGAGGCAGATATGACCCGGGTATCCTGGCTCAAGCTACCTGCATGAAGGGAGTGGGTGCTCTTGTGTGAGGCAGCCCTCTGCTGGGTCTGTATGGGGCTGGGTGCATGGTGCTGTACTAGGGATAATTGGGAACCAGAGGGTCCTGCACTTGCCATGTACTGGAAAGTCCGTCCTGGAGCTGCAAGCGGGCTTTGGACCGGTGGGCTTGCGATTGCAGATCCAAACGCCCCTCCGATTGTCTGAGGGGGTTGAGACTGAAGAGGAGACATGGCGACTGGGCTGGCCAGGTTCTGCATCACATGGAACCGTCGCACCATACGAGGAGACTGCAGAGTCCCTGGACCCACCAGTGGACTTGCCATTTGAGGACAAAAGCTCATAGCCACAGCCTGCTGAAGTGTGGCGATGGCGGAGCCCGACTGCGACTGGCCAGGGGGAGCAAAGATACCGCCGATGGACGGGGTCATAGACATGGCCCGCGGCCGCTGCAGGTCCACCAGCTTCACCATCTCTCGGTCATACTTGACAATCTCCTGGATCAGCTCGTTCTCCTGGTTGTTGAAGACACCAGAGTTGAGATCATGCTGAACCTTGTGCATTAGGGTGGAGTTCTTTTTACCTGCAGAAAGAAATTAATGGATTCATCATTAAGGACGGGGCAAAGAGGACAAAAAGCAGAACACATAAATAGATGGAAACAAATACGAGTTAGAAATGGCATGTGATGTCCTTCAAGTCAGGTACATCCTCTAGCAGAACAGGCCCTAAAGGAAAATGGATGTGTCACCCTGTACTTTCTTCTTCTGTTACAGTGTCCCGTGTTATTCTCAGGGAACAGCACGGCTCAATTTACTGCCTATTTTAACATTAATATTCTGGACAGATTTCCAAAGCACGATGTAATTTTGTTCTCAGTACATTTGGTTCATTTATCTTATGTAAGCATTCACTGGAGGAACTTTTTACCGATGCGGTCTAGACGGTCAATGGCAACAGTCTCGAAGGCGCGTCTCATCATGGGATATTCTTCCAGCACCTCATTGAAGTGGTCAACAGACAGAGAGTAGAGTCGACAGTAAGTCTCTGCTCGCACGCTGGCTGTTCGCCGGCCCCTCGTTAATAAACAGATCTCTGAAACGAGGAAGGATGAAGTGGATCAGCATTTTAAAAAAAGAAAAGAGGCTAAAAATGTCACCATTAGAGGAACAAAAAGAGAAAAGAGAAAGCCACAAATGGTGTCCTACCTCCAAAATAAGAGCCGTCAGAAAGTTTCATTGCCAGAGTGCCCTTTGTGATGACGCTGCAGACTCCGTGCTGAATGAAGTACATTTTCTTCCCAATGGTGCCTTCCCTTATAATGTAATCATGTGGCTGGAATACCTCAAAACGCAGCTTGGTCAACATGGCTGTCACAAAGTACGGCTCTGCGTTGGCAAAGAGTGGCATGGATGCGACCAGCTTGCGACAGTTGAAGTTCACAATTTCCTAAGAAAATATACATGGTTTGGTTAGAAAGATCTGTTAAATGTGCAAACTGCTACACTGCAGTTAAGTAGGAATGGTGAGTTCAGGGATTTTAGTATAAATGTTCATCTTGTAGGTAATGCGACAACTAACTACAAGGCTTAAAACAAGTACTGTGGGGTTTTTTGTATTTTCAAAATCAAACAAGTATCTCAAACACAAAAAGAATCCTTCAGTAAGACTTCACATGTGGAGATTGTGTGTCTCACCTCTCTGAGGGGCTCGCTGAGTTCTCCCAGAATGCTCTCCTCATCAAACATCTTGCCTTGGTATCTGTGCTCATAGTAGTCATGTATCTTCTGTCGGAAGTCGGAAGGCAGCTTGTGGAAGGACATATACTGCTCCACTTGTTTGTACTGCAAGGGAGATGGACAGAGATAATGTAATGTTAATGCAGAGCACATAATAATTCTGACAGTTTTCCCGCTGTAACAATGTTTAATTGTATTAAGTCTGGTGATTTTCTGTATTTTTCTTATTGGCAGAAAAATCCCGTGAAGAGGATCCAAAACCAACTATGCATTGATCTCACCAACAAGTGTTGTCTGTGTAGTCAACAACCGATAACGCTGACTCGTCTGCCAAAGAGCGTCGTTGTTGTCCAAAAAATATCAAAAAACACATCAATGAGCCACACTGTTGCTCTTAGTGACATGTTCCTTCATTATGAGAAT
Organism: Myoxocephalus aenaeus; assembly: GCA_038501785.1. Lineage (NCBI taxonomy): Eukaryota > Metazoa > Chordata > Actinopteri > Perciformes > Cottidae > Myoxocephalus > Myoxocephalus aenaeus. The sequence continues at coordinate 3,537,451 of JBAMJR010000073.1, read as the reverse complement.
TGGCACTGTAGTTTATTTCAAATTAATCCCTCATACATGCTGTTAAATATTCACTACAGAACCAAATGTGTTTCTCCACAGCTAAAAACAGCCTCACTTTGTAAAGCACAAGGCATCAGATCATGTATGCGCCTATATCGTTACACACTAATGTTACAGCAGGAATTACAACTCACACATAGCAAGTATGCAGAAATATTTGGATGTATGTAGACACCTCAAAAAACAGAAAATGTGATGACATTTGGTTAAGCAGCTGCATGTGTATTTTGTTTCATTGATATCTACACTCAGTTGGCAGTCTAATAAAACAGCCTGGCAGTATATCTTAACCTTATGAAGGTTATAATGCATCGTTATACTGAAACTGTTTTAGAGAAATGCCTGATTAAAATGTATGGCCATTTTCAAGGCTGTCGTTCATAGTGCTGTTGAATTGTATTATATTACATTATAGTCAGATGATTTTCTAATCCCGCATTATTGGGTGGACAAAATAGTACAGTATAAACTCCTCTGATGATAGCGCATTACAATTCAACAGCACCACAAGCTCAGCCGCCGAAGAGACGGCAGTAGCTCATGGGGAGAGCGGTCGTCCTGCAACCACAAGGTAGCCGGTTCGATCCCCAGTCTCCCCATAGTTTGCATGTCAAAGTATCCTTGAGCAAGACACTGCACCCCTGGGTGCCTCTCAATTGTTATGGATGGGTTAAATGCAGAGAGTAAATTTCATAAATGTATGTAATATGACGACGTAGTTTATAATGCAATTTATCAATGAAAATAAACAAAGTACATTTCTGATGGATGACTCAACAAACTCAAGACAAAGTGCACAAAACAGTGTAAGCACATGCCCTTCAGCTGACAGCTGAAATGAACACACTCCCTTATGCTACCTAGAAGTTAATCAATGCCTGATCAATAGAAAGTGAGGGCACCAGCACAAACAATCAGCTCCTGTTGTTGAGATATGCTAATCGCAATCCTCCCACAGAGAAAACAAAAACTACGTGGCCGGGCTGCACACTGAGGAGGGATGGACGTGGCGGTGAATCAAGCAAACAGTAAACTGGTGAGAGAGAATGTTTTCTCCTCGTACTTTGCTGTCTGACTGTGTGCACTTCAACCAAGCTCATATGGAAAGCCTAATAAGACACACAACTGCACCCTGCACCTATAAAGCTGTCTGAAAGACAATTGTGAGAGGCAGTGACAGCTCAGCGGGCGAGCACCTGCTTCTGTGTACTCTTAACTTTCAGAGACTGAGGAAAGTCCTCCTCCAAACTGCCTCTGTCCCGGCGGTCCTAACACTGTGGGTGAACAGTGAACACCATGAAAAACATTCAGCTAACATCGAGTGATATCTCGTGACAATGTTTTCAGCAGGTTTGCATCAGAGTAACAACACACAACTGGAAGGTCCCAGTTTCACTTTAGGTGATATTGCATCAGCAGCCATGCATCCTAAAAAAGGCCCCAAGAAAAACAATGAGCTACACCCACTTGCACACTAAGAGCGAGGGATCCTCTTGGAAATTGTTTGTACTCAGACAGACTGGCTCCCTAGTTTCCAAAAGAGATACATAGTTGGTAAACAAAGATTGCTAGTTGAACATAACTGAATAATTGTGCACACATGGAGAATCATGCAGTACAAGGCAATGAAATCCTCACTTTCTTGACAGCAGTGCACAAAACAGAACTGTGAGTATCATTTCATATAACTAGGGTCACAGTAGCAACAACAACTCAAGTATCTCAACTGCAGAAATGACTAACTGTATTTACAGTGCTGTCAGAAAGTTATTACATTTAGTTGCAGTGTCTAATTTGCTATGAAATTAAACCCGTGGGGTTAATGCTGACTCTCAGCTTTAATCATTACATCCTCATCAGATGAATTGTAGTGTTTTTTTAATTTGTTTATGTACAGTCGATCCATTGTCGGAGGAAGAAAATAACAAGTTAACATAATCTTGAATAAAGTCTCCACATTTCATATTTGTGTGCAAATCTTCCAATAGCTGGCTGGACTCTATGACCCGAAGACATCAGCAGACTCTTGGCCTCCTCCCCGGTGATGCTCTGCCAGGTTTGTACTCTTCACTTCTTGCTTATTTCAGGCACTTTCAAAGGGCAGTCTGGCCTTCACTAAAATAAATACATACTGTTTGCTTGGGAATATTATCCTGGTGCATTGGATTAATAGGATTTAAATTCAAAATGGCTCACCCACTATGGATGTGCACCCACAATGTTCTTTACCCCACCAAACACCTCCCCTCTTTTGGGATTGTCTGCCTAAATTAAAACAAATGTACATGTTTTTCCCATTAGACCCTTGCAATGAATTTGGACTAACATTTTCAAGTATTGTTTCTTTCTGTTTAACTGCCAATTTGTGATTTGTCATTGAAAGTGAAATGCTTTTGTGCCTATAAGGTAAGGAGACACTATATTGTCAAGGGTTTTAGAGGTTTTTAGACATTAACAATGACTGTCCCCTGCAGGATTATTTATAATAACTTTGTGATAACTTTGCAGATCTCCTGACTCCCCTCCTGACTTTTCACATTGCCAATACTTTGGTCTATGACCAAATACTTGCCATACTAATGACATTCCACATCAGCCTCAGCTGTACTTTCTCCTCTAATTACAACATGTTAGCATACTAACTAACATGCCTAAGTATAGCCTCGGAGCTGCCAGCATAGCTGTAGGTGTGTTTGACCACCTCTGCTGTAAAGCCAAGAGTCTAATCCAGAAAAAGTTTCCATAATACTGTCAGTCTGTAAAGGTTATAACACACATCCCACATGAGGAACAGTCACTATTCTATTTAAAATCCAATGCACTAGATTAAAGAGTTAAAACAGATCAAAACTGTGAAAACAAATACGTTCTGACCTGTATGAAGGATTAATGCTACCATATACTGTTTCTGCAGAGAGGATGTTGATAGACAATGACCCCACATTGCTAGACAAGAAAGCTCTTGTCACTCTGCCCAGAAAAAAAGCAATGTGTGTTTCTGACTGATACCGTCACCCACGATGCTTCCTTCTGCCATATAACATAAAAAATAATAAGAAACCAAACATGCATCGCTTGAATTATTTAGCATCTACGCAAGTTAAACTCTCCTGGACGGAAGGGCAGCTGCACAGCTCCTCTGATCTTCCGGAGTTACACAATACAATGTCTCACCTGCATGAGTGACTCTGCTTCCTGACATCTGCAGATGGAGAATGGCCTGGAGAAATGACCCTATGTCACAACTCTTTACCCGACGTGTCCAAGCTAACGCTGCTGCTGGTGAGCCTTTCATAGAATAGAAATGCTGATTGTGAACAAAGTGTAGGTGAGGGGCGGTCCGCTAGCGAGGGAAAACCTCACGCTCCCTGCAGAGATGCAGCAACCGAGCAGCTGTGGTTAGATTGTGACTCGGCTAAGTCTGAATGAATGAGGCAGCAGAAGCCTAGCTGATTGAACTTAGATGGTGGCATTTAATGACTTGACTTTGAGAGCCATGTCACATTGCGGCGTATCGATTGTCACCAGGCCAACCTGAAATCTCTCCAGTGTCACAGAGGAGAGGGAGCAAGCATTTGGCCGGTGCGTCACAGCACCCACAGGGGACTGACAAATCCCCAAATGATAGTGGAAATGATATCAATTTCTGTGTCACTTTGGTGACAGTGTATGCGGCAGCAAAATGCTCCACAAACATTTTGTCATTTAAACTTCTGCTTTTGGGAACTTTTTGCATTTAGAGATTTCTTATTCAGATAAAGATTTATGGGGAGTTTTGTCTTTGACTTTGATTATATTTTTACACTTTTAAACCCATTAAGTACTGACCCAAAATAGCTATCAGCTTTGCATAATTTCCCTGTCCTTTTTTTCCTTTCCTACTGTTTTCTTGTGTTTTGTTTTGTTTCCTCTCATCTCCTCTCCTCATTCATCCCACAACCTCTCTCCATTGGAAATTTTAATTTGAGTTCATCCCAAACGGCCATGTGGATGTATAATTCATTCACTTAATTCCCAGATAAATCGCCTCATTATAGTATGCAGCACATTCACCAAAGAGAAGAAAATCAGATAGTGTAAGTCAGAGCTTGTCTTGTCTTTCTTCAATACACAGGGAGGACCAGCACACTGTGGGGTCTCACAGAGTACAAAGTCTCATTGAAGGAAATGATACTTCTAAGGAAACACTGATATTCCTATAATCCAGTCAAAGGGAGTGACGACCAAAGGAGGCAGATAAGGGTTTGTTCATCAGACACACTTTCTACAACAGTAGTGAATATAACTAATGGCTGAAGAGACGTTGTTTTTGTTGCAGACGATGGCGTAGGAATTTCTTTGGCCACTATCTTTGCACAGTCAGCCTGGCTCTGGATAATTGGAGCGATCAGTGACAAACCGTCTGGCTAAGAGAAGACAGATCACTGTTGTTGATGAAGGCAGCGACATGGAGAAGGGGAGATATAAAACAATCTTGTATCCTGTCTTATGCCACATCATGGCAGTGATCTTAGACTGATGTCTGCTCTCTTTCTTGTTGTTTTTCACTACATCTACAAGAGTAACGCTGATTCAATCTAAACCCCCATGTGAGACCATTAAGTGACAATAATTTATGCAAAAGGTGTATCTGTGTAAAGTTATATGACTAGTCTATTGTCTGATGCATGTTACAAAAGCACAATCTGTGAAGTAAAGGGAAGCCCAGCTATCTCAAATGTTTATTGATTAAATAAAATTAATGCCAACAGGCTTTTTTCTCAAAAGACATTTTGATGTGTCACAGTATGAATAGCACAGGTGTGAATAATATATTTAATTATGGCTGCACTGGATGTAGCTGCTCCAGTTGCATGGTCCTGATTGTGCATGCTGGCTCGTTTATGTTAGTAACACCTGTGCTTTTCCTGTTTGCTCTTAAAAATGGTGTCACATTTTCTAGACGCTGGTGGATTTCAGGCAAACTCTGAACTAAATGTAGTTATCATGTTAAATAAATAGTAGGCATATCTGTCAAATATCTGCCTGCCAAAATGTTATCACAGAGTGCACCCAAAAGCCGGGTCAACAGACAACATTAAATGTTGGAGCTAGCATGGCTAGCAGGATAACAACAGCCCTCCACAAAGGTGTAAATTATAGCATTTTATCAAACATTTTACTGTAACTGTCAACCTATGTCACTGTGCTTACGCTCACTGCAGCAAGGCCGCATCCTTCCTTCTCTGTTGCTTGCATTATTTTTCCGTGCAGGTAAAAAACAAGAATATCATAATATTTCTCAAGGGGGTCAATCCCATTGCATAAACTCTTCAAAAATCCTAAAAGTGCAGGTCATTTGTGAAGATTAACTTGCTGAACAAAAAACGGTAAGTATCATAAACTTGTTTTTACCACACAGCTTATTTTATGCAAAAATATGTAATCAAATGGAAAAAAAATCTAATTGGCTTTTTGTTCAGGGAACCAGTGCGATGCTAACTTCTGGCGTTGGCCGACAAAGATAAGTTATCCCTACAGCAGTCCATGGAGCAAAATGCACTATACAAAGTGACTGTTAAAGTCCCTGCACACATACACAGGTGTTTTAACCTATCCTGGCTTATTAGACCAAACTTCACGAACCAATAAGGAGTTTAGGTGCATCAGCTCCTACCCAAACAGGTGCATTCAATTTGGGTTGGGAAAATGTCAGTATAGCACAGTGTTACATGTGCACACAGTCACGTCATATTGATACACCCTAATTACAAGTAGCCAAGTTTAAAAATTGAAGATATTTCTTGAATTTCTGACAGTAACGATCTGCCCTATAGTGAAAATAACTACAGACTTGTCAACAGACTGCAAGCAAAATAACTGACTGCAAAACCATCATCCCTGGGAGTTGCATCTAAATAAAATCCCAAACTAACATTACTATAATGGATTCAGCCGGTTCAAAATAGTTTATCTGTGTCTGGTTTCACATATTAAATACATAACACCAGAAAAGAAGTCTTATACTGAGTGAACTCTCAGGTTGGTTTTCATGCTCTTCTTGTTATGCCGGCAGTGCATGAATCAAGCATGAGACAAAGTCTAATCAGGCAAAATAAGTGAAAACACCTCTGTGTGTGTTTGTGCACCCTGGAGTGTGAGGGGCCTTTAATGCTGCATTTTCTAGTGACCTCACAACGGATTACATAAAACAGGGTAATGTCAGAATCAGAAAGTCAAAATCACAGAATATAATGCACCAAAAAAAGTGTTTCTACTGGCCGAATATGCAAGTTTGAAGGTCAGATATCAACAAACATGAATTCTGACGTGTATCTTTTCAAAAAACATGATCGCCAGAAACACATGCCTGAATTGGTAATTTGCATTGTTTCCAAAGGTGGCACAAGTGAACTATTTCATTCTATTTTAGGTCTGTGTGCCCTCCTGTTGTGTGTTAGTGTGTACACTTTTACTATGTATAAATAACTCATAGGTCTCTGCACCAAAGCCACCAAGCCAGACTCTCCCTAAATTCAACTAGCATGCATTGTGAGTCTGACATTACTGCCGGGCTGAAATGGAAACCTCCACACAATGCTACCTTGAGCCTTACTGGGGCTGTAACAGAATGCTAGCAGACTTGTTTTGCTAACACTCTCCAAATAATAAAAATGTCACTCACAGTCCGATCTGGAGATGTGGCGAATTCACCCAGCAGCATCGGCATCAGCCTCACTGGCATATGGCTGGCACTTTTCTGCCATACACATTTTTTTTTTAATAACCACGTCTTCAGCTCAAATACTAATCCTCACAGAGCAGCAGAAAAAAACTTCTGGGTAAATGCACTTTCCTGCCCTCAGCGGAAAAAAAACATATATTCTGGGATGGGGTGACGATGCATTAGCAAATATCTAAATATGAGCGAATACTCAAAAAAGCACACAGCATTATGAACTTACTTACTTTTAAATGTCTCCTTAATCTGAATAAAAATACAGGCAGTTTAAACTTATACAACTCGTCATCACAGCTCTTAAATACATAAGACACTACTGCTTGTAGTGCAAATTTAACTGGATATTTAAAGCTGAGGTGAAAACTTTAAACCCATGAACAAGAAAAGAGGGCAGAGTAATGGTATTATTCTTGGACAGATGCGTGAGCCCCTTTGTATCACAGATAAAACACAACAACCACCATTAACCACCATCCAGGACACACAGTTAAGACAAGAGTACCAGTAAAAGCACTCAAGGCATTTTATTTGGAAATGATTTATACCCCAAAAAAACCTAAGGGAAGTTCCAAACAATGCGCGCAAGATAAAACACAAACAAAAACACTCTAAACGATGTCAAACAGACAGTGTTCAAATATCTCATAGTGCACCAGGACTTGACAACCATCTTCCACAGGTTTCCCCTCCCCCTCACTTTGCTCCCTGTAGCAAACAGTTAGCAGTATCACTGCACCTCTCAAGGACACCACCAACAGAGAGGATAGGAGGAGGAGGAGAGGAAGAAAGAGAGAGAAATTCAGATCGATGGGAGACAGCTGAAAATCAGGTAGAAATATTTTAAAGGTGGATGAAAAGAGAAAAGAGGGGATGAGATAATGAAAAGAGGGATAGTTAAAGATGCAAACAGATGATACAGAGTGCAGGTAGAGTGAGGGTCAGTGAATGAGTGATCAGGAAGAGAGAAAGAGAGGCAGCCATGGTTGCTTACGTCACCTTCAGGATGACATTGGCAGGACACACAGGTCTGCTGCCTCATCAATTCTACTGCTGCCCAGGGGGACATTATATCACACAAACACACACACACACACACACACACACACACACACACACACACACACACACACACACACACACACACACACACACACACACACACACACACACACACACACACTCTCTCTCTCTCTGTCTCTCTCTCTCTCTCTCTCTCTCTCTCTCTCTACCCGACATCAGCCCCCACACACACATACGCCCAGCCCCTGGCGACGTGGCTCTACCTGGCCGAACACACCCGCGGCCTCTGATTGGCTGCTGAGAACCAACAACACCCCCCCTGCTCCCCTGCCAGCGAGACTCTGCTTGGAAACAGAGAGGCTGTGCCGTTACCACTACAGGCCACTGCTGCAGCACTGTTCAGCACTGCTCTGATCCCCATCCTTGTTTCTGATTTGCAAAGAAAAATACTACCTAATGACCATATGAGAGGTTCAACAGTATCCGGCATTGTGTGACTAAGGTCATAATCCGAAGCAAAGTGGTATGACCTGATGCTACACTGGGCTTTTGTACAACAAACACAAAAAAAGGTCCCCTCATGTTTATGGTTATCAAAATCCCAAATCTTAAATGAATAATGGATGAGCCTACAATACGTTAAATTGACATTTAATCAGCAGCAAATATTCAATAACGTGACATCAGCTGCAGCCAGTCACTAACAAAGATACCGGAGAGGAAAGAAAAATAACAAGATCATTTTTTATATTGACCACCGAGGGAGCTCTTTAATTGCACTGGCAATCAGCACAAAACTATCCCGCTGTGATCAGCCAAACATATTTGAAACCGTCACAGGTAACCAAACCAAAGCTATCAGCATGCTGACAGAGTACAGACCAGTGATCTTCTTTTCACAAATTTAAAATCTGTAAAATTCTTCGATATGTAAGGTCATATGAGGCTCTAACTATCATCAGCTCTGAAAGATATAGTGTGCTAATTAAAGAGCTTTGGAAGTGCTGGTAGATGGATTTCCCCTTTATGCTAACTTATGCTCGCTGGCTGGTGATGGTAGTTTCATATTTACTGTAGAGTCATGAGAGTTGTACTAATTTTCTCATCTAGGTCTTGGCAAGAATGCAAATATTTCCTTAAAATGTCAATCTTTTCCTTCAAGGGGAAATAAAAGTGGAAAACTGGATATTACGAGGTTAACAGGAAACAGCAAAAGGTTTGAGAAGATGGGACAAAGGTGATTTAATGAATCTTCTCACCTTTTCCTGATACTGCCGTCTGGAGGAGTCCAGGGACTGGATAAGCGCTGTGGCATGGCCAATAAAAACCGCATAGCAAGTCGCTCCTACAATCATACTCAGCATGGTGAGCCAGATGTCTGAAAGACTCTCCGGGGCCTGCCGGCCATAACCAATGCACAGCATGTGGCTCATTGCCTTGAATACGGCAAAGGAGTACAGCTCTGACCAGGTATCATTCTGTGGAGAGAGGAGACAGGGAGATAAGCAAATAGTTAAACACATCAATGTTACATAAAAAGGCATGTTTTGAGGGAGAGTGGTGGCAGAGAGTCAGAAGAAAAGCTTTGGGGACATCAGGGTCGTGGAAAAGCACTTATACAAATGAGAACTCCAGGGACAGAGTTGCATTAGAAGGAAAGAGGGAGGAAGAGGAAACGACATCAGGGGAATCCTTCGAGGCCTAATCAGTAAAGTAGAAATTATTTCCTCAGAGAGAAATGATAATGAGAGGTCATTAAATATGCCCTTTCAGAGCTGTGTGAATAGGAATCAACAACGGCAGCGGCCACCAGGCTGTGGGTTTTGAGATTCACGAAGGGGCATACCTCAGGTCGTGAGTTAAAAATACATCAAGAGGCATTTCTTCTGTTGTTCAATTACTTTGACAACATCTGATTAACACGGCCCTAAATGTAAATAGTGGCTTTGTGTTATTCCACTCAAGCTTTCAGCCAAAACTCCCTTCGGCACAAAAGAGAGGGGTGAATGAGAAATCCGAACGTGCTCGATTGATCTGATACTTTTGTCCACCAGCTCCCTTTGTTTCCCTTTTTGCTTTCATTAGCTCCAACTGTGGTGACCTCAACCTCACCACACTGCTGATGCCAATTATGGTGATCAAATCCTGCATAAAGGTAAAGCCAAAAGCCGGGGTTGAAATCCAGGTTTTTGGGTTTAATTTAAATCGTTCTACCAGGGGAACTACAATCCTGTGTAATGGAACTATTGTTAAAGCCGCTTCTGTCCGTAGAAAAATTACGTTTAAAGAGCCTCCTGAAAACCTGGCTTCAAGGTCACAAAAAACAACATCTTCTATCATGGCTCCTGACACACACACACACACACACACACACACACACACACACACACACACACACACACACACACACACACACACACACACACTCCTATTCTTTAAATGTGTAACAGGCTATACACAGAGGTTACAGTCTGCATTCAGCAAAGACAATCAACTATATCCTCTCTCATAGCTTTTAGAGGAGCATTACCAGTCTATTGGATGTGCCATCACATTATAATACACGCTTTTCTTTCCCTGACTTATTTCAAATAACTAAATCAGCATTATCACTATCTTGTTAAAGCCACCTCCAAAGCCACCTCCACATTTGACAAGGTAGAAAGGTTGCATGTAAAGTTATTTGAAATTGCAACAGGCACTTTTTACAATTTGTTGATGTTTTATTGAATAAATAATGAATAAAGCAATAACAAAAAATGTGTCAACAATTAAATCAATCACTATTTGCAACACTTAAGAAGTAAACTAAAGAGCAAATGTACAAAATACATCAACAATACAACAGCATATGTCTTCTATGTCTCTTCTGATCGAAGAGACAGGACATTAAGAGAACCACACGGTGATACAAGCACTTCTCCCTCATGAGAGAAAATGTATGTCCAAAAATAAATACAGCTCCACCAAGTGGGCTAAGGCTAAATGGTGTATGTGAAAACAGAAAGAGAAACAGTGGAGTGAAACAGATTGAATAATAGATGAATGATGAGCACTTTGATTCTGAAATAGCACAGGCAAGACAGAGGGAGAAAGAGACTCCATAGCATCCTCAACCGCCCTCCCCAGAGATTTCAGTTTTGGAACTATCCATTGCTTTGTTGGTAATCGGCATCTCCATTAGCTACAGATCTGTTTGAAGTTGGCTGATAACGCAAAGGGCTTTAAATTTATCTTCCACTGTCCTAAAATGCCTCTTTGTTTACTCTGCTGCGGCCTCGCTGTGCGGCAGGCCTCATATATCTATATATGTACTCACACATACATTTCACTTGCCAAACAGAATGACCAGAGGTTATCATGTGCCTTACAAAAGTAACAAAATCTACCAGCACTTAGTTTAGAGTGTGTGATAATTCAAGTGAGGTTATAGCTACGCTCATTGGAAAGAAAACCAAAATTCTAGCCCGAAATTAAGCAGTCGTACTGACTAATTAGACAGAGGGTGATGTCAGAGTAAAGGTCTTTGGAAACATATATCAGAAAGGTTCATCAGGGGTTTGTCACGAGAGCTAAAGTGTTAAGATATGTGCGTGGCAGAATTACAAAGTTGTGTGAGGATGGTGTAAGCAAAAAGGTGAGCTATATGTTTGGTGAGGTTAAGAGATGTATGAAAACGGTCCTTATTTTGTCTGGTTATGCATAAAGTATGTTCAAAAGCATCAGTGTTTTCATCCTTTTGTTCCACTGTTACCACCAGTTTAGAGTGTTAGCATGCATACAGGTAGCACAAAGTACGACTGAGTCTGAGTATTAGAAGGGAATATCTGGTTCACATTGTATGCTAATCCACCCAGTGATTGTCAAGACATTTCACTATGAAACACATGTCAATCTCTTGGTGGCTGCAGAGGAAAGGTCTGGGGATCACTGAAATCATTAGGATTGAAGCCTCTGGGGAACAATGAATGTCTGTATACATTTCTATAGCAATCCCTCAGATAGTTGTTATATTTCCGTCTGGATCAATGTGGTAGACCAACCCACCGACGCAGCCATCCCTAGAGCTACAAATGACAAAAACGTGCACCCAGAGACCGACACAGAAGATACATTTTTGCCCCATTATCAGTCTCATCACTTCACACTTCCCTGGCTGAAGGACTGATCGGTGTAGGGATGGAATAAATGAAAGAGAAAGGGAAGATTGGAAAAATGGCGTTATATCAGACTGAATGACCGATCTCTATGTGTATCCAACGGCTGATAAGCTTGAGAAATATCAAAAGATAATCAGCACACATGTAGCAAAGCCTCTGTCAGCTCTGCCTCCTGTTTCCTCTCTTTGTGTCTTTCTTCCTTTCTTCTGGTCTGACTCAGTGAGTGTGTGTGGGGTGGATTGTGGAGAGTGAGGCATCCTCATCCCTCAACAGTTCATTTAAAGGCCAAAAGAAAAGCGTCTCAACGTATTCTATCCTTCAACATGAACACTGTGTGATGGCTTCCTTGTGTAGATGGATTTAGTTTATCAATTTGAACCAAAATGTATGTTTATGGTTCAAAATCTTAGGAAGTGCACACCATGAGAGGCGATAAGTATGAAACTTGAGATGGCCAGCTTGCTTAGCTTAGCAATACTGGAAGCAGAGGGAGACAACACTTGTTGTTTTTACAATTGTGTAGTACTGACGAAAGAAACATGATGTAACTTGTTAATCAGTGAGCTTTAGAGGGGGTTTAAGTTTGTAAGCTAAGCTAACCATACTTGAGCTCAGTATCTCACACAGATATGAGAGTGGTATTGTTCTACTTCTTCCCATCTAACTATCGGCAAGAACATATATAAGCATCTTTTCCAAAGTGTCAAACTATTCCTTTAAAAGCTGTTGTATTCCATATGTGCAGATAACACAAGTATTCAGCATTCAGCAAGTTGCTACGCTTAACACTATGATAACAAATTTCTACTTCTGAATATCAATTGAATCAGAGGCTGACTTTTGGCCTCTAGTATCATGTTCTGAAAATGTAGGCTCCCACTTTTCTCACAATGCAACTTAATAGCTTAATTTCTTGGTAAATGCTCATGTCAATCAAGCTCCATGACCTCAGTTTCTAACACAGGGTTTTAGTGGTGAATATTTAGTCTCCAGAGTGACAGAAAACACTATACAATTGTGATCACAAGCTGAGGAGTAATGATTAATATTAAACTGACTAACTCAGTTATTATCTGTTTGTTTATGTTGTTAAATATTCAGTAGTATGTGAAGAATTTTGATGAATTCAGCTGCATTCTGGAAAGGCGAAAACAACTTTTAAGCCTCCAGTTCTGTTGTGGTGGGACAGTCTGGAATATATATATATATATATATATATATATATATATATATATATATATATATATATACACACACACATCACACAACAGTTTATATATACAGTTTGCTTTAAGAACCTTATTTTTCTTATGAGTCTTAATATGAAAGACATGTCTTAATAAGATGCCACGACAACTACTGTATCTGGAGAGGGCTTGGCTGGCAACATGTAATCATCAAAATGATCCCTGCTGCTTTCATGGTGACCATATATAACACATTACTGTCTCCAGAACAGCAACATTTGCACTTCAAACTTAAGGAATGGTTAAGTATAGTAACTGCACTTTTTGCTTGAGTAGGATACTGTAGCACTACTTGCCCTCAACACAGAGGGATTCTTCAGAACAAAAACACTTGAGTTCCTCTGGGACTGAGATAATCTCATCTTTTATCTCCTCCTCGCCCAGGAAACAAACACCACCTCATTTCTGGTCCATTTCCAGAGGTTAGATAGCAGCTTTCACTTTTCATGTTTACAGTATATCCTTTTACAGGCCTTGTGAGTAGTTTATATCCAATTTGCAACGTCCACCAGAAATACCGTTTGGTCATAGGTGCGGTGAGTAAATAAAGTGATATAACACCATACGTAGTAATTATCGGCTTATCTTCTCCAAGGGAGCAAACCAGTGTACAGCAAAGCCTCCTCCTGCTAATGGCAGCGGGGGATAATAAGAAAGAGACATCTCTGTGATGTGGATACAGTAAGGGATGGGTACACACACGTACACACACACACACACACACACACACACACACACACACACACACACACACACACACACACACACTTGTAATTACAGAGTAGAAACCATACACCCTGTGTCTGTCAGTTAGCGCTGCTGCCACGATCATTACCTTGTCGTCTCCACTGATGCAGCGAGGCTCTGCCACCAAACCACACTCTACAATGTAGATTAACTATGTGGCTGACAAAGCTGTATAAAGAGAATGCTAAATATAAACCAAATGAAATGCATGGACGGAATTGGGGTGCACTGAAAAAACAACCTATGTTCCCTGAGGGATTACAAGTTTGACTGAATCCAATTACTGGCTGGTGGATGTCATCCAAAGTTACAGTGTTCTCAACGCCCTCCATGGGTCCTGCCTTTGGGCCCCACACCACCAGTGCCACTGCAGGGTGCGAGGCATGATAGATGGCCTAGCTGCAGCACAATGGCTAATGTTACAAGTTGTCAGCCACTCAATAGGGGGTGGTCTCAGGTGGCTGTTTGCAGCCTGTACCATGCCAGAGCAGCCCTTTGGTTTGAGAGTGACGGCTCTCTGGAGACGGACTGTCTTTGATTATACAGATAGAGAGAGCAATGGAGGAGCCTGTCAACTTCCAACTTCATCATCCTAGACTTTAAACTCTGCACACAGCACAAGGTTGTCCTTGTGTGAGTCATGTAAGTTTATAAAAGCAGAAATATTCAAGTTCTCTTGAAGTTCAGGTTGCTTTGCATGCAGTGCTTTAAAGGCAAGATCAGCACGGTTTATGTATTTTTTACACGCCCTACAGGAAATAAAAGAAGATCATATTAATAGATGAGAGTAAAGCTGTATATCAACATATTAATTAATTAATTAATTAATTATATGTCCAATATATTCTCGATTAATTATTAAATGTCAAAATGTCAAAACCTTTTGCAAAAAAGCTAAATTTCTCCGAGCTCAAGATGACATCTTCAATTTGCTTATGTTGTCAGGCCAACAGTCCTAAACCCAAAGATATTCAGCCAATCATCACAATAGAAGAGCAGGAACTCATGTTCCTGCTCTTCTATTGAGGTTTTAGCTCTAAGTACCTCAACATATCAATCAGCCTTACTATTTGGTTTCTATTTTTGTTTATATTGTATTACTTTGGTGTGTATTTTTTAAGAAAATACATAGATAAAAGGATTCGGTATTTGCTTTGCTTTGTCACATACGTACATGTTTGTGTGAATGGATTTCAGTGGAGGGCAAACAGTTGAAGGATGTCGTTAAAAGCAATGTGTGATGACGTTTTTGATCAAATAAGAAAATTCTATAACAGGGATAGTGGATACACCTGCTCTGGCTAAAGTCTCTTAATGTCCGTTTTTTGTACATTTAGGTACATGTAGATTTTTTTGCTGAGTGATAGCAGACACCTCTGCCTGATTTGCCATCTCATAGTACAATTTTTTTCTGCGATTGTTTGTTTGTTTGTGTGTTTCATTCAGTCAATCATTACAATACAACACAATACAATATTCTATATAATATACAAAACAGAAAGACTGAAAAGGTATAGGTAGAAGCAAAAATGCTTATGTATTCCTATCCTAAATTATTATTATCAATTAAATCAGATAATTAATTTGAAATAAAGAAAACATCAAATAAATATATATATATATATATATATATATATATATATATATATATATATATATATATATATATATATATATATACATGTTTTTGTTCTGAAGAATCCCTCTGTGTTGAGGGCAAGTAGTGCTACAGTATCCTACTCAAGCAAAAAGTGCAGTTACTATACTTAACCATTCATTAAGTTTGAAGTGCAAATGTTGCTGTTCTGGAGACAGTAGTGTGTTACATATGGTCACCATGAAAGCAGCAGGGGTCATTTTGATGATTACATGTTGCCAGCCAAGCCCTCTCCAGATACAGTAGTTGTCGTGGCATCTTATATATTAAGACTCATGAGAAAAGTAAGGTTCTCAAAGCAAACTGTTGTAAACTGTTGTGTGATGTATACATATATATATATATATATATATATATATATATATATACATATACATACATCTTCCATATACATACATTTCATTCACACTTGTAACCCTCAAAAATTGTTTTATAAATGATCCTTTTGAAAATTAGGTCACCATCAGCTAATTTTGATTAAATGTCACATGAAAGCATTCATCAAACCCCAAATAATGCCTTTTTTATATACTGCGATACTGGTCAATATTATAATATATGATTTAGTCAATACTGTCCATCTGAACAAAATAGGGCCAGTAGAACTGCAGTATGTCCGTGTCTGACATAATAAACAAAGACAACCTCCTTTCCTTTCACCAACATGAAAGAGAGGACATTTATTCATCACATTAACTTGCTTAACAGGAATTACTTTTGGACAGCAATAAAAAACGAAAGCTTCTTCTGTCATCGAGGAAATACTTTAAATCTTAAATGTACAAGTTGTCGTGGCAGATGTCGGGGAGCGGGACCCAATCTGTTTAAAACCACATTTAGATCTGTGTCTCATGTCTGGGTTAGTGTGGCCTCCCTTCACTCAATAAAAGGCTCACAGACAGGACGTATAAACAACCAGCTTTTATCTCTCTGAGAGAGGCATGGCAACAAAGAGCCCAGCTGCCAGGTTATACCACCTTCCTATCCCTCTGTTTTCCCCTTTTATCTTTCCTGTCATCAGCCCAACATGCTGAAGAGGAGGCACGGAGGGATCTAGAGGTGTGCCTGAATCTCTCCGGCTTATTTTTCACAGCTTCTTTATTGGTATCCTGTGGTTGTTTTGTCTGGCCCACTGGCTGAATGCTTCTGCAGAAGCCAGTGATTTGAATAATTTTCGGGATTTGTTGATAAGATATAGTGACCTTTCCTCCTGATTCAGCAATAGCATAATTTCAACAATCATAATGAGGATAATAACAGGTCCCTAAATGTACATAGCACTGACTTCAAAGTGGACCATATTGATCAAAAGTACAGTATATATAACGATTGCAGCGGACCTACAATCCCTCCGTTTTAGCCACACTAGGGTGGAAATGTTGGCAGATCCCTTTGGTTCAGACTGAATACAATTAATAAATATCTTGACAACTGTTGCATGGATTGCCATGGAATTTTGTACAGGCATGCATGGTCCTCAGAAGATAAAGCCTACTGACATTGATGTCCCCCTGACTTTTCATGTAGCGCTATTATGAAGTCACAATTCAATTTGTACAATATTCTGTTTTATAAGTACCTGTAAAACTAATGATGTTTAGTGCTGAATATGAAATGTTAGCATGCTAACACACCAAACTTAGTTAGTGAATGTGATCAACATCATACCTGTTAAACATCTGCATGTTAGCATTATCATTGTGAGTTTGTTAGCAGGCTGACATTAGCATTTAGCTAACAGCACTGCAGTGCACAAGTACAGCTCCACAGAGCTGCTGGTGTGGCTGTCGAGTCTTATTTCAATGGTCAGAACTTATATTTATTAATGCTTACCTTTGCAAAGGCTCAATCTGAACACATTTCCATCTTTATTGAATAACCAATGTTCTTCCAATACTAAAATAGACTAAACTACCAACGTATTTAATTGTGTGGCAAATAGATGATTTGACACTAAGAAAAAAAAGCATTTTCTGGTCTTAAAATTTAAATAAAGCTTTTTCAAATGCAAAGGTTCATACACAGATTGAGCCTTTCAACTATCCTTACTAGAGCACAAGGTTTTCTGTTTTAGTCAAGAAAAGAAAGAGTTTATCATTGTCATAAAATATTGATTGACATTCAGCCAATATTTTCTGATGGCGGTCAGAAAAAAATCGATATTCTGTGACCACCGTTAGTTCTTTCCCAATCAACACACAATAAAAGATGCAAATCCAGTTCCGGGGTGATATGTGCAACTTGGTATGCGCAGACATGATTCCCTGTCACATACCTCCATCTTGTTGAGGGACACCCAGCAGTCTGAGGGGAAGTCCTGCAGCATGGGAACCAGGAACTGTAGGCAGCCGTCCCAGTGACACAGCAGCAGCATCATACCAATCAGGTTAAAGATCCGCATCACCGCACTGGCCAGGTCATAGGTCATATGGAAGATCTGGAGTGAGACAATAAGACAGGGAGGGGGGAGTTCAAAAGGCTGAAACATATAGAGATAGAGAATATGTTGGATTTTGCAATATGAACTCTGTGAATATGGCATTCCTATATTTGTCACTTTAGATATTGAATTCATATCTCGGTGACAGCCTGGACTGCTTCCCACTCAGCTCCACAGTATCCTTTGGATTATACCAAGTATGATTAATGAGTAGGGGAGACAGGTTCCCATCAGCCCCACATCAAACACAGCAGGAGCAGCAAGACATTTGTTACACAGAGACACATGACATCAATCAGAGGCTCAAACATGCACACAGAGTCCAGTCACACACACAAAACACTCATGCAAGCCTGCAGGCACACTGATATACTAACAACACATGCAGACAGACGTGCCAACACCTACACATACACAAATTCAAACACACAGAGTGATGGACAGGGACCATCATGATCCTTAACAACTGATAGTCTATGTCGTCTCACACATCAATCATTCTGAGTCACTGGACAGTCACTTAGGCCAATCTTCTATAACCTGACTGACATCGAGAACCACCCTTTGTTGGTGCTTAATGGCTGCATTTAATACCACAAAGCTCTTTATACGGTCTAAATATGTAGAAAATACAAAACGTTTCATAGGATGACATGTAGAAAGGTTTAATAAATGGGTCATTTCTTACTCAGTGCCACTGAGGTAGGAAATATACTGTGAATGGAGTGAAGAGGAATGAGACATGAACCCATGTGCTGATCTATCTAAATGCAGCTTTAACCTTGATGGAGTTTTCATTGTCCGTTTTTAATCAATCACCAACTGACAAAATAGAATAATTTGTCATATCATTGTCATTGAGTATGAATGAGAGAAACTGTACTGTACACAGTCGTGTTGTGCTGGCTGATGGAAGCAATCAGCACCATGGACAGCTCTAAGAAAGCTACATGAAGTTAAAGTAGTTCAGGATTGAGATTCTTGGATTTTCAAAATAAGCTACGACAGATAATGTCAAACAGACAGGGCTTTTGAAACTGGACATTTCCTGTGTCCGCATCTCACTCTCTGCCATATATCTAGTCTCATTCTCCATGCATGCCAAGTATCACTTCCCATCATGCACCACTGTGTGTGTATGTGTGCACGCATCACATCATATCTTCAGAAATCCAATTATCCAAAGGTCAAGTTAGCAGCCAGGCCCCACTGCGCTGCTCACTACTGCAAAATGCCAAAACCGGGCTGCCAATACTGGCACGAACGAAAAGTCGAGTGATCTTGTGACATTGTTGGACCTCCTGTCTCCCAGGTTGCCCTCCTTATGTTGAGGAAGGAGTCCGAAGGAGAGGCTGAAGCAGAGCCCCGACAAAATCCATGCCTCGCAGAGTAAATAAAAGCTGAGTGACTAGGAAGGGCAGG
Organism: Myoxocephalus aenaeus; assembly: GCA_038501785.1. Lineage (NCBI taxonomy): Eukaryota > Metazoa > Chordata > Actinopteri > Perciformes > Cottidae > Myoxocephalus > Myoxocephalus aenaeus. Next base: position 3,517,995 of record JBAMJR010000073.1, on the reverse strand, counting down.
ACTGGGTCGTTGAGTTCAGACTTCAGGGGACTACCTAGCAACAGCACCCATCTTCATATCCAAAGTCTATCAGTCAGGCCTCTGAGGAAATGCCAGCTTACCTAACCTCTCCGATCCCTTTAAATGAACAATTAGTGACATATATAATCACAGTCAACAGCCCCCTAGTGCTGCATATTATCACCAGCCTCTACCCCACCTGCTCTTCCTGGCACCGTAATTGATTAACTGTGTTTGCCCTGGTAATAGGCTGCTTATTAGACCGCCTGATGCTGCCTGTGGGACTATCAGGTCAGACAGGGAGACAGAGGGGTAGGGGGGCGTGTGTGACAATAACAGTAATTAGAATGCAAAGTTTGTTAAAGCTCAAACATCCTGCTGACATGATACATTTCTCACCAGGTGGCAGGTGAGAACATTAATATTGAGCCTCCAGGCGGAGGGAGCTAGGCCTCTCGGAGCAGACAGAGAGGCAGATTGTTGGTTTGGTCACAAGCCAACAATCTGCATATCAGAGGCAAATCCGTGAGCTTTTATCACAGACTATGGGTGTTTCTTCCTCTGTGGCTCAGAGTTGTGTGATCAGAGTTAATATGATATTTACGGAGGGACAGTCATGAAACTATGCTATTCTTACCTCTTCCCATTGGTGAATGTAGCGTATTAATCTGGAGAGCCTCAACAGCCTCAGAAGACTTAGGATCTTGGTAAAGCGGACGATCCTCAGGGCCCGAGCAGTCTTGTACACCTCCGAGTCAATCCCTTTCTCCACTATGAGGAATATGTAATCCACCGGGATGGAGGAGACAAAGTCCACAATGAACCAAGTTTTTAAGTACTTCCTCTTAATGGTTTCAGGGTCCAAAATGATGTCTGAGTTGTCCTCAATGATGATTCCAGTGCGAAAGTTGAGCACCAGATCCATGAGGAAGAAGGTGTCAGAGACCACGTTGAAGATGATCCAGGGCGTAGTGGTCTCCTCTTTGAAGAAGGTGATGCCCACGGGGATGATGATCAGGTTGCCCACCATAAACAGCAGCATTGTGAAATCCCAGTAGAACCTAGCAGGCGTGTGTGTGTGTGTGTGTGTGTGTGTGTGTGTGTGTGTGTGTGTGTGTGTGTGTGTGTGTGTAATACAGGAGGGCAAAATTGGGAGGGGAGACAAAAATAGAGTCAGATAAGAAAGGGCAGTTGCTGTGGAAAGCCGATATGCAAAAGAGACTTCCCAACTCAAGATGGGAAAGTGTAAAGCAGGAGCTACACTTTGTCAATGAATGTAATGAGATGCTGAACTTACTTTTTCAATGATTGACATCCGTCATAAGATATGTCTCTATGCATACAATATACTCAAAATGCAACAGAATTAATCTTGTGATTGTTTTGTTTTTTTGCTATAGTCTGAAGTGAATGTACACTTTAGGTTTAATTTTAAAAGTTGTAAATGATGACAGCACTTTCAATCGTCTTACTTAACGCTTCTGTTTCATTGGCTTGAAAACAAAAAAAAAACAAGTGCAGGGAACTATGCTTGCGAAATGTTTACCAGCTTAATGTGTCATTTATTTTCTTATAAAAATACAATATGTAGAAAGGTTTTGAAGTGATAATACTTCCCTTACAAAAAACTGAAATATGTCCTGTTATCTACGCTGTATTGGCATATGTGAGTTATATACATAACCTTCAAAGTGATGTGTTTGGGGTAAACTCAACGTCTTATGATCAAACTATTGTATGCAAAGGTATTATCAGCACACATCCTAGTGTGCATATCCTTTGTGTTCAACCGTGTTTTACAGTCAGGGGGCTTAACTGAGACCCCAAACACAAGCCATTGTCTGTGGCAGAAAAGTCATGAAGTGTCAAGCTGATACATTTTTTTTTTGTTATCTGTTACGTATGTTTCTTGAGCTGTTTAACAAGGCCGAGGGTCTCCAGAACCTCAGACAGAACATGAGGTTTTAATTTATACCAATGAAGCGTATGTCTTGCTAATCCTTACCGGCCCTGATATAACAGTTTGGTGAATGGGACAGAGAGAGTCAACAATAGTGAGCTTTGAGCCCGTCAGAGGAAGCTCTGCAGGACAGGTGCAGCGCTGAGTCATTACACTGCGACTTATGCAACAAGCTCTGACTCCTTCACGGTACAACAGAACCCGCCCCGATGGAAATGTTTGAAAGAACTTTGCTACTTTGAATATATGCGCATCATAAGAATACGGAGAGGGCAGCTACAGATTCACGTCGTGCGCGAGCTTGCATTGCAAGAGAAAGATGTCCAAAGTCGTACAACTGCAGATCTGCTTGGGGAAGACATGTCTCAAGTTTAAGCTCTATTTGTCTTCTGAGTCGTCGCGATGTGATACAAATGGGCCAAGCATGAATGGCGCTGTGGAGGGTAGTGATCAAACGCGCGAGCCGATTCCAAAATAGATGAGAGCTGTCCACTCTTTGTGGTGCTGAAACCAGCCGGGAGGGGAACCTACGGGTTTCAATGCCATTCAGCGACTGATGTCGAGAAAGAAAAGGTCTCACATGCTAATTCATCAAGCCCGAGTCACGAGGAGCATTCTTGGCTCGTAACATTTCTCTAAATATGTGGATGACAAATGAGCTGGGTTATCGGTGTGTGTGAGCCGTGATAAACGGAGAGCATCCGTCATTGTAATGTAGGATCCGGGGAGCCGTATACAGGCGGACATGTCTCCAGTGAGCATGCTTGAGGTTTTCGCACACTTGGCTCAAGGTGACATTCCATTACTGAGTGCATCGCATATACGCACGCAGGCACCCACGCGCGCGTAGCCTACATCCAGTCAGCACGGCTCTTGTCACTGAGCATACACAGATACTACAACGAATATTAACCAGTTCCTTGAAAAATAATGGCATTGTAAATTAGCCCGAATGAGCGATGTCCTCTTTGTTGAATGTGAGCGTGCTGCAAGGAAAAGTGTTAGCAGGCCGGGCTTGTTGAGCATCCCAGACATGCTACTGTGTGTAGACGGGAATCGGGTTCCTTTACAACCTTGAGAGGACACTCTTTGCTCAATTTGCCTGACAACAGGTTGTTTGGGGGATAAATGGCAGCACGTTGTAGTGCATCGATTCTAATCTTTTGGTTTACTGATTCAATCACAAGGGATGAACTGAAAATTCAGCAGCCCGTATAGCCTTGAACAATAACCATGTGTGTGTTCCCATGGAGTCACAGTGGTAACTCACTATAAGTTACGTACGGCCCCTCATGACTTTCAACGTGCGACCAATGACAGCCCCAGCTCTTACCTGAAATCGCTGTAAGGGTGGATAATCCAATTTCCAGCGGATTTTACCCTCTCTTGCTCTCTCTCTACTGCTTTTTGACTACCATACATGCGCAAGGAGAATTTGTTAACTCCAGGCTGCAGCATACTACTAAACTGCCGCTGCATGAAGCTGAATTGGCTGCCCTGAGCCTCCGCGTCCTCAGCGGGCACAATTGGCGGTCCATCCTCAGGCTTCTGGAAAGTGACAGAGTTCCTAGGCTGCTGGGTTTGAGTCTGACTCGGGCCGTGCAGCGAGGACGATGCTTTCCGACTTGGTGCGTTCGAGAAGGACACCTTGGAGTCCCTTTTCTCGGGGGCACCGCTGGACACGGGGGTCGTGCCGGGGTTTGCGCTCTCTCCTCCGTGGCCCCCGGTCAGGGACCCGCCTGGTGTGATCGAGCCGTCCATGCTGGCGGTGGTCGAGTTACAGGCTCCTCGCTTGGCGCTCCCTCCGTCCTCGGCCCTCCCCGACCCTCCTGTCTGCTTCTCCTGCTTGGAGATGATTGAGCGCAGGCTCCCGGTACCCGAGTCCCTCCTGCATTCTCCGTTTTTGTTGCATTTCATACTGGAAATTGGAGCGATGCCTTTGCAACCATCACCCACTGTCGCGTGTAAAACCTCTAACGCGATCGCTGATGCCGACGCCTGCGCCCCAGATGCTCTGCTGGTCTCGCCGCGCTGGGCAGCATCGCCCGGACAGGGTGTCTGGGTCTCGGTAGCTCTGGAGGCAGCAGTGGGCCGTGGAGCGGCAAGAGCGTCCTCTGGGTGCGTATGGCTGGGCTCCTTGTTTGAGTTTCTCCTGGAACCCGAGGACGCGGCTCCCCCTCCTGGCGTAAAGTTCTTCATTCTGATACTGCCTCCTCCTCCTCCTCCTCCTCCTCTTCCTCCTCCTCCTCCACCTCCGCCGCTGCCGCTCCCCCCGGCTCGGCGCAACCGCGGATGCTGAAACTTAGACTCCTCTTCTCCGTCCTCCGTCTCGTCCATCACGACGTTGCTGGCCGCACCGGGCTGCTTACCGCTCGGTGTTCCGGGAGAACCGGAGTCCAGACAGTTCTGGCTGCTGTTGCTTCTTGTGCATTTGGACACGGCAGCCTTTGGTGCGCTGGTGTGGCTGCATCCACTGCCGCCCGCCGCCTTCTTTTTCATGGTGACAGCAGACGCCGGCGAAACCTCATTCCTGTCCATGACATTGAGTATATCACATTTTGCCTCCAATTATATTTGGAGAAAACCAATCAGAAGTAGAGGGGAGATGGAGAGAAGACGAAGAGAGAGAGAGAGAGAGAGAGAGAGAGAGAGAGAGAGAGAGAGAGAGAGAGAGAGAGAGAGAGGAGACAGAGAAAGGAGAAAGGGACAGAGGGAGGGGTGGACGTGACTTATTTGCAAACTACTGCGCTTTTACTTTCTCTTGTCATTGTGTCAAAGATGCTCAAGCATCAAACTAACTGGACACTCTGACTACGTGTCATATAGCATTAAATGAAATTAGCGTATGCGGCTGTTAATTCATTTCAAGGTGCTTCCAGTTGAGGCCTCTCAGTCACGACCTGAAGCTGGAATCGCCTTAAGAAGCTCTATCCAAATATCAAATACTCCAAATATGTTGTCACTCACGGTATAATGGTATCACAAGTTGAATGAACACGTGTCAATGCAAACTAAAATGATGTCATAGGTTTTAGAAGGTGCTTTCAATGACAACCTCCCTGAACTGCCCACTGTTGGTGTTTAGTGAACCCTAGCGGCCACTTGAGGGTGTCACAGAAGGTGAAAGACAAACGTTCATTGTTATGTGAGTCTAACACAATACAAATGTCAAATGTTGTCAGACACAGGAACAGGTACACAGTTAAGGTCAATGCATTTACAAAAACGTAGTTATTGTGTGACGTGTCGCCTCAAAGGTGCCTGATCCTTTGGGTGCTTGTGGCTGCATCCATGCCCCTGAGGGAACATATTGTACCTTCCACTTCTCACAAGGTACATTCTTGACTTTTTCTTTTTTGGGGGGCATTGAAAGTAACAATCCAGGCGACAACAGTTTGTACTTTATTTGGAATATTGTGCCTTCTTGGCAAATGTGAGTATGAGAAAGGAGCACAGAGGAGAAATCAATTGGTTATTCACGTCAGCTGCATAATCCGTGGAGGTAGCACCTGTAGCAAAGGTCAACAAGTACAGCAGAGGTATTCATGTAGTGCACACACTGACAGATGCAGGTTCAGCATTACTGACAGACGGGATGAACTGCAGGGTGTAAGAATAAAAGCGGGTGGCTACACATATGTCATGCAGAAGTAATTACATTTCTATTAGCTTCTCTGTTAGAGGGAATTACACTATATAAAATGGTCTTGAAGCATGTTTATCAACCATACAGGAGTGCTTTTTCGCTTGAAGAAAAACTGTAGTTAGCCTATTTTCTTTGTCCTACTTTTATACATCATCTCTATACTTACTTTTAAAATAGGAATTCAAACTAGTGTAGATCTTTCTTCATGCACGTCTTACCTTTTGTTTTGACATACTGGGAAGCCATATGCGTCATCACTCTCTCCCCCTCCCCTCCACTTCATTAGACAAAACACTGCACCAAGGTTCACGTCCATTTCCTGGTGGGGTGACGCAGCGGTGTGACGCTTAGTGAACAGTTTTCAATCAAAGACAGAGACCAAGAAGACACCGTGATTCACTGAAATGGCAACACAAATAAAATAGGTGTTAAACAAACTCCAAGTAGTCAAGAGGTGCCGACAGACATGTTAGTACTGCTCAGGAGCTAAGAGGGTTTTTATCTATTTATCAAAACGACTGTTAACACAGTATATGTTCTGAACTAGTAAAAATAAATTCCAGGATAATTGAGAATCTCTTGTTTCAAGTAATGTCAAGGTCACGTGAATAAGCTACTAAAATCAAACAAATAGTATTTCATATTTGCTTTGGTAACTTCTGAAAGATGTTATTCATACTTATTTGATTATGAAAACCTCCAGTGACTTAGTTTATCAACAATTATTTGGAGTTTTGTCAACACCATAGCCACGGCCCCTAAAAAGTATTCACCCCCTGAAGTTGTCATGTTTTTTTGTGACTTGGAAATGTGTTTGCTATGTGTAGTTTAGTTTATTTGATATGGACATCACAGTATTATTACAATTGTAACATACATTTATGCCAAAGGACCAGATGCATTATGTTTAGTGTGTTGTACAATGTTGTAAGGCAATAAAACAGAAGAAATTCCAAGTGGGGTCTTTTATACTAATCCACAATTGGGGTTTGATTGACATTGAACTATTATCAAACGTGTAAAATGACACATCCTCCAACAGCACAGCAAGCAACACGATTTTGAAAATGTTCATCAGCAGGAACTGCAAATTTGTTTGTTTTAGCACTTTATTGCAACTGTACGAAAAATCAGTAAATAATATAATAAACACTTGATTTATTAATCACATTTGGCCAGTTTCATAGAGGTAAGATACTCCCATGCCATTGTTATGTATTTCTTTCTGTTACAATGCTCAATTTGAGTTGTGTAAATCGGTTTGTGAAATTTTTTCACTTCAGGAATAAAAATGGGTCCTCTGTTGAGCTGTAAGGATCTTTACCTTTTCAAGATGAAAATGTACTGGATCAAACTTTAATAAAGAGGATCTAATAAAAACAAGTCGGAAAGGACTTATTGAAGTGAAGTCTTTTTTTTTTGGTTCAGTCTTTGACCCAAATTCACACTCAACATCAGACAGTTTTGTGCAAAATAAAAAACAAACAAAAAAGGTGCAAATAAATACAAATCAGATGAATACACTCAGTTTCCTTTCCACAATGCTTTAGTTTGATCCACTAGCTGTACAGTGGCTGATCTATCTACACATCGATGGACTCTGCACAGGCTATGTTCTTAAAAAAAAAAAGAAAAAAGAAAAAAGAGCATTCTGTTATTTAAATATAAAATGTGTCCCCGCCTTGTGGAAAACGCATGTCTCCGTCAAAAAGCATTCCACTCTGTTCCAGTCACTTCTGGTCGCAATCCCTCTTCTATTGTTATTCTGGATTCAGTCTTTCTGGATCCTCTTTCAATACTGCCCTGTCCCACCGCCTCAAACACTCTGCAACAATAGCAGCAGGAGCTGGACCCTGTGTCCGTTCAGCACAGAGGGAGGAATGATGACTTAAAACCTGTGTTCAACTCGACTCATATCGTCCCCTAGAATTGAGACAGACTACTGGCCTGGTCTCAGCTGAGAGGCATCGGTTCTCGTTTGTCGTATGTTGTGAGGTTCTTAGATGCGAGGTGACGGTGGCAGTGAACATCTATGAGTTTCTGGCAGCATTCTCATTGCTAGGTGAGCTGGGGGAGGAAGAGGACGAGGGAGAGAAGTTCATTCCTGATAACCCTGGTGGGTCTGTGGCTGTGTTCTGTCCACTTAGACTCTTCCTGCACACAGGACATGTATCATGCTGTCGGAAACAAGGACAAAGAGACTTTTATGAACAAAAATATTTAAATACACATATATATATATATATATATATATATATATATATATATATATATATATATACATATATATATATATACATATATATATATATATATATATATATATAACTGGTTGGATACAAACAATTGTATCCACTTCTGATACAGAATAGACATATACAACAACAAAAATACACCATGCATCAAAGCATTCTTTTACCAGTTTCCTCAAAGTGTATTGTAATGTTTGTATAGTGCAGTAAAATGTCTATAAGCTTTTCAATTGTACTTAAGAGGAGCACCAGAGGTATGTCTCAAAAACATCAGTTTGTTTAACCCAAAGCCCGGCTGCTTTTATTTTAGCTCACTGACGCACCATTTCTATCAATTCATTTGACCTGAAACTGCTGTGCTGGCTGCTGTTCGTGTATGTCGTTTTACAGTTCACTTGCTCACACTGCAGCACATTTTTCCCAATGCACAATGTGTTAAAATAAACAAATGATCTGACTTCACACAGCCATATAACTTGCTGCACTTGATACCAATCAAATATCGTGATCAATGTCTGATATTAATCTTGCAGATCTGTGGATATTAGATATACATACCTGTTCCAGCCACGGTACTATACAGTCATTGTGAAACAAGTGATTGCATGGCAGTTGTCTAACATTCTCCTCAACGCTGTAGTCTTCTTTGCACACAGGACACTCTAAACCAGCACCTGCACAAACAGAAAACAACATACTGTCCGTCTGTCCGTGTGTCAGAGAACCTCGGTCACATGCATCAGCTGGAATGAAAATAGGGATCACACCAATTCTGTTTATTTGGGTTAGACAGTGTTGCACAGAGGATTATATTCAAGCCCTTCACTTTCCCTAAAAAGAATACACAGGAATCTTATGCAGGAATCTGCATGAGTCTGTGATGATAAGACAACATTTTCTGAGGGTGATTATAGTCAGCTGTCTTCTCGTAATAGATACAATACTGTTATTGGATTGGCTTACAGGCCCATGCAAAGAGTTCATATGTTTTTGTGACTTGCTAATAAGAAGGTTGTAGAAACAGGTATCGCTGTATGAAAACCAACACTGATCAAAAGGAGAACTTTTCTGTTCTGTTCAGACAGTCTCAACAAAACTGTGTCTGATGCAGAGTAGGTGAGAGACAATGACTGTCAGGACAGGTCTTGTTCACATCGGACCATCCAAGAAGTGCAGGTGTGAATGCAGCCAAGACGCCTTGAGGACGCATTGAGATCTGATTGCTCAGACTACATTTGGAGGTTGTCTGTGACGCAGATAGCCCCATTCTTTTAGCAGCATGTACGCCAATGTATCCTGAGTCACATTAAAGGACGCCTACTCAAATGGCAACTTAACAAAATAGCGTAGTTATATTGCTAAATAGAATTTTAGTGATGTGAGTATTTATATGCAAATCCCTTGTAAACAACCTTGTAGATATTTGTAGGTTCATAAAATGTACCGGAATTCACTAATCTGTAGTATATTACTAGCCTGCTGCTGTCTCCCAGTGGTTAAAAACAACAAATGGAAATGATGGAGGTTACATGTTTATTTCCATATAAAGCAGGGAAGTAAGATCCTATTACAAGTACTCGAGACTCATGTGGAGACACATTCTAATGCCAGGTGATACTGCGGAGAAGGACGCACTCATTTGCACGCCAAAGATGCCATTTCAAAGTGCAACAGGCAACAAGCAAAATAGATAGATGATGGTTAAAGATATATTACAAGTAAGTAACATTTCTTTGGTGATTTGGTTTGCTTTGGACACGAAAAAGAATAAACCCACTCTGTATTGTTTTGATTTCTTCTTGGTTTAATTTCCTGGAACTTTAGACATATCATTGCTGCCTCCCGCCTGTTAAAAACAACAATGCATTTGGTCTTTGCAATCGGAAATGAGCCAAGTGTTTATTTTCTGACAGAGTGGGGAAGTGAGATCCGATCACAAAAGACGCATTCTAATGCCCGGTGTGAACTGAGGTACTCAGAGTGGTCCACTTGTTAACGGATCACCCAAGATGCAATTTAATGACAGATCTGATCAGGGCACGAGAGAGATGTGGACTTACCCACATGTTCTTCTGTAATGGTAACGGTGGGTAAAGTCTTGATCCTTTCTCTGTCTGCAGGAGGTGGACCTGTGTTTTCAAACTGGTTCAATAACTACAAGTGAAAAAGAACAGAAGCCCAATAAATGGCTGTGGGGTCATCTGCAGGACAACAAGGCTGTTCTGTAAATTACAACTTTCAGACATTCACTACTAATATCTAGCTTAATTACATGTCTGATTTAAAGGATGAATTCTTCACAAAGTTTTAGAGCTATTTGTTTAGTGCCAACAGGGTACCATCCATATATATATATATATATAAACATTACACTTCTTTAAAATGTAGAAAGCACTTTTAGGACATTGGGTCCTGTATCATTATTGCTTTAAAACAAATTATACCATGTGTTATTTATGTATGATATAATTACAATATTTTGAATTATTTATTATGTAATTAGTACAATGTAGCCACCTAATTGATATGCACCACGGTCATGTAAAAATAACACTTTATATACCTGTGTAATGATAGCATCAAGACCATTGGCACCCCAGGCGTAGTCCATTGGATTGGAATGCAGCATACCCCTGCACGACAAGTAGGTAGTCAACAAAAACATTTAGCATTTTACTTGGTGATATGAAACCAGTACATAAATATGCATCACAGTTCCTTATACTTACCATGGTCCCATCCCAATATTTGGCATGGCTGTAGGTGCTATAATTCCATTTACTAACTGCTGGATAATTCTGCATCCGGGGAAGAAGAAGAAAAAAAAACACAAATCAAACTAAACACTTTCAATGAATCAAACTAATTGAAAAAAAAAAAAGAGGAAAATTTCTGTAAATATAAATAGTTGTATGGTCATACATAAATAATACTCAATACCTGCTGTTTGGTATTTACAGCAATAGTGGCTCTTTGTTGTCAAATTGATAATACTCGATATTTTGTGTTTTATACTTTTTGATTTGAGATAATATGCTTGTAATAATAGGCATAATAGGTCCCTTTAGTTAAGCAAACATATCAAAATGTATCCAAAAATACAATTGTTTAAGTGATTTTTACCATAACATGTGAAGAATGTATAACTCACACAAAAGCAGTACATTATTTACCCACAACAACCTTCACCACACTGCTGAAAATGTCTCACCCTTCTAATGTGGGCACTCCTTCATGGCGCGTACCCTGTCGTCGAGGAACATGTCGACCCCGGGGTTGCCGCGCACTGTATCGTTGTCGTGACGCCAATTCCCTTTCTCTCCTGTTTTCTGTCTCGCGGTTGTCTTCTGTGGGTAGCCGCGTTCGAAGGTCAAAGTTCTCATCAAAAATCCCAAGGGCAAACGGACCGTACCCAGAGGGAAATGTGAACAAGTGTTGGTGATCCATGTTCTTGTAGAAAAGACAGAGGTAATGTCAAATCATGGTGCTGGGTGCAAAAGGTATCCTGGAACAACTGATTTAAATAACACTGACCTCAAAGGCTGGGCGGTTATGATCACTGGTGGAGGACGTGGATACAGAACCATTTTCAGTACTGCTCAAATATAGTGGTTAAGAAAGGGAAAGACTTAGAAATACACTTAAACATCAAAATAATCAAATTCATGAGGGAAAAAAAAAGGAATAATCCTCCATACCTTTGTTCATCAGCCAGTTCCTCAATAAAACCAGAGTCACAGCGTGGACAGGTGTAGTCCTACAGTGTAAATATAAATGTGAATATCTAGTACACGCCATAACATATACACAGTTGTCTGTTTATTATGTAGACATAGCTAAACATAATACACTCTAATTCAACAGCTCCGCAATAATAGTACCCTAATGAGCGTAATAAAAGCTGTTTAGAGTGTTAAAAAGGTGGTGTTTCAACTTAACGGTCATTTTGGAGGCTGCATGCTGCTTTTGAATGGTTTTATTGCGTTATTCTGAGAAATGTTTATATTTAGTCGACCATCACGAACATTTGGGTGGACAAAGTAAGACATGTATTATTATAAACACAATAAAATTCAACAGGATCAAAAAGCGGTTGCCTCCAAAATGATCATAGACACTTAAAACATTTACAACAAAAACCGAATACTATAACCGTCATCCAAGTTGGATTTATTACAAGGCTTGTATTAGACTGCATTAGTTTTAGCAAGGTGTACTTGTTCCTATGTCCTAATAAACCGTCAACACAGTATACGATGTCTAAACATGGTAAATATATACTTTCCTATAAACATGGTCTTTGTGAAGTGCAGACTATCCCAATATTGCTGTAAACCATAAACGTAATCAATATCATCTCGCGGTTTAGCACATTTTAACTGTACATGCTGTGACCCATTGAGAGCACTTCCAATGAGGCGACACACTCTCGATTAAGCTGTAACACGTTTCACACAGGTAACAGCTGTAAAGTAACCGTAACTGTAACATTCAAGAAGCTTCCCATGAATGGCCACCAACAGACTGCGGTGGCAGGCAGGTGCACCCTTAATACAACAGCAACACCGACTGTTCCTGCTCTCTGCGGTGTTACCACAATAAGCGAACGGCAAGCCTTGTGGGAAATAAATGTACATTGAGCGTTTTTATTTTAGCTGATTTATAATCTTTAATTCACGCCCCAAAGTCTGGTTTAGAAAGTGAACCTAAGCTTTCTCCTGTTAGCTCGCTGACGTCAAACACCCCACTAAGAAACCTTTCAAGCTCTTCACTTAACGTTATCCTGCTGCTATGTATTATGCCACGATGAAGCTTAACTTGCATGTCGACAACACAAGAGCATAACGTGAGTGTTACGTTGCCCACCAACTAAATTAACCCACTCTGGTTTGACCGTCCCTCTGGACCGCTGTGCGGCTGGCTAAGTGGCGAAACGTTAGCTGCACAGCAGCCGTGGGTCTACGTGACGAGGTATGAGCCACTGATACACATATAAAAACACAGACAAACACATCCTTCATTCTTCAAGGAGGCACATATATCTCTCGGGTTCTTACCGGTAAACGCGGACTAATCTCTGCTGAACACCGGTGACAGAAAAACCGGCAGGGCCGCGGGGGTGCTTCAGCCATTTCTAAGCAGGAGACCAGTTGGTACAACGCGGACGGGAAGCAACGAGGGACAATACAGCATGACTTTAGCAACAGGGGAGACACGCGCCAATGTGAAGGCAGCTGGGAAACAAGACGAAGACTTCCGGTTATATATTCACCTTCAAATTAAAGCGATTAAGTTAAACGTTAAAGGTTACAGACAGGGTTCATTTATGTGACTTTTACAACATGAAATTGACGTTGTAGACCTTCCACGCTACACACATGTATTATACATACAAATATACAAAACATTTACATGGGAAATTATATTCAATCATCACTTATTATGTGACAAAATGTTTGATTTACATAAAATCCCTTTTACAAATCATAATTGTATAACCATGAGGCTACAGATATTCTGAGCAGAAGAAGTAATATAAAATACAATAATTTATTAAATTCATTAAAAAAAAAAAATTGGACACTAAGGTCTATCTGTCATTGCTCTGATGTTGGCACTTTCCATAATAGTTCAAGGTAATAACACACTAAAATATGAAGCCCAGGCCTCATTTTCAGATATTCATGCTTGAGATCTTGAGAATACAGTGCACACATTTGGATTTCTGCAGAATGTGATCCAAATATTAGTATGTTGAAAAAGTACAATAACTCAGAGTATATTATATATTTACTCTAAGTTTTAACATATGATGCAAAGCAATATAATACACCTGCAATACATTATATTTTTGAGTTTTAAAATTGAAGATGTCATTCTGAGTATGTTTTTCCTCATCCCTGTCCACAGTCTACACTACTACAGTACACATGTCAACAAAGACTGATGATCATAGTCGTCCCATAGTGTATTGCAGGGCTATGAGTAGATTGAATAACATTATACAGGTGTAGGCTACCGAGTCTAGTTTGGGTGCAGCATTGAGGGAAAAACTACCATATGCATGTTTTCTAAAATGTTTCCTTTTGGGCTGTCATCATAAAAACACTGCAGTCTAGTGATACTCTGTTGTCTGTCACAGAAGTATTATTTCCCTCTTCTGTTCACCATCCTAACAGCCGAGGGTAATCTATGCTCTGGTTTGGTTGTTGGCCAGTAGCTACCAGACCTGGAAGTACCCCAGTCATTACTCACGAGCATCTACAAATGTAGTGCATCAGGTCCTAACCTGGCAGCCCTGCTGATGCCCCTCCTCTCTATTTCCTTCTGCTGACATGGATCGTGGTCCATTATATGAATCATTTCTGTCATATTCATTGAATGTGTTATAACTCTGTTACGTTGTTCATTCTGTCCACATTACATCTATTGCTTCTGTCCATCCGGGAGAGGGATCCTCCTCTGTTGCTCTCCTGAAGGTGTATTCCTTTTTTCCCTGTGAAAGGCTTTTTCTATTTTTGGGGGGAATTTTTCCTGATCCGATGTGAGGTCCTGGGACAGGGATGTCGTATTAATTAAGGGCTATAAATAAACTGAATTCAATTCAATTGAACCTGCTCAAGATAATGGCGGTTGAGCCTCCTCTCTGGGGTCGTAGATTAACTGAGAGGCCTTTTATCTCTTTTGAGGTGTTTGTGCCTAAGGACAAGGCCAGGGAGCTCAGCATGTATTTCATAACACACACACACACACACACACACACACACACACACACACACACACACACACACACACACACACACCCTCTCAGAAGATATAGTGGAGCTATGAGCCCCAGACATCGCCAGAGTGAGACTGATTGCTCTGCCTCTGACCTGTAGCATGTGCGTCTTGACCTCTGATTAGGTATTCTGATGTAGCCCATGCATGTACGACTTTGCGACAATAGCAGAGATAATGATTTTATTCTGGACAAACCACGACCGGAAGTCCTGTTCTTGTGTTTGCTCGGGGACTTAACCTACGAATCAGCTATTTCGGTAGCAGCGATTGGCCTTATTGTAGTCCGCGAGCGTCCTTTTCTAAATAGAGTTGTCCTCCTGCGGTGACCATGGAGCACAGCGATGCAGGTAAACCTTCCTGTTGCTTTGACTGTGCTGATATCACGAAACATGTAGCTGAGCAGCTGTTGTGTGAAACCCTTGAGTTAGCCCGGTTAGCTAGCCGTTAGCTGTTCATGTGAACTCTCCAGCATATGTGGCCGTAGGAGCTCACTAGCACACTGTTAGCTAGTTAGCTGTCGGGGAATATACAAGGCGAAGTCATAAAGAAGACAATTTATAATAGTTACGTCGCTTAACAAATAACGTTACCCGAGTTTTAGCAGTTCTGCAAACTGTAACGTTAATAACCAACATGAATGACACAGATGACGTTTAACCCCACAGTTCGTATCGGCTTTTAAAAAGTTAAGCTTTCTTATATGCTCGTCTGCAATACAAAGTTAGAATGTTACTTATACATATGTGTATGTAACGTTATGTATGTATGTAGCGGTATGTGTAAACGTGTGTGTTTGTGTATATACATATGTGCGTTTGTATTGTGTGTATGTATGCAAGTGGACATGTGTATCTGCCTTCAAGAAGTTGAACCCTAGTAAAATCCAACAATGTAATAGAAAATGAACTCGAATATACTACACCATTGTATTTGTTTGTATATCATACATGAATTCCATCTTGCATTTCGTGTGAAACTCTGTGTATTAGATTGACAATAAATTAACCTTAGATTGACAATACATTAACCTTGAAACCTGATTAAGGTGGCATATCAGAAAATGTTATTTTACTTTTGCTACCTCAACTGCCGTATAACGTACTTATTGTGTTGATATACTGCATTTTCCCCGTAATCTTGTTTTTAGGGCGAGGGGGATGGAAGTCCAAGCCCATCCAGCCACAGAAAAACAAGATGAACATGAATATTCTCCGGCAAGAGCAGCTGATAGCTCAGAAGAAGAAGGAGATTGAGGCCAGGATGGCAGAGCAAGCAAAAGTGACTGTTCAAACCCCGAGCAAACCCCTGCCTCCAAGGTATCAATATACTGATGGAACGGCTAATATGACACAAACATGTAAAAATTCAACATTTGTATATCGTTTTATTTTGTAAATACAGTTGAATATTTTAGAAAGGTCCTGTTGGTTAGGATCGTTATGTGTGAATGTGTTTTCTTTGACTCCAACATCAACCTTTATAACAACAAATGCTGAAACATATTTCATTCATTTTGATCCCAATAGTTCTCCCAGTTTTCAAGGACCTTCCTCAAACAAGTTTCAAAATGATGGAAGCTTCTTACAGCAGTTCATAAGGATGCAGAAGGACAAACCCAACACTGGTTCTGGTGAGTACTTTGATCTGCACAGTGAACATACAGATTACAGTCAGGTTTTTGTCCTTATCACAAGTAGAGTATCACTGTGATGCTGTATAGTGCAATTGAATACAGCAAGAGGAACACTGAATAACAGCCATAAGCGTGTGGTTTTGGCTACTATAAGTCCTTGGCAGCTGTACAGTTTGTGGGAGGTAGAGGTTTTTAAAGAGGGCATCCTGACCTAAGGAAACTAGTTTAGAATAGGGACCGTGAATTAGGGCTGTCAAAATTGCTAAAAAATGACGTTTGAATATTCCCTTTAAAAAAAACACATATATTTGAACATATTCGAATATATGTGTAAATACAAAATTCTTCAGTTTAGGTGTTCACTCTCCCCCCCCGCACCGCACCGTCGGTCGCGCATAGCGGTTTAAATGAACTGCAACAATAAACACATGCTGAGTGCTGATCAGGGATAAGGTTCCTCGGTTCCAGTGCTTCACAGAACTCCATGAAGCCCTCATGTCCTTGCATACGAACGAAATACATTTTTGCGTGCAGGCCTCCTGTCGTGCCGCAGACAACGAACTTGTGGCGGACGGCGCAAAATACGTATCCAGACAGGGCTGTTTCTCTGAAGTTCCACATTTTATGCCATATTCTCTTGGGTGCACATTCTGGAGATGTGGCCTCAAGTTGCTTGTCGTTGAATGGTAAGCTAACTCTAGCTTACATAGTGTAGCGACCCTGGGTCAGGAAAGCTACGAGACGTTAGCTGGCTTACAGGGTGTTTATTAAGGGAACATAGAACAGGCTACTGTGGGCCGCAGCCTACGCCACAACAACAGCAAAACCCCGTGACGTCTGCTCCGGGTCATAGACTCTGCCCCGAACGGCTCGACACACACACACACACACACACACACACACACACACACATTAACATTCGAATATTAATTTTCACATTCGAAATTATGTTTTTAACAACTATTCGAATATATATTTGAATTTCGATTATTCGTTGACAGCCCTACCGTGAATGTTACATTACTTACTTGTGTTGGTTACCCGCCAAATGTTCTGGTTGAAACACCCATACCATCTAGAGCAGAAAGAATAATACTGCTTAAGGCGTATGCTATTTAAAAACATAATGTGTCCTGTTTCATACTCTTTCTAGGTTCCACCACTGATGCCAAAACTCCCACAGCTTCGATTTCACCACCAGGAGGAAATGCGCTGCAGAAAAAGAGCATTCTTGTTGGCAAGCGGCCTGGCCTTGGAGTCAGTAGCATGCTTAGTCAGTTCAAGAACTACTCGCACTCCAAGAAGAATCCTGTTCTCAGCCAGAGGCCGAGCGTGTTTTGTTCTCCAGATGAGGACGATGAGGAAGAAGAGACTGATTACTCCAGATTCTTAGAGATGAAAGGTAATTCAGGGCCAGTGTTTTCCAGTGTATCTCTGGACAACTCCATGGCTTGGACATTTCAGTGCATCTTTTGCATACTCCAGTGCCTTGTGATTGGCATTTTGTCCTAGGTGCCCTTTGAGTAAATGTACTCATAGCCTGCTTAAAGTCTCTCCCCCAGAGGATTCAGACATCAGACTCATTATCGACAAGATGGCCTCTTTTGTGGCGGAGGGAGGAGCTGAGCTGGAGAGAAAAGCCCAGGAGGACTACAAAGACAATCCTGTTTTCTCGTAAGTTTGAAGGACAATGTAACTCATCCAGATGTATATACTTTTACAATATTTTCAAACTAATCTCATTTCAAATGTTATCGTTGCCTTTCAGATTTTTATACGATAAGAGCAGCATGGAGTATCTCTACTTCAAAAACAGAGTTGCCGTTTTGAGAAAGGATTTGCTCAAACCTGAGAATACGTCAGATAATGGTAAGATTACCTCTTCTCACAGACTCGTCTCACCTTTTCTCTCAGAAGTACGCAAATGTAATTGCAAAAGTATGGACAACAATGTCAATATAGAATTGTCGGTTTCATTACCAATTTTCACAATATGACTTCACAGGGACATCCATCAACATTATGATGTGTTATGCTAGCCTAAACGTATGTGTATGTATCCACATGAGATGGTCATGCATGGTTACTGTAATATATGTCCCCTGCTACTGACCAGTTAAGATGAACTTGAATATATTAATTACTGCTGAAGTAACACAGCCGGACCAATGAAACGTTCCCTGTTAACTGGAGACTTTCACCTGATTGCATAGGTATATCATTATTTTACATCACGGTACTATTTTGGTTCACCATCAAACTGCTTCTTATTTTAGGCTGTGCATATACAGGTCATGGCTTCTTTTAGTTTTTCTTATTCTGCTGTGTTTGAATAAACCGCATTTGTTTTTTGATTGTTCTTTGAAAGCTGAAGATTGAGTACTACACAGTAAATTGTAATACACACTATAAATATCCATATTGCTCACCCCTATGTTGTGCCTAATTGAATCATATTAACAATTTGACGATGGCGTACATCTTCTAGTCTTTAAGTGTATAAAACATTGTACATGCAGATCGAAGTTTCACAGTGTAAACATAGTGTATATGGTGGAGCATCTCTGGGCTTTAAATGGTCTGAATGTGTGACAGTAAAAGCCTCGCATCCATACAGTTCCCCATTCACCACCCCTGTCCCCCTTGCTCCTCCTCCCTCCTTCCTCTTCTTATCCCCTACTGGCTCTAGACTGGTGCTGTGTGAGGGCCAGTTGAGTACGGTACAGTAGTAGAGTTTGAATTGAGTCCCAGTACTGATAGGCTTCTTAAAGTCTCCCCCCCAGTGGACGCGGAAACCCAGCAGATGGCTGAGAAGCTGGCCAGGTTTGTGGCCGAGAGTGGCCCTGAGGTGGAAGCCATTGCTGCTGAGCGTAACCGAGACAACCCTGCCTTCAGGTCAGTCACTGTCTGTGTCACTTTGTTTGTTTACACTATTAAAGTCTGGTTTTACATGAAATATCTACTGTCCCCCCCCCCCCCCCCCCCCCGCCCTTCAGTTTTTTATATGACCACCAAAGTCCAGCCCACCGCTTCTACAAAGAGAAAGTACAGGAGTATCGGGCCGCAGCCTCCCAGAGCTCCTCATCTCCAGCAGCAAAATCCTGGACAGACCTTCGGCGACCAGCTGCTCCACCAATATCAGGAGTCGCTCCACCACCGAACCCTGCTTCTCTAGTCCCCATTCAAGAGGGTGAAACGCCGCCTGTCAAAAGGAAGAGAAAAAGTAGATGGGGGTCTGAGGATGACAAAGTCGAGTTTCACATTCCTCCCATCTTTGTTCCTCCGGAGATCAATGTTCCAGACCCCAGCACGCCGTGTCTCTCTGGTACTTAAACTTGTTTTTCACATGCTGTACATGTATATGTATGTGTTGACACATTCTGTTCTTTTGAGGAATGAAAGTAATTAACATACAACCCAAACTTGGAAGGTCAAAGTGTTTTTGGAGCTGATACCATTGTCTATTCTTTTCCAACTCATATATGCTAATATATGCATTTTGGAATCGTCATAGAAGATGTAATTATTGTCACGAAAATGGTACTGCGATCATGATACGTATTGATAAAATGGCACAAAGAATGATGAAATCACATTAATTAGCTATTTTAGCTAGCAGCTGATCCAATGACTAATTTATGAATATATAAGTCTGTTGTAATGTTTGTTTCAGTTCAGGATCTGAAAAATCTTGGTTATAAAAAGGGGAAGCCTCTTGGTCTGGTAGGAGTGACGGAGCTATCTGAGGATCAGAAGAAACAAATCAAAGAACAACAAGAGGTATGAAAGTCCCAACTAAACATTGATTAAGTGAAAATTGCACCCCTGCATTTTTAACAATACCTAAAGTCCACCCATCCCAAAAATCTTTTATTTGCTCTTTGTCTTAAAAAAAAGTCAAACGGTACTTTGATGACTCGGGTTGAACGCACCATAAATTAGGGATTATTAGGTCCTTTAATCTACTTTTAGCATATGTTTTGCTCACTGTGTGTTTTAATGTTTTCTCACACACTCTGTAGATGCAAGAGATGTATGACATGATCATGAAGCACAAGCGTGCGATGGCAGAGATGCAGGTGATGTGGGAGAAGGCCATTAGAGACCACCAACATGAATATGACAGTGATGAAGAAGTGGACCAGCAGGCAGGCACCTGGGAGCATCGACTGCGACACATGGAAATGGAGAAGACGCGCGGTAAGGTTGACCATCAGCGCGGAACATTGGTCTTGCTTCTGCAATGCTAGCAGCTGCCAGTGATTGATAATAATTTATTGTAATCTGTTGCCGGTAAAAACAACCACTTCTTGTCTGTTATTTTTCAGAGTGGGCCGAATCTCTGACAGATATGGGCAAAGGGAAACATTTTATTGGTGACTTCCTGCCCCCGGAGGAGCTGGATAAGTTCATGGAGACCTTCAAGGCACTCAAGGTTAGTTTGCCTCTGAATTCACTTGTTCCCCAGCCTAATAGAGAAGGATCTATGATTCCCCTTTTCCCTTTTAATATTTAGTTTTAGAGGGAAATGAAGATGACTCCTTTTGAGTCAGAAGGAGGCAGCTAATGTCAACAATCGTTTTTCAGACATCCCACAGGTCATTAAATGTTTTGAATGTGTGATTTTACGAGCTGTGTTGTGTACAGAGAAAATAAGAAATGCACACATTCTATGCAGGATCTCTTCAGAGTGCTGTAAAACTAGTTTCATGTGTAATTTGTGGGAGCTGTTCACCATTAAATATCTGCTTCTCCACAAGAAGGCCACACACAATTTAGTAAGACCAGGGTCAATTGGAAAGGTCTGTAAACAGGATTGTAATCATCTATCCATGCCTCTGTTTTTCAAGCTGCAGAGGCATCCCTTTCTTTTGCTAATTCCTTTAGGGATTCCCAGGAGGAGACTATAATTGCCACAAGTCTGTTTAACTTTATTTGGCGCTAATGGAAACCAAACTTTACTCTCAGAGTATGCCAATTTTTTACATTTTAAATTCACTGCAACAGTCATAAATAGTTTTGAGAAAGTCACCAGTCACATAACACCCAGGATGTAACTTTGAAATGCCACACAGCATTCTTTTTAGTGTAATGGCAAATGAAAATAAAGTACAAATTATTACTCGTGAAGATTTTGCAGATCGTTTTTACCCATGACCACCAGTGCAGAGTCATGTGGGGACAGTGTTAATTATTTTCCAGTTAAAGCAAATAAATAATGGAAGATCTTGACTCACCTATGCTAAATTAATGAATCTCCCCTTCTTCCTTCTTTATTTTAGAAGGCAACAAAATGGTATTGGACGCAGTGAAACGATGCAACACTTAAGTGTGTTATCGCATGAATGAACACTTTTTGTCTTCTTGATTTGTAGGAGGGCCGGGACCCTGACTACACAGAATACAAAGAGTTTAAGTTGACGGTGGAGAATCTTGGTTTCCGAATGCTTATGAAGATGGGCTGGAAGGAAGGTGAAGGTCTGGGCAGTGATGGACAGGGCATCAAAGCTCCTGTAAACAAGTGAGCATTCATCTTCACTCCATTTTCCTTTCATTGCATTTCTTTATCATTCAGTGAATCTTTAATTCAATGCTTATAACTGAACAGTTGAAATATTATTTCCACTAACTATTGTTTGTTGCCGACTATGACATCTTTCTTTTTTTGTTTGCACAACATACACATTTCTTACAATTTTACAAGTCTAGCTTTGCCACTGTGTGTGTGTGTGTGTGTGTGTGTGTGTGTGTGTGTGTGTGTGTGTGTGTGTGTGTGTGTGTGTGTGTGTGTGTGTGTGTGTGTGTGTGTGTGTGTGTGTGTGCGCGCGCCATGGTTGGCATTCATACCTGAACAGACCTTTTTCCACAGCCAGCTATGACTTGTTATGGCAGGAAATGCACACGTGTTACTAATGTTATTAACAACAGCACTTTTTTCATGAAGTGTCCAAGTAAGCTGTGACAGTGGACTGGCATGTACATTAGATTCAACCATTCATTAATTGTATTATTTACACCTGTGCTTTTTTTTACTGTGACATAGCTTCTGTGAAACATATATTGTTATGCTCTAGATAGACTGAAATGACTGAAAATGCATGAAAGTAGACACTCATTTTGTGTGCCCTTGTCTGTTGCACTCTAGGGGAACTACCGCTATGAACGGAGCAGGTTTTGGAGTTGACCGTCCAGCTGAGCTCTCAAAAAGTGATGATGAGTATGACGCTTTTAGAAAGAGGATGATGCTTGCTTACCGCTTCAGGCCCAACCCACTGGTAACTTCTGTTTCATATTGTTTTCTGTTTGTTGGAGCAATATTCTGTAAATGTAATAGCATGTAAAAATCCATACTGATTGTTTTAATATGATACTGAGCTTTAGAAATGTAGAACTTCTTCGTTCTTCCTTTTACTGTGCTGCTGATCCATCAATTTTGATTTGTGCTATAATATTTGAATTTATCTAGTTTTTCATTTTTCTTTCCACAGAATAATCCACGGAGACCATATTACTGAAGTAGAGGACTGTTTTTGTTTATACTTGTTCTAGTTTATCATAACTTAAAAGCTGTTTTTTTGCAGCTATCACATCTCTGCTCGGCTATGAAATGGACTATGTTGCAGACATTTTTAAATGTGTTTAACATCTATTCATTTGTTAGATTATCCATTACATTTGAGGTTTAATTTGAAAAAAATCTAAAATGTTTCTTTAAATAATTGATCGCCTGTTTTTATACCATTTCATTATAATACTGTAACAACTTGAAACAAATAAGCTCAAGTCGCCTGACTTCCCTTTTCAGTTTGTTACCATGTGTTTCCTTTTCAGAGCCTGACTTTGCATTCTCAACTATACAGTACACTATAGCGGTCCTGTTTTAGTGCACAATCTTCTGTATACCTTTTGCATTGAGTCATTTTTCCTACTGTGCTATAACTGATTTGTGATTCCTGTCATATGCTTCAGTGTTCACAATAAATATGACCATTTACCGAAATGTGGACTTGTCACAGATATGTCTGTATAACTACTGTACTTATCTGTTTATTCGCTGTTTATTTGAAAATATTTAGGAGCCTGTAGTGAATGGGAACTCGCCGTTCATGGTGCACCTCTGTGCTAAGCGCAGCTATCTATCTAATCATGTTGATAACTGTCATCATCACTGTTGCTTTCTGCATAGCTCAGGACTGCATTGACCAATTGAGTAGCGCTGACCAGGCTGAAGCAGCCAGTGGTGAGGAGGAGGGTGACAGATCAGTGAAATCAGATCTTCAGATCGCCGTTCCCCAGAGGGGGTTTACATGGGTAAATATAACTCAGAAATCCCAGCTAAGCAAGAGCCACTCTGGTGTTGGCCACAGCATCAATCACAGGCAACTTAAGACATATTAGAAGGTAAACCAAAGCTTTGGTTGGTTAGGGACTCGGTAGAGCTTTTTAATACTACAGAATGTAAGGGTGCAGATAACAATTATGTTGCATTATCCATTAATCGTTTGGTTCGTAAAATATTAGTCAAACTGCTTGCTTATATCTCAAATATAAATCAATGTGCTATCATATAAGAAAAAAGAAAATCCTCACGTTTGATTTGAGAAGCCAGAACCAGGCAACGTTCAGCATTTTTCCTTTGGAAAATACTGCTTATATAAATTG
Organism: Myoxocephalus aenaeus; assembly: GCA_038501785.1. NCBI lineage: Eukaryota > Metazoa > Chordata > Actinopteri > Perciformes > Cottidae > Myoxocephalus > Myoxocephalus aenaeus. Next base: position 3,494,059 of record JBAMJR010000073.1, on the reverse strand, counting down.
TTGCCAAATCAACAAATTGACTAAGAACGGAGCCAATGGACAGCACAGTTGAAAGTGGAGTGGGGTTCATAAAGGTGTGAAACCAGCTCAAACAAATGCATTTTTGCCTCATTGTATTGCTGCTTATATTCTGTTTATAAAAAAGAAACACCTTGTGGAAGAACACAACTTGCTGTGTTCCTTCCTGGGGATATCCATCGTAAATACCCACACACATGCATGGGACCAGACGACCTAATTAAATATAAACAGCTGAATAGCTCACGATTTAAACTATTTATTGTTAGCACTGGGTGACATTTTTGTCGTTCCTCAACGTGTGGGAGGGAAAACTTTGATTTGACGCATTAACGTAAGGGCTGTCAGTGCGAGTCGGGGGGGAGGTAAACAAGATGGCGACAACCTGAGCAGCAACAGTCATACGAAGAGTCGGGAACCTCACTGATAGACACAAGTGAAACACTTGCTTTAACCAGGACGGAATAAAACCTGCACAGACAACACGATTCGTATGGATAAAGGTGAGACACGGCAGCACAGCAGCGGAACAGTCTGCTCTTTAGCTAGCTAGCTAGCTAGCTAGCTAGCTAACAATGTACCTCTGAATCTGAACGGCTCGCGAGACAACGCAGCTCCGGTTAGCTCGCGTTAGCTGCACGTATCTGGGTCGTTTCTCCGGTGAAGGGATTGGCTGTTAGAGCTCATTTTGACATGTAAATCGGGTGAGCATAACGTCGATGCAGCACACCCAGAGAACGATTCCCGTCTCCTACATTGCTGCAGCTCTAGCGGCAGACGGGGTGAAGTTGGCTAACGCTAGCCGGAGCTGCACAACCGCCGACCGTTAGCTACAGTTGTGTGACGACGTTTCGGTTTACCTCCAAAGGGCTCCGTTGGTAGTCCTCGTCCACGTTACATTAGTTGCCTCTGTTGAAGCGCAGACTATAGAGTTAAAACCTGCGATGGTCGCCAGAGATGTGTAGCTCGATGAGCAACATTGTGAGTGTACGTTGGCGAGCTATTCATTCAAGCAGAGGGGCTACGTTAGCTAGCTAGCTAATAGTTAACGCTGAATTAAAATGCAGCTGAGTGTCAATCGTAACTCACACACGACTGATTACAGCAGGGTGCTGAATGTGTACTCGTCAATAATAATATCATCGTGTCTTGTGTGAACCTCGCAGCAGATTGGAAACCCAATAAGGTTGACCGGTCAAGTGTTGATGTCTGCAAAGATTGTTTACCAAAGAGAGCTAACTTAGTGAGAGAAAAACCTATGTGTGCATTTTCAATCATGTTTAAATGCCCCTTGTTTACAGGCCCCAGGCAGTAGAACCCGTGGGGGCATGGAGGATACCTGAGGACGGTTGGACACATTGGATGGCTCAGTCGACCTCCAGGAGCCGGGCTGATACTGCTGCATGCGTTTGGCCGTAGACCTGTGCTTGGATCCAATCCAGCTGTACACACTTATGTATCCTGGGGAAACCGGTGCTCTGAATCATGGACCTTTGACAGAAATGCTGTGCTGCACGGCCTTGAAGCAGGACTGGTTGCCTCTACCTTAGGCTGTATGGTGTTAAAATCATAGCAAAGCAGAGAATAGTAACATTTTAGAGTCACAATTTTCCAAATTTCTGTTCAACTGCACTCACAAAATTCACAGTATAGAGCACTAACTTGGCACTGGACCCAACACGTTGTTCACCTCTGTTTGCACCTATTGAGAGAAAAGAGCCCTAATGTTTACAATTTGGGATTGACCCCCCCCCCCCCCCAAAAAAAACTCTCAGGCCTGAGTATTCTTTCTCCCATGTTCAGTATTTTGTAAGTCATCTGTATTCCATGTTGTGGAATTAAAGCACTCTGCTCAGTGCTTAAAGGTTACCAGTGGATTACTCCCCTGCAGCAATCATAGCTATTTGTGAACAATTTGCACAGGAGGCTTAAGTTGTTTGCTGTCGAACTTTCAGTCATGAGTGCCGGCGAGCTGCAACATCTTGACTATCTAAATGAAAATGAACTGATGGAGATGGATACTTTTATTCATCGCATTGACTCTACAGAGGTGATCTACCAGCCAAGGAGGAAGAGGGCAAAGCTGATAGGAAAGTACTTGATGGGGGATCTGCTAGGTGAGGGATCTTATGGCAAAGTGAAAGAGATGCTGGACTCAGAGACACTTTGTCGCAGAGCTGTCAAAATACTGAAGAAGAAGAAGCTGAGGAGGATTCCCAATGGAGAAGCCAATGTGAAAAAGTGAGTACTTTTTTGGCTTTGTCAACCTGCTTTCTTTGGCCCTTTTTATTACCGTCTTTGCTCTGCACTCTGACAATTTAAGTCATTATACCAGTGTCACTAATTTATGTAAACGGTCTTTTCAATTGGGGATAGTAAGTAATCTTGAGATACAGTAGCATTGACTTGACTGGAATTATTGTTCCTAATATGAGTTCATTGATTTAAATCACCCTACTGAAAGTGTAATAACAACAGTTAACTGGGTTTCTTATGATTGTTCCACAAAGAGACTGGCCCGCCATGCCTGTCCCACTGTATTAACCATCAATCCCTGTCCACAACTCTTAACTTGCATTTAAAACTGCAACTGAAATATATTCCCTTGAAATCTCCACTACCTTCGTTTCAGTATAAATACCAATAATAATACTTTCTTTTTTTTTTTTTTTCCCTTTGTACAAAAAGCTTTTTTCCCCTCATTTAACCAAATAAGCCGAACTTGTTAAATGGATCAACATTTTTACAACATTTTTATAAATAGTTTATAGAACATTTCTTCTCTGGCCTCTTCTGGGTGAAGGTTTCCTCTGACTAGCATCACTGTAAAGTTCGGTCAGAAGTGTGCTCCGATTCACCTGTTCCAAACAGCCAAAGAGTGATGTGAAGTTGCACTCAGCAGCACACCCTGAATACACTTTTGTAGCACTGCATCAATGACAACTTCAGTCACTGGAGGCCAACAAAAAGCTAATCGCTTTCAAAAGCCTTGCCTAAATAATAAACGCTTCTAAAGAATCTAGAAAATGATGGTCTAAATCTGAACATTTCTCAGCTTTCAACACAGTTTGCAGCAGATGTAATTCAGTCAGTACTCAAACATATTGATGTTCACGACCTGGATAATTTGTCTGCCTGACATGCCCAGAGGCTTCGCCTATACACACACAAACTTGGAGATGTTTCGGTACAAATGTTTAACAGTCATAAGCTGACACAGACCAGGACTGCAAACATCAGCACTGTAAGAGTTAAAATGTCCATAAGGAAGGAGGGAATACCTCATCCTCATACGTTGAGTGTACATGCACTTAAGTAAATTTGTCAACTTTTTCCAACAACCCAGATGTAAACATTGCATCGAAAAGAAATGTTGCTGTAATCGAGGTGAAGTAATAAGAAAAGCTTGGTTAACACAGCTCTGCCTCTTCTACAAAAACAGCTGCAGTCTGTGGTGACGGAGCATGTTGCCGTATCATAGTTCTCTCTAAGTTGCTTTGTTTGCACATTAATGTAGTCAGTGCAACTAAATATATTCTTATAAATCAATGCAACTCAAGAAACTAAAAGATTACAATGAAAAAACAGTAATTTATGCATCACTTCATTGATTTTATATGTTGAGCACAACACCGTAACACTTTTCTCTTTGTTGTGTGGCTAGTAATACATATCAAATTTAAATATCTTGAATAGATTATTTTTTTTATATAACGTGCTATTTGTTTCGGACTCGTCCTGTCTCTTATGTCTTAACGCCTCTGCGATTTGGCTGTATCAGAAGTTTTAATCACATAGTAGTTCATTAAATATTACTCCAGCCTTTCGCTGCGGGCCTGTGCTAATTATAGAGAAAGCTTTAGAAAACTGTCAAAATGAGTTCACACACAGAGAAAGAAGAGCTGCAAGATGGCGTGTTTGTAGGCCGCAGTTAAAACGTCAGCAGAAGAATGATGAAAAGCCTATCGTAACGGCTCAGTAAGAATACAGTACATTTGTATGGAACGTAGTGGCTTATAGTAGGAACTATTGATCAGGTATCCATACTAACTTTACTTAAGTCCATCACAGAATATCGTGTTAACCATTCTCAGATGGACAACTTAATGTTAAGAAACAGTCTCCAGTTAGTTGGGGGTGAAAGTAGCCTGTCAGCAGCAGCTGCAGTTCTCGATCAGTGTCTACACTGGGTCCTTTCAGCCTTAGTTTGGCCTTGCACTCAGAAGCTTTGAGAACGCTTGCAGCCCAATGGACTCCATGCCTAAAATTGCACTTCTGGTCACATTAAAGTGTGCGACGTGCACACACAGAATTGAAAGTAGAGGTTAAAACTGACAAAATTCCAAATGCAAACCCACTGATGTTTGCATGACGTGTAACATAGGAGAGAGCCAAATCTACACCAATTGTACTTAAAAACAACTATATTAATGTTCTGGAGTGGCCAACTCTAAGACCAGGCCTCAGTCAAATCCAGAATTTGTGGCAGAACCTAAAATGACTGTTAAGTCAGTCAGTCCCCATGTTACTTGATAGGCTGGGCAGTTTTGGTGAGACTGGTGAAAAACTCATGTTGAGATGTGTAAGATTAGTGATTTAAAAATGTAAAAACAATTGAATAGGGTAGATTCTAGGGGTTGTACTGCAGATGGAAAGCTACTTAAATGTAAAAACTGGATCCTGAAGGTATCCCAAATATTTATTGTACCATACATGATTTTCTTGTATTCAAATTTTTTTTTATCCTGACTATTCATATATTTTAGGACAAAGATGCAGGGGTTGGCTCCATGGTTGTGTCACCCTGTTAGTAAGACCTCAGCAGTGTTCCTTGATGTGTGAAATTACTTTTTCCTGTGCGTTTTCTATTTCTACATCTGTCTCACTTGGTGGAGGCCTCGCGTTTTCCATCCTTAGGAAGCTGGATCCTTGAGTCTGTAAAGGCCGGTCTGTGTGTGATGCCGTAGTAGCTCCCAATCTGCCGTTCAGCCTCTGCTTAGCATTCCTGTCTGCTTAACACTTCCTGCTTTTACAGGGTTGCCACAGGAATGGGCATGCCCATACCAGCATTGAGTGAGTAATGCCACTCCTGTTTCTACAGCAACACCCCAAAAATGCCATGCTCTTATTTGGAATGACAGGAATGCAAATGCAGACTTGCATACCTTAAACTAGACTCCGACTCTGCACCAGCACTGTGTAGATGCAGGTTTTGATCCCTTGTTAATGTTGCCACTGTGTGCCAGAGTAGCTGCCATATCGCTGAGTGCTGAAATCCTGTTAGCTCTGCAGCCTGCAGGCCTTGAACACACAAGGTCCATCGGCACACATTAGAGTTCAGAGACTGCAGACGGACTGCAGTAGTCACTGTTCCTTAGTAGCAGCGGTGCCTATGTTTTATGATTTGTTTCATGGAAAGAAGTCGTGATGCAGATGCAGCTTGGTTTGCTGCATTTCAGACGTGTCATCTGTGCTTGCTGTTCAGCTGAATATCAGAGATGATGGATTGCTTAAAGTATGCCACTCATGGCGTACCATATTTTCTTAAAGTTTATTTCCTTTTAAAAAAAAAATGTATTGTCAATTTGACAATTCCCTATTTCAACATGTGGGCTTATAGGCAAATCAGGCATCTTTTTAAATGCTTAATTTCTGACGGTCTTAGTTACATATCTATCTCATAGACGGATAAGGAAAGTTTGTAATATCAATGTAAACTTGTTAGCTAACCCATAATAGTATACCTAATTACCTCCAACTTGCTAAAATACAATATCACTAATCAATTGTGAAAATGTCGGAGGATTACGATTTTTCCATTGACTAAAATGTGGCCGTCCAGCCACCAGTATAGCAAAAAAACAAAAGATTCTGTTTGTTATATAAAGTCAGAAGAAAATGTTGTAGTACTACATTTACCTGACATAAATGTTACTGGTTACATTGCAGATTAAGATTTTACTCTCAAAATCTAACAATTCAAATATGATGTTATATATTAGAATTGAAAGCTACACCTTGAACAGACATTAAGTACATTGTGCTGATAATGCCTCTTTCACTTCAAGTAGACATTTGAATGCAGGTTGCTTACTGTGTCGTATTAAAAGCGTTACTATTAATAGTTTTAATTCAGAAAAAAATAGGTGTTTGGCGACTTATCAACGTCATCAGTTACAGAAATGTGTCCACTTGCAAAGCGCATGTTGCACAAAGTGGTTGCGTCTGGGAAAAGTATTTCCCCGGAGAACAATCTGCAGTTAAAAAATCTTTCCCACGATTAGTGAGGAAGTATTTTAGACAGAGGTAACGACTCAAATGCCTTTCCATATTTTAATCATAGGTCCGCTTTTAGGTGTGCATGAGTCAGCTGTATTTTTATGAGTGCAGTGATGCAGCAGCACCAGCTTGTTGTCTGTGTGAAAGCAAGAGGCTGACTATGCCCAGAATATCCATTTGTCGGTAGTAAGATTATGTAAAAGGAAGAAGACTGACAGAGCTCATAAACTGCAGGGTGATGAGGGACAGAACAATTTGTTGTGAAGTTGGGAAGAGGGAAAAAAAGATGAGATGAACAGACGATGCCTCAGCACTGTAAGGGCTTTACTTCTTTTTGTTATAGGCGCACTCCCTTTCTGGCTTTGACTTGTCATTGCGTGACACATTTAATCACGTCTTTCCAGGAGGGATGGGATTAAATCTATTGACATAAGAATCAAGATTTGTTATCTTTTCCAATTCTAAATATATTCGCGAAGACCAAAAATGTATTCTGTTTCATTTTAGTCGATGACCTTTGACGTCTTTGACCTTGGTTACATTATGGTTTGTCCACACGACGTACACAGTGATTATGAAATGGTAAAGACAGAACTCTGCTTCGAGCACATGGGTCCATCATGATGGCAGACACAGCTGGGTGGTGCTGCCAACTATGTGCGGTGACCTCCAGCTCATCCAGTAGAGCGTGCTTCCTCACGCTGGATGAATCCGTGGCAGCGGCCCGGATTTGATTCTGACCCGTGGTCTTTTGCTGCACGTCATCCCATCTCTCCCCCCTTTCCTGTCATTCTCCAGCAGCACAAATACAGGCAAAAGAAACCCTAAAAAACAATGTGGCTGTGGGTACCAAGTCTGTGGTTTGTACTTTGCAATCTTCCTATCCAGATCCGCATTCATTAGCGTCCCTTCTCACAGCTCTCTGGTGAATGTTGAGTCTCCTGGGTGTATTGCCAGGCTGGTGATTTAAACCTCGAACTGTCGGGTTCTCTTTCTTCATGAGACTGGTGTAATTGACTGCTGCTACACTCAGACAATATCAAGTCTTAGAGTATCATTCCTGCAATTGTGTTTTCAATGAATCACCTTTTAGAAAAGTCTTGTTTGATTTTACTCTTAATTTAATGGATATACAAATTGATCTACTTGTTACTGAATCGCAATTTATTAGAATTGCATATAAAGAGAACCGAAACGGCCACTACTGTATTGTGAAATTATTTGAGCTCTCGTCCCTGCTCAATATCCAGTATATAACTGCTTGTGCTATTCAGTGCTAGGGAATCGGATATCGGTTACTATGTGGCTGATCTATTCATTTAATTTCTACGTTTATATAATATATACGTTTTATATGCTGACATTTTAATTCCGGTTTCAGTTTTGACCAATTTGTTGGTCAAAAGTCTGATCGGTGCATCCCCAATGAGTGTGGTTGTGCTGCTGTATGGCACCTGGCCTTTTATCCTATGTTATCAGCAGACAAATGACCGTATTAGATTATATAACTCTTCCTGTACATTGTCTAAATTATCTTTTGTATGTTTTTTAATTCTGTTGTATGTTTATAGGGAGATTCAGCTGCTAAGAAGACTCCAACACAAGAATGTGATTCAGCTGGTGGATGTGCTCTACAATGAAGAGAAGCAGAAAATATATCCTTGTGTTGTAAATAAGTGTGCATATGAGTTGATTTATTAATATTTAATGATTTTAGATTTTAATGTTGCTGTTCCTGAGGGTTATTTCTATACCTAAATAGTTCCATTGGGTACCTATTGTCTTTATAAAGGGCTAAATATATTAAAGGATCTGTTTGTTTGCTTTGGCAAATCCCCTTGACTCCTGACTTACGTATATGGTGATGGAGTATTGCGTTTGTGGGATGCAAGAAATGCTGGACAGCGTCCCAGAAAAAAGGTTTCCAGTATCTCAATCTCACGGGTAAGAGTCTGTTTTTCTCTCCTCTCCTCTATCGGCTCCCCCTCTCCCTTTTTTCTCTTAGTCTCTGCTATACTTAGAATAAGCCTCTCTGCAGCTATTGCTCCAGGCCTAAGTTTAGATCCAAGACTGCAGGGCCCCTCTACTGTTAAAATAACTGACCATGGATTGTGTGAATGTGTGGTCACTGCTGGAAAGCCACTAACACTAAAGTACTAAGTGATGAAGCTTCATATGACCACAGTGACACATTGTTTGATATGCCAATTGTTTTTTTTATTTTTATAACTTGCCGTATGAAACACTTCCACTGTTTTTAATTGTATCTGTCAACCCCTCTGTTTCTTTCTTTTTTCAGGTACTTTTGCCAACTCTTAGATGGCCTTGAATATTTGCACAGCCAGGGAATAGTTCACAAAGACATTAAACCAGGAAATCTGCTGCTGACCACTGACGGAGCACTTAAAATCTCCGACCTGGGAGTAGCAGAGGTGAGCTTGGGCTGCATCAATGTGTTTACCATCCAGGGGGAATGCTTGTTTTTTTTCACCATAACTACCAGATCACGCATCTTCTAATGCCACATATTTTTTATTTCCACATATTCTAATACTCCTGCCAGCTCCTATATAAACAAATGTACTGTTGATAGTAAGGTCGGGCGATTCGTCAACATAATCCTCGATTACAAAAATATCACGAGCTAGGCTGTGTTGTCACTGCGAGGTCCAGAGCCACCAACTTTGAGCTTTGCAATGGCTCATCAGAAACCGATGAGTGATGTCCATGTTTTATACAGTCTATGGTCTCAGTCTAGTTTTTTTTTTTTATCACAAAATATTAACACTACTGGTTCTAATGTAGATGGTGCTGCCTACAAAGGAAATGGCAACAAATTATTCAGTTATTTCATATTTATGGTTATAGTTATACAGAAACACTAACTCATGTTTTCACTAATCTTATTCGCTCTATCTTTCAGGCCCTTCACCCATTTGCAGAGGATGACACGTGTCGCACCAGTCAGGGCTCACCGGCCTTCCAGCCTCCAGAGATTGCAAATGGACTGGACACCTTTTCAGGGTTTAAAGTGGACATTTGGTCTGCAGGAGTAACACTGTGAGTAGTCAGACTCTCAGGTGGCTCAAGTGCTCAAAGAATGCCTTACATTTCTGTCATTTTAAATGCCCAATTATAGATGGAAGATCTGCTAAATTGTCTTAATATCTGACAAAATTAGATTAGATTGGAAAAATGCTCTTGCTTGTCCTTTCATAGGAAGCTCAAAGGGCAGAGCAGCAGCCCTGAAGTTAATAGAGAAAGACACTGTTGTCCACCTCTAAGGTCCTCAAAAAGAGTCTCTTCTGCTACTCGTGATTCTGTGTAAAGTTTCAAGTGTAGGATTTAGGAATTGAAAAGACACTGCATACAAGCTACAGAGAGGATGACAAGTAAGGTGTATCTAGACATCTCGTACTATATCAAAAGCTGTATGGTTCTCTTAGATTTTAAAGAGAGGTAAAAAGAATAACACCAGAAAGGACAAAACTATGACAAAATGAGTTCATTAATTACCTTTTTTTTTTTTTTTTACTATACTAAGACGAAACGGCACAGACGTCATTAACTGTGACGATATCAAACGTAATATCGTCGACAAAAAAAAGATAAGTATAAAAATGTAGTTTAAAAACTAAACTAAAAGTTGACGGCCTAATATGCCTTATCGTCTAAAACATTTAGAGATTTTTTTTGGCTGAAAGATTAAAAATGACTGTGACAAAAAAGAATAAGCATTTTTGTCTAAGGAGTAAGATTAACATTATCCCAGTTTATGATGCACTTACAGTATTTGCTGACTCCTTCCATTCATTCAGATACAACATCACAACGAGTCTGTATCCGTTTGAGGGAGACAACATCTATAAGCTATTTGAGAACATTGGAAAAGGAGACTTCACTATTCCCGAGGAGTGTGGCCCCCTCCTGTCAGACCTGCTGCAAGGTGAGTGTTTTAAAGAGCTAATGTTTTTACCATAAGGCCAAATCATACTTTCATCACACTATCAAGGTGTTGCTGTGGTTACATATGTATGCTGCAGTGGATGATCAGCGAAGGATTAATCGATGAGTGGAGTGTTTTTTTTTGTCATTGCAGTAGATGACTGTCTCATGCACCATCAGGCAAAATCATGCATTTATATCAACATAGTAGTGGAAGTGTTTTGCTCTAAGGATGTTTCCAAAATGCAAGTTCGTGTAGCATTTCAGAAAAGGTGTTGATTGGAAGTAAAAGCTTTGAAATGGAATTAGTCAGGTTTGTAGTGAGAGCAGTAATAAATCGCAACAAAGTCCAGTAGGTGGTGCTGTGACACTGGAAGTCACTCTGACTTCTTAGCATGCCAGGCTTCCTCCAAACTGTAGAAAACCCTCCAGCTGTAGACGTAGTTTCCATCGATCTGGAGCCAGCAGCGGAATACTAAACATTTCATAGTCCGACGTTGCTTTTCCCGACTGGAATGCTGCAATGCTTCTGCCCCTTGTAAAAAAAAAAAAAAAAAAAAAAAATCTTCTGAATGGATGTGAAACCAGAAATATGTTGGGAAGATTATGTTTGCACCAACTAATGAAGCAGAGTGCCTAGTATTCAAGCTTTGATCCATCTTATCTTGTTGTTTTACTGGAGTTACATGGAGGGCTTTTTAACAATTTCCGAACCGTGAATAGGAAAGATTAGAACTGCCTCATTCTGGTGCTGTTATAACTGAGAGAGCTTGCATCCCCCATTTTGTGTGAGCCTGTGACGTCTTTGTGTGATGACGCAGCACCTGGGAGAGATAGTCGGTCCATAATTACATGGTCTAAAATAAGCCCAGTGCCACAAAAGGTGTCCTTCAGCAGGCGCAGCACTACTATCAGCACTCTGCACGCTGCCCCTCGCTGCCAGCTGGCAGACAATTACAATATTAGGTCTGGATAGACACTGCATCACTGCTGCCTTATCACACTGACATTCTGCTTTTCCCACAGATTTAGCCCACATTATGATAATTACCGGACAAAATCGTCATTACATTGGTACAGCTGTTATGCTACTCATCTTGATATTTCCTTACTGTACCTCATTGACTCCTTAAGTTTAGCAGGATTCCTTGACACACAGAGATGAATGAGATTATTATGTGCATTAATTGATGTTCCTTGATTGAGTTTTCTATTTGTCGAGTGTTGGCTCGCTCCTCACTGTTACGGCCTCCCACTAGTTTATATTAAACACTTAACAGAAACATGATGTGAGTGGAGAAAGATTCAATTGACCTTTTTTAATGTTTGTTTTTCAGGAATGCTTGAGTATGACCCTGCGAAGAGGTTTTCCATACAGCACATAAGGCAACATAAGTGAGCATTTATCATGTATCCCATGTAAAATGAATAATGTGCAAATAAAAAAATAGAAAAGTGTGAGAAGTGTTTAAAAAAAAAAGCATAGTTGAAGTCAGGCATGTCGTTTACATGTCCATTTTCTCCCTTCTAGCTGGGTGCGCAAGAAACACCCTCCGTCTGAGCCCCCTGTGCCCATCCCTGCCAACGCAGAGAGCAGGGATCCTTGGCGGAGTATGACGGTGGTGCCCTACCTGGAGGATCTCCACGGCTACACAGAGGAGGATGATGACGAGTTCTACGATGGAGAGGATGAGATCATATACACTCAGGACTTCACAGTGCCAGGTAAGTGAGCTCAGACTATTATTATTTCCTTCTTATTAATCAGCATGTTTTTTCTTCAGTTGAACTTAAGGTTGATTTAAATAAATGCGTTACGTTACTTGTGTGCACTACAAGAAACTACTTCCAAGCACAAAAATGTGTCAAAACTGTGGTTACAAATTTAGACTTTAATCAACTTCTAACATTAAACTTTGGCCTGTGATTTAAAGCCATGAAAAACATGCTTGATGCGCTTTACTGAAACGCTGATAATATTAACGTCATTCTGACCCTGCTTTTACACTTATTTCAGTAGTCGTTCCTCCATTATTGCTCATGCTCTTTTGTTCAAGGGGTTGAAAAAAACTTTAATTTCCAGGCATGACAAACTTAAACTAATCCTTAAATATATCTTTTAAAATGTCCAACATAATTCAACACGATCGGACACTGTTTTGTGTATGTATAAGGCTGCATATCACATCACTTATCACTAAAAAAGCAATGAGGCGTACCAGAAATTTCCCTCGTTCTGTAGCCTGATATTAAAATTGAATTATCGTTTAACTTCACTTCATTAATTCAGCCTGACATTGTGTTCACGTTTGGCAGTTTTCTGTTTTGAATTTTTTATTTTATTTTCAGAAATATCCATCCTGACATTATCTTTTTCGGTTGACACTGAAGCTGCAGTTGCCCAGATCAGCCAACTTAACATTTTCCACATAGACCAAAAATGTATTTTGATTTAGTATTTATTATTTCTGTACATAGACTAAGATTAGCTTAAATGTCCTCAAAGGGGCAATTTGTGGTACAGCACAGTAAACAATAAATATAATGTAGACAAAATTAAAACGCAGAACAGAGACAAAAACAAAAATTCATGATCAATATCTATCAATAGATAAGATATATATTTTGCACATCCCTATGCATTGCACGCCCCCCCAGTGAGTTAACCAAACATCCTCCCTACCCTGTGTTGCACATCACCCTACCACAGCTGCATCGATCTCATCCATGCTAGTGGTCATTTCTCTTTCTGTATTCCTCATGAATGTAGGTAGATAGCCAGCTTCACGTGTCTAGGGAGACGTCACCACTCTTAAACCCACCTCCTGGGCTCTGATTGGTTGGCTGTTTACCGACTAGAAATGGGTAGACAAGGCTTCGATGTGGGCGTAGATTCAGAGTCCTGTCTGGAACAGGCTACATTTTATGTCAATTTTGTTGACGTTGAATTTATTTTCAGAAAATTATGTTTCCTTTTAGTTAACGGTTTGTATAACGTTCTCAGTGTTTACTGACTTTGGAGGGGAAATAGATAACGACAGCATTTTTATATTTAATTTAATTTGTTACCCCGCTTTTCTTTTATCTTTTTCTCCCAGTATTCGGAGCCTTTATTCGTTGCTAGGCAACAGCCGGTAACAATAAATGCAGTAGTCGTGCAAGCAGAGCTGCACATTGTGAATGAAGTGGTCTAAAAATAGTCCAGTTGAAATGGTTTTGGTGTGGGAGTGTGAATGGTTTTTCAGGGTTCACTCCCACACATGCTCAGCACTGTTTTATGGGATGTTTCGTACGAATTAAATGAGTCGATGGTAAATTAAACAACAGTAAGACCCAATGTCTTGAACAGTATCTACATCTCCCTGCGTTTATTATTCCCCTCGGTGTTACAGTTTTCATAGTGTGGGGAGTTATTTAAGAGTTTCTCAAGGCCCTGGCTACAGACACACAAAGATGCACCGATCGATCGGCCACCGGTCAAAACTAACTAGTTGTCAGCTGATCAGCCATTACCGGTCACTGGGCTATTAGCCTTGCAGCTTACTTTTTTTTTTTTTTGGCTGGTCAAATGAAATCATGAGCTTTACGTCGTTCACACAGGCATAGACGGTAACACCGTGTCCAAACAGCAAGTGAGTGTCCAATTTACTCACCCCATTGCTTAACACCGGACGCTCTCTGTGCACACTGTAAAGAAAAGGTGTAAATATGTTTGTATGCTGTCAATTATAGTTTTGAGAGAGAAAGAAAATCTGAATCTGCAGGTCAGATTAAAAAAAATCCGAAATCCGCCGAAGAAATTTCACTCTGTGCAACTACGCACAGGCACACTGCGGAGCTTGAAACTGAAGTCACATGAAGTTTGGGGCTTATTTTTCACCCAGCTGATTTCCTGTTGTTGTCGGTAGCCTGACATTTAGCTAGTGCTGCTGACAAATGAGCTTTTTAAAGGTCCCATTTATAAAAAAAACAATTTTGAACAGCTTTTACAGCAGCAGCAGCTCTGTTGTAATTTCATTCTGCGTTATCACTCGCAGTTTTCACACTTGTGCTATTACCTAACGCTTACTCAATGAAGTGCCGGTCAAGTCAGAACTTGTTTGAAACGGTGATGGATTTGTTTTGAGCCTACTGTGCTTGTCTTTTAGGACAAGTGGCCGAAGAAGATCGGGATCAGGGGCACGAAGACCATAGTCCAGCTCTAGCCAAGCCAGTTTGTGTGAACGGGACAGAGGGGAATAGCAAGGCCAAAGCCGAACGCCGATCCTCCTCTTCATCCAACCCCTCACGTAAAGGAGTCTCCACAGCCAGCAAGATCCGCAAGCTCTCCACCTGCAAACAGCAATGACCCCTCCCCTCATCCCTCAGCAACAACCCGCCTGGTGAGTGTGTAGACTCTAAACAAAAGCGCTGAATTGTGCTCAGAGGACGCCTTCTATACAGTAGACGGAGCAAAAAAAGATGGAGATAAACACCTCCGGAGAACAGATGAAAAGATGGGAGAGATAAGAAGACGTTTGAAGAGACAGACGAAGAGATTAGTATCAGTGAGGGTGGAAGAGGAAATCAGGGAGGAGGGAGGGAGTGTGTTGATATTCAGAGAGCAGGGCTCTGACTCACCACCTCTCCCCGGGAGGTTTCCTATACAGTCCCGAAAACTAGATTTGGACTTGTCCGGTCTTGGGGCATCGTATTTCTATTCTTCGTCAGGATTAATCCAGACTATAACCTTCCAGGGGTCCGTCAGTGGCCCTCATTCAAGTGGGACAGATTTATGCTACAAGCGTACACACCAATTTAATAGGCTGTCATCCTCTCTTTCCAGTTACCACCCACAGCTTGCTCTTTCAATCTGTAGCGCACACAAACCAGTCGCAGTGTGAGGCTGTTTGTCATGAGTTCAGTGCAGAGGAGCGGCGGTGTATTAATTCGTTCAGGCAATGACTCACCCTGGATGAGATGAAGTGGGCTGTGGGATGTTTGTCTCTCTCTCTCCATGTTGACGAGTCTTTCCATGTTCACAAAGTATATCTGATATGTTACCTAAGGGACACTTGCTTTTGTTTATTATATGTGATGAGATGAACCTAATATATAACCACACCTCTGTACTCCGTCTCTGTCTCGCAGGTTGGTCTGTCCCCGTCCTTCTGTGTCCGGAGTCCTCACAGTTGTGAGAGAAACCTGCTGATGTTAATGCCCCCATACCTCCTTGGACCACTGGCCTGCAGAGTCTTTAGAAGATGCGGTATGACGGGGAGGAGGACAGCATGAAATGTTCTTTTTGCTCTGAGACTGAGGCACTGGCTGTGAAGATGTATTTTTTTTTTTTCTCCCATATTTTGGCTCCTTTCAACTATAGTCATCCACTTCTGTCATCTAGTCATGCCCCTCTCCATCCTGTCATCCTCTTAGGAAGGTTAAGTGTTGCACCGGACATTACAAACACCATCACCCCTGTACCCCACCCATCCAAACCCTCTACCCCACCTGTCTGTTTCTGTTACTACCTTTGTTTTTACAGAACCCTAATGGCAGTTTTTAAGACGCATTGTGAAGTGTAAAAAAATTAAAGAGGGAAAAAAAGATAACAAAAGTTATGAATAATTCTATATTTAAATCTATAATGAGAATAATTATAATAGTACTCTACTACCACGAACATAAAAAACTGCATGCTGTACAGAGCTGGAAGAAAGGGAAAGAGCTTGGTTTGTGGACAGACTGACCGACTGAAGCTTTGAGATCCACCGCTGACCTGTTGAGGATTTTAGTTTTCCATTTAGGTTCTCTTTTTTTCTTTTTTCCAATGAATATTTTTTAATTATTATTTATATAAAATATGTCCCAAACAGGCTATTTTGTTGGATGATCCTTTGTCCTGTTTTTATTTATTTTTAACCTGTCTTTTACAAGGTTGTTATTTGGTAGGAATACAACTCGTCTTACTCGGATGTCTGCAGCTAGTTTGTAGTCAGATCCCAGAATATCAAGCCGATGCCGCGCGGCTGACGTCACAATCAGTCGCCCTTTTTTTCAGCGATGCTGCTCTTTATTGCGCCGATCACATCAGCGGGAGCCCTGCCCCTCTCGTACGCAGCCAGGCCTGTCGACAGCCCCTCGCTGGGAATAGATCAGAGAGCAGGTGAGTCATTACTCTGATGGAGGAGGGAGAGAGCAGCGCTTCCCACGTCAGCAAGGTCGACGGAGAGATTCTCTGTTCGACGAAACACACAAGGAACGATGAAGAGATGTCTCTCGTTTACAGGCTGAATAATACTTCAGCGGTATGATTAGTGTGTCAGGGGCGCCTTTTGTTTCACACAGTACATCAGCTTACATGAATTATGTTACAACAGCATGAAATCACGGGTTGCGTAGTCCTTTTTTTCCCCCCTTGTTTTTATTCACAAAAATGTTCAGTCCAAAATGAAAATGTGCCCACGAGGTCTAGCATTTGTCAACGCTGTGAGACATTTGAATTCTCTGCACTACTCATTTACAATAAAACAGATTGTCCACCATGAATGAGGACAAAGACACAACGTGTATGTATTCCAGCTCCAACCCAAATCTGTGTGAAATGGAAAGGGAGAAGCACTACCTGCCATCGCAGTTTCCCAGGTGACATCACCCATTATAACATGCAGCAATGTTCTCATGTTGAAGCAATACAATTTGACATGAATGCTTAATGAATAGTTTTACAACCATACTGGCCCAGAGAGAGAGGAAAGAAGGCCGTTCAGCCTGTGATTTTAACTTGTAAACACAGGATATCTGCAAATTATTACTTTAAGGATTGGGCTGCCAGTATTTTATCTTTTTTTCTTTTCTTTTTTTAATGCCAACAAATAAACAAAACCAACAAGGTGTTTGTTAGTTTGTCTCTTAATACTTTCTGGACTTCCCCAGCCGCTATGTGGTTCTCAGCTCCAAGCCCATTGATGTTCTTCTTAAGAAAAGATGATGTTTTTCTCTTCTTTTTTTAAATGGTAAATCATTTACCCAAACAGCTGTGCACTGATGGGAGTATATGGTGCATTTTTCGAGCACTGTTTTCAGCTGTGGCCTAAGAGCCCGGTTTTTAAGAAGAATGTGGTATCCAATCAAAAATAAATGATTGTGCATGGCTCACTGTTTTAAATTTTTTAATAGTTTAACAACAATGGAGAGCTATAAACTACATCAGGCTCATTATGACTTCACAGGTAATTCATGATCGTAGGATGAATAAATTGTTAGTTCTTTTTGTAGGATTTGTTGACTATAAGAAAAATATAGAATATCACCAGACATATCCTTTATTTCGTAACACGCAGTGAGTGTATCCCATGTCACTGCAGTTTCAACCTCCCCTTTCACAGCCTCAACTCTGTCACTGGACCATCTGTGTAAAAGCCTGAGCGGCTCCTGTGTCACTTTCAGAATCATCTGTCTCCCCCTCAACAGTCCAGCACTGATGCAACACTTCGCTCGAACCCACGGAAGATCCTGGATACCGCATCTTTAATTCTGATGAATAACGGGGACAAATGAACAAAAATACTATAAAAATAGATGAAATATGGGTATAAAAAATCCTTGATGCAAGTTATTCCAAAATGTAGTATGGGTATCGGATCAGTTTTTACTTCCGATAAAGTTTATGCTCCAGATCTGCTGATGTGGTTAAATAAGGGCTGCGAGCAGTTATGTTGTGTTTTTTCTTTTACATGTTACGTGTTACGTGTTATCGCCAAATACATAAACCTCAAGCTTTCTCAGAGACATTTACTCTCGTGGTGATCAAAACGAGAAGGACACTTGAAGAGGATATGGTTTTTAAATGAGAGAAATGGATGACAAACTCCATCGTTCTTTCTTCCCATCAAAGTGCTTTTTGTTTAAGTCAAAACTGTACAGTATTCACATACACATTGTTTGGACATTCAGTAGCATGCTGAAAGTTCACAGTTAATTCTGAAAATATTACATTTTTCTAAAGATGGGTCTATATTTCCAAAGCTATGTAATAAATGCATTTGATTTTGAGAATGGTTACCAATAAAAAAGGGCATCACGTGTCACATGGCGGCACAGTGGAAATCAAGGTCTGAATGGAAATGCTGGAAGAGACTTCTTCTGTCCTTCAGGAGTTTAGGCTATATCTGTGTTTTGATGCATCAGTTATTTTCTCAAAATTTAAGAGACACAAATGGCCAACTACACATGATGATGCTTGAAGTGCTATCAACCCATTTGTTCGAGTCCGTCGTCTATAGATAATGGATGTGACAAAGTTGATGAGGATACGATTGTTAACATGTTATACGGGACGGAAGCCGGGTGAGGCCGTGTGTGACGCGCTAAGCGCACGCGCCGTTCCTCCCTGGCCGAGCTTCTCTGCACTGCACAGGCCGCCGTAGAGCCTCTCTTCAACCGACACGGCCAGCTTGTCTGTCAGGCTGCTCTCTGATAGAATAGCTTGACTGCTGTTGTTGTTTCTGTTGTTGACTCTCGGATCCATGTAGCTCTGTGTAGTGCTCAAAGACTGGATAGTTGTGCTTTCTGTGCCCTTTCCTGTAGAGACCTGGCAGTCATGATGCTCACCAGTCGACTCTGCCCAACTCTTTGTTGCGTCGGTGTCTTCAGAGGTTGTGTCGGCTGTACTTTCTGCGGCTTCCCCCGCACCTCCTTCAATTGTGTTATCTGTGCTCTCTTTGGTGGCTTCCTCACAAGCCGCAACCTCGCTGGCTTCCTCGTCAGCGGCGCTCGCGATGCGTGAGAGTGTGCTGTGATACCTGGTGTCCAGAGGGTAGCCGGCGCTGTCGCCCCTCCTCAGCGGCGTGAACCTCTGCCTCTCCAAAGATGGGGAGTACCTACCCGCAGCGCCTGACCCCGGGTCGCTGTATTGCTTGTGTCGTTGCCACTGTTTACGGAGGTGGACTCTGGATCGGTGCCTGGAGCGCACCGGTGAATCCTTCTGGTCGAACCGTGGATCGTGCCGGAGGAACTCGTTGAAAAGAGCGTCTGTCTTCTCGTCGATGCTGTAGTCGCGGCGGCGGAGACGGGTTTTGTGAGGAGTGGAGGTCTGTGGGATTGGCTTAATCAGCGGAGACATCGGCTGTGATTGTGATTCTGGAGGTTTCTGAGGTTGAAGGGATTTCAGAAGCTCATGTGGTTCTTGTAGGGTAAGAGACTGGCTGCCAGTTTGAGATCTCTCCACTGTGCCGTCTGCCATCTCATCCTCCAGCTCCTCCTGAAACAGCCTGGCCTCGACGCTCTCGCACACTGAACCTTTTCTCCCAGAGCTGGTGAAGAACAACCTTCTCTCAGATGCCGTCTTCCCTCTTGGAGCTCCAGGAGTCCCCAAAAGCCGCATTTCCTCAGATGCCCTGGATGGTCCTTCAATGGAGGTGTAGCCGCTGTCCATCTGAAGGAGTTTACGGTTTCCTGCCTCACCCTCTCCTCCAGCTCCACTTCCCACCTCACTGTCCCCACCTGACGCCCCTCTGATTCCTCCCTCCAACATCTCTCCCTCGCCTTCTCCCTCAGGCTCATCGTCCAGGTCTTGGGACAAGCAACTGTCCAGGCCAGAGCGAGCTCCTGCACCACCGTGGGATGAACCGCTGTCGCCATCGCTGCGGACGGACTCCCGATCTGTGCTGCTCTGGTCTGAGGAGGCGTATTGCTCTAGAGAGGCTCGCAAGCTCCAAATGTCTCTGTACAGGGAAGCAGGAGCCTCCGAGCTCTCCTGGCGAATCATGAAGGAAAGGGATGATCCTGAGCCGGCTCTTAGCCGGGCCTCAGCTCCCAACAGCAGCTCATCTCCTTCATCTGCCTCACTCATGTTCCTTACATCTGACTTCTGTGGGTCTTTAGTTGGCCTTAACATGTCTTCAAACCTGTCCTGTACAGCAGTTCCTTGTTGTACCTCAAACAACTCGTCATCTTCTACCGATTCTAGCTCAACCGCCACCGCTTCTGTTCTTGTACCTGCATCGAACTTTGTTTCTTTTTCTACTCCTGTCCCATTGGCTGTTGCCTTATCTTGACTCTGGGCGCGACAATCATTTGTTGGCGAACAGAGATCCTCTCCTCTGGCGCTGCTGCTACCACCTAACTCCACCATGGCCTCTAGTTTTAACCTGCAAAGTTGGAAAACAGTCAATCATTAATTTTGGGAATTTCATGGTGCAAGTCTTGGGATTATGGAAAGGGTTGTACCTGCTGAGGAAGATTGAGGACGTAAGTGCAGTGTCTGGTTGAGAAAGAGACTCTGCAGAGAGGGACTGGAGGCCACCGGTCAGGACAGGGGACTGTGGGAACGACTCAATGACCTCATCTCGGAGGGACAAAGAGTCGTCGTCGGTGTGATCAGTGGTTTCACTTGCTGCTCTCTGTCTCTGGAAGGGCCTTCTCTTGGGGGATCCTAGTAGAAATGTGCATGAAAAGAAAAATGTCTACTTAGTCTACATAGTGTTACATCATCCACTAATCTTAGCTTACTACTCCATTTATGACATGTATCCAAACCTTTGGCATCCAGGCTGGCAGCCCGATGACTGCTGTCAAACTTCCACTTCCTGAAGTACGGCCCTGCCCCCTCCAGACTGGCATGACGCCGCAGTTTAGAGAAGAAATGTAGAACTGAAGTCTGGCCCGGAGCTTGAATCGACTCTCCTCTCATCCCACTTTCGCTCTCAGCCTCTCCCCTGTCCCCGATAGCCTCCATCTGACAGAAGAGATGAATGGCGAGGAGGGTGTAGGGCGGTGATGAGACATTAAGGAGGATTGAGGCAGACGAGCTGAGATGAATCGCGACGGGCAGAGGCAAAGGCCCTCAGGGGACAGCAGTTTGTCGTACTGTCACTCAGCTGCACTGATGACTGATGTCACAGTGCATCAATAGGTTTGAGCCTGTGGCAGCTGCTTTTTACAGCTCTGTTTATGTGTGATACAAGTGGAACAATCCTCACTGAGGAATCTATCTGTGCAAAAGCATTTCTGGCTCACAACTTTACTGTAAAAAATAAAACTAAAAACTAAAACAATTAGTGCAGATTTTGAGTAAAAATGTTTTAATTTCAACAAAAATGTTTCAAGCAGGAATTACAAATATGCAAAGAAATGTCAGCTGGAATTTAAATCTTTTCTTACAGGCATTCCTGAAAGTCTGACCCTGAAATGTTGACGTTTCACTGACGACAAGGCCTCAGGATGAAAATATTATGTTTGCCTGATAACAAAAACTTTAATAAAAACACTGAGCGTGTCGTCCCATGATGAAGAAGTGATCAAACAAGACGAAGAGTCTGCGGCCGTGGGAGGTTGTACTTGTAGGCACAGCATCACTTGATGGTCTGGATGAAAGTGGTTCACCGAAAGTGATTCACCGACCAACCAGTGTAGCTAAAAAGCTAGTATTGACTTGTAATATGCAATGACCATTTTATAACTGTCAGTACACGGTGGAAAAAGGTTAAACTCACCGTCTGGGACCATGAGTGCTGTGCGTTCATGGCTGATGAAGCCTGTCTGGTGTCCTGGTCCAGGATGGTGGAGTGGTGCGGGTCTCCAGGCAGACCGCCGCTGAGGCTCAGTCCCATCCAGTCAGGGACTCTTCTCTCAGTGGGCTGGAGAGAGAAATCAACACGGGGACAACAAAAATGAGAAAAAACAACCGGATTTGGTGACATTAGTGAGAAAAAATCACAGCCGGTGAGAAATGACCTGATAGATGGTGAGGGGCAGTTTGGGAGCCGCGGTCTCATTGATGTTGATGGTGCTGCTCTCTGTTGAGTCACACTCCATGATGGTGAGGATCTTCACGTCACACGGGGCCGGAGGCAGGTGAAGGTGGGTCAGCCGGGCCTTTTTCAGGTGGTGGAAGTCTCCCTCAGTCAGAGTATACCTGAGAAAGAGGACACATTATTTCATCTGATTCCACCAACAGCTCATCTAAATAAGGATGTAAAGTCACCTGTTTAACTGTACCTGCGTCCTTTGTCCTGAGTCGTCTTCTCCTGTTCATAAAGTGCAGACTCGTTAAAGGAGACTCTGCGGCCGGTAGACCCAGTGGAGACGAATCGTTCTGACTCTCCATCGTGACAGCTGGCAGCTGAGAGAGCGTCTGATTCATCCAGATGAATGGTGATCTCTGAGCGACAAAGAGAACAAGGACGAAGCGAGGCAGAGAAATAACGTGAGTGACAACAGTGGACCAGAAGACATGTATGTATGAACCTAAGAAAATACACAGCTCTGACCTTGGGTGGGCTGAGAATCCTCAGCATAAGTGGTGTTTGTCTTCTCAGGGTCATCACTCGCTCTGAAAGGGGGGAAACAAGTTTTACTCTTTGTAAAGGTCTGGTCACGTCAGCGCTTTCAACGTCGGATTCAACACAGCTTTAATCCACTGCTGTCACAATCACGTTGCCTCCTGTAATCCCCGTGTGTTTGCAGACAACCCAATCCCTGTCGGCCCCACACAGTGTGTCACCCACCTGGAGTATCGCCGTCCACCCATGCAGCAGCGGTGACAGAAGAGGAGCAGCAGGGAGAGCAGCACCAGCGTCCCCCCGGCAAAAACACTCAGCAGCACCAACAGCAGCACATAGTTCTCCACCTGGCCTGCCGCCACAGGCACATCCTGATCAACAGCAGCCAAGAAAAGAGGTTAGGTACATTTAGTCTATGCAATATAATGATGAGGTACTTTACTTTATAGTGGTTGAATGTGGGAATGAACCAGGTAATCATTCTTTTTCAGAATAAAGATATTTATTTATTATCTTTAAGCATGAAGACCAGTTTTTCAATCTCACCCTATATCTCCCTTGGATCAAAGAAAACTACAAAACCAGATAATGTCCTGAAATTTGAATTTTAGACATTTTGTATGTACCTGACAAGTTAAACATAGATCTCAACCTTTTGTTGCTGCATAAAAATCAGAAAATAGGTGGCACCTTGCATATTGGCTTTCAAACCCAGTATCAGTCAAACCCTGGTACCTCTGTCACTGTTTCCCTTTAATTTCCATTACTTTATTTACTTGTCATTGCTGGAGCTTGTAACTCATTCCTTAAAAGCACAAAGACATATTGTTGTTATGTTTAGTTGTTGTGAGCTCGCTGGCTGAGTTGGTCCTGCTGGGATAGTAATTGATTCTTCTCCCTCTGAGCTTCCCAGCCATGAGGAATCTCTTTGTCGCATCACACTGCCAGCAAAGCCTTATAATATTTAATAAGGAGGAAATTAACACAAAGAGACTTTCTTAAGTCCCGGCCTCCTCACGGTGATTCATACACACACACACACACACACACACACACTCACTCTGCTTTAGTCCCTCTGATTAATACTCTCAGTCTTGGCTGAGTGAGCTTGGGGATGCTAATCGAAAACTTCAGGGAGACCCTTAATTCAATCTCCCAGCTCTTCTCAATGAGAGGTAAATGAGGCCTCCGCAGGCTAAAAATGGAAATCAGAGGAGGTTGCAGACACGAGCAATCCCCACACCAGACTTTCCTGGCTCTTCTTCCGATGTCAGTTTCAAAAGAGAGAGAAAATAATTGGTCTCTTTTCACCGTCACAAAGGGAATATATTCATCTATTGCAACATTTATCATTACATAATATATATATAAAAAATATATATGTGAAAACGTTAAAGGGTGTCATCGTGCACAGATTCAAAGAAAACTGAGGAGTGGAGAAGCTCCTCACTGAGCACAGGCCGACCTTTAGAGGATGAGGATGGCCTTAGCAAGAGCATCATCAAGGTCGTTAAATGTCATTTGAAAGTTGGTTTGTCGATTAAAACATTGGTACATTTCATCATTATAAGGCCAAATTCCTCAACTCAAAAACAGGGCCTCCGAAAAACTCTCTGTAGGCAACTTTCACCATGCGGACGTATACGCTATTCCTCGAAGTGTGTGTGTGTGTGTGTGTGTGTGTGTGTGTGTGTGTGTTAAAGAGCAAGATCAGCTTGTATTGGGTTGACTCTGCATTCACTGTAAATGGTAAAGGTGCTTCGGTAAGACAAAGCATCAATCAATGTGTCTGTGTCAACCTCAACAACAAGCTCAATCCAACAGCAAGCAAGTCGCAACGTGGAGGATAGACTTTCTTCTTATAAAACCAGACAAGGTTGAGGATTATGTGCGTTAGAGCGAATGAAAATACCCCCCCCCCCCTTTTCATTCAACCTCAAACCTGCTTCAGGCCTGAACATGACAAACTAAGTCCCGTGTCACGCACACACACACACACACACGCACACATAGTATATTTTCACATTCATTAGATTCTATAGTGGCCCACATTCTGCCGAAGCCTATGGAGAGATACAGTATAATGTGTTTGAAGCCGTATGTGTGTGTGTGTAGGTACCACGCACACCTTGATACGCACACAGCTTGTCAGAGCATCGATAGCTTAATGAAATCTGCTGTTTTCACAACCTCAGCCGAACAGGAAGAACGACACAATCAATCAGCTTGAGCGGCGAAGCCTCCCGCCAGTCTCTAGGCCATGCTTCTAACACAGAAACTACAGTCCGTTCTCCCTCCGCACCGACAGCTTTAACTGCCCGATAATCACCTCCGCTGGATCAGATATCCTCCCTGGCCTCCAGGGGCTATATGGCACTCAAAGACCGCATCACGCTCACACCCTGTTTTTGAGTAAAATCCTCTTTGGATACAGATCAAGCTTTCCTCCACTACCGCTCCCGCTGGGATATAATACCTGTTACTGGGACCGTGTGGCGCTAACTCACGGTCTGTACCTATTCGTTGCTGAGGTCAAACTGGCTGAGGTCCAGTTTGACCTGTAAATGTATCGAGGAAGAGTTGTCGCAGACACCAGCTGATGTGAAGGTGTGGAGAGTTAGTGTTGGTGGACACAGAGTGGGAGGGGCGGGCGTAGCGGTACTCACAGTGGAGTTCTCAGTCAGACTTGTCAGAACAGGCAAATCATTGCTCATGGTCCAGGCCAGCGTGTGTGAACCCTGCAGAGGATGGAGAAAGTGAAGTCAGACACAGCTGCTGCTTCTTTCTCCACGATAACAGTTTCTGTTTTTTCATGCAGAAAAGTCAAAGAGCAGGAGAAGCAAATCATGTGACCAAGATCAATAGTGAAATGATCCTACTATTTCTTATGGATATGTTATAGACCTCCATTGTTTAACAAATGCATCAATGAGTCACACAGTTGCACCAGGTGACATGTTCCTTCATTGCGATGAATGTGGGCACTGTAGGTTCATTTTGAATACCACACAAACGTCCTGCTGCCCTAAATAAGGACCAAATGTGTATTAATCCACAGCTGTAAACAGTCTTCAACGGAAACACCATTTCCTCCTGTTCAAGTAACATTTGATGAAAAACCTACAGAGGCCATCTGTTTTAAAAATGTAAGTGTGCATTGATTGATCGTGTAATAATTACATGGGCATTGTGGGATCACTCCTAATAACCGAACTATTGGGCATGTTGTCCTCGTAGTTATCAATATTCCAATTCAAAGATGACGACGAGCCGTCTCATCTCATATACACAGGTGGGCTGACACAATCTCACCTGAGGTAGATGTCACTGTCAAAACGTGTCATGTACACCAAAAAAGCAAGAAGAATTGTGCTCATACTTTTTCATCTTTTTGTGCCGATTATTGACTCCTGGACTCAGTGTCTCTAGACTCCTGGCTACGGCCCTAACAGGGGCCATGATTGCTGTTTAGCATTACACTTCCAAACCCCCAGGAAGAAATCTTGGAAGCTAATTTAACACAGCGACCAAATCAGGGAATTAAAACTTCCAGGTTCTTAATGTGATGTCATCGGGCCCAAAAATACTTTGTCCCATATACTTAAATTGGGAAAGAGACCTTTGTAACTCAGTGAAAATCATTTTGTTGATGTAAATCAACTTTCCAGTACAAACACATACATAGCTCTTATTTAAATCATTAGGGCCTAAAAGTTGTAAAAAGCACTAACAGCCAAAACCAGAGTTATCATTCCTCCGTTCATGTGACTGAGCCTGAGAACGATGCTGGACCGAGCAACAGAAAACATTACACAACTGTTTTTGCAGACTGTACAATACCTCATGACAAGTAAACTGGTGCTCTTGTTTAAAACGCCTCTAATGCCCCATTTCACATTAAGCACAGTGCATTAAATGTGTCAAG
The DNA here is from genome assembly GCA_038501785.1 of Myoxocephalus aenaeus. Classification (NCBI taxonomy): domain Eukaryota; kingdom Metazoa; phylum Chordata; class Actinopteri; order Perciformes; family Cottidae; genus Myoxocephalus; species Myoxocephalus aenaeus. Next base: position 3,467,629 of record JBAMJR010000073.1, on the reverse strand, counting down.
TTTGTCAAATTTACTAACATCTCCTGAATATGGACTATCACACACACACACTAACCAAGACTATCTTGTATGTCTCAGTCATTAGACGATGCCTGTAAAATAAGATGGAGACAGACAAAGATATGTGATAGAAGAGGGAGAAGACTGACAGTAAATCATATTTTACATAGTGCAGCTTGTGTAACATCAGTCCACGATTGCATCCCTGACAAACACTGATAACACTGCCGCACATTCCCTCTCCATGTGAGAGTCATATTTTATGTAATAGGCAGCTCAAGGTAACACTGATGAGGACGAAGCTCTGAATAGCAGAGAGCAACAATAGAGAACCACAGATCAAGTTTCACCACCCTTATTTTTCTAACATTTAATGAACACTTTATGACGTATAGTTGTAAGGAGATGTGCTCGTTTTTTAAGTATTTATTAATGTACATTATTTGTCAACAATTATAATCATATTTTATATTATTACAACTGTTATAAACCATTTATCGTATATTTTATTAATATATGTAATAGGGGGATTTAAAGTAACTAAATAAAATAATTGTAATTTAACATTTGACATTAAGACAGATGTGGTGAAAACCCCGCAGTTAAAATGGTTTAAAGATTTTATTGTCCAAGGTTTTTAAAATGTGCTTGCTGGTGGTCTTACAGTTTCCTTTTATTTCTTACTATAACCTAATAAAACCTTTAAATTATTTCACTATATTGCTGACCTGTTACAGCAATCAATTATACATGTTCAAACTCAGCTATAGCGGCTTCTTTTATGCATTTCTGAACTCTTGAATATTTCACTCAGTGTAAATCTATAGCTTCAAACGAGGCACAATTGTCCTGTCAGACAGTGTGGAATAAGATGATTTAGGGCTGGGAAATTAAAGGAGTTTGAAAGTGTATGTTAATGGGGTTTTACTCTTTTTATCATCATTATGCTGATTTGGGAGGAAATAATGTATAATAGTGTATTTATTTTTGTTTGTCACAATAATAGTATGATTGCAATTTAAATGTGTTTATATATTATTTCATCTTATTTCCTTTTTATTAAGTATTCATTTATTCATAATAACTTTTTCCCAATATTTTGAGCGGACTTAAGGTTTTAGAAAATGTTATTATCATTATGTGTATTATTATATTTGTTTATATATTATTATTATCTAAGTAACCAGAATCAAATTGAAAAACACCGACTCCGACGAGAAAATAAATTGTGTGTGTGTGTGTGTGCGTTTGTGTTTGTGAGTGTGTGTGTGTGCGTGCGTGTGTGCGTGTATCCGCGCGCGCGAGCGTTAGTTTCGAGGATGTCATGACATGTTACATCCTCGCATCATCTCTCGCTTCATGTACACCAGGCATTGAGACAGATGGACGATGCGGCTCAGACAGACGGACGTTCACATACTTTCATTCCATTAGCAGATTGTAATGCTGTTTACACCCTTATAAGCCCCATCATAGTAGGCTAAAGGGAGGAGGAGGAGGGAAAGGGGTCACTGCACATCACCCTGACGTGTGACTGGAGGATGGAAGTCTCCAGATGTGTCATATCTTACGGTCTATACAGGCGGTGTTGAGCAGCTTCCCTCCGCTCTGTGCAGACGGACTACAGCGACCCGCTGCATCCGGCAGCGCTCAGCGGCAGCAGCCTCAGCGGCAGCAGCAGCAGCATCTTCGTTTCTCCTCCGAAAACCCGCCGATCAGGGCTGTCCCGCATATCTGCGTCGTCTGCGCTCAGCCTGCGGGGAATAAATCAAGATAGTCACACAGGAACCCTGAGGACACGAGGGCTCCAAAACACCTCTCACTGAAACACTCCGATTAAGATACCTGGAGCCGGCTGTTGTCACCTATCACACATCTGATCTTACATAATGAAATAGTAGCACATCACACCACGAGCACGCCTGTAGGTCCATTAGCTGGTCCCGGTGTGAGAGGGACGAGGACGGGACTCACCCGGCTGTAGACTCCGTTAGAAGCGGCGGTCCACAGGCAGCCTGCCCCGTCTGCATACTTTAATTTGGGCTTCAAATAAAGACTGTAGTTATGAATGAAACCACACGCGAATAGACACACCCACCGCCCGCTCTCCACTCACCACGTGACCAGCGCTGACGGTGTTGGTGGCGGTGATGGTGGTGATGATGTGAGATGGAGGAGAGAGCCTCATTCAGTTGCTCATGAATGGAAGCTGCTGTGGGAGCAGCTCATTGGTTGGTTATCAGACTTTTTTTCTTTCTTTTTTTTTTTGCTGTCGATCCACACATATGGATAATAACGTAGCATATGTTTAATATGCTACGTTTGCTGTGTTTAAGTCTGCCTCTGTTTCTTTGTTGCGCGACAAATTGCAGACGGATGGGTGTTGTGGACGTCGTTGTAATCTCACGTTTCACCACCTGGGGGCAGCGTTGCACTGTTGTTTTCAGGTTGAACATACTTGAGGCGGAAGTCCTTGAGTTCTTCGTGCAGCTTTTTTTTATTTTTTTCAAAGTTAGATCCAGTCAAGACTCCTGCTAAATATGCAGAGGTGTCAAAAGTATTCACATTCATTACTCAAGTAGAAGTATAGATACTAGGGTTTAAAAATACTTGAAGTATCAACTCAAGCTTTTTACTTCAGTAAAAGTGTAAAAGTACTGTTTTCAAAACTACTTAAAAGTATAAAAGTAAAAGTAATGTAAGGGGAATTTTTTTTTTTCCATTAAGGACAAACTCTTAAACCGCGTCTCAGGGGCCTATAGTGCACTACCCCACCTCCCCCCAAAACAATAATTTTTCTAAAGGCCATAATAATGTTTTAAAATGTTATGTTGAAAAATGTGGGGCTACCCGTTTCAGCTGCATATATGCCCATTGAAAATGATCACATTTTATTACAATGCAAATACATTAAAGTACCATATGTGTACTACTGAGCATTAACATGCGTGTCAAGGAGCGGAAGACATGATAACTAGTTGCCTATCTGCTGTCCTTGCTGGAGAGTGACGTGATTTGTAACGGTTGATTTGTGTCATCTGCAGGTGCATCGCGTAGAAAACCAATAGGTTGTCGGAATGGTATATGTTTATACTTCTCATCCAACCACAATCAAATTCACTCTATCCGGATGGCGCGATTTATCTGGCTAGGTTTTTTGTGTGTGTTTTTGAACGATGACAAGCCGGAATGAAAACAAACCAAAATGAAATAGTAACGAGGCTATTTTTAAAATGTAGGGAGTAGAAAGTACAGATATTTGCGTGAAAATGTAAGGAGTAGAAGTAAAAAGTCATCTGAAAAATAAATACTCCAGTAAAGTATAGATACTCAAAATTTCTACTTAAGTAAAGTAACGAAGTATTTGTACTTTGTTACTTGACACCTCTGTAAATATACAATAGTTTGAATTCTTTATAATTATATTAACTCGTCCAAATGAGAGAATTTAAGAATGTTTTCTTTAATGAAAGGTTTGATCCCTTAATGGTATCTCCTCAAATGCACATTGTAGAAATATGTTATTCAGGACAAATATATATGTATATATACATCATCAACCTGTACTCCATGGTGAAATGCATTGTTGTTATGTTTAATTTACTTAAAATAAGGTTATTGCGTCCTAACACATGCAAAAAAATTAATAAACTCTATTACTTTAAGTGAAATAGTTATACAACTGCTGCAATTTTGATCAAATTAGTTGTTTCTTAGGATCTCCTTTGTTAATGTTTGTAGCTGACATTGTCTTAACCAATAGAATGATAATAATATAATGGAACAGATTGACTGACGCATTGGCATTTTGGCACAGCTTTAGGCCTCTTTGATGATTTGAGTTTTGTTATTTAATTTGACTCACGACAAATGCAGCTAAAGGCATTCAATATTACCTAGATAACCCACCAAGAGTATTTTTTATTTGGTACGTTGTGTTTACGATCCTGTGACTTTTGCACAATTAATATTTCCACACTATTTGCACTCATCCTCCAATCCAAAAAAGCTTCTTGCAACCAGCCCCTCTGCAGTCTACATTCGTGAGTGATGTAGAAATGAAGGAGTTGCCCAAATGGAAAATGTGTCAGCTGCAAAGGGGCAGGAGGTCTGATCTGTGATCCCCAAAAAACTTCAGAAAACTTGTCCAAAAGTGGAGCAGCCGGTTGAGTGACAGAAATAACTTCACACACTGATTACTTTGATTCCACCGAGGGAATCAGTTCAGGGCCAACAAAATGACCTACATGTATTTACTCACTGCAGTTCACCGTCAGAGGGAAGTCTGTTGGGGGAGTGAGGTGTCACATTTCTGGGACAGATGAGGAAGAGATGCTCTTTTCAGGAATGTGACTGCATGTCCTCATATGCCATGTCTATAACCCTTATTGGCCTCTACTGTCTCTTCAGGTTATGAATGTCACATTCCAGTACATTTTGTAAGCTCCTCAGTCTCTTTTCTGCATGCTAAACTCTGTCTACTTTAATCTATCGTCTGAAACATAAACACAGCATATATTTTAAGGACTTGGGACTTGTTCATACACTTTAGAAGAAGTACAAATGTTGCAGTCTCTGAGAACATCGGATGCTTTGAGACCTCTACATAAATACACCTCTATAAATACATGCATTATGGATATGTATTATAACAGGTGTAATACTCTACACATGTAGAAGAAAGTGTAGCTTTCTCCACTGATTACACAATTCCAATACTCTTTCAAAACAATGTAATGGCTGGAATTGCATATTAATTATAATGAAATATCAAACAGACAGATTGTTTAGACATTTCAGTCTAAACAATCAGACTCCTAAGGTGCTCAGAGACATGGTGGAAGCCCTCAGGGTGTCTGGCTCAGCGTATGGGGAACATTGGTCCATACACTTATACCAATAGAATTACGCATTATATAAATAAATAGTATTTGAGGACTTTTGTGCAAATGAGTAAATACTAGATGGCTGAGCTAAAGACAATGACTACAATGTATTTGAAGTAATACATTCAGATTCATATCAATATGTGCTCTCCTCTATCCGTGTTTCTGTATTTTCAGAAACCACAACTGCAATTTGATTATTTTCACTGAGATTCTTGTTGAAATATCCAGGGGTGATTCCATACAAATGTTTTTATCTAAAGTGTGCCATACCAAAGGATTGAAACGTCTGGGAAACGATGCCAGGAGAGGCTAGGGGGAGTGTGTGCGTGTGCGTGTGCGTGTGCGTGTGTGTGCTGGTCGGTTGACGTCAGAGCAGCGTCTGTGCATGCTCTGGAGAGCAGGACATCCTGTGGAATTGTTCTCAGCGAGGCCCAAAGAATGTAAAGCAGCAACCTCTCCCCCTTCTCGCTCGTCTTTGTGAAACGTTGGATTGGCATGCTACCATAGAAACGTTGGGGAGGAATGAGGGGGGGGAGGCTCAGGGAGGGAGACAAGATCTCCATCAGAATCTCACTGGGATATTGTGTTTATCAAGTCACCGGAAGGAGGAAAATACGAAGAAGAGATCCGTGTGGGATTCCTTTTGAAGTCCAGTGAAGTTCAACAAAGATTAAGATTAGCAATGTATTGTGTGTGTGTGTGTGTGTGTGTGTGTGTGTGTGTGTGTGTGTGTGCACGCACGTATGTGTATCGCTCTCCTATTCCTCGAGCATATTAGAGAAGGAAACAAATACAAATACTCTACTGAACAACTAAGCAGAACAGAACAGAAAAGGAGGTGGATAGCTGCATTTTTTTCTCACATACTGCACAGACAGAAAAGACATTGTGAGGCTGTACATGTCTGTATTTTGGAGAGGAGGGAGTTGAGGAAGAGAGGGAGGTGATATGGAAGTGGAGTGACGCAGGCCGTGTAAAGCGGGGGTGTTGTGGGTGTAGCTATTTTTAGCCACTGTGTGGAAACACATTAGCTGCATTTCTCTGGCCTTTCCTGGTTCCTACGTCACTTTACTCCAAGCTGGTCTTCTCTCGACCGTGAGTCATGTGACAGGTTCAGGCCAGAGGACCTGCTGTGGACCAGAGGTGGGACACGAATACTAAACAGCTGAGGAAGAAAAAGACTGCAGAGAACAAAGGCTGGATGCTGTCTGTGAGTGTCTCCTCCCACTGGCTGAACAGTGTTATACTGCATCCACAAATGTGCATCTAGGGTGTTTCCCTGCCTATAGCCCAGTGCATGTGACCTTGTAAAGGGAAAAAAAAGGATCTCACCTTTTTGAAATTAAAAGTATAAATATATGTATTTATATTTAGAGAGGGAGAGAGCTGGAATTTACTAAAACTAAAGCTTTTTATTTTGTTGCTGTTAAAATGTCCCAAAAATATGCAGGACTTATTATTATTTTTGTAGTTTCTACACTGAGTTGTGGCTACTTGCCTTGGAGTTGACAAGTGTGTAATTAAGAGTCGATTCAATTTTATTCATACAGCACAAAATACCATACCTGTCTCTGAGGGCTTTTTAATCTGTACCACTATGACCACCTCTATCCTTAGAACTTAATTAAAAAAAAATGTTTAAAAAAAAAGCGTTTGAAGCTTAAAATGTCAAGAGGATGATTAGCAGGTGGGTTTATACTAGTTGTATGATCATTAAGTTCAGGTCTCCCACTTAAAGTTGGCGGCACTGTGTTTGTGAGTCACACAATTACAGAGTTATCGATGATGTAATAATTTCCAACAGCCTGTTTATTTTTTACACATTAAAAGAGTGTCATGGAACAACGCATAGTGCAATAATAGGGCTATATGGTCGGTAGAAGGTAAATATTTGTTACTGGTGGGGATTATGAGTAATGTCAACATTGTGACTCATCTCTGGGAAGCTTTTCATAATGAGACTAATATTAAATATTACAATAGCCTACAGTTTGCATTGTTTTCATAAGAAAGTGAGACAACATGTTTTACATGACATTCTGTAAACATGTTGTAGGGCTTTGCAGATTGCATCATTTATGAATGGTGAGTGATACACCAAACAGGGTGGAGCCACGTGAGAAACAGACAAATATGATTGGACGGTGCAGGCAGACTGGTCTCGCGCTCCCACTGATTGGCTGTGCTTTCGAATGGGCGGGGCTTACACTAACAGGGTTGGGGTGTTTTACGCTCGGTGGAGTAGTGCTGCGTCTGTCACAGCCAGAAAGAACAACTCCTACATTCCAACCGCTCTGTAATCGTATTGTTAATGTCCAAAGCTGCTTCACACTGTCCTCTGACGAATGAGGAGCAAGACTAAAAACAAAATTACTGTCGTATACTCGCCTAAATTGAATTTGGTTTAAATTTGGACCTTTCACAGCTGAATGGAGCAGCAGCGGGGGCTCAGTAGCTTCCCCCCAGCCGAGTCCGCAGGCTGCCAGGCTGCGGTCTCCACCGGTCAGCCAACCATGCGTTTGTCCGTCACCTCGACCACGGGAACCCCGGTGGAGCTCACTGTCCCCCGGGGAGAGACTGTGGAGGGACTGAGGACACATATCTCCCACAAACTCAGGCTGCAAACAGACAGAATCGTCCTCCTGTATAGAGACAAGTGAGTTGTGCTTCTTCACACATTGCTTCATCGCCGCTCTTATATTCTTATGTCAATATATGCTAACTAGAAAATGTGTATGTGGCAGGCAGCTGACTGCAGGCCAACTGTTGGACCTGGGTGTAACAGATGGAAGCAAGCTGACCCTGGTCCCTGCCATTGAAGCTGGTTTAGTGGTGAGTAAGCCGATGCAGCCTCCACCATACACACAGTTGTTATCATTATTACTTCACGATTACCTGTACATTATTAGTTTGTCTCGTGTAAAGTGGTGCATCATACTGGCTTGTTATAGCTATATGAATCAATCAAATGTACGATTAATTCCTTGCTTCCTGTTCTCGTCCAGTTAATTTTATAGTCATACAATTGTGATGATGTATTACAAATGATTCTCACACTGTAGATTGATAAGCATGAAGTAATGGTGGATTACTTGTACAAAATAAAAATTAAAAAGGGGTCCACGAGGCTAATATGGTGACTAATGACAGGATCAATATTGATACATTTCTAGTTCTGTAATGAGTTTTCCATCAGTCTGGGTGAAGCACCACTTTACTTAGGAGGAGGAAAGGGAAACTTGTTTACTAATGCTAACTCTTGATGACGTATTCATACAACTCAGTGTGATGCACCACTTTACTTGAGGGATACACCATTGGTAACTAATGGACAGGTAGTCATGAACTAATGATTTATGTCTCTGTAACATCACTTTACTTAAGGGCAGGCATCGAAACTCAAAGGCGGGTAATTATGACGTAATGATTTGTTATTGGTTAAGTGCTGTTTACAACATTATTTAGAAGTAAGAACGATAAGTTAATGGATTCCATTATAAGGATTCACAGATAACCACGAACAATTAAATACATATTAGTTAATTAACCCAATATCTTACAGTCATTTCTCAATCAGGTTATCAGCTACTACAATTTGCTGAATATTTAATCAAGAAGTGCCCGTTAACTGATGCTTTACTGGCAGTTAGTTCCTCATTCGATCTTCATTTGTTCCCTGGTAATACTCAAACATTTATGAACTAGTAAAGTGTTCCCGAATCACTTTTCCATTCACATCCATGTCCACATGTAATCAGACTTTATCAACGTCATGTTGTGATATCTTTATTGCCACAGTGCTCCACTGCCAGAGCCGAGAGAACGATGATGGACGTCTTAGAAGGTTTAACAGAAGTCCAGGTACGTGTAATGTCTTTTTGACTCTATGCTGTAAATATATAGACACTTGTTTAATACATACATGTGATGAGGGGGGAAATCTTGTTCTTGAACAATTCAAACTATGCACTGGTGTGTGTTTTCCAGTTATGGTCATGCAGTAGGACGTAACACGCATCTCACCGCTGTCCTAAGACATTGTGACAAATGCTTTTTTCTGATAATCCTTTGGGGATAAAAATGGTAATTTGAGCATGAGAGTTTTCCCAACATACTTGTTTTGATATTTTAGCGGAAATAATATGCATAAACATGCTAACATTATTGGCTCATGTCCTTCCCAAAGGCCATGCAGACTTCCACATTAGCCACATTAGATACAGCCAGACACACACACACACACACACACACACACACACACACACACACACACACACACACACACACACACACACACACACCTCTGTATTTAAAGTTGAAATCCTCAAGATGTTCATGAAATCCCAAAAGATTTTAGGGCATTTTGTCTGCAATCGCCCTTCCCTCTATTTACACTCATTAATTACTGTAACCCTTCTATAGCAATGATTACATCCATGATGACCTTTGTCTTAAAATAATTTGAGTTCATGAGGCTGCTGTTCTTCTGTTGTATGTCTGACAAAGTAGATACTCAATGAATGTTTGCTGAAATACTGTAAATCCCACTTGATGTTCACATGGTAATCACAAGTGTCAACAAATTAAACTCTGATGTGTGTCTTTCCTGACTACCCTGCAGATCGGTGACTTCCTGTCTGGGCGCTCACCTCTGACCATTAACCTGGGAATTGGTGCCCACATGATGTATGTGCAGCTCCAACTGTCTGCACAGAACGTGGCAGAGCTGCAGCGCCACAAGGACTTGAGAGCTGGGAGCAGCAGCGACCTTCAACCAGGCATGCCCACTGCTGCCAGCATGAGCCACCCTGACTCATCCAACAAAACCACAGGATCCACCTCCCAAACCTCTACTCGAGCCCCAGACTCGTCTAACTCTACATCCTTGCTCCAATTGAGTGCTCAAAGATCCAGAACTTCCTTGAACTCAACAGCTGCCGGCACCACTGTCCTTCCACAACAATCCTGTCCTCCCCACTCCACACACACATCCTCTCCTGTTCTTCCAACCCCTTATTTGCCTACTGGTTGTCCACATCCCAGCAGTCCACAACCAGCAGCCACACCAGTCGGTTCACCGGCTCCCACCGGCTCCATTCCTGGACCCCGGAGCCCAGCAACAGCTTCAACCCTCAAAGAGGTTAGTCTGACATATTCTACTGCAACAGTGTATCCAAATCCCAACGCATTGTCATGGTTTCACCACGATGTATTATTGCCATGTTTTAGTGACATAACCTATAACGAGCCAGTTTCCAGTTCAAAACAGTTCTACTGTTGTTTACTCCACATAGTGGGTGATAAAACACATCTTTTCCATCTTGTTTTACAGAGTAATGTTCATGCCTCATCCACTGCAGAGCTGAGCAAGCAGCCAGGAGCAGTCATAGAAAGTTTTGTGAGCCCCTCACCAGGTGTCTTCTCTGGGACTTTTTCTGGTAAGTGTGTCAGCAGCGGAAGCCTGATAACGGAATATCAAAATACAATAGTTTTTGATTAGTTTAATTATGATAGATACACAGACAGACAGACAGAGTTCTTTATTAATCCCAAAGGAAAATGACAGTTTTGCAGCAGCCAAGTCACTGAAGTCCTGAAAATAGATGAGGTAGGCGTAAAAACATTATTATATACAATAACAAAAACACACTAAATATAGTTCACAACAGAGAATATAGACTTAAGATGTACCTGTGTGGATAAACACTGTACAATGATGCAATATTGTATCAGTCCAAACCCAAAGATATTCAGTTCTTGACAAAGAAAAGCAGCAAATCATGACATTTGAGCAGCTGGAACCAATAAATTGTGGAATTTTTACTTTACTAAGATCTGCTGCTTTGTTTTTTATCGTTGCACCAATGTCGGCTGTCTCAGTTTGCTTAGTTCTTCTTTTTCATCCACTATCAGCCACCTCGTCCTCTCTCATGTCCTCTGCTCTCTTCTCCTCCCATCAGGCTCTCTGACCCCATGCAGTCAGAGTGGCATCGGCATCATTCTCCAGATCTTCAACGATCTCCTCAGAGCTGCCTACCACCACCAGGGGGCTCAACCTGCCCCTGCTCATCAACCCCACTGTCCTGATTTGAACCCTCCAGCCAGCCTGCTGCTCACAGCGGAGGAGGGGCCAAGCAAAGCAAAGAGCCAAACACTGGAGACCCAGAGGACGGAGCACCTCAGTAAAACTCCAGGTGATATTACATGATACATGATATTACACACTTGAACACTGGAGGAGTTACTGGAGATTGCATTCATAATACATTCTTTATGCAGCTATATATTCCATGAAAAAAAAAGGTGAAATATAATATAAACATGGCTGCTTTGGCTCTGAATAGACCTCCAGCTGGCTTAAATGACACTGACCAAACATTTGGTGCTGCCATATTTATTCACACGCGCTCACATTCATGAGTCTTAATGGGAGTCTATGCCTTCTACTCTACGTGCTTCTATTTAAGTGCCCATTACTAATTGTAACCTGTGTTTGTGTACATGCATGACAAATCCATGTCTGCTCATTTTGACATCCATCTATTTCCATTTGTCAAATATTGAAGTATAATGAAGGACTAGTAGCATGTCTAACAAGTTGTTATTCCTCCTCTCCCCTGTAGGTGAGGAGAGTCACCTGACCTGCTCATCCACACAGGAAAATCAAACATTACACTGTAAACTGGAGCACCTGCAGTTTTTGATGCATCAGAGGCGTCTACGCAGGCGAACTCGGAGGTACTCACGAACGTCTCAACCGTACCAGCATCATCACCATCGTCCCTAGTCTCCTGCATGGGAGAGATCCACTCACTGTGATAGCAGGGGCTGCTTTCTGACTAGAAGGAACCAACCAAAGCTGACCTCTGAACTTGTGGAACAGGTCAAATAGCAGCAGAGTAAACTCAAATGCTTTGGTGCTATTTTGACATATATATTTCTGAAGAATGTAAGCCCAACAGGTCCGAGGAGTCTGATTCCTGTGGCTGTCCCTGTGCTGAGCATGTTATTTCATCTGAGTCTGAGTCAGTGACAATGGCTGACATTGTTATGTAGCATATGCCACAAAAGGTTCCAATGTGCATTTTCATGTTATACATCTTGGTGTTTTGTACAAAGACGTGTTACTGTATGTTTGTTTAAGTACTCCAATGCCTTAAATGTACATGTCTTGAATGTAAACTATGTATTGTTCTGTGCTAAGGATGTTCCTATGAAATGTTTCAATATAACTTATATGAATGAAAATGAAGGTAAAAAAAGAATAAAGGAAAACATTAAGAAACCTTGGGATATTTCCGTTGCCTTTTTTTAGACCTGGAACACATAACATTGCTGCCTTCATTTGTCTCTTAATTGAGACCTTTTTGTTATTCAGACATTGCCGTCTTTTATGTTAAATGTCCTTACATTCAGGCATGACTTGAAATTTGACTGTGAGGAGATGGATTAAACGAGCTAAAGACGTAGATAAACTAGATAAACGAACAGATACTGTGACATGTTATACCTAGGCCATGAAGGAGGCCTACAGAATTTGAGAGTCCTGAACAACCCAGCCAGAAACTGACAAAGGAGATCAGAATAACGAAGAGAAGCTACCCTTAAAAGCCTTTCAGCCAGCGACCGTGCAGGACATCACCATACAGGAGGAAACCATGTCCCCACCAGTGGCGGTGCGTCAATAGAGGGCGCTAGGGCGCCGCCCCTCCTAAAATTTTGCGATGAAAAAAAAAAAAGAAGAAAAAAATATATAATATATACTGTCAAAAAACATTATATATCAAATAATTTAAATAAGAAATATACTGTGTTGACGCGCTAAATGTGTGTGTGGGAGACCGTAAGCCTGTCAACAACCACTTAAGTTAAATATAATATATCGCCATTCATCATTACTGAGAAAAGCCCCTCCCCTCTCGGGGCGCCGGCCAAATGTGTGTCTATGGAAAGCTAACAAACATTTCACCCTCGTGACGGCAAGGACAGCTTCTCATTGGCGGATGAAACGTGAATCTTCGGGCGCACGAATCTGCGCCCTAGCCAATGACATCGTTTCTTATTGCAACGTGATTGGACTATTCGTCCAATCAGAGACCTTTATCATTCCCTCACATCCCATGTAGCTACGCGAGCAACACAGCTAGCAGAGACTTTGATTATGTTAGTATGGCGACTGAAAACTCTGTGGTATCTCTACGCGAAACACCTTTCAATCCACGATCAGATGTTGACAAGAAGAGGCTGAAAGAGTTGGGACCCGAACGTCCGGATTTAAATATTCAGCAGCAAAGCAGTGAAGCTACATGCACCAAGCTACATGCTAACCGGAGCTGCTAGCTGGAGGCTCAGTATGGAGCAAAGCAGCGGCTCTGAGCAGCCGAGGAAGCGCCGGCTGTGAAGGAAGATGAGCTTGAAGGATTGCTGCAGAGGTGAGTGTCAAAATCAGCAGATGCCTGTTAGAGTTTAATGTTTTATCTTTCCCACAGCAGAACACATGTTGGACATTGTTAGATTTGGGTGGATATCATATCAGGCTATAACTTTATCTAAAATACCAATTCAACCCCCAACAAGTTAGTGTGTGTGTGTGTGTGTGTGTGTGTGTGTGTGTGTGTGTGTGTGTGTGTGTGTGTGTGTGTGTGTGTGTGTGTGTGTGTCATAGCTACAGCCATCAAGGTGGCTCCTGGCCTTTTGTCTATGTTGCTGAGCCATCAAGACACACAAAACATAGTTTTTTGTCTGTAGTATGAAGCCTGTTTGTAGGAGATATTTCCCCACAACTTATCTGTCTCTGTCTCTCTCTATATATTTATCTGTAGGTTTGTGACACCATACTTGGACACACCAGGGAACGCTTTGCCTTCAAAGACCACCTCACCAGTGCCACCTTACTGCAGGGCCCCCAGTTTGAATGCTACGTCAATGTATTCCCTGAAGTTGCTCTGGCCACCACATTGAATGTTTCTTAAACCATTCTGCTCTGAACCTCTCATGCCCAAAGTTACAGTTTGTTGATAGTTGTTATTGGACAGTGTTGAGCACTGTTTTCTTGAAATAAAGCTTTGTTTTTTAGAATATTCTACTCAAAACCTCTTTTCTTCTCATTGTGGAGTGCTATTTAAACCGCGCCGCCCAACTGCGCCCCCCCACAAAAAAATGTCACCAGCCGCCACTGGTCCCCACCCTGTGGAAAACCATGTGTTTTACCACAGGGTTAATAAGCCAATATTCACACACCCCTCACCTGCTCCAATTCATACATACGTCACACATCCACCTAAAACATTTGCCAGCCTGTCCCCACTGACCCCACCACTCAGTTATATGCACCTCAAAAAATAAAATAATAATAATAAATAAATATATATATATATATATATATATATATATATATATATATATATATATATATATATATATTACTGTACACTACCATGTACAGTAGGTGGCAGTGGGATCCGCCACGCTTCCTCCAATAAAGCTCCAGAAGAAGAGGTCCGTGCGCAGAGCTGGAGCTCAGGACGCGCCCCCTTCCTCCTCTCATTCGACCCGCAGCTCCGCTCAGCATCGGTTGGACTCCTGTCAGTTGAAGGTGGGTTTTTCCCCCATTGTTTTCTAAATGTTTTCACGGTATATTTCGTGGGAATTATACATGTTCACACATATCTGCAGATTTTCCAAGGCATGATTAGAATGTCATCTTTTCCCCTGGTTTAAAGTATTGATATTACATTTTTTTTTAAAGATATAAATAAACAATTTTAAAATTGCATGCATTGTGTTGCTGTTAAGGGGAGTTTGAAATTGCGCAAAAAAATAATAATTAAACCGTATCACATTCCTCAGTTATGTAACCACCATAATATGGCATTTGCTGCATGAGAAGCTGCTCGAATGTCGACCAGCGGATCAACAGTGAAGCGCTTGAGCTCGGTGCCACAAAATGGCGCCCAGAGAATAAAAACTGTCTCCCTAATCCGCTAAAATAACAGTACCACGCTTAAAGGCCCGAGGCGTAACTCTCCGCGCTGCTCGGCTCTCAATGTCGGCGGGGATCGATTTCAAGTAAAAGCACCATCAAATATATTTGTCGGTTAAGTAGGGAAGGTTTATTTGAGTTCCAACCAAAAAGAGTGAGAATATATATATATATATTTTTTTTAATAAACTGTTCCACGGCCTCGTGACCTACTTTAGCTCTGCGGACGGGATTTGTCGATGTTTAACATTTGTTCAGATTTGTGTTTATTTATTTTTTGCGTCAGCTGATTGGTGTTTATGTTTGCATTTCCCAGCTACACTATGTCGGACGAGGGTAAATTGTTCATCGGAGGCTTGAGCTTCGAGACCAACGAGGAGTCTCTGGCTGCGGCCTTCGGCAAATATGGAACCATCGAAAAAGGTAAATTCTTTTAATTACATCATTTAATTAATTAATAAATAAAAAAATATATATTATAAAAAAATATATATTATTTTGGTGCACTTTAAAAAAAAAAAAGGAATGTTTTTTTTTTTCTCCCTCATTAGTGGATGTTATCAGAGACAAAGAGACGGGGAAATCTCGCGGTTTTGGCTTTGTGAAATTTGACAATGCAGAAGATGCCAAAGACGCACAGGACGGGATGAACGGCAAAGTAAAATCACAATGCACAATAACCAGCATTTCACATTATTTATTCTTTGTTCTTCTGACGTTGTTGAGTTGAACTTGATATTAACCCTTTGCCTACATGGGAAGTAATGTAAGTAATGGCATTACGAACTAATGAATAGAGGATTATTTTAACAACATTTTTTTTTTTTTGCAGACTCTAGATGGACGGTCAATTCGTGTGGATGAAGCAGGAAAAGGTGGACGTTCCAGGGGAGGTTTTGGGTCCGGTGGCCCAAGAGGACAGCGAGGAGGAGGATTCGGCGGGCGTGGGCGAGGTGGACGAGGTTACTCGACAGGTGGACACTAGCTGTCTGCGTATTAATTGTCACGTGTTGTGTTTGCAACACCATGCCTCTCCCTCTGTTGGTCAATGCTGCCCTTATGTCATCTTAGGTGGTGGTGGATACAATGGAGACCGGAGCTACGGTGACAGGAGTTACAGTGATAGAAGCTTCCATTCTGAAGGGAGGTTTTCTGGCAACCAGTACAGGAATAGCGGCGGCGGCGGCGGTGGCGGCGGATACTCAAGCTACAGAGACAATAGGTAAGGACATTTTATGAAATCACAGTTTAGACTCCCTGATGGATGCACAAGTTAATCTGGTGCTGTTATATTACATTTTTGGCATATTTTCAGGGGTCAGGGTGGATACGGTGACCGCGGTACATCCTACCGTGATGGATACGACAGCTATGGTAAGCTATGACATGCATTTGTACTGTGTCTGTAGATTATGTTGGGGCTGTAACTTTCAAATTTTAAAGCATCAAATCAACCTGCCATAAGACTCTTAATTAACTAGTAAACCATTGTAAAACAGTTTAATGCTTAACATTACACTTAAGCTGGAATATGAACGTAGTTTGTCTGTGGTATGCTGATTACACGCATCACACTAAGCATTTAATTAAACATTTAACAACATTAAACATTATGACTTCCCAGGACCATCACACCAAAGGTTATCAAACATTTAATTAAAACTGCACAGCCCCAACATATGAAGACTTGTATGATGTATGTCCCTCAGTTTTGTACCTGAGCCCAACTTGATGCCTCTCTGCGGTTGCCAAATTTTCTCTGCGGTTGCCAAATTTTGCTAGCCCCCCCCCACCACCCTCCTTCCACAGTCCCACTCTGATACAGAGGCTGGCAAAACAATTTGAATCACTTAGCAAATGTTACTTGTTCTGACATGGCTCAGCAAATGGAGCTGAAAAACTGAGGGAGGGTTTAAGGACTGTCTGGTGGGATTGAGGGGATGTTGTGAAACTCGAGTGTTGGAACTTTCCGTGTCTTTACCTGTGTGCCCACTTCTTATCCTCAGCTGCAAACGAGTAAACATCTCCCTGATTCAAGATCATCACTTGGCTGGCTGTATTTCAAAGATGCGCTCCTCAAGAAAAATGTCCACGTGTTATTGCTGACCTTAGTTTTGTAGTTCTATTGTCGTAGCTCAAGCATCTTAAAAAATAATGTAGCCATGAGTTTTGGTCATTCCTTAACAAACCATGTTACAAATTACAGTTCCAGACTCTTACCTTGCTTGATTGGGCATCTTTATTCCTCAAAGGTCGTTTGTTAACTAAAAGGCATCTGTGTAATCGGATCAGTCAAAGTCCCAATTTGAGGACCGAACTGCTCTCCACATGGCCACTACCATCGCTGTAGACTTTATACAGCACGTAAAGTGTTTCCTGATTTTGAATCCTTAGTATTTTAATTCTTTTTTATAATATATATATATATATATATTTAAATATCCGCTGGGCTTGGTCCTTTTCCTTATTTCCCCTCTCAGTCTCAGTGGCTGACCTACCTCCTTGCCAAGTTTTAAAGTGAGGAAAGAAATCCAATTTACTCATAAACAGACTTTTGGGGGATTTTATGCTAAATTCCTTTTACTATATATAAAAAAAAAAAAAAAAACCTTAGTCTGGCTGAGGCTCCTGTTTGTTCAAAGAGTGAATTCCTTTCAGACTGGTGAACTACACAACCGAAGTGGCCGGCTGTCATGAAGTTGCAAATTGCAGCATGCTACAGTCTGTCCAAGGTATCTTTTGTGCTCTGCTCAACATCTGCATTTTAAATGTGCTGTAAAATGGACTAATCTTGTTTAAGTGATCGAAAAATGTAACTCCGTTTCCCTAAAGTAATATCTCAAGCGGGAACAGTTTTGTACTTTATGTTCTTTGTATGATCAACATTTTTTTTTCTTTGTCAGTTTGGCTTCATGGAGCCTATTAAACAGACTGTGGAAAATAATCTTGATTCTTTTGCCTTTTAAAACTACCGCATGGGGTAATTTAGTTGACAGCGGTAGGCCCATGTTACTGTAATGCTGCGTGAGATTTTTTTTTTTTAACAGCCCGTAGTCCTGAAATTTCAGTTCTTTGGAGAGCGATTTTATAATTGTCCGTTGTCTAAATTAACTTCAATGAACAACGCTGAATTACGCTCCAATTAGGTGCTTTAAAAAAAATTATCCCCAAACTGCTGTCTGGTCTCCTAAAAACGTAATGGTTTTTGGCCCGACAGTCTGTACAAAAAAAGCAGCAATTTGTGATCGGCAACGAAATCGAACCTCTAGTGAGGTTTGATTAAACCCCTAAAGTTGCCAAAGGGGATGCTGGGAAAACATCCGTTGGTCATGTTAATGTTTCATTACATTCAAGAGGTCAGCCACATCAAAAACCTACAAGTCCTTGGAGAGTGAAGTGTTGCGCCTTCCAACAAGTGCTCATCAGAGAGGAAAGCTGCTCTCTTGCCTAGGTCAAATGTGGAGAAAGTAGGCCAATGCACGTGAGGTAAAAATCTACTTTTGCTTTGCTCACATCCTTCAAACTCAGTTCTCATTGTTTCCATGAATACCTTCAAGTTAGTCGTTGTTTTTAGTCCTCTGCTTCAGATGTCGCCTGCAACATGCCATGGCCTCTTCCCCGATTGGAAAAGTTCATTGAGAAATTGATTCTAAGAAGCTCCTCTGGATTGTAGTGCTCATCCTCCCGAGTCCACCAAAAAAGCTTTGGCCTCTAAGTCATGGGTAGTATTGTGCCCAGTCCACTTCTGTTCACTGCATTAGTCCTCACATTTGCTCCAGTAATGCCCCTGCAGCAGTCCTAATTGACGTCTAAGGTGTCTAGACTGTACTCAGTTTGTTGTTCCCTTACATATGAATAAGTGGTGAGTTTCAGACTCTAATAGGATTGCATGCATATTGTGATCTTACTTGTGTAAAATGTTAATTGCCATGCCTAATCCATCTCTTGCTCTTTTTCTTTAGAGTGAGCTGGCTGTCACTGGAACCCCTCACAGCTGAAGTATCTGGCTTTAGATGGCAGTGATCGATGCAGATTCAGTGATCGGTGCAGATTCAGTTATCAGGTAAAGTATTGTATAAAAGTTGATCCCGCATGTTACTGGCTCGGTACACCTAGCTGACTTGCAATGTCTTACTGCCTTTTTTTCCAGGTCCAATGTGCAACAGTGGTGGCGCAGCTGTAAGCAGTGGCTACATGGGAGAAGCCTGCCAGGATCCTGCCGAGTAAAAGGTCAAGGCCTTTGTGAATCTGATCTATTGGCTTGCCAGAAGGACACATTTCTCAAATGTAATGGCTGCTATTCACAGGTCTTGTGACGAAACGGGCGAGATGACATAAGAGCTGTACAGCCTCTTGTCTGATATAACTATTTTAATGCTAATTCATTTAATAAGTCACTCTAGTATTACAGTATTCTGCTGTTTGAACCTTTTTGTATTACAATTTCAAAAATAAAACTGGCACTAAAACTGCTTGTGGTGTTGTAATTGCCAAAAGTATTTTAGTACTTTTAGTATTTTTGGATAAGTTGTACTAAAATTCTTAATTTCGGTTTGAGTTTATAAAGCAAGATGGGTCCTACTTGGGGTGGTGCTCCCAAAAACAGGAATGCTTGATGTCAACAATGTATTCCTGCAAAATAAACGTTCAAAGGCACTAAATGGTCTCGACAATTGATATTTAATTATCCTTGATGCAAGTAGCTTTATGGATTTAGGTTGATAAATAATGCCCACATACCCTTAATGTTTCCCTATTATGAAATATGTAACTTCCAAGTTACAGTAGATGTTCCACAACTAGGAGGTACATGCTTTGAAATTCAATCCAAACTGAAGAAATATCAAGTAAACCAGGTTGAGGTACAGAAAAAAGATTTTAATATAGAACATTTACAAGCTAAATTGAGCGACGGCTCATGTCCACGCGGTGCTGGCTGTGGAAGAGGTGGAGCTCAGGGCGCTGTACGTCTCTGGTGGTGCTTACACGTACCACAAGAAGCCGAACCGCTTGTGCAAAAGCTCTTCACGAGGCCGGAGGTTGAACAGCTCCTCTGACAGAGGGGCGACCCAGCGGCCGGTGTGGAAGACGCTCTCGCCAACCTGCACGGGTGTTAACAGGACACACAGATGTCACAAATACACTGATGCTAACCTGCATCTGGATCAAATGATAATCAACTTTGATTATTAATCCCAATAAATAAAAGATATACTTTATAATCTAAATACAAATAAATTCCAGGTGCTACTGATCTGGTGTTTACCAGAAGCGTAACAATTGCATGCAAGCATTGTTTTTATAGTTATAATAACCACTAATGGACTAATATACAGAAATATTCTTACTAAAGCATTTAGCAATATCACAGATTTACATGCATTCTTTTTGGAGTCTTGTTTTTCAACATCAGCTTAATCACATTTCCAATATCTGTTGCAAATATTCAATAGTGAACAAAAAATATTTGTGCAATGCATGAAGGTCTTCCATAAGTGGGTCTTAAAATCAGTGTTTCTTGGTAATAATACAATACAAAAATCATTATTTTAAATCTGTATAAAAATAAAGTTGGTTGGAAACGCATTTTAAAAGAGAAAAAAGTAATAAATATGAACAAAACAGAGCATTAACATAATTTTGCATAAAACTACCTTAGATGCTACTTAATTATGGCAACAATACATCCCAAACTAAAGTATTGTTAGCTGGCTGTAAAGTGACTTAAACATAGACAAACATGCTTGTGCCTTTGGTGAAAGTGCTTTTACACGCTCATCTTGGTTTGAGCTATAGAGTCACTTTAAACTAGAATATTTTAGAAGACTAAAAGTAAGTCTATTTAACCACTGAGTGAACTGCTAATTCATCGTTTCATTAAGTTTCCCGTTTGTTTTAACTCTGTGAAGTGTTTTTTTAAATTAATCTTTAAGCTGCTGTCTTGGCGAAGGACTCCCTTGCAAAAGAGATTTTGAATGTCAATGAAAAAATATCCTTGTTAAATAAATGTTGGGAAAATTTGTAGATGTGTATAAATGCAGAAAGCCTGTGATGTTGATGCTCAAGTATTTTCACAACGAAGAGAAATCCCAGCTTCTCTTTACCTTCCAACCAGGAACGTCCTTCATGAGAACCGCCTCCTCTTCTAGATTTTCCCTCAGCATCCGTAAGGACCTGGCCAGAGGGGGAATTAAACTGTTACATGAAGACTAGTAGGAGGGAGTTACCGCATTTAAAAACTAAACTGGTTTGTGTGTGAGTTTGTTGTTGTTGCCGTCACCTTCGGTCTTGCTCTGCCTGCAGCAGAGGCATCAGAGCTATCCTGGCTTCCATCTCCTCAATCTGCAGGCGCCTTTAATGCACAAACACATCACCACTAGTTCAGCCTCATTGTTCATTGTGACCAATATTTAAACCCAAAGTATAATTGCCAGAATAATCCTACCTCCTTTCTCTGTTCCAGCTAAAAAGCCTCCAGTAACCAAACACCATGATGCCAATCCCAATGCCAAACATGCTGTATCCTGTTGATTAAAGAAGGGATGAGCAACATTGTATTTAGCCACAGATAAATAATGTCGAGATTTGAGTTATCCCAACCACATAATCACGTTTCAGTGTACCAACATTCATAAAAGAGACCAGATAGAAGCAACTGGTCAAACCGGTTTAACACACTTGGTTTTTGTCACAATTGAATGCAATTAAAGATTAACTTCCTTAGGCTCAACCTGGATCCTATTTTCCATGTTTGTGTGCATACGTGAGTGATGGACAACCTTTTTTTTCTTATTTAATTGATCCAGTATTGATTGATGCCCACAAAAGGAAGAATACTTTGCAGAATGGGATCTGCTGTTGCACAATAATCAGACTTGGACGCAATGACGGACAGAATGGATTAAGCGAAAGATAAAGAACACCTTTTTATTTCTATGTTGGTCCTTTCATAATGCTGTCAGACACTAATAATAACAATCGGAGCCGGTTGGTGGCAAATACAAGAACGTTTAGTGGGCGTAACGTGCAGCTTGTTTGTTTTCTGCTGCACCAGTCTAAGCGCAATTACAATTCTAAATGATCTATTTGATGAAAGTTAATGACATTTAACCAATATGTTTGTCGACCAATCAGGAAATACACATTTTGATCACTTTCTTTTGGTCTGTATCTTTTTCCAGATTACAAACGATAGGTCAGCCGCAGAGTTCATTGCACGCGCGTCAGGAGAAGGTAGGTGGCTGTGTCGGTGCCTGTTCAAAACACGTTTATACATATTTGACTTAATGCTCTTGTTGTCAGTTTTATATTTGTATCATATAGTTATTAATCTGTCGTCAAGTCGGTCTGACGCCTGTCTATACTTTCGTACAGCAGCTTGGAGAGGACGCTCAACTGTGATCCGTGGAGACTAATAACTTGTACACAGAAGCCCAATTGGAGAATAAAGCTGATTTTAAATCGATATTCGTTACCCTCTTTCCTTCTGTCACAGTACAGTTAGGAGCTTGCTTTGAATATTTGAACTTTAATGTGAGCACTGTTCAAATATGTACAATTAGCACACCTTCGGTTGCGTCTTATTAGATAACCATTTGATTTAGGTGGGTCTTGATGATGCACGATAGAAAAGGCAGTCAGACGTTATTGTACATGTAGGTTCTATGAATGACCTCGACAAGCTTCCATTTAAGAAGCGTTCACATTTCATTATTGCTAAGTTTTTACTAAGGTGAACGTGACCCGCTCAGCACCGGGGACTCGTGCACTGCTGGTTTGTTGTCTCCGTGGCTTCTCGGTACTTTGGAAGGCAACGGTGGCTATGTAACCGCTCGTGTGTGGACCTGTATCTTTCGTAATGGAAGTATGTAATGTAAGTACCTGACAGTCCTCGTTTCGGCAGATTTCTCTTATAATCAAATGAAGCATAGCCTCCCGCAGGAGGCATGTCCTGCTTCACCTTGGACCCCGCCATCTTCCGCTGTCTTCTCCGCAACACGCCGGTGACGTCACTGGAGGACCGCTTCCTCTCTCGTCCGTTAAAGCTTATGTGGCGCTCTACCGCCCCCACCCGTCTGGATGACAACTTCCTCATCCTCCTCCTCCTCCTCCTCCTTCTCCTCCGTCTTCTTCTTCTTCTTCTTCTTCTTCTTTTTTTTTTGGTTTTAGGCGGATGTCATCCAAAGAAGTTGCATTACCGCCACCTACTGTATTGGAGTGTGGACAATAAATATGTATCCCTTTATCCCCCTAAAAATAAAATAAAAATAAACAAAACAAAAAATAAAAATAAATTAAAAAGGGAGATATGTCACTTGTTTTAATGTTTTAATAATAATAATAATACTTTGATTTTATATAGCGGTTTTCTGAATACTGAAGACGCTTTACATAGGAATCATTCACCCACTGATGAGAGGACTATCTAACATTCATACACCGTAGGCGCAGCTACGGGAGCAATTTAGGGTTAAGTGTCTTGCTCAAGGACACATCGACATGGGATATAATAATAATATAATTTTACAAAAGTCAATATTAACGCAATATTAAGAATACTGCAGTCAGTGTTTTTTTTTATTTGTACTTTTTCCAGGTTCCATCCATAATAATAATAATAAGAAGAAAGCCACCAAGTAGGCACCACTGACAGCCTGTCCATCCAGGCCTCCATCCAAAAACAATCCCATTAAGATTAAGCTATGAGTGAAAAATCATAGACCGTATATAAGAAGGGGAAAACCAGATGAGTGCATAATATGAGGCAGTCGGCAGATAGGCCAGTAAACTTATTACAGTCCTGCGACATTCGCAGATACCATATTTTTTTCTTAATTTATTTTTTGTCAGAGCATTTGATTTATTGATTTCTGTCAGGATGTAATGAATTAGACATGTTTTTGAAGAAGATACCAACCCTGCCTTTAGAGACCCCATAGCTTTGGTTGAAGTGCATCTAAAGGTAAGGGGGCATCTTTTCACCAGCTTTGTCTGAGGGGAGGCTGATGTACCTGTATGCTATCAGCACCAGCGATTCACTGTCCAATTGAAAGGATGAAGGCTACTCTTCACTAATAAGTCTCTCTCCACAGTCTGCACACGGGTTGGCTAGTGACACAAGTTATATCTCCATAGAAGTCACCTGGCTCCAGATCAGCCAATAGCACAATTAAATAGCAAATTACTAGTAGAGGGCAGTCACAGCATGTAGCGTTCAAAAAATTGGTTTTAGTGGGGAAAAAAAGGGGTTTGGAGTTTTATTAATCTTTAAGATCAACTAGTAGAGTCTTGGAAGTTGTTTGAAATCTCTCATTTTGCTTTCATTTGATCAAATGAATAGTAGTGTTTTGTCTCAATGTAGTGTAGACTTTTTGTCACAAACGTGCAGAGCATAAACACTGTTTTTGGTGACAAATTACCTCAATGGTCCACATGCAAGCAGTGTCCTGCAGTACAAAAGTATTGCATGGAAGTACAAATATACACAAATGCCCCTGTCAGTTGTATTATTTGCCTTGTGAAGCCCCTCCTACTATCCTCAGTAGGCAGTTGGCTGACAAGGGAGGGTTGCCAGCTTGATTAAGGTCACCTGGGTCCTTGTGCTCATTGTTTCTGTCCCTTGCTGCAGCAGAAATCCAACCTGCACGATTTTTGTCTGGTTTTGCCCCTTCAGCTCCTCCATTGCAAACCTGCCACACATCCATCCTTTCATCACTGACTTTGCAGATTTGGATACTCAATTGTTCACTTTTTGAGTTAAAACCAAACAATTAAAAGAAAGTAAGGTTAAGTAAAACCTTGTGGGGACTCTCTTTTTGTGACATGAGCCAGTTTGTGACACATACTATTGGATTATAACAGGTGTAGGCAATTGCAATGTTGAAGATTGATGAGGAATACTTAATTTGATTGATTGTTAATGTGTATAGAGTGTAACGTACAATATTTTCTTCTGAAATGTATCGGCACAAACAGTTTGCCTTCTGGCAGCTTTATGCAGTCTTGTATGTTTGGTGTTCCCTCTTATGT
Source organism: Myoxocephalus aenaeus (assembly GCA_038501785.1). NCBI lineage: Eukaryota > Metazoa > Chordata > Actinopteri > Perciformes > Cottidae > Myoxocephalus > Myoxocephalus aenaeus. The sequence continues at coordinate 3,442,729 of JBAMJR010000073.1, read as the reverse complement.
CTCACCTCTGAACTGTTATCTGATCCGCTTTTCTGATACACTTGTCCTCACAGACTCCATTTTCCTTGCTTGCTTTTTTTCTATAGACTAAAGACCTTCATTTGCTTTGGACAACTGATCTGATAACCTCTCAATATATCATATTGCTAGTTAAAAGTTATGATGCAATAGTGAATGCCAGTGAATTGATTTAATAACCCATGACCTGATCATATGAGAATACGTTTTTCTTTGCGGATGAATTGTCAAGCTCGTGTTATATCATCCACACAAAATCAATGAAAACATGTGTTTAAAATGTAAATTTTTATTTCTTTTAGAGCTAGGAAAAAAGTAAACCAAATAACTTTAAACATAAGTTTGTACAATGGAGCTAAAATCGGGAAGCAGAGAGATTATGCCATATTGTGAGGGTACAAGATAAAGATATCTTATGTGTTCCAGACTCTTGGTAACTGGGAGAACAGGCCTTGTTGTATGCATTATGTTTGAATACATCTGAGGCTAGATCTCTGGTTCAAGTGAGTTTGCATTTTCTCAACAATGACAAAACACTCAAAAATAATCTTACAATGTTGACATTAATATAAAATAAGCAAATTACAGATGGTAATTACAGATGAATTCAGCAATGACACCATGCTTCTTCAGCTAAGGTGCTTGAGGGAAGGCATGCTGTTTAACAGGGAAAAAAGCTAGAATAAACTTCATTTGTAGAAACCACCGTGTAATGAAATATAATTAAAAAAACAAAATAACTTACAGTAAATACAAAATAAATTCAAACCTTTAACTACGGGGGTGATGTACTGAAACTTTCACAACTCCGTTATTTTGTATTTGCTTAAAATGAATGTGTATTTAGTTAAATGTGAACTCTTGGCTATGACGACAACCATTCAAGTGTCAAAAGGTTGGGTCAGTTTGACCCACACCATGGCAGAAAGGGCTTAGCCCAGATCATGTTACTTATTTGAATTTTGTAAAATCTTTTATCAAAGTACTCAATGTACACATAGCCTCTTATCACACAACCCAGTCTGGAGGACAGAAGAACCCAGGGGGAAGCCTTTCAAGTATTATTTCTTTCTTTGCCCCAATCAAATCTAAATAGTTTCTGAACAATTACCAAAGAACAGCAAATCTCAAAGTAAACAACAGAAAATAAGAATACTAAAACAACAATCATACAAAAGTAAGGAAGGAAGGTTTCTTCAATTTGCGAGATTGTATTTGCTTAACAGTCCTCCGGGGGTTGCTGTTGACCATATTATTGGAATTGAGGAACTTGGACAAAAACTAACTAGTACAAGCATACTGTTTTAATTATTTCCATGTGTTTGCAGTCTGCGAGATCGACGAGCGAGAGGGGATCATGTCCAGCAGGTACTCCCTCTGACGAGCGTCGACCGTGGCTGACGTCTTGTGACCCGTCAGGCTGGGGTTCACGTACGCCATCGTGACTCCTGTGAACATGCAACAGAGCAGCAGGTCAAGGTGAGGAGCGAGCTTCATGCGGGCCATTTAACGCCTTTTGAGTTGAATAAGAAAAAAGCCGGACGATTTCATAGCACCTGAATATCTAGCAACCCATGTCACCACAACAGACAGACAGATAAAAAGGAAAAATTATAAAAATGTCTACTCTAGAGTTTACTAGTGACACCCAGGGAAAAACAGCACGCCACCAAACCGAGGGACTAAAGTAGGAAGATTGAGATCACTGGCAGGGGGAGAACTGAAGAGTGGGATTGCCTTGTCCGAAAACAGTTCCTCCTTTATTTTTTTTAATCTACTACCGGTATTTGAGATTATACTAGAAGGAAAGGATTTTTGTCAAGATTCCTGAACACCAGAAGAATTTGGACGTAGGATGTTCAAGGATTGCTTTTGGACCAGACAGGAATTTGAAAGACAGCCGATGTCAGCAGGCAGGCTGGTATTAATGAGAGTCTACCTGTATTGCTGTGGCTCTGCTTCTTCCATGCAGTGGATGAGGCACTACCTCCGCTGATATTCCTGCCGCCGGCGATTCCACTGCTGCTCACCTTTGAACTCTGGACAGAGCGGTGGAAAACGTGGGCATGCTTACCTGGCCGGCTGACCAAAGCTGCAGCCGCCACTGCACTCTGCAGCTGGGAGGAGGAGGAGAAGGAATGGGAGACGCCCCTCACCCCCAATGATGAGACACCATGGGACAGCTGGCCCTGGGAGCTCTGAGGGGAGAGAAGAAACACAGAGGGGATTAGGTTGGTGTTAGAGTTTCCTCAACTGCACAAATGCTTCTCTTTAGAACAGATTCCAACCTGCTTGATGGAGTGATGGTGAACCATGTTGGCTCCGCGACTGGCCTGGTGGAGGTGCTGGAGGGAAGACGCTCTGGCGTGAGCCTGCTTTAGCTGCTGAGACAAACCCCTCGACGAAGAGGACGAGGAGCTACTGTGGGAAACTGGTGAGGACGTCTGCTGAAAAATACGCTGCTCTATTTCCTGCTCTTGCTGCAGTGCTTTGACAAACGCAGCTTTCAGCCTATTGGTATGCTCAGCTTTCAAAACCCTTTTCTGGCTGGATGACATGCAGTGTTCGCAGAGGAAAGCCCCGCCTTTTGTCTTGTCCTGCCTCCAGCGGCAGGTGAAGTCGGTTTTGCATTGGGTGCAGGTGAGGGGCTCTCTGGTAATGTTCTTCGACAGTGCACCTGTCTTTCCTGGATGGGGAGAGATGGGAAACCCAGAGGCACTGGTTGAAAACGGAAAGAGTTGCTTGTATGGTGTCAAAGAAGTAATAAGAAAGAAACAGACACAGGTAAGCAGCTATTTAGATCCTGGATGAAAGTGGGAAAGTCCTGCTACATAAGGACAATATTTAAATTCCATGAAAATGGGACAATTGCTAAAGCTGGTTTGAAATAGATCCAACATGCTATACTAACATCTAGGGCTGAAATTAATGACTATTTTCATTGTCGATGAAAGGGACAATTATTTTTCTCAATTAATAGTTGTATTAGTTGTGAAAAATGGCCATCACAATTTACTACAGCCCAAAGAGATATCACAAAATAGCTTGTTGTGCAACCAGCAGTCCAAACCTAAAGATATTGAGTTTACTATTATATATGACAAAGAAACATCTTCACAGTTTAGAAGCTGGAAAAAGTTTGTCTTCTTTTTTAATTACTTGAATGATTATTGAAATTAATATGAATATTTTTCGGTTGATCGAGTGATTGATTAATTGACTCTTTTTTTATTTTTTACCTCTACAATATGTCAACAAAAAACATCAAAAAAGAAAAGTAACACACCTCTGTGAAGTGTATCCAGCAGATTCTGGACCACTTCTTCCAGTCCCACCAGGTAGATGAACTCATTATTGGCTGCAGACGGCAGGAAGTTAAACTCTGGGGCAGCAGGCTTGGGTGGGGGAATCTCCAGTAGGGTCTTCTCCAGTTGTTTCCGTAAGGCGAGTTTAGCTGCAGCTTGGCGGCTGGCTGGAGAGTCATTCACGCTAACCACAGAGACACCGCTGTTTCCCGAGGAAGAGCTCTTCAAACTGGATGCCGAGGCCTTTGAAAACAAGCAGACAGGAGGACATGTGGCTGTTGATGAACAGTTGAACCCACAAAGTATCTCTATAAACAAATTAAACTGGTCATTGTAGTTACTTAAATTTGTATTGTTACAGGATGATGTTTCTTCGTTAAACCAAAGCAAGCTTCCATGATTTCTAACGTTAGCGGTGCACACTATGCTAACTTAAATGTGAACAAAAATAATTCTAATAGTTTTATCCAGGGTAAAATGATGATGTGCAGCTGTAGATACATATTTAGCTTAGAATATGGACAGCAGCCCCCATTATCACGTTTAAGAAACCCTCAATGAGATAATGCATGTATGGACAAGGCTAAGTCTAACAGAAGCTAATGTTAGCTCGAAAAGCCAGTGGAAGTTCAACTCTCTTACTAAACCAGACATTTATTGAACCAGGTGTTATTTCATGAAACGTTTTTTTTGTGCATCTGCACCTACTTGGTACAACAACATTCTCATGACTCCAAAATGATGCACCAATAAGGGTACATAATGGCACACTTGGACAGCAGTTGGACTTTAGCTTCTAAGCGCTCGCTGTGTTTGCTTTCAACACCGAAGTAAACTGAGTTGAAGGTCAAATCCAGACTTGATGGTGGAAATTGCTAAAGTCCTGTATTAAGCTTAATTTATAGTCGTTGAGTTTGCACAAAACGTGGCCTGAAAGGCGTACGCCACTTCCCACACAAAATTTGTGATCCATGCATGAATGTACGCAACTCTTGACTCATGCATACGGACATTTTGGAAACAGGGGTAACAGGCAACACAAATGGTGAATTAAAGCCTGATTGTAGAAATTAATCCGAGAGGAATCATTTCACTGATGCCAGGAAGTGGCATGATTCAGGAAAGCCTGGCTTGCCTTTCCCCAATATTAACCGGGAATATACTTTTTGTATTATTTGAAAGCACCTGTAAAATACTGACCAGCATGTTAGCATTACTGCCAATTCTGATGAGGCCTGAGTTGACCATGCCTCTCTGGCCGTGGATTGCCGAGGCGGAGTTCCTGGAGCCCAACAGCAGAGGAGGAGGTCCTGAACCGGAGCCTCCAGAGGCAGCCAACTGCTGCTGCTGCTGCTGCTGCTGCTGCTGCTGCTGGCGGAGAGCCTGGATCTGCTGTGGAGATACGGAGATGGGCTAACCAGGACAATGAAGGGTGACACAGAGGGACATCACAGACAACGGTGGTGGAGGACAACGGAGGGGCATCAAAAGCACTGAGGCAAAGGGTACACACAGAGATAAAGGCGCAAAGAGTCCTGTGTTTCGTTATTTCCCTGCTAATTGTCCCAGAGTGACTAACAGCAGTACGATGGTAAGACTCAGACTACCATTGACCTGACAAAGATAACATTGGCATTTTTATATTTTACCATATTAAGAATATTGGTAACATTTCACCATGACTCACCTGTGGCCCTCGGACCAGAGGAGGCATTATAATCTGGGAGCCATGTTTGGACGACATCTGCTGCCCTCCTCTCACCAGCGGCGGAGGGATGACTGTGCCTGAACTCCTGCCTGTCAAAATCTGGTCAGAGAACAAAACCATCAGAAACAGGTCAACCACAGGTGCTGTCACACAGATATGCTGACGGATGTGTGGCTGCGGTCCAATAGGCTTTTTTTTGCTTGGAAAGATTCCTAACTGAGTGAAATGACCCAGAAGTATTTAAGTGGCAGCCATGATAAGAGAAGGAAAGGTGGTTCCTTTTTTTAAATCTCCTTTAGCATGGGGTACACTGCTGGAGACAATGTTGTCCAACAATTCCTTGTGACGGCAACATTTAAAGGAACGCACCATTAATTGTACACTATGGATACATTGAAAACATCCTTCTGAGGAGGTGTGATTTTATTTGGGACAGGAATCCAAACATCAAGTTTGTCACTGTACTTATTTTCTGCGTTATAATGCAGTTGCTAAAAAAACAACAGCAACAATACAAAAATATGTTGCATGGTGTAAGTGCACTGCTGTTGTATTTTCCTGAATCCTCATAAATTCTTCTTCATAACTTTCCTTGAACTCAAGGAAAAGTGGTCAGGAAAAGACACTAGGACATAATATTTGGACTATTCAACCGCAGCACATGTGTCAAAGAAGAGCATTAACCTGCTGAGTGCCTTTATTGCTTGTAATTGTTCCTCGAATGAGAGGAGGAGGAGCAGAGGAGCCAGAAAGACCTGTGGTCTAAAAAGGAAATGGAGAAAGATATTAAACAATACACAGGATGCCTGAAGTGGAGGCCAGTGCTGTGCGCCTCTTTGTGTGGCCCAGTGTTGATGTGGGTAATAACCGTTTACCTTCTGGAGAGTGTCCTTCTGTATCTGGCTCTGTCGAAGTTTCTTCAGCAGCACCAGCTTGGCCTCCTCCAGTCTCAGTTCCTCCTTCAGCTGCTTGATGATGCACTCCCTCTCTGCTGGGCTGCTCTTCTACACGCCACAGAAAACAACATCACTCACAAAATCCTTTCCAGCAAATAAAACATGAGATGTTGGAGCCTAAACTGGCAATGCATCCTGGGATACTGAACACTTATGGGCTACCTAATTTTCAGTATCTCTGAGTATCAATGAAACACAGAGAGTGTAACTTAAATCTTAAAAAAATAGGTTGTCAAAGTCTAGCTTTGTGTACGCGTGTCTCACCATGAGCAGGTCTGTGTCCAGCTCCTTAAAGTGGCTCAAGCCGTTCATCGGAGGACTCGGGGAGTCATTATCTGACAGGATGATAACATCGTCATCTTCAGATGATGGAGGGCGCTTCTCCCTTTTCATACTACTGGATACAAGTAGGACAATGGCATTCACATTTTGATTTCAGTATCTTATATAGACATATTTGGTATTTTGAAAACTTTGGGATCTCCACTAGAATAAAAAAAAAAATAATGATGTGGGTTAAAACAATGTGTAGATATTATCATTTAGTACTCATTGATCCAGTGGGGTTGAGGTGAAGAACAGTTTATGGCTGTTTGAGGCCAGATGAAGAGGTTCCTCTCAACTGACTCAAATATTAGCAGTAATTAGTAATGCCTGTATTCATAGAGATCTGCTCCTCAACCACATTCATTGTTTGAATCCACTGCACGAGGATCTAGAAAGTCCACACATCCTCGCCCCAGCTAATCTTCATGTTGATGCTACTCCAACAACAGACCAGTCCTAAATAAGCAAGGTGGGACCTTAAGCTCCAGTAAGGTCTTTCCATCACAATGCAACGGCTGTATTAGGTATTTTCTGCTGAAACAGGATATTGTGGCAGCACATTATAGGCGTCTGAGTCATTTGGAGGTAACCTGTATTGGGCTGCTTATGTCATTCAAAGCACGTTATGGAAATTAAAAGCAATTGTGAATGTGAAAGCAGATGACCTAAATTCAAGAAGTGGCACTCAAAAACCGAAAGAACATTATTAATCTTCTTCTAAAGAAGGTCTTGTGAATACACAGATTATGTATTTCTATGAATTCGTTAAAGTCAACACACTAAATTGTGAGTCTCTCTCCCTCTCCCTCTCCCTCTCTCTCTCTCTCTCTCTCTCTCCCTCTCTCTCTCCCTCTCTCTCTCTCCCTCTCCCTCTCTCTCTCCCTCTCTCTCTCTCTCCCTCTCTCTCTCTCTCCCTCTCTCTCTCTCTCCCTCTCTCTCTCCCTCTCTCTCTCTCTCTCCCTCTCTCTCCCTCTCTCTCTCTCCCCCTCTCTCTCCCTCTCTCTCTCCCTCTCTCTCTCTCTCTCTCCCTCCTTGGGGCTTAGCGCCATCATCACTTCCTGTGGATTAATCACTACTCTCTTCCAAAGAAGTCACGTGACCCCAAAGTCATCATCACGTGACACACTCACTTTTCCTCCTCCCCCCTGCCCTCACTGTTCCTTCCACTGTGGAAACCATGGCAACAACCGGCTGAAACCGGTTTGTGACACACGGCTTCATTTTGTGTGAGGGGAGTTTTTAGGGTTCAGGTGCCGAGTGGGGGGAAAATGGAGATAGACTAAAAGATAAAGTTAAACATCCCCTCGGAGGAGCCCCGCCCTCTCCCTCCCATCCTCTCTACCCTACACAGTAATTCAGTATCATAAAAGTAACTTCCAATATTTAATGTCTTTTTTAGATTAAAATAGCGTAGT